>JAZHEH010000299.1:1359312-2718624 GCA_036589455.1 Ateles fusciceps
AGTCTAGAAGGAGAATGGTGCCTTGAGTCTGTCATAAAAGTTTCATTTTCATTTACATTTTAAACCTCCTTTATCATAGACAACTTTGGGAAGGGTGGTTTGTTGGTTTTTTTTTGTTTTTGAGACGGAGTTTTGCCCTTGTTGCCCAGGCTGGAGTGCAATGGTGAGATCTTAGCTCACCACAACCTCTGCCTCCCAGGTTCAAATGATTCTCCTGCCTCAGTGGAGGAGGTTTTCCACTTATGAATACCACATCCTGTTAGGTGTTCCTCCTCCTAAGTAGCTGGGATTACAGGCACCTGCCACCATGCCTGGCTAATCTTGTATTTTTAGTAGAGATGGGGTTTCTCCATGTTGGTCAGACTGGACTCAAACACCTGACCTCAGGTGATCTGCCCACCTCAGCCTGCCAAAGTGCTGGGACTACAGGCATGAGCCACCGCAGTGCCCAGTCCTTTTTTATTTTCTATGTTTATTTATTTATTTATTTATTTTGCTTTTGACTTTCTTTCAATATAAATAACAAATTTTCATTTTTTAAGCTGTTGTTTTCAAAGTTGATTAAATTGTCCTTGAACTTCTGTGCAAATTTAGTCACCTACATAGCATATTATGTTTTCATAGAATTTTATGATCTGTAGGGTGCGCCTTCTTTACTCCATTTGGAGATGTGTTAATGTAATTTTCTTGGTTTCTCACTCTCACAGCTTACTGGTACTTTCACATCAAGGTATATAGGATATAACACTTAAAACTTGCCTCAGAAACTGCATTAACTGGTATTTATGGCATAAAAGGGAAAGGTTAAATTGTTCCATTTTCTGTATAATTCTGAAATGAGTGTAACTAATGGGATGCAGTATTCATGAGTGCAAAGCCTCCTCCAGATAAATATAAAAATCCTATTGACTATACTGGGATTAAGGAAGAACAGGAACCAGAAGTTTATAAATTTGATGCTTACTAATGCAAGTTCTAAAATTTCGTTTTTGCTGCATATGCTCATTTTTGTGTGCAGTTCTCCACTATGGAAAATCAAAATGCACAATGGGAGAGGTAGAATACTAATTCTTAGATCTTGTCTGTCACTAACTAGATGTGTAGAGCCTAGGGCTAGGGACATACAACCTGTTAGTGACAGAACCAGAATTAGATTCTGTTGAGCCATATGGGAAATGCATAAACTTGAGTGGGGGTTGGACCAACCCCAGGGGTCTTGAATACTTACTGTAGTAATCTCTTATTCCCCATCTTTAATCTATCTTTTCTTCAAAGTAAGTATAATACATGCAGAATCTATGAGCTGTTATTCATGAAACTCAATCATCTTGTGTTTGGAAGGATTTTAAAATCATATCCAACTTGCATCAATGCCCCAGCATTACTGGGACTGCTGGCTGAGGAGCTAAGACAGCTTTTGTATGTGAAGCAAGGGTGATGCAGATGAGAAGAGTGTGACTGGCCCATGGCTCTGTGAGTCTCTTCACATTTCCCAGGGCACTGCCACAGGTAGGGACTCTATGCACATGGATGAAAAGAAGTCATCCCGCTGAACTTCCCAAAGAACCAGAAGGCTTTAGTGCAGTTGGATGCCTTCGAGAAACTTGGTGACATGAAAGGATGAAACACTGCCCCTTGAAGAAATGGCAGCTGTTAATGTAAAGTGGGAAGAGTGAGGGTAACACGCGTTAGCACCAACTGAAGCTGGCAGAGCTAAGTTGTAACCTTTACATTCCTGATTCCGACTGCCTTATAGAGATGCCCACCCAGGTATCACCCTGTGCACTATATTACAAATCCATTTCTTCTCTTGCTGCATATTCAAGATGTTATCTCTTGACATACAGCTTCTCAGACACCCCCAGATTCTTGAGCAAGTATCATCTGTCTCCTAACGCCTATGGTACAATATGACACTTGATTTGGGGTTAGGCAGACCTGATTTTGAAGCCCCAGCTCTGCCATATCCCTGCGCATCATTTTCAACCTGCTTTCTAGTTTCTTCATTCATAAGAAGGAATGATGACCATGAGGGTGATCATAGCAGAAGGTACCATTTATTAAATGGTTACTTGATGCAAAGAATTGTAGTAAGCTGAGTACAGAGATTTTCATTTAATTCATTAAAACAAAATCTGTGTCACAGTAGACAGCATTAACTGCATTTTGAAGATGGGAAAACTTGGGATTTATTATACTTGCATACTTTATATAAGGCTGCCCAAATAACAGCAAAGCAAGAACTGAAACCCAGTGCTGTCTGAGTTTGGTTGTTGTGTGAGTTTCCTGGGGCTGCCTTAACAGAGTATAAAAAACTGTGTGACTTAAACATGAGAAATTTATCCTCTCGCAACTCTGGGGGCTAGAAGTTCAAAATCAAGCATATGCTCAGCAAGCCCATGCTTCCTCTAAACTATGTGGGGGAAGAATCCTTGGTGTCTCTTAGTTTCTGGTGTTTGCAGGAAATCTTTGTGTTTATTGGCTTATTGATGCATAATTCCAGTCTCTGAAGCCATCACTGCATGCCCATTCTCTCCTTTTGTGTCCAGATTTTTCTCTTCTTATAAAGACATGAGTCATTAGATTCAGGGCCCATTCTACTCTAGTATGACTTCCTTTTAGCTAATTTTACCTGCAGCAGTCCTATATCCAAATAAGGTTCCATCCTGAGGTTCTGGGACTTAGAACTCCGTATCTTTTTTAGAGACACAATTCTTAGTGTATAGCCTCTTGAAACAAGTGCCTGCAGGACTGCCATGAGGAAGAAATGAAATAATACATGTAAAGTACCCAGTAGGCAGCAGAACTCGGGATATTATAATTTTTCCAATAAGGTTATCTTAGGAAATAATGTCTTAATCCAAAATATATATTCAAAAGGTAGGAATTGGAGGCTTGGTGGCTGGCCAATAGGGAAAGATTTTTGGACATGGAGACTTTTGATCCCCTTAAAATGTAATGAAATCAGGAAGGAATGACGTATTTGATCTTTCTTTCATCTAAGTAGTTTAAGAACACTGTAACTATTGAGTGCAAGCCCATTTTTAACGTCTTCTTCAGCAACTCTCTTTTTAAAGTTAAAAAGAGGAAAAACAAAGTTATGAACACTTTTCTTTGACCGTATGATAAAATGGGAATGTACACATTCCAACAACAGGAAACATGTAAAGGCCAAGAATGTGTGTGACCAGTTTAAGCATGAGGTCATGGCCAAGAAGATGTGGTCCAGCCATCAAAAGATAATTTCAAAATAAATTACTCTCCTGAGTTTCTAAATTATCACAAAAGAAGAAAATAATCCATTGCATTATTGCTTATAATTTCCTTTCATTTTCTATTTATTTCCCTCATGCCCCAAGCCCCTTTGCTTCTTTCTCTTCTAAACTCCATAATCACCTCCTCGCCAGGAGCTTGCCTGATGCCCCTTGTCCCTTCCCTGATGCCTCCAGTTTTGTCACTTTCTTTTGATTCTTCAGTTTCTACATCACAGACTCTCAAACATCCAACATAACAATGACAGAGCCCTGAGTAAAAGTTCCGGATGGTAAGAAACAAATTTGGCAAAATCCACAAGCCTCTTGAGTCAGCAGAAGGCAAGGGCATGTGGGGGAATAATTGCAGCTGCTTTGCTTCCTCACATATGAGAGGGAATTATCCTGGGCTGGAGACAATGTTAAGCTTGATTCATCTATCCACCCTGCTCATTTGCCAGGAGGCTGGAAATAAAGGCATCTGTGGAGCATCAATTTGGTGGTTGTTGGCATATTTTCTCCATGCAGGGCACTGTGCTAATCACTGAGGATGTCCAGAGACTTTGTATACTGGTATCACTGCTGTCAAGTCCGAGGCTTGAGGCCACAGTGAGTTCCCTGAGCCTCCTGCATGTGCCAGCCCTTAGACCCAGCTCAGAGCACTATGACAACAGAAGCAACTATTGAGGTCAGGTGCAGCACTCCACCTAAGATTCAGAATGTAACATGAAGGGATGTGCTTTATGTTTGTGCCACAGACTTTTAAGTGAATCAGAGACTTCATGAATTGCAAATTTATGAAAGACACAAATTTTGAAGGAATTGTAAAATTATTAGATTCTAGAATCAGTTTCTGAAATGATTTCAACTGGCTGGAAAACAGGTCCAATGTAAGAAGATTAAATTTAACAGGAATGAGTCTAATTTCTTGAGTATAATCCCAAAGAAAATTTTAACTACCAAGTCCAAGAATTAGGGTAGAAGACATCATTTGGAAGCATCCAAGGTAACAATGACATAGAGTTTAAATTTGATGTTGGTCCACTGATATTCCTTCATTGGTGTTATGCGGAACAAATGTAAATGTTATCTGAGATGTTGTTGATGCTCACAGAATGGACCAGTTACTTCCAGAGTATTTTAGTTAGTTCTGTTTGTTGTGCTTGAAGAGAAACATGTAAAAAGCTGAGCTTTTTTGGTGGAGAGCATTGTAAGTAAGTGGTAGACACAAAACCGTCTGTGTGGAGAGAGGACGGCTTGGCCCGAGAGTGAAAGACCATCTGATGGGTGGTCCAGGGTCATGCAGTCTGGCCTGATGCAATTTCAAAGGGAAGAATTAGTACCAATAGGAGATGATCTAGTAGAAGTAGACTTTAGCTTAGAGAGCAATGGTTTAAATGCAAGCTGTATATCAAGAAAGATTTTTCTGCCTGCTCAGTGTGTCAGAAGTCTGTTTCTCTGCCTGTGGGAATGTCATGTTCTCCCCCAGAAGCTGTAGACTCCCTCCCGTTTGGTTTTAGATGATTCACTTACAAGGCTTTGGCGTACATAAGACACTTGACTAAACACCTAAAAAGATGAAGAAATTTAAAGCACACAATTAAAAAATAATACTTGTTGGGAGACTGAGGCAGGCAGATCACAAGGTCAGATCACCTGGCCAACATGGTGAAACCCCATCTCTATTAAAATAGAAAAAGTTAGCTGAGCGTGGTGGTGCGTGCCTGTAGTCCCAGCTACTCAGGAGGCTGAGGCCAGGGAATTGCTTGAATCTAGGAGGCAGAGGTTACAGTGAGCTGAGATCATGCCGCTGCACTCCAGCCTGGCAACAGAGCAAGACTCTGTCTCAAAGATAATAATAATAACAAAAACAACAATACTTGAAGTTCAGTGCTGTATTTCCTACTTCCAAGTACTCCTCAGTTACTTTCACGGGTCAGGATCTCGTACCCCACCTGGTTGCTCAATCTCCCTCTCTCCCCTCCTTTCCTTTTCTCTGTCCCCTCTTTCTTTCATGTAGACATATCTGGCTGTGTCTCTTCTTGTCTTATTTCTCACCAATCCTGAGCACAGGGTCTTTCCTGCTTCCTTAGGTGAGGAGCTTCTCAAGATTTGCCTAAAGAGAACGTTACCTCCCTATAAGGATGGCTGGTGTGAGCCATAATACTAATTCATTGTTCCACCCCATTCCGTTTCCAAGTTGATTTCTGTGAAAGGGAAATGAGGTGCTTCAGGAAGTGCCAGCTTCCTCAAAAGGGAACTGACGAGAAGAGCTTGTACATCATCTTTGTGACCACCCATCTGGAATCCGGTAGTTGTGCTTCAAGGTTTCATTGAAGGGTGAGACTTGGATAGTCTCCAAAATGACCCTTGGTCCTGACACACCCTTATTCTCTAATTTAGGTCTATGTTACGAGTGGCTGATCATTGCTTTGTGTGGACCATAAGGCAAGTTGGTGGGGGCCACTGTTATATTGATTAGGATTATTCATTCAACAGGTATTTGTTGAGCCTTCCCGTGAGCCTTTTATGGTTCTTGTAATGCTACAGTATAAAATAAGAGGACACACTGGACTTACTTCTCATGGAAAATAAGGCTGGTGTGTCCTCTTATTTTACATAACACCATATTGCATGGGAGGGATTCACATGGATCTTTCAGAAAGACCCATGGTGGAAGTTTGGTGGGAAAGAAAGTTACTCCACTGAAGGAGCCAGGCTTATGTGACTTTTGACATTGTTCATTGTGGACATGTGTTTCCACATTCCCCTATTCTTTCCTAATGAGACAGGGGATTAAGACCACTCTGGCCAAAATTTCTAAGTTTTATATCCTGTTTGTACTATGCTAGATGGTGAGTTAGTGATCATGCATTCACGTGGTGTAGTTATCAATAACATATCAATTGACATTATCAAATCCATTTACCTGTGGGCTTTGTGAATGTTGTTTTCAATGGAGAAGCCATACCTGAAGTTAGGAGCTTAATGTTATTATCAGTAACATTCACATTCACAGAGCCTATAGGCTGATAGAACTGACAATGTCATCTCAGGAAGCTCCCCCAGTGCAGGAATTACAAATGCAGTACAGTAATTCTCTTCCTTTAGAAACATGGCATATGTAGCCTTGTTGATGACACAATTTCCAGAAAAAGTTGTTGGAGTACTTTGTATTGAAGGAATGTAGTGAGGTGAAATGGCAAACAAAAATGGAAAGTAGCCCTTTTGTTTTGGGTAGGGAAAGCATAACCAAATAGTTAATCTTTACATTCCCAAAATGTAAAAATTGCAGTGTTCTTTGATTGAAAAAAGGACAGGCGGTGACCTCAGAAGGGGAAGTAGCTTTTTAAAGGTGTATTAGTTGGGCTTCGGTGTGAAAATCCCTCTAAGTATTTTAGCAGGAAAAGATTTAATCCAAGGACTTAGGTGCTTACAAACTCATCTGCTGGGCTACAGAAGTGGTTTTGACTGTGTCAAGAAAGATACCCTCACTATCAATCAATGAACTGTAGGTGAGGGACCCCTCATGTTCATGGCCCCCTTCCTGGGTTCTGGGAGGTGCCCTAAAAGTTTTCTATTGATAATGTATATTCTTTTGCTTAAAGGGAATTATGCAAGTAAATATTAGCCCAGCAAACTATGGCTTGGACCCTGCTCCTAGGACAATAAAGAGCCAGTCATCTTGCTGCTATGTCTGGAGCCACAGCTGAAGTTAGGAGCTTAAGATATCTCCTCCATAATAACTAGGACGCAGAAATGCAGTCTCCAGAACTATACAGTGCCCTCTGCCACTATTAAGGTTGGCTCTTGGCCCCCCAGGAAGGAGAAGAATGGACACTAAAAAGCTGCTTACAGATAACTTTGTGATCCTATGACTTTACTTCTAGGAGAAAAGGCAAACAGCAGAAAAATAGCTATACTTTCTTTTCCTTTTATCATTTTGAAATAACTGCTTCTCAAGTAAGAAGCAATACTAGAGATATGAATATATAGTTACTCCAGCTTTGTTTTGGTTGGTTTTGCAAGGTCTATCATTTTCTATTTCTATTGATTTCTTAAGGCTGCTATAACAAATTGCCACGTACTTGGTGACTTAACACAGCACACTTATTCTCTGACAGTTCTGGAGTCTTGGAAGCCTGAAATCACGGGTTGAAAAATCAAGGTGTTGGCCTAGCTCTGTTCCCTTCAGAATCTCCAGGGAAGAATTGGGTCCTTTCCTTTTCTGGCTCCTCTGGCTGCCAGCTTTCTTTGACTTGTGGCTGCGTCACTCCAAGCTCTGTCACCATGGTCACACTGCCTCCTCTTCATCCGTCTATGCACAACAAATGTCCCTTAGCCACCCTCTTATAAAGACACATGTGATGACATTGGTGGCATATCACGGAATTACATGATTTGGCTGTGTCCTCACCCAAATCTCATCTTGACTTGTAGCTCCCATAATTCTCACATGTTATGGGAGGGACCCGGTGGGAGATAATTGAATCATGGGGGCAGTTTCCCCCATTCTGTTCTTCTGGTAGTGAATATGTCTCGAGAGCCCTTGTGGCTTTATAAGGGGAAATTCCTTTTGCTTGGTTCTTACTCTGTTTGCCTATTGCCATGTAAGATATGCCTTTTACCGTCTGCCATGAGTGTGAGGCCTTCCCAGTCATGTGGATCTATGAGTCCATTAAACCTGTTTTTCTTTATAAATTACCAGTCTTGGGTATGTCTTTATCAGCAGCATGAAAATGGACAAATACACATAGACACATGTTATAGCATTTATAGCCCACCCAGATAATAGAAGATAATTTCTCCATTTTAAGAACTTTGATTTACTTACATCTGCATAGACACCTTTTGCAAGTAAGATACCATTTACAGATTCCAGGATTAGGACCTGATGTCTTTGGAGCCATTGTTCAGCCTATGACACCATTCTTTTACTTGCAGCCTTTCTATGCCCTGTATTTAAGGACCGTCTCTTGCAAGAAACTTAAAGTTGTTTTTCTTTTTTTTTAAAAAAATCTGGCAGTCTCTTTTAATTGGCATACATGACTCATTTATATTTACCAAAGTTACTGATTTACTTAGGTTAAAGCCAAACATCTTACTAATTGTTTTCTTTTTGTCCTTCCATTTTATATTATTTTTCCCTTCTCTTTTCTTGACTTCTTTTGAATGAATAAAATATTTTTTATTATGTACCACACTTCCCCAAGTTCTATATGTGTGCTTTTAAATTATGAAAACTAATTTGCATCCAGAATCTTAGCTACAAAGGCATCTGGGAAATGTATCATTTAACTTTTCTACCCTGCCAGTCAGAGGAAGCATGGAACATAGTTGAGAGGCATTTCACAGCAACCAGCACACATAATGAGTGAACAGTGCTGTGACTTTTGCCACTTACCCTTGCCATCGTTACATAGCATGAGTCCCACTGTGTGTTTACATACAGAATATACAGCGTGGGGGGACTTAGATGGATACATATAAGCCCAGGCATTGAACTTGCTGATAGGTAAACTGAAGCATCTTGGTATCTTTGTATTTTTATAATTCTTCAGTGGTTTACAGAGTGAAATGAACGGGGAAAAGGATTGCATGTCTTTTGTTTTGACTTTGATGGGCTATCAAAAAGTCTAGTAAGGTGATTAAAAATGAGAACAGAGATCAGTAAACCACATTTAAACTCTTTCAATCAGTAGACGATCTACGCAAAAACTAAGGTCTAGGCATCTGCTTGGATGAGGATGAAAATGCAATTCCTTTACCATATCTTTAGTTCTGCTTCCATTTTAGATGAAAAAGTATCACCTTAATTTAGGATTACACCTAATTTTAATTTTGGTTATAAAGCAGATGAGAGTGGACTGCAGCAGGGAGGGGCAGAATTAGATCTATGCTCAGTTCTGTTCCAAGACAGTTTGGCACAGAAATCCCAGCCTGAAATGGGACATCACATTGCGATTCCTCTTGTGCTAGCAATAGAAACTGAATAGAAAATTTGCCTTAAAATACAATCCAGAATGGGAGTGAATCTGGGGACAATTGCTGCTACCCAGAGAGTAAGCAGGTTTTTGAAACAGCCTAATGATCTGTGCAACATGAATTGGAGTAGTCCTTACCAACCCTGTTATTTTCCTGTGCTGAGTTTTAGTTAAGCAACTCTGGGGATGGTATACACTTAAGCAGCCTTCCAAAGACAGCTCTGTGAAAAACATCCTGCCCAGACCATCCTCTCTGTGGAATTCTCCTTGCTATTTCCTTCAGAGTCCACATACGACCATGTCTTTGCTCTCTGTTTAAACACTTAAATTCTGGGCTTTTCTAGAATTTAATAAGTTGTTTGGAGATCTCCAAGATTTATCTTACTGGCATTAGTGACTATGTGCTGAGTCTTGTTACCTGCCAGATTAAAGAAGTTGCTTAGGCTGGGCGTGGTGTAATCCCCAGCGTTTTGGGAGGCCTAGGTGGGCAGATCACCTGAGATTGGGAATTCAAACCCAACCTGACCAACATGGATAAACCCCCGTCTCTCCTAAAAATAAATAAAAATTAGCTGGATGTGGTGGGACATGCCTATAATCCCAACTACTCAGGAGGCAGAGGCAGGAGAATTGCTTGAACCCAGGAGGCAGAGGTTGCAGAAAGCCGAGATCATGCCATTGCATTACAGCCTGGGCAACAAGAGCAAAACTCCATCTCAAAAAAAAAAAAAAAAAAAAGAAGTTGCTTAGGAAGAGTTTGTAGAGTTTATACGACATCTCCTGGGACATTCGTTTGAGAGTTTTCTTAGCTAAAATGCATTTTCAGTAACTTACTTCTATTATCTACTCTACAGTTGGAAGCAGCCAACATTCAGGAGAGGCTAGGTGATGTGTTTGGGGTCAGAAAAATTATGAAGACTGTGTGAGAAGGGTGTCATTTCCTGAATAAAAATATAAAGCTTCAGGAAGAGGGAATTCTGTAGCTTTTTAAAATGTTTTTCGCTTGGATGATGGGTGTGAAGTCTGGAAGTGCAGCAGTTATTTCATGAATTGAGGATAAAAGTCACATGCATCAAAGAGAGCAAAGCAGGAAAATACAAATAATCTGGCCAGGTGCAGTGGCTCATGCCTGTAATCTCAGCACTTTTGGGAGACTGTGGCGGGTGGTGGATCATGAAGTCAGGAGTTCAAGACCATAGTGGCCAGCATGGTGAAACCCCATCTCCACTAAAAATACAAAAATTAGCTGGGTGGTGGGCACCTGTAATCCCAGCTACTTGGGAGGCTGAGGCAGGAGAATCGTTTGAACCCTGGAGCCAGAGGTTGCAGTGTGCCAAGATTGTGCCATTGTACTTCAGACTGGGCAACAGAGTGAGACTCCATTTCAAATCAATCAATAATCCAGGTTATTGACATTTACCTTAACCAGCTGCAACAGACCTCAACTGTTTGCCTGCAGACATTACCTTGTTTCAGAAAAATAAATTCTTACGTGTTCATTGCGTTTTATGTTGCTTGCAGCCAAATGCAGTCCTATTTGAAACATTTTGTTGAATATTTTAAACTTCTTTTCAGATATTTACTCTCCCATGTGATACTTCCTCAATAACAGCTCCTCACGTAGTTCCCTATACATCCCACCTCCCATCACCACATTGAACCACTGACAAACCCATCCCCAACCCTATAACACCCAATGTTTAAAATTTTTAACATTTTCATGTGTGTCCCACATATATTATTTCAAGTACGTAATTCCTTTAAAAACTTGGGAGGAAAAATATAATTCATTTAAAATGAAGGTATTCCTGTGTAACTCCAAATATGCCTGAAAAAAAAAAAACCCAGCTTATTGGAGGTTGGATTTTTTCTCCCTGAGATTTCAATGTAAAATTTTGAAGCATATAGGAGTAGAAAAACTATACGGTGAATACTCACACATTATGCATAACTTCCACAGCTTACATTTCACTGTATTTGTGTTACTGCATGACACTCACTCAGGCTATCATCACTTGAGAGTTGATCATCTAAGTGCCACTAGCAATAGATGGGTAGAACTTCGTATTTGTAAGTATTAAGGAATCTCTAAGAGGCATTTGTGGCTCTACCTTCCAGAGGTATATATTAGGACTTGTTTAGATGTGAGACCACTGAGCTTCTGGAAAAACGTTATTTTCCTACCCCTTCGAGAACACTGTTTTCAAAGTGTGGTCTTTCCTGAACAGGATCAGCACTAAGTACTTGCTAAAATGCAAATGTTGGGTTCCATTCCACTGCTAGTAAATCAGAAGCACTGTGCATTGGCCCAAGAACTTTTCTTTGAACAGCTTTCTATCTTAGTCCATTTGGGCTTTGATAATGAAAAACGGTAGATGAATAGCTTATAAACAACAGAAATTTATTTCTTACAGTTCTGGAGACTGGGGAGTTTAAGATCACATCAGCAGTTTCGGTGTCTGGTGAGGGCTCTCTTCCTGGCTTAAGAAGGTACCTTCTCTCTGTGTCCTTATGTGGTAGAAGGGCCAAGACAGCTCTCTGGGGCCTCTTTCATAAGGTCATAATCCCAGTCATGAAGGCACTCACCCCATTACCTAATTACTTTCCAAAAGGCCTCATGTCCTAGTACCATCATCCTGGGAATTAGGATTTCAACATAATTTGGCAGAAACATAAATACTGGTTTCATAGCATCCTCCAAGGGGATTCTGATACTCCTTAAAGGTTGAGTATTAGAGAGAAATAAACTGTGCCATTGTAGGTAGTGGAGGTAAATGGATGGCTTATATTACACACTCCTTCTGTAATTAATATTCTTTGAAATATGCTTCACAATTTTTTCCCTATGAACATCATCATGTCAGGCAACTTTTTAACATTATATGAAAAAGAAAGTGCAATCCTGTTGATTCCAGTGGATTCTCTACCTGTGTGGCTTTTGTAGACCAGGTACACCCCTATTGCCAGATCTTCCTGAATGTTGATTATCTTCATTAGTGCAATTGATCTTGTTGTCCAGGTAAAATGTAAAGCGACAGGCTTGGTAAATATATAAGCCACTCCCTCTGAATTGCAAATGAGCTGGGGACAGATGTGGCCTTATTTTCCTGATATGACAATTTAGGGGGAATTCCTGCTTATATATCATTTGCTCGGAGATATTACATATATTTTAAATTCAGGGATATAATTGCAGTTTTGTTACATATGTAAACTTATGTCATGGGGGATTGCTGTACAGATTATTTCATCACCCAGGTATTAAGCCTTGTACCTGTTAGTTATTTTTTCTGATCCTCTTCCTTCTCTCACCCTCCAAAAGACCCCAGTGTATGTTGTTCCCTCTGTATGTCAATTTATTCTCATCATTTAGCTCCCACTTTTAAGTGAGAACTGGCAGTATTTGGTTTTCTGTTCCTGTGCTAGTTCACTAAGAATAATGTCTCCAACTCCATCCATGTCCCTGAAAAAGACATGATCTCCTCTTTTATGGCTGCGTAGTATTTAATGATGTATATGTACCACATTTTCTTTATCTAGTCTATCGTTGATGGGCATTTGGGTTGATTCCATGTCTTTGCTGTTGTGAATAGTGTTGCAATGAACATACATATGCATATCTCTTTATAATAGAATAATTTATATATTTTTAGGTATATACCCAGTAATGGGATTGCCAAGTCAAATGGTATTGCCGTCTTTAGGTCTTTGAGGAATCACCACACTGTCTTCCACAATGTCTGAACTAATTTACACTCCCACCAACAAAGTATGTTTCTTTTTCTCCATAATCTCATAATTTTAATCTTTTAGGGATCACCAGATAGAAGCACAGAATTCATGTTTCTATATGGGACATGAATGTTAGGCTAATGAAACAAAGGACTGAGGCTTTTAAAGAGTCATAATTTTCTCTCTTTCATAAAGAAAAGCTATAACTTTCACTATTCATTGCTTCTTAATCATGAGAGTGAAAATTATACTAAAGACAATATAGATCCAGGTGATCTGCCTATTGTGGACCTAGTGGCTCTGATCCACCTTCATAAATAAACATAGACTCTTTCCAGCAACCCTCACCCCCCATAGAGCCTCTGAGATGTCTTAGAAAAGAGTTTATTTTGATATGCAAGTCCTAGATTCAAGCTTTCACTCTTCTACTTACAAGCTGTAAATCTAGAGTGATTGGTATAATTAATTCCATTGTTCCTCAGTTTTCTCTACTGTCAAATTGGGGTAGAACCACATTGTTAACTCTTAAGTCATTTATAGGAGAATGACTCAGTAAATGATCCCAGAAGCACAATAATCATTATTTATAGATATAGATGGGGAAAATTAGAATCTTCATTGTAATTACTGTGTACATATTTTGTGTGTTGCCTCAAAGGCACTTGAGGTAGTCCTCATCTTTGTTGTGTGAAGCATTGTCATTATTGGTCCATACGCACTCTTCTTTATGTTATTAATATAGTTAGAACTTGCTAATGTATCCCCAGCCCAAGAAATATAGTACCAGGAATTCATATCTGTCTATGTACTTCTTTCTTACCCCATCTCATCTTTTTCTTGTCTTAGGAGGTAACTATGGTCCTGAATTTTATAGATAGTCTTTTAGGACTTAGAGATAGTCTTGTAGGAAATTCAATTTTTAGTACTGGAATTCACCCAATATTATGTTACTAAGATTTATACAATGATTGCATTGTTCCACTGCTGCCTGGTATTCTATTGTATGACTGCACTGTGGCTTATCCATTTTCCTGTCAATGAATTTTGGGTTGTTTGCAGGTTTTTGTCATTATGAACAGTACTACTACAAATACCTTCATACATGCCTCCTGGGGCACTTAGAAAAAGCATCTCTTGGGTCAGTGCTAAGCAGGAGAGTTGCTGGGGCTTAGAGAAGGTGAAGGTTAAACTTCATGAGATGGAAATTGTTTGCCGATGGTGCAATGAATACTCAGATCAGCGCTATATGAGATCCCTTTGAGTCATACTTTATGTACTTTCTCTTTTTTTCTTTGTTTTATTTTTCTTTTTGAGACAGAGCTTGCTCTGTTACTTAGGCTGGAGTGCAGTGGCACCATGGTGGCTGACTGCAACCTTTGCCTCCCGGGTTCAAGATCTTCCCACCTCAGCCTCTCAAGGAGCTGAGATTACAAGCAAGTGCCACCACATCCAGCTAATTTTTTTGTGTTTTTAATAGAGACAGAGTTTCCCCACGTTGGCCCAGCCTGTCTCGAACTCCTGGCCTCAAGTGTTCTCCTTGGCCTCCCAAAGTGCTGGGATTACAAGGTGTGAGCCACTGTGCCTGACCTCATTTATTTATTTATTTTTTCAACATTGCCAGTTAAAGCAGGAGAGATATCAGATGCTCTTTTAGTGTGGTCTTGATTTATATTTCCCTGATTTCTAATGAAGTTGAGTGTCTCTTTATATGTTCACTAGTCATGTGATTTCCTTTTCTGTGACACAACTGTTCTTTGTTCTATTGAGTTATTTGTCTTTATATTCCTGATTTGTAGGGGATATATACATATATATTTATAAGATTTTATCTGCATGTGTGTGTGTCTGTGTGTGTATTCCATATACACACATAGAATCTTCTTAGCCTGGGGCTGCTATAAAAATGTTCATATACTGCATAACTTATGAACATGAGAAATTTATTTCTCAGTTCTAGAGACAGGAAGTCTGTGATTGGGGTGTTGGTATAGAGGGGTTCTGGTGAGGGACCTCTTCACAGAAGCAGATTGCCTACTTATTGTACCCTCTTTCATGTGGCAGACACAAGAACAGAGCAAGTCAGCTCTCTGGTATCTAAAGGACCCACATGACTGCATCTAATCGTAATCATGTTCCAGAAGGCCTGCCTCCTAATAACATCATGTTGGTGGATAGAGGTTCAACAAATGAATTTTAGGCGAGCACACATAATCACTCCATAACGTATGTATATATATGCAACACACAAATCCTAAAGTATATGTTTCGTGATTATATGTATGTTTATTCCTGGAATATATCCTTAATGTAATCCTTTATTGATACAGGTATTGCAAATACCTTCTGTATTAGTTCATTTTCATACTGCTATAAAGAAATACCCGTGGCTGAGTAATTTATAAAGGAAAGAGGTTTAATTGGCTCACAGTTCTGCATCACTGGAGAGCCTCAGGAAACTTACAATCATGGCAGAAGGCAAAGGGGAAGCAAACTTGGACCTTCTCACATGGTGGCAGGAGAAAAAGAGTCAATGGAGAATAATCTGTTTTAAAATCATTAGCTCTTGGACAATCCAAGATGGCCAAATAGGAACAGCTCTGGATTGTGGTTGCCAGTGAGAATGCAGAGGGTGAGTGATCACCACATTCCCAAATGAATTTTTACTACCCACAGACCAGGAGATTCCTGGGTGGAAAAGCACCATGAGTCTCCAGCATGACTGTTTCAGCTGGCGCGGTGGGTCTCCACACAAAATCTCACACAAATCCAGGTGCGATTTCAACTGGCGACTGGAATGCCTGGGAGTGAGTTGCCTGTTCAACTGAAAAAAAGGGGGCTGAAACACGTGATCTGGTTCAGTCATTCCCACCCCCACAAAGACCAGCAATCTGAAATGCTCTGGATTGAGAGTTTCACAGCAAGCACAGCTGGACCCTGGATGGTCCAGCTCTGTGAGGGGCAGGGCATCTGCCATTAATGAGGCAGTCTGCAGTTACCGAGGCAGTCCACCATTACAGAGACAGACTGCCATTACTGAGGCAGACCACCATTACCTAGGCAATTCTAACTATACTTCTACAAACAAAACTGCAAGGAAGTTCACACAGCAGCTGGGCAGAGCCGATGGCAGCTCAGCAACGCCTCTGCTGGCAGACTGTGACTAGGCTACCTCCTCTCTGGGCAGGTCATCTCTGAAAAAAGGCAACAGCAGGTCACAACTTTTAAATAAAGCCCTGCCTTCCTGGGACAGAGCACCTGGGAAAAAAGGTGATTATGAGTTCCTCTGCAGCAGACTTAAATGTACCTGCCCAGCAGCTCTGAACAGAACAACAGAGCTCACAGCTCAGCGCTTGAGCTCCTATAAGGGACAGACGGTCTCCTCCAGCAGCTCCCCCAACCCCCATATATCCAAAGAGACACCTCATAAAGGAGAGCTCAGGTTGACATCTGGTGGGTAACTTTCTGGGACAAAGATAACAGAAGAAGAAACTGGAAGCAACCTTTACTGTTCTGCAGCCACTGCAGGTGAGCCCCAGGCAATCACAGTCTGGAGTGGACCTCCAGCAGTCCTACAGCAGAGGGGCCTGACTGTTAGAAGGAAAACTAAGAAACAGAAAGGAATAATTTCATCATCAACAAAAGGATATCCACTCAGAGACCCCATCGGAAAGTCACCAACTACAAAGACCACAGGTAGATAAATTCACAAAGATGGGAAGAAACCAGTGCAAAAAGGATGAAAACACCCAAAACCAGAACACCTCTCATCCTCCAAAAGATCACAACTCCTCACCAGCAAGGGAACAAGGCTGAATGGAGAATGAGTCTGATGAATTGGCAGAAACAGGCCTCAGAAGGTGGGTAATAACAAACTTTTCTGAACTAAAAGAACATGTTCTAACCCAATGCAAAGAAACTAAGAACCTTGAAAAAAGGTTTGATGAAATGCTAATGAGAATAAACAGCTCAGAGAGGAATATAAATGAATCGATGGAGCTGAACAACACAACACGAGAACTTAATGAAGCACACACAAGTTTCAGTAGCTGAATTGACCAAGCAGAGGAAAGGATATCAGAGATTGAAGATCAACTCAATGAAATAAAATGAGAAGGCAAGATTAGAGAAAAAAGAGTAAAAAGAAACGAACAAAACCTCCAAGAAAGATGGGATGATGTGAAAAGAACTATCTTTGTTTGATAGGTGTACCTGAATGTGATGGAGAGAATGAATCCAAGCTGGAAAACACTCTTCAGGATATTATCCAGGAGAACTTTCCCAACCTAGCAAGGCAGGCCAATATTGAAGTCCAGGAAATACAGAGAACACTACAAAGATATTCCTCAAGAAGAGCAACCCCAAGGCACATAATCGTCAGATTCACCAGGGTTGAAATGAAAGAAAAAGTGCTAAGGGCAGCCAGAGAGAAAGGTCAGGTTACCCAAAAAGGGAAGTCCATCAGACTCACAGCAGATCTCTCAGCAGAAACCCTACAAGCTAGAAGAGTTGGGGGCCAATATTCAACGTCCTTAAAGAAAAGAACTTTCAACCTAGAATTTCATATCCTGCCAAACTAAGTTTTATAAGTGAAGGAGAAATAAAATCCTTTATGAACAAGCAATTGCTCAGAGATTTCATCACCACCAGACCTGCCTTACAAGAGCTCCTGAAAGAAGCACTAAACATAGAAAAGAACAACCAATACCAGCCATTCCAAAAACATACCAAATGGTAAAGAGCATTGACACAATGAGGAATCTGCATCAATGAATGAGCAAAACAACCAGCTAGCATCAAAATGGCAGGATCAAATTCACACATAACAATGTTAACCTTAAATACAAATGGGCTAAATGCCCCAATCAAAAGACACAGACTGGCAAATTGGATAAAATGTCAAAATCCATCGGTGTGCTGTATTCAGGATATCCATCTCAGATGCAAGGACACATGTAGGCTCAAAATAAAGGGATGGAGGAAGATTTACCAAGCAAATGGAGAGCAGAAAACGTAGGTGTTACAATCCTAGTCTCTGATAAAATAGACTTTAGACTAACAAAGATCAAAAGAGACAAAGAAGGGCATTACATAATAGTAAAAGGATCAATGCAACAAGAAGAGCTAATGATCCTAAATATATACACACCCAATACAGGAGCACCTGGATACATAAAGGAAGTTCTTAGTAACCAAAAAAGACACTTAGACTTCTACACAATGATAATGGAAGACTTTAACACTCCACTGTCAATATTAGACAGATCAACGAGACAGAAAATTAACAAGGATATCCAGGTCTTGAACTCAGACCTGGACCAAGCAAAACTAATGGACATTTACAGAACTCTCCACCCCAAATCCACAGAATATACATTCTTCACATTACCACATCACACCTACTCTAAAATTGACCACATAATTGAAAGTAAATCACTCCTCAGCAAATGCAAAAGAATGGAAATCGTAATAGTCTCTCAGACTACAGTGCAATCAAATGAGCACTCAGAATTGAGAAACTAACTCAGAACCACACAACTTTATGGAAACTGAACAACTGACTCTTGAATGTTGACTGGATAAACAATGAAATGAATGCAGAAATAAAGATGTTCTTTGAAACCAACAAGAATGAAGACACAACGTACCAGAATCTCTGGGACACATTTAAAGCAGTGTCTAGAGGAAAATTTATAGCAATAAATGCCCACATTAGAAACAAGGATCTAAAATAGACACCCTATCATCAAAATTGAAAGCACTAGAGGAGCAAGATAAAAAAAAAACTCAAAAGCTAGCAGACAACAAGAAATAACTAAGATCAGGGGCAGAACTGAAGGAAATAGAGACACAAAAAAACCCTTCAAAAAATCAATAAATCCAGGAGCTGGTTTTTTGAATAGATCAACAAGGTAGACCACTAGCCAGATTAATAAAAAAGAAAAGGGAGAATAATCAAATAGATGCAATAAAAACTGATAAAGGGGAGATCACCACAGATTCCACAGAAATGCAAACTACCATCAGAGATTACTACAAACAACTCTATGTACATAAACCAGTAAACCTGGAAGAAATGGATAAATTCCTGGACACTTGCATCCTCCCAAGCCTAAACCAGGAAGAAGTCGAAACCTTGAATAGACCAATAAAAAGAGCTGAAGTTGAGGCAGCAATTAATAGCCCACCAACCAAGGAAAGCCCAGGTCCAGATGGGTTCACAGCCGAATTCTACCAGACATAGAAAGAGGAGCTGGTACCATTCCTTCTGAAACTATTCCAAACGATCCAAAAGAGGGAATCCTTCCCAAATAATTTTATGAAACCAACATCATCCTGATACCATAACCCGACAGAGACTCAACAAGAAAAGAAAACTTCAGGCCAATATCCATGATGAACATCGATGCAAAAATCTTCAATAAAATACTGGCTTGGTTTAATTGCAACAGCACATCAAAAAGCTGATCCATCACGATCAAGTAGGCTTCATCCTGGGGATGCAAGGCTGGTTCAACATACACAAGTCTATAAAAGTAATTCACCGCATAAACAGAACCAAAGACAAAAACCACATGATTCTCTCAATAGATGCAGAGATGGCCTTCGACAAAATTCAACAGCTTTTTGTGCTGAAAACTCTCAATAAACTAGGTATTGACAGAATGTATCTCAAAATAATAAAAGCTATTTATGACAAACCCACAGCCAATATCATATTGAATGGTCAAAAACTGGAAACATTACTTTTGAAATCTGGCACTAGACAAGGATGCCCCCTCTCTCACCACTCCTATTCAATATAGTATTGGAAATTTCTAGCCAGCGCAGTCAGGCAAGAAAAAGAAATAAAGGGTATTCAAATAGGAAAGGAGGAAGTCAAACTGTCTCTATTTGCAGACGACATGATTGTATATTTAGAAGACCCCATCATCTCAGCCCAAAATCTCCTGAAACTGATAAGCAACTTCAGCAAAATCTCAGGATACAAAATCAGGTTGCAAAAATCTCAAGCATTTCTATACACCAATAACAGACTTAATGAGAGCCAAATTAAGAACAGACTGCCATTCACAATTGCTACAAAGAGAATAAAATACCTAGGAGTACAACTAACAAGGAATGTAAAGGACCTCTTCAAGGAGAACTACAAACCACTGCTCAATGAAACAACAAAGGACACAAACAGATGGAAAACATTCCATGTTCATGGTTAGGAAGAATCAATATCATGCAAATGGCCATACTGCCCAAAGTAATTTACAGATTCAATGCTATCCCCATCAAGCAAGCTACCTATGACTCTCTTCACAGAACTGGAGAAAACCACCTTAAAATTCATAGGGAACCCAAAGAGAGCCCGCATAGCCAAGTCAACTCTAAGCAAAAAGAACAAAGCTGGAGGCATCACACTACCTGACTTCAAACTATACTACAAGGCTACAGTAATCAAAACAGAGATACAGACCAGTGGAACAGAACAGAGGCCTCAGAGGCAACACCACACATCTACAACCATCTGATCTTTGACAAACCTGACAAAAACAAGCAATAGGGAAAGGATTCCCTGTTTAATAAATGGTGTTGGGAAAACTGGCTAGCCATGTGTAGAAAGCAGAAACTGGACCCCTTCCTGACACCTTACACTAAAATTAACTCCAGATGGATTAAAGACTTAAACATAAGACCCAACACTTCAGGACATAGGCATAGGCAAGGACTTCATGACTAAAACACCAAAAGCATTGGCAACAAAAGTCAAAATAGACAAATCAGATCTAATTAAACTCCAGACCTTCTGAACAGCAAAAGGAACAATCATTAGAGTGAACTGGCAACCAACAGAATGGGAAAAAATTTTTGCAATCTACCCATCTGACAAAGGACTTATATCCAAAATCTACAAAGAACTAAAACAGATTTACAAGAAAAAAGCCCATTCAAAAGTGGGTGAAGGATATGAACAGACACTTTTAGAAAGAAAACATACATGAGGCCAACAAACATATGAAAAAAAGCTCATCATAGAAATGCAAATCAAAACTACATTTAGATACCATCTCACGCCAGTTAGAATGGTGATTATTAAAAAATCTGGAGACAACAGATGCTTGAGAGGATGTGGAGAAACAGGAACACTTTTACACTGTTGGTGGAAGTGTAAATTAGTTCAACCATTGTGGAAGACAGTGTGGCGATTCCTCAAGAACCTAGAAATAGAAATTCCATTTGACCCAGCAGTCCCATTACTGGGCATATATCCAAAGGATTATAAATTGTTCTATTTTAAAGACACATGCACATGTACATTCATTGCAGCACTGTTTCCAGTAGCAAAGACTTGGAACCAACCCAAATGTCCATCGATGATAGACTGGACAGGGAAAATGTGGCACATATACACCATGGAATACTATGCAGCCATAAAGAAATGATGAGTTCGTGTCCTTTGTAGAGGACATGGATGATCCTGGAAACCATCATTCTAAGCAAACTGACACAAGAACAGAAAAACATCGCATGTTATCACTCATAGGCAGATGTTGAACAATGAGAACACATGGACACAGGGAGGGGAGCATCACACACTGAGGACTGTTTGGAGGGGCTGGGGTAGGGGGTTGGGGAGGGATAACATGGGGGAGAAATGCCAGATATAGGTGATGGGGATGGAGGCAGCAAACCACATTGCCATATATGTACCTATGCAATAATCCTGCATGTTCTTCACATGTACCCCAGAACGTAAAGTGCAATAAAATATATATTTAAAAATATATCATTAGATCTCATGAGAACTCACTCACTATCACAAGAATAGCATAGGGGAACCACCCTCATGATCCAGTCTCCTCCCACCAGCTTCCTCCCTTGACACATGGGGATTGTGAGGATTACAATTCAAGATGAGATTTGGGTGGTGGCATAGCCAAATCATATCGTCTTCTCATGGGTTGTATCTTTATTTCCACTTGCTCCAAAGTATTTTTTGATGAACACTAGTCTTGATTTTAATGTAAGCAAAATTTTCAACTGTTCATTTTATGGTTAGCTCTCTTTTTATCTTTTCAAAGGAACTATTCCCTATATTCAATGTCAGGAAGATACATCCCCAAATATTTTATGAAAGGCTTTTTGTTTCTCTTTTGACATTTTTATTCTCAGTCCATCTGGAATTGATGATTTTGAGTATTATAAGAGCAAGTATTTCAAATTTTTTTCATATGATTAAGTGCTTTCTGAAATTTCTGTCATATAACAAAGATTCATGTGTATAACTAAATCTCGGGATCTCATTCTTGCCCACTGGGGCTTTGGCCTCTCTGGCAATATGTGCTGGGAACAGGTAAGAGCTAGAACTCTGCTGGGTGAGAGTGCTCTTGTTCGTAATCTGCAGTGTCCATGCAATTCTTGGTCCCTGGTAACCATGTTTATCTCAAGAATATGCTCTGGGGGACATATAAATATATATTAATGCCTGGGTCTTCCCACCAAATTTCTGCTTTAGTTTGTCTGGCAGGAAGCCTATGCATCAGTATTTTTCAAAAGACCTTGGGCAATGTGATTGTAGCTGCAGGGTTCAGAATACCTGCTCTTGAGTTTGTGTCCAGAGATGACTTTGAGTTGGGAGCCAGCATCCTTTGTGTACTATTTGCCATTTTAGCAGAAATCCACTGAATGGTTTTAAAACTAACTTTTTCCTCTGAGTATAAATATAGCACATGCTTATTGCAAAGGAAATGAAAAGTCCAGGGATAAAATTGAGTAAATAATAATTCATAATTGCATAAACCATTTTGTGTATTTCTTTCAAGCTTCTTCTTGGAATGTATATGTGCATTTATGTGGTTGAGATCATCTTGAAAATAACTGTGTGAGCACTTCTCTATAATATTCATTCTTCTGAATCACTTTCAGTGCTGTTTAATAGTCTTAGTACAATCGTTATTATGTCCTGTCCACACATACGCTTCTCTTGTGAAAAAAAAATCTTATTTCATTCTGGTTACAGGTTTATTACTTTATATATGTTGATTGTGATTGCTATTCTTGGACAAGTAAGAAATCATGTTCTGGGCATTCTAATTTAGTGATAATATAGAGTTCTGGGCCAGTGAGATATGAGTTCAAATCCCAACTTTACAAATTTATCAACTGTGTGACATTATGAAAATTATTATGCCACTTTGTCCTTTTATTAAAATTAGAACAATATTAGTCCCAAAATAGAGCTGTTTTCTTTCAGATTTAAATGGGGTGATGGAGATGAGTTGTTCTGCACAATGCTGAGTACATTTCTCTCTATGCTGTCTCTATGAACCAAATGTCTGGGTAGTTCCAAAGGCAGCTCCGCCTCATTGGCTCAGAGACCAGTCTGATTTGCCTGACCCAGTTTTACTTAGTTGTAAATATTCACTGGGAGGATGGCAGTTACTAAGATGTACTCAGTCATTGTTCAGCTCAGTAGCCAGATGCAGATTTTACAGGACAGCCCTGTTTGTTAGAAGAAAAAGGTTTAAAAAAAATGCCAGTTATACCAACAATGGATGCTGCTAGCTGGCTGGCTGACTCAAAGTTAGAATAATTGCTCCCTAGGAAAACACTAGTTCCCTTTCTCATAGTGAATAGTTTCCTGTGGTTGAGAGACAAAGCAATTTCTCAACTATGGAGCCAGGTGTGTGGACAGCTGGGGATCTGCTTGCTTGGATCTTCATGTCTCTTTGGAGCCCTCAGAATGGTGGGCTAAAGCATAAAGTAATAGCAAACAAAGCATTGGCACATCCAAGTTTTCTAAATAGAAGTGAGGGCACAGTAGAGAAACAGGAGAAATACAGTAAGGAAAGTACAGCTCTGAGTTGGAATGTTCTTCAGTGGATCTGATTTTGCATCTTGCAGCAGTCACCTCTGGATAAAAATGGATAATCTGAGAAATGCTGGTCATATCCTTTAGAATGCCAGTTGCTCTATGGCAGGGGATTTTGTTTCTTATGTAACTGCTGTGCCTTCAGGAATGAAAGAGAAAATAATTGCTTTTTCTGAATTTTATTTGAGCCAGCAAGGAGGACCTAGTAAGGAGGAATCTTGGAGGAGAAGATCAGTGTCATCAGAGCTCCGTAGCCAGGGGATAGTGGCCTGGGCATAGCCAAATGGACAAGTGATGCTTTGGAGAGACAGATTTCAAAAAGGCAAAAATAACTATAGTAATGAACTTGAGACCAGAAGCAGGAAGATGGCAGACCCAAGGGAAAGAGAAGGCACTTAGGAGTAGAATTCTGAATCTCTAGTCATGACCCCAGGGAATAGGAACAGAGAAATAATGTGGATGCACAGCAAACTTTCCATGGAGCCATGTTTGAACCACATTCTACAAAATCCGGGAGAGGGGTAAATGCAGGTTCCTGTAAAACACTGACAAGAGACTGTAAGGATAGTGTCAGGAACCCTAAAGTCCAGGAGTGAAGGTTTGCAAGATGTGTTTGAGTCAATGAAAATACTAGGTTTGGGTTTTGGTTTTATTTATTTATTTTTTGCTTGATTGTTTTAACATTGTGTGCAAGGTAGATGTTGAAAGAGCACTTTGCTTGCTTGGATTTTACCAAAGTATGGTCTGTGGACCACAAGCAGCATCACCATCATCTGGGAGACTGTTAGGAATGTAAATTATCAGCCCCATCCCAGACCAATTGAGTCAAACTCTGGGAATGGGACCAGCACTGTGTTGTTATAAATCCTCCGGGAAATCGTAATGCTCACTGAAGTTTGAGACCCACTAGTTTGGAATACTAATTCTCATCCCTCTGCACATTAAAATCACCTGAGAAACTTACAGAGAATAAAATGTCCAGACCTTATCCCAGACCAACTAAAACGGATTCTTTGAAGTAATGTCTGAACATAGGTATATTTTAAAGCCTCAAGGTGAATCAAATGTACAAACCAGGGGGAAAAGCCAAACTGTATTCAGGGAGAAGCAGTGTGAACATCCTCAGGGAGCTTATTAAAATGCAAAATCCTGGGTTCTTCTTGCTGCATCAGAATCTGCATTTTTACCTCGATCTCCAGGTGATTCACAGACACATTAAAATTTGAAAAGCATTTGTATATGATAAATTTATAGGGAAGAAATTAGAATTTGCATTTTCCCTCCACCTTCTCTTTATTGATGGATTTACTTACCTCTTTTAAAGAGGAAAGGTACTAGACAGGAAAAGGAAAGACAAACTCAGTGGTGTGTAAGTCACAAACCAGTGAAGGTTGAAGGTCAAAAAAGGCAACTACCAGGTAGAGTGCATGAATGAGAGAATTGGGTGCTCTGTACAACTGACTTAGTTACTGGAGTTGCTTACAGCTCTTTGGCCATTACTCACGTTACCAGATAGCCAAGCAACATGCAAACGAAATAAATGAACCAGGTAAAATTCAGAGGCAGCAACCAATTTGTGATTTCAGGCATTAGTAAGTTTGTGAGTATGAAGGGTAAGTTTGCCCTGTATGCCATGAGATATACCCTGTCCTCTTCCCTTGAGAAGTCTTGGAGAATGGGGAGCTTTGCTCAGTCTGGAGGTGGGTACAAGACTCCAAAGGGGAAAATCCTGGGGAATAATGTGTGAACTTGATTTTATTCTCTGGTGGGCTTCCAGTGAAGAGTATCAGGCAGATTATTCTGTGAACACTTGGAGAGAAAAGAAGGGAGCCCTGAGCTTTTCAAGGTTAACTGATAATATTGTTGGTCTGATTTATTCTCTTTTGTGATGGAAAGTCAGAGAAATGTAGATACAGTGTCTTCATTTTCACAATGCATGATAGATGCCTCTTGTATTGGTGTGTTTCACTATTATTATGTGCAAAAGAAAATAGACTGTTTTTTCCTGTGGTGTTTTGGGTATTGTAAATGGCAAAATAACTAAACCTATACCTGTGTAATGATGATGAATGCACCAAAGTCACTGGTTTCTACTGGTTTCTGGTAGAAGCTTCTGGGACCTATTCTAGGCACCATCATCTTGCAGAATGTTATCCCTGTACCTTAGCTGATGATTGGCAAGGCAGATTTATCGCTGGAACAGAGGTTGGAAAAATAGGGAATGGATATGCACTTTAGGATCTAAACAGACATTGTGAAAAGTTATGATAAAGCAAATTTTACAAAAGGATAAATTATAGAGAAAAAAAAGTGAAATGGGGAATGATATGGCTGTAGCAATTGGCAGAGGGATTATGGGATTTTAGTCCATTGAAGCCTGGTTGTTTTGTCTGTGGGGGCTGCCAAATGCACCGATGGTTACCTTAGGCTGCTTTAACTGTGTTCACAGCAATGGAGTGACTCTTCTCGCTACATGGGACTCCAGCTCCTGCCTCCAGCATGCTTTACCTTATTATGTTCAGTCTTGATTAGCACACATTAAAAGCAAAGCTAGCATTCTGGAACAAGTCCACATAGAGTCAACTGGTTAATAAAAGTACTTGTAGGTGATATTGATATGTATCTCATAAGGGATCATAAGCATTAAATTATTTCCTGAAAAAAAAAAAAAAGTACTTGATGTCCTACTGCCATTGTAGAGGTGAATATACAGAGAATCCAGGGGTGCATGGATTAACTGATATTGCAGAGCTGGTAGGTGGTGGAGCTTAGTGCTCTAATGCAGACATTCTGATCCTGAATCCAGTGCCTTCCTACTGTAACACCTCCCTGTCTTCTCCCTTCTTCCTTCAGATGAAAGAGTTTGTGATTCAGAATATCTGTCTATCAAGTTCCCACTTTATTTCTCAAGAAGACTGGTTTATTTTCCAATGAAAAGAAACCCCATCTAACAGCAGTAGCTTCTTCCTTACTACTGAGGCTGTGTGTAAAATGTGCACACCTTTTCTTTCTTTTCCTCTTTGTTACCTGAGCCTTGTTTGCCCTAAGAGTCCCAGCTCTAGTCCTTCTTGATGTGGGGCTGGCTAAAACTATTTGGCAGCACAGGCTCCCTCAGCCTTTCTTCAATATTCTTGAGCTCTTTCACTTCATCTATTCATTCTTGCTTGCACTGATTTACTTGCAAATATTTATGGAGTGCCTAATACTTGTGTTACAGGTAGTTAGACAGGCATGGGCTGGGTGGAGTGTGGGAGGGGGGGAGGGCAGGAGAGGGCTTTTCCCCACCAACCAGGAAAGTCAGGCAATTATCAGGTGATGATTCAATAGTTATCACATTGCCTCTCTAAGAATGATAATTTGGTAGCCGGCACCAGGGGAAGACTATCTCCTGATGGTCCACAGCTGTCACAGTAAAGTGTTAATTAAATGCAGACCCCAGGGAGAGGCAACTTCCCGAGCATGCACATTAAAAGACAAAATGGTAGTGTATAACATTCTGGCGGCACTCCACCAGAAAAGGGAAGAAAGCCTCAGAAGGGCATGCATAAAGCATCCTCACACAGTGCACATGGTCACTTCCCAAGGGTGAGGAGGGCACTGTGCATTCGGGCAGCCCACCCTAAGGGAATAATTATGGGAAAGGGGCTCAAGACACTAGGAGTGGACCAGCCTATAAAGTTCTAGGATCAAGGTTAAACGCTGCGCTTGATCTTCTCGGTACCTACTTCCAAGTTCACTTTCCTTTCCTGCTCTAAAGATTTTTTAAAATAAATCTCCATTTCTCCTCTTGCCTTGGTCTCTTTTTCTACCTTATGCCCATCAGTCGAATTCTTTATTCAGAGGTAGCAAGAATTGAGGTAGCTGCAGACGTGTATGAATTAACTGCTGGTAATTCAGATACCTTCCACCCCTAACACTTGTCAAGCATTGTTGTAAGTGCTAGGATATTATGATGAGCAAAATAGAATATCTAATTTTCTGGTGTATACTGTAGAAAGGGACTGATGAAAACAAGAAAGCAAATCTGAAAAGTAAGATAATCATAAGCGTTGTAAAGAAAAATGAAGCAGGTTAGTGGGTTCAAGCAGGTCAATCATAAGTGTTGTAAAGAAAAATGAAGCTGGGTGGAGGACTGTACTTTTAGATATGGTCAGAAAAGACCTTAGTCATGATGATTAAGCAGAAACTAGAATTAAAGGAGAATATTGAATCATGCAGATATTTGTGGTGGGGGGGGTAGTGTGTTAGCCAAGAGAATCATGAAATGTCAACAAGACTTTGAAGGTAGGGTATACTTGGTATAGTTGAAGAGCAAGGAGACCTGCATACCTGAGGGGGAGTGGGTATTCATTATACTGCCTGGTGTTAATAATGTTACCCAAGTGATCTGTTCTATGGCTACAGAACACCTTAACTACTGGGTTGGAAATTAGCATTGTGGAAGAGATTGGAACTGCATTTTGAGGACTAAATAAATTGATATATAGGGTATACATTGTAATATATGTAGTGTGCATAAAGTATTAAAAGTATATTATACATATAAATAACAATTCCTTACAGTGCTGTGGAAGTTTTAATTTTTACTATTGTCACTATCAAAATCATTATCTCAATTTGCCCGTTGGAATCCAGAGGAAAAGCAAAGGTCTTTGAAAGTAGCGCTTTTCAATTTTAAATGGAATTGCTTTTGCTATGCCCCTGAATGCGTGGTTGCACATTTGAGTATTTGGGAAAGACTCTTATGTAATTTCTTTTTGAAGGAAATGATTTCTGCCACATGCCACAACACAGCCTGGCTTACCCATGTACTCTTTTAGATTCTGTTTCCATGTGTGGAATGCGAAGCATAGCACACTTGATTTTAGTTTTAAAACAAAATATAGCAACCATGATGATGTTAATACTGGTGGTTACAGCTGGGGTGGTCATAATAGCTAACATGTATGGAGAGTTAACCATTTGCCAGGCGCTGTTGTTAAGTCCTATGCATAGATTTTCTCTTAGCCCTCATAATATTATGAGACAGGTAGCACGATTAACCTGTCATCTGCCTGAGGAAATGGAGAATTCAGAATGTTTGTGTAACTTCTCCAAGGAGAGTTGGCAGGAAGAAGAGCCAGATTTTACACCACTTTGGCCTTATGACTTGGAAATGTGGACCATCCAAAACTGATTTCTGCTTTGATTTCTATTTTACCATGGCCTGTTCGTTGAGGGGTATTTAAAGAATAGGGAAAATACATTTGATTTTCTTTAGTTGGATATTGAAAAGAAAGAATATCTAGTATCTCTAAGCACATTGCTTGGGCTGTGAGAGCTATGGAACAGTAGGAAGAGTTTGGCGGATGCCGACGATGAGAAGCTGGTATGAGTTTTATTAGTCACAGTAGAAAATAAGTCATAGTTAGATCTACCATAGAACCTTTAAATAC
This sequence comes from Ateles fusciceps, assembly GCA_036589455.1. NCBI lineage: Eukaryota > Metazoa > Chordata > Mammalia > Primates > Atelidae > Ateles > Ateles fusciceps. The sequence continues at coordinate 1,388,576 of JAZHEH010000299.1, forward strand.
ATTTTACTGTTTGGAACTCAGTTCTGAGTACTAGGAACCAGTGTTTTCCCGTGAAAATAGACAATCTTCTGAGTTTCTAACGGCTCAAGGTGCTGTGGATTCATTCTGAGGATACTTTTTGCAGTCGAGTTTTGAGAATCCCAAGTCTTAATCTCACCACTGACAACATGGCCACCATATTTGTTTGCACATACAGACAGAGGCAACATAGTAGCTATCTTTATTTACTTATGTCCTTTAGATAAATTTTGCAGAAATATTTATCTTTTCACTCACTTGCCCCCAGACTATTATTTGCTTAAGCTAATATTTCCTCTTCATTTTCCTCTTCCCTTACCATTTCTGGTGGTTTTGATAACTTGCTGAGTAAGCATCTGAGAATTACCAGGTTTTAACTTCAATTATGAAGAAAAAAATTGCATGGACATTGTGATAGTTCTTTTTCTATGAGACAAAATAGCACCTCTGAGTTTTTAATATGCCTTTTAGAAATGACTGTAGTTGGGAGCTAAATCATGTTACTTTAAAAAGTTGGGCTGTCCAGATGGCTCTCTAACTTAGGACTTTATGAAATAAACTGTAACTAAAAGGGGAAAAACAACTAAAAATATTTATTGCAGAAAATAAAAAAGTTAACCAAAGTATTTTATTGATACATTCTTGGACAATATCACAGAATTGAAAGAGAATGGAGAGAGGGAATTTTTCAGCAAGGGTTGTTTTTTCCACTAAATTGGCACATAAGCAGCAAGATTAACGAAAGTACTTATTACAAACAGTAAAAAACATACATGCTTTTTTTAAAGTCCTTATCACACTGATCAGTCAAAGGGGGCATGAACAAAACCTCAAGACATGAAAAATCCATATTCTTTCCTTCAAACAGCTTAATAATTATTAAAATTATTGCAAAATATTCATATACCCTAATTAAAATAACAAAAGAGAACACAAATACAAATATTGAACATAATAAACATGTACTGTAAAATACATTACTGGCATGCATTCCAAAGATCAAGACCTCTATTCAGTTCAGCCAATACCTTCCTTTTATGTAACTATCATATACCAAAGATAGGTGGGGCATACTTTCTCAGCACAGTTTTTGGTCTTTAAACATCTTTTTTTGTCTTAAAAAAATAACATGATGTGCAGTGGTATTATAATCATAATTATACAGTCATGTACAGATGTACGGTTTTTTAGTCTGCCGAGATCTCTTTAAAATTTTGTTCTAAAGGTTTTCCAAATATTCCACCGTCTGAGAGAATAGGGCTCTATGAAAACAAGGCATTCGAAAACAAACAGTGAACCAAGGTACAACATCAGATGGCAAAGTGCAAAAGTCCTCACAAACTGTACAGAAAATTTCAAAACCTTGCAACCTAGAAGTACATACGTAATAAGACAGGTCAGCCCCAAAACGGTCCTGTGGCTCTCAGCAGTCCATCCTAAAGAGCCAGGCGGGACTTAAGTTTCAACACTCCCTTTGGTAGGGAAGGTCCAAAATTGCAGCCGAGTTGGCAGTGCTGATGTCAGTGACTTATTAAGCCAAGATAAAGTAAGGATATTTCATAAAGCAGCTGTTTAGGTCACTTGGATCCTCTAACATTGGTCTCCCGGCCGGGGAAGCTCCTCCGGTGATGGGAAGCGGGTAGGACCAAAGAGTCCTATGCCAGATTGGGTGACAAAATAACTGAGGGTCTTTCTCCTCCATAGTTCCATGGGATGGAACAGGTTAGATAACCAGGTTATTATAACTGACATACTTCTTTTTTGCAGCAGGGCCTGAAAGAAAAATTAGAAAGTGTCAGTTGCAGTAATAACCCTGTTTGCAAAGGTAGAAATAGAATTAGAACTTTTCACTTGAGGTGCGAAGTCAAGTGGGGTGATACAGCTCTGAAGAACACACACATAACCTTGGATTCCTCTGACTCTAAGGCTTTGGCCGCCAAAATCTGCAGTTCCCAGTGATTCGCAAATCCTCTGCCTTCTCTTTTCTGAGATGTCTCCAACTTCCCTCTTTATAAGTAAATTTATCAGTGTTTGTTAGGCTTTCTAATCAACCAACCCTTAACTTAAAGGGTTCACTCACAATGTGGTATATTTCTTGTGTGATCTTCTCACAGACCTATTCATAATAAATGGCCTTTGCATGGAAAAGTTCTGTCCTGGGTCACTGAAATTGAGGTTGAATGCAGATGAGGTCAGAGTGTCTCCTTCAGTGCTGATTCACACAATCAAATGACTACATATGGACTTGCATAGTGTTATCAGTAAGTTGTAAATGGTCATTTGCAGAAATATTTCCATTAAGATGTAAAGCTCACTTAAACCTGTCAGGTGTCTGACACATGCACAGTCTATATTTGTTTTCCTTAAATGTAGAAATTATTTTTCCACTTGGTACTGTGATTTTAGGACTCACCTTCACCCACTCACTCATGCAGTAAGTATGTGTCTACGGTATGGCAGCCACAGGGCTAGGCACTGATGACCAGCCAACGAGCACAGCATATTTCACGTCCACATGCTGGAAACAAAGACACCAGGATCCCAAAGTGTGCCTTTGTTTCAGGTTCTAGTCCTCAATACCAAGTAATACAGTTGCAATGATGTGATATATTCTTTTTTCATTAAATTTTAGTAGTTTTGCATCAGTTTCTGTTGGGCACAAAGTAACCTTCATATAGCATTTACTGAGGGCTTATTTTGCTTACTGTTTTTAGATTCTGAGTAGAATTGTTCACTCAAGACAGAGAAATGTCAAGAGCTCTTCAAGAACTCCTAAGTAAAGATTCATAGACAATTTTGGAGGAACTGAGAAGTCATATTAGCATACTAAGAGAGAGTTTGTATCTGAATTTTGAACAATACAAGTAGTATGTTACAGATGCTTACATGTTTATAGATATTACACAGGATACTTTACACAAGAAGTCTAATCTTTTCTGGATTAAAAATTGGGACTCTGACAAACTTTGACTTAAAGACTCATTTTTATTTGAAACTCATTTCTATATTAAACCATACTGTATTTATGAACTAAAATATCAAAAAGATAAATAAGAATAGAATTTTATGAAATTCAGCACCTCCTGGAAAATCTGGTTATAAGAATTGAGTCACTATATGTCCTCATTTGATAAACACATGGCCTCAATAATGCACACATCTTCCAAGAAGTTTCCCATTGTCACAATGTTGTCTTCATTAATATGCTTGGTTTGGGCACAAGGAAGAAAACTTTCAAAAGATATTTCTTCACTCAATCTTATTTTCAGTGTCATAGCTAGAAGACCTCAGCTGACAGTTGCAAGTAATAGTCACAGTATGCCTTGTCAAATGCCAACACATTAATTATCCTCAGGATGAAGGGGGGGGGAAAAATGAAAACCCAGAAGCTGACCTAGATATCTGATACCACGTTTATTGGTGATTAATTAAAACTGTTTTCTATAGCATAACTGTCTAGTGAAAACAAAAATGAATTTCCTTAAATTGGTTACTATAAAATGCTAATTACTCAGGAAGAGTTTTTACCAAAAGAATAAGTAGGTTAGAAAATATTGTCTCCCAAATTGTCAAGCTGAGCATTTACTAGGATTAAGCTAAAATCAAGATGAGGTTATGTTTAAAAATGGAATGTAAAAATAATGGCATTTCATTGATGCTTTGCTTAGATTATCTTCTTGTGTTCTACACAGTCTTGAGATGAGTAGTCTTTATGATCTCCATTTTACATAGGAGGGGTCTGAAGCTCAGGGGAACAAGCATTCCAGAACTAGGCTGCCTGATGCTTGAATCTGTATTTCCATCTCCGTGCTATAATAGGAAGACCATACTGCAGCTGGACTCGTCTGACCTGGGTTCTGATTCAGCTCCGTCACATACTTGAAATCTGACCTAGCCAAGTGCCTTGAGAATGAACTCCTTGTAGCCTTTGTAAAATTGGGAGAATAATTGTTACCTGGTGCACTATTGATATCACCAATGTACAAAATACCCCAGTTTCTCATCAGGGAATATAATGTATAAATGTATTTTTAAATTACAATGTTGTATACAAATGATAAGCCTCAGTACACTTTCTTTGCAGAATTGCTAGGAACATTGCCCCAAAATTATAATGAAGTTTATGCAGGTCCTAGAAGGGCAATTTGTGTACTTTTCACAATGTATTATGTTTATTTTTAAACTATCCTAGTCCTGTGAGTAAATAAGTGCCTGTGGTGTCTGATAATTCCATTTATTTGACTAGCAATGTAGTTTATGGTCAGGAAAGAAAATTACTGAGCTCAAAATAGTTATGCAATGAAGTACTTGCTAAGGAAATATGCTTTTTAAAAGAGTATGTTTTCTCGTATAAAGTTACAGATTTTAAAGAAGAATAATAGTATATAGCATTGTCCGTATTAACTTTTTAAACTTATATCTACTTATCTACATAAGTAATTTTCAAAGCAAGGTATTGTGAAGAGTTGATGTTTACAGTGAGGTAGTGTTAAGAATACTAGTCTGTGAAATGAATTACTAATACACATTGCTACTTAAGAAAGGTGAGACATTCCAACTCATTCTTGATGTCTTGTCAAAACCATCAGTTTGACATTAACTTTATTGAGCTACTTGTTTTCTCTTTGCTTTTCCCTGAGCTTTTTTGTCTTAGAAAAATGTCATTCCTTGAAGTGCATTCTATGGAACACACATAACCCAGATTCAAGGAAGTGAAGGAAAAAATAAGAAAGCCTCCTGGATATTCTGTTGAGAAACACTGAATAAGTAATATTAAACAGGACTCTTTCCTGTTTCCATCCCACATTTAATTTCTTTATATTTTAAGTAATAAGAAATATTGTAGATTATTAACTACATACCATGTATTCTCTTCAGCTCTTTCTGGAAAATGTGTGTATAGATGTGTACGTGAATAAGAACATGTATGAAGTGATTTAAACATCCAAAAAGGAGAAAAACCAAATAGAACAAAATATTATATAAGCCCTGGAATAGAACACATTAACATACTGACATCTTGTTTCAGGTGCTCCTCCATCCATTCATAGGAAACAAGATGCAGTCAAAGCCCTTCACACTGCATGTTCCTCCCTGTGCCCCCATGATATCTATTGTCCTGAACTTGGGATATGTCCTACTGCTACTGCAATAGTTGTCCATAAACTACAGATAGTATTGATTTACGTGTTTTAAGTTGTGCAAATTATTCCATGCGTATTCACTTGAAATCTGGTTCATATAACACTGTATTTTTAAGATTTACTTATGTTGATTTAGTAATCATAGTAACTATGTAGCTTTCTATATATTAATGTTAGCATAACAGATTTTCTGTAACTCTTTTCCTATTGATAAACCCTACTTTCCAATGTTTTTGAAACAATAAGCATTGCTGGAGTAGATGATATCTGCAAAACAATATTTTTAACAAAGTTGAATGACAATGCTATAGGCCAGGATAAAATATTTGTCTTGTATTTAACTTACTAAGAATTGATATCTAAGTATTATTAACTTATACAAAGGAATAAATAAGAGACAATCTAATTTTTAAAAACATAGATGCAAGATAGACAATTTTTAGATGAAGAAATAAAATTAATGAAAAATGTTCAATCTCATCAACTAGAGAAATGAAAATTAAAACATTAATAAGATAGCATTTCATGCCTGTACCATTACAAATGAAAAAGTGAACTAATACCAAGCATTGGTGGGTGTGAAAAGTGAGAACTTTCAGACCACGGTAAGGTAGAAATATAAATTGGTAAATTCATATGGGAGAGCCATTGGAAATATCTAAAAAACCTAAAGGTATGCATACCACTGAATCAGCAATTTCAGTTCAGGATCTAGACCTGAGATACTTTCACATGTACACATAGACATGCTTAGGATTTTAGAAGCCTTTAATATAATATTTTTTTCTGTGGATTCTCCAAGAAAAAAAATTCTCTTACAGAGGCTAGGCACATAAAGGAGCAAAGCAAGTGTAAGATATTAAGGAAGGATACAGACCATAGTGAACTAGAAAACATCTACCCCATCTAAAAGGCATAATTGTGTGGGATGTTACCACAATAGGAAGATAGTACATTTTTTGAGGAGGAGCTTGATTCCATAATTTTATGGAAAAGTTCATTTTTTCACTCAGCCATCTAACAGATATTTATTGGGCACATAGTATGTGTTGGGCTCTATTCTAAGCATTAGAAATACCTCAGATTTTAATTAAAGTTTTAAGATCATATTAAAACTCATTTAGCAAGTCAAAAAGGAATAGAGACCAGAGGCCAGACAGCATCTCTAGGCTGCTTGTTTTCAACTCTGTGATCCTGTCTGCACTCTGTTCCTCAAATCTGCTTGATTATAAAGCACCGTCTCCCGCTCCCACTCCCGCTCGCCCATTTTTAGTAGATCATTTTGCATTATATAAGAACATACTTTTGGAAATACATGGGGTATTTCTTAAACCTTAACCCTGCCTATCACTTTAGTCATTTGTAAACCTCACCAAACTTCTGAATATTGGTTTATTGCCTGATAGAACTTTGTCCAAACTAACTTTTCTGTAAACCCATTCAAAGCACTGTCTGTGCCTTTGCCCCACCAACTGCACCAGCTATTGCTTCCCTATCCAACACGGTTCAGAGTTGTTTACTTATAAATATTTCAACTGGGAGGGATTCTTTATGTTATGGTTTGCAGTTACTAAAACAAAAAGAAATACTTTTTTTGTAATTACTGTGGTAATCATTTCATTAGTAAATTGCCCTTAGCCCATCACTTAATGGCAAAAGAGTAGATGTTATCTTCAACTGTTAATTCTCATTTGAGATTTCAAAAAAGCTACTAAACTTCCTATATTTTGCAAAGAAGTAGTAATTCATTTAAAACGATTTATCTTAAAATCTTTTTTAAATTTGCTACTCAGTGTAGCACATTACTCAACTTGAGAAGATACAAAGCTGGAGAGTAAAGAACATGATTACCAAAAAATGAGGCATTCCCAATTATACTAGTTCAACTGTGAACTATAAAACAATTGATACTTTCTACATCTCCCAGGAGAATGCTAAGCTATTGCTCTTATGTTTAGTACCTGGATTTGTTGACAAAAGAATCTTGGCAGGAGTAAAAACATGATCAGTCAGAAAAACAACTCAGTATTTCAAATCACCATCATTTACAATCCAGGTGCAAAAACTCCCAAATCTCGATTTCTGTTGATCTACTCAGTCATTCATCTAACAAAAAATTATTTAACACATATTTAATACCAGGAACTTTAATAGATGCTAATGTTAAAGTAGACATGGGAATCTGTAAGCTGTTTACTCCTCATTCATTGTATATTCAGATTATTTAACAAATATTTATATAAAGCTGCCATGTACCATCAGCAAGGGATTGGCATATCCTTTTTTTCCTACTTAATGAGATAAAAATAAAGCATGAATATATAAACTAAACTCACATTGAGAGGAAACCCCCCAGAGCAAATCGCCACCCCCTCCCCTAATGCTGAATAAGGGAGGTAGGTCAGTGGACGGTGAGACAGCAAACCTGTTACCATATTTGTAGACAACAGTGATCCAGTTCAAGAGGATGGAGGAGTATCAGCCTAGGTAACCTTAGAGAAAATTTGTGAAGTGTTTGCCCCATTTTTACCAGGGACACAGAAATGAGTCATATACAGTTTTTATTGTTATAGAACTGATACGATAATGCAAAGAACTATTACATATTTTAATGAGTGCTTAAAGATATTTTACAAAGACTAATTTTATCTTAGAAGAAGATGTACTGTGCTAAGCCTGGGAAGGCTTTTCAATGAAAAGGGGCATTGATTTGGCCCATGCAGTATGAGACAATTTAAGAAGAGGGCAGGGCAATATAAAGGTATATTTATTTCCAAAGGTACATGGAGAGGAGGGTCAGACAGTGCTAGAACTTAAGGCTAGAAAGGTAAGCAGGGCCACATAAATGACTTTAATAAATAAAACTTCAATAAACCTGCAGGTCGTCATATCAAATTCAGGTGCTGTCAGAGGCATTTGAACCAGAGCAACTCCATCTTGAATAAGGACTGGGTAGAAAAGGCTGAGACCTGCTGGGCTGCATTCCCAGGAGGTTAAGGTATTCTAATTATAGAGGCAGGAGGCAGAGAAATGCCTAGGTAGATCGAGAAGGGTCCTCAGAAAATCTGACCTCGCCCCACAAGTGTTTACAACAGATGTTTTGTGCAGACAAGGGAATCTGCATAGGGGGCTTCCCTGGAGATCCCCTCAGTGGACTGGAGGCCCACATGCACTGGGGAATGGGGTGGAGCCACCAGGAACAAACATCTTATTCAGGGGGAGGAGACTGGCCTCTTCAGCTCTTATGTGGTGACCCTGGTATTCAATTTGTGAGGTGGAAATCTGCTTGCAGGACCCCTCTCTTTGCTGACAGCTTTCCTTTCACTTAATAAATTCTACCTTCTCACCCTTCAATGTGTCCACATGCCTAATTCTTCCTGGTTGTGAGATAAGAACCTGGATTTAGCTGGACTAAGGAGCAAAAATCCTATATCACTAAGTCACAGGATGAGATAGGAGGTCCGCACAAGATATAGGTCATAAAGACCTTGCTGATAAAACGGCATGCAGTAAAGAAGTTGGCCAAATCCCACCAAAACCAAGATGGGGACGAAAGTGACCTCTGGTCATCCTCGCTGCTATCCTCCCACCAGTTTACAAATGCCATTGCAACATCAGGAAGTTACCCTATATGGTCTAAACAAGGAGTGGATGAATAATCAAGCAGATAATAAAGAAATAATCATAAAAATGGGCAACCAGCAGCCCTTGGGGCTGCTCTACCTATGGAATAGCCATTCTTTATTTATTTATTTTCTTAATAAACTTACTTTCGCTTTGCACTGTGGACTCACCCTGAATTCTTTCTTGTGAGAGATCCAAGAACCCTCTCTTGGGGTCTGGATCAGACAGTACCAGTAACAGTCTGGTCCAGTAACAGTACCAGAAACGGAAGACTGAACAAGTCAAAATTCCTCTGATTATTAAGCTTTCTAATGGAGGCTCTCATAAAAAGCCTTTAATGGTAAACTAAAGCAATGGTACTTGAGAAGCCACAGGGGAATGTTCATGATTTTGAAGAGGATCCTCACACTTGTTTTTCTCTCTCTGCAGTGTTCTTCTCTGCCATTTTTCCTTAATTGGTTTCCTGTTCTTTGTTCTGGTTGGTTTTAGTTTCTAGTCACTTGCTCCAGGTGGCCTTTCCTATCCCCTCCAGACAAGTGAGATGTTCCTTCTCTAGCCTCTCATGACCTCTCTACTGTTCCCTCCACATATACAACCAGGGTGAAGCACTAATTTCTCATATGTGTCTCCAATATTAGAGCCTTAAGTATCAGGATGGTAGAGGCAATTTTTTTCTAATGCTTGGGAAGTGTGCAATGCATAGTTGGTGCTCAATATTTTTGGGATGTGTCACCATAGAAGAGCTTTTTGTAACTGCCCTTCCTGCTCACTGCATAAAGAAAGATCACGACATTGTAGTAGAGAAAGAGTTTAATAGACACAAGGCTGGCCACACCACGTAGGAGACTGAGTTTGCACTCATATCATCTCCTTCAGAGCTCACAGACTAGGGGTTTTTCAAAGGCAGTTTAAGGGAAGGGGGCTGGGTGGTCAGGTAACAGGTGCTTGCTGCTGATTGGTTGGGACAGAGATGAAACAGTGAGCCATAGCTGTCTTCCTGAGGACTGAATTGTTTCTGGGTGGGGACATAGGAGCGGGCGAGGGGAGGGTGGTGGCAGCTAGTGATCCAGGGGGGAACCATGAGTGTCAGACATACAAAAAAAAAAACGGGAAAGATATCCAAAAGGCCAGTCTACAATCGTGGTGTTATTTGCAGGTGTAACTGGGGAAGTTTCATGTCTTAGATCTTCTGGAATAATGGCCGACAGTCATTCATGTTTGCACCTTAGCAGGACTCAGTCTCCTCTCCTCCATCTCCCAGCCTGGTGCCCTCTCTTTAGCTTCACAAAAGTGGTTGAGTTTTGGGCAAGGCCTATTATCATTTTAATTGTAGCCTAAATTTCTTCCAAAGTTAGCTTGGCCCAATAGCCCAGCAATAATTAAGGGAAAGGCAAGATGGGAGTTGAGTTAACTCACTTACTGTTAGAATTTTCTCACTAACATAACTTTTGCAAATGCGGTTTCACTTTGCTCCCTGAAGTCATTGTCAGCTCTAGGAGGGTCTTAGAGATGAACAGAACAAAAAGTCTGGGAACTTCATGAGTTTTGCCATTCTTTTTTTCCATCCCCTTTCTCACTATTCTCCTAGGGTTTACTGTATTCAAAGCTAACCATTATAATAACTCCTCAGATTTCCTTTGTAACTTTTGAACCACAGCATTCTTTTTTTCCCCCTCTCCTTTTGCATCTAATCATGGCCAAAACAGCCTGGCTAAACTGAGAAATCAATTTTCAATTCTGTCATGAAATTTGAACATTCTAGTGTTTCTTAAAAACGTTTGAGTGTTTCTTAAAAAGTAAATGAACATTCTAGTGTTTCTTAAAGAAGACCAAACTAATTTGTACTTTAAGATGTAAAGCATCAAACAGAGGTTTACATCATTCTTAAATGACACATTTGAAACAAATAGACAAAGTATCTGTCTTAAAACATTTTTAAGCTTGGCAAGTTAAAATCTAGGTAATTTGATGCTGTATATGTTTTACTTTGGACAAAAAAGATATGCACTAAATTATTGCATCAGATTTCTCTACTTTTTCTTACGTACTTTGTACACTGAAAAGCTTTCATGCATTTTACAATTTCAATATATTATAGATGTGAGCATTCTGGAGGATATTATGAATGCAGTGCAATCATACATCAAAGATTGAAGCTGTGAACCAAAGTCTGTCTTAAGGCTAATGTTACAAATAAGGCAATAGTGACAAAATAGCAGCAGAGTGTTATTAGTGTTCCTGGATGAAAAGCTCCTGCTGAAATTCAGGCCTTGCTATTTTTGGATAGGACATTTATAGTCTCTTCATTCATTCCTTTATATATTTATTCAGCTTCTGCTAAGAGCTCACAGTGTACTAGTATAGCCTGGCTACAAGCTAGTGGCACAGAGATAAGAAAAAATAGTCCATATCCTTGAACAGTTTCTGGTTCAGTACAATTCACATATCTGTTGAGCACCTGCTATTTGTCAGATACTGATTTAGGCAATCGGGATGTAGCCATGTTACTGTGCTGGTTCAGTCCTTGCTTTCATGGAGCTTAAATTCTACTTGGAAAGAGATCTTAAAAAATACAAAAGTAGATGCAACTAATTCTCTTTATTCACGGTGCTCATAGTCTATAAAGTCACCACAAATACTGAATTACTGAATACTGAACCACTGCTCCTAGAGCAAATAAGGTGTTAGTTACCTACAAGCCTCCAGTCACAACATAACCTTATTTTATGCATATATTTGGTTAAAAACACTTTATCTAATACATATTGTTGACTCATTAATACTGAATTCAGAGCTGACAAATGCCTGTAAAAAGCTTCTCTAACACATGTACTTTCTCTAGAAAGCTGTGACATATCATAGCCTTCTTGTGCTTAGGAATACGTTACAGAACTTTAGTATATGTATGGGAGTTTAAACAGTAAAACCATCAACCAATAGCACAGGTGTTAAATAGACTGAGAAAAGGACACTTGTTCAAATATGAGAGCTGAAATAAGAAGGTAGGGCATCACCTTTTTTTTTTCTTTAAAGACGGAGTCTCACTCTGTTTCCCAGGCTGGAGTGCAGTGACACGATCTTGGGTAACCACAACCTCTGCCTCCCAGGATCAGCAATTCTCCTGCTTTGGCCTCCAGAGTAGCTGGGACTACATGCGTGCCACCATGCCTGGCTAATTTTTTGTATTTTTAGTAGAGACAGGGTTTCACTGTGTTGCTCAGGCTGGTGTCGAACTCCTGACCTTTTGATCCACCTGCCTTGGCCTGCCAGTGTTCTGGGATTACAGGCGTGAGCCACTGCGCCTAGCTGCATCACTCTTTTTGACCTCAACTGCAAATGTGTGCATTGGGTGACTCAAATAGTTTGCTGAACTGTACATTCCCATGAATGCTGTGAAAATGCCATAAGTATTGATGTTGAAGTTACCAATCAATTTCAGCATGTAGGTGAATTTGCAAATACAAAATTCACTAATTCTGAGAATCAACTGCATTATGTCAGGGAATCCCTCAGACTAAAAAAAAAGCCTGAGGGCGTTATATCGAGGTGGCTGTCCAAGGCTCAGAGAGGATGACTGTTTCTTACTTGTCTCCATAGGTAGAAGGTGACAATTACAAAAAAAGAAGGCCAGCTAGGAATTGATGGAATAATTAGGGCTATGTGTTACATCAAATTCTGAGTCAGTACTACATTGAGGTTCTAAATGAACAAGCATATAGAGATGCCGCTGCTTTCAGCAACACCATGTGGTGTGGCAGGCCAGTTCTTCCTAACAGCCACACAGACAGGCCTCCATAACACTCCAGTTATATAGGCAAACTTCTGCAGCATCTGCCTACATTAAGTTAATAACTAAGCCTAGGGAAATCATTGCCTGGGCGCCAAAGCCAGAAATGAAACGTGTTCAGTAAGAGTCTTGCTCAGGCTTCCCATGAAACCTGGGGCAAATCAAGATAATAAAGACAGCCCTGTGTTCCTTGTGCCGGGACCTATCTTGGGTTGAATAAATTTTGGAGGGGGGTCTGGAGTAACTCTCCAGACCCAAGTTGTAGGTAAGATAAGATAGAAGTAATCCCTCCAGTACCAGGGCCCTCACAGGTTAAGTATATTTAGGGGATAATTCTGGCCTCTGACCTTTTGGTTACAACAAAATTAATCAGGTATAGACACTGGCGAGTATGATACTACACATAGGCATATTTTGAAACATATATAAGCACTGGAAAAAGTTTAGGATTCTGAGTTGGTTGGCACCTGTTACAGACATAAACTGTACCTGGTTACAGACATAAACTCTCTTTTTCCTCAGTTTGCCAGCATCTTGTTATTGGGCTGCAAGAACATGTAGCCAGACTTGGTTTGGTCTGGGAACAGTGTCCTTTTATGAAAGCATCCTTCAGGCTGCAGCTATTTTTTCTTTTGTTTGTTTTTAATGTGAGAAGGGTATGTGCGTGCCATCACAGTCAAGTCCTGTTAAGATCAGTGGCTTCTTGTTTTGACTGCAGATCTCAGAGGACCAAAAGGGCTCAAAGGAGAGGAAACCAGAAAGCTTCCTGGCTAGGAAAAGAGAAGAGATGAAGGGAACCTTAACTATTTTTCCTTTCTTGGAATCCAACGGGGTTTAACCTGACAGGCGAAAGATAAAAGCCTCAGAGCTACAGCTCTGTCTAGGATTAAAAATGGCTGGAGATTCCCAAGAACTGCGTATTTTGGGATCCTGGCCATGGGAGACGGAAAGATTGAGACCTGGGACAGATAAGAGAAGTCAGACACTGCTCGACCAATGTAACACAAATATCTACTAAGTTTTAAACACAGGTTGCTGGGGATACAGTGGGAGTAAGATGTCTTTGTCCTCAAAGATTTATCAGACCAGAAACCTATGTGATTAAATTAGATTGGCGTTGACAGTGAAGTTTGAGGATGTAAGTCACTTCTCATACATAGGCTTTTCTGTGTATGAAATTTACCAGATCACACTCGGTCTGGGACCTAATGTGTCAGTCTCAACACCAGAACTTTGGAGGGACGGAGAATTCCTTTCTCGTTCTGCTGATATTTCAATTTGTTAATTTATTTAATAGCAACTCCTTTGAGTCAAAGAAATTAAAATTAAAACAACAGTGAATTTCAGGATATCTTACTGTTTTTTGTTTTAATGTGAATGAAAATAATTTTTAAAAACTTAAATAGTCAATCTATGATTTAGTACAAGCAACATGCATTTGAAAAATAGTACGTATTAAGAATGTTAAAAAAGGACCTGTTATCTGCATTAAGACGTTCATGATGATGTACAATATAATTTGCAATTTTAAATAACCAAAATGCCTAACATTAGATGGTGATTAAATTCTAATACGTTTTCTTGATGGGGCATTTTAAACCTGTCAAAGGTGGTAATGATGATTAAGAATATGGAACAACATGGAAAATGCTTATGCTGTATTGTTAATAATATTTAGTACAAAAGGACAGGTTTGAAAATTGTAAGTATTCTGTAATTATAACTGCATCAAAATATGAAAGAAAATAAATCAAAATTTTAAAGGCCACAGGAAAACTGGTAACCTTTTCAAATATTTCAACGTTGTAAAAGAAAACAAAATGTTGTGAGACTGTTTTAGATTAAAGGAGACTGAAGAAACAAAAAGATTAAAAATTTATGAACCTTGATTATATCAGATATTTTTAAAAAAGGAAATGACCATATTGGGAAAATCATATTTTGATTTCATAGTAAATAATAATACATCAATATTAAATTTATTGGATGAGAAATGGTATTGAGGTTTTGTAGGACCAAGCTGTTCTTAGGAGGTACATGGTGAAGTATTCAGGAGTATTAATGTCATGATGTCTGCGACTTGCTTATAAACAGTTATTTGGGGAAAACATATATATAGAGAGAGAAGGAGAAAATGAATATGTCAGGACGTTAGTGAATGGTGATTACATATTGTTGCTAATTTCAATCTATTTGTAGGTTTTAACTTTCAAAATAAAAAGTAGGGAGACTTACAAAGCTCTATTATGGTAGTTGAATTATAATTTTTTTACTTTATATATTTTACTTTATACATTTACTTTGTAGATTTTACTTTTTAAACTACATTTTCTATAATGCTATATTTTTATATTGAAAGTAAATTAACTTAGTTTTTTTTAATGACAAGATATAGGTTGATGACAGTGACTATCTCTCAGGCCTGAGTAGCCACATCCCTTTTCTTCTACTTCTAGAGTTTCTTTAGGTTGAAGGGAATTTCTCGTTCTACCAATCTTGTCCTGTAGCTCCTGCAAAATAATCTCTGAAGAGGCCTCTAAGGGGTGACTCTTATACAGTCTAATCCCCCCATTTTGTCTTATGTCATATTTTTTTGTTAGATTGACCAATGAAACCACTGTTACATATTCTGACTCATTATTAATCACAAAATCACCTTTTCGTCCAGGCTTTTGGAAAATAGCCCTAAGAATTTCATCTAGTTTTCATTTTTCCCCCATACAACATATGTCTACATTATATCATAAATGGCTTCCTAAAATGTTTTCTGAGGCATTCATATGTTGAATACACCTATGAAAGACTTTACCCCCTAATGTTAGAATAAAAATTTTTTTTCAATTAAATATCTCTATTTAGCTATTTTATAACTTTAGCTTTTAAAATACGTAAAGCATGATGTCATGTCCCAGAAGGAGAAAGTGCTGGAATGGATTGGTAATGTCTCTTGAAAATAGGAAGTGGACAGCACCAGCCAGGTAACTGACTAATCTGGACTAAGTCATGCATCTCTTAGTACACTGGAACTTGTTGGCTTATCCTCAGAAGAAACACACGTGGGCACATCTATCTACAGTGAGTTGGCTTCCCTCCCACAGAGCAGTATCACTGAGATGCAGTGACGAGTAGAAGTGAAATGTAAATACCATGCCCTGGGTCAGAAGGAAAATCAATGTCTATGACCTTTCCTGGCTCTTCCAAGCCAAGGCCTTTACTTCTGTGTGTGTGTGTGTGCCTGTGTGATGTCTCAGGACTTGATTTAATTAAAGGATCGAGAAAATGTACAAATGGAAGGAAGAAGTAAGGAAAAAATTCTGAGTCTGGCCCCAAAGCTCATACAGAAAGAATTACTTCTCCATAAAACCCAGGCCGAAAGTATTCACAGGAGAGGAAAGAGGCTGTAGAGGCAGAGATACCCTCTAACTATCTGTTCCAGAATGTTATTCCCCAAGATATTCCCAAAGATGGCTTTTTCTCTTTCTTCAGGATTAAATTTGAATGTTACTTCCTTGGGGAGGCCTTCCTTCATCCCTTCTGTAAAATAGCACTTGCCAACCCCCAAGCTCTCTAGTTAATTACAGCTTATTTTTTATCACATCACTGTTACTCTCTGAATTGTTCTAATTTGTTTACATTTTAATGTATTTTCTTGGTCTACCCTCTGGAATGTAAACTGTTCATGTCGTGTCTTAATGAACATTATATCCACAGGACTTAGAAATGTGTATTATTGCTTGAAGCTGGGAGTTCGAGAGCAGCCTGGGCCCTAAAGTAAGGCCCCATCTCTGTAAATAATAATAATAATAAAACCAATAGCTAGGCATGGTATCAAGTGCACCTGTTGTCCCAGCTACTTGGGGAAGCTGAGGCAGGAGGATCAAATGAGCTCAGGAATTCCAGGCTGCAGTGAGTGAGCTATGATTGTGCCACTGCACTCCAGCCTGGCAACAGAGTGAGACCCTGTCTCTAAAGAAGCAAAAAGACAAAAATAACAGAATGGATAAAAGGTGAGAGGTCTTTGGTTTGGGATTAGTAGGAAATAATGACAAACAGGCCCCAACTCAACATTCTGTCGTACATTCCTTAAAACTTGTGCCTTTGAATGTATGCTTTCACCCGGAATTGTCACCTCCTTTTTGAGATAGATACAAAGTGGTGAGGAAACTGACAATGCTGTCCTTATCTGCTTCCATGAGTAGAACAGCCTCTGATTTTCGTAGCTATTGAGCAATTCTTCTAGTTACCTAATCAGTGGAGAAGAGAGTTATTTGTTGCAGGGAATAATCAAGAGTATCTAAAATTATTGACTGAAGAAAGTTGAAAAGAGTCTGTATTCTGATAAAGTATGGATGGAAAAGGTTCCTAGGAATTCCATGCCTGAATTAGGAGAGTGGCTTCTATTGGATATATGAAAGAGCGCTTTAGAAATCGGTTATGGTTGCGGATGTTTTAAGCATGGTGAGTTGAGGGAAGAAATTGAGTGCAGCTGTGGCGTGGGCCTCACTGACAAAAATGTCCTTGCTTCATTGTTGCTTTCTCATGGATAGGGGATTTGACAGAGTGGTTAATACGGGCAGGAATGGTTCTAAAACTTTGGGGCACCCATGGCTGATCAGAGCAACACAGCCTGTGCCCAGCCATAATAGACTCGCAACAGTTCCATATTTTCCATCTTCACTGTTCTCTGTGGATGTGCTTTCTGCCCTATTCTCATGCATATTGCCAGTCTGTTGCTTTGAAGCAAGCTTAAAATCCAGGTAGGAGATAGTGGATTGAAATTGGCTTGCCAATAAATACATTAGATTCAAGGAGTTTTAGACTACTTAAATTATTTTAGGGATATCTATCAAATTCCTTATTTTTTTTTCTTATTTTTAAAATCCTTTTTGTGGGAGGCACTCTCACTCTGCTGCCCAGGCTGGAGTGCAGTGGCCCAATTATAGTTCACTACAGCCTCAAACTCCTAGGCTCAAGCCTTCCTCCCCCCTCAGCCTCCCAAGTTGCTGGGACTACAGGTGCATACCACCATGCCTGACTCATTTTTAAATTTGTTGTAGAGATGGGGGTCTTACTATATTGCTCAGGCTGCTCTTGAAATCATGGCCTCAAGTCATCCTCCCATGTCAGCCTTCCAGAGACCTGGAATTACTGGTATGAACCATGTGTGCCATTGTGCCCTACCTAAATTCCTTATTTTAGGTTGATAGGGTTACAGCCTTTCCTTAAACATAGTCTGCTTGCTGTGGTGATGTCTAGTGGGCCTGCCCACACTGTCCATTCCTCTTTGCACTTAGGGCCAGACCACTTGTGACGTAATTTGAGGGATCTAACAAGAGCCTGGAATTCCCATCAGTAGAATTTAGCAGGGGTCTTACAAAAGTGAGCACTTAGCTGGACTGAAGGCATTGAGTCTGAAGAGACTGGATCGAGGAAGCTTAGGAGTGTCTTCCATTAGGAAGAATAAAGAGATCCTGAAGATGAGAGCACAGGCAGGGTATTAAATGACATCAGATAATTACTGTTAACTACGTTAGATATGATAATAGTATTATGATTATGTTGGAGAATTGCTGTATTTTGTGATAAGCTAAAATAATTTGGAGTACTGGTGTCTGGAGGTAACTCTAAAATGTTTAAAAACAAAAATACGTAGGTATAGATGAAACAAACATGGTAAAACCTTAAAAGCTATTAAAGCTTGGTAGACAACACAACTGTTCTTTTTACTTTTCTGAATGTTTGAAGTCTCATGATAAAAAAAATTTGAAACCTCCTGTCTCCAAAGCGAAATTTATACTTCACAACTTTTCTGGAGCTTGTCACACTTTTATCTCCTAACATCTACCACCAAGAATTAATACTGTCAAGGCGGTTTTCTCTACATATCTGAGAGTGCCACTGCATTCCAGCCTGGGTGACAGAGTGAAACTCTGTCTCTAATTCAAGAGTGACCATCAAAATAGCCATCAGGATGAAAGACAGAGCAGTGGTAAAACACAAGGGATTGGGTGTGTGGCTCATGCTTGTAATCCCAACACTTTGGGAGGCCACGGTGCCAGATCACTTGAGCTCAGAACTTTGAGACCAGCCTGGCCAACATGGTGAACCCGCCTTTACTAAAAATACAAAACTTAGCCAGGGGTGATGGTGCATTGCTGTGGTCTCAGCTACTTGAGTCTAAGACAGAAGAATCTCTTAAACCCAGGAAGCAGAAATTGCAGTGAGCTGAGATAGCAACTGCACTTCAGCCTAGGCAATGGAGCGAGACTCTGTCTCAAAAAAAAAAAAAAAAAAAAAAGAAACACCCCCACAAGGATTGTTACCATTCAGCTGTATGACTCTGAACAAGTTACTTATCACTTCATGCTTTGATTTTCTCATCTGAAAAATGGACAAAGTAATAGTACTGTAGTATAACAACTCTAAGGTTGTTCTAAGGATTGAAGGAGTTACTCTATTTAAGGAACTTAGAACAGAACAGGGTTTGGTAAACTTGTACTCAACATATTTTAGCTATGTTTCATCTTCTGATGCATTTGGAGAATTTCTCTGCACACATATATAACACTGACATGTGTTTGCAAATACTTTTCCCTTGACCACAAGGGGTCCTTCCAAAGCAGGTCAGCCTGCCTATGAAATGAGACTGAATTAGTTGTTTGTTTTTTGGACCCTGTTAGGGTGCCAGCAACTGTCCTTGAGAAGGTTTAAGGATCTGTCAGAGCACCTAGTGCATTCTATACATTTATTGGAAAAGGAACCTGTCAAATCTTTGTCAAGATATTTTCACTTCCATGCATGCATACTGCCATCATTAGCTACTGTTCCACCTCTGTGAAAGTATGACTGATCTCAAAATCTTGTGCTTTGAGAGGTTGTATTATTCAACTGGACTCAAAGGGGAAATCAGGAAATATAGGATAGTATTGTGTACATAATCAATGGCCCCTGCTAGTCTTGCATACAACCATGTCATCTCTGCAGTATTGGAACTGGAGATCACTGAGTTTGAGAACCCTCATTGTAGTGGTGATACACCATTTGTAAAATCAGTTGCTGGAGACTATAAATGACCATTTATTTAAATATTTTATCCATTTTGGTTTAATAAATTGGATATCTACTGATTAGTGCTAGAAGAATATCAGTTAGATTAGCTGAAGTAAGTTTATTCACTACTCAATTTTGCAGTGAAGAATTGATCTGTCTGCATTGATAAAGTAAAGACTGGGACAATTACTAAGCTGATTATGTCAAAAAGACTACAACCAAATCTATCCAGGCACGTCTCTGGTGTATGTCTGTGTATATACATTGAGCCCATATGGCCTAGGTTTGTTATCAAACAGATTCAGCAGTGATCACTCAAAATTCCACATTGCCCAGAAACTGTAGGTATCCAATACCCAAAACAACTTGTTACATCCCAAAGAGAAGTCTACCCTATAAAATTTGACCAAAAACTGAAAACTGTATGGGGTGAATCTTTGTGAAAGAAACCAATATTGCCAAAACAATGGAACACTAACAAAATTTTCTCTTGATAGCGTTTGTTCCTAGAAATTAAGAGTTAAATATGCATCCTGTTAAGAACTTAAGCATGAGTCCTAGATGATGCAATAAACAGTACAAACACTTGTGCTCTGAATGCAGTAGCATCTGTTGAGCATTTACTATGTGCTAGAAATGGTGCTGAGCATTTCATATTCACAGGCCCTTTTAATCCTTCCAGCAAGCCCTATGAAGTAGGTACCAGCATTATCTTTACTTTACCAAAGTAGTCTGAGGCTAAAAGAGGTTAAGGAATACATCCAATGCAGTTTCAGATATCCCATCTTTTCTGAATCAATGGTTTTGATAAAACAAGATAGGGCTAAGAGAGAAGGTGCTGACCTCAGGAGCCAGAGGTAATTCTCATTCAACAAACATTTTCAAGCTATCTATATGTGCCAGACATGACTGGACAATAAATACCAAAAAGTCATGGACAACGTCATTGTTGCTCAGTTCTTTTTCTCTTTAGCACCTATCACCTCTTGATTACTTTTCTGAAATTTTCTCTCCCCCGGCTTCCATGAATATTCAAGTTGTTGCAGGAAGCAGCAAATTCTCAGAAGTGGTCAGGGAGTGTTGGTGGTGGAATTGTAAGCATGGATATTTAGATTACAGGAGACTGAGGAGCACCCTTATAGGCAGTGAACCCCTGGCAACAAAGCCTAGCACGTAAGATTCCACTGTTCGGTATCACCTTTCTTCTCCCTCAGGGACCAGTACAGGACAGACACTTTGAAAAATAAATGCAGGATTTGTTTGGGCTGGGAGGGGGAGATCTGAAATAAAGAATGTAATCACGGGCCAAATTTAAATTTCTCTTGAACTTTAGAGAAATTGTTATGGCTGGAGGAATAAAAAAGTTAAAGATTGCCTAACCTTTACTTCCTCAAAAGAAGAAGATGGTATTATCTAGGTCACTGATGTGAGAGGCAGTATGAAGTCATAGTTAAGGGGAGGCTGCTCATGTATGAGTTCCTGGATTTAAATCCAAGCTTTGCCATGATCTTGTGAGAGATCATCAACTCTTAAGTTTCTTGCCTTTAAACTGTCTATAAGATGAGGACAATGATCATAGTGCTTGTTGGGAGGATCCAATGTGATGCTGTATATGAAATATGTAGTATAGTGCTGGATATTTAAGAATATGCTCTTATTATGATCATCATCACCATCACCACTACTACAACCACTATCTCCGTTTCCTTTATGGAATCACCATCACAATTATTATGAAAAGCTAGACATCTATATGAGACAATCGAATTCAGAAGAGTGACCATATGAAAACTCAACAGGAAGTCCTTGTTTTATAGGCTGAAACCCCTTTGTAGGTTATCATTTCAACATGAAATTGATGCAAGACTTGGGATTGCCAGCCTTTGCTATTCCTTACGAGAAAGGTCTAAACTCTGAAACTGATCTTCAGTACAATCCCTTAGGCCTTTGGTGAGAAGCTTTCCAAAACTGTAATAGTGTATAAGAAGACTATGTTTTTGCAAAGAAAACACAGGAGCACAGTTAGACAGTAGATCTTCATATCACTTCAGAGAGTGGCCATCTATCTCTAGATTATAGAGTTTGGATAAAGAAATATTTTACTTTTAGAGAAACTTCCAGTTTTTTGTGGCAGCAACATGGATAATTCTTAATATCCAGGCTGTCCAGGAGAAGCAGGGTTGTTGTATTGCTAGGGAGAAAAACATTCTCTTTTCTGACAAGTACTTCCAATAGTTAGCATTCCCTGGGATAGTCACCGTACCCTGGGGTCTGTCATCTCAAGCCATCTCATTGTAAGAAAGAGGCAAAATATCAGACAACAAATATTTACCAAATCTCCAAAGTGAATCATATTATACCAGGTTCTAGAGCTGTGATAGTCGCACAAACATATGAGGCATTGCACCAGTCTTCAAGAGACTTCTAAGTGGGACAAGAACTAAACCACTTATGAACACACCAAGGTCTCCAATGTTAGCAAGATGATCACCAAAGACCCTGCTGTTCTAGGGGCGGTGATTTCTGAAAAATCAGTCCTACATGACCTTCTGCCCAGGAAGTTGTTTTCTGAAGCAGATGTAGAGGCCAATATGTCAGCCACCTCCCAACTAGGAAGTCTAGACTGTTGACTTGGCAGATGGTCTTTGGAGAAGTCTTCTCCCCAGGTAGTCCTGGTCTTCTGGTTGGGTAGCTTCTGGCTTTTTAAATTTCCATTTTTATATCTGATTCTACTCTTTGTGTGCTATGGGTGAGCTGTCTCAATTTTCAACTCCCTGGTGTCTAAGTGAATAATTTTCTGTGCTTTTTGGCTGTATTCCATTAATGCCACATTTCCAAGTCTGATCTCTCCTGGAGGCTTGGGATTATTTTTCTGCAATCTTTTTAGTGTTGACTTGGTCCAAGGCCTTCTCTTTTGTTATCCCTAACCACTTTATAAACAGTCAGTGAGTTACAGAGTTCATTTGTTTATTATAAGAAAAATATGCAGGGGAGGAAAGAATGGGATGAAGCTAGACAGGTCTCAAGGACTATTTGAAATGGAAGGGAAGAGATTATATTACATGGTTGATGAAAGAGAGTTTGCTTAATAGGAGTGATGGTTAGCATTATAGAGTGTGTCCTATGCTGAAACATGGTACTAAGCACTATGCACAGACTGCCTCATCAACTCCCTCAGAAGATGCTTTCATTCTCCCATTTTGCAGATAGAAAAAGAGAGGCACAGAGAAGTTAAGTATAACTCCCAAGGCCCCAGGGTTGGCTGATCTAGGCCATCCGACTCCAGAGTTCATGTCTGAACCCTGCAAACCTCTTCTTTTAATAGGAGATGTCACTCTTGCTAGTCCACATCATTTTGGAAAATGAAAATATTGTAAGGCAGAAGGGTGAAGGAACTGAGCAGATTTAATGACATGTAAGGTCCTTTCTTCTGGCTGTGCCCTACCATACCTCTGATACCACAGTGAGTGATTCTGATAAAACACAGGAATGGATTTGAAAAGCAGAGAACAGAGTTTGTCCATGGTAAACATCTTTGGCAGAATTTTCTATCTTGAATACTCTCTCCTTCCTCCCTGCCTCTGAGAGACCTCATACTGGGGCATAGAATCTCATTTCTGTCTAGTACTGGAGACTCTCCCTTTCTGTTGCTGATGGGCTATTGCATCTGGCTAGTGACAGGTTGCCAACAGATATCAAGAAATAAAGACATATCAGTTGATGGGACAAAAGTTTGATTTACCTTTGGCCACCTTGTATTTGAATCAGGTTTCTATTTAGCTTGTTATATTTTCTAATTTCTGCCTTTGAAGTATCCATTGCCTCTCTAAAGACCAGTTCAGAAAGATAATGAAACAATCATAATATGAAAACCCTATGGCTGGATGGCTTACTCTTTGTTTCCTGGTGGAGTAAAAATACATACCAGCATTTTCTAGACCTTCCATAATCACCTGTGGAAATTTTTTTTAATCAAACTGATTTTAGCTTTCTAAAACTGCAGTTGGCAGGAGGGTTGTGCTGTGGATCTGTCTCCTGGAAAATAACTTTGTATAATTTAATTTTTTTTAAGATAAACGTTTTGGAAGTTTTTTCTATTTTTTGGTGATTTCAAAATGAAAACTAAAATTGATGCACCTATAATTCACCTATTTTTAGATAGGAAAGAAGAAAATGGGCCATAGTCACCATTTTGAAAAGGGAAGGGAAAAACAATCTAGTTTGAAGAAATTAAGAATCCCAGGAAGATGTGCACTATTCTATCCTTCCATACTTAAAGTCTTTGTACAGTTAGCACCAGTGGTCAGAAAAGTGAACCAGAGGCACTTTCAGAATTCCCACTTGAGAAAAAATAGATTAAATAACGCTCAGCATGCCTCATCAAGTAAACAGAGTAAAGTGATATATTTTTGAAAACAAGGATTTCAGTCATGTGAAATGAAACAAAGGGAGGATTTGGGTAACCCAGGTCAACCAGAAAATTCAATAAATCTCAAGCACACAATTTCCTTTGCTCACTACTTACCTAATCAAAGTGTTATTGGAATTGGTTTAAATAAATCTGCTTACTTTTCAACTGACTATACTGATGTCCTGTAAATACAACCCAAATATCAATTTCTATAACAGAGCCAACCATAAAAACAAAATAAATCAGCAGCATCATTCAACCCATGGGAGTAGGATGTCCATATGTTATGTATTCAGGCTAGACTGGGGCTGTTTATTCCATTTTTGCATCCTCTGTGACACTCTATGAAAAAACTCAATCACTTCTTTGTCCGTGCCATATTTTCTTTTTCATAAAAACCTATAGATGCTTTCCAATATCTTAATATATGCCCCTAGCTTTGAAATGTTGACAAGTAAAGTACTAAATATTGGTATCACTTTTGCTGGAAATAGTATTGGATAATATTCAATTTACAAACTCTAATTCATATTCTGAAAAGTATTATTTTTCCTATAGGCAGAAAGAAAGGGAAATGAGGGCAATAAATGTATGTCAGCCCTTAGGTTATGGAACAAGTTAGTTATGGAATGAGTGTGGGGAATTGCTGGCCGAAGGAGCGGATGTTTTAGAATGGATTGTAAGAAGGAGACAGCTTGTATGCCATTAGCAGAATGCAAATGGACATGGATACGTCCATCCCATATGTCTCTGAACTAGGAAAACATCCCCCGACAGCATGACTAGAAAGCTCTCTATTGGCTAAAGCTTCAGACCTTTGAATTAGACCTTGGGTTTTCTCAGATACCACCGCATTCAAGACAGGTGATGGCTTCCTTGGAAGAGGAGAGCCTGGTGGTGTGGGAGAGGAGGCTGGTAAGGAATTAGATGGGGAGAGAATAACACTGGGGGAGGAGAACCTGGCTTGGGATTAGGCATGGGCTGTTGAATCCCTACAGCCTCTTTTTAGGAATAGGTAGAAATGAGCAGAGGGAGAGAAGAGACAAAACCTCGCAGTAGGAAGTGAAGAAGAAATAGGAAAGATACAAATGATTCAAAAAAATAAAGGCTGAATTTGGAACTTTTATGTCAAACTTATTTCTCTGTGTATGCCAGATGTATGAGTGGAGTGTTCATATGTGAGATTCAGGAACCCAACTGTTGGGGGTCTGAATCCCTTTTCTGCCATTTACTGTGTGACTTTTGGCAGGCTGGTTAACCTCTCTGTACTCTTCAATAGGAGTTTATTTAACTCTTTAATAAGAATAACAACAGAACCTTCTCACTGAGGGGTGCTGAGGATTATATAAGTAAAGTGTTTTGTAAACACAGACTCTTAGTAGACATTTAGTAAGCACGTGCAATTAGTATGTCAGTCCTTGATAAATAAACATTACCGTTTCTCTCCTCCATTGCTTTCTTTTCTTATGTTTGTTTTGAGACAGGGTCTTGCTCTAGTGTGAAGTGCAGTGGTACGATGATCGCTCACTAAAGCCTTGAACTCCTGGGCTCATGTGATCCCTTTGACTCAGCCTCCTAAGTAGTTGGGATTACAGGCACATGCCACCATGTTTGACTAAATTTTTATTCATTTATTTTTTATTTTTGTAGAGATGGGGTCTTGCTGTGTTGACCAGGCTGGTTTTGAACTCCTGGCCTCAAGTAATCCTCCTCCTTGGCCTCCCCAAAGTGCTGGGATTACAGGTGTGGACCACTGCACCCAGCCACCATTGCTTTCTTTTTGTCATAGACAGAGTAGGAGATGTGATACAGATAATTTCCTATTGGGTCATGCAGTGAGAATTCCTTTAAACCTTACTGAAGCAGAAAGTGAGAAGAATGGGCTATTTATCTCCCAAATTGAAAGGCATATTTATGTTCCTGCAAGAGCTGTGAATGCCATGCTTTTGGCAAGGAGAAGCCTTGGTTCAGCCATTGCTTTGGCTTGGAAGAGAAGCTACCAGATGGATGACTGTTCGTTGCCATTGGCATAAGAACAAGGTCAATTTAGCATTTTGCACCTGCAAACTTTCATAGGTAGGAACAAAACTATGTTCCAGTTTAACACTGTTGCACCAATAGACCCCTGGTTTGTGATGGTGTCCTTCGGACTTGGAAGGAAATGGACTCTGCTACAGGACCCAAACTGTTCTTGGATAGAGGATTTATCCACAGAGGAAATTATGTGCTGGTGGGCTTTTGGCTGGTACAACCAGGCTGCTGAGTAGATATATGCACACAAAGTCAGCATTAGGCAAATTGGGAGAGCAAACTTACGCCAAAGAGCATGTTTCAAACTGTAATGTGCAGAAGAATCACCTGGGGATCTTGCTAGAGTGCAGATTCTGACTTAATCTGCAATGGCACCTAAGTGAATACATTTCTAACAAGCCCCTGGTGACACTGATGCTGCTGGTCCACAGTCAAAACATTGAATGTAGCGAGGTAATAGAGAACATTTCTAGAAATTCACATCACTGTCAAGTTCTGTTTATCACTCTTGGCCTTGTTGGCACACACAGTTCAGAAGAGAACTGGCAGTTTTCACACAACTATTTAAATCTGGGAAGTTGAGACAACTGAAGAGATCCAGGTTGGATTTCATTGTTTGTTTGAAGATAGGGAAAAATTTGCTTCAGTTGTCCTACTCTTTAGTACATATGCGTGAAGAGACCTTGTGCAAATACCTTCTCCCCAAGTTTGATTTGTTTAATAAAGCCTTCAGGTTAATTCCAAGCCTTCTGTATGGCACAGAAGAGTGTTTTGTTCTCCAACCCAGCTTCTTTCACTAGATAACTTTGGCAATACATATTCATTGAAATGGGATTTTAAAAACCCAGAAATCAAAAATAGAAATGCATGCTTAGCTGAGATTGGTTTTGCCTTCCAATTTTGCATTGTAAGGACTGATGCAAGTAGCTCCCGCTGCTTACTTTCAGGAAGGAAGAGACTCTGTGGATGGTTCTTAGGAATGTTCTTCTTTTTGTTCCCATCAGCTACTTGACTAAATGTGTGCTTCCACTTCCCAGGCAATGTGTGGGTGGATGGCTCAAGGCAAACTCAACACATTGCTTTAAAAAAAAATGCATCCATGACCCTTTCTATTGAGAGAAGACCAGGAACAAACTGTTTTATGCCTTTCTTTTTTTGCAGCTTTATAATTGTTATGTGGTTAGCATGCATTATTCAAAGAACTTGATTTGGTACTAATCCCTGAACTGCTCTCTGAGTTGGCTATTATTTTCCCTGTTTTAAGATGAAAAAACTCAAATTTTGATCAGGGAACACATTCAAGGCTGCTGTAGAATGCGGAGGTAGAACCTGGATTTACGCTCATATCTGCTCTAGAGCTCTAAACTCTTACTACTACTCGGAGTTTGACAGAGGCCACATTATGGGTTGAATTGTGTTCTTCCCCAAAATATAGTGAAATCCTGGCCGGCTGCGGTGGCTCACACCTGCAATCTCAGCACTTTGGGAGGCTGAGGCAGGTGGATGACTTGAGGTCAGGAGTTCGAGACCAGCCTGGCCAACATGGTGAAACCCTGTTTTTACTAAAAATACAAAAATATTAGCTAGGCATGGTAGCGGCCACGTGTAATCTCACCTACTTGGCAGGCTGAGGAAGGAGAATCACTTGAACCTGGAGGCAGAGGTTGCAGTGAGCCAAGATCTTGCCACTGCACTCCAGCCTGGGTGACAAAGCAAAAGTGTCTCAAAAAAAAAAAAAAAAAATTCTAATTCTCTCTATCTTTGAATATGACTTTATTCAGAAGTAGAGTCTTCGTAGATATAACCAAGTGAGAATGAAGTCATACTGGATGAGGGTAGGC
Organism: Ateles fusciceps; assembly: GCA_036589455.1. Lineage (NCBI taxonomy): Eukaryota > Metazoa > Chordata > Mammalia > Primates > Atelidae > Ateles > Ateles fusciceps. The sequence continues at coordinate 1,416,482 of JAZHEH010000299.1, forward strand.
CCTAATCTAGTGATTGACATCCTTACAAGAAAAAGAAAACGGACACAGGCAGATGGACACAGAGTGGGAAGGCCATGCCAGAGATAGGAATGATGCAGGTACAAGCCGAGAATCACCTGGGGCTACTAGAAGCTGAAAGAATAAGAAGGACCTCTGCTAGAGGCTTCAGAGGAGGTACTACCCTCCTGACACCTTGATTTACAGACTTCTAGCCTTCAGAATGGCATCCAGCTCATTATACTCTCTTCAGGTAACACAGGGAAACTAAGATAGGCCAGGATCATACACTTAACACTTTGTTAAGTGTGTAGATCTTAGCTTGTGTTCTTACTACAAAAAAATTAAGAAACAAAAAACAAAAATCAAAATAAAACCAAATACTTAACCAGGGTGAGATTTAAGGAAACCAGCAGTTGGTGGGGCCTGCTATTAAGTAAAAAGGTACTTGGATCTACTGTAATTCAGGAAAGAGGGAAGGAAAGAAAATGTAGGGGTGAGGGTGGGAGGAGAGGGAAGGACACAACAAAAAAAGTTCAAGGGTAAGAGAGAAGGAGAGGGACGAGGGGAGAGAGAGAAAGTCATCTTTACACAATAGGCCTTTCTGCTGGGGATGCCATCATGTCAGGGCCCCAGCACAGTCCTATAGCCCCCACCCAATCTATGTTAATGTATCTAATAAATGACGTGCACTTCATAGGTCTTACTTATATAATACACATTATGAGAAAGGTGTAGTTTACTTTCATTCATTTTTATAAATGTGAAAAGTGAGGCCTAGAAAGGTTTACTTGCCCAAAGCTTCCTAAATGGCAGAAGATGGAGCTGTGTTCCTTCTGTCTGGCACTCCCCTCCACTGACCCTGGCATGGGGAACAGGAAGGCATGCCCTGCTAGAGAGATTGAGTTTCTCCTGGAGTGCCCATAAGTCAAAGGAAAAAGAGCTATAGTGGGTACAGTGCAGTCTGCTGTGGCTCATTCATATGTCATGATGGCAGAAATGCTCATTTTATGACAGTCACTAACTGCAAAAATCTTGAAATATCTTCCTGAGCCTATTCATTAGTTTAGTTACAATGTAGCTCAAGTGGGTACAGAAAGAACAGGAGGTAAACCGACTGTCTTTGTGCTCACTGTTTTGGGAGCCTATGAAACACCTTGGAGCGGCTTGTCAGCTTCTGTTCTTCACAGACGTTTCTGTTTGGCTGGAGCTGATCTTTGAAAGGCATCGTGAGGGTGGTGACAGTGCCGCATGTGTTACACACAGGCGAGGCATAGAGAGAACTGAAAAAATGCAGATAGGGAGCCTGGCCCAAGGTCAATGGTTGATTCACTGATTCGGAGTACAAAGCTTTGGTGCTGTCTGAGTTCCAGGCACCATGTCTTTGAGAAATGCTGTAACGGGAGTTAGAGGTGGCTTAGGTCACATTACCCTCTTGATTACAAGGCTCCAATGGCTTCCCCTTAATCTTTGGAACACAGACTGAATTCTTCTCACTGCCAAGTGGGCCAGTTTCTACCTGCAGCTCAGACCTCATTCTGTTCCACTTTCCTGCTCACTCCCTACACTAGCCTCCTTGCCATTTGGGTGCCCACTAAATCTGTACCTGCCTCAGGGCCTTTGCACTTGCTGTACGTGAATCATATCTTCACTGCCTGAAATACCTTCCCAGGTATCTTCCCATGGTTTGTGCCTTCTCCTCATTCAGTCTCACCTCAAATGTCACTTCCTCGGGGACATCTTATCAAAAATAGCAACCGCAGCCACACACTATCTTGATACACTGCATAGGATTTTCTGCATACATATTCTTTGTCTTTTTCACTGAAATGTAAGTGCCACATGGGTAAGGATTTATTGTGTATACCACTGTGTCTAATACTTGAAGACCACTTGCCAATGATGGGTTAAATAAATGACAGAGCAACCAGAATAAAAATGTAAGAGAGGCAGGTTAAGGGCTATGGGAGTGTGTAAAAGGGATATTCCTGACTTAGGAAGTTAAGATCGGAGACATGCCCAGATAAAAATGAATCTAAGCAGAGTGCTGAAGGCAGCGTGAGGTAGAGATAGGTGAAAAGGGTAGGGAGGAACTTGGCAGAGACAGTGGGTAGTACATTTGAAGGGATAAATACGACATCACATTATGGGGTGGAGATTATGGCATTGAGAAGGGGAGACATTAGACTAGGGCAAGATATTTCAAGAGTTTTATACCCCGTGCTGATGAGTTTGGGTCAATATATTGTATGCAGTGAAGGAAAGAGCCCAGCATCTTCTGGTTTGTAGTTTTCTGGGGCAGGACCAACCCCTCAACCTTCCTCCACCCTGTCATTACTTAGGTAGAAGCTGTCTGGTCTGAAATACTCAGTGGAGCCTCAGATTTATCCTCTGGTATGGGGCTCAGGTTGGTTTCCTGATATACTCCTCATGCACGATCTGGCAAGTTTCCAGGAACATGAGTGACAAGGCAAAACAAGGCACCCTGAAATTACCTATAATGAAAATGACTGGTAATCTCCAGCAATTACTGTGTTTGTGAGTGATAGGGCTGCACTTTGTGCAAAATCTTTTGCTAGGGCAAAAATAAGTTCTGTGGCATTTTCAAGTTGAGGTTTTTGGGTTTTGTTTTTAATGAAAATAGCTTCAGATCTTTAGCATTATGCATTCTTTTGCCTTCATAATGAGTCTGATTACAGATATCTAATGTGCTATCTGAAGAGATATATGTGTAAGTCTTAAAAAATATAAACCCAAGTTAAAATGAAAGCAATAGTATAATTCTTACACTGTTAAGAATAGTATACCTTTTATACTATAGTATTATGTTTATATATAATACATACACACACACCATATATATACTTATGCATAGTACTTATATACTATATTTATAATTACAAACAGTGGGGCAGCATTCAGATTCCAGAGGTCCCACCCATGGCCTGTCTGAATTTTTGGAGCACCCCACAAGTCACAGGAAAAAAAGTGAGCTTGGGTCAGGAGGGGGCCTAATGTGCATTCCAAGGCTGAAACATGGGGAATGAAAGGTAGACCTGGATAGCCTGATTGTCTCTCTCCACTGAAACTCATTGTCTTCTGTGGAAGGCAGCTTCCTATAATGGAGAAAAGGGATCCAGAAATAATTGGGCACATTCCTTGCTCCCCCAACTCCAGAAACCTAAGTTCTTCCAAACCAACACAAGGAGTTTGGGACTGTGTTTTTTCCTTGAATTTAGGAATACCGAACTGCTTATTGAAAGCAGAAGTCCTCACGGTTGTTTGGAAGCCTTACTCAAATGAGTCCTACTAGGGAAGCCAAAATATACAATGGATGATGGGGGAACTTGTTGTGGTTGACACAGAGGGGAGGAGCCCATTCAGCCACTCACATCCCCTCACTCCGTGGTCCACTTCCTGATGACCCTAGACTGTTTTTCTATCAAAGTTTGTAAAAAACATATACATGCATGCATATATACAGTTTTAAAATTATATATAACATATGTTTTATATAATTATATTTTTATATTTGTTTATGTTTAAATTATGTTTAATTTTGATGAAAACATAAATGCCACATGAGTAAGGATTTATCATGATGCCATCTTGTCTAATACTTAGGGACCACGTGCCAAAGATGGGTTGAATAAAAGAAACAGGACAACCTGTTGAGGTTTTTTTCAGAGGATGGATGTTGACTTTGACTACAGAAGTGGTAAAAGGAAGTGGAAGGAGATAAACAATGTAACAGAGGTAAAAGTAACAAGACATAGTGATTGAATAGACTTTCAATTTCACTCTTACATAGTCTTCAAAGTCTCAATTTTATATGCATACACAATTTTTAAATTACATATAATACATATATTTTATTTAATATTTATATTTTTATATTTGCTTACATTTATGTATAAATTGCATTTATTTTTTCTGGTAAATAAATTCTACCCTACCCCCAAGCCATCTCACATCTCATCTGAAGTACTTCCTTGGGATTCTACCAGGCTGCTGAGAGAGCTAGGGAGGATCATCCAACCACAGAATGTTGGGATGCCATGCAATTACGAGTGACTGATCTCCAACCTCTACTACTGCCTTCAGACTCTCCATCCCAATTGGTATCTGTCCCTCTTCCTGGCAAACTCCTTTGTTCCTATGAATGAAAGTTTAAGCTAGCTCTCCAAACCCTATTACCTTCCTGTTCCTGTACCTGTCTAAAGTTAAATGCACCTTACCCTTTGGGTTCTCCAACAGACCATGACCTTCCTCTCTGTCAACCCTGATCACTTTGAGACACGGATCAGGTGTCACCTCTATCAGGAAGCCGCCTCTGACTCCCTCAGGCAGAATGAGGACCTTCCTCCTCCCTGAGCCTATGGCACTCTGTGATTTCCATGCAACTGACCAATCTACCACCTTTGTGATTTTTTTTTTTTTGCCATGTTTGCTTACCTATACTATTATTTGATGACTGTTTTCTGCATATTAACCTTAAATCAACTCATATTTTTAAGGAAAGTAGGCTTTATATAACAAAGTACATGAAAGCATGTGCTCAAAAATTAAATAAAGATTTGGTGAGGCATATAAAATGACAGAAACCAGTTATATCCTGTAAAACCCTGTAATTATACAAAATTAACCAAGACGAGTGTTCCATGATATTCCCAATTTTATAAGCACTCAAAATTCAATCTTCTGAATTTGGAAGTTAAAAAAAGGGCTTGCTTTATAGAGCATGGGAAGTTTAAAAAAAAAAACAAAGGAAATCTTTACAGCAATATTTTCTATTGTGGTGCCACAAAAGTGAATTCTGATAAGAATGAAGTTAAATGGCACATGGGGCAAACTATGAGCATACAGCACAGGAGATCACAGTAAGTACACATGTGCAATGGTTTTGGCTTGGCCAGAGAGCTCATAGTAAAAGAGAGGAAAAAGAGAGCTTGAAATTTTTGTTGCAGAGACAGTGAATGATAGACTAGTTCCTGGGATTGTTTTGGAGGCATCTGACCTAAGAGATTTTGGAAATTTCTGGTAATCCTAAAGCTTCCATCTGCTGCATTTTTTTTGTTGTTGTTTTGTTTCTGTTATTTTTGTTTTGTTTTATTTTTGTTTTTAAGACAGAGTCTCACTCTGTCACCTGGGCTGGAGTGCAGTGGTGCGATCTCAGCTCACTGCAGCTTCCGCGTCCTGGGTTCAAGTGATTCTCCTGTCTTAGCCCCCCCAAGTAGCTTGGATTACAGGTGCATGCCACCATACCTGGCTAATTTTTTGTACTTTTAGTAGAGATGGGGTTTCACCATGTTGGCCAAGCTGGTCTCAAACTCCTGACCTAGTTATGCACCCACCTCAGCCTTCCAAAGTGCTGGGATTACAGTCATGAACTACTGCGCCCAGCCATCTGCTGGTATTTTGTAAATAATATTTTCATTTTCCTTTAAACTAAATTGTTTCAATTATTTAAAAAAATAGATGGCAAACCAATGACTGTGCCAACTTAACATGGTGCTCTTGATGATTGTGCTGTCACTTAAGCATTATTCAAGTGTCAGTCTCCATGGAAACTGCTCGATTGTAATGAATGGCAAAGCATACGTGGGTAGTCATGCTAAACAGGAAATCAACCTGCCTGTCAGTTCCCTTGTGACTTTTCCTCAGATACAGGAAGGGAAGACCTTAGGATCTGGCCCATTAACTGACTCAGTAGGCAAGAAATGACTAAACCAAGAAACTCAGACTGTGGAGAAAGGTTAATGCTGATATGTAGCCCAGCTTCCTTTTTTGGCAATCTTCTCAAGAAATGCATTTTTCTCTTACTTGGCGACAGGATAGGATTTTTGAGGCTAGCAAGGGAGGAAACACAGGGAAAGAAGTTTTCTATCTAAATGGTGCAACACTTAGTTCTGGGCAAGCTAGAATGTAACTTCAGTTAATTTAAGCTGCTTATTATGAGAAAAGTAGCATGTTTTTCTATAAGCTTATACTCTCATTTCAATTCAGTATTGATTTTTAACTTCATTTCCACTGTCAGTCATATAAATCATTGATTTTTGATGTTATTGGTATATTATACATAAAGAATTATCCTTTCCCAAAGAGAGGTCTGACTCTTGGGAGATGATCTTCACTGGTCTTTGTGCCTCCTCCTAGCCAGATAGTGACAATGTGATTTAGGGTGGTGATTGGTTATGCAGAAAAGATCACATTATGATTTATGGCAGAAGCTTTGGGTCACATGGTGTCGGTCAAACTAAAGACTGAGTTCAACCACATAGGCAATTAATCAGTTATGTGAACATAATAAACCACCAGTAAACACTCAGAACTCTGAGGCTCAGTGAGCTTTCCTGATTAGCAATACTCTGTGCATATTGTCACATGATACAGGAAAGTAAGATGTCTATGGCTCCTTGTGGAAAGGACTCCACATTTGACACTTCCCTTGGACCCTGTCCCATGCACTTCTCTTGGTAGATTTTTAATCTATATCCTTTCCCTGGAGACAAATTGTAAGTATAACAGCTTTCACTGAATTTTGTGAGTCCTTCTAAGCCAATTACCAAAACTTATGGTAGTTTTGAAAAAATCTCCTCCCCAATCTTGTAACTGGGGATAATCTTAGGGAGTGTTCCTTTTAAAGTTTGTAGCTTGCTTAAACTCTTCACACACATGCAAAATATAACTTTCTGCATAGGGTCATACATGTAATATATAGACAGATAGAGATATCTTTGAAAAGATCTCAAAATAATGGCCTTGTGTATTGGAGAAATTTTCCTCTTTTCCATAGTACAGATAAATGATTAAAAATATAATCAACTGAATTTAGGGACTATGGCTCTAAAAAGATAAAACCAACCTACTGGTGTTTTCTATGCCTAACGGTATAGAAGTCAATCTGAGTATGTAGGTAAGCTCTGAAGTTCAAGTCAATGGGATTTATTATGGGTGGTGAAGTGGAATTGAAAGTTGAAACCACTGTTGTTGCTTTTACCTCTCATACATCGTGTATCTCCTTCTACTTCTTTCCATCTCTGCCACCACCTATGTAGTCAAAGCCAACACTGATACCTCAACTTATGAAATATTTCCAAGCTGAATTGTTCCATGTGTCAGCTAGAGTGATTTATTTTAGAAACATAATTTAGATCATGGTACACTCACCTTCTGTGATTAAAACTCTTAAATGTCCTCTCAGTGCTCTTAGAATAAAGACAAAACATTCCTGAATTGGTCTGCAAATAATGGTGCCACTTGATGTATATCAATTTCCCAAGCTTTATCTTGAAGCACACTCCTTGTGGCTCTCTTCTCTCTAGTCACACTGGCCTTTCTTCAATCTTTTACATTTACCATATTTCTACAGCACGGTCTCTGCACAAGTTCTCTTTGCCTAGCTTTCCCACTCACTTTGTGTTTACTAATGCCTACACATTGTTCATGCAGACCTTTCTTTTAAGAAAGCTGCTTTTGTGCCAGGCACGGTGGCTCACACCTGTAATCCCAGTGCTTTGGGAGGCCTAGGTGGGTGGATAACGAGGGCAACAGATCAATACCATCCTGGCCAACATAATAAAACCCCATCTCTACTAAAAATACAAAAATTAGCTGGATGTGGTGATGTGAGACTGTAGTCTCAGCTACTCAGGAGCCTGAGGCAGGAGAATTGCTTGAACCTGGGAGGCGGAGATTGCAGTGAGCTGAGATAGTGCCACTGCACTCTAGCCTGGTAACAGAGCGAGACTCCACATCAAAAAAATAAAAATAAAAAAAAGAAGCTGCTTTTCACCTCTGTAGCTTTGTTTTGTAGTTCCCTGTACTTATTATTCAGAGGTTTTTCACAGTTGCAATTTTGTATTTGTTATCAATTGGTAACCTGTGCCCCCTGCTAGAATGAGTGCTTTGGAGTTGGGTGGATCCATGGTTCTGCACTTTTCGCAATGACTTCATGTCATTTTCATGCAGGTAGGCTTCAGACTGAACTTTGTTTAATTATTGTGAGGTAGGATGCTAGCAGCTGCCACTCTGAAGTTACTAGTTAGAATGAGTAATCATAGACTAAACATTGCCACCCAGAATCATCATTTGTATCTAAGAAGTTCTTTCAGATGTGTTTTGCCCTGGTTGATTTTCCCTGAGCATTTTTTTTTAAAAAGAGAGCCCTTGACATTCCAAGAATGACATGGGTAGGAGAGTTGGCCAAGGTGGTGCCATTTTGGGCTTCAGTAATATGTAGGTATATGAGATACTGATCCCTCTAGACCTTGGCATGGCTAGTCAAGGCCTGGGGTAACCTTGCTTAACACATCAAGCCACCAGAAATCTTGTCTGGGGGTCTGGGCTCTCTTGAAGGCTTGAACAGAGAAGGAACTGGTGATTTGTCCCAGTGTTTTCATGGTTAAGCAGAACAATTAAGGATATCCAGCTCTTGCTATTCTGCCATAAAGTGTGGTCAAGGAGGTACTCTGTCCACCTGGACATGAGGTTGAGTACATGTGTTCAACTGCCCAGTGCGAACAAGAGCCCTATGGATCTCCAGGATATGCCCAGAGGGCCAGGCAGCTGGGGACATCATGACAAGATGGCTGGATAGGCGTTCTGGCAGGTCTAGGTCCAGTTGCTGATCCATATATTTGTGTTCAGGTATATACTGAATGCTTCTATTGCAACTGATATACCATTTTAGTAGTGTCCTGTCTGCTGCAATAATGCAATGTATTCAGCAAATTAAAATATCATTATTTTAAAAACTTGAAAGAAAAAAAAAGCTTGGATAGGATTCAAAATTCATTCATATTATCAAAAGATATTTTAATATATTCAATAAAAAGAGAAGCTATTGGATTATTCAAATATAAATTCAACTGTTACACATTTCTGAATTGTAGAAAATCTTCAAATTTTTTATCATTCACTCAAAGTTTTTCATTTATGCTCTGTATAAAGAATTAGAAGAGAGTATCACCAAAAAGTCTTGACCAGAAATTTTTTTATAAACCTTTATGCATATAAGTTGATGTTAAATAGCTGTTCATGGCAGCAAGCCTGAGTTTTCTTTCAAAACTTTGAAAATGTTAGGTTTTGAAGTTTGATACAAAATAAATATTCAATCACTTCTTTAAAACTTTTGAATTTAGTAATCATATTTAAATAACGTGACTTTTTTTCAGCAAGCTTTACATAATTTCCCAAAATCCTCTCCAGTTTACCCAATGTGCTTTATCAATATTATCATTTTTATATGAACTAAGACAGGAAAAATTACTATGTTAATGGATGCATAGAATGCACAAATGACCTATTAAGTCTCTTTTGTGTGCTGGTCAGAAATGATGGACATGGTTAGAAATTGGCTGCAAGGAACAAGAGCTACTTATTTTGGAGACAAGATAGTATGAAGGAACAGTTTCATTTTGATAACAGCTTGTCAGTAATCATTTTTGAAAATGAATTTTGTGTGTGGCCTCAAGATACAGAACTTGGTGCAAGCTTTATAAGAAGCCATGTGACCTTAGTAAATTATACAACTTCTCTAAGCCTTCATTTCTGCAGGTGTCAAATGTATATTATAACAACTGGCTCAAGGGTAATTCTCAAGCATGAATGAATTATCTTTGTCAAAAGCATGGTATAGCACCTGTGCCTAGTAAGCAAATGGGAAAGACTGGGCCAGATGGTAGTATGTTCCCTATCACTAGAAGTATTCAAGCATATTATGGAAGATCACATTTTTAGACTGGCACAGTTGCAATCAAATCTTTAATAACCCTAAGAGCCTCTGTATAGCTGAAACTCCCAGATTGGAAGTGGAACTGCTATCTCTAGAATAAACACCACAGCCTGAGTTGTAGGCTATCCAGCAAAAAAAAAAAAAAAAAAAATGTCTTAATGTGAAATCTTTCAATGAATCCCCATAAGAATTTTTTAGTGAGAACCTTGATGAAGACCCTTGTCTTTCTTAGGAAAGAACTTACAGTAGCATGCATTAGACTTACTTGAGGGGGATCATTAAAACACAGATTAATGGATCTCAACCTCAGAGTTTCTAATTCAGCAGGTCTGGAGTGGGACCACAAAATTTGAATTATTAATAAGTTTCCAGACATTGCAGATGCTTCTGGTCCTGAGATCAGAGTTGAGAATATTAGAGCAGTGCTACATTGAAATAATGCTTCTCAGTTGTGGCTGACATTAGATTTACCTGGGAAGATATTTAAACTTATATCTGTATGGAAACTTACCCTAAACCAGTTACATAGAATCCTGGGTGATGGAGCCCAGACACAGGTGTATGTTAAAAGGTGTCCAAGTGATTCAAATGAGCAGTCAGTGCTGAGAACCACAGAGATCGAATATCCATATTTTAGCTAGTGATCATCTTGCCACTAGATCCTAATATTGGGTTAATTTTTTCATTAGTTTTTGTTATGACTGTCTTTCTCTTTTGTATTTCTTTGTCTTTTTTTTTAAATGTCACAGTGATATTTGAAAAAAGAAGTGTTTTTGTACTCTGAGTCTGTTCCAATAAGTTGCATCCCCTCCTCTTCCTAATTATTCAAGAGCTGACTTACTGTTAGCAATTAGATGAAAATCTGTAGCCTGTAATTAAGATCAGTATATATGACAGTACAGATGGAGTTTTAATATTTTATTATTTATGCTTTTATTACTTTATGTATTTTTAAATCATTGTGCTTATATGAGTAACTTAAAGCATCTTTTAAGTGAAATTATAACTTGCAGTATATTTTGTTTTCTGCTAAGACAGAAACACCTTCAGATAACAATAGCCAATTGAATTGCACCAAGTTTTCATATTTCATTTTTAATGTAGTTATATAACGGCTCTTTGAAGCCAGACTAAAAGGTTTATGACTAGTGGACTCACATCTGCCATAGGAGTTAGGTTTTTAAATCAGCACTCGTGGCAAAGGCTGTACATTTCAAAAATTTCTTTCAGAATCCTTTAAATCTACATTATCCAGACTGTGCTCCCAAGACCTACATTATGGGCATCACCCAGGAGACTGTGAAAAATGTGGTGTCTCTACAACTTATTGCATGTACACCCACAGTTTAACAAAATCCTTGGGTGATGGTATGGACATTAAAATTTGACAAGCATTGTCTTAAATTATTCATTAATCACTAAGGCCTGAGTCTTCAGTAGCTGACTAGTTCACAATTATTTACTTGGTTTCTCTTTGCAGTTTAATTGAGGCTTCATTTTTCCTTTTGCAATGGAGGCCTGACTCTGGGTTGGACAAGGAAATTAGGAAGAACAGTTTTGTTTTGTTTTTTTCTTTCTTCTCTGTGCTCTCCCTTTTTTTCTATAGAGATTTTATGTGGTCCAATGCATGTTACCTGAAAGTGCATGCATTGAAACTCCCTTGCATTTATATGATTGTGTAAAAAATGGATTGCCCATCTACAACAGGCTTGCTGATGAAGATGCAATGGCAAATGGTTCCCACTGTCATGGAGCTTAGCGTTTGAAAATGTCTAACTGAAGATCTTCAGTGCTTAGCAGCCCTTCAATGCATGAAGAATACTGTGTTCTGTTCAATTTAGTGTTCAGTTTCCAAATACCTCTAGTGAAGAACATCTGTTAGGAATCCCTGTGAACTGACCATCCATTATTTTGGCCAAAAGGGAGTTTTCTGAGTGAAGCTCCTACCCTGCTACCGCTAGTTTAATTATACTCCTTCAATTCTTACTGAGACCTGAAGGGACAACTTGAAATAAAGGCAACCACATGTATCTTCTGTATGAGCTTCCAGAACCAGGCATCCAGTGGTCAAGGACAATTAATGGCATTGGGAATGAAAAGCATCTTTGGGGGACAGACTAGGCAGGTGTACCAAGGGGGTCCCCTCTATCATTATACCAAAGCTTCTTACTCATGCCCAATCCCAAGTATGTCAGGATGTTCACGTTGCCAATTCTACATCTTATATCGGCAGTCTCCAAATATTCTAAACAACTTCATCCATCTGTTCCCTGGGGAAAAAGGGGAAAAAGGGGCTTTATTTTTCACTACCCTTATGGGATTTTATTGATTGCACTTTCTGGATGCTTGCTTTCTGTTAACAACTGTCTTGAAGAAGAAAGCTTCTCACCCATGAAGGGAAAGAAAGAATGACCTGTGAGATGAGGACTGATTACCTAATCCCAGGATCTGAATTTCTTATCTCTTAAAACTATTTACATTCCTGCCAGCTGTTGGCTGTCCTTAAAATGCTGCAAGATACTTGTCAGTGTCCTTTCTTTCCTAACAATGCGTGGCAAATGTTTGGGGTTTCATGTCTTTAAATACCTTTCATCAGTGCAGAAACTGCATTTCCTGGTGGCTGTTATCCCATGCAATGGCTGTTGTATAATGATTTATCGTGTTTAATCAGAAATTACAACTTGCTTCTGAATAAAAGGAACGAAGCACATATTACACGATATTTATGACTAAATCTATTTACTATTTATGAAGAATGTAAAAGCTTAGTAATCTCCTTCAAAGACAAACTGTCAAGCTTGAAAAAAAAAAAACTGCAGCTTTTTAAAATTTTAAATCTTTAGCCAAATGACTGATCTAGACTGAGACACTCTATTTGAGTATCTTTTTTAAAACAAAGCTGTTGAAGACAATTTTTTCTGTTACCTATTTTCTTTACTACACCGCAAGCTGAGAGCTTGGTGGTGTTTCCAGGAGAACTGCTGATGTTGAGATGCTTAGATCCTACAATTCCAGCTTACACAGTCCTTCTGGCTGTGATTGAGACCACAGAGATGTGTTGTTGGGAGAGAGGGCCAGGTTTCTGCCTTGAATTCAGGGACATTGACTGAGTTGTGGGGATGTGCCCTTGTTGAAAGCAGGTTGTTTTCTTATTTGAACACAAGAGATTTCTAAGAGGTTCCAAAGAAGATCTGATCTCCCAAAAGTAGTAGACGATTCTCCTAAATGCTAGTTGAGAAGGGATATCTATTTCTGAGTATCAGCTATGCATCAGATCATATCCTGGGACTTCAGTCTGTGCCATCTTACCCAGTCTTGAAATAACTTCCTTACAGAGGGTACTGAAACCCTGTGTTGACAGATGAGGCAGCCTAGATGGGAAGATGTTTGTTTCAGCATTGTGCCCAGTCAAACTCCAAAGCCTGTAACTCTGACCCTAGACTGACTCTCTAGTCAAAGATACCTCATTTGCTTCCTCTGGGATCAAATAACTTTTTTTAGGCAATCAAGTTATTCTTTTTAAGAGAAAAAAAATCTGTTTTGAAATTATAAAGTTGGTTAGAAGCTTAGAACTGCACTAGATTCAAAATACTCATAGCAGTCTTATAAAGAGGGCTAAGAAAATACTTCTTTGTAATCCTTCCCAATAACATGATTTAAAAAAAAAAAAAGCCAAAACAAGTAGCAGGGAAAAAAAGCTGATTTTTGAAATTAGATGAATTTCATGATTAGGTCAGTGTTGTCTACTCACCACCAGAGGTACAGTTCAAATGAGATCAATTTGAACCACAAATTTTCAAAGTAAACAAATTGTTTCATAAAAGTAACTCATTTATTATAGAATTTAGAAAGTACGTAGACTTTTTTCCTGATTATAAGAGCTGCTGTAAATACTTTCATTTGAAATGTGTATGTAGAGAGTTGAAGGGAGAATACATCTATTTTTTCCAGTTGTCACTAATTTCTAGTAAATATTTCTGTAGAGATGTCCTCTCTAAACTTTATGTAACTATGTTCACATTTACACGGTGACCTGGGGTCTGATGATGGGGCTTTCTCAGAAAACTAGGTGGTCAGTTTTTCCCCAGACATAGAATCTTTCTTACCTGAAATCAAACTCTGAGCTTTGAGCTTTCAGGTCAGGATTGACTGTAACCCAGGGACCACTAAGGTCAAGTGGTTGCCTGAACTTTTCCACTGTTGTGAGAGATTACCCTTTGCCATCAGTAGCTTTGGGAATTTTGAGCATAGATTTTTATAAAGTTTGCAGACATACCCTCTTCCTAAGCCAAGATTTGCACATGTACCCCAGAACTTAAAGTATAATAAAAAATAAATAAATAAGTGTAGAGTCTGTGACTATACCTCCTGGCCTAATGCTTCTATGTATTACCTTTTCTACTACTCATCAGTTGTTAAACCCCAATTGGGCCCTTTATCTCTATAGGGTACATTTCTATAGCCTTCAGAAGAGAATTTGGGAATATTCACAGCTGAGTTCTAATTGTTTTTCTGCTCTTCTCCAGGTTTACACATCATATAGTAGCCCAGCTGTACTTAACTGGGAGTAATTGTGCCCTCAGAAAACATGAGGCAATTTCTGGAGATGTCCTTGGTGCTCAGCATTGGGGTGGAAATCAAAGACACTGCTGAACACCCTACGATGCAGAGGACAGCCCACTGCAACAAGACTTGTCCAGGCCCACATGTCAGTAGTGTCATGGTTGAGAAGGCCTGTGGTCTAGCTACACTGGAAAACAGACCTTCCACAAACACACCATGTATTTACCTACCACTGGAAGGTAGTCCATTGGTTAGAGCATGATCTCTGGGCCCAGACAGCCTAGGTTTATCTCCAAGATCCCCTACTTATCAGCTGTGTGACTTTGAGAAAATTATTTAAAATCTCTGTACCTCAGTTTCCTTATCTGTAAAAGGAGCCTAATGATGTCTATCACATACAGTTGTATAATTAAATGAGTTAATACTTATTAAGTACTCAGAATAGTAGCTGGTGCATGGGAAGAACCCAATATGTGCCAGACAGCATGGCAGCCACTGCTACTGCCACTTTATGCATTTGGATTTTATTTAGGATGATTCTTCTGCCCAGAACACCCTCTCCCACATTGCCTCATCCTTTAACCCATAGTTAGAATTTCCCCTTGCAAATGGCCCCCTTTGGCCATCTTTACATACTTCTAGTATAAGTGAATGTATACTGCCAGTCAAGGAGTAACTTGTTCTCCCTTCTCCTTTAAACTGTAAGCCCTTGGAGGAACTACAGCTGCTCTATCTCAGCTTTACATGCAGAGTTTCTCACAAGAGTAACCACTCCATAAATTAATAGCAAACTTTTCTTTCTTTTCAGACTTAATGTAACCTTTTTAGTAAGCCCCACAAGGCTATTTTTTGAACACAAGAAGGCTGGTTTTAAATTGAGCATTTGCAGTACCTTTATAACCCCTGCGGTAATGGCAGAACCTCCTTAGTAGTTGGCACTGAAAGCCAAAAGCATAATGAAAGTGCAGAGTGGAATCCTGTTTCCTCCCTCAGACAAAAGACAGACACTCATCGTCCGCTATGCCAGCCTTCTGGCCTTGGGGGAGACATACACCATGAACTTCTATGTAGAACTAACAATTTGCTCCTCCTTTTAAAGCCGTCTATCTTGATTCTGCATTCTGGTTTGAGCTAGATAAGGCAACAAGTGGCTACTCACTGCTGATGATCATCTGTGAGTAGAAGAAACGAAAATAATTTTGTATACTGCATTGTAAATCTGAATCTTCTATAATGAGATAACTTTTTGTTGTTCTGTCTTTGGCTTAAAATTATTTTTTTCAGTTCAAAAATATTATGACTCTTTAATGAAGAAATGCTGAGGTATAAAGGAATCAGAAAGGTTTCTAAAATTTCTGTCACTAATACCTTGGGTCATTTTCTTAGCCTCCCTGAACCTTACTTTATACTCCTATAAATTATAAATGAGGATAATGACACCTGACTCAGTGAGATATCCTGAAGATAAAATGAGATGCTGAATTTGCAAGCACATAATAAAACAAAACTATAAAATGTTACATAAGGGCAAGTTGATTGTAATAGTTAATTGATGATATAGTTTTTAAAAATTAGATATCTTTCTTTTTGCCTATTTTGTACTTCAGGACACAAACTCATTGAAGCTGTTTTATTGAGAAGATTTAGAAGTCAGTATTTTTTTGCAATGTATAGCAGATATACAAGTTCATAGAAAAAAAGACATCTGTCTTTCTCAGTCCCTTATCTAGCCATTTAACAGCTTGAGATCTGTCTGGAATGAGACCAGAGATGCTGAGGGAGGTTTATCTTTAGCTGTAGTGTACTCAATCCGATTGATAGGACGGGTCTGGAACTGGGATTAAATCTCTTTTGCTGGTTATTAGTAGCTTTCCATGCTAGTTTTAAATAAAAACTCTCCCAATATATAAATTGATAGCAGAAACTCCTCTAGTCAATGTATAACATTACTAACTGTTCATGATTCACATAAAACTGCCTATTACTGAAAAATAGCCATCTTTAGTCCTTAGCTTGAATTGCGTTTTCCCTCTCAAACACTTACAAAGCAACTGCCAGACAATGTTGCCAAGGGCTAACCACGCACAGAAATATGTAAGACATGTCAATTTGACTTTTTGAGGAAAAAAGAGAATTTTCCAGCTGTTACCAGAATCCCAAAGTTGGCCAATCATAAGTGAAAAGTGCTTGAAAATGCTCTGTTTGAGGTTAGGTGAAGCCTCTGTTCATATCCTTGAATATTTAATTTGGCTTTTCTGCTACTGAGGAAACATGGCATGACAAGTGAATATGTTCATTACTTCCATTTGGGTGGTGACTAAGAAAACCATTCTCCCTTATACACAGGGCCTTACTGTAGTCATTCTTCATGTGCTGACCACAAACAAACTTGCCATCTTGACTCCTTTTCAAGAATTAGGTTCAACTATAGAATGAATAAATAGAAAGCATTATAAATAGCTTGTGAAAGTAATTACGGAAACCTTCTCAACTAAGAAGACATTTCTGGTAAACTATTTTTGTTAGCTCACAGTATATATTGTACACTCTACAATATAAATGGCTTTTTACTGGAAGCTACAAAAGAAATGGGTCTAAACACTCTGAGAGACCTATAAACAATACGCATAAGCAATGGAGAGTGTTAAAAACAACAAGAACTCTTCTATAAAAGACATTTTTATCCCTCTTTTTACCTTCTCTAAGCTATGGCTCAGCGCTGTTTAACTTTTTGTGATAATGAAAATGTTCTTTAACTTTACCGTCCAATATGGGAGCTGCTAGCTATATATGCCTATTGAGAACCTGAAATGTGGCTAGTCCAACTGAGGAACAGAATGTTTAATTTTATTTAATTCTAATTAATTTAAATAGCCACAAGTATCCAGTAGCTACTCTATGGATTGACAACTATACCTCAGTTAGTGATAGTCATTAAGGAGTAACAACAAATTATTTAGCATTCTCTTACATGACAACCACTGTTTTAAGCATCATTTCACATGTATTAACTAATTTAATTCTAATAACTGCCCCATGCAGTAGTTACTAAGATTGTACCAATTTTACATTTGAGAAAACTGATGTACAGAGTAGGCAACATGCCCACATCACAATCTGGAGAACGACAAAGTTGGATATAGTTGGATTCTATATCCTAAGTTGGCTATAGAATCCAGGTGTATGGGCTTAGTCCTAACCTGGGCGGCACTAGTCTTAACCTGGGCGGCACTAGTCTTAACCTGGGCACTAGACTGCTTCTCCATAAGATCATGGCTGATTTATTAACAGCAATACTTATTGAAGACTGTCCTGACCATTTTTACTACCTGATTGGGCAGAAAAGCATAGAAAGCATAAACGAAGATTTAAAAATCATAATCTCTTTGGGGACTTCAGGGCTAAAAAAATGTAGAGTTCCTCTGCTGAGTGACTTGACATGATTGCAAAGATTTATCAACACACTTTGCCTACAAAGAGCCAGGCCTTGTGGCTGACTGAGTGCAGAAAAAAATACTGACCCAGCTTCTTATTGAGTGTTGTCATAGAAATTCAGCTTTAAACAAAGGTGAATCTATGTTTTTCTGCTCCGGTAACAGAGCTCAACAATTAGCTTCAGCTTTATTTAGTCTACAACACCAGTCTAGAGAATCTCTTGAGAGAGGACCTTGACATAGCTTTTCACAGTGCTAGCCTACAGTGAGGGGGTGACTTCTTGGGGATGTGGTAGATGCCACTTGTGTAATAAACCAAAATAACTTTTCAAAAATCAATCATTTTAATACCTTGGAAAACACTTTGCTCTGTAAGTGATCACCATGACACCAACGCCATATTTCACATTTCTTATCAAGGACAATTTAAAAAATAAAAACGTTTCCCAAGCCTGGATGTGCATCAGTTTCACTGGGGAAGCTTGTTAAATACAGGTGACTTTTTGATGCCCACCAGGTTGGGGGAACAAATGATTTAAATTAGACTGAAGTATAAACTGACATGTACTTTAGAAGGTTTGCTTTTGGCAAATATGTGCCATATGTAGGATTTTTTAAATTGGTCATTGGCTTTTCCTTAAATATCTGAGTACTAACAGGTACTAATTTTTAAACATCACCATTATGGTGAAAATGTTGAATGTATTTCTGCCTAGAGTCAGGAAATATGTGTTGTGTTATGAAATTAAATGAAGACTAAGTGTGTTTAAATTTGATTTCCCAGATAGCTCATTTGACAATACAGCGAAATTTTGGCTTTAAGGCACCATTGCTCCAAAAATGATCAATACTAAGTAGGTTGAAGACAAGACGGGAGATGTATTGATATTTCAAGATGTGTTGGAAAATCCTGCAGGTTTTTTCAAACAAAAATTAGATGCAGATGGATTGCTTGACATTCCTAAACTTTATTATGTGTGGTACAGGAAGACAATGGGTACAAGAGATCAAATAGAAGAGTATCAGATGGGAATCTCCAAAATCCTTTCCTAGAGGAAATAGAAACAGAAAATCCAGTTAATTTCAGGTGACACCATCGCAACACTGATGGTTAACATTTGAATAGCTACTGTGCCAAGTTATGATCTAAGCCCTTTACCTTTATTTATTTCTTACTACTACCATATGAGGTTACATTTTGCAGATGAGGAAATTTAGACACAGAGAGATGATCTTTTCTAAAGAGTCAGCATTTTCTTGTTTGGCATTAATGATAAAGTTTCACCTGCTGAGCCCTTATTTGATCTTTTCCTATAAATGGGAATGGGTTAGAACCTCCCCCTGCTCCACTGCCCCGCCTGAATGCTACTCTTCCTGCTGACTTGACCCAGAAAAGACTGAGAATCCAGTACCTAGGAAGAGAGTGGCTTTTCAGTATTGTATCACAGTAGATCACAATAGAGTACAGTAGGGATCTCTTCATCATTTGGTATCATTGATCTCTTCCTTAAATAAAGCTCCTAGACAAGATTCTACTGCACCATGATCTCAAGACATCTTTAGTGCAATTTCCTTAACTATGTTGGAATATTGAGAGGATGTTGCTGGCATGTGATGAGAACTGCCCATGACTAAACTCATGCAAATAGGATAAGGTCTCTTTCATTCATTAAGTTCATTGGTGGGCTAGGTAGCAAAGCTTCCTCAGGACACTTAGAAGGATAGACACTTGCCTCAGACAGTCACTTGACTGGATGGCAGCTCAGATGGTTAGTTGTAGTTGCACTTTACACCTGAATAAAAACAACAGCTCAAGTCTCAGTCTGGACTTTGGCAAACCATGAGAAATTAAATGCAAATGAAATTTGCAAACATGACAAAAACAAGGGAAAGAGAAATTAAGTTCCAAGAACAAAAATGTAGCAGTTTTCATGCTAACCCTAGGAGACCAGCTTAATCAAATTTTCAGCTCAGACTGATAACGACCCTTGCGGTCAATTTCTTTATAGAGCTTTCCTATGGCAAAAGCAGAGAGAGAAGCAGGTGATGAAGGGGTGCGGGGGAATTATCTTTTCTCATTTTTGTTCCAGGGAATTGTCATTTTTTAATGCTAGCAAATCTTCTGAGTTTAATTACCTTTGCTTATGTTTCCATGCCAAACTTGATTACCTGAAGCAGAGGCAAGTCTGCTTATAACCATCTGTATATGAAGACTCATGGTTTGAACTCTGAATGGCTGAACTTCATTGAGGATGACCAGTAGATGTCAAATATGATCATCAATGGATGTCAATGAATTCTGAGAATTAAACATTTCCAGCTCTAGGAGACCAAGTTTTTTTGTATAATAACAGGAACTACAGTGTTTAATTTTTTAGACAACCAAAAAAATCCAAGGGGAAGTGAAATTATATCTTTGCAATACTATACAAAAAAAAAAAAAGGAAGATGCATCTTACTTTGCAATGGCCCTGAAGTCAGATTATGTTTCCCTCTTTGAAACCCTGGAGGACCTAACTAATCTTTAGCAAATGGAGGGCCTCTAGAATTAACTTATGAAAGCAAGAAATGATGATGAGATAGATGATGTAGACTGGGACATTTTACCCTATTCCATTCCATTTCAGAAAAGTTCATTAGAAAGACCTCTGGCCACAAGACCTGAGTACAGGTGTCTACTCTGCCACTCACTGGTGTGTGTTACTAGGAAGTTAATTCACTGCTCTAAGGCAGTTTTTCCACCTGTCAATAAGATCTGCCTTAATGGATAGTTGGGTACATTCTAAACTTTGCAGCAATAGTGAAAATATGATGAAATTAACATAATTAATATTGTTATTAAATTGCTGTAAATGACCATGAGAGGCCCTTAGAAGACTGAGATAAATGAGTCTGGCCCTCCAGGGCAGTCCCATATTTAATATAAGTACAATAAAAACCAAACTTCAATGTACCAAGGAAGATCTTTGAGAAGTTTTGTTTATTGATTTTTTTTGTAGGATCTTAGCCTCTAAAGGAAATCGAATGTGTTTTCACGAGCTAAGATTAAGGGAATCTGTTCCACTCAGTCATTATTTTATCACTCAAGACATACCCCAGAACTACTATTTGTACTTAAAATGCTTTTCAGCTTGGCAGCCAGCCAGGAGCTACCTGTCAAAGTTAATCACATGTAGTGGTTCATATATCAGATGGTATAAGCCTCTCTGTCCCATAGCACCCTTGCTGAGTGACTGATAGCCTTCTCTGTCAATTTCACCAAGCCAAAAAGACTACTAATGATGCATCAAAAGGCTCCAGTAAACTATCTTGAAAATAGAGATTGTTGTACCTAGAGAGAAGGTTGCCTGACTTTTTGGCAATCTAGGTATCATGGCTTCCAACTCTGAGAGTTTATGATAGACAGAAAATGTAACCAAAACAAAAGGGAAAGGAAAGCCAATTAAAACACAGATGAGCAGAGACCAACAATGTTATTTTATGTACCCTGTCATATCCATAGCCAGCCCTTACAAAAGAGGGTTTTCCTATACAGAATCTCATGTCAGCTCCATGGTACCTCATCAAGATTAGCTTATTTCCATCTTATGAAAGAGGAAACTGAGAATTGGATAGCATAACTTATCCACAATCAGAGCTCCATTACGTGATGAAGCTTATGCTACCCCAAGTAACAGAGCCAGAGTGGGACTCCCAGTTCAGTTTTTCTTATTCTTGACCAGAGAAAAGGATAGCACATGCAAGGCTATAACCAATACTTGGACCAACACTTACAGAAAATGGGGTTGCTGATCCATGTCTTATTTTTCTAAGTGTTGGGTCAGCTCAGGAAGAACAAGCTTTGGAAATGTTTTCTCAATCCTCTTTGTGAAAGCTGAGTCCTCAGAGGTTACTAAGAAAGAGGGCAGAGATATAAAGGGAATTGAAAACTAATCTTCAACTTGAAAAAAATTGAGAATAGTCATGTAGATCATAGAGAGAAATAATGATTACCTTTGATTCCTAGAGAAAGTTAATTTAAAGTGTATCCAAGTTCCATTGTACAGCCAAAAAAAAATCTGCAAAGTTGAGATACATCTTTAGTAGATGGAAACGAGAGTCACAAGGTTCACCATCTCTTGAATATTGGGAAGATGCTCATTCACAATAATTGGGGGGAAAGAAAGA
Source organism: Ateles fusciceps (assembly GCA_036589455.1). NCBI lineage: Eukaryota > Metazoa > Chordata > Mammalia > Primates > Atelidae > Ateles > Ateles fusciceps. The sequence goes on from JAZHEH010000299.1 coordinate 1,438,379, forward strand.
TTTCGGAGATGAACTGACCTTGGTTTAGGATACACAGTTTTTTAAAAATGCAAATGACATTTGGTATCTTGATAAAAGACAAATCTGTCCTAAATGAGTCTTTAAGGAAATGCACTCAATAGTCAGAAAGCCACCAATTTGATTGCTTATGTTTTTGTGTCTACCAGATTAAAATCCATAATTATTTGAAGCGAGTCCTGAGGATCCATGTCCAATGGAATCTTTCAAGTTCATGTTCACTTTGAAAGAAAAATGGTATAGATATCTGTGGTCCATGAAATAAAATAGGCATAAAAGTTTCTTGGTTTATAAATAGGTTTAGCACAACAAAACAAATTAATTGCAGAAGCCCAGATGTAGCTCTGACACCCATTTTAGGAGCTGTACATTACAACTACATCATATTTTTGAAACTTGTGACATCAGTTTAAACATTGTCTTTTTAGGGTTGTCTTTGTGTCTTTATAGGCTTTATTTGGAAGAATAATTCCACCTGCTCAGGTTGTAGACTTGATATTTTATTATTACTAGTAAATATTTATTTACAAATATTTACTGTGCATCTACCGAGTTCTAGGTAATAGGAGGCTTTTGTATGGGAGGTATTGTACTGCACTCATTCCAAGCACATTTTCTCACAGCCTAGTACTTACTAGCTCTTGTACTTAAAGGCACAAAGACAAAGAAGACTCAGTCTTTCTATGCTCAGGTGCTTTCTGCATTTCATTCCCTAAAACTGCCTCAAAACCCAGGGGCCTCACATAACTGTTTTCTAGTACCAGAACGTGTCATACTCTCTTGTACTCCAGGTTCTTTGTGTATACTTTCCCCTACCTTGTGTGCCATTCCTTTTATGGCTGCCTGGAGCCCTTTATTTTTTAAGAGAAGCTCAAGCAAAACATCCTAGGTGATGCTCTCCTCCTGTAGCTTGATGGTACTTGGTACATACCTTGAGGAAGAGCCCCTGTTACCTTTGAGTCTATTACTTACCTTCGAGTCTTCCATCAGATCTGAGCTCCCTGAAGGCATTGTCCCCTCCTGTCCCCGATTCCTAGTCAGTTCAGGGATGGCCCAGAGGAGAGGTGTTTGGCAAATATTTCTTTGATTGACCCAATTTAAGGACACTTACACAGTAAACAATCTTGACCAGATAGGGCAGTGCAATGCATATAATGTAAAACTTGACATAGTTTTTGTGACTTTGAGGTATGATGTGTACATTTCTTTTATGCAAGGAACGAGAGAAGTAGGATCCATGTAAACATTCGTCCATCCAGTTATTTAAGTTGAACTCAAGTTGCAGTACCAAGACAGCAGATATCAATTGGATTTTGAAGATATGCTGAGATATCAAACCTTAGCAAGAGAAATGATGGTGTCTCAGAAACCTCTTAGGCAGAGAGAAATATGCCAAAAAGATTTATAGCTGCATTTATTTCCAAGGTGATTCAGTGTCAAAGGTCAGATAACATGTATTCTTTGCTATACTTATAGTGTTCCAAAGTGAAGTTTAAGTGGAGGTGGTCTCCTGTTACAGCAGAGATATCACATTGAATGTTAAAGAGGGAGCGTCTCAACATGATACGAAAACTTGCACTGCACAGTTCCAAAATGCTTAAAATTGCCAAATCATCCCATTCATTATAAGGAACTAAAGATTATTAATTTTTATAATACCATTCAATAATGGATGTCAATAATATAATTCAGGTACTTAGCATTCTCGCAAGGCCTAATTATACTCTCAAAGGTTTTTAATCAAAATACCATCCTAGAATGTGAAAATTGACCTCTTAACAAAACTTATTTCCTGACCTGGTGATGGTGATGATGCCAGGTGCATTGTGCCTTTTATTTTGTAGCTAATTGCATTTTGACATACTGTCATTAGGTTGATAACACGTTGCAGAATTTTAAAATTTATAAATATTCATGTAAAGGATACAGAAAGTATTGATTCCGCTGATGACTTTTAATAACTAATACAAAGGTGAAGTGGCTCCTCCCAAGTAGCAGTGCTGCAAGGGCCTGGCCCAGGCCTAGCCCCGGAGCTCACCTCTTAAGCTCCCAAGCAAACCCTGATGCTCCTGCTCCCGCAGAGACCTTTTCCCTTTAGAAGTTTGGTGTCCAGGGGAGCTCTATGATTGTGTGAATGAGGTGTTTGTCACATGAGAGTGCTTTTAAACAGAGGCATGTTATGGAATGCATTTTCAAACCAGGTTTAAGTTATGTTGCATCTGAATTTGAACCTACTTCCTTCAAATCCCTATAAGCAAATGTTTGATTTCCTGTATATAGCATGCCTTTGTTGAGACATGGTGCCTGACACTGAGTTTTTTTTTTTTTTTTTTTTTTTTTTTTTTTCTCTCTTTTATTGTTTCAAAAAAAAGAAAGAGAGAGGGGGGAGAAATGGAGGGGGTGGGGGGGGAAGATATTTTCCCCTCTTGCATTTATTATTTTTTTTATTATAAATAACTGCTTACACGCCCGGGGGGGGGGGGTGCCCACAAAAAGAAAAAGAGAGAAAGGGGGAATTTTAATGGTTGGGGAAACATGGAGAGGGGAGAGAATAGGGGGGGGGAAATGGGGTGGCAAAGGGGTGGGGGGGGGGGCTCGGGCCTTTCTCTTTTCTTTCTTTCTGTCAATAGGAGCAGGGGAGGGGGGGGGGTAATAATGCAGTAGTATGAAAGTTTACTCCTGAATCTGCGGTTATCTTTTTACTGTTTTGTCTCCCTGAAAGCAATCACTTAGAAATGGATTTGAACACATAACATTAAGAGACTTCTTTCATTGGTCTCCCAAGTTTACTAGTCTCATTATTGACCTGAACAAGTAAATCACCTGCTCTTTGAATTAATGTAACTTAAACCAACTTCTATTCCAAATTATTTTGAAATAGTTCTACAAAATGTTTATCATTATTTTCTAAAGCCATATTTAAATTGGTCAGAAAAGGAGGCCAAATACAATTATTATTTGTGTTTGGAATACCATTGTGAAAATAAAGATGGGAAGAAATAGAATAATAAACTAATAAAAGCCCTGTGATATCAGCATAGGAAACAGACCAGTCCACGTTATTAAGCAATTATTCCTCTCTCTTGATATGACCTGTTTTCTGTCATCAAAATCTCTGAAGTAAGACAATTGTAGCTAACAGTTTGAATTTACTTCTAACCTGCATATCCTTAAAGTATTTTATAACCAAAAGGTTGACTTAAAATATTTTCATCTGACTCCCTTTAAACCAAAAGAGATCAACTTATGAAAGAACAAAAGAGAATTTTTAATGGATTGAGATTAAATCTATCATTTTTTACCCAGGGAAAATCCCTTCTTATTTAGTCTCAGTCAGTGTCATGTAAAAAAGACTATTAAAGTGATGAGCTGCAGTGTTTTGACAAGCACTTGTACTGCAAAAAACTTGAAATCTCACTGGAATACAGTTACATATTCACTAGGAGAAAATAATGCCCTATTTAAAAACTAGGACAGATCATGTTGATAAGGAAAAAGGAAATAACTATCTGAACAATATACCCTAAATTAAAGGCTGAGTTGCTGGCATCTGTCTAAAGTCAACAGAAAATGTAATTACTCTTTGGAAGTACACTTACCCTGTCTTACCATGCTAAATGGATAAAGAGAGAGAGAGCAAGATATTATTTGTGTTTAGAATACTATTACACAAACAAAGATGGGAAGAAACAGAACAGTGATCTGATAAAAGTCTCATGTTATCAATGTAGGAAAGAGAAAGACTAGTCTATATTATTAAGCAATATTTTCCCCCTCCTGCGGTATGACCTCACTGCTTACTCTCTTGGAATCTTTCTGGAGACAGGACTCGCTATTTTGTAAGTACAATAGGAGGTTCAGAGAAAATCAAAAGAGAATTTTTTATTCAAAGCCACAACGTGACTCTAATAACTTACTCCATGTTCTCTACTGTATATTTTCCATTGTTTAGAATGCCCTGTTCCATGTGGATGAGAATGCTTGCGATAGCAAGTGTTGTTTTCCACTGTCTTGCAATATTGCTTAGGCTGAAACAGAGTGAGGGTAATACTCTTTCAGAGTATATATTCTTGAGTGAGAGCCTAAAGCAATATAGAAGCATCTGTGGTGAATCCATTATTATTCTTATGCTAGCTCACTCATGTGGCCAGTTCACACATCACACAGTACAACATAATTTTCTCTAATTTATTTATTTGAACACCCTTGGCATTTATTGGTATTTCTTGAGCATGACCAATGTTGAAACTAACCTTTAGACCCTAGTGGTCTTTCATTGACCCTTTCTCTACTTTTGTGTGATGACTAAAGTTGGTTCAGTGTTTCCCAAAGGCAGAACTATGAGGCACAAATCATCATCAACATATTATCAATCCCAAACAGTAAACCTATTTATTTTCTGCAGAGAAGGAACCAAGACAATTTTGAGTTAAAGATGGTAAGGCCATTTGTTGCTATTTCCATGGATATTTTTCTGGGAATGTATACACTTCTTTGAATGTATTTAATAAAAATAAACCAGAACAAAAATTTTACTAAGATTGCATTTATTAAGCATCCCCCTTCTCTCCTTGTAGGTTTTCCACATGGCCTTCTAGACCCAGAGTAGGAAATCATACATTGAGAAATAGTTTCTCACCATGGCAGATTTAAAGTAGAGAATATGTCAGAATGACTAGTACCAGTTCTCTGCAATTACTGCCTAGTTGTTCAGGAAAGACAAATGTGTACATACTCATAAACACACCCTTTAGAAAATTAAGCAAGCATATTACCAATGGCAGCTGCTGGCCCTAAGCTTATAAAATAGATCATCTTTGAAAATTCATTTCTTCCTATCGACATACTTTCAGGTAATCATGCACAGTTTCCACGGAAACATTTCTAATTCTTGTTGGAGACAAGAACATATAAATAAATAAGAATTAGATTGTTTTCTTACCTTTTGGAAAGCAGTCAAAAGCTATACTGTTGGTGGGATAGTGTACCAAGTAACAGACTTTTGTACACTCTTTCTTACTGGTGGTATACAGTCTACAGGAAAAGTAAATATATAGGTATGTATAAAATAAATGTGCATACAATATTACTTATTATTATTTTCCTTTTGGGAAAAGGCTGCGATAGAGACCATACACATTATGCCCACTCTTTTGGTGGGTTCAATAGCCTTTGGTAGACCAGGTCACCTCAATTCAGGTACCTCTGAACATGGGAGTACTGGTGCCTCTTGAGTTAAGGGAGTTGGGTTTTACTTGATTGAGTTAGAACAGCTGTGGGAACCAGCCCAAACATAATTTATCTATCTGCTCAGAGCATTATTTTCTTTCTGTTGCCAACCCTTTTTCTCAGCCTAGTCCAGATATACTTTCCAGCCTGTGTGGTTAGTCCAAAAGGATGAAACAAGTAACATAATGTTGAGAATGTTAGGGATCCAAACAAATGAAGAAGCAAAACAAAACAAGAACCATAACAAATTAACACAGCACGGAAGTGTGTTCTAGAATTTTCTAGGCACCATAATTTGTGTAGAGTTTTGGTGCCCACATCCATTTTCCAGCAGTCTGAGTTGTTGTTGTTTTTTTTAATCACATACCTCCTTATATTGACAGTTTTATGTAATAAATTTATTTTATTGATAACAGCACAAGTTATTTATGTATTTTCTTTATAGTAGATGCAAAAATGGTAGGGTAAGAAAAACACCATCAGAATACAATTTCATATTTTAAATACCTTATGTTATATTTTAGGTGCAAATTGTTATTCTTCTAACATGTGCTTCATCGTACAACATGTCAATTGGCTTCAACCAGTCTTTTATGTAGTATATGCCCAGTCTCTCTCCCAGAGTGAGTTCATCAGTCATACATCTCCACATTCAAGAAAAGGGTGTGTCCCTTGCTGTCCACCCACCTACCATCTCTAGTTGCTGCTGACCTGCCAGAGTAAACTCCCTGTATCTGGCTAAGGTCCTTGAAGTATTTCTCTGCACTGCTTGCAGGGCATTAGCTTAGAAAATGGATGGTAGCTTAAGACAAAGGTAGCTTAGGGCCAGGCTTCTCTTCACTGTGCACTGCAATCTGTTACCAAAGAAAGCATGAGAGCTGAAGACAATTTACAGAGCATCTTCTAGTTGATACCAGTCCAGGTGAAGAAGGCTGCAGTTCTTATCCACCCATCCCAATAAAGCCATGCTGCCTCTTAGTTAATATTATCCATCCAACTTGAAAAGGATTGTCGTGGCCATCCATAAGCCACAGCCCAAGCACAACCATGGCATCTTGTTTATCAGGCATCTACAAGTTGGCTATGAACATACATCTAACAAGTGAACTGTAGAAAGTGCAGGGAATCATGCCAAATTCAGGATGCAGGTGGGAGAAGCAGTTTGAGGTGCCCTTCTTCTTAGACAGGAATGTGAGAAGGCATCATCTTGGCCAGATACAAAGCTATCCAAATGAGGCCAGATTCTTTGAAACATCTAGCCATGGAAGCCTTATTTGCATAAATAAAATTCTGTAAGTAGCTGAACTATAGCCTTATGCCCTCTGAGCTTGCTATTTTTCAATCTAAGTACAGAGACCAGAAAGCATTGGCCCAACTCTGGATATCTAATATCCCAGCAGTTCACAGATACATTAAAATTTTGAGATTTACTTTTTGTTTATTCCACACACAATGGAGTTTTTCTTTCGTACAATGGACTGTTAGCTAAGGAAGCAAACTAAGAGGATAATTGCATTTCTTGAGGAAAAAATATGGTAGTTTAAATGTCTGCCCATATTAAGTCAGCAAGCAAATTCATTTTTATGTAGACATATGTAGTTGCAGTGTGGAGTTGGATGAGTAGAAGCATGCATGCACCAGATGGCAAACTGCAATGATGGAGCAGAGCTGTTAAAAATGAAAACACTGAAGACTGAAATACATTGAGACTAAGTGTTTAGAGCAACAATGAATAAGAGGACATTTCTGTTCCACTATTTACTTTGTAGCTCATAGCATAAACTCTACTTCCTCTCAGACACCCTCCCTCAGAAAATATTGTACAGAATTTGCCCATTAGACAAATTCCCTTTTTCAAGTACATAGGCTGTTTTTGTTTGTTTTTAAGCAGTCAGCTTAAATTCAGCAAATAATGTCATTTATCTTGATTACCAAAGTTTAGATATGGGAGATAATTTTAGCTATATTTGGTATTAGAATATTATAATGTTACCTACTGTAGCATAGTCATGTCTGTTTTTATTAATTGATTTTTTCACTATTGTTCTTTTCCTATATATATGCATTTTTGAATTGCTGGGGGACTGGTTTTCCAAATGTCATTGCTGTCTATGACGTTACTTTTTCCATATTAGCGGCTCCTTTTGAGATCATTTTAAATGACTATATGTTGTATGTTTGTCTCATGTCAAATGCTTTATGTCTTTGAGTTGACTTTGTCCTAGAACAGTATCATTGCTAAAACTTTGTAAGCTATATCCAGTGTGGACTCAAATTGAGTGGCCTAGAATAAAATCCTTGTCAATTTCTAGAGCTACACTGTCCAATACAGTACGCACAGCCACAAGTGTGTATTTAAATGCAGTGTAAATAAAGTTTATGTAATTAAAAACTAAGTAAAATAACAAATGTATTTCTTCAGTTGAGTAGTCATATTTCAAGTGTTCAACAGCCACATGTGCTAGTGCTTACTCTATTAGACAGCACACACATAGAACATGACCATCACTGCAGAAAAGTTCTATTGGACAGCTTTTGTGCAGATAAGGTCTTTGGATTATTTTTTGGGACCTTTGAGAGCTGGGTCATCAGAAACCCCAATGTTTGGAGGTACATGAATCTCCTCCTATGGTTCAGCAAGTATCTAGTTAAAGTTTTCATGGTGTTTTAGGGCGTGTCTACACAATAACAAAAGAGCTAAAGCAATTAAAAAATCTTTTCAACTGGTGGTGAGAAAAAGGCTCTTATTTTATTTTTCTGAATTGTTTACCTTGGCTCTATGTAGACACTAGAACAACAACAACAAAAAACCCAATGAAACTTTTTCAGGGGAAGAGATACCAAATGAATTCCAAATGGAATCACTGGAATACAATTTTTGAATTAATCAGATGAGGCCTCTACCTGGGCAGCCTTCTTTGAGCTCAGGTTACTCCTGTTCTTTGTAGACAACACAAGCAGTAATACATTTTACCATATGTTTAAAGAATCTCCCCCCCAAACCTCATTATATTCTGCATATGCAAACTATATTACCAAATAAGGAAAGCAAAAGAGTAATTTCTGCATTACAGTTTTGACATGCCATTCATATTCTAAGAAACAGAGGACCAAAGAGGAACAAGCGTGGGTTGAAGAGTCAGACCTGGGTTTTAGTCCAACGTCTGCTGTTAACTACATGTGTGGCTTCGGTAATGTCATTTAATCTTGTGAAGCCTAAGTTTCTTCAGTAAAATGAGAAAAACAATTTCTATTCTATAGATGTACTGTGAGGAGTAAGTGAGATCTTCCACACAAAGCATTCTGCATAATGCCTATGTCAAAGAGTACCTGAGGCTAGCATTTAGCATTTTAACAACCAATGTCATACTCCAAAAAGTCTCAACAAGGGTTGCACCTCATAATTAAATAGCAACAGTAGTAATGTTTTTTGAAAGTTAATAATTCTGAAATAGCAGTATTGAATTGTCTAAATTCAAAACTTCTAATTTGGTCTTTTTTTCCCCAGTATATATAGGCTTCCAATTATGTTTTCTGCTTATTGACTTTAAACAGTATCTAGTTAAATTTTGTGTGTGCTTGTGTACAAAAATAAAGCTGTTACTGGAATATTTGTAAGATTAGGGTTTCGTGAAATGCAAATTTGACAAGACAACCTATAATAAAAAGCCACTAATTATAAATATACAGGTATAGGTATAATACATACACATATGTTCATGTAAATTCTTCTTTTGAGGAATTAGTTTTATCTACCCCATGGTGTTTAATCTACATTTAACTGCACCTTTATATCTACTATATCTTAATAAATTACACCAAAATTTATTTCTAAGCAAAGCTTTTTGCCTCTTTAGGAATGGAAGGACATTGACATTTATCTGATATAGTATTTTCTAGACATACTAATTTATGATACACTTATGACATAATTCTTATCTCTTTTATACATAATTATGTTGAGTTTTAGAAAAAGTTCAGTGACTCTTAAAGCCACATGGCTGGTAAATGAAGTGGTTTAGATTTGAACCCAGGTATGTCTCAACCCAAAGCCTCTTCCTGCATCACACAGAATGCCACAGCAATTCACCATCCACTTGCCCTCCTCTCAGTGGACCACTTTCTCTGGAGACACAACAGAGCCTATCATTCATTCTGTTCCTCCCTTCTCTCAGTACGTTCCTTTAGCCTTGTCCTAGGATCTCTTCTGTCAAAAAGTCAAAGTGGAGCCCACAATGTTAATTAACTTTATTACTTTGTCTACATAGTTTCAAAGTATTTCACAACATTCACTCAACTACTCATAAATAGAGATAGGCCAAAATCATAGATCTTTGTGTAGTATTTGTCAGGATCAAACCCAGTTGGCTTCTTGGTTTTTAAAGATCTCTCTCTTTGCACAGCAACAAGGATTTCCTCAAGATTATTTAAAATTGAGACTTCCTTCTGTTTGGCATTAAGCCTTTGACAACAAAATTAGCTTATAATTGAAATATAATATGTCATGAATGACTTAATGAATAACCTGAAATCCCTTCTGCCTTAAAAAAAAGAATTATCACAAATATTTGAATCTGTATCATTCTACATGCAACTAGCCAAAATATTCCTGGAAAACAAATCTTAGAACTAGTATTTTAAATCAAAAATTTATTCTTATCACCATATTGTTATTAAAGTTAGCAATTGGGAATCCTAAGCATTTAACCTTTGAACTTGTCTGGTCTTGTGTTATTTACAAAGTGATAGTTGTGTATCCATTTACCTGGGCACAGTCGCAGGCATGACTAAAGGCTGCTAGACTTTTGCAGATGTGCCATATAATAGCATCTTAAATTCAATGTTTTTTCCTTAATTTCTTCCCTAAGGTTTGTCTTGCACAGAATAAAACTCTCCTCCAGTGATGTGGCAGATGTTTCTCCCACAGGACGATGCCATTATCATGGTAGTGTCTGGCCCTGTGTACCTGGATTAAAGTTTGACAACTTTTTCCAATGTTTTATATGTTTGTTTCTAGAAGACCTACTTAGTAAAAAAGTTAGCTTTCTCAACATGCATGTGCTATGGGAAAAAAGTTATGTTTCCAAAATTCTTATTTATTCCAATTTTATTTCCATGGATACAGTTCATTAAGTATGGAAGTTTCCCTAACAGAAAGTTGTTTCCTTAGAGGAAGGGTGCAAGAACGAGCAATCTGATAGGTACATTTATGTCAGTTGGAGGATTCAGTACCAGAGGACAAGAAGCAAGGGAAGGGGGAGGCTTCACACTTCTGAAGCAGAGCCTCCAAAAGCTTCTTTCCAACAAGGAACAAAAAGAAAATGAAAGAGTCAAACTCAAAAGAGAAAAAGTTAGCGTTCACCAAGGCAAACCAGTCCATAAGACAAGAATGGTCACAGTATTTCTCCAGAGAGGCAAACACACCCCACATCTTCTAGAGCTTCCTGACGCAGGATGGGAAGATGAAAGAAAAGGAGAGTTACTTACTGTTTGGGTCTACGTTTTCACAGAGCTCTGTCTTTGCCTCACCGTTGGGTCTGTCACTGGGTTTGTGTGACAGCCTCGATGACATGGTGGCTGCTGTGACTACCGCCTTGAAGCTTCGCTTCCGTTTCTGGACATTGAGTTCAGGGTGAAAAATGATGATGTACACTTTCGGCATGTATAGCATCCCCAGCGCCACTGACGCACTTAGGTTCATGGAGATTGTAAGTGTGGTAGTTTGTATGTAGAGCTAGGAGACACAACACACAAGGCACTATTACAAATAAAATGACCGTAGAGGGGAGTCTGAACACTTAAAATGATGTCAAGAACGACTATGGCTAGGAGATAAAGCAATCTTCAGGGCATTTTGATAAAGGAAGACACAATGACTGCACAGTTATTGAAGAGTATATGCATATATTAATTGATTGAATGCCACTAGGTGAATCCATGCACATGCTTGCCCTGGAGAAGTCTTCTATATTAAATTTCAGAGTAGACCTTTAATCATATTTGAAGAACTTCTAATCAGTGTGGCAGCTAAATATGAAGACATGAAGACCATAGAAATCTTTAATCTTGATTCAGGTGTGGTTAGCTTTTATCCATCATACATACAAAAGAGGGTTCACTCTTTATGATTTCTTCCTACATTGAGATTCTGGGGTCTTTTGAGAAGTCTTTATCTTATGTCTTTTTTGTATTGTTCTTTAGAAAGGTACACCTTTACCATATCTGCTGAGTAGTGAGAGTTTCTCCGAAAGCTCAGACCGTCTTGCTTAGTTCTGTCTTATGAAACACAAATGACAAGTGAACAAATCTAGTAATCTAGTGATGTTGTCTTGTCCATGCTTTATATTGTCAAGTTACTAATGGGATGCAAAATTTTATTCTGGAGTTGGGTGATTTCTAGTTTGGATGGTGCCCCTATTTCTGTCCTTTTTCTCCTTTCGTATCCTTAAGAAATCAGTAGATCAACTAGTTGCTTGCTGTCCAATGTGTTAGATCATTGCCTTGGCTGTAAATACGAAAAAGTGATGGTAGAAGGATGTAGGGAGGTGTATGATCCTTAAGAGTAAAGCTACAGGTAACTTGCCTTGGTCTAGTTGTCTACAACATGCCCTACCATGATGCAGACCCCCCACCGCCCCCACTCCCAATGTGTTCAGGCACATTTGTGTTTTGCATGACTTCTAAAGGCTATTTAAATGGAACAACCAGCAACCATTGCCTTTCTGTCAGTGGAAAGCCTAGTTCTTTGGCAACATACTCAACTATGGTATTCCACAACTATGCTGTCTCATTGATCTGATGATAAAAGCCCCATTCATAAGGGAGTTCACAAGGCCCCTCATGGTTTGTGCTTGCCTGCTTTATTAGACAATTGTCTACCATTTCCCACCTTCCTGACTCCCAGTCTCCTGCTTTGCCTTCCCAGGGCTCCATCCATTTGAGCTGTCCTTTAGATCACAAATAAACTGTACTCAATCACAGAACTTTGCTGCATGCCCGTTTTCTTTACATATGGAATGCTCCTCCTTTTCTTCTTAGCACCCATCCCAGGCTGCCCTCACTCATAGCCTCAAGTCTAGGCCAGCTTCTTTACTGATATACTCTCAAAGGACTTTTTTAGATTATTTGTCTCAGTTGTAATTATGAACTCAGAACCTTGATCATTTTTCTGTCCCTTGTTTCTGCTAGGCCTTAAGTTCCATGAAGGCAGGATCTGTCTCTCTGGGACACTATTATGTCTGTGAAAAAGGCCCTTGATAAACATACAATGGATAGGCTCATGTGTTTGTCTAACTGACACCTTTTTCCTAGCTATATCTCAGTGGTTAAACATCCTATCTCTAAATATCCAAAAACTTCCATCAGACCTATTGGCTGCCTGGATATTTCTGATCTTAATTGTTCAAACTGAGGCTCTAGTGAAATCAAAGATAACTTTGCCACCTTGTCTGAAAGGAATACAGTTTTCCAGCTAACATTAATTTGAATATGTATGTCTCCAAATAGTTAAAAGGAGATGCCAGCTGCTGAGTATAAGACATAATGAATGTAAAATAGAAAGAAAAAATGTTGAATAAATGATTCTTCAGATTGTGAATTAGTTCATAGATTAAATTTCATATTTCCCTACTAGCATACATTTAGACTTTTAATGTCATTCCACCCTGCCGGCCTACACTGTTCAAGAAAGGCTTAACGTGGTCACAGGGCTTTAGAGACATAGACAATTTTTTCACCACTATCAGTCTACTTATGGGAGCTTTGCAAACCATGGCTTAGTTCAAAAAGGAAAGAGATGTCAACAAAATTATGGGATCTTAGGTTTTGTTTGTGTTTCTCTGCTTGTGAGTGAATTTTGCAGTTGATGAAATTATTCAGAGTTCTTATTTCATTATTTATATAATTATAATTATACAGGCATATATGCTTATGTATGTTTGTGCGTATACCTATGTTTTCTTTTTTCAAGTTTTAGATTTGGGGGAACATGTGCAGGTTTATTACATGCGTATATTGTGTGATGCTGAGGTTTGGCCCAGTATTTACTTTTTCAACCCTTACCCTCTCTTCCATTAGCCCCCATTGTCCATTGTCATCTTTATGTCCATGAGTACCCAATGTTTAGTTCATCCTTATAAGTAAGAACATGAGGCTTTTGATTTTCTGTTTGTGTTAACTGGCCTAGGAAAATGGCCTGCTACAGCTCAACATGGTTTTGTTCTTTTTTATGGATGCATAGTATTTCATGGTATATATGTGCCACATTTTCTTTATCCAGTCCACTGTTGATTCCATGTTATTGCTGTTGTGAATAGTGTTGTGAGTGCATGCATCTTTTGGTAGAATGATTTGTTTTCTTTTGAATATATACCCAGTAACATATATACTTTTTCTTAACAAAGACTACTAAGTAATTTAGAACTCTGCAACTATGATGTTTATTTTATGAAGTGTTTAGTTTCATCATTTTTAAACCAGAGACCATCAAGACTTTGTTGTTTGTTTAGAAAATTTTGCAGTCTTCTGGTGACACTTCAGAAGCATGTTGAAAACCAAAATAAACTTAACTGATCACAGTTTTTCTACAGCCCCCTCCATCCCTGAATCCTCTTTACACAGCATACCGGATAGGAAGAGCTAGTCTACCTGAGTTTCAATTCCCATTTACTAGTTTTGTGACCTTGGACAAATTACTTCTCATCAGCTTCTACATCTGCAAAATGGACATAATAATTGTACCTACCTCAGAATGTTGTCTTGCTTGATGATTAAATATGTATTTGTAAAGTGTTTAGTATAGGATCTACACATAGTATTATTAACAAGTACTATGAAAGTATTTTTAAAAAAGTATAGTCACGCATCACTTAATGACAGAAATGTGTTCTGAGAAATGCATTATGAGGTAATTTGTTATTGTGTAACCATCATAGTATACTGACACAAATCTTGGTGGCATAGCCTACTAAAGTCAGGCTACAAACCTTCACAGCATGTTACAAAATTGAATCCTGTAGGCAGTTGTAACACAATGGTGTTTATGTATCTAAATATAGTTAAACATAGGCCAGGTGCAGAGGCTCACGCCTGTAATCTCAGCACTTTGGGAGCCCAAGGTGGGCAGATCACCTGAGGTCAGGAGTTCAAGACCAGCCTGGTCAACATGGTGAACTATCCCCTCCCCGGCCCTGGATGTGGTGGTGGGTGCCTGTAATCTCAGCTACTCAGGAGGCTGAGGCAGGAGAATCGCTTGAATCTGGGAGGCAGAGGTTAGAGTGAGCTGAGATCACACCACCGCACTCCAGCCGGGGCAACAGAGTGAGACTCTGTCTCGAAACAAATAAAATGATAATAAATATATATATAAACATAGAATAAGTACTGTACAAATATATTATAATCTAAGCGACCACCATTGTATGTGCAGTCCTTTGTTTATCAAAATGTCATTATGTGGCACGTGACTGTATGTAGGTATGAAGGCTGAGAAGGCTTCAGTCTACAGAGATCTTAGAGGTATTGGTCCACAGGGGAGCTGCTCCCACTAAGCCTAGAGAGAAGATAGGCCACTGACTCTTTGGCTTTTGGTGAGGTGGGGAGGCTTACATTGAAGTTACGAGTTTTCATCTCAGCATCTTTTTAGTACATTCTTCCAGTAAATTATAGCATATCTATATTTATTCTTATGGTTGTTCTTATTTTACCTGATGCTTATTGTATAATGCACTACCCTGTTTAAGCTTAGGTATTTCACATCACTTTCTTTTATTTGTAATTTCTTTAGAAATGTAAAGGAGTTGGTGATCATTATCAGTTCCTTTTGTCAATGTATAGGTAAAGGGGTTCTTATGTACACTGTTTTACTGAGACTGGCCTGTCCCCTAGGGCTGTCCTCCAACTGAGCCTAATCCAATTTTGGATGTCTGAGGATCATTCCCAAAGGAAAGAAAAGAGCTTCCCTACCCTGGCCAATTATGATGGCCTGGGCCTGTGGGAAGGACATAGACTGCCTTGGAATTTCCACATCTTAATAATTAAGGCCTAATTTTATCATCAACCTAAATGAATTTTCAGAATCTAGTTTCCACTCCTGGGTCACATATGGCCTGTCTAACACCCACTATGCATAATTTAGGTCAAATAACTAAAGAACATTTAGGTAAGAAATTCAGAGCCAAGCCAGCAGTGAGTTATGTACAATGTTCTAGAATAGTTTTCTTAAAAGTCTGATGTGTAGAACCCATAGCTATAAATATTCTCTCTGTTTTTCAGTTTTCTGAAGTGTAAAATGAAAGTCATAATAGTTTGTATCCCATATGGTCATTGTGAAAAAGTAACTGATTAATATACGAAAATTGTTTAGTAGAGTGCCTGGAAAATAAGTATTCATGAAATGTTATCTGCTAATATTTATGCTCTGCCAGTCTAGGTTTCTGGGGTTTAGATCTACGGATAAGGTTTCCACTGTAACCACTTTTATATATTTCAAATTTTTATGTATAGGTTGTTGATTAAGTTACAGTGTTTATAAAATCCACTCCTATTCATGTCTAGTCAGTTAGAAATGTACCAGCAAATATACTATCAGAGTGTACAGGTATGTGGTGAATTCAATGCCAGGCAAGGCTCAGTTGAATCTGCTCCCTGGCCCTTTCTCATCTTGGCCTAAATAGTTCATTGTTGGATATAATATGAATGCATATTCTGAGATGCCTTTATTGCTTTATAAGGTGGTATAACATTTAGTGCTAGCTGAGTTCCTTGTCTAATTTGCAATTGCTGAGATGTTAGATAGTGCTCACAACCAACTCTGGAATTTGCCAACTCTCCTGTGTAGGTTTCAGAATCAGTTTAATTGAAGAAGATTTTGAGAGATTTCAAGGAAAGCTGTTAATAGTTGTAATAATGATGGGTCTTCAACTTTGAAAACCAGAGTATTGTCAGTACTATTCAAGAAAACAAAAAGGAAGTCATGAAAAAAAATTTACAGGGCACAGAGATAGATATAAGACTAGAACTATCAGGAAAAAAACAATTTCACATTTTTGTGAAATCATCTTATTACTACTGATGTCTTTAGTAATTATTATACTTTATAAAAATGAACTAACATATGAATACTAATGAATCACCACTTTTATCTATATAAAAATTTAATTAATTTACTCAGAAAAGTGTTATGCGGCTATTTGGTGGTGTCAAAACATTGGGTTAGGGGATGATTAATGCTTTACCATGTTTGGTAAATCACTGTTAGCTGTAGTTTTCAGATAGGCTGTATATGAAATACCTTACTTTTCCACTTCTTGTACATTCATTCATTTATGGGCTTTCCATTTTTAAACATTTTTTAGTTTGGGTGAAGGACTCATGATGCATTATTTGCTTCCTAGATCGTTTCTTCATAGTGTACATTGTCTCTTGCTTTTCCTTCCTCTTTGTAGTGCCCTCTGCTCACTGCTCTGCCCCCTGATACTCTGCATATATGCGATGCTCAATCTACAGGCATCCTCTGCATAAACCATTCCCCATCTTTCGAGTCAGGACAATTTCTTTGTTTGTCCCTTTCTGTAGTTATGGCTCAGATAGTATTTAACCTGGTCTCCTTAGGAGAGGTCAGTTTGTGTGCTGTGAAGTTGCTTTGAAACTGCAAATTCATCCCAAAGAAATCGATCTATTAGGGAGCAATTTGAAAAAACCAAAAAGTTCATGTTTATAAACATGTGATCTCCTCTGCAGGAAACACTAGGTGAACATGGTAAGCTGCTTTCTGCAGAAGTCAGCTATGTGGGAATACACAAAATGCACACCCACATCCATGCTTCAGACATCTGCCTACTAGCCCCTTCCACAGTTTTATGGGCAACCTCATGAAGCAATCCTTCTGGCATCCACTTCCATAAACAAACTTTAGATCACTTTTTACCACGTAAAGTGATATATTTATTGTAGTATTCATGGGTTT
Source organism: Ateles fusciceps (assembly GCA_036589455.1). Taxonomy (NCBI): domain Eukaryota; kingdom Metazoa; phylum Chordata; class Mammalia; order Primates; family Atelidae; genus Ateles; species Ateles fusciceps. Next base: position 1,455,591 of record JAZHEH010000299.1, read on the forward strand.
CTTAGCCATTAAACATATGTAAATCATGTCACTATTTTGATTAAGTTCCGTTTCTGTTGTCATTGAGACCAAGTCTCACTCTGTCACTCAGACTGGAGTGCAGTGCACAATCTCAGCTCACTGCAACCTTGGCCTCCCGGGTTCAAGTAGTTCTCCTGCCTCAGCCTTTTGTGTAGCTGGGATTACAGGTGTGACACCATGCCTGGCTAATATTTGCATGTCTAGTAGAGACAGAGTTTCATCATGTTGGTCAGGCTGGTCTTGAACTCCTGACCTCGTGATCTGCCCACCTTGGACTCCCTAAGTGCTGGGATTACAGGCATGAGCCACCATGCCTGGCCCTGGTCTTTTCTCTTTTTTTCTTAAAGTGTCACTGATGATGTTTTTCAGTGTTATGTCTCTAACCCAGTCTCCTGTAAGTCCTTTGTTTTTTATGGCAAACTTTTGGATGGCATGGTGATCTTTTAAGAACACCTATGTCATGTTACAGAAGAGATGACTGGAAAATAAACACCATATCTGCTGCAGAGTGTGCACTTATTAAATTCTGGTGAATCAGAAAGTTCTACACTCGAAGAAAGTATTAGGTATGATCAATATTCTTGGCATTTAGCAGTGTTTCAAGAAAAGCTATTATTTGTAGTCCGTTAGTAGCATTTTTTTCTATTATTTGTGTGCTTCTGTTTCCTCATTACTAGATTGGAGATGACAGTAATATCTATCTAATAACATTGTTAGGATCAAATAATGGTCTCTGTATACATAGAAAGGTTACTAGCATGTGACAACTACTCATCAATGATGTTAGTGTTACTGATTTATTTATTGGCTATAACATGCAGTAATTTTCTACACTGTTATTTTTTGTTCAGTCTTGTATCTTTTAAAATGATTTTCTTCCTTTGAAATCCACTGAAAAACAGCCCGTTTTAGGGGAAAAATCTCACTTAGTTTCCTTCCATTTGTTTGAAAGTATACTCAAACTCCTGTTTCATCTGTCATTATTTTATGAGAAATAACCAATTTTGTATGTTCCCAGGTGACAATTGAGAATTGGGACAAAAAGGCTTTAATGGAGTCTATCGATGGTATTGGAGAAGTTTCACAATTCTCATGAAATCCCAATGACTGTGTGATAAAATAAAAAATGTAGCCCATGTTGTCACAGTAAAGAGGAAGCATACATTATTATCTGACAGATGTTTGAAACATTCACATTATTGCATTGAAATGAAAGTTTCTGGCAGTTAAGACCAGTGTTTTCTGTCTTCACTACCTGTATCCGTTGCTTCCTAATTAGAGTGCTCACATATTTGAGAAATATGTCACATAGCTGAGAATGAGACAGAATGTGTGTAATTGGGATTCTTTCAGCCATCCTGAAGGTCAATACCCTGAGGGTTTTTGCTTAGGTATGAAATAAAACATGATGATGGAAGAATCCAGTATATAACGGGAAAAAAATACTGTTTTCCACCCCCACCCCCCCCACTGTGGCAGGGACAGGAGTTTGCATCCTTTAGAAAGATGATTCAAGGGAGGAAAATGTTTTTGTTGTTAGAACAGATTTCAGATTTTTGACTTGGATTATTAGCGGGTGACTTGGGCAAGTTACTTTACTTCAGGCAAGTGATAAAATCAAGATTCAATGCTGAGAAGTTTGTTACCAGAGTATCTGGTATAAACTCCTACTCATTTAATATTGCCACAAAGACTTCCTTACAGTTTTGAAGATTAAAAGAAATCATGTATAAAGATTAAGTAACACAGTCTCTGTAACATGGTGGTGCCAGAAATTGCAAGTGTTATTATTAGAGTAGAAGGACTTATACTCTGCAGATAATTTTTATGCTATTCTACTTAGAGTTTCTAACTTTGAATTGATGCCAGATAGATGATAGATAGAGAGACAGAGAGATGACTGACATATAGATAGGTAGAGATATACTCACACACAAAATAGCATGTGACAGTCATCTGGTCATAGAATTATTAATAATGGAGGGAACTAGATGAGTATTGGACGAGACCTAGTTTCTCTGTGTTTTGTTTTTCTCATTTAATATCTCCAGACAGACATGATATTAAGGCTACACACAATTGCAGTTTTTTATTTGGATAGACGTAAGGCAAGCACTCAAGGTGAATGCAAATCAGTTTCTGTAGCATGAGATAAGTGATTATGTTCATGCTTGAAATCATCTGCATCTCAGTGTCTTGCTCTCCTGACTGGAAGCCTGATACAGTGTTTATTCCCAAATAGTGTAATCAGAGAGATGCTGTTATTCCAGTTGACCACATCCTTGGAAAAGTTTAGTGTTCATCCCCACCCCATGCCCTCCTAATAAGCTGCAGGCCATCTTGATGGCCAAATCTTCCAGGAAAATCACTTCTGATTTTGCTGGGCATGTGCAAGCACAGCCTGTACACTCAGTGGTACACAGAATTTCTCTTCCTCAGCAGCTCTCTGACTCCTCAATTTTGATTTCAAGATATTTTCCCTCTACAATTGCAAAGTAGGAGTTTTACTCTCTTATATAGCCAGTACTGGGTACTGTTGGCCCTGTTGTGTTATCTAAAAGGTTATTTACCATTCCTGCTGGTTTGAGAGCAATAAAAATGTTAGATCTCTGCCTTGCAGTGATTTAATGTACAAAGGCACAACATTTTCCCTATGGTCAGCCTCGAGAGATGACTCCTGCCAGAATCCATGGGCTCCCTTTAATCCTCTGCCATATTCATCAAAATAGAATCTAACAGCCTTTTTGTAGGAAGCTATGTCAGACTCTGTCTTATAATGGGAAAATGCTGTCTTGTACCTCACTGGGGAATACATTGGGTAATATACCATGAAGTTCTGTATTACTTTACAAGTCAACCAGTAATTTTAAAAGAAATTAAGTCTGAATTTAATCAGCTTCTAAAGATGTGAAATATTCCATTTGTATAAGTACAATGCTGTCAAATCTTGCCAAATTTTAACGTAATCTTTATAGTTCTAATGAACATAAAAGGAGAATAATCAAATCGAAAACACTGATGTCAAATAAATAGTTAAAAAGCAAATGTCCTAAGCATTTCTTGGGCCTTTTCAACTTGTAAAGGGTTCATTAAAACTAGATCCAACAGTGCCATTGACAAGAAAACAATGTCAGATTCTCACAGAAACAAAGTATGTTCTTATTTCAGTTTTCAAAGCCATCGACAATGGCTTTCTGATGAGCTTTGACAGGCTTTGATGATCATATTCAACCCAGACTTCTCTCTCCTCTTCTTGTTCTGGCTGTTATGTTTGTTGATCGCGGTTCTCTGTTGCTTTTGGACTGTATCTTTCCTGTCTTGCCACCATCTACGATAGCTCCCTTCCTGCCCTTCAGCCTCCTCTTTCACCTTGCACTAGTCCACACTTTTTCCCGTGTATGCTTCACTTTCCTGCCTTTCCATGGCCACCATTGTGGCAACATGGTTGTGGGTGGAGGCAGGCTCCCCCATTCTCCACCCTGAGCTCCTGGCACACTGAAGCACCCCTAGTTAATGTGCAATTCATGACTTTGATCTTGCCTTCCCAAGACCTATTTTTCTTTCCTCTTGTTACCAAGGTGTTAGATCAGGGATCTAAAAAGTCCTATTTCCTCACCACTGACTCGTTAGGGCCTGCAGTCAGGCTTCTATCCCCTGACGTCCTCTGAGTTTGTCTTCCACAAGCTCTTGGACTCCTTTCCAGAACCTGAGAGGCAGGATTCTTCTAGGTCTCATTTTTTTCTTCTTTAAAACTGTCCTGCTGCAATAGCTCAAATTTCCACCACACTTTGGATGAAGATAAAATTCCTTAACATGGCCCAAAGAACTTGGTGGGGATCCCCCCTTCTGACTTCCCACACCTTCTCTAAATCCCTAAAACAAACCATGATCTATCCATTCTGAAGCCATTTGCACATGCTGTTCCTTCCACCTTAGATGCTGTTCCCACCCATCTTTACCTAGCTACTTCCTACTTGTCTTTCAGGACTCAGCCTTACTTTCTTGGGGAAGCCTTTTCTGGCCTTCAAGTCTAAATTGTGCCTATCTTGTTTTACTTATAGGACGTATTGTTTCCCTTTGTTTCACTAATCACAATTTGTGATTATTAATTCATTGCATATTTCTTTTATAGGTGTCCCCTTGCTAGACTGATTATTGTATATGTTCTACATATTGCACAGCAAAAGATAGGACAAGTGCAATAGAATTGGATTCAGGCATGCTGGATTTGGATGCAGGCTTTTGCCACTTGCTAACTGTGTCATCTCCAACATTTTATTTAATCCTGTAAGTCTGGGCTTGAATACAAAATGAAAAGTAGTAACATATAATAGGTACAGAACCAGAATACATTGCGGGAGTCAAGTCTTGAGGGAGCATCTAGAAGTGATGAAATCAAAGGCATGGACCATGTTTAATTTATCTTGCATCTTAGTACCTGGCACTAGAAACAAGTTCAACACATGTTTGATGAATGAAGTGGTCCTCACTCATTTGAGAAATCCATGCAAAATTCAAAGTCACTCAGTTTCCATCTCTCAGTTCATGATGTCCCCCACAGCCACACTGTCCTCTTTCATATTCCTAAATATGCTATGCTTTCTTCTGCCACAAGGCATTTGCTTATGCTTTCTTATTCCCCGGGTATGCTCTCCTACCCCCAACCACTTTATTATCTTCTATTCATCCTTCAGATGGCCACTTTAGCTTCACTTACTCAGTGGAAACTTTTCTAACCAAGACTATGGGATACTGTTACTTTAGGCAGGTGCTCAAAACAAATTTTGTCATCCACATTTAAACGTGTACATGTGTGTGAAAGAGAGAGGGAGAGGGAAAGAGAGTGAGTGAGTAAGTAGTATCTCTCTCCTCCACCAGGAAGCATATCTGGTTAGTTCACCATTGTATCTCTAGTATCTGCCACTGTGGGTAGGAAATAGAGGAACTTAATTGGTGAAGTTAAAAAAGGAAGTCTTGGACGGAAAGCGATAGAGATTCCATTTCCAATCTTTGGCTCCATGCCTGGCATAATCACAGAAAACAGAGAGGCAAAAGGTATTAGGAGGGGGAGGAGAAAGAGCCCGAGGCTCCTAGGGCACGCACTTTCCCCGCAGTAAATATTTCCTGAACCTGCTCAAGAGAGGAGGAGTGGACTCTGCTCTCCTGGGGGTGGCCACCTACAGTTTCTCTAAACCATCTTTAATATATTCACTAAACGATAAAGCATAATTATCAATAATAACTCCTATAGAGGCTGTGGCAACAATGAAAATTCAACAACTCCGCCTCTTTTTTAAAGATGGGAGTTTATCTTTCAAACAGCTTGGGCTAACACCCAGGTTAGCACCTAATTGTCTCCTCACAATAGAAAAATGAAATGGTTGCCATGACAACTCAGTGATGAGTTCAGGCACTGAACGTTTTTTTTTTGTTTTTTTTTTTGACATAAAGCTGCTGACTTTCACTTAACTGAGACCCTATATGTGTTTTGTTTTTGTAATGCTAATTTCTCAGAGTTTTAAAGAAGTCATTAATATTTTAAAAACTTACCTTCATTAGATAGTATGAAAGTGATCCACAAAAGAATTAATAAGAATGTGAGTAAACTGCTGTCTTGCCACAACTCAGATCTCTCCATAATATCTAGGTTCCTTTTTTATAATTTAGGAAAAAAAATCTTAGAAAAAGTTCTATTGTTTCGTCTGACTTCTGAAGTGAAACTACATGAAACTCTGATATAATTCTAAAAAACTGATGGGTGAATTTTAAAAAATAAATAATTTTAATGGCAAATTCTCTATTCAAGTTTAGCTTATGGGATCACCATGCTTTTTGTGTGTCGGTGATAGAGGAAGGAAGAGACATAAAATACAAAAGTCTCCTACATCGGGTACTCAAAAATGTCTATAGGGATATCAGACCCACCCAACAGAGTGCCTGCAGAAGTGCCTGAAAACCTTATTTTCATTTCCGTACAACTAATGCTTATCTTTTTCTTCTCTTTTAACAGACAGAGTCTCACTCTGTCACCCAGGCTGGAGTGCAGTGGTGGGATCATAGATCACTGTAGCCTTGAACTTTCGGGCTCAAGTGGTCCTCTTGTCTCATCCTCCCAAGTAGCTGGGACTACAGGCATGCGCCACCACATCTGGCTATTTCTCTGTTTTTTTGTAGAGACAGAGTCTTGCTATGTTGCCCAGGCTGGCCTGAAACTCTGATGTTTATTATCTCTAGTGTAGGGATGATCATCTCCAACCTCATAGGTCTGGTGAGACAATCAAACAGACATCTAGCTCTGCAACGTGCCTCTCCACAAATTTTCCTTTTCTTGGGAACTGTTACCTCCATCTACCTGGTTGCACAAATTGGAACCTTAAGTGTTATTCTTTAACAGTTGTATTTCCTTCACTATTTATACCTCATATCAGGTCGGTTTTCTGGTTGGCTAATGTTACCTGTAATATAAGTAATTCAATATAAAACATATGTAATAAGTAATAAAACTCATAATATGTGTAATATTTCTGGAATTTGTTCCCTTCTCATCCAGTGCCCTCACCTGTCTCAAATATGTTTAACCAGTTAGTATACCTAAAGCGCAGAGGCCAGTGGCTACCATTTTTAAGCTGTAAAATTTTGGCTATTATCATTGTTATCATTGTTCTAATACACTCACGTCATGCAGAGGATGCCACGGTAGCATCCCAACTGGTTTCGCCACATCCATCTTTGCCTCCCTCCAAACAATTCTCCACAGGTCCAATGTAAAACATCCTTCAAAGACTTCCCATGGCCCTATAGTATCTGGCCTGGCTACGTTTCAAATTTTTTAGCTAGTCTCTCTTTAATATGACTTATCTATCCTGGCGTTCTTGGGGGATCCAAACTCAATTCCTGTGAAAGGCCTCAGTGTATATTATTCCCTCTGTAAGGAATGTTTTCTGTTTGTTTGTTTTGCCTCAGTTCTCCTAATTCATCCTTCAGGATGAGTTCTCCTAACTCAGCCTTCCTCCATTTTCTCTGATGAAGAAATGTAACTTGAATGACCACATGCCACCCCACCAATTTGAATTTTCTCCTTCCATGATGCTCCCTAAGAGCAGCCTGCTCTTTTCATTCACAGTATATATAATCACCAGTAATTTTCATTGCAGTCATAGGTTCAGTTATCTCAAGTCCTATTCTCTCACTAGAATTTAAACTCTGTGATGACCCAGGGGTACACCTATCAAAAATGAAGCCTTCAAAAAATAATTTTTGAATGAATAAAGAGCATAATAATTCCAAAACATGGTACATGTAAAAAAGTCCTAATGACTAAAACCGACCCTCTTTTGAGGTGCAACTATATAATGGGTAGACTTAGAGTCTTAATATGAATATACATAGAGAATATACATTCAAAATCCTAAGTTTGCAGACAGGTTACATGACTTGGGCAGAGACACAGTAATCAGGAGCAAAGCTAAGAAGAAAGTTGAGGTCTTTGGAATTCTAAAGCTCATTCTAATACATAGATATTTACTTTCAACTAAAACACCTGTTTAATAAAAGAGTAGATTGTAAAACTGTTTAATTTTTCATTCTCCACAGCTTTAATTGCCAGTACTTAGAAAAACAAACAGCTCTAACTATTTCTAAAAGGAACTGACAGAAAATTCTGATTCTTTACCATAGAGTACATATTTGTGTGTGTGGTTTATATTTAAATTCATATTTCCTGTTAAGAATCATGGGCAAACATTCTCCATATGCATTTAAAACCGTGTCCAATTCCCTTACCAAACACAACTTTTTGTCAAGAGGATGCATCATTACTATCTTTTCCACCAATAGTGTAAACACACCCAGGCAGATGTCCCAAATGATAAAAGATGTGCTTGAGCAGGCAGAAAGAAAAAAGAATGAAAAATAAATAATATACCAATTAAATGGAAATATTATGTGAAACATGAAGAGGTTGCAGTGCCTGATGGTTCTGCTGATGTGTGGTTATATGAAATTTACTAATTTGAGAAAGTCAAAAGTAGACTAAGAAAACTGGCATAGAGCAGGAGGGAGGAGCTTAAGTCACATAAGGTAGATGAATTGGAATTATCTGAGTTTCAAGGAAGCATTGAGTGCCCCAATATCTTCATAATTTTCTTTCTGTGGTAGAGCAGTACTACCTGTCTCTATTCATTTTCTAGCTATTTAGCTTATATATAAGATGGAATAAAAATAGAAGACAATTCCAAAGCAGAGACTTTGCCCATAATGCATGAGATACTCAGAAAGGTGCCCCAGCTCTCCAGTGAGAAAAGTCTGACCCCTTTACAGACATACAGAATGGATCTGAATCATGAAATACCTATATCAGAATGAAGAAAAGGAGTGGAATCCTGTGAAGTAGAGCCAAGGGAATTACGGAGAGGACAAAAAGGATTTATTCCACAATGACAACAAAAGTGGCTGCCTGAGGGGCGGCCTCAAATGGAAAGACCCAGGCCTGTTGAGGAATTGAGGGAATGAGTTGACTTTGGGGGAGGAACACTGAACTCCACAAGAAATAGGACTGTCATCTTGGGTTGGGAATTGTGGCTGTAACCTTAAAGAAATGACCGTTTTACACATCCTTGTAGATTCTGGAAAGTTTGACTGGGTAATTATAGGTTTGTAATCATGAACTATCCATTCTGTTTCTTTCACTATAACCCTGTAGCACAGGCTTTGCACCCATCAGAGATGTTTGAGGACAAGCTTTCCTTGTCCTGTGGTCAGAAAGGCAAGACTAAAGTTTGCATTAAGGCATAGGGTTAACAGATATATCCCAGGTATAGGGATGAAACCACTGGAATCAGGTGTCAGAAATCCTAAATTTTAGTTTTCACTCTTTCACTTAATATTTGTGGGAGTTCATATAAAGGCTGTTTATAAACCCTTATGTGCCAATGTATTATCTTCACTTTGCCTTTGAATATCAGAAGCATATGACTGTTTGATAAACCTGACAAAAACAAGCAATGGGAAAGGATTCCCTATTTAATAAATGGTGCTGGGAAAACTGTCTAGCCATGTACAGAAAGCTGAAACTGGACCCCTTCCTTACACTCAAGATGGATTAAAGATTTAAACATAAAACCTAACACCATAAAAACCCTAAAAGAAAACCTAGGCAATACCATTCAGGACATAGGCATAGGCAAGGACTTCATGACTAAAACACCAAAAGCAATGGCAACAAAAGCCAAAATAGACAAATGGGGTCTAATTAAACTTAAGAGCTTCTGCATAGCAGAAGAAACTATCATTAGAGTGAACCGGCAACCAACAGAATAGGAAAAAATTTTTGCAACCTACCCATCTGACAAAGGGCTAATATCCAGAATCCACAAAGAACCTAAACAAATTAACAAGAAAAAAATAACCCCATCAAAAAGTGGGTGAAGGATATGAACACTTTTCAAAAGAAGATATTCATGCAGCCAACAAACATAAGAAAAAAAAGTTCATCATCACTGACTCATTAGATAAATGCAAATCAAAACCACATTGAGGTACCATCTCACGCCAGTTAGAATGGTGATCATTAAAACATCTGGAGACAGCAGATGCTGGAGAGGATGTGGAGAAATAGAAACACTTTTACACTGTTGGTGGGAGTGTAAATTAATTCAACTACTGTAGAAGACAGTGTGGCAATTCCTCAAGGATCTAGAAATAGAAATACCATTTGAACAAGCAATCCCATTACTGGGCATATACCCAAAGGATTATAAAACATTCTATTATAAAGGCACATGCACACATATGTTTATTGTGGCACTGTTTACAATAGCAAAGACTTGGAACCAACCCAAATGCCCATCAATGATAGACTGGATAAAGAAAATGTGGCATATATACACCATGGAATACTATGCAGCCATAAAAAGGATGAGTTCATGTCCTTTGCAGGGACATGGATGAAGCTGGAAACCATCATTCTCAGCAAACTGACACAAGAACAGAAAACCAAACACTGAATGTTCTCACTCGTAAGTGGGTGTTGAACAATGAGAACACATGGACACAAGGAGGGGAACATCACATACCAGGGCCTGTCAGGAGGTGGGGGGGGGTTAGGGAAGCAATAACATTAGGAGAAATAGCTAATATAGATGATGCGGGGATGGATGCAGCAAACCACTATGGCACGTATATACTTATGTAACAAACCTGCACATTCTGCACGTGTACCCCAGAACTTAAAGTATAATAATAATAGAAGGATGTCTTCTTTCTCAGGCTAACATATTCATTTTTGATAAAATCCATGGTCTCTATAACATGCCATGAATTGAAGAAAGTTAAGACACATGCTCAAGAAAATTAGAATTTTGAAATAATATGTTAACAATGTATAACATTTATAAATGATATGTCAATCATAAGTATTATAAGAAATTATTTATGCATGCCTTGTATAAAAAGCATTACCAATATAAGAGAGAAACACAGAAGCAGTGTGTTATGAATGTTGTGCTGCACCCTCTAGAGGCATTCCACCTTGAGGACTGAGGGATCTATTAATGCATATGCTGAAAAGTTCATTAGCTGATAGCTCTCTTTGGGAATTGCCTTGACTCAAGAGATTCAGCTTGCCTAAGGTTATGCCCCCTTCCCCTGGGCATCCTGCAAATCATGACTGGGAGATACTGGTAGATAAGGGCTTGATCCCTTGTCCCAAGTGGGATAGCACTGTAAGGCAGCTTCTGAGCTCCTTGAGGGATGCCAGCTGAGACTTGTTGAATCTGCATCCCAGTCCAACTTCTCCATCAGCCCAGTCCTGAATTTCTCCCTTCTGCCCACTGGTGCTGATACTAAGGGCATTTCCAAATAAATATCCTGCACTTGTGTTCCCTGGGAGTTTAGCCAGAATTAGAGTGTCACTTAGAACTCTGATAGACATCTTGGTTCCCATTAAAATCAAGAATATTCTAAATACATTTTATTCTATAACTCCCTTTCCAGCACTTACCTCAGTGATCAACTGAGCACCCTACAACATTTATAGCAAGTACTAAGCCACATCAGCATCTTTCAGAAAAGACACATCCTTTCCCCAGAACTTGTTTCTCTCTTCCCATGACTATGAACTGAAACATCCCCATCTCACTTTTTGTGTCTAGATACATGTAAGCATATACAATACATACATTTTCCCCCAATTTTTATTTTTAATACTTTCAAATTTTTCAGAAACTTTGACATAGGACAAAGAACATCTGTACACTCTTCATGCAGATTTACCATCTGTTCATTTCCTGCTAAAATTGTTTTCTCTTTACTCTTTTTTGCTAAACTGTTTAAAAGTCATGTACATGATAATACTTCACACTATTTCTGTATGCATCACCTAAGGAAATAGACATTTTTGTGCATAACCACAGTACCATTATCTCACCTAAGAAATTTAACAGTAATTTTATTTCATCTAACATGATACAAAGTCAAATTTTTCCATTTGTTCTAAAAATGTCTTGTATGATTTTTCCTCAATCCAAAATACAATCAAGGTTCATGCACTGCATTTGGTAATATCTTGTTAGACTTATCATTTAGAGCAATCTCCCTGCCTTTGGGTTTTAAACAGATTTGTTGAGGTATACCCAATAAACTGCACATATTTAAAGACTAGGATTTGATACATTTTGACAGGTGTACACCAGAGAAATCATCACTACAGTCAAGATAGTTATCGGCATCACCTCCAAAAGTTTCCTAATTCCTCTTTGTAATTCTCCCTCAGTCCTTTCCACCTCCCCCTCCCCCAGCCAACCATTAATTTGCTTTTGCTCACTGCAAATTTGTTTTTGTTTTCTAGAGTTTTATATCATGAAAATCCTATGATATCTCCTATTTTTGTCTGGCTTCTTTCATTCAGCATAATCATTCTGAGATTCAACCATGTTATTGCATGTATCAATATTTCTTTACTTTTTATTGCTGGGTAGTTTTCCATTGCAAGGATATACTACAATTTGTTTTTCCTTTCATCTGTTACAGACATTTGTGTTGCTTCCAGTTTTGGCAATTACTGTCACTAATATTCACGTGTAACACTCTACACATATTTTTCATCGGCCGCAAATAAATACTTGGAAGAGGAATGGCTGGATCATATGGTAGGTGTATGTTTAACTTGTTAAAAAAAACTGCCAATGTATTTTCCAAACTGATAGTAGCATTTTATATTCTTACCAGCAGTTTATGAGAGTTTCAGTTCCTCCAAATCCCTTCTAACATTTGATATGGTCTTTTTTAACTTCAGCCTTTCTAATAGGTGTGTAGGAAAATTCAATTATGGTTTTAATTTTTGTTTTTGTAACAACTAGGGATATTGAGAAAATTTCCTGTTGCTATTTGTAATATCTTCTTCAGTGACATATTCATTCAAATCTTTTGCCCAGCTTTTTATTGGGTTGTTTGCCTCTTGCTAAAATTTGAGGGCTTTTGATTCTGAATATAGGCCCTTTATTAGATACATGCTTTGCAACAAACTTTCCCCTAGTCTGTATCTTGTCTTTTCATTCACTTAACACTATCTTTTGAAAAATAGAAGTTTCTAATTTTGATGAAGTCCAGTTAATCAATCTGTTCATGTATAAATTGTGTGTTTGGTGTGATACCTAAGAAATCTTTGCCTAACCCAGTGTCACAAAGATTTTCTTCTATTCTAGAAGTTTTGTAGTTTAGGTTTTGTGTTTAAATCTATAATATACTTTATGTTGATTTTTATATATGGCACTAGGTATGGGTCTGTGCATATTTATTTATTTATTTTGGATATTACTATCACCCTAGAATCTTGTTGAAAAGGCTCTTCTTGCTCCACTTTATTGCCCTTCCACCTTTGCCAAAACTAGTTGTTCACATATTTATGGGTTTGCTTCTGGACTCTGCTCTGTTCTATTGAACTATTTTTCTTACCCTTTATTGTTTTGATTTCTAGAGTCTTATAATAATTCTTGAAATCAGATTATATTAACCCTCCATTTTCCTCACAGTTGTTTTAGCTAGGTTTTCTGTATTTTTGTATAAATTTTAGATTAAACATGTCAGTTTCTATAAGAAACCTGTTGAGATTTTGACTGGTATTGAATTTATATTATAATTTGGGGAATGGATATCTTAACAGTATTGAACCTTCCAACCCATCAACAAAGCGTATTTCTCTATTTAGGTCTACTTTAATTTCTTTCAAAAATATTTTATATTTTTTTGTATGTATACATCTATAATATTTCGTTTCTCAAGGCATTTGACTTTTTGGAAGATCCCAGGCCCATGCCAATGTCTTATACAATGTTCTACCTTCTAGATTCTTTCGTTCTTTCCTAATTAAATTCAGGTCAAATGCTTTTGCCAATGATGCTTCATGGGTGATACTATAGGCACGTGAATGTATCTCTTGTCAAGAGGCACCAATTATTAGGCAGCCCTGCTATTGGTGATGCTAAATTTGATTATGTGGTTAAAGCAATGACTGACAGATGTTACCATTAAAAAATTACACTTTACCTTTGAAACCAGGAAATAATCGAGGGATGATACATTCAGACAAAATATATTTTGAAAAGTTAAACCATAACGTTTTAGTTGATATTTTATTTTTTAGCTTACATTCTATACTTTACTATATATTTTGTTTTTATCTAAACAGAACTTCAGTTTTCTCTGTAGATTAGAAAGCAGATGCTACTATTTCCCTCACGCTCACTCCCCTGAAATAATGTACCACTAGAAATAATACGCCACTAGGAAATGGTTGTCTAGCCCCAGTACCAAACACCCAGTGATTATAGTATTAATAGTGGGATTAGTCTGAAGGAAATGTGGGATGAGCTCCCAAGAGATTAGATAGGGAAAACGAAACCTCACCCTTTTTAAAGCATCTAACAGTGTTCATAATACACGTTCTCATCCTATCTCAGTGACACCTTGTCACTGTGGAGCCGGTCAGAGTTTGATCACTTTTATAGATTTATAAGTTTGGAATCAACCTGTTTTATAGGCTGTCAATCAACATTAAACAAAACCAGATGTCTCACTTACATAATGGTGTGTACTACCTGTGAACAGATGGGGCTTCCAATTGGTGATTGCTTTTTCTTTTCACACAGGATGTATTTTATACCCTGTGAGGAGAATTCATATCTATTGAGATTCTACTGTGTGTCAGGCTTGGTGCTGTTGGGCTTACATATGTGATTGCTTTAAAATAGTCTGGACATTACTGAAGTTACAAGAGATGCCTTGAAATGATCATTGGGCCCCCACTGGATTAATCCAATGGAAGCCTCTTCTCTTCCCCAATACCTCATCTCCCATAGCTGTAAAACATGTTTCTGTACAATAACATTCCAACTCACAGGCTATCTCCTGTACTGCATGATGCATTGTGTCCCCATCCCTCTGTGTCCATGAAAACAGGAGTAGACAGGTGTTCTGAAAATTGTATGGAAACAGCAATATGCATTTCTGCTCATGGGGAACATTTCCAAGATTCAGTAAGTTACAGCTAATGTTCATTTCATTTGGCTTAAATCAGAGTACATCTTGAAGCGAGACAACTCAACAGAAATATGAGCAATTCAGACAAAGGAATATTCAGTTACAGAGTTGATAAATAGGAATTGTGTCCAGTATTTTAAAAGTTTGGTTTGCAGAAATCTTAAAATCTTTGTGAAAAATGCGAAGAAATTTTTGGTATATAAACTCTCAATATTTATGTAAAAATGGTAGTATTAATCTTTCAAAAACTTTCATGCTTATAAATCAGAATTGCAAAAGTAAAAAAAAGCTGAAAAGCATGTAAACAAATGGGTGAAAAACTGTTGGAAGAGTTCAGAGATTCAAACTGAATATAGGTCATGTATTTATAGTCACTATCTGATGATTTCATTTTATTTGGTGTTTGACATTCTTGGACTATTCTATAAACAATGGTATGGATTTTCCTAAGATGTGTTATTCCTATTTACAGAATTCTTTATTTCCCTAAAATAAACTGCCTAGGTAGCATTTTCCACAGAGGGCATCGTTAACTTGCTTTATATCAGCTCTCTAAAAATTGACTGTGGGTCAATTTCACTGGATTTTGTACATGCTTGCTCCTGGGAATTTTTGGGGCAGCTAGCTTTCATTAAATGTCAGGGATTGCATGAGTGGGAAAGATAAGATGAAGCAAACTAAAATTATTGCCAACTTTTATCTAGGCAAAAGGCTATCAAATAATGGCAATGGAATCAATCTTCACTTTCCCAAAACTAAATGGTTCAAGTTTCACACAATCAAATATTTTCCCTCTCTGACTTTTCAGAACATTCTGTACTCAAAAGCTATGTAGTGAGCACTTATCTGGAGTTTTAATACTGTATGCTCTAAATTCATTAGCAATGTATTGAATTTGTCTTATAAAATTAACCATGAGATCCATCAAGACTGAAGGAAATGTGGGATGAGCTCCCAAGAGACTAGAATAGAGAAAAAATTCATTTATATTTTCAAAGATTCATTTAGATTTTAGAGTGTTTATATGGATGTATACACACCTACCCATTCTTTTTCCATGCAGCCATAAGAAATACCTTTTGATGCACATAAACTTGAGAATTAAAGAGGGAATATTTCACGATAGTGTTCTTTATCCTTAACAATTCTGGCTTAGTAATTAATTTGTGATTATGGTCTTTAGTAATTCTGTAGGAGTGAAGACATATACCCAAAAGCAGAATGCTCTCTGTAGGCCTCACTTAATTGCTTAGAAGTGAGTGTTTCCTTTAGCTGCCGGCCTGGTCCATATATTGAGATTAGTGCTCCTACTCTCACTGGCCAGGACTGAACGTCAAAAGCCAGCTAAAGTTCAAGTTTTCTTTAGTATCTAAGGAAGAGTAAAGTTTTCCCACTATTATCTTTACAATAATTCATAACTTATCTATCTGTTTCTGCTCTCCTCACAACCACCACTACACCTAATTGTGAGACTCCAAAAACTTGTGATTCATTCTGAAAGCTCAACTTCACATTTGTAACTGGCAAAGTGATGGGCACTCACTAAATGTTTTTTTTTTTAATGTAAATAAATTCCTATTTGAAAAAAATGAAGGGAATTCTTGTTCTCTTTGCCTTGATATTTCATAGCTCTTTTCTTCTTCAGTGGTAACTAAGATTAAATGAAACCCTCTTCCAAAATCATGTTGTAGCTGCTTCAATACTTTTTTTTTTTGGTTGAATTAATTGGATTGGCTAAATAGTAACACATGAACCCTGCCCAGATGTTCATATCAGGGTTTGTATCTGATAATACAATTTCCTTTGATTTCTAACCAACATATTCTGACATGACAGAGGTATGACTCAAATAATTACCATTTATCTTCTTATTTTCCCCCAATTTTGACTGTTTCTACTTAACTTTTTTTTGTTGTTGTTTTTTTTTTCCCTCACTTGGAGAATGACAATGGTATTAAAAGGCATGAACTCTATAAAAACACTACCACTACAACCAGGGTATTTTGGGTTCTGTAACAATACTCAGGTCATCACTTCTGCTGAAGAATGTCAGGAGTGTCAAAAATTGGCTTTTTTTCCCTTATGCACAAGGTTGCCATTCTCTTGGCACTCATTACCTGGTTATTAGTCACATTAGTGTGTAAAAAAACAGTGTATATTTTCCTCTGACAATTTTAAAATATCTTTGTACTTCACTCAAAGAAAATACTTATTATGCTTTCAGTAGCATAAGTGTTCAAGTGACAATTGCCAATGTGAATTCACTTACCTCCTCCATTGCTAGGGAATTATGCCCATTTTAGGTAATCTCATACTTCAGTTGATAAAAATAGCTTGATATTTCAAGGCACAGTGTGAAAACTCCAATTATTTTATTTGATTCTCTAGGACCTCTCCTTGACCATTTTTTTTTTAAAAAGTGCTTCATTTTTCAAATGAATTTCCTGAGGGTAGGTGGCAATTTACATTTTTAAGTGGAGCATCAAGTAGCTTGACTCAGTTATAAATGAATTCTAATGTTCCCAGAGAGAGACTTTAACCTCCGTGTTCCTGGGGACATAAAACA
Organism: Ateles fusciceps; assembly: GCA_036589455.1. Lineage (NCBI taxonomy): Eukaryota > Metazoa > Chordata > Mammalia > Primates > Atelidae > Ateles > Ateles fusciceps. The sequence goes on from JAZHEH010000299.1 coordinate 1,472,713, forward strand.
CTATCTGCTTTTCCTCTGCCTGCCACAGCACACTTTGTGTGTGTGTATATGTATATATATATATGTGTGTGTGTGTTTGTGTGTGTGTAATTTTTTTTTGACAGAATCTTGCTCTGGCTCCCAGACTGGAGTACAGTGGTGTGATCTCAGCTCACTGCAACCTCCACCTCCTGGATTCAAGCAATTCCCCCTGTTTCAGCCTCCCAAGTAGGAGGGACTGCAGGTGCACACCACCACATCCAACCAATATTTGTATTTTTGGTAGAGATGGGGTTTTGCCATATTGGCCAGACTGGTCTTGAACTTTTGACCACAGGTAATCCACCAGCTTCCACCTCCCAAAGTGCTGGGATTACAGGAGTGAGCCATTGCACCCAGCCAAGAAATGCACATTTAACTACACACACTGACCCAGAGGTTTTGATTAATGGACAGGATAGAAAGAACATCTGAAGCAAAGATATGTACCCATGCACTGGACAGAACCCCCAAAAAAATCTCTCTTCCAGTTGCTGTCATATGCCAATCACAGTGCCAGATGGATTTACATTTAATATTACCCTTAATCACCTGAAATAATGTCATCATTCTCATTTTATGGGTTGGGATGCTGAAGTTCTTTATATTACATGAATATGATTACATAGATCTAAGTGGTGGGACCCAAATTGTTCTTAGACATGGTTCCTTCATAAAGAAATTATGAAAATTGATGCATTTATTTTGGATTTTTCCACACATCCAAAATTCCTGAAGACTGCATGGATGAACAGATTTCTATTCAGGGCGAGAACATGTTTCTCCAGTTAGAAGTCAAATGGTGCTCTGCGGAAGCAGAATTTCATAGAGGGTCTCTTTCCTGTTACGAAATCCTGGGTGTCTAGGAGCCATGACAGTTGGTAAACATATGTGAAGGTGATAATAAGGGAGATAGATGCCTCACCTTCAGATCCCTCTCTATTGGCAATGCACTTTTTCAAAGATACCTCCAAGGCATAAAATTGCAGTCTCAAAGAAGTCATCTGGAGGTTGGCCAGTATGATGGATTATATAGTGACCCTCAACTCCAATCCTGAATCTTTGAAAGTGACCTTATTGGAAAAAGGGACTTTGCAGCTATAATTTGGTTTTGTGGTTTAAATTTGCATTTCTGGGATGGGTTTTATACTTCCAATCCTGCATATAGCCATCTCAAAGTATAGAGCCATATGCTTCTTCTTGTTATTGGGTGAAGAGTTGATAACTTTGAATCTTGGGTTATTAGACACGGCTATCTTGATGGCCAATACAAAGCTGCTTTTTATGGCTTTGAAGATTTTGTAAGAAATTATTTTCTCTTCTGCCACAAATTTGACTATCCATCTCATTTAGGTCTTTGACAACAAAGTAAAGCAAATTCAATTTTCTGGTGAAATTTTGATATCAATTTACCTGTTTTTCTACTTTTCTTTGAAATAACCCACTGTAGATGTCCTTATGGCTGGCAGGTCATAACCAGGCATGAGCTGGGCTTGTATTTAGCTGACTTCTGTTGTTACAATGGGTCTGTTCACAGAACTAGAACCACAGACAATTGAGGCCACTGTTAAGAGAATCCTCATGTAAGTGCATTGAATTCCCACTCCAGTGTAAGAAGAAAGGGAAGAGAGGAAGGTGGGAAAAGGAAGAGAGGTAGGGGGTGTGTGTGTGTGTGTGTGTGTACATAATTTTTTTTTTTTGAGACAGAATCTTGCTCTGTCTCCTAGACTGGAGTGCAATTCCAGTCTTCTTAATTACTAGAGCTGATCAGAAGTAAAATATAAGTGGGGACCATCCTGTGTGATTATTTCCTAATACAGAATTGAGAGTTAAGTTATGGATAGTATTTTATAAAAACACAAATTTTTGGTTACTATGCTTAAACATTGATTATGAGCCAGGCACTGGGCTTCGTATGATGTATTTTACAGAGTAACTCATTTCAGTGCTGTGATATCAATCTCAGGTGAGTTTCATTTTTTCAGATAAGACACACAGATTTAGAAAGTAGAACCAAGTTCACACAGTTGAATAGTGGAGAAGCTGGGCTTCAAATTCAGAGCTTCCTAGTTCCAAAACCTATGTCTTAACCTCTTCACTGGACTGGAAACAGTCAAAGTAATAAAATGGAAGTGTTACTTATGAAACAGTGCAGCAGTAGTAACAAATTCAGAAAGGATAGCTTCTGATTCCTTCCATTTGATAACTTACTAATTTAAGAAAAAAAGTTTCTAAGGCCATTCATTTATAAACAAAAGACAAAGTAAGATAGAATGGTGATTGGCATGGGTGATGCTTTAATTATAGAGCTAGCACAGCGGCTAAAGATGTCACTCAACAGATGTGGGAGTGACAGATGAGGTTAGTTACACTGTGCTTTGTCATTATGATGTTGAGGAGGCAAGTTTACTGAAAGGACAAACTCAAGTCCAGGTTCTGTGGCATTTTCACACTATCAATTACCTTGCAACTTATTTAGGAATCCTCTCTACTTGGACAAAGGTCTTTTTCAAAGGTATTTTGAAGTGGCTTACCACAAAACTATATGAACTCAGAGAAAGAGACCAGAAATCGGCAATATAGAGGGAGTGGGGGGACAGAATTTGAAGAGGAACCTAAGGTACTATATCTATTAGCTATTAGCGTTAGGACATGATTATAAGTTTTCTGGCAAAATATGAGAGAAGGCAGAAGCAATGTCACATCAAGATGATTTAAGCAAGGGGGCAAGGGAGCAATGGGGATGCCAGTAGGATCTGGAAGCAGCGCTGGTCTTAGAGCCCTGGCCCCATATTTTAGGTGAATTATTTGTCCTGTTTCTTTCTATATCTGTAAAATGGGTATAGCTTTACCCACCGGCCTACTCCACAGAACCAAGATAACACTCAAAAGAGTCAGTATTTGTGAAAGCCCTGCTCTCAGGCAGGTTTAATTTGGCCAATGCTGTCTGTAAATTTGAATCTGAATGCCTTTCTTTGGAACATGCACCATCCACTTAATATTCAGCACTCATCTTGTTTTTCATCCTGCTGCTTCAGGAATTTTAGCTTGTGGACTCAAAACCCTTGGTTTAATGAGACTAGTCAGCCATGTAATGTGAGCATATTAATCTGTTTACATCTCGTGGCCATGGAGAGACTTGAGGGGCAGGGGTTAAAGGCAGACTGGTTCCAGGGACTGGAATTTGAGGTAGCCTAAAGCTCTAGGCAAGAGTGGACATGACCCTCAGAAACAGACCATCAGATAAATCCAGTGGGTCCTCAGATCTGTTACTTTGTAGATTTCCTAAGAATCTGACCCTAGGTCATATTTGAATACAATATTCCTACCTGGGTCTTAACATCAGAATTATATATTTTCTGAAGACCAGTAGAGAGGCTTTAAAAAATTAATCGTAATAGTCATAAATGATGCCATTTATTGAATAATGCCTGTCCTAAAAGTATTTACAGTTATGTAGAGTAAGAGGGGAGAAAGATGTAAAAAAAAAAAAAAACATAAATAAGTATATAGCATGCGACAGTGGAAAGTACTATAGAACTATAGAATATAAGACTGAGGAAAGCAGGCTACGGAGATACTGGAAGGCAGAGGAGGATTTGTGGTACTCAGTAAGGGCAGGAGCTCATTGCAAAGGGGTAATGTGAGCAATGATGTGGCAGCGAGATATTTAGCCAGGTAGGGAGCTGGAAGCAGGACATTCCAGAGACAGGCTATAGTTCAACAGGGATGTTGAGTTCAGCCTGAACCAGGGATGTGCCTGATGTGAAAAACTCCATTGTCCTGTGGTGAGGATGAAATGGGATCATAAAAGTTACATATTTCGCCGTGGTCCTTGCCTTATGGAAAGGTTTCACAAAGAATTAGATGTTACGCATACATCTGGTCTCAGAAAACACTCTAATTTTTAATGATCTGGCCTCTATTGTCATAATTTCTGTAAATTTACTGAAATGGGTTTACTAAAATGAGTTTTGCCTATTTTGACTGGTATGGCCAACCGTAATGGGTGGTTTCAGTCAACTTAATTCCTTGTGAAAACATATCCCTGCAAAAGAGCCATAGGGCGCAAACTGCAGGCTGGGTGGAGTCCCATCTAGGGTCAGCACTGAGTGTTTCTGATGGCAAACAACAGCCTTGTGAAGGGAGCTGTGTTTGTTCTCCTCACTTGACAAATGAGGAAACTGAGGCTGACAGTGGTGAAGGGATTGACTTGCCCCATGAGAAAGCGGCAAAGCTAAGCAAACACACATCTATCTTCTACCCAGAGCCGTTCCATGAGTCCATTTATTGAACAAATACTCTTCACCAGGTACTGCTCTAACCCTGCCCAAAGTGGCCCTCTCTTTCCTTCTGAGAACTTTTCCCTATCCCTTCTCCCCTTCCCAGTCCTTGGCCTGAGCAAGTGGATTCATGGGACATAAGTAGAATGACTGTTTGTCACTTTTTGCCAGGGTTGGCCCTGTTTATACCCATGTCTTGGCTTGATGATTACTGTTTTCCTCCTTTACTCTCAAACATGTACCAGTTTGAAGGACTAACTTCATAGTCATTCTGGATAAAATATCTCTGTGTTATTCATAACAAGCCAGCTGCCATTCACGGACTTGGTGCCTTAACTTAAAGTGTGGTTTGCTTAGGTAAATGTACCACTCTTCACAGTGAACGTTTTATTTTTTTTCCCCAAATGCTGGTCAAAATGTCCTGTTAAGAACGTATTCAATTCTAAAGGAATGTGAGGTAGGAGAAGACAGGGACAATATTCAAGATATTTCCCAACCTTTGCAGGGGCCTAGAACTTGAGCTGTATGTGTGCAGATAGACTTGGCTGGGGAAAGGAAGAAATTTCACTCCCCCACCTCCAATATTTCTCCACTGGCTGGAGCTTTAGCTATGGACTTGCCATCGGACCACGTCCGTGAAGCCTCTTCCTGTCTATGAACTGCTATTTCTTCAGCAAAATGAGGGATGGAGCTCTGTTATCTCAAAACCCCACAGTGCTGTGTATTTACAATTGCAGCAAGACAGAGGTGAGCACCAAATGTTGGGATTTGGTTGAAATTTCCTCCCTGGGAACTGAGGAGCAATTCTTCTCACAGAGCCAGGACTGAGGATTCTTTGCCAAGGAGATATAATGAGATGTATGTAAATAGCTCTCCCCTTCTTGCTCTTTCTGCCTTCAGCCTCCTCAATTATAGAGCAAGAGCTTTGCCAGTTCGCCTGAGTTCTAAAAATTCACCTCTTCGGTCCAGCAAAACAGGCATTAAGAAGCCTATAAATAATCATCTTATTCTCACATCTTTGTAACAGCAAGGAGGCTGGTGCTGCAAAAAAAAAAAAAAAAAAAATGAATTGGCAGTTCATAGACAACTCAAATGAATATTGAAGGGGAAGGCTTACAGGATGCATTTGGAAGTAAAAGCAGCACTTTTTTTCCCCCAAGGAGGATCAAAAGCAATTCCCCTTCACTCCCACCTATGTTGTGGCTTTAATTCTTTTCACAGTATAAGGTCCACGGCTCAGTTTCTCTCTTTGAGATGCTGAAGCTCAACATGAGAAAGGAGAAAGAAACCCTTTGGGTCCCTGAACTGTGGGATCTTGTCATTTATCAGGAGAAGATGTGAACTGTATAAACACCCTGTGCTATTTAAGCTTCATGTGTTGAATAAGAAAGAAGCTGCCTTCTTTCCCCCAATTTTCCTTCAAATCAAAAAAACTACAGCCAGAGCTGGGGTTTGAGGGTAGGATCAGGAGGCAATCTTCATGAATTTTCATTAGTGCCCTCACTACAATATTTTAAGAACCCTCTGACTGTTCCTTTTTAAAATTAGGCCAAGTATTATTATGGACTTTGAATTTTCTCAGTCTATTCCTAGAAAATGACCTGTTTGCCCTCTGTAGACAGAAAGGAATGGCACACTTCATAGTACTATTGTAATCAATAATTTTACTCATCTGAAACGAAATTAGAACCAGATCCTCAATAGATAACATAAATCCTTCTGCAAGGCAAATTAAACACAAAAATAAAAACAAAACTTTTTAACCTTTTTAACCAGCAGCAAGAATTATTTAGAAACTTCCATTTGGCCTGACACAAAGTACCAAGCCATCTTCTGGTATAGTAACTAGTAGTGGGTTCTGTCCACAGTGGCTTATATACAACATCTCACTTACACAGCATAAGAGATGGGTATATGGGTATTACTATTATCACCAGGGATCAGATCAAGAGAGGGAAGCTCAGAGGATTTACATCCTCATTCAAGACTATAAAGCTGGGGAGGGGCAGAGCCAGAATTCATACCTGAGAGAGTCTTTATTCTGTAGCTCATGGGCTTATAGCAAGCAGCTTTTGAAAAACACTAATGTTACTTAATAGCACTGACCTCAAAACATCATTAAGTCATTTTTTAAATGACCATATTTTCCTTGTGTAGGATAAAAGGTTTTCCTTTCTTTGCTGAATAAGCTGGATATCTAGACACAAGCATTCAAATACAAATAATGTAGAAAGGAATATAAAAACAAATAACTGACCATATAATTAAGTCCTCAAATTTTCCATTTGAAGCCTAGATAATGATATGCTATAATTATAATAAAAATAACAATCTATTATCACCACTATGAAATTAGCTGTTATTATAGAATTCTTATTGGCTTGGAACATCTCTTCTTGTTAAAGAAGTACCCTCGCCACAACCCTGTTCCCTAATTTTTTTTTCCTTTTACCAGGAGTAGAAATAAATTTGGGTGGAAAATTATTGTTACACGATTAGGAATAGTTTTGGGGAGGAGGATGGTAAATAGCTGAATTCAGCCAACAATCATTCTTTACCTAAATGTCAATGACTCCCCCATCAAAAGACAAATGGACTGTGTTACAAATGTGATGGTGTAAAAGTAGTCAACTCATGCAAGTTAGCAAGGGGGTATGTGTGACACTGTAGTATATACCAATTTTATTTGTGTATCTCTGTCTCTCTGTCACATTGAACCACTTAGCAAAAAAAAAAAAAAAAAAAAAAAAAAAAAAAAACCCTAAAAGACAAAAATAACCACTATCAACAAGAAGTTAAGAAGTTTAATTTTATCTGAAACCTTTATCAAAAAGGTTTATTTTACCATCCTGGCTGAATGAAACACACAGTAACTTAAAGAAAATCTGAATTTCATCTGAGGCTGTCATTTTCCCTGTGGTGTGAACTTGGTACTGTCTGGCAGACACACAGTGCCAAGGTACCCAGGGGAAACCATGAGTGCTTCTTTCAGTTTTTTTCTTTCACCAAACTCTCAGGCCACTCTGACTGAATTGTAGGAGACACTGGCCTGAGTATTACTTGACTAAATCCACTAGTCAAAAGGAACACCACAAAGTCTGGCTTTCTCCATGTCCTAGAAGACCTGTTTTTGTAGTCTTAACATGGCTGTCACCTTAGAAAACAGCACACTTTATGTAATGGTTGGCTTAGCTGCATCTGAAGCTATTTGATTTTTTAACATTAGACTTGTCTGCCTAGGTACAAGGGGAAGTTGGCCTCTTCTTGATCCTTCCTTTTTTTTTTTTTATTTGAGACAGAGTCTCACTCTGTCACCCAAGCTGGATTGCAGTGATGCAATCTCAACTCACTGCAGCCGCCACCTCCTAGGTTCAAATGATTCTCCTGCCTCAGCCTCCCAAGTAGCTGTGGTTACAGGCACCTGCCACCATGCCTGGTTAACTTTTGTATTTTTTAGTAGAGACAAGGTTTTGCCATGTTGGCCAGGCTGGTCTTGAACTCCTGACCTCAGGTGATCTGCCTTTCTCCGCCTTCCCAAGTGCTAGGATTACAGATGTGAGTCACCACGCCCGGCCTTGATCTTTTTTGTGTCCCAGATCTTCAAGCCTTGCTTTGACTATCAAGATTTTTTTTTCCTTCCTCCTCATGACCAATTTTTTTTTTCTTTTACAAACATCAAAAAATAAAGAAAAAAAAAAACACAATATCCATAGCTACTATTTCAAATAATAGCCACATTAAGAGAAAGAAGGTAAGGGGTGCTCTCATTTCTTTCCCTTTTATAATCTTTTATGGGAGCTCCCAAAAGTCTCAGAGGAGAATGAAAGCTTTAGATACTGCTCTGGAGGTCACTGCCACGCAAATAAGTTGTGTCCTAGTTTACATCTAGGCCCCTACTGAGCAATGGGGGCACTGTTGTAAAATGTGGTTAGGCCCAGTGAGCTTCAAAGGAAAAAAAAAAATCTCCTCTGGTAGAAATATTCCTTTTTGTAGGGCTATATAAAAACAACAACAATGAAAATACAGAGAATATTAATAATGGAAATGGACAGCATCTCAAGGAGACTTGGGCACTTTTTATTTGTTCTCTTCCTGCTAACCCCAAATCCATTTCTCCCTTGGTCTACCCCATCTCTTTAAAAAGCAAGATCATCTGCTCAAGTGACTCTCTCCATCCTCCATTCCTCTCCCTACCTCTAGCCTGTAACACATTTGTTGCCTGTTGACAGTTGATTCCAAAACCACATGTCTCGAGTCTGTCTACTTAACCTTCACTGATACCATCGCTTGTCACCTAGAATACTCCTTAGTGGTCTCCATGATCACTCCTGGCCCCTCTATAATTCAGAGTGATGTTTTTCCTTACTTTAAGTAAAATTATGTAGCCTTCATGCTTCCAATTCCCCTTTGGCTTTCTATTGTATTTGCCTTACATTCCAACCTCGTCAGTATAGTCCATGTTGCTTCTGTACAATCTGACCTCAACCTCTTCCGGTGCCTTTTTACCTGCTCTGTCCTAGTATACCAGCCTCCTTCTAGTTTCTTCAACAATTCAGTCCCTTTCCCAGTTGAGTTAGTTGGTCAAGCTGAATATGTTGCATGTATGGGCAAGGTGGGCTAAAGCAAAAAAGAAAGCTTCTTTCTCAGAAGTGGGAGGAAAGGGAAGTGTCTGCACCCATTCTTTGTAAGAGCAAGGCAGGGGCCAGTGTGAAGCTGACCAAAGAGGAAGTCAGAGTTAAGCTCTAATTCTTTGGCTTGGAGGCACAAGGAAACAGAGGTTTTCCAGGCTGATTCTTACTGGCTGAGTGTCCACACTCACATCCTCATACCCACCTGGGTTCTTTCCTTCCATCTATGTAATCATCCTTTATCTATTTAGCAAACTTTCATTGAGCATGGACTATAGGCCAGCAGGATAAAATGCCAAGGGGACATTATTAGGATAAAATGGATATGCATGGATCAAATTTTGGCCCTTGACCCAGCTCACATCTACAAGCATACCTGGTAATGCAGCCTGGTAACACAGACCCTTTTCCTGCCTCAGCCCTTGAGAATGACCTCCAGAATACAGACTTCACATGGCTGCGTGAGGATATGCTGTTCTGATTAATTAAAGAGCCCAGCTGTGGAATTACTTCTTTTAGACTAGAGTCTTTTTGGCCTGAAGAGGAATTGCAATCCAGAACCATTCATTATCATCAAAGACTCTAACTCCACCCTCCAAATTTGATACATACACACGTATACACATAACCTTCTCCCTAAAATCACCATGAAGCACAGGAAGATTTGTCGCTATCTTTTTCGGATATGAGAAACCAGGCAAAGGCTGTTGACAAAATATTACAAGTATATCTTTGGGCCCATGTGTACTATATGACACTAACAAGGACCATCAAGTAGTGAGATATTGGAACTGACAGGACTAACTGCACGATGATGGCTTAAAAATTGACTGTGGTCCGCCCAGGCAAGCACATTAGAATAAGGGAAAAAGCAACCAGTGTGACAGCCATGGTGCATGCACCCTGCATTGACACAAGACTTCTCTTTTGTATTAGGTTGTGGGCTGCTCCTTAGACTTAAGTTCAAAACCAAGAGAAAGAGAAATGAAGAGATGTAATATGCTGATAGATCTTTAAACATGCTAATGAAGGCTTAGCAAAAAGTCCTTCTGATTTAAAACAACCAAACAGACGTTCCCTAAGTAATGACAAAATAAAATAGCTTATTTACTCAAGGACTGGGAGTGATAAATTCTGTCTCAGTGTACTCCTGAACAGCAGGAGGCTTTGGACATGGAAAGGAAAATTGGGGTCAGATTGGGGAATATTACCACCTGCGGAAGCAAAATGCAAAGGCTGATAGCTCAGTCATAAACAGGTCCACAAGAGCTTATTTTCAACACTTCCTCCCAGGATCACACAGAGCCACACTGCTGCTTCCAACACTGTACTCCGGGAGCCAAGTTAAGATTCTGACTTGACTCTATGACTGGCTCATAGAGATTTGCTTGTCAATTAGCTTTCATGGGTCTAGGGAGATAGGAAATGTAGCCTTTTTCATTTTATTTTTCTAGGGATTGGCAGTAGGAAATTCAGCTTCTTTGGAGTTTGCTTTCCATGATCTCTTTGATTCATCTACCTCAGTTTACGAAAATGTGAGGTACAGGGAAGTAATCAGTGGTTTCTGAGGCAAGGTATGAGTTATTCCTCCTGTCTAGTGGTAGGCAAAGCTCATTTTTGGGAAAATGGGCAGGAAAGCCAGAGCTTTGAGTAGGGATGTGAAACCTAGTTCTTTTCTATTTACTATTTGCATGCTCAAGGCACAACTGAAAGGGCATCTGCAGAAAGATGTTTCTGGTCAGTGAAGCTACAAGGGCAGCCTGTGAGTGAGTCTCAGGTGAGAACCAGACAGGAGGCTGATGGGCAGGGAGCTCCGCTAGGACCAGGCATAGGACACTATGCTCTCGTCCTGACCCAGAAAGGGAGAGTGAAGTCAGTGCAGAGTCCTTTGGGATGGGCAAAGAAAAATAAATGCACAAATTTACGTAGACTGTCCAGACGGTCTGGAAAATTGTCTCCAAGACTATAGATTATCAAAGTCTTGGGGACAAATTTCCAGATAAAATTGGCCTTAAAAATCTACATGGAAAAATCCAGATAATTGAGGCTAAAAATTTTTCTGTGATAATTTTTCAGGATAATGGTTCACATTCTCATTTTCCCCAGCTAGCATTCCCAGGACTACCCTTTCAAAGACTGAGTAGGGCAATACCATGTTACATTATTCAGCATGGTGAGGAATAAAGATTGAGGAATAAAGATTTTTCCTCAGTTTCTGCATCTTTTACTATTCTAAGAACTTATCTGGGAGAGAATTGAATTATTTAAATAACTTACAGAAAGAACAAAGAAAAATCATGTTACTCTCTAACATAATATACATCAAATCGCAACCAGGAGATAGCTGAGGAATTAGGCCTGTGCTATTAAAACTATTTCTGCAAATTATATTATCAGGTCTGTAGTCAGAGAAACATGTTCATGCATGTCCACAACTTCCTCTCCATTCTTTTTTGTGTTCTTTTGCATCTTGTTCATCACACATACTTTACTCTAAATCATGCCATATATATATATATATCAGATTGTGATTGTGATCTGTGATAAGATGTATGTGTTATATACATATATATATATATATATATATATATATATATATATGGCGTACCTGTGCACACATGTACATACACAATCTGATTATTTTATCTTCAAGACTCTATGTAGAAAAGCAAGACCATGGAATGGCCCAGCCCCTTAAATGACCATTATTCGTATCTCACACAGAAAAGACATGATAAGGGCAACAACATACTGCTTCTACTGTGAATGGGTAAATGGATTTTAGAAAGAAATATCCTCCTTTCTCTCCTCCTCCACATGTAAAACACTTAGGCACTGTGGGACAATAATTCTGATGATGATAATGATATTAATAACCTCTTACTTTGATGCTTGATGATTTATAAAGTGCTTTTCACTGACATTGTCTCTGACCCATGCCACACAATTCTGTATGGTAGGTGTTATTAGCCTCATTTGACAGTTAAAAAAATAAAAATTAAGGATTTCAGATAGAGTCCCTAACCTGTTGGCCAGTGGACAGCTTCTGACCTATACAACAATAGGCACAGTGTTTTAAAAATTGTGGATAAATGACTAGCATTTTAAAGTCCCAACTTTTTATGTAAAACTCTGGATTCCCAACTTCTCTTTAAAAATCTCAAGGCCTGTCCACCTTCATTCTAGAGGGATGACTCTTTTAAAGCACGGCATGAGTACTTCAGTTTTCCAGAGTCCCACTGTGCCCTATCACCCATTAGTGCCCTGCTTTTGTTTGTTTGTTTGTTTGTTTTTCATTGGGCTTCCTGCCTAGCCCTTGTGGATACTGAAGTTGCAACCAGTTCTCAGAAAGCATCAGAAATATGCTTAAGATCAAGCAGCCAATAAATGGCAGAAGGAGAAATTGAAGCCAGAGCTCTGGTACCAAGCTTCTGTCTCTGACGGTGGCCGTCAAAGAGAATGATCTGAATTGGATGCTGAAATCCCAAGTATGGGGTATAGGGATCTGCATGTTGAATAATCACCTGGAACATGACGTGATTAAAATCCTTGCAGTCTGTGACCAACTGCAAGAAGCACTGTCCTAAAGACTCAGGAAGCTTGGGAATCTCCTTGATTCTCTTACTAAACTAGCTTGTCTCTCACTATTGCATCATGAAGTATTTGGGCACTAAGTTCTATGTTTTCTGCTTATGGATAATGTAATTGCTAGGGACCATAGATTCATTCATGACCTATAAAATGAATCCATAACATGTGCTCATTTCTTTCCTTGTTCTCATAAATGAGAAATAGATTTTTCTCATTTATTCATCAAATATTTACTGAATGCCTACCTTGTAATTTGCGTTATGTTTGGCTGTGAAGATCAACATGCTAGTTAAGAAGTGATTGTTCAACTGAGTTCTCCAACTAATGAATTCAAGTGAGACTGAGCTATCAGCCTGAATTACCCCCAAAAGTACTTTGATACTTAACTTATATTGGTAAGCACAGTCTTTTTAGAGCCTGCATGGAACTCACATAGTTAATGAGGTCCTAAGACCTTATTTCTTTCCTGGTGGCTATTGTATTTAGACTTACTTGACTACATGTCTTTTACAAAAGAATTTAAGTATTTCATTTTCTAGACAATGCATGATAAAAGCAAGAAACCACTCAAAATGTCAGATTTTAACCGTCGATATTTCATAAAGTATGAGATTGAGAATAGCTGAAATATTTTTTCTGGTCTATGAGAGTCCATAATGCATATGTCTACATTATGTCTTACATCTCCCTCTCCCACTTATTTTTGAGATTATTAGGAAAATAAAAGGCGGATACAAACTCTAATCTCTCTCAAGTTTTGAAAGTTGACTAAGTATTTGCTGCTCAAAATGTAGTCACAGGACAAAGTATGTTGGTACTTCCCAGAAGTTTGCTAGCAATGTAGATTCTTAGGCAAAAATGTACATTTACCAAGACCCCCAGGTAATTTCTATGTACACTAAAGTCAGAAAAGCAAGCCCTGAGTTAAGTTCCTTGTTAACAGTTCACTAGATGTGGTTGTTTTGCTATATAGATTTATTTTATAAGGACTTTTAGATGCAGAAAATCTAGGCAGTAGGAAATAGGTGGTACGATGTAGCTATACACTAAACTGTCTGGAAAATGTTGATATTTTTTTAATAACTTTTTTCCCTATCTTGATTTCAAAGTAAACATGGTAGGAGAGTGTGAGCAGAAAATGCCAAAACAAAAGGAAAATGTAGAAAATGTGATCTTATGAATTTATCAGGATTTCTTATGTATTAGATACTAAGACCTTGTCTTTTATATATATTTCCAGTATTGCCCCTGTTTTTGTTTTGTTATTTCATGTTGTTATGTCGTCCCCTCATTGGGCATTATTTTCTTTATTATTTCTTCTTTTACTTTTAAGATCAATAGTTATTAGCCTTGGCTGCACATTGGAATCATCTGGGGAGCTTTGAAAACCATTGTTGTTGGATTCTCCCCATCCTCCCCTCTGCTGGACATCCCAGTTTGATTAATTTGGTGTCCTACATGGGTATCAAGATTTTCAAATGTTCCCAAAATGATGCTATTGTGCCACTAGGGTTAAAAACCACTACCTTAGAAAGTCCTTTTCTATAGCAAGATTAGATCATGTTCAGCCATAAGTCCTTCTAAATGTTCCATGGTTTTAATCTTCACCTGTTTCTTAGTTTGTTATATAATATGAATTTGGATTCAACCCAGGACACATTTGAACACTTTGAATAATATACTGTCAGTTCTTTGTAATTCCTATTTTGTCTTCTACTTTTAGTTCCAACAGATAATTGGTCTCACAATCAAATTCCAGATGACTTATTACTACAATGGCAGAGGGTCAGAAAGTAACATTCCAGAAGTAGAAAGTTCTAGACATTTCTGGTCTCAGAGTTTTGGGGAGAAGTAGGAAGAAATTGAGTTTACTGCTTCATTTGCAAATAATCACTAGGAAATTTTGCCTTTCACTGACTAAATTGGTTAATGATTGATTTATTCAGTTTAGATTGAGTCAACAACAATCTTAACAATAATCACCAGAGAGATAAAATGGAAACTTCCAGGGCTCTCAACTTTACTCTTTAACGGTTTCTCTGTAATTATGATTCCTCTACTGAGTGGTTTGTGAATGGACAAAATAGCTGTCAGAGGCAGATGCATCTAGTGGTCATTGTCACAGCTTAGTTGAAAGTCAGACGTCTTGACATTGCATTATATAGTCCTGACTTCAGTTAGGAGACAAAGCAATTCATCCTTTACCCAAAAATGCAGATGAAATTATTCCAGAAAGATTCACATCATTTTCATAATTTTTATAGTTTTCCAAGTTCCATTAGATTGCCACTCAGTCCTAGACTTCATAAGCTTAAAGTACCAGGCTATAGCTATTGCTATAAATAATATTTCTCAGACTTTCCTTAGATTCCCTTTACACAAAAACTCAAATAGCAAATGGAATATATTTTCCTTCTATATGGTTGACTGGCATCATTCAGATTTTAAATTTCAACATGGATCACATTACATTATTAATAGAGAACAAGTAGAATTTTTGACATTTTAGTTTAAAATTTATGCTTATAAAATCCACAGAATTCAGAGCATGGTAACCTATTCCAGGCATGTGAGCATGTCAAAATGCAGAATTTCATCACACAAAGCACTGAGCCTTTGCTATCAATTCTCACAGAATATAAGGTACTGTAGATATTGCACTGTCTTTCTCTTCACATCATGCCCAATAAATCCTCATTGCTATAGAACACCTGTCTCAGTAGCATGTTGTTTTGCACAGATCATGCTATCTTGCTTCCATGTGATCTTTATACCTGAAGTCCTTTAGTGAGCTAAGAATGAAATTGATCATTTGCCCAACATGTGTTGGTCATCAACTATATGTAAAACTTTGTATAGGGCATTGTCGAAGACAGTAGGATAAATTGGTGTGGAACCTTGCCCAAAAGAGGTCATTTGTTAGGCAAGGATGTCTTATACAATGTGGCACAAAGTATTTCAGGAGTACAGGACTGTATATACATTATGACATGATTGAATCTCAAAAAATAAATTGAGTATAATTATCTAGACACAAAAGTGTATATACTGTATGAGTTCATTCATATGAGGTTAAAGCACAGGCAGATCAAATCAGAATAATGGTTATCTGAAGATGAGTCCTGAATAAAAAGGGACATAAGAAACTTTGAGTGATGAAAATCTATATCTTGATGTGGGTGACAGGTACATAAGTGTACACATTTGTCAAAATGTATCCCAAACACATTTAAAACTTGTACATTTCACTGCTTTATGATATAAATGTAAAATATACATATACTGCATACATATGTCACATGTAGTTTTCATTAGTGATGCTAGATATATATAGCATCACTAATTTTAAAAGGCTGTAGAAGTTTAAAGGAAGAAGTTTTAGGTAAACTTGTGAAGACTTAAAGAAGGTGATAATATTAAAACAGGCCTTGAAGAGTGAATAATATTTAATAGAGAACACATCTATGGGAAGAAAGAAAACAAAGTAGAGAGTGTTTACTGAAAGGGTCGGTAACTCTGTAAGCCTTGCACTTTCAGGGCAGTTGTGAAAGGAAATATTTGCAATACATTAATGCAAGGGAAAGAAGGGGCAGCTTGGGGAATTATACTAAAATTCCCCAAGCTGCTCTTCCTCTCTCCCGTTAATGTATTGCAAATATTTCCTTTACCTAATGTATTGGCAAATGGGAACCAGTAAACGTTTTTGGGCAAGGGAGAAATATGACTGTGGCTGTGCTTGGGCAGGATGAGTCTGGCCACACTGTGTCCACAGACACTCATAGGGAGAGAGGGGAGTGACAGAAATACATTAAAGTTAAACTCTAGAGAGCTGCTGGAGTTTCTAAAGAAGCAACATTAGTGCTGGACATATTGAATAATAGCAAAGAAAGGGGGAGATGTAACACATTTAATACACACTGTGTAGGATTGTCTGAGTTGTCTGGATTTTGGAGGTGAGAGAGACAGAGAGGCCAAACGTTTTAAGTTTGGCTGTCAGGAGGGGGGTCAGCAAATTAGGAAATATAGTGGAAAATAACCGGTCCATGAGAGGGTGTTGGACATCCTAAATTAGAGAAAAACTTGGGAAGACAAGCAAGCACATTTTGGACACATATTCAACAGCCAGCAAAGCTGAGAAGCTCAGACCAAAAGCTTTTGGGAGATTCTGCCAAGTCATTAGCTCTCTCTTCCCCTTGATTTCTCTTGACTTCCAATCCTTGACCGAGCCTTTAGATACAACCAATGCAGGGAGCATACAACAGTGGTGTCTTTGTTTCCAAATTGTCTTCCCTGTGCTATGATCCCTCTTGATATTATGATGACTCATCTTTCAAACTCTTCAGGGCAATGCAAATGTTTCTTCTAAGAGCATACCCTGAAAAGGCCTTCCATCTGGATTATGGCAAAAGTCCAAACTCATTGGCAATAGCATGCCAATTTCAGAAAAATTGACATATCCAAACACTAGGTTCATTTTTTATTTAGAAAGAAAAGAGGTGGTCCTACAGGAAGGCATTGTTGCATTAGGGTGAGTTGGGTGTGACTGACAGTAGGAATGTAGAGACCTTAATGGGCATCCCACTTTTGTTATCATCAAACTGGATCTTGAGCCATCTTTTACAGTCTGCGATTTAGCTTCCTCTTTCATAAAATGGGATACTGATGTCTCCCTTAGAGAATTATTTTGAGTATCAAGTAAATTGATGTCAAAATGCATTACAAACTGGAAATTACTGAGTAAAATTGAATAGTGGGTATTCCATTTTATAATGACGCAGTCCTTACATGTTGTGGAGCTTCTACTTTCTTCATCATTGAATGCATTCCCAGGACATTTCAAAGGCAGATTAATCTTGGCAAAGATTAATTTGTGATTCTGGAACTTGACCTTGCCTTGCCCCCAAACAGTGTGATCCTCTCAAGGAAGTGTGGAAATAAATGAGGAAGAAGTAGATAATTGTTGAACTTAAAATCGATCAATACTCATACCTCTTTCAGGAAGATTTTCTTTTCTCCTGGATTCTTATTTGGTGTCTCAATTCTCTTCGATGTGCCAGAGAGAAATTATAGAACTTTGCTCAAGGGAATACTCACTACCTGGACACTGGTGTTCCTGTAGTGGCAAACACAGTTTACTGAGTCTGCTGAGATCAGTGTCGGAATTGTCAGATCAGATTCTGTGAGTGCCGCTTGTGACTAAAGAATGCCGAAGAGGCTCCTGTGGGAGAGGCTGCTCAGAAACACAGCCTGCTAGTCTGTGCCTTTGCATTTCACTGCTAATATTGCACTAGCTGTTGCTGTCATTCTTGCATCAAGTTCACATGCCTTCGTGACAGGGCAACACCATTGTTCAGGTTGACCAACCTGTCACCATAGCCAGTGGTCTGCCATGAGCATATCCTCCGATAGGTGTGTTTGTGTAAAATGAATTCAATTCATGTTTCAAACAGGTGTGCTTCCTCTTTATCTAACAAGTGATAGGCTCCTGCAAAGCCATGTTGGAGAGAATTTCTGTAAACCAAATTTTATTTTTTCCATTGATTTCTTCTGGAAATTTAGGGAGCCTTCATGTCTGATGGATATTTTAACAGAAGGTTGTGCCTGGCATCTCAGAATTGCTGTTCTTGGTCCTGAATGACAACAACAAGAAATTCATGTATTTCTTTGACTCAGTGTCTGCCTTAATGTGATTAATTCTTTTATATATATATATATATATATATATATATATATATATATATATATATTTGCATTTTAGGTTTGGGATTAATTCTTTTGTAAGGAAACATGTGATCAAGCCGCCTTCTACTATACATCTTTCAGGAGTTTGGATGCTATATAAAGTGAGCATGGTGGCTCATGTCTAAAGTCCCAACACTTTGTGAGGCCAATGACAGAGGATCATTTGAGTCCAGAAATTAAAGGTTACAGTGAGCTATGATTGTGCCACTGCACTTTAGCCTTGGTGACAGTATGAAACTTTATCTCTAAAATTTAAAAAATAAGTAAATGAAAAATAAAGGGGACATGTCTGCAAATTTTCTCTTCCTGATTGCAACATGTCCCCATGCATTTCTACCAATCACTCTTTTAAAAAATGGGGCAAAAATTTAGAATGCCTCAAGTCATCTGGAGTACTCTCATGTCGTGTCCACTAAGTTAAAGTATATTTCCATAATAAAGAGGAAAGACCATTTCAGGGTATGCTTTTTGAGGACATAATTGCATCTTATAGAAACCATTGATTTGTTCCATGAAATTCTTTCCAGGAAATAGATTTGTTCCAGGAAATAGAATGCCTGGTGTTTTTATAATTTACTAGTAACCCTGACAGGTCTGCAATATGAGATGGGGTTTGTCATTTTTCTACCATGCAACATTGAATCTTGAGCACTGAGAGCTCTGAGTGTGATCAGTTAGGGCATAAGCTGAGCTTTTACCCAACACTCAAAACATTACAACCTTAGAGTTCTCTCTGCATCTACACCCACCTGCTTTATGGGGAAGAATGTCAAAAAGTGCCTGTGATTAGAGGATTCTCTAAAGCATCTGAACATTTGTGTCTTAAATGCCAATGATCAATTATATTTTTTAAATAAAAATTCATGAATAAAATTTATAGGACCCTGTGTGGTCTATCTCCCTAGTCACTTTCCTGATGTAGACAAACAGAACTCTCCTTATTACCTTACCCTTGGAATTTTTCTACCATATTCTCATGGAATTATTCTCAAACAGTATTCTTGTAACTTTAGACTGAACATGTACTAAGTTTTCAAACACTGATAGTGTGTGTCCAGGCACCATTAGATGCTTAGGAAAATAAATAGTACAGGGTCACTGTCTTCATTCGGCTAAAGTCTGGTTAG
The DNA here is from genome assembly GCA_036589455.1 of Ateles fusciceps. Taxonomy (NCBI): domain Eukaryota; kingdom Metazoa; phylum Chordata; class Mammalia; order Primates; family Atelidae; genus Ateles; species Ateles fusciceps. The sequence continues at coordinate 1,492,102 of JAZHEH010000299.1, forward strand.
GGAGATAAACAAGAACTGTCACTGCTGCGTCTTGTTATCTTACCATGACTTGGGACTTGGAAAGTGGGGTAAGAGAAGACATTACAAAGATTGAGGCTCAAGTTAAATCTTGAAGAATGAGTAGAAGTTAGCCTAGTGGACACAGTTTAGGCAAAAGATAAGCATGCCTCAAGATGAACAACCTCTAGTTAGAATTCACCATAAACCTATTTTCAAGAAATTCCTGCTCTAAAATTGGCTAGTTTTGATAATATATTTTCAAAGTGATGAATAATTTAGATGTGCTATTTTGAAGCAAAGTAAATTAGCTTGTAAAGATTTGAAGCATCCACATGCAATGACTCATGCCTGTAATCTCAGTTCTTTTGGAGACTGAGGCAGGAGCATCTCTTGAGGCCAGGAGTCTGAGACAAGCCTGGGCAACATAGTGAGACCTCATCTCTGCAAAATATTCTAAAGAGTTAGCTGTTCGTGGTGGCATGTGCCTGTAGTCCCAGATACTTAGAAAGCTGAGGCAGCAAGATTGCTTCAGTCCTTAAGTTTAAGGCTGCAGTGAACTATGATTGTGCCACTTCAATGTAGCCTGGGAAACACAGCAAGACCTTTTCCCTAAAAAATAAAAAAAATAAAAAAATAAAAAAGATTTGCAGCCACTCTGGGCTGGCTCAGAGTGGTGTTTGATAGAGGTCTGTGGGCCTCAGATCAGTGGAACAACTCCCAACAAGGGTTTAGGTAATTATCTATTGACAATGCTACATGCAAAGGCAGTGGGGCAGACTATAGCTTTCAGTGGACAAATAATGAATTTTATCTTAAACATGAGTGATATCATATCGAATAGTTAATTAAAGATGCCATTTTATTAAGGAGTTAGGTTGGTGTGACAACTCCATATTCCAAATTTCTTGATGAAATGGAGACAGTAAACATCCCTCAAATTCTGCTTGACTTCAGTCCAAGTTTTCTTTAGTCACAGGAGATATTTAATCCATGTTCATCTTCCAAATCCACTTTTCGAGATTTTCGAAGTCCCATCTACTCTCTGATAGTTACTGCCTTAAAGTTATGAGTTCCTGGTTTCTTCTTCTTACTTTTATTCCAGGAAACTATCTATAGCTGTACTGTTCCAGATGGCAGCCATTAGCCACATGTTGCTATTTAAGTTTAAATTTAAATTGATTAAAATTAAGTAGCTCATTCTTCAGCCCCACCAATCTCATTTCAAGTGCTCAATACCCACGTGAGACTATGGCTGCTACATGGGGCAATTCAGATAGAGAACATTTCCATCATCACAGAAAACTCCATTTGGCAGTGCTGATCTATGTACACCTGTGGTTAATACCACCTGTCCATATGTAAGAATAGTTTTTTGGTATCATTATTTGATGCTCTTTGAGAAAGCCTTTATATCTTCTATTGGTTTTTGTGGCTAAAATATTCAAAATCTGCCTGAAGTACCATAGCCTTGAAGGATCTGCAGATTTTTTTTTTAAGTGCAAAGGTGCATTTCCATCACTCCTACCCTTAGTGGAAATTTGACAATGTGTTTAATGGTATAGGCTTTCAGTTTGCAATGGGAAAAACGCTTGTCAATGTTTTTGTTGCTGTTTGTTCAAGAAATAGGCACCTAATTAAGCTAGACAAGAATGTGATGATATGTGACAATTTAGCTGATCAGCAAGCAGTTTGTGGGAGTAAATAGATGAGGAGTTTCAGCAAACTACTTGCTTTAGCGAACTTTACTAGGATAAGATTAGTTATACAGTTCTGAGCTCAAACCCACTTTTGAATTACTTTATCAGTCAAGTCATCCAAGTGTAATTTTGAGCATGGAAAGAAGGGAAGCAGGAAATGGACATTTGGGCAAAATACTATGTGCTAAACACAATGCAGGAATTTCCACATATGGGATTTTATTCCAGATGAAATGAGATCTACAGTGCTTTTTGAATACCAAATTAATAGAAGCATCTTGTGAACAAAAGGCAAGCATAGCACACAAGATAAATTGGTTTATTTTCTCTTAAACTGCTGACAATGTCTATTGTTATTTGTATACCCCAAGGTCAAGGATTAGGATGCTAATTAAGAAAAAGCCCTATTTATTGGAATGTAATTAAGTTGATGAGAATGAGAAGTAGCCAAAGAAGAAAAAAATTAAAAGGTCAGCTTGGATGGGTCTTGTTGATAAATCAGACAGTACATATAAACAAATTAAGTAATAGTTATGCCTCGTGGGGAAAGAACATCATAATCATTTTGGAAATTTTTGTCTCTTCTATTAGGCTATTGTTCATAGCAGACCAAATGGAACCAGTTTCTCATGGAATTAGAAGCTTCTGGAGTAGTGGATGATAAAAGGGCTTCAGTATTTAGGACTACACTAATTCCAGTTTCATTCCTCCCTTCTCCTAAACACCCCTCCTTTTCTACACACATCCTGCTATGCACACCAGCCCCACTGGGCTTCTTGCAGTCCCAGTTTGTTCTTCTCACTCCTATTTTCCTCTTTTGCAGGAGTGTATCTTAATGGTTAAGGCCCAGACTCTGGAACAAAAGTTCCTAATGTCAAACTCTGGCTCCATCACTTGCTAGCTCTGTGTTTTGGGACAAGTTACTAAACTTCTCTAGGTCCTCAGTTTCATCACTAAAAAGTGAGGATAATAATACCTACCTCATTATGAGCATAGAATGAGTAATAGTATAATGACTAGTTCTTATCACATGGTAAGTGCCTTAAGAGTATCTACCCTTATTAGCAAAATGTCTTCAGTAAAGTTTGGCAGCACTTAGCCACAAATTCATAGTTTCGTCCTGTGATGATTATAAGAATGCATGTCCCCCTCTACCCTTGCACTGGCCCAGGCCATATTTAAAGTTTTATACCCATTGCATCCCAGCACCAAGTATGTACTTTTTTCATAGTAAGCATCAATCCATATTTGTGAATCAATGACTGCTTGGGACAAATTACATTTAGATTTTGTTTTATCAAAAATATAATCATGTTTTCTTTTATGGTTCTTTAAAACTGGCTATCAACACTATACATTATATTAAGAAGTAAAATTAATTGAAGCGATTCTTTGCTCTATGACTACTGTTTAAAGACACACTGAAATCTTTTTCTTAATGTTTAAAATAATTAAATGTAAATTTTCAATGCAAAGCCTAGCTGGGAAATACATTGTAGGCTGACAGTGCTCAGGACGTATAGGAAGTAAAACATGATATTTACATGTAAGAACTTTATGCTATTCTTATGGATAAATACAATTAAAATAATTATATTTGTAACTACTATTTTAGGGATTTGCTCCCATCATTACAATAAGGCTTCACTTAATTATCTCAGTCTTCATTAATCCATGTGTAATACATTCTATTTTGATCTTCATTTTACAGATTGGAAAACAGCCCCAAAGCAATATTCAGATGGTTGTTATCATTTTGTTGCTTTGATTTTGTACCATCAGCATTTCCTTTTAAATAATGGTATTTAAGATTAGCTTTTGCTGCACATTAATTTCTCCACATGGATGAGGTTCTTCAACATTATCCTTTATTCCTTTACTTTTTGTGTTCCCCTAAGCATCCTTAGTATTTACACAAACATGCAAAGTGCCATCACACAACAGACTGAGAATAATAATGGATACTCATGCCCACTCCATTCCATCCTTGCCAAATATATTCTCCATACTACAGAGGAGATCTTACTGTCTTTAAAGTGTAAATCAAGTCATGTATCTTTCTTGCTTGAAATTGTCCAGTGCCTTCCCACCATACTTACGGTAAATTCCATACTCCCTATCACAGTTTCTAAGGCCCTGCATGACATGACCTTCACCTGCCTCTAGCCCCTCCACTTACACAGGCCTGCATTACTTTCCTGAATGTATCAAACTCTGTCCTCCTGCAGGGTGGGCCTGTGTACTGTTCTTTGTTTGTTCTAGAACACTCCTATATTCAGTTATATTCCCTATCTATATTCAGTTAGGTCTCCTTTTAAATACCATCCCCCTAAAGAGATTTTTTCTAAACACCTAAGTTACTTCCATTCTCTGACTCTCTCTCACCTATTTTCATGTTTGTTTCCTTAGTGATACTTGTTATAAATTACAGAGACACACACAGACATACACATTCTGTTTATTAGTTTCTCTATATTACAGCCTAGCTTAACCCAGGGCAATTTTGCCCCTACTCTCACCCTGGGGAACATTTGGCAAATCCTGGAGGCATTTTTAGTTGTCACATCCGGGAAAGGGGGGTTGCCAGTAGCATCTAGAGGGTAAAAACGGAGAATATTGTTATATATCCTACAGCACACAGGACAGTTCTCCTTCCCATCCCATGAATTATCTGGAGCAAAATATCAATAGTGCAAAAGTTGACAAAGCCTTGTTTCTTTCACCACTTCCACCATTACACTTAAAGCTTCATAAAGGCAGGTCTCTTCACTGGCTTCTGAAACAGCATGGTCCTAGAATCTAGCAAAGAATCTACTGAATGAATGAGTGAATGGGATAAAGGAGGGGAAAAAAAAGTAATGTCCTTAATATCTCAAGGATCTCTAGGGGCCTTAGAGTCCATGGTGGCTTCAGTTCCCCTGTGGTGGTCTCTGTTGAAATAAACATCCTTCTGTTCAGCTCCTGAATAATCCCCCACTGCCAGGCTTCTTCTACCTGAGGCACCAAGTGTCCCTCTGTTCAAATCTTTATCTTGTACAAAGATTTGCAGCGAAACAGGCTTGCTTGGAAGTAAAACTGCAGGGTATAAAGAGAAAGTACAAAGAGCCCAGCTGGCGGACTGCCCACTGGTGAGCTAGAGCAGCAGTGTCACTGGAAGGGTGATTGTACTCCTGCTGTCTGGTCGCCACAGCTGAAATGACAAATGTTCTCTGACCCTGAGGCCAGAGTGTTTGGCAAGCAGAAATCTCTGCTAGGAATCAGAACACAGATCCAGAGAGGACTGAAGTGATGGCTTCAGAGTAATTCTTTTTTGTTAACATCCAAGGGTTGCAGTGATAATTACAGTTGGCACTTTTAGGAAAGTCACATCATCATTCAACAAAAAATTCATCCTATATTTTTTGGACTTAACATGTAACAGCAATGCAGATGATCAGACAGAAGATTAAACTATGTAACATCTACCAAAAGCCTCTGCATGCCGACTAATGCTCCTTATGTACCTAATTCCTGGGAGTCAATGGTTTTCTCCCAAATCCATTGGTCTGTGATTTAGGGAATTGTGTCACATGCTTAACTGTTTGTTTGTTTGTTTTTTCCTTTTTTTTTTTTTTTTTTTTTTTGTACTTTAGGTTCTGAGGTACATGTGCAGATCATGCAGGATTGTTGCATAGGTACATACATGGCAATGTGGTTTGCTGCCTTCCTCCGCCCATCACCTGTATCTGGTATTTCTCCCCATGTTGTCCCTCCATACCTCCACTGTTCCTCCCCTAGTACCCCTCAACTGACTGCAGTATGTGATGCTCCACTCCCTGTGTCTACATGTTCTAATTGTTCAACACCCACCTTTGAGTGATACCATGTGGTGTCTAATATTCTGTTCTTGTGTCAGTTTGCTGAGAATGATGGTTTCCAGATTCAGCCATGTCCCTATGAAGGACACGAACTCATCGTTTTTTCATGGCTGCGTAGTATTCCATGGTGTATATGTGCCACATTTTCCTTGTCCAGTCTATTGTTGATGGACATTTGGGTTGGTTCCAGGTCTTTGCTATTGTAAACAGTGCCACAATGAACATACGTGTGCATGTGTCTTTATAATAGAACAATTTATAATTCTTTGGGTATATACTCAGTAATGGGATTGCTGGATCAAATGGTATTTCTATTTCTAGGTTCTTGAGGATTTGCCACACTGTGTTCCACAATGATTGCACTAATTTGCACTCCCTCCAACAGTGTAAAAGTGTTCCTGTTTCTCCACATCTTCTCCAGCATCTATTGTCTCCAGATTTTTTAATGATCACCATTCTAACTGGTATGAGATGGTATCTCAATGTGGTTTTGATTTGCATTTCTCTAATGACAGTGATGATGAGCATTTTTTGTTGGCATGTTTTTTGGCCTCATAGACGTCTTCTTTTGTAAAGTATCTGTTCATATCCTTTGCCCACTTTTGAATAGGCTTGTTTTTCTTGTAAATCTGTTTCAGCTCTTTGTAGATTGTGGGTATTAGCCCTTTGTCACATGGGTAGATTGCAAAATTTTTTTCCCATTCTGTTGGTTGCTAATTTACTCTAATGACTGTTTCTTTGCCATGCAGAAGCTGTGGAGTTTAATTAGATCTCATTTGCCTATTTTGGCTTTTGTTGCCATTGCTTTTGGTGTTTTAGCCATGAAGTCCTTGCCTATGCTTATGTCCTGAATGGTTTTGCCTAGGTTTTCTTACAGGGTTTTTATGGTGTTACGCCTTATGTTTAGATCTTTAATCCATCTGGAGTTAATTTTAGTGTAAGGTGTCAGGAAGGGGTCCAGTTTCTGCTTTCTGCACACGGCTAGCCAGTTTTCCCAACACCACTTATTAAACAGGGAATCTTTTCCCCCATTACTTGTTTTTCTCAGGTTTGTCAAAGATCCGATGATTGTAAATGTGTGCTTCTGAGGCCTTTGTTCTGTTTCATTGGTCTATATCTCTGTTTTGGTACCAGTACCATGCTGTTTTGATTACTGTGGACTTGTAGTATAGTTTGAAGTCAGGCAGCATGATGCCTCCAGCTTTGTTCTTTTTGCTTAGGATTGTCTTGGCTATGTGGGCTCTCTTTTGGTTCCATATGAAGTTTAAGGTGGTTTTCTCCAGTTCTATGAAGAAGGTCATGGGAAGCTTGATGGGGATAGCACTGAATCTATCAATTACTTTGGGTAATATGGCCATTTTTACAATGTTGATTCTTCCCAACAATGAGCATGGAATGTTTTTCTCTCTGTTTGTGTCCTCTCTTATTTCCTTGAGCAGTGGTTTGTAGCTCTCCTTGAAGAGGTCTTTTACATCCTTTATTAGTTGTATTCCTAGGTATTTTCTTCTCTTTGCAGCATTTGTGAATGGGAGTTCATTTTTGATTGAACTCTCTGTTTGTCTGCTACTGGTGTATAGAAATGCTTGTGATTTCTGCACATTGATTTTGTATCCTGAGACTTTGCTGAATTTGCTTATCAGTTTCAGGAGATTTTGTGCTGAGATGATGGGGTCTGCTAAGTATACAATCATGTTATCTGCAAATAGAGACAATTTGGCTTCCTCTTTTCCTAATTGAATACTCTTTATTTCTTTTTCTTGCCTGATTGCTCTGGCTAGAACTTCCAATACTATATTGAACAGGAGTGGTGAGAAAGGGCGTCCTTGTCTAGTGCCAGATTTCAAAGGGAATGCTTCCAGTTTTTGCCCATTCAGTATGATATTGGCTGTCATAAATAGCTTTTTTCATTTTGTGATATGGTCCATCGATACCTAGTTTATTGAAAGTTTTTAGCATAAAGGGCTGTTGAATTTTGTCAAAGGCCTTCTCTGCATATATTGGGATAATCGTGTGGTTTTTGTCTTTGGTTCTGTTTATGTGATGGATTATGTTTATAGACTTGCATATGTTGAACTAGCCTTGCATCCCTGGGATGAAGCCTACTTGATTATGATGAATAAGCTTTTTGATTTGCTGTTGCATTCTGTTTGCCAGTATTTTATTGAAGATTTTTGCATCTATGTTCATCATGGATATTGGCCTGAAGTTTTCTTTTCTTGCTGAGTCTCTGCCTGGTTTTGGTATTAGGATGATGGTGGTCTCATAAAATGAGCTGGGGAGAATTCCCTCTTTTTGTATTGTTTGGAATAGTTTCAGAAGGAATGGTACCAGCTCCTCTTTGTACATCTGGTAGAATTCAGCTGTAAACCCGTCTGGACCTGGGCTTTTTTTCAGTTGGTAGGCTATTAATTGCTGCCTCAACTTCAGCCCTTGTTATTGGTCTATTCAGGGTTTCAGCTTCTTCCTGGTTTAGTCTTGGGAGGGTGCAAGTGTCCAGGAGTTTATCCATTTCTTTCAGATATACTGGTTTGTGTGCATAGAATTGTTTGTAGTAATCTCTGATGGTAGTTTGTATTTCTGTGGAATCGGTGGTGATATCCCCTTTATTGTTTTTTATTGCATCTATTTGATTCTTCTCTCTTTTCTTTTTTTATTAATCTGGCTAGTGGTCTATCTATTTTGTTGATCTTAAAAAAAAAATACAAAAAAAAAAAAACAGCTCCTGGATTTATTGATTTTTGAAGGGTTTGTTGTGTCTCTGTCTCCTTCAGTTCTGCTCTGATCTTAGTTATTTCTTGTCTTCTGATGCTTAACTGTTTTTGAGACAGTGTCATGCTTTCCTGTGATAGAGATTGCTTGGCTTTGCTGATAACACTAAATGTGCTCATCGGAAACAGAGGCAGGTTGGGGCCACCTTCTAATGGATCCTAAGGACAAGCCAAACCTGTCTTCCCCATTCCAAGTGATTTCCAAAAGCCCAAGTGAGAGAAGACCTTTTAGGGTAGTAGCAGTCCCTTCCCCCGCTGTTGTCCTTCCTCTGAAGGAAAAAGTGCATGTGGCAGGTCTGGCAACACAGGGAGTGAGCTCAACAGAGACACAGGTCACCACTGACACCTAGTTTACAATCACAGTCATTTTTACATTTGCACAACGTCATTGCCAGGTGTTGAAAATACCGTGGCAGACATCTCAGGGAAGATTCCTTAGCTTAAAATTCTCTTTTCCTGTAATCAATCTCCTAAGGGGGTCTTCTTTCATGAGTTTCCCCCACACCACCACCACCCCCAGCCCAAATTATTTAAATCTGAGCTCGGAAATAATTCTTGTCATCTGAAGTTTTAATAAAAAATAAATATATATATGCAGAGTATCAAACTTATGTCTGGCTGTGTGCCTGAGGCTAAATTTCAGGTGTCGGAATTTACTAACAATGTAACTTGCTTTAAATACCTCATTTCCAACTCTGAAGAGAGTCTAGTGATTAATTCAAATTAAACTACTCCAAAGCCAAAGTGGTATGTGTTACAAAACACTAAAGCAAACTGGCTGAAAAATTTTAATTTTCCCTACTTATTAGCTATCTGTTCTGGGAATAAATCGAAGGTGCTAATTTCCTGGTTTTCAAGTCTATTTTTAAATGTACTAGGCTGTGAGATTTAAAAAAAAAATGGAATGTAAAACAACTTTTTTATCTTTGAAACAAACTTAAGAAACTTGTTTATATTTTCAGAATTGTGCTTGCTTTTAAGTTACTGTTTTAGTGTTTAGATGGCAAGCTCTGGCTACCTGGTCCAATCCATATGATACTTAGCATAAGGCCGTGCTTAAAGCTTTGTATCAAATTGCTATGGATGAAACTGTCCCCCACACCATTTGTATGTGGAAGCCCAAACCCCCAGTGCAAATATATTTGAACATAAAGCCTATAAGGGGATAAATGGGGTCAAAGGGTAGGGCCCTGGTCCAATCTGTCTGGTGTTCATATAAAGAGAGGAGGAGTTTGCAGAGTGCTCTTTTTGCACTGGGGAAAGGTCATGTGAGGACACAGTGAGAAGGCAGCTATTTGCAAGCCAGGAAGAGAGGCCTCACCAGAAACCAATCCTGCTGCCACCCTGATTTTGAATTCCGAGCCTCCAAAAGTGTAAGGAAAAAGAGAGCCTACTGTTTAAGCCATCCAGTCTGTGATATTTTGCTATGTCAGCCTGAACTGACTATTGCACAACTCTGCTTACCTCTTTGCTTTTGTTATATAGTATTGCCTATTACAGTAAAATATCATGTATATGAGGAGTTTCTTGGGCAATTTAATCTATCAGGAAAATCCAAAATCCCAAAGCCCATGCATTTTAAGCTGTAGCGGTCAAATTATCTCTTTTTTTGTAACAGAGCCTTCATAAATAATGTTACCTGTTAGGCTACTAGAATTGTGCCTTTTCTAGATTATTGCAAAGGGATAGGGTAGGTAAAGATTTGCAATATGTATCCTCATGCCTACTCTAACCAGGATAACAGTAGAAAGTGAACAAAAACAATGTGTACCACCTAAGGCCAGTGATCTACAGGGCCAATTGTGATACACAGCTAAGCAGTCACTGTGTAGTTAGTTACCTCTGCATTTTCCTGGAAGCAAGCAGTCTTACGTTGAAATATCAGCATGGCTGCTGAGACTGGGCCAAGTTCTGGGAGCTCACTAGCATTGCTATCACTTCTTATCCTTCCACTGTCAAGGGTGCCCCTCTCTCAACTCACACTTATTCTTGGAGATGACCCTCAAATGCCTTTTCCTACAGGAAGGTTTCTTGGACTCCCAAACCTGAGTTAGACGTAGAATTATTGGAAGTAACCTTAGAGATTTCTGGCCCAAATCATTATTTCACAATGAAGAAACAAGGTAAGTGATGTTGTCGGCAATATAATATAGAATAAGGATTCACAGTTCAACATGTTCTTTCTCTCAACACTTTGAAATATTTATATCCAAAATAGTTTTAAATATATAATTGAGAGAAGGCAAGAGACTAGTTTGCAATGATTGCTAAGTAAGTGCCAGGCACTGAGGTACAGAGATGAATAAGAAATGGTTCCAGTTCTTTCTGAAGTTGTGACCTAGGCAAGCTGTGAAACATAGTGGAGACTGTTAGAACTGAAGATGGCATTCTCCAGGCTGGGCACAAAGTAGGCCCTCAGGAAAAGTTGTTTCAAATAAATTAGCTACTATTGATAATACAATTAAAGTGTGTGCTACCTATTTTAAGTGGAAGAAAAGAGGACCCTAAATATTTTGATATTTCTAAGACAAAATGCCTCAAGTTTTTAAAAGATTTTGAGAACTGTGCTTTGAAGTTCAAAGTAAATGGTAAATATATTTTGTGTATCAAGAGGAAAAGGACATGAATTTGCATGGGTGGCAGAGGGTGGAGTGTTACAGGCTGATTTGGCTCTTACACAATTCACATGTTGAAGTCCTGTTTCCTAGTACTTCACCAGAATGCCATTGTATTTGGTGACTGAAACTTTTAAAAGGTAACTGACTTGAAGTCACTAGGGTGCGCCCTCATCTAATATAACTGGTGGCCTTATAAGAAGAAATTTGGACACAGATACACAAAGGAGAAAGACCATGTAAAGGCACAGGTGGAGGCAGCCATCCTCAAGCCAAAGAGAGAAGCCTCAGAAGAAACCTATTTTGCTAATACCTATATCTTGGTCTTCCAGCTTCCAGGACTGTAAGCAAATAAATTTCTGTTGTTTACATCACCCAGTTCATCACAGTTTGTGAAGGCAGCCCTAGCAAACTAATATAATAAGAAACATATACTTCGAGATTCAACTTCAGGTGTTTTCCAGTGAACTACAATAAGCTTTCAACTCTAGCTAGTGGAGAGATTGTGGTTTTAATACCATGCGAATGTCTGTCATGCTGACCTTTCTGCACCTACAAAGGAAAAATTCTTACCATTTTCTGGGAATATGAAATGTTAGTATTTCAAATAAGAATCATTATTTCCACAGATATCTAACTTTAGTAAGCTAACGAGGACCTCTGAAACAGGGGACATGATCTCTGTTCTACATCTGCAGTAAGATAGAGTGCTAATTTGTACTCCAGGTAACGGTTTTGAGATTAATTTGCCACCTAAGGCATGAGCATGATCTCAAACATGCGCTGATCAATAAGAGGAGAAATAAAAATCACAGAGTTTCTTTTTGTTTTTGTATTTATAAACTCAAAGTGATTTTGAAAAACACATTGCTTTCCAGCTCTTCCAGTCTCTGCCTGCATTTTATTTGGTTTGGACCACAATACCTTGAGTTAGAAGGAATAATTTCTAATGGATAGATGTGGAGGCTGAGACTCAAAGCTCTGCAGCCTGATTATGGTTGAATTAAGACGTCAGTCCAATCATCTTTCTTTTCTACCCAACAATCAGCCCTTTTAAAACGGCCAAAAGAAGGCAATATAGTCATTATGTGTTTCTAGAAAATGAAAAAAAAAAAAAAAAAGAAATGTTCATGTAGGCTTTTGGACCTGGGCTATTGCAAACATTAATAATATTAGGTCTTGACATGACAAAATATTTGATCTTTTTTATGCATTGAATTTTGTTGCCCCAAATTCACATTTTAAGGTCCTAACCCCTCATGCTATAGAATGTGACCTTATTTATAAATAGGGTCATTGAATATGTAATTCATTAAAATGAGGTGATTAGGGTAGGCCTCTAATCCACTATGGCTAGTATCCTTATACAAAGGAAAAATTTGGACACATACACACATATGGGAGGATCACCACTATGTGAAGGCAGATGTTAGATTCATGTTTTTCATAAGAAACACCAAGCATTGCTGTCTGCCGCTAGGGAGAGGCACGGCACATGTTCTTTTTCACAGCTCTCAGACGGAGCCAACCCTGCTGACACCTGGATTTCAGACTTCCAGCCTCCAGAACTGTGAGACAATACATTTCTGTTTGTGCCATCCAGTTTGTGGTATTTTGCCACAGCAGCCCTAGCAAACTAATACAGTCTTTACAAAGGATGCCCACATGGTGATTTTAGAGCCTATAGAGAATTGTCCGGCCTGTGATCCAGTAAGTCTAGTTGCCTTCTGGATGTTCCATGTTAGAAGGTTTAAGGCATTTACTTACTCCATAGAACTGCTATTTCTAGAATGGCTAGCTTCCACCCAGTAGCAATTGTTGAGCAACATTGTCAAAGTTAGGCTCTGGGAGGGAGGCACAAGGGCTTAGAGGGCTCAGGCTGGATGACCCTCAGAGCAGGAGGAGCTGCCTGTAGGAACCAGCTCCTAATATACTGTCTTTATCTTTTGTAATCTGGCCTCTGGCCATACTAATGTCCTAAAACAGTTCCCCTTCTTCCAGAAAAATGGCTCTCTGCTGCCTAAGAACATGCTTCCCATGTTTTTGAAATAGTTCCTTTCTCAGGTCTAAGGACAATCTGTAACCTGAATGTTTTCTCCTTTCTTGGCTAACTCATTTTTCTCTTTTAACCCTAAGTCCTTTCTCACCCTCTTCTGTACTTTCTGGTATCTTTAGCAAAATGCCTTGAAACAAATGCCCTTCTCCAGCCATGTCCTCTCTTTGAAAGTCCTACCTTTTAACTGCATATGATATATTTCTAATTGGATATCTCATCGTCACTGTAATGTGCACTTATATAAAGCTAGGCTGTGGAGAAGCCAGAGCAGAAACAGAATGTTTTTCCGTCCCTGATTCTTTTTAAAGTTTATTCATTTTAGACACAGGTCTTGCTCTGTCATCCATGCTGGAGTGCAATAGCACCATCATAGCTCACTGCAGCCTCAAATTCCTGGGCTCAAGGGATCCTCCCATCTCAGCCTCCCACATAGCTAGGGCTACAAATATGTGCCACCATGCCCAGCCAATGTCCCTGTTTCTTGACCTCATGAGTTGGGTGATTCTTTGCAAACCACTTCTGAAACTCAATTTCCCCATCTACGCAATAAGCAAATAATTTATAAGGACTTGTTTAGCTGTAAAATTTTGTCATTAAAAAAAAAATACCCCTGTATGAGCCGCTTGCTTTTTTTTTTGTTGTTATTAATTTAATGATATTTAATTAATATGCAATGATAATTATATGTTGCAAACTAATACATTCTTTTTTTTTATTTTTTTAATTTTTATTGCATTTTAGGTTTGGGGGTACATGTGAAGAACATGGAAGATTGTTGCATAGGTACACACATGGCAGTGTGATTTGCTGCCTTCCTCCCCATCACCTATATCTGGTATTTCTCCCCATGCTATCCCTCCCCCCTTTTCCTCCCCCCGACAGACCCCAGTGTGTGATACTCCCCTCCCTGTGTCCATGTGTTCCCATTGTTCAACACCCGCCTATGAGTGAGAACATGCGGTGATTGATTTTCTGTTCTTGTGTCAGTTTGCTGAGAATGATGGTTTCCAGGTTCATCCATGTCCCTACAAAGGACACGAACTCATCGTTTTTGATGGCTGCATAATATTCCATGGTGTATATGTGCCACATTTTCCCTGTCCAGTCTATCATCGATGGGCATTTGGGTTGGTTCCAGGTCTTTGCTATTGTAAACAGTGCTGCAATGAACATTCGTGTGCATGTGTCCTTATAGTAGGACGATTTATAGTCTTTTGGATATATACCCAGTGAGCCGCTTGCTTTTTGTTAGCATTTCATTATTTTTTTTCTTGCTCTGTAGGCTGTGAACTTTAAATTCTTCCCATTACTGCTTCTTCTAACAAATTTCGTTTGTTACTTCTTTGAAAGGCCCTTTGCACGCATTGGATTCAACATTCCAAATGCACCACTGTATTGCTGGCCTCACTACAATATGGCAGCTACCAGAGGTTTCTAAAGAGTCTCTTTCCTTGATTCCATTGCCAGTGATCTATGGGGCCAATTGTGATATACAACTGAGCAGTCATTACAGAGTGTGAATATTGTCTCTGCATTTTCCTGGAGGTGAGAAGTCTTGGGTTCAAATACCAACACAACTGCTGAGAACTGGGCAAAGTTCTGGAAGCACATTAGCATTGCTATCACTTCTTATCCTTCCACAGCCAACAGTGCCCCTCTCCCAACTCTCACTTATTCTTGGAGATGACTCTCAAATGCCTCCTCCTCCAGGAAGGCTTGATATGTGTAAACAGTTCTTTCTAATGCTTTGTTTTTTTTTCCTGCTCAAATCCTCCTAATATTGCCAACCAGATGAAGTCTAACCTTTGAAAAGACAGAGGAGCAGCCAGAAGATTAACATTTAGATCACCTACAGTAAGATTTATAAGATAAACTAATGTTTATTGAATCCCTAAGATGCTTCAGACCCTGAGTTAGGCTCTTGCCATATATTATTAAATTTTTATAATAACTCAGAGATTGTAGATTTTATCTGAGTTATGACAGAAAATTATGATAATAACTAAATTTGTAGAATATATAAACTCTTCTCGCATGTACCATTACATTACAGTTTTGTAGTATCTGAGAATTATTGTGCATCCTGGAAGTACTATATGGGTTTTGTAAAAATATTAAAAATTTTTGTTATTATCAGACACTTGATTATTTATATCTAAGTATAATTACATAGTTTACCCAAAGTCAAATGTAAATGACCTATAGTTTTGGATTTTCTCAGTATGTTACAGGTGCAATTATGGTTTTCTCTGTAGAATCCTACTTCAGATCCTTAACCCTTGATGTCTACATGGCATCCCTCATGCTAAGATAGCATCTTCTTGGAGATGCCTTCCCAACTCCATGTATGAAACTATAACCACCCCAGTCGGATCCTCCAAACTGGTTTACTTTTCTTCATAACAGTCATCATCAGCTTACCTTCTACATCATTGCATGAATGCAATGTCTAAGACTATTGAAATTCTCAAAACAAGCTTCTCAGATAGAAATTACTTCCTCTATATTATAGAAGGCCTAAGTTCAAAGGGCTTTAGTGACTTGTGCCAAGATTCTAAGCTCAATCTGATAAAGTAGGCTGCAGATGCTCGTCTTCTGTACCATATGACATTTTCAAAAGTCAGCTGGCTCCGCTTTCTGGAATGGTAGCCAGGTTCTTGACTGGAGCTGCACATACCCACCTAGGAAATTTTGTACATTGCCCTTCTAGGTCATGAGGTTTCCCCTTCTTTTCTCTGTAGAATCAACTCCCATTCATCTTGTAGGACCCTCAGTCTTCTTGGGACTTGTGGATTATGTATATTATTCCATCATACATACCATAATGTGTGTAAATAGTTTCACTAGTGCACATCTGATTATGCTGGCAAGTTGATAACTAACACCTTGAGAACTGATAACTAACACCTTGAGAACTGAACTCCCATGTCATGCTTTGTGTCCCCTCCCATGCATGTCCTCGGTGTAGGAGATGCTTCAAGACAGATGGTTGGCTTGACCTGTAGTCAGCCACATGAGCAGGTTGAGCTCATCAAACAGACTCAGTGGTCTCAGAGTCAAACTTCATTGTTTCATTGTGTGCATTCAGTAAACATGAATTTGGCGCCATTCAGCTTAAATGAGTTCTGATTCAATTTCATTTTGGCCTAGCTTTATGAAAATTTTGCTAGAGGGATTCTAAGACAGCAACTGAATAAACTGCAGTATTTACAACCACCTACAGTTTCTACCTCCCTTACTGAACCCTGGCTAAGCTTTCTTTGGGACTGCAGCTCCATCCCTTATTGAAAGCTTGTCAATTCCACCCTATTTTACATGCCACAGCACCACATGCCTCTCCTTTATGGCACTTAACACAGTTGCATTTTTGTATTTGTGGGATTATATAAAGATCAGCTGTCTCCACCATCTGACCACAGCTTCTTGAAAATGAGAGCCATGTCTATTTCACCTGTCATTATAATGCATCCAACTGATATCTGTAAAATGTTTGAACACTGAAAGCAGATCTGTTCACAGCCAAGGAAGTCTGCTGCATTTAGAAAGAAAAGGCATCATGACATAGAGACAATTTGAAGGGAAGGCTCAGGACTGGAGTTTTGATCACCTTTTTATCCCATGTGCCTACCACAAAGTGGGTGCTGAATGCAGGAGTTTGTTGAATGACCGTACAAACTGACACACCTAAAATCCACCCCTGGCTCTTTACAAACCCTGGTCTGGAGCTTTTGGGACAGAAATGGCCCTGGCATGGTGATTTGGGTAAATCATTTTGCCTCTCCAAGTCTCAGTTCTGTCATCTGAAAAATAGAGCCCATGACATCTTTGTTCCCAGGACTGCTAATGCTGAGAGATAATGGATGAGACAAACACTTATAAAGTCTGATGAGGATAGAGTTGTTGTTCTAGCATTTGCCCAGATTCACAAGTAGAATTTAGCAACCCCACCTTCATTTATCTCAACCCAATCTATCATATTCTTGCTACTCTTGATGTAAAGCCCACCAGGCTTTCAGTGTATGTCAAGACATAGCTGGCTGCCAAGGTTATGCCTGTGTCAGCTTTTTCCATTATAAATTCCTATTTTCAGGATCTCAATGTGTTAGTGGCAACTCTGTGGTTTCATCATTTTCTGTAATTGCTGTGAGCTACCACCTCCCTCCATGTGAAATTTCATGTATTTTACTGGTCAGAACAGCAACAAAAAGCATGTCACTTTCATCAGTGCTGTTGTATTTCATTTGAGGATGCATCTTAAAAATAAATTATGAAATAGTCCTGTAATTGGATATGGTTAAGAAAGACATGTTTAGAATACACAAACATTTCAGCTCCGTCACATGTCTCCTCCCCCAGCTGACAGGACTAATGCAATTCACATTTTACAGGTGCATTCCGGTAGATGCTAATTTCATCCATAATTCTTTTGGCAGAGTCCACATTTATGTTTAATTAACTAAATGACTTGAGCCATCCAATTTTTGTTGCCACTAATGTATCACAATTAGTGCAAATGGTAGCCATGGAAACCATTGGCTTCATCATAATTCCTAAAACAAGGATGGCTTACTTCTGAGCCCATGAAATTCTTGACTCTCCACAGCATACGTTTACGGTTATTGCTAAATTGGGATTTGGTCACTTTGGAATGTAATGTGTAGCTCCTCATTTCAAACAAATGTCATTATAAGGAGTGTGCCATTTCACTGATGTTTGCCAAGTTCCAATCACTCCCATATCCCTGGTAGTTATGTTCAATTAGGGAGATATTGCATCTATAAAAATAGGTACGAATTCACTGTGGGGTGGGAAATGCATCCCTTTTCTACAGTATAAAAAGGAGGAGATGAAAAGTCTGTGTTTGGCTAAGACTATGACAACCTGGAAATTAATTATTTACCCCCTCCTCTATAACAGGCTTTTCTCCCCACTCTCCTGTGGCAAGAATATTAAGTTGGTACAAAAGTAATTTTTGTTTATACCATCACAAGCATCTGCTCCTCCACTGGGAAAAAGACAGAGGTACACTACTGAAATTCTGGGCAAGGCTGTTCTAGCAAAAGAGGCAAGAAGATGGAGTTTGGTGCTCCCAAACAAGAGTTGCTAATGGTAGTTTACAATTTGGGTCATTTTAAAGCAATTTTTGTACACTATAACCAGATGTAAAAATGAAGAGAAAAGTAACACATACCACGTCTCCACCAGCATATAAAAGTCATTTTGGAAATAAAGCCACACACATGTATTTATGTATATCACATATATAATATTGGTTCTGGGCCCAAGAGCCGCACTGCCTGGTATGGTGTAAGTATAAATTAAGACTGCTTCAAACATAAAATGAGGACTGCCATCCTTCTAATTTCATTCTTCTCAGTGTTGCTTTGTTTCTGAAAGTAATATAACTATGGCTATAAGTCATAATTCATCGAGACCGTCACTTAATCTTTCTAAAAGCCTAAAACATAACCCTCTTTCTCCAACATGAATTCTATTTAGTTGAGCAAACAGATAAAATTCTTATTTGCCAGATACAATAGTGAACATTCTATTAAATTCCAGATGAACAATGGATGAGTTTTTAGTATAAGTGTTCCCTCAATAGTGCATATTTTACACTAAAACATTATTCATAGTTTTATTTGCTAAATCTGGCAATGCTGGAAGCAAAATTTTTGTTCAGATAATGTTTCCTTCAGTCCCGAAACACTGTTAATGAGCGTTAATCATCTTTCTCATCTTCTTCTTCTTCATATCCCTGGTGAATAGTAGTGTCCCCAGAGGCCAGGCAAGTAAGCACGTGTATAGTTAGACTAGGATGAATAAAGTGTAAGGAGTGGTCAGGAATTTTGGTCTATATTCAGTTCACAGGCTGTCATTTCTAAAATAAGGCAAAGGCAGAATTTTAAGAAAAACGTCATTGGACTGCAGAAGTATATTGCCAAGAGCTCTCTCACTCAACATGCACAATTAAGGACAGAGCCAATGAACACTGAAGAAGGTGAACTTAGAATAGAAGGCACAAAATGTTGGGAACTGTTGACAAAACACAAAGCTTCAATAAGCCTTCTTTGTCCCACCTTTTTTTTTTTTTTTTTTTTTTTACTGTAAGTTCTGGGGCACATGTGCAGATCTTGCAGGATTGTGACAGGTATACACATGCCATGGTGGTTTGCTGCCTCCATCCCACCATCACCTACATTAGGTATTTCTCCTAATGTTATCCCTTCCCAATCTCCCCAGCCCCTGCTGTCCCTCCCCAAGGCCCCACCTCCCAGCAGATCCCAGTGTGTGATGTTCCCATCCCTGTGTCCATGTGTTCTCATTGTTCAAAACCCACTTATAAGTGAGAACATGTGGTGCTTGGTTTTCTGTTCTTGTGTCAGTTTGTTGAGAATAATCTTTTCCAGCTTCATCCATGTCCCTGCAAAGGACATGAACTCATCCTTTTTTATGGCTGCATAGTATTCTATGGTGTGTATGTGCCATATTTTCTTTATCCAATCCATCACTGGTGGACATTTGGGTTGTTTCCCAGTCTTTGCTATTGTAAACAGTGCTGCAATGAACATAGGTGTCCCTGTGTCTTTATAATAGAATGATGGATAATCCTTTGGGTATATACCTAGTAATGGGATTGCTGGGTCAAATGGTATTTCTATTTCTATTTTTAGATCCTTGAGGCATTGCCACACTGTCTTCCACAATGGTTGAACTAATTTACACTCCTACCAACAGTGTAAAAATGTTCCTATTTCTCCACATCTTCTTCAGCATCTGTTGTCTCTTAATTTTTTAATGATCATCATTCTAACTGGTGTGAGATGTTGGTTGCTGGTTCACCCTAATGTAGTTTCTTTTGCTGTGCAGAAGCTGTTAAGTTTAATTAGATCTCGTTTGTCTATTTTGGCTTTTGTTGCCATTGCTTTTGGTGTTTTAGTCATGAAGTCCTGGCCTGTGTCTATGTCCTGAATAGCATTGCTTGTTTTTGTCAGGTTTGTCAAGATCAGATAGTTGTAGGTGTGTGGCATTACTTCCGAGGCCTCTGTTCTGTTGCATTGTTCTGTATCTCTGTTTTGGTACCAGTATCATGCTGTTTTGATGACTGTAGCCTTGTAGCATAGTTTAAAGTCAGGTAGTGTGATGCCTCCAGCTTTGTTCTTTTTGCTTAGGATTGTCTTGACTCCAACTTCTTTATCAGTTATGCATTCCATTGGTTTCTTTAAATCTACCTTCAGTAAGCACCCCCACACTGAAACTAGGCATAGGCAGGTGTGTCCCCCCC
The DNA here is from genome assembly GCA_036589455.1 of Ateles fusciceps. Classification (NCBI taxonomy): domain Eukaryota; kingdom Metazoa; phylum Chordata; class Mammalia; order Primates; family Atelidae; genus Ateles; species Ateles fusciceps. The sequence goes on from JAZHEH010000299.1 coordinate 1,512,380, forward strand.
CAGAGATAGATTTGTTTCCTTCAAGCTAGATCTCTGGATAATTCCATGTTCACTGCTCTTGCTCAAAAGACATGAGGAAAAAAGGGCAGTTGACAATGATCCTTGCAGGAGTATACCCTCTGCAGCTTTTGAAGTCACCTCCAAAGTTTGCATTTTGTTCAAAAAAATTGACTGTTACATTATATAGTTTAGTAAATAGGCCTGGAATGTCCTGGTTTGGGCCTTGGCTTAATCCCCTGAGACCAATCATATCTTTCTATGCCAAGGCCAACCTTTTTCTGAAATCTACCCATTTCTCCCTACCTTGTAAGTGTACACAGTCTGACTTGGAGCCACTGTGCTGTCCAATTTAATTTTTTATTGACACCTGACATTTGAGTAACATCTCAGCTCTTCAATTTCATCAGTTAGGGCCAATTTAGTCTTCACATTATGTTGATAACCTAAATTGTTGGCAGGAGCTGTGTCACCACTAGAGAGGAGAAACTTGTCTTCAAATTACATTTAATTACCTTCATTAAGCACTGCAGCATTTCGTGACACATATTTGCAAAATGGGCTGAGTAAAATAAGCCTAGTGCATCTTATTTCCTGAACATCTAAGGCTCTCCCTTCTTCTCCTGTCCCATCTGTGTCTATCATTGTCCTCTCTAGCAAAGTAGTCAAAGGAAAAGCCACCCACATCCCCTTCAGGGTAAGATATAACTATTTTCTGAAAATAAATTATGTTTTTGATCTCTGAACCTCTGGTGATAAAGACTTTTGCAATGCAACACTCATTAAATATCTGCATTCTTCTAACAGACTAGCAGTTGCCACTTTCTACTTGCAGATCAATGCCTAAGTTCAACAGAATTGGATCTTCTAATGGCTTTTCTGTATTATCATCAGAAGTTGTTGTTGGCACCTCCAGCCTACTGTAATTGTCACTCTTCCAGGTATGTTCTCCTAGGGGAGTGAGGAGATTAGAGCAGTTGCTTAATAGCTTCTGGGAAAGAGATGTGCCTTTGTGTTGGCTAGCCATGCAGGGAATTTTAGGTTACGGTCAAAAGAGACTTTGCAAAAGAACATTCATCCAGACTCAATTTAGTAGAGCCTGTTATCAATTTGTGATAATTGGGTTCCTTAAAATCACAGATAGCAACGGGAAATAAACTACCATTAAACACCAATTTAAAAAAATACCCCACTCCCAAATAAAAACCCAAGTTGTTCTATTTCTTTTGAGAGTGGTCACGTTTTCTAAATATTCCTTTACCATTTAAGCTCATATTTTTGATTGCCAGAAATATTTTTGGCTAGCTAGACACAGTATTTTTCTTTTAAAAAACACTTAATTGGCACTTGCTGAATACCATGCAAATCCAAAGGTAAAAGAACTTACTAAATATTAACTCATTTAATGATCACACTAACCCTACCTAACATTATTTGTCTGTGTTACTAATGAAGAAACTGAAGCCTAGAATTATAAAGTGGTTTACTAAAACATACCCCCAGCTTCTTAATGCAAGAGGAGTTTTGGTTCTTAGCTCTAAATAAAATAAAAAAATGAAAGTAGTAATTATATCAGCCAACAGTTATTATGCACTGGTTTGCCTGCCTCTTAGCTAAGCCTTGTTTGCTCTTATCTTTAATAATTCTGTGCTATAGGTATTTCTAACCATTGCCCCCCCCAACTGTGTATGAAAACTCTAAGGCATCAGAGGGTTTAAAATATTTGCCCAGAGTCTGCATTTGCATCCAGACACAGGAATTCAGCACTAGCACTTTTAATTGCAACATTTGAAGCCCCTTCCTCCATTGTCCTGAGCTATTTATTAATGGATTGAAGTTGTTTTGACTGATTTAAAAACAAACCTTACTCTTTAATAAAGGTCAATATTTGGAATAGTTTGTCATAGAGACTTCCCCAAGTCCCCTCCAAATTCTTTCCTATCTCTGGTAAGATATTAAATGTCTTGATACTTGCACTGTTTTATTCATAAGGCCATACCAACACTGTTCACTCTGTCTCAGAGTTGTGTTTTATTTATTTACTTTCCTTACTGTATTTTGTTTGCCTTCCTTGCAGGAATTCTTTATTTTTTCTTGTTTCTTTTGTTTACTAACAATATTTTTGTTCATTCTGTTGATCATTTGCTTTATGGCTTCTAGGTTATTGCTTTTTTTAGAAAGTTATTCTGATTCCATTGCTTCCCCAAATTTGTGTTATATTTATGTGATTTTCTCTTTACTTTTAGCTGTTTTATCTAGCTATAGTTTCCATTTTCTGCAAGACATGAAGTATGGATTGAAATATTTCTCCCTTCCTTAATGGCTATCTAGTACACCCAACATTATGCATGAAGAAAAACATCTTATCTTTATGATTTGCAAAGACACTTTTATTATAAACCAGACTTTCTCATTTGCATGACTCTGTTTCTATAGCCAATATTATGCCTGGTGTTCCATTATTGGAAAGCTAAAGTTGGGGGGTTTATAACCTACGGCTCAATGTCATCTCCAAGGGCTGATTTTTTTATACACACAAAAATTTGCAATTTCTGGCATAAACGGGTTAAAACACTAATCCATCTGTAAACCAACATCGCTAGCATTCTAATTATGCTAGCTTTGATCTATCTTCACATGTAATTCAATAAGTCAGTAACATTATTTTTTCAACTTTATTATTATTTTTTAAATTTATTTCCCAGGTAGCTGTATTTTTTAATATATACTTTTAAATTCTCAGGTACCTGTGCATTACGTGCAAGTTTTTTACATAGGTATACACGTGCCATGGTGGTTTGCTCCATATTAGGTATTTCTCCTAATACTATCCCTCCCACAACCCCCCAATAGACCCCAGTGTGAGGTGTTCCCCTCCCTGTGCCCATTGTTCAACACCCAGTTATCAGTGAGAACATGCGGTGTTTGGTTTTCTGTTCTTGTGTCAGTTTGCTGAGAATGATGGTTTCCAGTTTTATCCATGGCCCTGCAAAGGACATTAATTCATTTCTTCTATGGCTGCATAGTATTCCATGGTGTATATATGCCACATTTTCTTTATCCAATCTATCATTGATGGGCATTTGGGTTGTTTCCCAGTCTTTGCTATTGTGAACAGTGCCACAATAAACATACGTGTGCATGCGTCTTTATAATAGAATGATTTATAATCCTTTGGGTATATACCCAGTAATGGGATTGCTGGGTCAAATGGTATTTCTATTTCTAGATCTCTGAGGAATCGCCACACTGTCTTCTGGATATTAGCCCTTTGTCAGATGGGTTGATTGCAAAATTTTTTCCCATTCTGTTGGTTGCCAGTTCACTTTAATGATGATAGTTTCTTTTGCTGTGCAGAAGCTCTTAAGTTTAATTAGATCCTATTTGTCTATTTTGCTTTTGTTGCCATTGCTTTTTGTGTTTTAGTCATGAAGTCCTTGTCTAGGTATGTCCTGAATGGTATTGCCTAGGTTTTCTTCTAGGGTTTTTATGGTGTTAGGTCTTATGTTTAAATCTTTAATCCAACTGGAGTTAATTTTTGTATAAGGTGTAAGGAAAGGATCCACGTTCAGCTTTCTGCATATGGCTGGCTAATTTTCCCAACATCATTTATTAAATAGGGTATCCTTTCCCCATTGCTTGTTTTTGTCAGGTTTGTCAAAGATCAGATGGTTGTAGATGTGTGTCATTATTTCTGAGGCCTCTGTTCTGTTCCATTGGTATATGTATTTATTATTATTCGTTTTCTTTTTGCCAATTAACTTTAGAATTAGTTTAATTCCATTACAATTCTAAGCAGAATTACATTGAATCTATGTATTAATTTAGAACTAATCATCTTCTTTTCATCCAGAAAGCATAACTTTCAATTAATTAAAAATTTTCTGGTTTTTCATCCTGAAGTCATTATTTATCCGAGTAAAATTGAAGTAAACCTATTAACTAAGTTAGTGTTTCTTTTAATTAGTAATTTTAAGATTTTCCATTGTTGTGATCAAAAGATTTTTGGAGCCCTTTTATATGTCTTACCTATTTTTTAATAAGTTTATTATAAATCCAAAGAAAAGATCAGCTATACATTGTTGATTGTTTTAAAAAAGCAAAACATACAAAATAGAACTATATGATTCCCTAGTGAATGAATGAACACTTGATGATTGTAGCAGGAAAGCTCAGTGTGTCTGGAGTCATGAAAGATAGCTGCATAGATGATGAAGAAATTAGCTGCTTCCTGATGGACCTATGGAAAGTTCTGAGCAGTGAGTGAAACTATCCAAATATTAGTTGGAACAGACACAACATGCATTCCAGATTTTCATCCTGAGATTCAGTATTTCTCAAAGGAGAGATCTATGTTAGGTGTAGGAAGCACATGAAACGTGGATTTATGCACTCGAAATTATTCTAAGCGGTAAAAAAACTTAACTGGAGGGGCAGAAGGGTGCATTAATGTTTAAAGAATTGTATAGTTTTCATTTAAGAAGTTTCAAAAATGTGTGCAAAATGATGCTGGCAGTAAAGTCTTTTAGCATGAGTCATTGTTTTGTCTACTTAGAAACTAAACTTGTTTTTTCATTTGACCTTCAAATAGAATAATTTCTAAATAGAGCATTTCTGAAAATTGCATTTCAGGACACTTCTCCTAATAGCATACTACCTACTAAGACCAACCTTTCTACTTGAGGATAACTAGAAACCTGAACAAAATTAAATATAATTACTATTTATCTACTTATATAATGTATACATATATGTAATATTTATAAATACATATTTATAAATATTACATGTATACATGTATTTATATATGTGATACTCATATTTATATATAAGATACATATATATTATATATATATATATTTATAAATGTTACATATATAAGTACATGTATACATTATATACTTATATAAGTATATAGTTATATATACATAACTATACAGTTATAATAAAATTATATATAACTATATAGTTAAGTATATATAGTTATGTATATATAACTATATATGTATATATAACTAAATATAAATATATAGCTATATACTTACAAGTATATAAGTATACTTGTAAGTATATAAGTATATATATACTTATATAGTTATATGCTTATATGTAATATATACAGTATATGCATGTATACACACATAAAGCCTTCTTAAAGGCATTGAAGAGTTAACAAGACAGAAAGGAATCACAGCGAAAAGATCCCAAGCCAGAAAAAAAATCAGAGACAGGCAAGCTTGGTATTTTGAGTAATGCCTCCTCCCCTTTCTATTTTGTTTTTCCCTAAGAGCCATCTGTTTATTCTGGAAAACCTTATAAAATTTAGGCTTTGGTTTAAGACCTCAAAGGGCTATAAGCTAGGAAGACTACATAGAAATATATCCACCTTCATAAAAACTAGCCTTACTCTCTCAGCCCAAAATCTCCTGAAACTGATAAGCAACTTCAGCAAAGTCTCAGGATACAAAATCAATGTGCAAAAATCACAAGCATTCCTATACACCAATAACAGACTTAAAGAGAGCCACATCAAGAATGAACTGCCATTCAAAATTGCTACAAAGAGAATAAAATACCTGGGAATACAACAAAGGATGTAAAGGACCTCTTCAAGGAGACTACATCAAGGAGAACTACAAACCACTGCTCAAGGAAATAAGAGAAGACACAAACAGATGGAGAAACATTCCATGTTCATAGGTAGGAAGAATCAATATTGTGAAAATGGCCATACTACCCAAAGTAACTTACAGATTCAATGCTATCCCCATCAAGCTACCAATGACCTTCTTCACAGAACTGGAAAAAAACACCTTAAACTTCATAGGGAACCAAAAGAGAGCCCGCATAGCCAAGTCAATTCTAAGCAAAAAAAACAAAGCAGGAGGCATCACACTACTGGGCTTCAAACTATACCACAAGGCTACAGTAATCAAAACAGCATGGTACTGGTACCAAAACAGAGCTATAGACCAATGGAACAGAAGAGAGGCCTCAGAGGCAACACCACACATCTACAACCATCCAATCTTTGACAAACTTGACAAAAACAAGCAATGGGGAAAGGATTCCCTGTTTAATAAATGGTGTTGGGAAAACTGGCTAGCCATGTGCAGAAAGCAGAAACTTGGACCCCTTCCTGACACCAACACTAAATCAGGTGGTTAAGAGCCAAACACAAAGCCTAACACCATAAAAACCCGAGAAGAAAACCTAGGCAAAACCATTCAGGACATAGGCATAGGCAAGGACTTCATGACTAAAACACCAAAAGCACTGGCAACAAAAGCCAAAGTAGACAAACGGGACCTAATCAAACTCCACAGCTTCTGCACAGCAAAAGAAACAGTCATTAGAGTGAATTGGCAACCAAGAGAATGGGAAAAAAATGTTGCAATCTATCCATCTGACAAAGGGCCGATATCCAGAATCTACAAAGAACTAAAACAGATTTACAAGAAAAAAATAAGCCCATTCAAAAGTGGGCAAAGGACATGAATAGACACTCTACAAAAGAAGACATACATGAGGCCAACAAACCTATGAAAAAATGCTCATCATCAATGGTCACTAGAGAAATGCAAATCAAAACTACATTGTGATCCACCTCATGTCAGTTAGAATGGCGATCATTAAAAAATCCAGAGACAACAGATGCTGGAGAGGATGTGGAGAAATGGGAACACTTTTACACTATTGGTGGGAGTGTAAATTAGGTCAACCATTGTGGAAGACAGTGTGGCAATTCCTCAGGGACCTAGAAATAGAAATTCCATTTGACCCAGCAATCCCATTACTGAGTATATATCCAAAGGATTATAAATTGTTCTACTATAAGGACACATGCACACGAATGTTCATTGCAGCACTGTTTACAATAGCAAAGACCTGGAAGCAACCCAAATGCCCATCGAGTGATAGACTGGACAGGGAAAATGTGGCACATATACACCATGGAACACTATGCAGCCATCAAAAACGAGTTCATGTCCTTTGTAGAGACATGGATGAACCTGGAAACCATCATTTTCAGCAAACTGACACAAGAACAGAAAATCAAACACCGCATGTTCTCACTCCTAGGTGGGTGCTGAACAATGAGAACACATGGACACAGGGAGGGGGAGCATCACACACTGGGGTCGGTCGGGGGGAAAATGGGGAGGGACAGTGGGGGGGTGGGGAGTTGGGGGAGAGATGCCAGATATAGGTGATGGGGGAGGAAGGCAGCAAGCACACTGCCATGTGTGTACCTATGCAACAATCTTGCATGTTCTTCACATGTACCCCAAAATCTAAAATGTAATTATTAAAAAAAAACTAGCCTTACTCAGAAGCAGAAGTCAGTCTTCTATAGGAAAAATATTATCTACTACCTCAAATTATCCATATAACCTATGTTATACAGTATTTAGCAGGTATTCTTAGGTATTCAAGGTGATGTGATTAAAGAAATGGCAACAAATTCAGAATTTAGTGTAAAGATTCTAGTGGCAGAGTAAAACAGATCTCAATAGAAAATGAGCAAAACCAGAAATGCGTGAAACTGTAAGGGAAAAAAAAAATAAGTAAGGCATTTTAATTTATCTAAACTTAGAGTCCCAGTAGAAACTGAAAGTGGGACTGGAGAAGTAATATTTAAATAGATAATGGTTGAGTATAACCAAAACTAATAAACAATGATGAAAGACAGTGACACACAGATTTAAAAAGTGTTACAAACTCTAAGGGAGGAAGGATGCACACATATTCATGCATATATACACATGCATATAAAAAAAGATGAAATCTTAAAAACAGGCAAATAAAAAAAGGCATATTACTTTCAAGTAAAAAAGAAATTGACTGACTTCTCAGTACAAACAATGTAATCAAAGACCCCAAGATGCCACCTTTAAAGTGTAACTAAATTTCCAAACAAACACTGCCCAAAGGATGTGATGCACATAGAATGAAAACTGAATTCAGATCACAGTTCAGAGATTCAAGAAGAAATGGAGAGTCAGAAAGAATAAATAGGTGGGTTAATACAAATGAATCTATTTGGCAATGATACTAAATTTGGGGTTTAAAGTGTATGGCACAATGACATACAAATAAGGAGGGGGAGTTCACTAAATTACTCTTCCAAAATACTAGCATTATCAGAAAATTAATGAAAGTAATTATTTTTATTAGAATTCAATTCAAGAATTCTTGTAAATTGTAATTTTCAGAGTAACTAACAAATGTGTCTAACAGGTTAATGTAGAAGAGAAAAATGAACACATGATATATTTGTTGAATGTTTCTATCTTGCTTTCTGTTGGATTGATCAAGAATAATAAACTCAAAGTAAACTATTAAGTATTCTGACTAGACTGTAAAATAAAACCCAGCTGTGTTTTTTTTTTTTTTTTTTGAGACAGAGTCTCACTAGTCACCAGGCGCCAGGCTGGAGTGCAGTGGCGCGACCTTGGCTCACTGCAACCTCCGCTGCCCGGGTTCAAGCATTCTCCTGCCTCAGCCTCCCGAGTAGCTGGGACTACAGGCGCGCGCCACCACGCCCAGCTAATTTTTTTTTGTATTTTTAGTAGAGACGGGGGTTTCACCATGTTGACCAGGACGGTCTCGATCTCTTGACCTTGTGATCCGCCCGCCTCGGCCTCCCAAAGTGCTGGGATTACAGGCGTGAGCCACCGCGCCTGCCCCCCCAGCTGTGTTTTAAGCATAAGAACACAGTTGTTGAAAAGAAAGCACTAGAAAAAGATATTCTTCTTGGACTTGGCCATTTCCTATAAATCCATTCAAGGAATGGGCCAAGATTGAAGATTCTGGGTTCTTCCTTGCAAGTGCATTCTTCTTCAAACTACTGAGGGATGGTGACTGGAAGTGGGGGAAAAGGGGGAACCTCTGGGATATTAGCAATGTTCTGATTATTTACCTGGGGTGCTGATTATTAGGATATTTCTAAATATTTAGAGACAGAGTCTCACTCTGTCACACAAGCTAGAGTGTAGTGGCACAGTCTCTGCTCACTGCAACCTCTGCCTCCCGGATTCAAACAATTCTCCAGCCGCAGCCTCCTAAGTATCTGGGATTATAGGCATGTACCACCATGCCCGGCTAATTTTCGTATTTTCTAGCAGAGAAAGGGGGGTTCACCATGTTGGCTAGGCTAGTCTTGAACTCCTGACCTCAGGTGATCAGCCTACCTTGGCCTCCCAAAGTACTAGCATTACAACAACTGTGCCCAGTTGACATTTTTATTTTTAAAAAGTCCAATGACTGACTGCCTGTATAGTTGAGGTACTTTCATTCAACAACTAGTTAATTTTTAAATTATGATTTTATACAAGTTAAACAACAGTGGTATCAAAACTTGTTCTAAAAATGTTTTCCCAGTTTCCCTATACCAGGACTTACAAGATACAGTATGTGTATCAGTCAAAATGCTACAACATGAGGTCTTGATGTCAGAAACTGAGACTTAGTATCTTCAGAAATAGTTCAGAAAATGCTCATCTGGAAGGAGCCTTGGAGAGGGAATTAAGGCCCAGATCATCTAACTTCCCCAGGAAGGGGTCACATATGTTCAGGAGAATGCTCAGAGATGTCCTTCCTTGTTGTTAAAGCAAAATGTTGACATTCTGAAACTTCCAGGGGGAAAACAACTCTGTATATTGGGGAGATGTGAGCATTTTCTTCTCCACTTCCCTGCCCTGGGAGAAGTGGTGCCTTATGTTTATTTTCTTAGTGTCAGGGATGAATAATGCCACATATTTGGAGTGTTCATCAAAAGCCCAGCCACCATCTGGGCTAGAATCTAGCCGCCTTTACAAATGTTTTGTCAGCTATAATTGAATCTTGTTGAAATATGCATGACATATATACATTAGGGCTGGAAATTTGAATGCATAGACTCAATCCTATCTAGCAATTTGAGAACAGCAATGGTGAGAAATCTCTTATTGATAAACCAAATACTTTTACTATTTATATGTTTACTATCTAAGCAAAACCTTACTGAACTGGTAGCCACTGACCCTAAATTGATGTCCATGGAAACAAAGTGAAACAAGTAGAATTTAAGTTGGCTCATGAAAAGTGTTTCCTGGGAAAACTCAAAGGGTAAATATGTTGGGAGATAGTTTTTAATGTCTTTACATAACATAAATATGTTTTTTTAAAAAAAAGACTTAGAAATGTTATATATCCATGTTGCTGATAAATATTTGTTTACATTATCTGCTCATTAAAGCAACTTATTAGCTTACTCTGTAAGAGTAATTGGTTCTAGTTACTCTGCAGAATTGAAAGAAATGAAATCCTCCTTCTTTAAAGATAAGCAATGGCTCTTTCACTGAAGCTAATTGGTCCCCTTTACAAATTAATTCAAATTCATGCAGTTTTACTGAAGCTGTCTTCAAGAATTCTTCCTTGGTGCCCAAATTACTTTTTCTTCTCTAAATCTAATTCTTCTCTGATATTAACAAATCTGGATGGCCATTTTCCCAAATATTTACTAGTTATCCTTCCAAAATCCCTTTTACCCTTCATACTAATTCTTCCCTCTGATGCTACATGGAGAAGTCTGAGCCTAAACTTCATGCCAGCCCAGTGTTTGTTTGAAGGCAGCTATTACGTCTTTTCAGCTTCCTTACCTTCTCCAAGTGAAATATATCCCCTTTCCTCCATGAGTTAGAGGTTAATATTTTCCTGATCCTCCTGAACATGGCTGTGCGCTATAAATCCAGACCTACCCTGATGCCATTTGTTCCTAGAAGGTTCAGCTCAGAGTTTCTTGCTCAAAGGCAGGGACTCATCTTTGACTTCTACACAACTTAGTCCAGGGCCTGGCTATGAAATGCATGTTGTCCAGTGGTTTTAAGCACTTTATGATATATCAGTTTAATTCTGAAAATAAACTGCAGGAAGTAGTTACTACTGTTGTCATACTTATCTTATAGATGAGACACAGAGGGGTTAAAGAAACCTGACTAAGGGCACATAACCCCAAAGTGACAAGCTGGTATTGTTGCCTAACTGCTGGGCTATTTTCTAGCTATTCTACCATGCTGTATTATTAATACCATGACAATATAATTACTACCCAAGACTTTCAGAAGGGTGTGAGAAGGCATCTAGTAAAACCATAAAGATAGATGAGACGTCTGAGAGGACAAAGGACCTCAAGGTAACAAAAGTCAGAACCAAAATTCTGGGCTATTGGTTTTAGGTCCATAGCTTTTCCTATAATACTCTTCATGACAATTATGAATTTTTACAGTGGTTCATAGATTCTTAAAAACATGTATGATTATGTATTCTCATGCTACGAATTGACTTCAGTGTTTCACATCTCCAGATTTTGCTTTGCAAGATGAAGCTGTGCATTTCTACCTCTAATGGGCATAAGTAGATCACCTGGGGATCTTGCTAATACACAGATTATGATCTGGTAGGTCTGGTTAGGGCCTGAGAGTCTGCATGTCTACAGTGCTCCCAGTTGATGCTAATGCTTTCAATCCATGGGGCAACTTTTATGAGCAAGAACAGAGCTATTCTAGTTGGGCTCCAGTTTCTTTACCCAGTTATTGAGAAGCTTGACCTCAATAATCACAAAGGCCCCTTTCAGCTCTAGTAAGTCTATGACAATTGTCCCCATTTCTCTCTGATCTCTGTCATCTATATCTTCTTGGTTGATTATTAGGCACAATGATGATGGTGGGAGCAGTGGAGACAGGGAGAACAGAGTGATGGCAGATACTTTCCAGGAAGCACTTGATCCAAGGCCATTGTTTGTTTCATAAGCAGTCTTCTGCAGCCCCATGATTTTTCCCTATATTCCTTCTCACTACACAGAGTTCATTTCTCTACCAAATTATAGGCCCCTTGATATAATAAGGCAACAGTTTGATATAATGATTATTGGCACTCACTACTGCCCAGGCATTTAGGGGTATGGATTCCTCAAATCTATTACAATAATCCAAGAAGATAAGTACTATTAGCATCTCCCATTAACAGATGAGGAATATGAGGCTCAGCAAACTTAACTAATGTGCACAAGGTTTGAACTCATCTACATTAGAATTAAATTGGATGTGATCCATGAGGTAAGACACAAGGCCTTTCTACATATTCTCTAGCATCACTTTGCATATAAATGCTATTTAAATATTCAAAGACAGACAGAATACCATTGGCTCAGCTATGCTTAGGAAACCAAAAAAAAATTATACATTAGCTATCTTTTTGTGGTTATTTGTTCTTATTTTTCAGCTGGTTGGCCCAGGATGGCCAAAGTAATGTTTCAGCTAACCATATCCTGTTGGTTGCAATTTTTCACTCCAAGGCATAGTGTGATGACTGCAGGGAAAACTGAAAAAAACATCTTTCACCTCTAAGAACATGCGACCTTGAGGATTATCAGGAGGCCGTGGATAATGTCCTGAATCATGAAAATAAGAAAGAAAATCATGAGATGCTTCCTTTGGATATACCTCATACATAATCCATTTTGCCACTTTTGCAATAGCTGATGTTTGTCCTGGTGTGGTTAGGTGAGTTATCCATGGAAAACTAAAATTTCCCTCCAAATACATAGTAGGTCATTTAATTCTAAGTAGTGAATTCAGGGCTATAGCTATATATTTTAATAGAAATGAGAACATAAATGAAAATACCTTATGATACTGCAGCAATTAAAAAATCCTATCTGATTGTTTCATCAACAGAGTAATTACTTTGTTTAACTAGACTGGGACCAATGACAACCAACAGGGCTGCTGGCAATGCTTGGTAATGAGCTGTCATGTTAATTGGTGTTGGGGGGTCCAATTAATTTAAAAAGCATCTCTATTATGGCCAATTCTTTATTCAGCAGACAATTCATGAGTGGCCTTGAACATTTTTAAAGAAATGATCCCAAGAGATAACTGCCACCACTAGCGATTAAAGTCCCACACTACTTTAGACTTAAAATTTAAGCACCTTTTAGTCCAAGACAGTTAACCAAGAATCATTCCAAGTGCCTTACCTTCAATAAGACAGATGCTCAAAAGTACTTGTTGAATGACCACTGCTCTTTCCAAAATGGAAGAAAGAAAATTGAAACATAAACATCAAGCATCCGAAGGCACTCAGATCTATATTATTTAAGTAAAACCACATCAACCAAGAACCAGCATCAAAACCTTGGGCATCTATTTGTCATAAATACCCAGCTATGAATTGGATGGCTATATCTAGAACCTAATTTTTTCTGGTGTCATTTTATTTTTCCTTCTTTAAGAGACTGGTTCTCAAAGGAGGTTTCCAATGTTGGCTGGTTTTACTTTAAATGTACCACTCACTCTAAATGGGCTTCTGATCACTCCATGATCATACTATATTTCTAGTCCTGGATGCTTTTATTCTCTTGGTGATTTCATCCACTGGCCCCTCTCCTCAAAAGCTCAGCACCTCCTTCCCTGGCCTTGATTCACTGTGTTTATGCTTCACAGAACGGAATTTTTTCCACTAGCTTCTAACCCCACATTCACCCACCTACCCACAACTATGCGTGCTCTGTTTTCCCTTCTGCTAATGTGAAGGAGTTGCTCATCTTCAGTTTCGTGAGCTCTTCAAGTTCCACTTGTGGTCTAGAGCTTCTGTACTCTGCCTTACTCAAGAATATCATTCCAGCAATCCCCAAGTCCAGCCTGAAGCAACATTTCTTCCTCTCTACTGGATTATCCCCATCTATGTACTAATGATGTGCTGTTATTTCTCCCAGCATTAAATTGCATTTATGGATCCCTCTTTCCTCATGATCTAAAATATGACTTCCCTGCTTCTCTATAGTTTTGGATGTCTACATCATTTCTAAGAACAGTGAATTATTAACTTCTTTTGTTCCTCATTTAGAGGCTCTATCTTTGGTCCCTGTAAATGTGTTCTTTCTTGCCACTTTGAGTTGTATGAGGGATGCATGTAGCAGTAGAAAGTTAAGTATATAAAATGTTACAGTAACCAAAACAGCATGATACTGGTACAAAAACAGGTAGGTAGACCAATGAAACAGAATAGAAAGCCCAGAAATAAGGCTGCAACTGTATGACCATCTAATCTTTGACAAAACTGACAAAAACAAGGAATGGGGAAAAGACTCCCTATTTAAAAATGGTGCTGGGATAACTGTCTAGCCATATGCAGAAAATTGAAGCTGGACCCCTTCCTTACATTATACACAAAAATCAACTCAAGATGGATTAATGACTTCAATATAAAACCCCAAAATATTAAAAAAAACCCTGTAAGACAACCTAGGCAATGCCATCCTGGACGTAGGAACTGGCAAAGATTTCATGATGAAGACACCAAAGGCAATCACAACAAAAGCAGAAATTGACAACTGGGTTCTAATTAAACTTAAAAGCTTCTGCACAGTAAAATAAACTATCAATAGAGTAAACAGAAAACCTACAAGATGAATGAAAATATTTACAAACTAAGCATCTGACAAAAGTCTAATATCCAGCTCCCATAAGAAACTTAAATTTACAAGAGAAAAACAACCCCGTTACAAAGTAGGCAAAGGGGCCAGTTGCAGTGGCTCATCCCTTTAAACTCAGCACTTTGGGAAGCTAAGGCAGGTAGATAACCTGCCTGACCAACATGGAGAAACCCTGTCTCTACTAAAAATACAAACAACCGGTGGCACATGCCTGTAATTCCAGCTACTCAGGTGGCTGAGGTAGGAGAATCGCCTGAACCCAGGAGTCAGAGGTTGTGGTGAGCTGAGATTGCGCCATTGCATTCCAGCCTGGGCAACAGGAGCAAAACGCCATCTCAAAACCAAAACCAAAACCAAAACAAAACAAAACAAAAAAACGAGTAAAGGACATGAACAGACACTTCTCAAAAGAAGACCTAAGTACAACCAACAAGTATATGATAAAAACCTCAATATCACTGATCATTAGAGAAATGCAAATCAAAACCTCAATGGGATACCATCTCACACCAGTCAGAATGGCTATTATTAAAAAGTCAAAAAATAACAGATGCTGGCAAGGTTGCAGAAAAAGGGAATCCTTATACACCGTTGGTGGGAGTATAAATCAGTTCACTTTTGTGGAAAGCAATTCCTCAAGAAGCTAAAAGCAGAATTACTATTTGACCTAGCAATCCTATTACTGGGCATATACATGGAGGAATATAAATCATTTTACCATAAAGACACATGCACGTGAATATTCACTGCAGCACTATTCATAATAGCAAACACATGGAATCAACCTAAATGCCCATCAGTGACAGAGTAGTTAAAGAAAACGTGGTACATACACATCATAGAATACTATGCAACCATAAAAAGAATGAGATCATATCTATCTTTTGCCAGAACATGGATAGAGCTGGAGGCTATTATCCTTAGCAAACTAATGCAGAAACAGAAAACAAAATATGATGTGTTCTCACTTTTAAGTGGAAGCTAAATAAGAAGAACTTATGAACACAAAAAAGGAAACAACAGACACTGGGGTCTACTTGGGAGGGTGACAGGAGAGGGAGGAACAGAAAAAGTAATTTGGGTACTAGGCTTATTTACTGGGTGATGAAATAATATATACAGCAAACCCCTATGATACTTGTTTATGTAAAAAAAAAAGCTTCACATATACCCCTAAACCTAAAAGAAAAGTTAAGAGCTCATAAGCTCTGTGAGTCTGCTGAAATGATCGTGCATGAGAGGCCATCCTCAATCAGTCACCCCTCAATTTTCTCTGTGCAGCAGTGGCTATTTACTTTGGATAAAAGATAAAATTTATGTAAGTGGTTGAAACTAGTCTTAGGAACACTAGTTTTACACACAAAAAAATGAAACTATAAATATGTGTTTTTTCCAAGGCAAAGACTAGTTTTGTCCTAAGACAACAGTAATCAGTATTTTTCTTGCTTCTGTTTTGTTTTGGTCTTCTTAACACTCTTAAACCACTTTCTACTTTTCACATACCTTACTCTCTTGTACTCTTAAAACTTATTGAAGAGTCCAAAGAGGTTTTACTTCTAGGTTGTAAATATCAGTACTCACCATTGGAAACTGAAACAGAACCACTATTACAATGCTTTTATAATGATGCAAGGGAAGATAGTAAAGATAAAAGCCTTGCATATTAATAACATCTCAGTAATAGGATAAAGTTAGTTCTGGTCTCATGGACCTCCTGAGATCTGTCCTAAAATCAAGTATCAGTTTGTTCCAGAATATGAAAGACAGGAACCACAGATACAACTTGGAAAGTAGAACTTATTTGCCTTGGATTTTGTAATATCTGAATCTGGAAATCTATAAAACCTGTTAAAATCCGAGTGAAGCTTTCTCAATTTTGATGAGCTTATTTTCTTTGTTTAGTAATATCTTCATCTGCAATATAAACTGTTAACATTTTTGTTGTGTGTAATCTGTCCAGATAATGAAGATTCTGTTCTCAACAGAGTAATTTCTGTGCTTTACCTTGACATCATTATGCCCTTGATTATTAAGAAAACAAGGCCTGATCAAGTGGTTCATGCCTGTAATCCTAGCACTTTAAGAGGCCAAGGCTAGTGGATCATCTGAGAACAGGTGATCCCAGCTACTCAGGAGGCTGAGGCAGGAGAATCGCTTGAACCCAGGAGACAGAGGTTGCAGTGAACTGAGACTGCGCCACTGCATTCCAGCCTGGGTGACAAGGTGAGACCTTGTACCCCCAAAAGAAAAAGAAAATAAGCAAACACTCCTCAGTTAAGGTTTTCCATAATTGTATGATTTTCTAAGCTTACTTGTGTGTTTTACTGTCTTACTTAACTGTCCAAATCACCCATCTCTGATTTTTTTCTTAATTTTGCCTTCCTCCAATCAGATTTTTAATGTATATTAAAAAAAAAAAGTTATCAGGACATCTTTTACATATAAAACTCTTTCATTACCTTTGAAATTTCTTAGAGGGTTCCTGGCAAATCACAAGGATTTGTTCTTTAGTCTTTTTCTAAAAAGGAGCTAGAAGTAATCTGGTTCATTTTGTCTACTACTTCTATGAGTTGTATGGGAAAAGTCAAATTGGAAGAGTTGCTCTGCCTTCCCTAGTTGAAATTTGCATAGAATATTATTAATGTAAATATTAAGAAATTATATTCCTTAGGGGAAGTTCTAAGAGATCTGTCAGTGTCTTCACTGTGTATAATGTGTTTTTATTTGTCAGAGTCTTGGCTATGCTTTCTCTGATGACAGAGGCAACAGCAGTATAGCTCAGCCACCGGTCAACATGGACCATCACCTGTTTTTATAAAGTTTTATTGGAACACGGGAAAGCCCATAGATTTGCATATTATCTATGGCTGCTTTCTCACTACAACAGCAAAGTTCAGCAGTTGTGATGGAGATGTTATACCTCACAAGCCTAAAATATTTACTAATTGGCCTTTTACAGAAACATTTTGCTGATGTCTCATATAGTGTTATATGCATAATTTTAGTTATTATTAAAATGCTTACTTGGCCACAACCTTACTTTTTGAATTTAAGTCTAGTATGTTTTATGCCAACAGACTTCAACTGGGGATGCACATCAATGTTACCTATGGAGTTTTATAAAATTGCAGTTATCTAGAATCTACTGCAGACTTATTTAACCTCTTTACTTGACATTCTTGCTGTATTCTTTGTATGCTAGGTATATTATGCCTCAGGATTATTACATGCTATGTATCAAGATTTCTCTCTGCTGTGAAAATTATGGTCATTATTTATATAAATCATATATAGCATTCCCTGTCTTCTTTGAAAATAGCCTTGTTATTCTTAGAGACATTTTATCAAAAACATTTTTTGATTGCCTTTATTATCTTGTTTTGCATTCCACAGAAACAACCAGATTTCCTTGTCAACTGTATTACTCTTGATATGAACTCTCATTAGACCTTTCATATTTGCAAATTGCCAGTAATAAAATAACCACAGCCTTTTTGGGTCTCTGTCATCTACAGATAGCTTTTGTTTTTCTGTGACTTTTCCCTGAAAGCTCTACAATCAGCTCTCAGGGCTCTGAGGAAAAGGATTGAATCAGGCTTGGCATCACTTGGGCAATTTTTCAGACTATACCAAAATTTTCAGATTTCTTTTTAATCAAAAGTATGCTCTATGATACTGCTACCCAAAAGGCCAGTGGAGCAAGAATTAATTAAATAGGACTGAATGAACTAATGAAAGAGATGTTATTGCATTATTTGTTTGCAATATTGTTGATGTTAGCCTAATATCCTGTTTTGATAAGGAAGCACTTTCATAACAATTTAGTAGGCTCTGTTTTTGTAAATTGAAATGAAACATTTGCAAAGGATGTCTGATTTCTACTTTTTCAGAACTCTCCTACCTTCAATTCAGAAATTTTTACTAAAGGTATTTTTTACCTTACATGACGATATATTTATTTGCATGGCTTCGATTAATCTGTCTTCCTTTTCTACCAGAACATAATATGAAATATTGGTGTGCCTCCAAAGCCTTGCCTGGTATATCATATTTGAGAATGATGTTCTTTTAATCAGGTATACTAAGCCACATATAAGAAAGTAAGATGGACTTTTAGGAAGCCTTTGCAAGAAAACTGAGAATCTGATTTTACAGGGTCTGAGCATTATGGGTAATGAATGTCATTTTCTAGCAGGCCAAGAGTGTTGAGGTAATTTGGGAACCCTGAGAAGGGAGAAACTTGCCCAAATTTATAGATATTGCTGGGGAAAACGTGGAATTTCTTGGGCTTGGCCTCCTGGCCTTTGGATAGCAAATGACAGATCCTTTAAAAATCCAGTCTGAGAATCCTCATGAAAACTTCCAGCAAAGCAAACTTAACCTATCCTGTATAGTAAATGAGTCCTTGTTCCACCTATGTAGATAATTAGGCTAGGCCTGAGACCAGTCTTATTTTATGATCACAAATAACCTTTTTTGAGATTATTTTTGGTCAAAAGGAGGAAGACTACGAAACTGATAATAAGCAAACTAATGACTGGTATTTCCAATGGAAAGTCAGGCTTTTTATTTTATTTTTTTTTAGAACAAACCCTTCTAAGTTATCTAATCTGTCCTCTTCATTACCTTTGAACAATTTTATGACTCTGTAACTTGTAACTAATTTATAGTAATGAAAAATAAGTCTTGTCTATAGATAGATAAATTCTGCCAATATATTTACAAAGTCCAATTGACTTCTTTGTCCCCTATCCCAAGGCAAAAGCCAATTTTGTGTGTATTTACACATTTGTTTCAATGTTCTGTATTCCATATAAATGTGTGCTGCTTTTATTTCTCCTTTGAATTGATTGTAACAGTTATATAATAAAATCTTAAACATATATTAACATTTTTTCAAAAATTGCCTCCAAAGTTTCTTTTCATATTATCAAATTAACTTGAATCCCACCTCCCAATATAATTGAAACCTATGACAAATACAGTAGTAGGAGGAAAAAAAATCCTAACATTCCAGATATTAGGAGAAAATAAACACATAAGTCACACACTGTATTTGAAGGTGATGATAGTGTTATAGAGATAAATATAAGTCACCAACTCTGTGAGCTGCTGTTCTGGAAATTTAACTTGCTTGTACAGTGTTTCCCTGAGATGTAACAAAACCTAGAACAATAACCCTTGGAAATCCTCAGTGCTACTTATGGCCTATCAAGGGTCTTGATCTCTGTGACATATGTCATGAAACAGTAGAAATTTGGGGTCTGTGGGTACTAAGACAACAGTGACAACAATTTTCAATAAGTGACATAGTATACCAACTAGTGATAACCTTCCTCCCTTTAGGTTACAAAAGACATCCTCAGGCATGTGGATTTGAGTGCTTATTTGACAGACTGGGTTTTTTTTTCTTCATTAAATGAGTAAAAGTTTATCCTTCACCATGTGTGCCCAGTTCTTTAAGAAAAGAAATCTAAGCTCACTGTATCAACTGAAAATAGACAAGTGTGACTGAAGGTCATCTATCTGGCGTTAGAGCAAAATTCAGTGGTGGTGGCTCTAACTGGGCAGAATTTCTTTATTAAGTACAGTCTGCATTACACATTTGTAGAAAATCAGAGGCCTGTGATTTTTCCTTACCATTTCTCCTAATACAATGCATTCATAAAATATCCCTCATTCTGTCAGTAAATGCTTTGCCAACCAGAATAACATACAACTTCTAAAAGCTTAACTTACTTACAAACTCATGCCGCATATACTAGAGGGCCTTTGGAAATAGTATAAATGGCTAAAATAATTACTAATCTGTGGTAGTGATGGCAGAATCTTCTGATTTTAATACAAGACACATCAAAGCACAAAACTTTCAAACTTCAAAGAATTCCTCATTGACTACCAGCCTACCTTAGAGAATTCTAACTTCTAAAAAAGTAATTTCTTCTGAAATAACTTTATTATGAAACAGTAACAGGCAAATTACCTACAATCACATCTTTATAAAGATTTCTATTCTGAGAACTACATTTTCTGGAAGTCAATGGAAGGCTAATTATGCCCAAGTAGTCCCTGATGCTGAAAGTCTGGGTGCAGGGGAGAGCACAGAAGAGATGTGGATTGTTTCCTCTGTGAAATGGTATCTTTTAGTGGTAGACATATGCATCTGTAAGCAATTACAGAGAGAAGCATTCTGAATTTCAGTTCTTTCATCTCTGTAGATGATAATCAGAGAGATGCATACTAAATTAATATGAAGAATAAAACATTAGAAAACAGAAAAGAGCTGTGTTAAATTTTGGCGTTCATTCTACAGCCTTTATTTCACAGGCTGTAAAACCTGATTCACAAAGTGTCACCTGACTAGGGGGAGGGATGGGGAAGCTTTCTCAGAAGAATGGGATGCTTCTACTTTCCTTGTCTCTTCCATGTGCAATTCCATTCCAAGGGCATCAAAGCCAGGGCTGCTCATAGGCATTATCCCTTTATTTACATGCTCTCCCTTTATCCTCTTTCCCAAAGATAAGTGTTTAACAAACAGAATGACTGTTTTTTTCCTGCTAATAGGTGTCCTCTGGTGAGATTTCCTGAAAAGTTCTGTGCCATTTACTCTGCTGGTTTTCTTCCCAATATTTCTCCCTTCCTCCTTTTCAGCATGGCTTATTGTTTGTTTATTATTATTCTTCTCCTTGGCTGCAGAGATGAACACTGATTAGTCCTATCCAATGAACACATGGCATTACCTTGGCAACTAATATTGGTAAAGGAATGACACTTATTCTAATTCGTCTTAAGTAAGCTGATGGGAAAATTTATTTCCCCATGCTTGAAAGTTAGGGTCTCTCTTTCTACCAGACAGAAACGAAGAGGTACATGGCCTCAGTTACTCCTGCAGCATATTTTAAGCATGAATTCTTGAAGACTCCTGGAGACACTGACCACATAGAACCTAAAACCTGACTTCCTATACATGAGAACACACACATCTCCTTGGTATCTGAGCCACCTTGAGCCATGTTTTTGTTCTTTGCAACCAAGAACACTTTAAATAGATAGAAGATTTGGTTTACCTTTTCTTCTAAGAACTAAGCCTCAGAAGGTTAGGTCACGTAACTAGATCTCTGATTGAAGGGTTATCTATTCCAATCTTGTGGAGATATTTCTCATTTATTCATTCAACATACGTTTATTTACTACCTGAAGTCTACCAAGAACCTTGATGAACACAGCCAGATAGAACCCCCGTCTCTCTCACTTATGGTCTAATGTAGAGGTTCTTAAGGTTTTTGGTGCCAAAGACCTCTTTGGAAAGCTGGTGAAACCTGTGCACCCCATTCTTCGAATGCCTTTAGATGCATAAGACAAAATGTACAGCATTACAAAGAAAGTCAGAAGTCAGACATGTTGAAAGACTAATCAAAATGCTTTAAGAATTGTGACACTGTTATATATATGTGCTTCTCTATTAATGCCTTATATAACAAGGTCAAAGCATCAGGTTTAATAACCAGCATAATTATAATGATGAACATAAATGATATTTTGAGATAGCTGCAACAAATGTAATGTGATATGAATCTGTGAGTTTTAACATGTGCAAAGACTCCATGGCAGGGCAAATCACAGCAAGTAATAGGGATTGAAGCCAGTGTGCCTGTATCACAGAGAGTGGCAATGAGGAATATGAATGAAGTTGCATGATAGACATTGGCTACCTGTTTTATTTGTCTGTTTCTCTCTCACACACACACCTCCCACCCCCCAAAATAACTATAGCAAGAAAATTGCATACAAAATAGCAATAAAATAGCTGTACACAAGAAATCCCAGATGTAGCTTTTGAAATGAATGTGCCTATCTATCAATTCCATTAAATATAAATTTCCCCAGAGATGCTATGCTGTCAATTATAATAAAAAAACTTATATGGGCAAATTATAAGACATTTTAACAGGTAACTTAAATTCTTAAGTCATGCATTAAGGCACTGTTAAAAATCCATTTTATGATGGGGAAACTGGTATCTAGAGAAGAGGAGAATACCACCAGAGGGCACACAGGTAGTAGGGCAGAACTTCCTGCAGTCCTGGCTCTTTGACTCTATTTTGCTATACTCTTTTGCTTCTAAATACCCTGTTCAACAGGACAGGCATAACTAGGTCATTTGTGTTACTTTTCAAGAGCTTTTATTGACAACAAAGAGCTCTATGGAGAAATCCAAACAGAATTATCAAATTCTAAACTTGTCCCTCTGCCAGCCCCATCTCACAACCTCAACCTCTGGGATCTAGAATGAGAATTTTATTTGGTGTGCCTCATTTATTCCACATATCTCTGTGATAAGAAAATCAATTTCCCACTAAATTAAAATTGCTTTTTCATCCTAACAAACACTATACCCCTGGTACACACCAGAATAAAAATAAATTGATTTTTAAATATCCACTGGAAAAAAAAAACAATAAGAAGCATAAAAATCATGGTGCCTTTGTGTGCCTTTTGAACAATTTCGCTATGAAAATGGATTCCTATCTGGCAGATAGCAATCGTGTCTATGACAGCAACATCTTTGGGCAGTTTAGTAGCTTCAGTAAAAACTTCAGTCTC
Source organism: Ateles fusciceps (assembly GCA_036589455.1). Taxonomy (NCBI): domain Eukaryota; kingdom Metazoa; phylum Chordata; class Mammalia; order Primates; family Atelidae; genus Ateles; species Ateles fusciceps. The sequence goes on from JAZHEH010000299.1 coordinate 1,535,460, forward strand.
TGAGATATTTTTCATTAATGATGCTAAATGACCTGTTTGGTTGAATTGTTGCTAAGGTGATAACACAGCTAATGAAATAAACCACTGTAACACTAAAAAAGAGCAACTTTCAAAGGGCCTCAATAGCCTTATGTCCTCACTAGTGACCCCCATCCCCCTTGACCATGTACATCTGGGTCCAAAAACCAAGCATTCCATTTTGTGCTTCAGATTCAACAGCAGGTAATTGACAGCCTTACTTAGGGCTTCATGATTTCAAGTTGTCTCTTAGCCACCTGATTTTCAGGAGAATAAGATTCTTTGTCAGTTAATCTTATCTGTCCTTCTGACAATCCCCCCCTCCATAATAAGGCTGTAAAATGCTTTATCAGTCAAACAAACACTGCCTCCTTATGCAGTGTTTTCCTAGTTACAGAGTGGACATCTTTCTTTGGATGCTGAAGCAGGCCCAGATGTCCCTATGTCAAGCTAAGGATATAGGACCAGAGACAAGCACTTACTTCTGAAACCCACACACCAGGTGTTACTGTGAAAACTGAATACAAATGTTTTGAGGACTAGGATTTCTCATTACTGAGGATACAGGGACTAAAGCTTAAAAGGATGTCCACGGTATATCATCAAGTGATCTTCTGAACCTCGTTGGGGACCTACAATAGCTAGGTTGAAGTAAATGTATTTCAGTTTTAGGAAAAGAAACAGACCAATAAAAAAGATATTTAAAATTCACAGTGTTGAATTTTGTATGGCAAACATTAATTTTACAATAAAAAAATCAAGAACTAAAAATAATGGAAATGTCAATATATAAAGACATCAAGGTACTCTAAGTGCATTATGGGAAACATAATTTGCATATATCCCATTAAATGAAATCAATTGCTGCCACTGATGATAGGACCTTAGGAAAGTCATTGAGATAGGAGTCTCTGTGTTCAGATCTGTATAATAAAAGGGCTGAACTAGATCATCTCTACAGTCCCTTCCGGTTGAAATATCTGAGTAGAAATTCTCTTTCAAGAGGAATATATGGAGATTTAAGAAAAATATTGAAGTTCCTGCATTCTTGCCCTTTAGTCTCACTAGCTATAGATATCAACATATGTTTCTATCATTATATTCAAGCTTGTAGTTCCTCTGGAAAGAAATTCGTGTCTCAAGTCATAGATGGTCCATTTTTAATCCACCTAATTATTGATTATTTTACTATTGACGCAAACACTTCTTTTTTCATCATGAAGCCCTTCTGTGCTGTCAAGAAGTATCTGTACCCAGCACACTTTGAAGTGTATCTCATTAAACACAGAATTGCCAATAGGATTTTCAAAAGCTTAAGCAAAGACGGCAAAGTATTTTAAATTAATTTGATAATTATTCCAAGGATTATAAAGTCCTACTTAATATTCTTATAAAGGACAACTTCAAGATCCTTGCAATCAACCCTCACAAGCAAGAGATTCCTTTCATGATAACTGATTAAAGATATTTTAAAGGATGTTTCTTTGCTCTCTTACAGTATTTGGAGTCATTGTATCTTTGCTGGGGGAGAATACTGGATAAATGGGTTACAGATGCAAGCTGAGTCTGCCTGTGTTATCAAAAGACAGGTTGTTGGTGTCAACATTCGTTATGGCAGAGATGGTGCTCACCAGATATCCATGTGCTCCTCAACCTCCCCCAGGTATTCTCTTACTGCTCCCCTACTCCTGCAACCTTGAAGGACATGTGTCCAAATAGCACAGCTAGAGGACAGAGAAGAGCTACCCAACTTTCATGAAAGTTTACTTCGTTACCTGCCACTGGAATGTGGGGATTTATACCCGACTGCATCATACCTATGCAGCTCTCTGTTCCTTATCTGCGATATGTCAGAGTAAGATGACCAAAGAAGAGAGTCCTAACCAGAGAGGCTTCTAATTTGCATGCAAATTTCACTGTTTACCAGGATACAAATACCTGTATCCTAGGGTCAAGGAATTTGTTCCTTTGGTCTTCCTGAGAATGAAGTTTTCCCTCATTCTCTGCTTAGGAAAGTAGGAAATGGGATGAGGAGAGAAAACTACCTCAAATGTAATAAGGGATCTGTTATTCATCACCAACTTCCCATATTCCTCATTTATGATGTGTCTTGGTCAACTGGGGACTATGCTACTTCTTAGCCTAGCCTTCTTGCATTCTTGGTACCTGCCAGCACTATAGGATCTATTTGTTGAAACTTGTAATTCTAACTTCTAATGGCATCCATGATCCCAGCAAAAAAAAATACGTTAAGATCTCATTCTCATGGAAACAAGCAAACCAAAAATAAGCCACACCAATAAACAAAGGGACCCTGGATCAGAACCTTTTTAACGTGCACTGTCTAATAGATGGAAACATCATACCCTTCACTTGCACAACCCCAGGACTGATGTGCTAAAACCAGTATATTCAATTCTGGTAATGGAACATCATGGATAGTCTGCTGGACTGCAGGGGTCAGCAAAGTACAGCCCATGGGCCACTTATAGCCTGTTTTTATGTGGTCTATGAGCTAAGAATGGCTTTCACATTTTTAAAAGGTGATATGGTTTGGATATTTGTCTCCTCCCAGAACTCGTGCTGAAGTGTAATCCCCAGTGCAGGAGATGGGACCTGGTGAGAGGTGTTTGGATCACTGAGGCAGATTCCTCATGGCTTCGTTCTGTCTTTGCAAGAGTGGGTTGGTTCTCACAGGATCTGGTAATTTAAAAGTACATGGCACCTCCCCCGACTCTCTCTTTGCTCTTCCTCCTGCCATGTGAGATGCCTACAACCCCTTCGCCTTCCACCATGATGGAAAACTTCCTGAGACTTCCCCAGAATCAGATTTTTCCATGCTTCCTGGAAAACCTGCAGAACCATAAGCCAATTAAACCCCTTTTCTTTATAAATTGCCCAGTCTGTTATTTCTTTATAGCTGTGCAAGAATGGCCTAATATGGAAAATGTCACAAAACCAAATAAGCAAATAAACAACACTGTATTACACTGATGTTACAGTGATACACATATTACAGTGATATGTAATGATCTCCTCACTCTTCTGAATTTCTCCTCTTCTTGCAAGATTACTGTCTTCACCAGACAAACATTTAAAGACACTCTCCCTTGATCCTATAACCCCCCTTCACCAACTACCTGGGTTTTCACAGCTGTGCATGTGCTTTATGGACTCATGACAGTAACACCCCATGAAAGCCTTTCCTGTGCTCAAAGATGCAGATCTCTCTCCTCCCATTCTCCCAGCACCATTCTAGCCAGGCTTTCACTGACACCACTCTATCAAATCACTCTTGAATTTTCCAGTAATGACCCCATTTCTCAATGTGATGTTCATGTACTTCTAAGCAGCATTTGAAAAACAGTGGTTTATTCTCTCTTCCTCCTTACCTTTTCCTCACTCACTTTCTGGGTAACTTTTTCCTCCCATTTCCCCTCCTCTATACTGCGATATTCTTTTTCAGCTCCTTTGCTACTTCCTCTTCATCCCTAGTTCTAAATATTGGAGTATCTTGGGCATCATTCTTACTTTTCATAGAAAAGTAAGAATGATTTCATCTAGTCTCCAGGTTTCCTGTATCATTTGCAGACTGATAATTCCCAGCATCTCTCCTGAATTCCAGAATTGCATATTCAACACCTAGCTGATATCCTCACCACTGTTCATAGGCATCTCAGTGTTACCATGTCCAAAGCTGCCTCTCTCCTGCCAAACCTTCCCTCTCCTCTAGTCTTTCCTTTTCAAAAATGACCCTACTGTTGGCACAGGTGTCCACACAACATCTGTGGAGTCATCTGGATTTGTCCCTTTTCTTTGTACCTCACATAGCATCAATCACCAGATTTAGTCTAGCTCATCTTCACATCTCCCTAGTCAAGTCATTTTTCAACACCCCTAACTCATTCCTCCACCCCAGGCTACCATGGTCTTTTGCCTTGATTACTGTGACAATAAACAGTGCCCTGGCTCATCTTCCTGCTTCCACTTTCACCTATAGGGTCTGTTCTTCTCCAGGACAGAGTGGTCTTTTTAAAATGTTTAGTCACATGATTGGCAAAACCATCCACTGACTTCCCATACAATGCAAAATAAAACTGTAATTTCCCCTCATGGCCTATACAATGTCAAGGGATCTGGATCCTGCTCCCTCCTGGACTCTTTCCTGCCTGTTCACTGCAGACACAGGAGCCTCCTTACTGCTCCTCTTGCCAAACATACCCCTGCCTCATCGCCTACCTGTCCTTGCATTTGCTCATCTCTGGCTGGCACTCTTCCCTAACCCCACCCCCAGTTATAGTCATGACTCCTTCTCTTGCTTTATTCTCTATTAAAGAATACCCCCACCTCCTAGGTGGCCTCCCTGACCACCCTCTCACTCTCCCTCCCATCATATCACAGCATTTAAGCAACTGATATATTACACACTCATATTTGATTTGTTTACTTTATCCCATAATGTACACGTTCAACAAGGATTTGACAAAAAAAGAAAGGAGAGGAAAGTTTCTAGCACACCCAAGTAAATAAAGAAGTTTAACCCATTATGTTTGCTTCTGGATCATTCTCATCACTAATTCAGCTCATGTGTCACCTCCTATCTGAAGCCTTTCATGACTACCAATCAGAAGTAGCCCTGCTCTCTGCAGCCATTCTCTATTCCCATGCCCTTGCTTTTGTCCCTTCAGAGCACATATCAGTATCCAAAATGTTCTGTAGCTTTATCCAATTAGTATATAGATTTCATGAAGCACTAACCTTGTCAATATTCACTGTCTCCAAGGCTTAGATAGTGCCAGGCACAAAGTTGATATATGTAAATACATATTGAATAAATGAATCAATCAACAATTGACTGAATAGATCATTTCTTTGCAATAGAAGGCACAAGAGGACATAAGAAAATGAGGACTGTATCAGAAATACACATGTACACACACACGAGAGAGAGAGAGAGAGAGAGACAGAGACGAGAGAGAGAGAAAGGAAGACTGAGTAATAGAAGGCACTTTTACCCACCCTTCCGCAATGATGAGTTGACACTTTTAACCTAGTAAAAAGTCTAGCAACTCACCATCTGTTGGCCTCTCCTAGACCATATATCTTTTCTTGTTCTCTGTGTGAGGGCCCTGAGCTCTGAGAAGAGCCTGCAGATGCTTTCACAGAGGCCCAGATGGTGGTCAGGGATGCGTCTGGAATCTCAAATCAGCCCTGGCTGCAGCTCACCTCTTTTACCTGCTTTGATCTAAAATGCTTCTGATGGGTTTCCAGAATGAATACTGCTGAGGCCTGTCGAGAAGACAGGTTTGGAGTTTTTGCATTTTTGAAAGTGCACCCTGCTGTCAGTACCTGCCACGTTTGTGTTTACATAGAGGATGTTGAAAAACAAATGACCACATTAGGAAGCCAAGTAAAAGGGCAATCACTCTAACCTGGGTACATGGTGAACTGAAAATATTATGTCTCTGTTGTCCCTATCCCCCAGTGCCTAGTGCGCTGGCAGGGCTACAGGGTGCAGTTGTGCAGGCATTCTCATCATAATCTATGTGAATAGCAGCCCCTGGCATTATGCAGGATATGAAATAAAACCTGCATGGTCCTACATTTTGGTTATGATTCATGGCATCTGGATACAACAAGATGCTGAATAAAATTCACTGAATTAATGAGGGATTAAAATTAAAAAAGCCTAGGAGGCTAATTTGCTGTCTGGGGACTATCTCAGATGGCCACTGGACAGGTGAATGAGACTTGGAATAGTCACATCTTTTCAGAAGAAAAGAAGAAAGAATTGGGGTCAGTAGCCTTGGGATACTGCCCATAAGATTTGTCCACTTCCTGGAAGTTGTAGAACCTTACCTACATAATTGATTTTATAAAATGAGTTCCCCAAAACTAGGAAAGTATGATACTTATTTTGCAAGTAAATCAATTTCAGTGTTTTTTTCCCCCTTTCTGTGGATTGTGTCAAGAATGTAATTTCAGAAGCTCTATCTAATGTGCAGGTGCTGGGAAACTTCTATCTGGCCTTCCTGACCCTACTCTTGCTCCTCCACAGTTTTCTTCTCAACAACAGTCCAAGTGGTCATTCTAAAACATAAATCAGTTTCTAAAGCGTTCCATTTTTCCCATCTTGCTCAGAACTAATTCCAAAGCCCTACATAAATAGCCACTGGCTACCTCCACCACATTCTATTTTCTACCTCCATCCTCTACACTCCAGCTTCTGTTTCTCAAGTCAGTCACACTCTCCTCTGAGTGCCTTTTCTCTTACTTTTCGTTTTGCTGTCTCATTTCATGCAAGTTTCTGCTTGAAAAGCACCTCCTCCAAGAAGCTCTCCTGACCATTCACATCTAATACAGAAGTCCTGGTAAGATTTATCACCCATCTTCCTCTACTTTTCCTATGTCTTTCTATCATTTTCTATGTGTTTGTCTGCACATTGTCTCACTTTTCCATAGAATGTGATCTCCATGAGGGCAATGAATTTATCTTGTTCACCTTTCCATCCCTGGCACCTAAATACATACCTGGCACATAGGTGGCTTTTTGTAGACATTAGTGGTTTGCATGAATACAGGTTTGAAAATGGAAACTGCCAAAACCCAGTAAACTGGATATAACCACAAAATCACTGGAAAATAAGGCTATGAATATGGGGCTATTCTTTCATTATCTGCTACCTGATAAAATTGTACCTGATAAAAAAAAGTAAGAGAAAATTTGTGAGGCAATTGCCAGAAGAAATGATCTCATCAAAATAGTACATTAAATGCAAAAGTATTAATGTTAAGTCAGAGCTGTACAGAGGAATGCATTTTGAAAGATACTCTATCTGCATGGAAGTGCTCTTACTAGATATCGTTACATTATTGTGTAATTATGTGTGGGAGCCTCATTCTCTCATCCAAGGAAGAGGTTACCAGTCCACTTAGGTCTCATGTTTTAACTGTTCCTAGGCTGAGTGCAAGGGTAGGGTTGGTGCTAGAATTCAGTTTCCCTGTGTTTTTTAACACAAACTAGCTTCTCTCCATCAGTGGACAAATGGCATATACCCAAGCCTGTAAGGGAATGAAGGAAGGTGAAGGTTTCCCTGTTCCATATATATATTTCCTGAAGAAATTGTGGGAAATGCATTGAATTTAGAGGATGATGATGTTAATACTGCAAATAAAAACATGTAACCTTTACTGGTCTCTAGCTAGGTACCAGACACTGCTTTGAGTAGTCTACATGAAATTAATGCATTTGGGAGGATCAGTAAAATCCTTGTGAAATCTGTCGGATCATGTTGTGCCTCCATCCAAAATCCTTAAAGACTTTACATGTCATCCAGTCTGATTGTGCATGAGCTGGTACTCTGCCTGCCACCTGACCTCCAGGCTGATCTCCTACCATGCCTATCCTAGCTCACATTACCCTTCTGGTCATTTCTCAAATAGCCTTGACATGCTTCTGCCTCAGGACTCCTGAACTTGCTGGTCTTTCTACCTGGAATGCTCTTCTCTTAGATCTTCTCATGGTTTGCTTCCTATGTCTTTGTTCAAAAGTTGTCTTCTCAGTGAGGCCTGCTCTGAGCCCCTATTTCTTATTGCAGACTGTGTGCCCCATCATGGTATTTACTCTCCTGTTTACTGTTGTTTATTTGCTGCAGTCCGATATTCTCTTTATGTGTCATTTATTCATTTAAAGTCTGTCTCCATCCCCTAGAATGCAGACTCGGGAATTTATCTTTTGCTTGCTGATGCCTCCTCTGCATGCACAGCAGTGCCTAGGACATAGCTACGCACACATATATACATGCATATTTTAATATAGATACATACAGAATGAATTAACTCATTCAATCCTCATGATAACCTTATGAGACAAATACTATTGTCATTCTCATTTTACAAACAAGGAAACTGAAACCCAGAAAGATCGAATAATTTGTCCAGGGGTAAAGAATCGATCATTTTTATTGTCCATATCCCAGAGCATTACGTGAGTCGGGTCCTGATAAACAACTTTCTTTGTTCCTTTCTGGCTCTGGAACCTTAGAAAAGTCACTTAACTTTTGTAATTCTCTGTTTTCTACTCTGTAAATGAGGATAATATCAGTCCCAATTATAGTTGGGTGTGGCGTTTCCAAGAAGTAATCTATATGAAGTGTTTGGCCTGGTGATTGATACACAGAAAATATTCAAAAATTGGTGTTCTGGACTCTGATTTGCACCATCATTTTTAACAATTCCAAGTAGTATATTATGTGGAAGTTCTATAATGCACTTAACCAGCTCCCTTTTGTTAGTGACTTACATTCTGGTGAACATTTTGGTACCTCTCTCTTTGAGAATGTTTCTAATTTCTCCCCTTTCTAAAAATTCTAGAAATGGAATTACAGGGCCAAAAGTTATTCATATTGTAAAAGCTTTTAATATACAGCATAAATCTACCCTCCTTAAAAGATTTGATCAGTTTGGACATTCATTTGCAATAGATAAGTATATCATTTTCCCACATCCTCACCATCACTGTATATTACTGTATTTTTTCATCTTTACCATTCTGAAGACTAAAAATTATATATGAGATTGGACATTTTGATGTATTTGCTGGTAATCAATTTCAACTTCAAATTCAATTTCTTAACTTTAGAAAGTCTTTTTTACCCGTGCTTGGTCATCCTTGACTATTAGCTTTGTCTGCACAATTTTCATGGACATACTCCCTCAGCAAGACTGAACTCACTCAAGGCTGTTTTTGCTATAAACCTATTTTCTTATTTTCATATACATTAGTGTAAGACATTAGTGTACATGGCTCTCTCTACTTCTAAACACTTTATTGAGGGTGGGAACTGTATCATACTCCACAACAGATTTATTCATTCATTCCTTCATTCTTCCATCCATTTCACAGGGATTTATTGAGCACTTACTAGGCACCAGTCACTGCTTGGAGCTCTAGGGATACAAAGCAGAACTAGAGACAGACCAAGGCCTTGTATTTAAGGTACTTTCACTGTAATGAGGAGATATAGGTAAACATGAACAAACCAAAAGGGAAATAAGTTACTGATCAATAGGAAGAAACAGAACATGACTCAGGTAGTGCTCACTTTAGCTGGGATGGAGGAGAGTTAAGGAAATCATGATACGTGTCTGCAGGCTAAGCTTTGAGTGGTGAGAAGAACACAGCATGAGAAGGTTTGTCCGACAGCCTCCTAAAAAGAAGGCACATCCTGAACAAAGGTCCTGGGAAGGATATGGCCCTGGGGTTTTTGGGAGCAGAAATAATAGCAGCAAGACCAAAGAGAGGCCAGCAAGGATGAGAAGAAATTGGAAATGAAGGTCAGAAAGCTAGGAAGGCAACAGATTTTCTAAGGTAGGTCCAGTAAGCTTCTCTGGTAAAGTTCCAGTTTATAAATATTTTTAGCTTTGCAGGTCATATGATCTCTGTCACAGCTATTCAACTCTGTCTTTGTAGCAATAAAAGCAACCATAGGCAGTACGTAGATGAATGGATGTGGCTGTGTTCCAATAAATCTTATTTATAAAAACAAGTTACTCACTGCACAGGCCATGGGCTGCATTTTGTGATCTTGAGCTAAACCTCATGGGCTCTGAGAAATAGTCTGAATACTGTCCTAATTGTAATGGCGGCAAGGAGGCAATGACAATAATAGTAACAATGAGAAGCCACTGGAAGGCTTTTTTAAAAAGCAAGTGATGTGTTCCTTACTGGTTGGGGTCTTAGGTCATGATACAGGTACCTAAAAATTGATTGTTAAATAACAGAGGGACATTCTGAACAAAAAGGAAATAATTTTAAAACTCTCTCTCCTAGAATATCTAGCTCAGGGGTGGTAGGCACTGAAGGAATAAAGATAGTATCACTACAGAGAACAAAAACCTTTCATAGTTTCTGTTTCAGTACATCTATGAGTCAGTTTTTTTTTTTTTTTTTAGACCTCCATGAAGGGAGGGCCTTGGATCAAAAAAATCACCGTTGGTTATAAGCCAAGCAATCAATTGGAACATAAAGCTGAATGGGAGCACACAGGCACATTAGAGAGACAATTTTCAATTTTAGGCATCAGAGGACCTGTTACAGACACTGGTGCTTCTGCATCAGCCAGACTGATTGTCAGTGTCACCATTAAGAAATCATTTCATTACATTTTCTTTTCCTAACAACTGCAATGGGAAACTGGATTTCTATGAGAAAATCAAATGATGATCCCTTTCATTTCCCAAAGCCCTTTATTAGGATCTAAAATTAAATAAGCTTGCTTACCAATCATCCACACAGCTCTCAACCCTGGAATAATATGGGACATCTTCTCTTACATGGCCATATCTAGAGATTTCAGTCCATGGACTGTGCCAGCAACTTGCCTCTACTGTTTATTCACTGTGGCCATACTGTCAACATTGACGCATCTTAAGATTCTGACCCATTCCTAGTATACTGTAACTGGGTAATGTCTCAGTTTAGAAACTCATACAAAGCTGCCAAGACCTTATAAAACACTTATCCCTATGCCATACACTCACTGAAGATTTGGGGGGGGGAAAAATCAGCATTTAAGTTGAACCTCAGTATATGAAGTAGAAACATCTATGTGGTTCCTTACTTCTCAGTTAATTTCTTTAAGAAATAATGTACAAGGGGGATTCTGACAAGATGGCTGAATAAGAACAGCTCTGGAGCACAGAACCCAGCAGAGAGATGCAGAAGGTGAGTGATCTCCACATTTCCAACAGAGGTACCAGGTTCATATCAATAGGACTGGTTGGACAGTGGATGTAGCCCAAGGAGGGCGAACTGAGGCAGGGCAGAGTGCTGCCTCACCCAGGAAGTGCAACTGGCTGGAGGATCATGGACTTCTCCCCCTCTGGCACTCTGGTTCAGATACTACACCTCTCCCGTGGCCTTTGCAACCCACGGACTAGGAGATCCCTGCTGGGCTAAAAGCGCCATGAGTTACCAGCACAGATCTGAATGGCAGCTTTGGCCAATGCCAAGGATTGTCGGCAAAGACCTGGGCAGGCATTTTGACTAGTGCCTAGAGCACCTGTGGGACAGAGCTACCCGCTCCCCAGAAAGAGGGGGAGCTGAAGAGCAGGGAGATAGGTGATACAGCCTGGCAGGTCCCACCCCCACAGAGACCAACAAACTGAAGCCCTTTCGCTTGAGAGTTCCACAGTCAGCACATCAGTTCGAGCTTGACCCAGGATGATTGAGCTCAGTGAGGGGAAGGGTGTCTGCCGTTGTGGAGGTGGTTCTAATCTCACCTGTGTAAACACAGAGGAAGCTTACACAGCAGCTGGACTGAGTCTGTGGCAGCCCAACAACGCCTCTGCAGGCAGACAAGGGACAGACTGCCTCCTCAAGCAGCTCCCTGACCCCTTTATCACCAAAAAGATGCCTCATACAGTAGAGCTCTGGCTGAAACCTGGTGGGTACTCTTCTGGAATGAAGCTACCAGAGGAAAGATCAGGCAGCAAACTTTGCTGTTCTGCAGCCCCTGTGGGTGATTGATTCCAGGCAAGCAAGGTCTGGAGTGGACCTCGAGCAGTCCTACAGCAGAGGGGCCTGTTAGAAGGAAAACTAAAAAACAAAAAGAAATAGCTTCAATATCAACAGAAAGGATGTCCACTCAGAGATCCCAATTGAAATCACCAACTTCAAAGATCAAAGGTAGATAAATCCAAGAAGATGGGAAGAAATCAGTGCACAAAGGATGAAATTATCAAAGACCAGAATGCCTCTCCTCCTCCAAGGGATCACAACTCCTCACCAGCAAGGGAACAAAACAGGATGGAGAATGAGTTTGATGAATTGACAGAAGCAGGCTTCAGAAGGTGAGTAATCACAAACTTCTCTGAGCTAAAGGAGCATGTTCTAATCCAATGCAAAGAAACTAAAAACCTTGAACAAAGGTTAGACAAAATGCTAACTAGAATAACCAGCTTAGAGAAGAACATAAACAACTTGATGGAGCTGAAAAACACAGCAGGAGAACTTCACGAAGCATACACAAGTTTCAATAGCCTAATCAATCAAGCAGAAGAAAGGATATCAGAGATTGAAGATCAACTCAATGAAATACAATGAGAAGGCAAGATTAGAGAAAAAGGAGTGAAAAGAAATGAATAAAGCCTCCAAGAATTATGGGATTATGTGAAAAGACCTAATCTATGTTTGATAGGTGTACCTGAATGTGACAGGGAGAATGAATCCAAGTGGGAAAACACTCTTCAAGATACTATCCAGGATAACTTCCCCAACCTAGCAAGCCAGGCCAATATTCAAGTCCAGAGAATGCAGATAACACCACAAAGATATTCCTCAAGAAGACCAACCCCAAGGCACATAATTGTCAGATTCACCAGAGTTGAAATGAAGGAAAAAATGCTAAGGGTAGCCAGAGAAAAAGGTTGGGTTACCCACAAAGGGAAGCCCATCAGGCTCATGGCAGATCTCTTGGAAGAAACCCTACAAGCCAGAAGAGAGTGGGGGCCAATATTCGACATTCTTAAAGAAAAGAACTTTCAACCTAGAATTTCATATCCAGTCAAACTAAGCTTTGTAAGTGAAGAAGAAATGAAATCCTTTAAGGACAAGCAATTGCTGAGAGATTTTTGTCACCACCAGACATGCCTTACAAGAGCTCCTGAAGGAAACGCTAAATATGGAAAGGAACAACCAGTACCAGCCACTGCAAAAATGTACCAAATGGTAAAGACCAACAGCGCAATGAAGAAACTGCATCAACTAATGGGCAAAACAACCAGACAGTAACAAAATGGCAGGATCAAATTCGCACATAACAATATTAATGTTAAATGTAAATGGCCTAAATGCCCCAATCAAAAGACACAGACTGGCAAACTGGATAAAAAGTCAAGACCCATCAGTGTAATGTATTAGGGGACCCATCTCACGTGCAAAGACACATATAGACTCAAAATAAAGGGATGGAAGAAGATTTACCAAGAAAATGGAGAGAGAGAGAGAGGAAAAAAAAAAGTAGATGTTGTAATCCTAGTCTCTGATAAAATGGACTTTAAACCAACAAAAATCAAAAGAGACAAGGGCATTACATAATTGTAAAGGATCAATGCAACAAGAAGAGCTAACTATCCTAAATATATATGCACCTAATATTGGAGTACCCAGATACATAAAGCAAGTTCTTAATGATCTGCAAAGAGACTCAGATGCCCACGCAATAATAGTGGGAGACTTTAACACCCCACTGACAATATTAGATAGATCAACGAGACAGAAAATCAACAAGGATATCCAGGACTTGAACGCAGATCTGGACCAGGCACATCTAACAGACATCCACAGAACTCTCAACCCCAAATCCACAGAATATACATTCTTCTCAGCACCACATCACACTTACTCTACAATTGACTCCATAATTGGAAGTAAATCATTCCTCAGCAAATGCAAAAGAATGGAAATCATAACAACCAGACTCTCAGATCACAGGGCAATCAAATTACAACTCAGGATTAAGACTCACTCAAAACCACACAACTACATGGAAACTGAACAACTTGCTTTTGAATGACGACTGGATAAACAAATGAAGGCAGAAATAAAGATGTCCTTCAAAACGGGTAAGAATGAAGACACAACATACCAGTATCTCCGGGACACATTTAAAGCAGTGTCTAGAGGGAAATTTATATAGAAATAAATGTCCACATGAGAAGCGAGGAAAGATCTAAAATTGACACCCTATTGTCACAATTAAATGAACTAGAGGAGGAAGATTAAACAAATTCAAAAGCTAGTAGAAGACGAGAAATTACTATGATCAGAGCAGAACTGACAGAGATAGAGACACAAAAAACCCTTCAAAACATCAATAAACCCAGGAGCTGGTTTTTTGAAAAGATCAACAAAATAGATTGCTAGCCAGACTAATCAAAAAGAAAAGAGAAGAATCGAATAGATGCAATAGAAAATGATAAAGGGGATATCACCACTGATTCCACAGAAATACAAACTACCAACAGATTACTACAAACAACTCTATGTGCATAAACCGGTATATCTGGAAGAAATGGATAAATTACTGAACACTTACATCCTCCCAAGACTAAACCAGGAAGAAGTTGAATCCCTGAATAGACCAATAACAAGGTCTGAAGTTGAGGCAGCAATTAATAGCCTACCAACCAAAAAGAGTCCAGGTCCAGATGGGTTCACAGCTGAATGCTACCAGACATACAAAGAGGAGCTGGTACCATTCCTTCTGAAACTATTCCAACCAATACAGAAAGAGGGGAATCTTCTCTAACTCATTTTATGAGAACAACATCATCCTGATACCAAAACCTGTCAGAGACACAGCTAAAAAGGAAAACTTCAGGCCAATATCCATGATGAACATCGATGCAAAATTCTTCAATAAAATACTGGCAAACCGAATCCAACAGCAAATCAAAATGCTTATGCATCACAAGTAGGCTTCATCCCAGGGGTGCAAGCTGGTTCAATATATGCAAATCTATAAACACAATCCTTCACATAAACAGAACCAAAGTCAAAAACCATATGATTATCTCAACAGATGAAGAGAAGGCCTTCAAAAAAATTCAACAGCCCTTTATGCTAAAAACTCTCAATAAACTAGGTATCAACGGAATGTATCTCAAAATAATAAAAGCTATTTACGACAAACCCACAGCCAATATCATACTGAATGGGCAAAAACTGTAAGCATTTCCTTTGAAAACTGGCAATAGACAAGGATGCCGTCTCTCCCCCATTCCTATTCAGTATAGTACTGGAAGTTCTAGCCAGAGCAAGCAGGCAAGAAAAAGAAACTAAGGATATTCAATTAGGAAAAGAGGAAGTCAAATTGTCTTTATTTGTAGACAACATGATTGTATATTTAGAACACCCCATCCTTTCAGACCAAAATCTCCTTAGGCTGCTAAGCAACATCAGCAAAGTCTCAGGATACAAAATCAATGTGCAAAAATCACAAGCATTCCTATACACCAATAACGGAAAAAGAGAGCCAAATCATGAGCAAACTCCCATTCACAATTGCTACAAATAAAATAAATTACCTAGGAATACAATTAAGAAAAGATGTGAAGGACCTCTTCAATAAGAACTATAAACTACTGCTCAAGGAAATAAGAGATGACACAAACAGATGGAAAAACATTCCGTGCTCATGGTTGGGAGGAATCAATATCGTGAAACTGGCCATATTGCCCAAAGTAATTTATAGATTCAATCCTATCCCTGTCAAGCTACCACTGACCTTCTTCACAAAACTGGAAAAAAATGACTTTAAACTTAATATGGAACCAAAAGAGAGCCCACATAGCCAAGACAATCCTAAGCAAAAAGAACAAAGCTGGAGGCATCATGCTACCTGACTTCAAAGTTTACTACAAGGCTACAATAATCAAAACAGTGTGGTACTGGTACCAAAACAGAGACATAGACCAATGGAACAGAACAGAGGCCTCAGAAGTAATGTCACCCATCTAAAACCGTCTGATCTATGAAAAACCTGACAAAAACAAGCAATGGGGTAAGAATTCCCTGTTTAATAAATGGTGTTGGGAAAGCTGGCTTGCCATGTGCAGAAAGCTAAAACTGGACCCCTTCCTGACACCTTACACTAAAATTTACTCCAGATGGATTAAAGATTTAAGCATAAGACCTAACACCATAAAAACCCTAGAGGTAAACCTAAGCAATACCATTTAGGACATAGGCATGGGCAAGGACTTCATAACTAAAACACCAAAAGTAATGGCAACAAAAGCCAAAACAGGCAAATGGGATCTAGTTAAACTTAAGAGTTTCTGCACAGCAAAAGAAACAGTCATTAGAGTGTACCAGCAACCAACATAATGAGAAAAAATTTTTGCAAGCTACCCATCTGACAAATGGCTAATATCCAGAATCTACAAAGAACTAAAACTAATATACAAAGAAAAAAAACAAACAACTCCATCAAAAAGTTGGTGAAGGATATAAAAAGACACTTTTCAAAAGAAGACATTTATGAGGCCAAGAAACATATGAAAACATGCTCATCATCCCTGGTCATTAGAGAAATGCAAATCAAAACCACACTGAGATACCATCTCACGCCAGTTAGAATGGCGATCTTTAAAAAATTTGGAGACAACACACGCTGGAGGGGCTGTGGAGAAATAGGAACACCCTTATATTGTAGATGGGAGTGTAAATTAGTTCAACCATTGTGGAAGACAGTGTGTTGATTCCTTAAGGATCTAGAAATAGAAATTCCATTTGACCCAGCAATCTCATTACTGGGTATATACCCAGAGGATTATAAATCATTCTATTATAAACACACATGCACACATATGTTCATTGTGGCACTGTTTACAATAGCAAAGAGCTAAAACAAACCCAAATGTCCATGAATGACAGACTGGACAAAGAAAATGTGGCACATATACACCAAGGAATACTATGCAGCTATTAAAAATGATGAGTTCATTTTGTAGGGACATGGATGAATCTGGAAACCATAATTCTCAGCAAACTGACAAAAGAACAGAGAACCAAACACAGCATGTTCTCACTCATAGGCAGGTGTTTAACAATGAGAACACATGGACACAGGGAGGGGAGCATCACATACTGTGGTCTGTTGGGGGTTGGGGGACTAGGGGGAGGGACAGTAGAGGGTGGGGAGGTTGGGGAGGGGATAACATTGGGAGAAATGCCTGATGTAGGTGATAGCGGGATGGAGACAGCAAACCACATGGCATGTGTGTACCTACGCAACAATCCTGCAAGATCTGCACCTGTACCCCAGAAGTTAAAGTACAATAAAAAATGAATAATAATGTACAAGATACTTCCATACCTCAAGATCTAAAACATAAAACAAAAAGATAATGATCTGGTGGGTGGGTTAAAACCAAGGACTCCATTCATCTGGCATTTGGTGTAACACCAGGCAGTAGCCTTCACCTCATCAACAATGTAATTTGGCCATGATGCCTCAACCTAGTCACTTTGACAGGGAACTGGGAAGGTTACCAGACAAACACAACAGAATTGATAGAATTGGAAGGCAGATTTTGCCGGCCTAAATATCTGGCCTTGATGCTAAAACCCAATCATTACAATCTGATCTAGGGCTTTGGGTCTGTTAGCCAGAATCTCCTAGGTGTGAACAACTGACTCCGTATGTGTAAATCAAGGCTCTTTGGAAATAATCTAAGTCGTTTGCAAGTGATAAATCACTAACGTGAGATCACATCTACATTGAAAGTGAGGATGAAGAGCCTGCAATATGAGAAGGAAAATAGGATGTTTTGTTTCAGTCATTCATTTGTCCACCAACAGATTTCTACTGATGACTCACTGAGTGTGAGTTTCCTCCTTCAGGTATATAGAGACATTGAGAGCCTCAAGGGAGTGCTATCAATAAGTTTAGTGGCATTAACCTGTCTTTTACATTCCTTGCCACAGTATACCTTTCTCTATGATCTCTCTATTGACTACCTGTACCCCTTTTTCTTCCCCAACATCATCATGTACATGAGACGTAGATGGAAAACGTGGGTTTTGTTGAATTGGGATATTCCACTGGGGTCCTCCTTGAAGCCTGCAATTGGATACCTATTTATTTGAGGTTGCTCACATTCCAATGGCTTATGACCAGAAAACTTTATGGCCAAACCCAGTCAGACCAAGAGAGTCAAATGTGGTCCTGAGCTGGGTGGGTATAGAGCAACCAAATGTATTATCAAAGGTAACAAGCTGAGCCATCTGAAGGTGTGTAACTCCAGAGCAGGTGGCATGTGCCCTGAACTCTTACACCCCAAGTGCTAGTCATTTGAGGATAGCTTTATTCATTAGGACCTGCTTGCAGTTTAACAACCAGAGATCCATTATACTCAGAAGAAACTAGTGTTGTGGTAATGTAGTGAGAATATACCAAAACAAGGAAGGCTGTAAATGGGCAGTATTTCTAGTACACGGATACTCTTCAACAACAATTCTTATGATTCCCTGTAATATACAAACATTATTATGGTGTTGCGGTCTCATTCCAAAGTCTCATGCTTTACTTGGGGAGGGAGGGTATAGACTGAAGCCAGTGTTCATGTTTCCTCCCCCATCAAACATCCTATGAAGCACAGATGAGAGGAAGATCACATGCTGAGTTCTCATCTAACGTTCTTTGGTATAAGGGATTTGGTGGCCTCTTTCTGAAGGGGGGAAGTAAAGATGCTATAAGTTACTTCCGGGCTCTGATGCAATTTTTGCTCCAAGAGACTATTCTCATTCTTTCTCGCCCTTCAGGTTGTGTGCTAAACTGGGTCTAAAAATATGAGCATAAAGAAAGTCCATTTAAATCATGACTGGTAGCCACTGCCAGTCTTCCCAGGGTAAAATTTCACATCTTAACTGTCAAGCAATTCCTTACTTACAAGCAATGAGTAATTTTCTAAAGCGTAAGCCCAAGCGTGTCACACCACTGTCCCATAAGCCATTGAAACACTTCTCCCCCTTGTTTGAAAAATAAACTCCAGGCTCCTAAATAGGGCACACAGGGTCTTCCGGGGATTTACCTCTACCCACCTCTCCAGTGTCAGCTCTTACAGTCCCACTAATTTAAAATACAGCCTCTACTGACAGTTCCCCCAGATATATGACTATTTTACCTTCTGGGGACATATTTTGCTGCCAATGCCTAGATAGACATATTTTGCTAAGGGGAACCAAGGGTAGAAGAATAAAGTTATCCTTTACTGAGCATTTACTAGGTAGAAAATGTTTAAAGAGCTTTACAGACTCTCATTTGCACAATTCTAATATCATTACAAATGTTTTTCTAGGTTCAGTACTGTGCAAATAGGCCAGTTAGCATAAGTCAACTTAATGATCACATATCAAGAAAAAAAGAGGAAGAGGAGAAAAGAGAAGGGTTTCTGAATAAAGCAACTTGTAATGGGTTCATGCAGATATAATTAATTTATAATAAACTATTCATGTTGGAAGTATGCAAATTGATCAATTTTGACATATATCTGTGAACCCATCACCACAAGCCGGAGAGTGAACACATATTACCCCCCCAAAATTTTCTCATGCCCCTTTGTAATTCATCAGCCCTTCCCTGCTTATTTGTAGGCAACAACTGACTTTTCTGGCACTATAGATTAATTTGAATAATTAAAAATTGATATAAATTGAATCATACAGTATATGTTTCTTTATGTCTGGGGTCTTTTAATCAGCACTTCTTTTTTAAGACAGAGTCTCACTCTTGTCACCCAGGCTGGAGTGCAGTGGTGTGACCTCAGCTCACAGCAACCTCTGCCTCCCTGGTTCAAGCTATTCTCCTGCTGCAGCCTCCTCAGTAGCTAGAATTACAGGAATCCACTACCACCCCTGGCTAATTTTGTACTTTTGGTAGAGACAGGGTTTTGCCACATTGGCCAGGCTGGTCTTGAACTCCTGACCGCCCACCTCAGTGATCCGCCCACCTCGGCCTCCCAAAGTGCTGGGATTACAGATATGAGGCACTGTGCCTGGCCTTAAGCAGCATTATCTTGAGATTTATCCATGCTGCTGAATGCATCAATGATCCATTGCTTTTTTTTTTTTTTTTTTTTTTTTTTTTTTGAGATGGAGTCTGGCTCTGTTGCCCATGCTGGAGTGCAGTGGCATGATCTCAGCTCACTGCAAGCTCTGCCTCCCAGATTCAAGCAATTCTTGTACTTCAGCCTCCCAAGTAGCTGGGATTACAGACACATGCCACCACACCCAGCTAATTTTAGTATTTTAGGTAGAGACGAGGTTTCACCATGTTGGCCAGGCTGGTCTTGAACTCCTGACCTCAGGTGATGCCCCCGCCTCAACCTCCCAAAGTGCTGGGATTACAGGCATGAGCCATGCTCTCAGTCTGGTCCATTGCTTTTCACTGCAGAGTAGTATTCCATTTTGTGGATAAACCCACCCCCAGTTTTTTATCTATTTACCTTTTCAGGAACACTTTGGTTATTTCCAGGGTGGGGCTATTAGAAATAAAGCTACAAAACAAAACAAAACAAAATACAAACCTCACGTACAGGTCTTTATATAAATACACTATTTCTTTTCTCTTGGGTAAAATACATAAGATGAATAGCTGGAGCAGTATGGTAGGTATATGTTTAATTTTTAAAATACCTGGCGAGCTGTTTTCCAAAGTGGTTGTACCACATTTTATATTCCTACTGGCAGTATATGAGTATTCTGGCTGCTCTTTATCCTCATTATCATCTTGTATCATCAGTCTTTTAAGTTTGTATGCTAAGCAATTTAAAGATTTTATTTTCTCTTAAACCTAGAGGTAGAAATAAATAGACCCATGGTGAAGAGGAAAGAATTGAAGACCAAATAAGTTAAGTAATACATCCAGAACATACAATGATTAGGCTCAAAGCAGTATAGGATGGTGGAGTTGAAGAAAATGCCCCCAAAAAATCAGCTTCTAGGACCACAAGAAAGGAAGGCAAAAGAGGCTGGAAAGAATTCACAGTTGGGCCAGTATTGTGACCTATCTATACCTATTGCACCCAGGATTTGACAGACCCCTGACTGCCCATCAGCAGACCATGCTCTGTTATGGTTTCCTGTGCTTTGAGAGAGATTCTTTCTGAAAATGAGAGATTGTTTCTGATGCTTTGAAAAAAGCTAGAGAACAGAGATGTGTCAGTTTATCCTAGTTCTGCTTATAAATGTGAGGCCTGGGTTCCTATGGCTGTGTCTCTTAGTTGCTGAGTTCTCAAAATGCAAGACACATATGGGGAAAGTGAGCTCCAGGGAGCTCTCCATGGGAGGTGGCAGGAAGATTCAAGGTCTGTTGTTGAGATTTCCCTTTTAGCAGGAATTTCTCTTTCTGAGTATCACTCTGTTCAAACTTTCAGTGATTAAAGCCTTTCTTTAATGCAGTAAGTTATTCCCTTTCTAGTTCTAGCTCAGTTCAGTTTTATAAAGGCCCTTGATTTTTACCTGCTGAAGTAGCTATTCTAGCTAGAGCAATGGTCCAAGATGGTTGAGACTCCAATTATCCTAGGTGGCTGAATCTGAAATTAGCTGATGTATTATGGCAGGAAGAAAGAGGACTGCACCATCCCAAGCCACCGGCTAACACTAGCCTTGCAAACAGCTGGTTTCTGACAGCTGTTTAGAGAGAAGCTCAGTTATCACCAAGGTCACAGCAGGCAACAGAAAGGACATAGTTTCATACGCTTCTGGTAGGAACATGAACAGACAAAACCAAACAGCAGAAGCAAGACCTCTAAATCAGTATGAGTTTCTATCACAGCATGAGTGCACAAATGACATCAGCAAAAACTATGCACTGGGACACCCCTCACTCCTGTGTTCCAAAGCAAGGTGGAGGTTCTTACTAAGCATGCTAGAAGAGAAAATATGGATTTTTGTTTTAAAATAAGTTTGGGTATCTGTGTAAATGTGCATATGTTTATATGGCTAGATGTTACCACCAGTTGATTGGACAATGATTGTCTCTAGGGTGTAGGATAATGAGAGTTATGTTTCTTTGCTTAGTTGCTGTTGATTAAAAAAAAAAAATTAAATAGTGGGCAATGTTATTTTCAGAATTAAACAAATTTTCAAAATTGTATTTCTATTGAAATAACAAAACAACATAATTCACATATTTTTTTAATGCTTAAAAAGTCCAAAATAGCTTTCAAACCTACTCCATCCTTTCCCATCCCTTAGGATTTCTTCAAACCAGTGCTATCTATCTTTTGTCATATTATTATAATAGATACTCAACTAGTTTTCTTACATCTAGCTGCTTTTCACCCTTGTTCATCCTCAAGCACTGTCTCTAAAACTCTCATTTCAAAATACCTTATGCTCACGATTCTCCTACATTTAGAAACTTCTGCTGACTCTTCATAGATTCAAGGAGAAAATTAAAACAGAGCCCTTCACAATCTGGCTTTTGCTGCTTTTTACTACATCTTTGCCTCTGCTATAAAGTCCAGCCCCACAAAACCAGAGGGTGGTGGAACTGCATCAGAGGAAAGACCACCCAGAATTCAACATGCATATAAGTCCATATTTCTTCTTAAGGCAGACAAGAAGATATTTCAGCTTACAAGCTACAATATTTTAAGTTAACTTGGCCCACTACATGGAAAAGATGTGACTCTTGCCAAAAGTTTAATTTGGGAGAGAAACAGTGGGATTCACATTGTTCCAAAATCTGCACATAAAATGATTTTCATTAATTCTGGTTATTATACTCTCACATTTTATAAGAGTCAAAGTTGTATAAGTGCAATCTGTCTCCTCTCTGTGTTATGTGTTGAAAACATTGTCCCTCCCTTTTTAACATGTGATATAATTTCTTACTATGTCATGCTACTTTCTCTGCCTGTAAACTTTCTCTAAATATGACAGTTCCACTTGTCATACTGTCTGTGAAGCATAAGTGGAAGCTCTTTCTGTGTGCCTGTCCTTTATTCTTTGTGCTACAACTGTAATATTTCTCACTGATTCAATGTTTGTTTGAAGACCTACGTTGACCATTAGTGTATGAGTTCCTAATGGAAAAGAATACCATTTTCTTTATCTCTGAATCACAGTCCTAAACAGAGTACCAGGGGCAGAGTACATGTTTTATCATTGTAAGTTTAATAACTGAAAGACCATGATAAAATTTTAATCAAATTAAATAGTACAGAAGCATAAACTAATATATAACTTCCTTAGAGAACTAGGGCTGCCCCTTGCTGGATGGAATTGGCAATTTAACAAAAAAAGTTAATCATCAGAGATTAAAAAAGAATTAAAGTGAACCCCAATTCTTTGGCTATTCTTTAAGTAGAGTAATCTTTATAAAAACTATCACTGGTTTTCACACAATGACAGCAAACAGCTGAATGGGAAGAGGTATCAAGAATATGAAACTAAATCAGAAATAGCATATAGATTTCAAATTCAGTCCACTTCTGTTTTGTTAATAGTCCTTGTCTTAAAACTGTGTTGAAAAAGATTTAAAGACCATACCAGGGGACAGGGGAAGTGTGCCATAATTGATTAGTGATGTCTGCCTTGGGCATGTAGGAGAAACTTTTATATACCTGACAAATATTTCTGATCCCTGTATTAGTTCCAGGGCAGATTTTACTTTGTGTTTAGATTCTGAGGGGCTATCTGCTACATGCAGAAGATCAAAAGTTCTTGGTCTATATTCTCAGTTCCCCAAGAAATACCCCTGGGGAACACCACTGTCTACCTACTATATCGCTATCTTTGGTCCCAGGTCCAGGGACTTGGTCCTGACTTTTTAATGGTCTCTGGCCCAAGTCTTGGGACTGATGCTTCATTCAGATATTCTAATCCTTGACTTTGTCTTTGACTGTCGATTAGTGTCTTTCTGATCTCCGGGTTCCTTGATTTCTGGACCTTCCTTTTGCTTGAAATGAGAGTTAATTTATTCCCAAAGGTTCTAAAATTAAGAATCAAGTAAATATTTACAAGATATCTTCTGTAAATGGGAAGAAATAAGTGAGGCTTTTAAAAAGCATGGTTGGCATCCACTGGCATTTTTCCAGAAAGCTTGAAAAGTGGGAATATAAATTAGTTCAACCATTAAGGAAGACAGTGTGGGGATGCCTCAAGGATTTAGAAATAGAAATACCATTCGACCCAGCAATCTCATTACTGGGTAAATACAAAGGATTAGAAATCATTCTATTATAAAGACACATGTATACTTAGGTTTACTGTGACACTGTTCACAATAGCAAAGACTTAGAACCAACCCAAATGCCCATCAATGATAGACTGGATAAAGAAAATGTGGCACATATACACCATGGAATCCTATGCAGCCATAAAAAAAGGATGAGTTCATGTCCTTTGCAGGGACATGGAAGAAACTGGAAACCATTATTCTCAGCAAAATGACACAAGAACAGAAAAGCAAACACCACATGTTTTCACTCATAAGTGGGTATTGAATAATGAGAACACATGGACACAGAGGGGAACATCACACACCTGTTGAGGGGTTGGGGGCTAGGGGAGGAACAGCAGGGGAAAGGGTATTGGGGAGGGATAGCATCAGGAGAAATACCTAACGTAGATGACAGGGTGATGGGTGCAGCAAACCACCATGGCATGTGTATACCTATGTAAGAAACCTGCACATTCTGCACATGTACTCCAGAACTTAAAGTATAATAAATTTAAAATTAAGATTAAAATTTCAAAATGACAAATGTTTAAAGTGAGGATATGGTAATTATCCCAATTTGATCATTATATCATCTACATGCATTAAAACATCACATTGTACCCTATAAATATGTACAATTATCATGTCCACTATAAATTTAAAAATAAAATAATTTTTCTTTAAAAGAAAAAAGAAAAATGAATAGTTCTATGCCCTATTCTAGACCTGTCAACCAGTAAGGGATTACAGGGTTGTGGGGGACATGCAATAATTTGTTAAACAAATTCCTCAGGGGATGATCATGAACACAATTTGAAGAACCACTGAGATAAGAACCCTTAACTGGCTCAAAGTTAGCCAATAATTGCCCCAATTTGGACATTTAGTGATCGAATGCTCCAGTGGAAATCAAATTAAGTTTTTAAGTTTTGCATTGTACCTTGGTTCTGTTATAATATGCACAGAACAGTGGCCTGTGGGTGCCATTTTAGAGGACAGGATTCTTTCTTCAAGCCACTATTCCTTTTCCGCAAATTTCCCTGCCCTTCAACTGCCTCAATCTTTTTGTTTTTCCTCTTCTCACCATACTCCTATCTAAACAAACACACTTATACACAAAGAAAGACCTCTGAGAACCTCTGATCCCATTCATTATGTATCAAGATCTATGTTTCCTTTGTAGAGTCACATTGCAAAAGCAATGTCTCCCTGCCTGTGTATAAGGATATGTTAACTCACCTAAAAAGCTATTCTGGCAACAACTGGCTAGAAAGTTCTAGATAAACATATCATCTATAGACTTTTTCAGATTTTAACAGGGTAGCCTGTATTTTCCCTACCTAAAGCATACTCCTTTTTCTAGATGTGCAACTCCCTATATAGATACAACCAGAAGGCAAGATTTTGCTTTTCATAGAAAACATTATAGTCTTCAACAAAATAATGGGATGTTATCACATCACACTGGGCCAACCAGCTTCTACTGTGCTATTGATGTACCAGTTTTAGTGTGTTCTTGCATTCATTACAGTCACCTAAATATAATTCCTGAAGCAGGAATCATTCTCTTGTGGTTAAAGTTCACCATTTCCATCCCTGGCCATGAGGTGAGATGCTCATTCTAGAAGTCACGGGGTTAACAGTGACAAAACAAGATAGCAGTGGTCTCCTGTATCCTCCTTAACAAAAGCAAAAATAAACTTCATGGGGGTTAATATTTCACACAAAAAAACAATAAGAAAAGAACACTGCTTGTTCTTTATGCTGTGCTAATAAATTTGACAGAAATTTTTACAGATATTCCTAGCATAATCAATATAAATTCAATTTCTTGCAACAGTAAATTGTTATTACTGAACTCACTGCCTAATCTTACTTTTTCTGTTATAATTCTTTGATTTAAAACACTTTAACTGTTAGATCTAAACAAAAATGAAAATGTTATTCTGTAGGTTGCTGGCTTGGCAAAAATCCCTTTTGCTATGATCTCCTTGTTACATTTGATAATTTGCCACTTTCCAAAATTTAAATGCCATGGTTTCACATATATGCACTGCTTTTTTCCCATTGGCTGTTCATACTTTGCTAGCCATATGCCTATGATAAGTGCATGTGCATTTTTATATAATTTACTGTTTGCATTTGGCAATTCTATACCTTTAATTGTGTCAATCAACCACGTAAAACTTCATAACCCATTGAGAATACACAAAGAAAAATATGTTCCTTCTAAAACTCCAGGATAAAAAGAACGCTGCTTGAAGACAGCCTAAATTTCCCCCACACTCCAATTCTACATACACAGTGTTCTCTAGAACAACTAGAATTCAATTCCTGATACCATGTTTCATTTTCAGGTTTTTAAATGAATGTTTAAATTATGCCTGTGACTTTATTGAAAGATCCATAATCATGACTGGAAATGAAAAATGAAATGGTAGAGACATATATTGTCAAATAGGCATAAATAATCAGACTCATCTATAAAACCGCTATAATTTTTCCTTATATTCCATAAGAATAAACTTACAGGAAAGGTTTTAATGTCTTTAACCTGTTGCATGAGGTATTGGGTTATTTTAATAACAAAATTATTATTATCTCATAGGGTTTTATGATACTCGTCATTCCCTATGAAAATTTGAATAGTTATCAACTTACTGGCATATATTTTTTTCTTCTCTCTATTGTATTTTACTACTCTAATTCATATTTTACTATTTCTGTGGCTCAGGAATAGACAGAACAAAATGTTGTTCAAGTTGGTTTCACAGACAGTAAACATGCATTATGAAATTGAAACATGCTATGCTTATGAGTATATATTTTAGAATAACTTTCTCTAAAATACTTTATGACTAAAACCATCATCTGGAATCATTCACTGTCCTTGATTTTAGAATTCTGTGTGGTTTCATGAAAATTTACTTTTTTAAAAAGACGGTTCAAAATTATAGCCTCTGATTTACACAGTTTAGGTAAAATATATCTTTTCAGCTGGAAATTAGTAAAATGCCATTAATCCTTTGCATGATTATATGGAGAAGAGAGGTAACGATGAAAAACTAGATTAATCTAATTCCTGGATACACAGACTGTTGCAAAATTTTAGACAGTCTAAGTCAATCCCTGTTTTCCCATTTAAGTCCCTGAATGTTTCAGAGATTTGTCCAAAGTAACATGGAACCCGACTAGACCTCCAATGCCCTAACATCTAGTCAAGCTATTCCTAGACCCTCTTGTGCAGAATTTGTCAGTTAGAACTCTAAGTCACAGGTACACCAACCTGCTAGAGCTGCCTACATCCAGTGAAAGATACCATGTCTTATCAGTATCAATATATTAGAGTTGATATTAAACAACACTACAGCCACATGGGTGAGTATAGGAGTCAGATGTATAAGAATCATGTCTAGAATCAATGTCATCGGACTGTCTAAATCAAAGATTCACAAGATTTATAACTACCCTGAAGGTGCATGTGCACTAGCAAATATGTTGCCCATAGAGTTTCACAGCTTGATGACACTCCCTCTACACCAAATACTGCCTCTTCCTCTTTTAGAAAGTTGCATCTCTGATCTCACTATGATTGCTGGACCTGATTAATGTCTATCTGATTGTAGGGAGCCTATGGTGAAATGCTAACCAAATCTTACCTATATTCACTCATCTGGGTATATATTGTACATATACAACTGGGCAACTCTACTTTGTTGTATAGCTTGAGTATTAGATCCAATGGACAGTGATAGCCTAGGTAGCCACTAGGAAGAGAGAGAGAGCATTTACATTGGTGATAGTAATGACCATCACACATTCCCACCTGGAGGAGAAGGTACTATGCGGCTCTTTTCCTATCCCCTAAAAATATGCGTGTAAGTAGAGAAGGTGGGGAATGAATGGTTATGAAGAGTTGTTTTAGGTAGATTAGACAATTTTATACTAGATAATCTCTCATTACATAGATTAGACAATTTTATACTAGATAATCTCTCATTACATTTAATAATTCTATAATAAATGTTAATTTGAAAAGGCTACACCTGGTTGTTTCCAGTGGAATGAATGTGGCAGTTTTAGATTCTTGTAGCACTGAAGCCTAATAAGCCTTGAATTAGTTCTCTACTCTTGGGAATACCATTCTGCATATACAAAACTTCTTACTTTATGCAATCAATTTTGTTTCAGTGCTCAAAAAAATAAACACATTTTTGAAAAACATGTTATGATGTGCATTTTCACTTACCTTTTCCGCTGATTGAGCAGTGCCAAAAAATATTGGAATGAAGGCAAGCCATACTATACATGTCGTGTACATAGTGAATCCAATGGGCTTGGCTTCATTAAAATTCTCTGGTACACCCCGAGTCTTGATGGCATACACAGTACATGTGACCATGAGAAGAATGCTATATCCCAAGGAGCAAATGATTTGGAGATCTGTAATGTCACACTTGAGAACTCCTCTGGCCTGCTCAGGGTTCATTGTTTTATGTTCATCATAGTCTATGATGATATTGGGTGGATCAACACCAAACCAAATGAAAACCCCTAGAAGCTGAACTGATATTAAACTGGAAGTGATTGCCAGTTGCGATGTTGGGCTTATGAGTCTGGGAGCTGTCACTGATTTCTTGCCCTGCTCAAATATGCGGTAAATCCGATTTGTTTTTGTCAAAAGGGCTGCATAACTGATGCACATACCCAAGCCCAAGAAAACACGCCGGAATGAACACACTGCCACATCAGGTTTGGCAATCATCAGGAAAGTGATGATGTAGCAAAGAAAGATGCCTGTCAAAAGAACATAGCTGAGTTCCCGCCCAGATGCCCGGACAATGGGCGTGTCATTGTAGCGGATGAAAGTGGCCATGACAAAGATGGTGGCAATGATCCCCAACATTGCCAGGAAGACAGGAATCACAGCCCAGGGGGAGTGCCACTCCAGTTTGATGATGGGAATATCCTGGCAACCAGTTCGATTTTCATTGGGCCTCTGGTCATAGGGGCAATGCTGGCATGTCATCTCATCAAACTGATACTGGTAACCGTCACAAGGCTCACAGGTCCAACAGCAAGGAGTTCCTTTCTGTGTCTTCTTTCTCTGTCCAGGCTTACACGGTAGTGTGCACACTGAGGGGGGTATCTCTCGGACTCCTTTACCCCACTGCATGTCTTCTATCTGTAACCGAAGAAATAAGAAGATGAATCAGGCAGATTATTTAAGATAATAGAAAAAGAACACCAGCAAGAAATGATACTCATGGCAAGTGACATTTGAGGCTTGACGAGGTTGAATAGCTTACCTCCAGGTTGCCAGAGTTATAAGTATGATTTGAGCCCATACTATGTGACTCCAGCATCCTCACTCTTTACCATTAAAGTGTTCTCAACATGCCAGGTCTTAAGAGTTCCCTGAGATAATACAAATTCCCCCCTTTCCATTCCTGACTTTATAAATATGAATATCCTGAAAAAGAATCTTAGGGGCTATATTTATAACAAGTGCCCAAAGGATTCTTGTGAGCCAATAACTTTAGAAGCACTGGCATGCACTCTGCTGTCTTTCCCTGGATAATAAGTGTAAATGTCCCAAATCCAGTAAAAAACACAAACAAAAAATTTTTGGCAGTATGAAAAACTATACTCGTCTCTTTTGTTACATGTTTTATTTTAAAAAGTTCTAAAATTATTTTGGATAATACTACAGTGCTGGCCACTTTCCCTAAAATTCTGTAAGCATTACTGTTATTTTCACTGAGAACTTTTGCAGCAATGTGAATCTATTATCACAGGGGAGAAGTTGGGCTTACTGTTGAAGGCTTTAATTGTATTAGTCTATTTCCTCTGAATTTGGGAAGTATTTGATAAGAAAATAATATGGTCTGGAAACCTTTCAAGGTTGGCTATCCCCTATTTGTAGATGAAATTTAGACTATCCTAGAGGAGCATGTATTTGCTTAATTGAAACATTGGTTTTCTGGAGGGAACATAACCAGCAGTGTTCTGAGAAATAATGGAATTAGAAACAACGGGAAACCTTACTATTGAGCAGAAATCTCATTAGAGTAGGCATCTCTCCTTTTTGTCAGCACAGCATCTGCTCTTTCTCTTCCCCTGGTATCAGTTCCTCAGATTTCTTTTCTATATGCTTTCTGTGGGGCTAAACTTACACTGAAACTCTTGGGTTGTACATGTGACCCAGGTCTAACCAATTAGTATATTGCAGTGGTTCTCAAAATTGAGAGTGCATCAGAATCATATGGACTTGTTACAATAGAGTTTGCCAGATTTTCTGATTCATTAGATCTGGAATGTGGCCTGAGAATATGCATTTCTAAAAAGATCCCAGGCAATGCTGCGGAGGATTGTTTAGGGACCACATTCGTCAACCACTGATACATTCCAACCTCCTAGACACAGAGATTGGGCCAGGGATGGTATCATTATGTCCCAGATCATAGAATTTAATTTCATGACTTCTTCCAAGATCACATAGGATAAAAATCTTTGTTTTCACTGGACTCAGAGTTTCCAGGATATAAGATGGCTAGTGCTGATGGCTAAAAGAAGTAGTTTATTACAGAAAGAAGCCAGCACAGAGTGGAAAGACAAAGATGACTGGTGAGCTTGTTTGAGCTCCTGGATATAGCTATGTCTGAAGGAAGAATTTTCCTAGACCATGGCATCATGTAAGCCAGTAAATTTATCTGTATGAAAATACTTTGAACTTCATTTGTATTACTTGCAACCAAGAGTCCTGAGCAATATATGCATGAAATAGTTTTAGTATCCACAAGTTACAAAAGATGTACTAAGTCTGCAAGTTATTATACAGAATAATTTCAATTAACAATTATGGCTGATTTCTCCCATACCTAGTTAATTTAATTTTTAATACAATTGAACCAAACAATGGATTAGAAAGTTACTGGAAAGTCTCAGACATTTTTTAAGTGCATAATTTTAAGAGACAAAGGGGAAAGAAAAATAATATATTGCATATTGGAATTTCAGATTTTTGTCAATATACCAAACAAAATGCATAACAGAGAGTGATTCTTCCATCAATACTTGAATGTGGACTACATTCAAATTCTTAATTGAATGTAATTAACTTGGAAAAATAAATGGCTCAGGAGTTAAACTTGGTAAAATAGCATAACCTTTTAATGGCTGAATTTAAACTTTAACCAGAGAACCAAGAATGTTTCAAATGACTCCAGTGTGAACTTACTTGCCTAAGCACGAAACCCTAGTCAGCACCAATAAATCACTAACTATAAAGCACAATCTTTTCTTTCTCAGTATTATTTTGAGACAATAAGTCACTGGAAGCCATCTCAAAGTCATAAAATTAGGGAAATAACTTATAATAAGAGAGAAAGATAGGCATTAACTTTACAAATGTCGAATTCCAAGAGTTGGAACCTAAAAAATTGATGGTATTAATACAAGTGTTTTCAAACATCTGAATGAAACGTCCTACTCATGGCTACCAGAAAAGATTAACAATAACAACAACAAAGATAAATACACTTTATTAGCTAAACTTGAGATTGCTTGATTTCAATACTAGTGGCTACTAATGTGCCACATAATTAACTTTATCTATAGGAATAAATGTAGGGCCCATACAAATATATAAACAAATTAACATTAAATGTAATACTTTACAGCCAGTTTCAAATGCTGCCAACTCACTATTTTTCCCCGTTGGAACAAAATAAAATATCTGGCAATGCTGTATACAGCTTTTTCTTTCTCAACATATTCAAATATACACAAGAGTTATAACCACTAACATCACATTGACTGATCATTTGTTTTCAACTTCTGTTTACAGCAGATTTCAACTCAATTGTATATGTTAAACCAACAAAGTTTCTTCTTGCTCCAGATGGACGAAACTCTAATTTACTCACTTTGCCAACAAAAATCATTATTGAAAATATAATCTCTGTCCCATGAAGGTACTGACTAACCTTTAAAAGCTCCAGTAAATGACAATTTTGTTAATGTGATGTAAATCATTTGTATACATCTCTACCCATCCACACAGACATGGTGCCTTGTTTCCTAAGAAACAATCAGCTGCAAATGCCCATGGGCATCTATTTTAAAGGAGGATAATTATTTAATGCTCTGAAAAATCAAGTCTAATATCAATTTACTTTGCAAGAAGGCTAACAGGAATATAAATTTCAAGTTTCTCCTGAACTCTGCAACAAAACTGTGTTTCAGTTAGCTGGAGAGCCAAATGTAAGGTGCAGAAAGATTAAGAAAAAGACTGACGTGTTTATCATCTTCTTCATTAGAAAATGCAAGTTTACATTCCTCCATAAGTATGCATTTTCCTAGTACATCCAAAGTTTATGATTTTTTGGTATCTGGTCTGTTTAATAGGTGGCTCCTGGGGAAGAGCTATTGAGATCCTAGCTTTTTGCAAGAGAACAGAACTTTACATCTCCATCTCCTACCAAAAATTGACATTCTACATGGCAAATTGATTGCATAGATAGGTGAATCAATAGTTTAGGAAAAGAGCAAATTATGCAGTTCTGGTCAAAAGCAAGAATAAGCTTGTTGTAGAGTCCTAGGAAAGTGTTTTTCATTCTTAAACAAGAGGAACAAAGAACGAATATGCTATTGTTAACTTCAAAACAGAAACTCAGATAACAGACAGGCTGTCTGGAACAAAATATTTCATTTGGGAAGACCAAAGGGTTGTAACCCAGGGTGTGCAGCACACCTAAGGAAAACTGAGACAAAGGAAAGAAGCCCACACAAATCACTTTGAAAGAAAGCTCACTGGTCTCAGAAACTCACTGCAGAAGTTGTCATTAGTTCATTGGTGGAGATCGTCATTGGTAGGCTATGGTCCTGATCTGAGGTTCTTATTTGAAATACTACAGGCCAGAGAAAATTCCTGTGAGAAGGCTCTTCTTGCTTTTTCCAAGCTATGAGCAAGACATTCAAGGTTTTCAGGAATGCAAGTATGACAGCTTCTTTTTTATGGACCTTACTGACTCTATTTTGGTTAGGGTTTCGACATGTGACTCTATTTTGTACTTCTTACTTCCATACTGCCTTCAGCCTTTGAACTTTGATTTGTTCAAATATGATGCCTGGAGCTATAGTGGCCAATTTGCAACAAGAAAAAGACAAGCCTAAGAGACAAAACTCATATTGCTGAGGATGGCATAAATATAAAGCAGTCAGAAAGACAGATAAAAAGAATTTACATCTTTGATAGAAAAATTATGTCACCAAATTAAGTAACACTAATACAACTGTATCCCAAAATTTTGACCATGAAATGATAAACTATCTTTAATGGCTAATCAATTCTCCATGGGCAGTCTACCAATTGCAGTCAAGCGTTCTATCAAATACATTTTCTCTTATTTCTGCATTTGGTATATGCAAACCTTCTGAGAGTGTCAGAAAAATTCACCAATAATTTAAGTTCTTACCTGGATAGTAGGCAACTCTAGAAAGAAATGGAAATTTAGAATCATATGTAATTAGAAACACCGGTCTTTGTCTTCTGAAAATGCTGAGAAAAATGTGTGGTGAAGGACTGAATTCAGAAAATCAGTTTTGACTCCATTGCTTCTGACTCACACAACAACAGAGAAAAGCACCACCAGCTAAAGTTTTCTAGCACACATGTTGGGGGGGAAAAAATGGTGTCTGGCTCTAGTAGAGAGACAAAGCTACTCCATAGGGAATGTGCAGACCTTATAATCACTGGAATTTTAAAAAGAAACTAAATTAGTTGCTGTCTTACTGCCAAACACAATAACCAAAGAAATGGAATTGTTATAAACACTGTTAGTACATCCATTTTTATGGAGAAGAGATCTGTTCCTTTCCCCACAAAGACACACTCTAAAAGAAAATTTTGTCACTTCAGAGATATTTTTCTTGGTGAAATTCCATTTGCATATTTCCAAAGCTTATTCCATAGACCAACCTGGCTGGTGCTTTTATTACATAATCCTCTGCAATATTATTTTTACTTGTTAGAATGTTAATAGAATTAGCTAATTTTAAAAAAGAAGTTTCTTATTAAAATGCCATTTGTTCATTAAGATACATTTGTCCTGTCTAATTTATAGAAAAAAAAGGTGTTTAAGAAAAAATGTATAGGAATGTTGAGTTTTCAATGCTAGGAAAGAGCCAGGTTTTGGTTCTGGTGAGAAGGGGTGAGGAAGAGGAGCTAGCAAGTGCTCGGCAAAAAAATTCTGCAGCACTTTCAGACGTTTTTAAATTCAGCCCCTATTTTTAAACATTAGTAGCATGACTAGACTGTGAATGTAATTTGGGGACTCCGAATTACAATAAAAATTTTGCCAATTCAGATTCTACTTATTCAAAATTTATAATTATAAGAATCATCCTTTTTTTTTTTACACAGTTTTTTTTTTTTTTATTGCATTTTAGGTTTGGGGGTACATGTGAAGAACATGGAAGATTGTTGCATAGGTACACACATGGCAGTGTGATTTGCTGCCCTCCCCATCACCTAGAATCATCCTTTTTTAAATGTACTCCAGGAATAAAAAAATTGTACACAACATTATTGGATTTTTTAAAAATGCAGTAGACCCTGGGCATCCATGGAAGGATTCAGAACTTTATTTCACTGCAAAGCCCCAGGGGATCCTAGATGGAGAAGACTTCCCTAAGGTTTCTGAGCCTCAACTTTGAATTGAGGCAATAATTCCTAATTTGGTTGCACATCTGAATTACTTGGAGATCTTCTATAAAATTCCAGAGCCTGTACCACACCCTAGATAAATTAAATCACAATCTCTGAGAGGTGAATAATAGGCATTCATGTGTTTCAAAGTTTCTCAGGTGATTTCAGTATGTGGGCAAATTTGGGAACCACTGAACTAAGCTCTCCAAAAGGCTAGGATGCAGAAAAACATCTTTGTGCTGTTAAGTGAAATAGTGACTATAAAAGGACTTCTCTTTGGCTGATTTGGTTTGTCTGTGTCCCCACCTAAATCTCATCATGAATTGTAACTGCCACAATTCCCGTGTGTCACGGGAGGAACCCAGTGGGAGGTGACTGAATTATGGGGGCAGGTCTTTTCCCCACTGTTCTCATGATAGTGAATGAGTCCCATGAAATCTGATGGTTTTAAAAATGAGAGTTTCCCTGCACAAGCTTTCTCTTTGCCTGCTGCCTCCATGTAAGACATGACTTGTTCCTCCTTGCCTTTCACCTTCTGCCATGATTATAAGGCCTCCCCAGCCATGTGAAACTGTAAGTCCAATCTCTTTCTTTTGTAAATTGCCCAGTCTTAGATATGTCTTTATCGGTAGCATGAAAACAAATTAAAGAGTAAACTAGTACCAGAAGAGTGGGGCACTGCTGAGAGATACCCAAAAATGTGGAAGTGACTTTGGAACTGGGTCATAGGAAGAGGTTGTGACAGTCTGGAGGGCTCAGAAGAAGACAGGAAAATGTGGGAAAGTTTGGAACTCCCTAGAGACTCGTTGAATGGCTTTGATCAAAATGCTATAATGATACAGACAATGAAATACAGGCTGAGGAGGTCTCAGATGGAGACGAGAAACTTGTTGGGAACTGGAGCAAGGGTGACTCTTGTTATGTTTTACAAAAGACATTTGTGGCATTTTGCCCCTGCCCTAGAGATTTGTGGAACTTTGAACTTGAGAGAGATGACTTAGGGTATGTGGCAGAAGAAATAGTAGCAATGCATTCAAGAGGTGACTTGGGTGCTGTTAAAGGCATTCAGTTTTATAAGGGAAGCAGATCATAAAAGTTTGGCAAATTTGCACCCTAGCAATGCCATAAAAAAGAAAATTCCATTTTCTGAGCAGAAATCCAAGCCAGCTGCAGAAATTTGCACAACAAAGAGCCGAATGTTAATCCCCAAGACAATGGGGAAAATGTCTCCAGGGCAAGTGAGAGCTATTCATGGTAGACACTCCCATCAAAGGACTGGAGGCCTAGGAGGAAAAAGTGAGCCAGGCCCAGAAACCCATGCTGTATGCAGCCTAGGGACTTGGTGCCCTGCAATCCCAGCTTTTCCAGCCATGACTAAAAGGGGCCAAGGTACCGTTCAGTCCATGGCTTCAGAGGAGTTCAACCTTAGGGGCTTTCATGTACTGTTGAGCCTGTGGATGAACAGAAGTCAAGAATTCAGGTTTGGGAACCTCTGCCTAGATTTTAGAGTATGTATGGAAACTCCTGGATGTCCAAACAGAAGTTTGCTGCAAGGGTGAAGCTCTCATGGATAACCTCTGCTAGAGAAGTGCAGAAGGGAAATGTGGGGTGGGAGACCCCAAACAGAGTCCCTACTGGGACACCACCTTGTGAAGCTGTGAGAAGAGATAGATCCACTGACAACTTATACCATGTGCCTGGAAAAGCAGCAGACACTCAACACCAGCCCATTAAAGCAGCCAGGAGGGAGGCTATACCCTGCAAAGCCACAGAGATGGAGCCACTCAAGGCCATAGGAACCCACCTCTTGCATCAGTGTGACCTGGATGTGAGACATGGAGTAAAGGAGATCATTTGGAGCTTTAAGATTTGACTGCCTGCTGGATTTTGGACTTCCATGGGACCCTTGTTTTGGCCAATATCTCCCATGTGGAGTGGCTGTATTTACCCAATACCTGTACCCCCATTGTATCTAGAAAATAACTAATTTTTTTTTTTTTTTTTTTTTACAGGCTCATAAGCAGAAGGAACTTGTCTTGTCTCAGATGAGACATTGGTCTGTGGACTTTTTAGTTAATGCTGAAATGATTTAAGGCTTTGGGGGACTGTTGGGAAGGCACGCTTGGTTTTGAAATGTGAGGAATATGAGATTTGGGAGGGGCCAGGGGTGGAAGGATACGGTTTGGCTGTGTCCACCCAAATCTCATTTTGAATTGTAACCCCCACAATTCCCATGTGTCATGGGAGAAACTTGGTGGAAAGTGACTGAATTATGGAAACAGTTCTTTCCTGTACTGTTCTTGTGATAATGAATGAGTCTCATGAGATCTGATGGTTTTAAAAACAGGAGTTCCCCTGCATAAGCTCTCTCTTTGCCTGCCAACATCCATGTAAGTTGTGACTTGTCCTTCCTTGCTTTTCCCCTTCTGACATGATTGTGAGGCCTCCACAGCCACATGGAAGTGTAAATCCATAAATCTCTTTAGTTTGTAAATTGCCCAATCTCAGGTATGTCTTTATTCAGCAGTGTGAAAACAGACTAATACATCTGGTCTTTAATTCTTGATACTGTGATGCACTATTGAGATGACACAAGGACCCCTCTGGGGCTTGCCCATCTCCCTGCTTCCCAAGCATGGAAACAAAGAAAAATTCTGAGTCCCAGCAAAGGAAATTCCAGGCACCTACCTATCCCTGCCACCAGCAATTAGGGAAGTGAATGAATAACTTACTAAGCAAGAAGATCGCAATAATCACCCAAGTTAAGTCAGGGTCATGAGATGTTTGGTTCCTGACATAAACTCAAGATAACATCTTGACATATGTTCCTGAGTTGTTTTTCATAAACCAGGACCCCCTGCTAGATGAAAAATGCTGACTGCTGTCATGCAGACCTCACACAAACTGGAACTGGAAAATAAATGCAGAAGTTCCCAGAATGCTTTCATCCTCAACTCATTTTGAAAACCCTCTCATCCCTGCCTTTATAAACCCTTGCATATAAGCATATAAGTTATTGGAAGGTCTCTGGGCTTAAGCTTCATGTTATTGGTTAAACAACTTAAAATGTCTACAGAAGCTGGGCATATAAAGCAAACAAATGAAGTGAGTGGGTGTAAGAAACATTTTTCCCCCACCTCAGACAACCAAGTCTAATGGAACACAAGTTTATTAAATTATACGTCAAGAACAGATTTCATTGTAGTTCTTCCTAAACAACCTGTATTTACTGTTTTCATGCTTGCATTATCCTCAAAAACAAAAAAACTATGAGGTAGGCTGTTTTCTTAAATTTGCAGAATTCAAAACTCTAAGACGAATTGAATAATTGGCCCCAAAAGTAAATCTAGGTCTGTCTTTGTAAAATCTTTCTATACCCCTAAGTAAAACAGGCCCATTTCACTTGATTTCACAACATTTTTTTTCTGGAAGAATCAGGGGAGCCTTATGGGAAATCTTCAGTTGTTGTTGTTGTTGTTGTTGTTTTTTAACAACTTCTATGCCTTTTTAAAAAATACCATACACTCAGATTGCCAACCAATATATATCTGCTGATACCAGTTAGCTATCTTTTTTTTAATCAGTGTCACAGCTTAAGTTACCTCTTAATAGTTCTGCCAGTACAGAAGCCATCTCCTTGAAAACAATTTATTTGCTAACTCTGATGACCTCCTATTTATTCTCCCTCCGTGATAGTTTCCTAAAAGATGTTTAACAATCAAAGATAGATATTTCTTATTCTAATTATGAAATACATTTGAAGATACTTCTTCAAAAGCCTGAATTTAAGAATGATATTATAATGTAAACATAATTTACATGAATGTCTCAATGGAAAAGAATGAGGTGGGTTCTAATATTCAATTTATTTCTAATTAAATTTGTTCAAAACTGGACTCATAATCTGTACCTGGGGCTGACAAACTGGTCTATGGGTCAAAACATGTCCATTGCCTTTTCTGGAAACAAAGTTTTATTGAAACACATCCATACTCATTGATGTACACATTATTTATGGCTGCCTTTATGCTACAACAATGGTAGAATTGAATAGATGGGAATGCATAGCCAGAAAAGTCTAAAGTATTTACTGCCTGGTCCTTCACAGAGAAAAAAAAAGCAGCTGATTCAGATCCAAAGAAAACAGAAATACAAATCCGTAGTGCCTGCTAGCTTTACCTATTCATAAGCCAGTAGGTAGGTGTCATCTTTGGTATCCCCCTTTCCCCTTAACCACACATATTTAAATTACCGACAACTTATGTCAGGTTTATGTCATACAATAAATTATTTATATCATCCAAAAAACTATATATGGAGTACTTACTAAGTTCTGGACCTAGCTGAGTTGCCGGGAACAAAACAGATAAAGGTTAGTCCCTTAGAGAGCTGAATGATCTTTTCTAATCTTTGCTATCACACCCTCTTCAGCAAAAG
Organism: Ateles fusciceps; assembly: GCA_036589455.1. Taxonomy (NCBI): domain Eukaryota; kingdom Metazoa; phylum Chordata; class Mammalia; order Primates; family Atelidae; genus Ateles; species Ateles fusciceps. Next base: position 1,574,364 of record JAZHEH010000299.1, read on the forward strand.
CTTTCTGTCCGGTTTTCTCACCTCCCTTTCCTGCTTATCTTCTCCTAAGCCAATTATTGCACAACATCCAGCACAATCCTTTTAATCGGCCGGTCTACTCATGTCATGCTTTTGGTTAATATCATCAATTACTTTTCATTGCTTTTATACCTCCTATATAACTATGCACATTCTGGCCCACACACCCATCAACTGGCTTCACTGTCCCGGCTTTATCTGAATTCTATGAAGTATCCTGGCCCACAGTGGCTTTTATGCTGCAATATATTGCTCAGTAACCCTTAGGCTCACCTAAGTTTTGTTCAGGAAGTCTCTATACCCACTGGAATGAACATTGTTTTATTAATTCATAAAGATTCCTTTTCATAGCACTTAACATGATTTGTATTTACCCACAGATGAGAGTCGATTAAAGTTTATTTTCCCAACTAATGTGCATATGCTCCATGAGAGTGCAACCTCCATCCTCTTTATCCACTATTGAAATTCAGTATCTGGGAAGGAATGCAGTAGCATTGTTGGATTAAATAGATAAATAATGGCTTGAAGGAAAGAACAGACTGACCGCTCTTTTAGAAGTGATTTTTCTCTACTCAAAATTTGAGTTTAAGTGTAATTAGAAGTGATGAAAGGATTCATAATTACTTGTGTGAGTCTCATCAGTTTTCTGATCACTTAATGCATATCTAGGTATAAAATGAATGTTTGCAGTTGAAATGTCCTTGACATTTTTTTAAGGGAAGGAAGGGAATTAAATATGGAGCACTCAATTGCTAGATAGAGGACAAATGAACACAATTAACACATTAAGAGGCAGGAGAAAAACAAGTCATGTGCAATCTTCGGCCAAGGACAGAACATGATTTCGAGAGTCCCTGACTTCTCTGAACACTCTCCTTCAGTAAGCTTGGGTACAGCTCAAAATAAAGAGAGTATAAGTTAGGAAGTCAGGCTGTCCTGGGTTCAAAGTCTGGCTGCCCCACCTCCAGAAAGCATGGCCATAAGCAAGTAGAGAATATGGAATCTCAGTTTCCTCTTTATTAGGAAGGAAGACTAAATAAGATGAGTGTAAGGAACAGCATGATGCTTGAAACACGGCAGTTACCTAAATAATTATTAATTTTTGTGAAAATATATTATGGCTCCAATGATCAACATATTTCATGCAAAGAACTTTAAGATGAATATTCCTCCTCCTCCTCTCTCTCTTGAGCTTCAATTCTTCTAGATGAATAATGCCAGTATTTAATGTCATAGTGGCCTTTCAGACCCTGGAGATGTAAAACTGAACACATCATCTTCCTTTATTTTTCTCTAGCTCTCCGCACACACCCTTCAGCCTGTCTTGATGGACTAGAGTAGATAATAACATGACCATTGAAATCAGATGAACATGGGTTCAAATCCTAGCAGGATGACCTTGGCCAAGTTATTTAAGCTCTTGAAACCTCATTTTTTTTTTCAAATGTGAAATGGAGACAGTAATGATTACCTCCTAGACTTATTGAAAGAGGACATGTAAGGAAGCATATTGTCTGACACATAGATGAGTTCTTTTAGAATTATTGCTAGTGACAATACAGTCATCTTTGACTCTATACCTTGCTCCCTTCAGAGAATAACAATTGTGAAAGTTTGTTTCTGTTTTCTCCCATAAACCCTTTTGTTCTTTGTCCCCAGTGATGACCATTTATTAAAGTCATCCTTATTGGGTCCACTTAACTGCTGTCTCTCTCTGATTTTGGGTTTTCCCTTGTTTCTTATTCCTTTACTCCGTTTTTATTTATTGTTATAATAATAGCTATCTTAAATTAAACATCTGGGTGTTGAGTTCTGTGTCCATCTCCCTCTACCTGAATGTAAACCCAGGAGGTCAGAGACCACATCAGTGTTGTTATCTAATGTTAACCTATGACTAAAAACAGCAGCTCACAATGACTATTTGCCTGAAGTTGCCATAGTGCCTTCTTGGAAAGGAAGTGTGAGTTTACTACATCCTGGATTAAAATCTTAAATGTCCCCAATTCCCACCTGAAATAGTGCAGACATCTCATTTGATTGTTCATGTCACTCCAAAGCAGACCCCTGCACCTCCACTCCAGTTTCATCTGCCTCTTACAGCAAAGGGCAGTGATTGGGCTTCCCTTTAATACCAGAGTCTCTATTTATATTATTTTATTTATACTTAACCTTTCAGCTGTCATTTTCCCCCCTAATTCTTCAGTCATTATCTTAAATGTCCCAAATCTTTCCTGAAGCCTTCAAGCTAGAAATGGCCTTTCCCTTGATTGAAATCTCTTAGCATTTCATCTGTTCTTTCTCTTCCCTGTACTTACACTTTGAAAACTGGGGCCATTATCTGTTTTGTTTAATCCCCTACAAAGCTGAAAAGTAATATGGAACCTGGGGCAGATTCTATCCTGAGAAAGAACTTTTAGGATTAGGATATAAAAGGATAAATCCTCAGTGGAAAAAAAAAGTCTTCTTTTCATGCCTTTGAATACTTGTTATTCTTCTTTTGTGCTTGAGCCTTTTGTATCTGACTAGCTTTAAATATGACGAACTATACAAACAAGAACAATAGAAATCCTCAAATCACTGAAACTAAATCTTCTTTTCTAACCAGCTCAGCCATTCATCTTAGGTTTTCACACTCAAGACAACTTGCAAATTGCTTTTCACCCACTCACCTGGGGCGAGTCATGCTCTCTGCCAGGTAAGTGGAGAAGAATGGCTTACTAGGACAAGAAAGGCTTTTGATTAATTTTTTTTCAGTTATTCCCCCCTTCTTTCTATTTTTGTAAGTCTTGAATCTCTTGTTTCCCTTTTCTGAACTAAAGGATAGAAACTGTTTCCATACAGGTTATTTAGGGTAGTTATCTCACATTTCATTATAATGAATACTAGCCCTCCAACATTATCTTTTGAGAAAAAGAAACCACTCTATCCAATACAGACACATCAGAGAAGGCAGGATGCATATTACTAAATAGAAGACTTTGAGAAGTTTCGCTATTAAGGAAAAACGAGGCCTTCTTGATTTAATCTAGTGCTTTCTAATCCATTTGAGTATAGAATAAACCATTCTTTTTTTTTTTCCTATAATACGTATCTACCTCTCAACCTTCTGTGGAATCTATATTTCTTCAATAATACTGTGGAGAAATAGGAACACTTTAACACTTTTGGTGGGAGTGTAAATTAGTTCAACCATTGTGGAAGACAGTGTGGCGATTCCTCAAGGACCTAGAAATAGAAATTCCATGTGACCCAGCAATCTCATTACTGAGTATATATCCAAAGGATTATAAATCATTCTACTATAAGGACACATGAACACGAATGTTCATTGCAGCACAGTTTACAATAGCAAAGACCTGGAACCAACCCAAATGCCCATGGATGATAGACTGGACAGGGAAAATGTGGCACATATACACCATGGAATATTATGCAGCCATCAAAAACAATGAGTTCGTGTCCTTTGTAGGAACATGGATGAACCTGGAAACCATCATTCTCAGCAAAGTGACACAAGAACAGAAAATCAAACACCGCATGTTCTCACTCATAGGTAGGTGTTGAACAATGAGAACACATGGACACAGGGAGGGGAGCATCACACACTGGGGTCTGTGGGGGGGAAAAAGTGGAGGGACAGCGGGGGGGTGGGGGAGTTGGGGGAGAGATAGCATGGGGAGAAATCCCAGATATAGGTGATGGGGGAGGAAGGCAGCAAATCACACTGCCATGTGTGTACCTATGCAACAATCTTGCATGTTCTCCACATGTACCCCAAAACCTAAAATGCAATAAAAAAAAATACTGTAGAAAACAGTGATATTGCTTAATAATACTTTGGTTGGGATTCTAGCATCAACTTTCAGGCCTTCTTTGTTCTTGGACTAGAAGAATTTGTGGGGTCATTGCAGAACTTACAGAACATGAACTGGGTTGTAACTGTTCTCAATTCTAGCTGAACCACCTTGATCAAGTCACTTAACTTCTGTGAGGTCAATTTCCTCACCAGTAAAATGGAGTTACAGAAAACCAAATATGACTGTATATATGAGAGTATTTTAAAGCAGTAATAGTCAATTAAAACTTGTATTTTTCTTTTTCTTTTTAAAAAATATAAGGGGGGAAACAAACTATCATTTCACATGGATTTTAGCTTTTTTTCTGGCTCGTTGTATCCATGTCTTTGTTCATGCACCTCCTGCCGACTGGCATACCCTCTCTCCAGTTCAAGTTAGCAAGACTGAGTCAAATACTTCCTCCTGCTGAATGCCTGGCAAGAAAAACTAAAAAGTCAACCTCCATCTTACCAGGTAATCGGTTAATGCTCCCTACAAAAAAGCATAAATCAAAAGCGTTGTTTTAAAGCATGTGTTATTCAAAGATGAATTGAGCAATCAGTTCTTTAACAGTTAAGGAAACAACTCAAGTAGTTTGAATTTCAAACTCAGTTGCCAGCTCAGGGGATGTGGCAATGACATATTTGGGTAAGAGGCTTTGTAGTATACTTCATGTCACTTCTATGTCAGTCACCACCCGCTGCCAGTGAATTCTGTCCCATGCCCTGTGGAGTTTGGCAGAAGGCTGTTGAAGTGTATGTTCATTGATGCTAATGTCTACTTTACATGAATATATTTAAAAATTCAATCAGACTATTTAACAGAATTTACTATCTCACAACCTTTAAGTCTACGAAGCTAAGAGAGAAGTGACTTCTAAACCAAACAAGCATATCTGCTTATATTTTGCATTGAGAAGTTAGGTTAACTTCAGAGAGTGAGACAAATAAAGTGTTTATCTGATTCACATTATCTTCCAGGACTGCTGGAGGACTAAAGGGATATAAAAAGTTGCTTTTTCCTCAAACAAAATTATGCTTACAGTACAAAGGGGACTATGATGTCCTGGAAGGACTTTCCATGCCAACATTCTGTAGCAGGAACAAATGACTTTATCCCATCCTTCTAACATCACCTTGTAATTCTCCTATCTCATAATTCAAAGGCCACTCACTGAGCAGTTTCTGTGTTCCATGCACTGTATTAAAAATAAAAACACAGGTATGAGAAACACCTATTTTCTTTCCCTCCATAGGATCTCAGTGTCACACTTGAAATTTGCTTATAACTCATACTAAATTCAATGTAGTTTAACATCTAAGTGTGGCCCGGTTGGTCCTTAAGCATCCTTTTCTGGAATATTGCAGCAGAGACTCTAAGGATGAATACGAGTGCTTTAATGAAACAAGATGGTAAAAAGGCATTCAGAAGCAGTGAGTAGCTTCAGAAAATGCAAGAAGGCATGAATGCACTAGATTCACAGATGGAGATGAGGATGAAGATCTGTAAGTAGTTTCAGCTGAACTGCAATATAAAGTGCATGCAAAGAAGAAGGAAGAAAATGTTGGAGACTAAGACACAGGCAGACAACAGATTATGGAAAAACAATTTGCTCATTATTCATTCAAGAACTATCAGCCAGCTATGCAGTATGTGCCTTATGATATTCATTAGGATACAATTGTTGAACAAATTGGATATGACTCCTGACCTCAAGGAGCTTAGAGTAGGAGAGACAGCTAAAGCAAAAATAATATAACAAATTAATAAGATGTATTATAATAAGTGTCAAGCAGGAAATAAATCATGTGCTAAGAGAAAAAATTACATGAAGGCAACCTTTCCAGTAGAAGACGAGAGAAGTAGCAAAGGTGATTTTTAAGCTGTGATCTGAAAGGTGAAAACACGGGAAGTAACAGGGCATGTGTGCAAAGGTCCTGAAGCAGGAAAGGCTCCAGGTATTAGAAGAGTGCTTCTCAAACTTGAATGCACCAACAAATCTCCTGTGAACCTTGTTAAAATGCACATTTGGAATCAGTTGTTCTGGAGTGGGCTTGAGACTACATTTTTAACAAGCTCCCAGATAATGTTGTTGTTCTGGAGAGCAAACTTTAAATAGCAAGGTGTTAAAGAAACAAAAATCAGAGAATGCGTCCAGAGCTCAGTGGTGAAGATAAAACACTCTACATGAGAATTAAGAGAAATAAAAGTGAACTGAGGACTATCACATATACCATTGGGAAAGATATGATTAGCCATTAAGCTGGCAATTCATTCTCCTTCACAGGGGACGGGAGTGAGGATGATATGGGAGCATTCTCCAGAAAAACAGAAGAAAGGCAGCTTGGTTGAATATTCTTTTTTGTATGTAGACAAATATATTACTTACAGACCTAACTTATTATCCTAGGTTAGACCAAAAAGGAGGTAAACACTTAGGTGTGGTATGGTACTCCTGAGTGTCTCCCTAATTTGCCTGTGTCTCACAATTATTTGAAACTCTGGAATTAAGGGTAAAGCCTGATAGTGGGGATTATGGATTCAGTTGTGTCCTCCTACTACAAAGTCATAGGTGAAATCCCTAGCCCCCAGTACGACTGTATTTGAGCATGTTGCCTTTAAGGAGCTAAGTAAGGTTAAATGAGGTTCATACAAGTGGGGCCCTAATCTAGTAGGTGAAGAGATAGAAAAGACCATGTGGGGACGACATGAGAAGGAGGCCATCTGCAAGCCCAGAGGAGAGTCCTCACCAGATACCAATGCTGATGGCACCTTGATGTTGGACATCTAAACTACAGAACTCAGAGAAAATACATTTTTGCTGTTTAAGTCACCAAGTCTGTGGTATTCTCTTACGGCAGCCCTAGCAGATCAGTGTACTAGGTAAGGCCACTGATTTGTACGAATCAGATTTGACAGTTGAACTGTTTGTGTTCAATCCCCCTTCACAGAGTTGAGGAATAATACTATAGAGTGATTGATGGCTTAAAGCAATGCTCCTTTCCCCCAGGATATGTATCAGAAACATATTGGGAGACTCTGAAACACTTCCATGCCACGATTCTCTCAGAAGGGTTCATTTTACTGGTCAGTGATGGAGCCCAGACACTGGTATGTTTCCAACCTTCCTATGTGGTTTTTATGTGCATCCAGAGCTGAGAAACAGTGGGGGAAATTATGCTTTTAAAGATGCCTGTTGCCACCCTGGAGGCAGCAATAGTAGATAATATGCTTGTAAATACATATAGGGTATACACCTTGGTATTTGTGCTTCTCCAGACCTGATAGGTGAAAAATAAGAATCAAAGTTTCCCTTCCCTTTAATTCTCAGCATGCTCATGCTGCTAGAACATCTACGTTATCTTGGATGGGAAGCCAAGCAGCTGCCTTGGGCCACATATCCTGTTGATGCCCTCAGTACCAGGCCTCTTGGTAATTGCTCATTTTTATGAAAAAAAAAAAGTGACTGTTAATATATGTGCATTATTGAAATACAATCGCCAATCTTTCTTGCCAACCTGCATATTTTTATAATAAGCCATTTGTTCAGAGCTCAATTATTTTCTGATGTTTGATTAAACAAATCAAAACCAAAATAATTCCATTAGGGTTAATTGACATCTTCTCACAGGAAAATTACCCACTTTGCTGGTCATGTTTTTAATAACAAGCTTCCCAGATTTCAATGGCCATATCTGAACACAATTCTTGAGAACTACTTCAAAGATTGAATATAACTTTACAGATTGCTTTTAACAAAACAGTTACTATGTCAACAGTTCAAACAATTATTCAGCCTTATGGATGGCACTGCAATATTCTTAAGACTTGGCAGCTAGGATTTAACTATTAAAGTCTTATAATTAGTTTCTTAATCTAGAGCTTGAAAATGATAAGAGTTTAATGCAAAGATTATGTCAATAACTTTTAAGGAATACAATTTACTAAAATATGTGGACCTCTAATTGTCTTATTAAATATATTGGGACAAAAATCAAATTAGCATTGGCCTAGGTCAAATAAACTTTCTGAGCATTATAATGGACCATTATTATTTTGTTCCCGTCCCTCCCACCTGGATAAATTTGCTGCACTTGCAGAATTCTCCTGCACCTAGAAGTATTACATCAAATCTACAGGCTCTTCCTTTCTTTTCCTTTTTAAATACTAGGTCAGTGTTTCACTTGAACAACTTCTTCAGAACTAAAACTTAGCCACAGCATTTTATTTCACTATAGTATATCAAAAAAGGATTTGCTTTTCAATGATTATTGAACATGCATTCTATGTCAGGTATTAAATACACACTATCTCTAATCCTCATTAAAAACTAAACAAACTCATTGTTTTTGATGGCTGCATAATATTCCATGGTATATATGTGCCACATTTTCCCTGTCCTTTGTAAGAACATGGATGAACCTGGAAACCATCATTCTCAGCAAACTGACACAAGAACAGAAAATCAAACACCACATATTCTCACTCATAGGCAGGTGTTGAACAATGAGAACACATGGACACAGGGAGGGGAGCATCACACACTGGGGTCTGTCGGGGAAAAAAGTGGAGGGACAGCGGGGGGTGGGGAGTTGGGGAAAGATAGCATGGGGAGAAATGCCAGATATAGGTGATGGGGAGGAAGGCAGCAAATCACACTGCCATGTCTGTACCTATGCAACAATCTTGCATGTTCTTCACATGTACCCCAAAGCCTAAAATGCAATAAAATATACATATAAAAAAATAAAAATAAAAATAAAAAAATAAAACTAAACAAGGTAAGAATTATTCCCCTGAACTTGGAATGAGCAAACCCAGGCTCAAGTATTAAGCATCTGAGGCCATGTTGGTGCCTTTTGTGCCACAAAAACAGTAGATTTTAAAAGAGGTATCCAAGTCATACATCTTCTACAATTTCACGAGGTACACAGTCACATACCATGGAAAGATAGCCTTCTTTCCATCTTTGCAAACAACTTCTCCAAAACCAAATGCTGTTACCACTTTTCTATGCATGTTTTAATGCATTTGTGACATCTTCACTAATTGCATTGCTTACGTTAATTTTAATATCACTCCCTTCACTCTCTCTCAAGGAGAGACAGGAGAAAATAAAGGAGCTCCAAGACATTCGAAACATCAGTGATTTAATACTGATCATGATTATTTCTGAGGGACACTCCCCACGTTGCTCAACTCTAATGTTCTCCAGGGTGATCTTGCCATATTTGGAAAAGGCTGGCTTAAGATAACAAGGAGGAGATTTACATTTTCATGCCTCCGTTCAGAATTATTTTCAATAATATTAGTTATACATTATTTGAAGATTGTTAATGAGCTTAAGTTTTTACTATTGCCAAGTATGTTTATTTTGGTTTTCGGTTACTGTTTTCATGAGCAAAGTTAGGTTTCTAAAGATGGCAAAGAGCTCTAGCAGCACTAGCATGCCTTTACTTAGCTTCTTTCTTCTTCCTCTCTCCTTTCCCACCATCTCCGTTTGATGTGTCTATCTATCCCATAGGGGGCCCGGTGACATCTGCCCCTTCACGTATCCTTAAACCCTGTCCAAAATGGATCTCTTTCTTTGGCTCATTCAGAGTCTGTCATCTCCAGAAGGTGTACAGCAATCCCAAACCATCTCCTCTATAGTCCCAGGACATCTTGTGTGAATATCCACTGTGGAATTCTAACCAGCATCTTCCTAAGAGATCACTGTAATTCCTTGAGGCAGGGCAGGATGCCCACATGTCCCTCATAAAGTAGTTACAGAGGAAATATTCCATGGTGGAAAGCCTGCAGCAGGTTTTTATTTTATATAAGCTTGTAACAGAACACATATCTTCCTTATTATTTGTATGTTCTTAGGCCACTCACTATATCTTTATAATCTTTATAATTTTTTGATGTGATCCATGAGGACAGTGTCTGACTTAGAAGTTGACCAGAGGATAAACCCTGAAAAACTAAAAGCACTCAAAACATGGAGGATGATAAATACATGGCAATTTATTTCCCTTTCTTCCTTGCTTAATACATGTTTTTGAGTTGACAAATATTGGTATTCTAATTTGAAATTAACATTAATTTTGAATTATATTCAAACTGCAAAACTACATCATGATGTTTCCTCCCAGACCTATCAATATCTCCATATGCCATTTAGAAAATCAGAATTTTAGGGAGTGTCTTTCAACATTTCCTCTTTGCATTTTCTGTGTCTAATACAAGACCAAGTCTTATCTATTTTATCCTCTAAGTACCTAGAATAGCCACCTACATTTCTCATTTTGCACCATTACCTTCCAGAGATTGAGCCCAGTGGATTCCTCATGCAGGCCCAGAGTCTTACAAGACCCTCCATTCTGGTCCACACACATCTACTAGATTTCATCCTCTAGACACAGTGGTCTTTTCAGAAGGCAAATCTAATCTAGTCACAGTAACCCAACTCTTTTCTGTTTAAAATCCATCAAATGGGTTTTTATTGCTCATAAGTTAAAAACCCTAATTCTTGGCATGGCCTATAAGACATGCTTTTTATGTCTCATCTTACATGCTGCAATTCTATAAACATTCTTCAAAGGTTCACCATAGCTGAGTTCTACAACTAAATTTTTTTTTTTTGATGTTGGAGACCTTGGTGGACCCATTTATGAAACACATACAAGAAGAGGCTGGAGAAATGGGCCACCGCCCATGGTCAGAGGCCAGCTTGGGGGCTCCCACTCCTGCAGACAACCTCAGTGCCCAAGCTGGGAGACCAGGGAGGGGCTCTTTACTCCAGCTGTGCAGCCCAGCTCAAGACGGACAGTTCCTGAATCTTCAGAGGCAACTGTGCCTCTTGGCTCTGTATCTGGCTGGGACGTCTCTGGCCTGGAAGGGCAAGTGCTGTTGGAGCACTGCTGACACACCTGTCAAACTGCTACCAAGTATGGGCAGTCTGTGGGCCTGCAGCAACTGGTTGGAGTGCTTTGGCCAGACCCCAGGGGCATGGCAATGCTCCCCAGCTCTGTGTTCAGCTGAGGGTATGGCTACCTCCACCTAGGCAGGTATGGTAGGAGTTTACCTGGGACTTCCCTGCCCCACCAGCCTGGCATAGCTGCATTTCCAGGTCTGCTTGCCCTCTAGTGAGAGCTCAGAAATGGAGAAGGACAGTGCCATCTAGAAAGTATCTTAAGGGGCTCTGAGGTCAACTCATAGGCTTAGGTCCCACCACATAGAATGCAGCCAGTGGGACTCAGAGGAGGCAGGAGAAAGCCTGATTGTCAAGGGGAAGTAGATTGCATTCCTACTCCCTATTCCAGTGTTAGAAAGTGTGAGGGCTCAGGAGTGTGTGTGTGTGTGTGTGTGTGTGTGTGTGTGTGTAGGTGGGTGTGATTTTGATTCTCTCTCATGGATGGCTTTTCTTTCCTTTGCCCAAGTTAGCTCCTGCTCCATCCTTCATCCCTCAATACTTCAGTCACTTCTGCCAGGATACCATTTCTAATCTCTCATTTAGGTGAAACTGCCTTAAAATGGAGTCTCATACTATCATTGTCAAAGATGTAGTTTCAAACTGTACATGAGAGAACATTAGATTATCATCTGTTCTCCTTGCCAAGTGCCAAGTTCAGTGAGGGTAGGTGCAATGCTTTGGTTCACCAGTTGAGTCCTCATCAGCTAGTACAATGCCTGGCTTCAAACAGACAACCAACTAGTAAGTATCAGTCAAATAAATACCAAAATAATGGCTATTTACAACAGAGGGTAGCAATTACCCCTATTATCAGGTAGTTTTCTATGTGCCATGCAATTCTGAGGGCACTTCAAACATGCAGTCTCACAATGAATCTTTGCACTAAATATTATATCTCTTAAGCCCAACTTTACAGAGGTGAAAATAATGAAATCATAGAAGTTGCTGTGGTCTGAATGTTTACATCCCCCTAAAATTCACACCTGAATGTTTATATCCCCTAAAATTCACATTGGCGATTGAAACCCAATCGCCAATGTAATGTTGTTAGGAGGTAAAACCTTTGGGGGTGATTAAATCATGATGACAAAGCCTTCATGAGTGAAAATACTGCCCTTATTTAAAGAGAGGCCCCAGAGAAGTGCCTTGTCCTTTCCACCACATGAGCATCCAAAGATAAGGCATTGTATATGAACCAGGAAGCCAGTTTTCAATAGACTCCAAATCTGCCAGCACTTTGATCTTGGAATTCTGTGAGAAATAAATTTCTGTTGTTTATAAGCCACTCAGTTTATAATGTTTTGTTACAGCGCCTCAAATGGAATAAGAGGTTAATTCAGAGAGTAATATATGATAATCACCTAAGATGCTGGTTCCCCTTTAAACATTTAAGTTAAAAAATAAGTTTTACTAAGATTAGCAATGCTTTTGGCCCTTCCTATAGGGTGTCTTTTAAGTAAGTAGATATAGTGGCTTCTCACTGCATAGTGAGACAGCTGCACAGTTGGCAGGCGTATGAGCTGGGACTACTGCACACACACAAAAAGTTAGCAGAGTAATGACTTGAGGTGCTGTCGAGTGTTCCACTGTTATGAGTAATGTTTTTTTGAGTTACTACTTAACCGTAAGCATCTGCCTTAAATATAAGTGTCAGTGGGTAAAAATATTTGCCAATTCAAGATTCCTACTGCCAAACCCAAATCCTAAAATTCAGACAGTTGTAACAATGTTTTAATTTGCCATTGAAGGGTACACAGATTGTTAGAACTAAAAAGAATCTTGGAGAATAACTTGTAGTTGAACACATCATTTGACAAGAGAGAAAAACAACAACAGCTATTGCAAAATGTGAGCTAAAATGAAAATCATGTATCTACCCCTTCAGAGTCCTTGTTTGGAGGCTGTCATGGGGGCCCTGAAACAGAAAGGTAGGGGAAGAGCTTCTATAGAGCCAGTTAACAGAGGATCAGGTGAAAGTTTACATTGAGATGGCGTGGGGGGAATAGTAACAGAACTTAGACAACAGTGTTTTAAAATTTCAAAATTCTAATTCCTTCAGATCCCTTCTTATTACTACTAATGACAAACACAATAATAATTTAACAATAATGGTACACTTAGATTGAACCAATCAGACCTGTGCTAAATGTTGCTTACGGATTCCAGCAGTTATTTCATTTAATTTCTCACAAGTGCTCTATTGTTTTCCACATTTTGCAGCTGAGAAGAGTAAGGCATGAAGAGACCAGGTACCTTAACCAGAAGTCCCCAGCTGGCAAGGGGCAGAGTCAGGAGGAGACCCTGGACATCTGTCTGACTTCAATATCTGTGCTCTTAATCTAAGTCACTTCATGGGAGATGCCTTTTCTGACCACCGTAAGAGATCACTCTCCTTATTCACTACCACTCTTCCCTTGGGGCAGAAGGCCACATGAGACTCTTTTAGACATTCGGCTGAACTGCATTTCTAAGCCCATCATGGATTTATGCTGTAAGCAGTAATGACATGGACCACTGGCAGACCATCCATGAGGCTTTCTCCATCAATGCCCTGCCTTATGGCTATCAACTTGCTGATCAGAGAAGGGAGAAGGTCCTCAAAATGGCAGCAGCAACTAACAGACAGAGTCTGGGTCCTTGAAAGACTGAATGGAGCCCAGGTCCTACCATCCCCACACCAACCCCAATCCCCACTGTCTGTCCACACTAAACTGTGACATGTATATAAGAGATAAATCGACTTTTATTAGGCTAAGCGGCTGATATTTGGGAGTGGATTACTTACCCTAGCTAATTTCACACTGTTGTTTTCCTCCATAGTGCTGATTACAATTACATTTGTATTTTACTTGTATATCACTCATTAAATACTGTCACATTTGCTCAACTGTAAGCTTCTTAAGAGACTGATTGAGTCTATTTCATCTACCATCATCGCAAATTCCTAGCAAGAGTCCACCCTGAAGCACACGTGTAGCAGTATTTGTTAAATGGATGCTGGGAAGATGGAAGCCAGTGCAACAAAATAAATGGGGATACCTGATAGCAAAGTGATTCCTCCCAGTGTGACGTGGCTACTTTGAACAGGGTTTAGGTTCAAAACTCAGGAGTGCCAGCATCTACGAGCATATTCCTAAATAAAAGCTTTAGGTTCAAGGACTGTGTATACTCTTCTCCAAGATAGGTATTTCTGTGGAATTAAAATGCAGGACCAAACTATGTTTCTGGATCTAGCAACACTCTGCTTTGCATGGCTTCATCATAGCTTTGCAGCAAAGCTTTGCACAGAGGTTAGGGCACTGGAATGCTGCACTGAGACATGAGACCCCAACCCCTGCCCTATAGGGCTGCTCTCCATTAGTTGAGTTCTTGAAAACACACTGGGAACTTAATCTACATTTATAATATGTCCATGGTCCCTTCCTGCTATCATAACTTCCTCAGGAAGATACAATACATGAAAAGAAAGCTCTCCTACATAAGAGCTGATATGAGTTAGGCTTTGTGTCCCCATTCATATCCCATATTGAATTGTAATCCCAATAATTCCCATAATCTCCAGATGTCAAGGGAGAGACCAAATGGAGATAACTGAATCATGGGGTGGTTTCCCCAATGCTGTTCTCATGAGACTGAGTAAGTTCTGATGAGATCTGATGGTTTTATAAAGGGCTTTTCTCCCCTTTTCTCAGCATTTCTCCTTCCTGACACCTTGTGAAGAAGGCTACTTGTGCTTCCTCTTCACCTTCCACCATGATTGTAAGTCTCTGGAGGCCTCCCAAGCCATGCTGAACTGTGAGTCAATTAAACCTCTTTCCTTTATAAATTACCCAGTCTCAGGAAGTTCATTATAGCAGTATGAAAATTAACTAATACAGTAAATTGTTACTGGGAGTGAAGTGCTGCCATAAAGACACTTGAAATTGTGTAAGTGACTTTGACACTGGATAACAGGCAGAGGTTAGAATAGTTTGAAGGGCTCAGAAGAAGATAGAAATATGTGCGAAAGTTTAGAACTTCCTAGAGACTTGTTGGATAGCTGTGACAAAGGTGCTGGCAGTGATATGGACAATGAAATCTAGGCTCAGATGGTCTCAGATGGAGATGAGGAACTTGTTGGGAACTGATGCAAAGGTGACTCTTGCTATGCTTTAGCAAAGAGGCTGGAAGCATTTTGCCCCTGCCCTAGAAATCTGTGGAACTTTGCTCTTAAGAGAAATGACTTAGGGTATCTGTCAGAAGGAATTTCTAAGCAGCAAAGCATTCAAGCAGTGACTTGGGTGTTCTTAAAAGTATTCAGTTCTGTGCATTCACAGAGATGGTTTGGAATTGGAACTTGTGTTTAAAAGGGAAGCAGAGCATAAAAGTTTGAAAAATTTGCTGCCTTATGACAAGATAGAAAATAAAAACCCATTTTCTGAGGAGAAATTCAAGCCATCTGCAGAAAATTGCATAAGTAACTAGAAACCAAATGTAAATCACCAAGAGAATGTGGAAAATGTCTCCAGGGCATGTCAGGGATCTTCACAGCAGCCTCTCCCATCACAGGCCCACAGGCCTAAGAGGAAAAATGGTTTGCTGGGCCAGGCCCAGGGCTTTGCTGCTTTGAGCAGTCTCGGGACTTGGTGCCCTGCATCCCAGCTGTGACTAAAAGGATCCAATGTACAACTCACATTGTTGTTTCAGAGGGTGCAATCTCCAAACTTTGGCAGCTTCCACATGTTGTTGGGCCTGTGGGTGCAGGGAAGTCAAGAACTGAGGTTTGGCATCCTCCACCTAGATTTCAGAGGATGTATGGAAATGCCTGGAAGTCCAGGTAGAAGTTTGCTGTAGGAGCGGAGTGCTCATGAATAACTTCCGCTAGGGCAGTGCAGAAGAAAAATGTGGGGGACAGAGTCCCCACACAGAGTCCCCATTGGGTCAATGCCTAGTGGAGCCGTGAGAAGAGGGTCACTGTCTTCCAGACCCCATAATGGTAGATCAACTGACAATCTGCATTGTGCACCTGGTAAAGCCACAGACACTCAACACCAGCCCATGAAAGCAGCAGTGCGAGGGTTGGGGGGTGCTGTACCCTATAAAGCCATAGGGATGGAGCTGCCCAAGACCATGGGAACCCACTTCTTGCATCAGCGTGACCTGAATGTGAGACATAGAGTCAAAGGAGATCATTCTGGAGCTTTAAAATTTGACTGCCTGGCTGGATTTCAGACTTACCTGGGGCCTGTATCCCCTTCATTTTGGAAAAAGGTCTCAAGGGAGAGACCAGGTAGAGGTAATTGAATTATGGGAGTGGTTTCTCCCATGCTGTTCTCATGATAGTGGGTGAGTTCTCATGAGATCCGATGGTTTTGTAAGGGACTCTTCCCCTTTTCATTCAGCACTTCTTCTTGCCACCTTGTGAAGAAGTTGTCTTGCTTCCTCTTTGCCTTCTGCCATGATTATAAGTTTCCTGAGCCCTCCCCAGCCATGCTGAACAATTAAACCTCTTTCCTTAATAAATGTCCCAGTCTCAGGCAGTTCTTTACAGCAATATGAAAATGGACTAACACACAAGCCTACCATGTACCAGGCACTACGATACCATCATTCACATTTATACTTTTATTGATTCTCTGGTCAATCCCCTGACCCAGGGAATAAATAAGAAAAATTGATATTTATAGCTCCCACTCATTGTGCAACTATTAAGGACTAGACATAGACACTGTCATATGTACTTTATATAATTAAATATATATAATAATATATTACATTTAATTATTACAACAAATATATGAAGTAAATGTCAAGAATTGTGAAGGATCTGAGATTTTACCCTACTTTCAAACTAACAAGTTAGCTTGCACAGTGTCATGAATGTTGGAAGAAGACCCGAGACTCCTCGGTCAGAGACAAAGGACAGGTTACCACTCACAGGAATAGCAATAGACAGTCACATCATTTGTCTTGGTTTCCCAAATCTCAATTCCCACAGAGTGTGAAAAAGATCCAGATGCATGCTATACAAGCTGTAAGTTGTTTTATAAGTGGAAAAACTCTTAGTTTAGGAAACTCCATTATTTTATAAGGGGCCTGCATGCAAAACTCTGCAACTTTTAATGTGGGCATGATTTTTATTATCCTTTATTATTAATGTGGGCAGAAACCAATTTTCCTCTACTCCATAAGGAGAAACTTACCTCTATTTTTCACAGTGTATGCTATATAAATATTCTTGGAAATATATGGTTTTGAAACAAAAGCTGAATTTCTTCTTTCATAAGACATGTAGAAATGTGAAAAATTGATGGAGAATTGTTCCCATTTTATAAATGTGGTAACAAAGCTAAGAATCACTAAGTAATTCACCTAGTTAACTAACCCACAGGAAGATGAATGGGGATTCTAACCCTGATGTTTCTAACTCTAAAACACACACAAATATCCACTGTGAAATACTGCTTCTACATTTTGTCAAGCAGAAGACTTGGGCTTAGAGAAATTAAAGATTAAGTCAGTTGAGGTTGAAGGAGCTTGTAAGCAAGGGAGCTGGGATTTGAGTCCACATAATCCAACTACAGACCTGGTAGTCTTGCCACCGCACCACAGCTGTTGACCAAACACCAGTGTACCTGAGTTTGCTGTGTGACCCAGAACATTTCAGGAAAAGCACACAGAGCAAAGAAAGGTCTGGAGAAACAGGAAGCCCAGTTTGCTCAAGTGAGGTGATGAGGCCTCAGTGTGGCAGAAGTAGAAAGTATACACAGTGTGAGAGAGAGAGGGGGAAGAAAAGAAAGAAGAAGAAGGGAGGGAGAGAGGGAGGGATGGAGGTGGAAAAGGAAGAAGAGGGAGATGGGGGGGAGGGGAAGAGGAAGAGGAAGAGGAGGAGAGAAAATGACCAGAAATGAGTTTAGAGGTTGCTTTCCACCTTGAGCGTTTGGGGCTCTGGGCAGTTACCCAATTCTTAAAAAATGAAAAAGCTCTCTGTGCACTTATATGGAGAGCACTTAAATCTATTACTAAGTAGGGAAAAAGCATGGTGTAGGAGATTGATCATATTACACTACACTTTATGTAAAATGGGGGAGGAAGATGGCGGTAAAAATCCATGTTTATATTTACGTGGATATGCAAAAAGAAACTGGAAGGATATATAAAAAGAGCAGCAGTGATACTGGTGGTGTGGGTATCAGAAAGAAGGCGGATATGTTCATTTCATAGCTTTCTATACCTTTTGGTTTTCTGGACCATTTGAATACATTTAAAAAACACAAGCACTACAGATACGTGTCTTTTACACAAGGTCAATTTTTAGGATTGGGAAAGTTTGTCTCCTCGGATTTTCATAGGCGATTTCAAAACCTTCTGGCATCATTGTCACTTGTGAAAACAGAATTGATTTTGTCATTAGAAAGTAGAGCATGGATTCTGGATAGTTACTAGATTTCCTTTCTCAGCATCTTGCCGATTTTGAACAAGATATGGAGACAAGTTTTTTCTTCCCCCTCTGGTTCTGTAAGTAACTTTTGGAAAAATCTTCCAAGTCGTAACCTACTGATGTCTTTCCTAATACTAGTTAAGGTGTTTCAATTGTACTCATATCTTCTCTCTCTCCTCACACACTGGACCAGAAGTGTGGTAGTAAATGTGTAAAACTAGTTCTCTGAGAGAAAATACAAAAACAAAACCACTTTGATTTGTAGCATTTCTTGATTTCCATAGTATAAACGCTATAATTGATTTTAAGGTGCCCATGTGATATATGAGGCAATGTAGCTAGCATACAATTATACAGTATTTCTACCACACAAATTCAACAGTTACAAATAAACTCGGGGAAGAGAAAATAGTAAAATACAGTGAAATAATTAGGAAATGATGAGTTTTAATTATTTATTGCTTTTGCTTTTCATTTAATGTATTGAACTGTAATTTGATAGTATTTAATTTTAATAATGGTTATTTTTATAAACTGACTCACAAAATTTCTAAAAATCTAATTGCTCTCTCATAGGTTAGTATGTGATGGTAAGAGCTGGGTCCAGCCTGCTGCTGCCAGCTCCAAATCTCTCTTCAAACATATATACTTTCTTTCTACTCTGCTTACCAAGAAAACTTTGGGAAAATTGAATAAGACATCCCAGATAGGCTGAGTGAGTAATCACCACCACCACCATGTATTGAGTCCTGCAGAGTTCCAGGCACTGTGAAAAGTGTCCCTACTTTATTTAATCTTTGCATTAACCTTGAAAAGCTTCAAATATTGGTTCCCATCACAAAATGCAGAGAGTGAGGCTGGATGTTCTTAGAAAGAGGGAACACTCAGAACTGCTGCCCAAGCTGTGCACTTGCCTCTTCCTGAATGTTCACACACTACTGCCTTAAAATGGCCTTAAGAGATGATTTACATCGAGTTAGATAAGTGAGAGGTAGTCCTAGGGGATCACAATTGGAAGAAGAACCAAAAATGTCTTTGCATGGTATAACAGATGGCTCTGCTTCTCCCCTCCCCAGAAAACACATTTTCTAGAAGATGCATTTTGCCTGAGATTTTCCATTAAAATATAGTCTGGATTTCTCTCAGAAATATTTCTTTCAGACATCGTCTTAGTCTGTTTGTGTTGCTACAGAGAAATACCCAAGCTGGGAAATTTATAAAGAGGTTTATTTAGCCCATGATTCTGCAGGCTGTACAAGAAGCAGGGCACTGGCACATTCTTCGCTACTGGGGAAGTCCTCAGGCTGCTTCCACTCAGGGCAGAAGGCAAAGGGGAGCTGGAGTGTGCAGGGGTCCCATGGTGAGGGAGGGAGCAAGAGAGAGACAGGGGGAGATGCTAGGTTTTTCTTAACAAACAGCTCTCATGGGATCTAATAGAGCTGGCACTTATTACCTCAAGGATGGCACCAAGATATTCATGAGGAACCTTCCCCTGTGACCCAAATGCTTCCTGTTAGGCCTCACCTCCGATGTATGCAATCAAATTTCAACATCAGATTTTGAGGAGACAAACATCCAAACTATAGCAGTTATGCTCTGGGGTGCCAAGTGCTGGCCAGTTGTTCAAGATCCAAACTTGCCCTTGCCCGCCTCGTCTTCTTTTCCCATTCATGCCCACTACTCTGCCTTTTTTGAGCTTCATTTCCAATTCCATAGTTAGTCCTCTCTCTTTTCCAAACAAGCTCTTCTGGAAAGGATCTCCAGTTAGTGAAATGATTCACTTGCTGTTAAGTCCACTGTATTTTAAATATACAAAGGCATGGCACTTCTTACAATGGTAGGTTAGCGGAGCATTTATTATTTTTCTGGTTTATTTGCTTTTGTTATTTTGCTTGGTTATTTTCCTTTGTACATGCGAGAGTCAGAAGGGCAAAAGGATAATTTTCAAGGCCACCATTATCCAAACTTTGCTACGTATTGGAATTATCTGGGGATCTTTAAAAACTACTGATATCTGGCATACAACCTGACCCGGAATTTCTGATTTAATTGATAAGGTGTTGGACCTGGGCATTATTTTTTTTGAAGCACCATAGCATTTCTTATGTGTGCCAAAGTTTAGCAAACACTCTTCTGGCTATTAAGAATTCACTCTCTGAGGGCTGTGCTGAGAAAGGCCACTGTGCCAGTGGCTTTCTCATGGATGTGGCATAGGATGGGTTCATTAATTAACACTTCAATTAACTGAATTTTCATTGAGCCCTCCTTTCCTAGTTTAGGCCTCTGGGGCTCTGTAGGATTCAGATTGCATTCTGATTTACTGTCCGAAGGCCTCCCTGCTTCAAAACAAAAGAACACTACACAAGGATGTCCTCTCTCACCACTGCTATTCAATATAGTACTGGAAGTTCTAGCCAGAGCAATCAGGCAAGAAAAAGAAATAAAGGGTATTCAAATAGGAAAGGAGGAAGTCAAATTGTCTCTATTTGCAGACGATATGATTGTATATCTAGAAGACCCCATCGTCTCAGCCCAAAATCTCCTGAAACTCATAAGCAACTTCAGCAAAGTCTCAGGATATAAAATCAATGTGCAAAAATCACAAGCATTCCTATACACCAATAACAGACTTAAAGACAGCCAAATCAAGAACCAGCTGCCATTCACAATCACTACAAAGAGAATAAAATACCTAGGAATACAACTAACAAGGAACATAAAGGACCTCTTCAAGGAGAACTACAAACCACTGCTCAATGAAATAAGAGAGGACACAAACAGATGGAGAAATATTCCACGTTCATGGCTAGGAAGAATCAATATTGTCAAAATGGCCATACTGCCCAGAGTAATTTACAGATTCAACGCTATCCCTATCAAGCTACCAATGACCTTCTTCACAGAACTGGAAAAAACCACCTTAAACTTCATAGGGAACCAAAAGAGAGCCCGCATAGCCAAGTCAATTCTAAGCAAAAAGAACAAAGCTGGAGGCATCACACTCCCGGACTTCAAACTATACTACAAAGCTACAGTAATCAAAACAGCATGGTACTGGTACCAAAACAGAGATATAGACCAATGGAACAGGACAGAGACCTCTGACGCAACACAACACATCTACAACCACCTGATCTTTGACAAACCTGACAAAAACAAACAATGTGGAAGCGAGTCCCTGTTTAATAAATGGTGTTGGGAAAACCGGCTAGTCGTGTGCAGAAAGCAGAAACTGGACCCCTTCCTGACACCTTACACTAAAATTAACTCCAGATGGATTAAAGACTTAAACATAAGACCTAACACCATAAAAACCCTAGAAGAAAATCTAGGCAAAACCATTCAGGACATAGGCGTAGGCAAGGACTTCATGACCAAAACACCAAAAGCAGTGGCAACAAAAGCCAAAATAGACAAATGGGACCTAATCAAACTCCACAGCTTCTGCACAGCAAAAGAAACAGTCATTAGAGTGAATCGGCAACCAACAGAATGGGAAAAAATTTTTGCAGTCTACCCATCTGACAAAGGGCTGATAACCAGAATCTACAAAGAACTGAAACACATTTACAAGAAAAAACAAACAAGCCCATTCAAAAGTGGGTGAAGGATATGAACAGACACTTTACAAAAGAAGACATACATGAAGCCAACAAACATATGAAAAAATGCTCATCATCACTGGTCATTAGAGAAATGCAAATCAAAACTACATTGAGATACCATCTCACGCCAGTTAGAATGGCGATCATTAAAAAATCTGGAGACAACAGATGCTGGAGAGGATGTGGAGAAATAGGAACGCTTTTACACTGTTGGTGGGAGTGTAAATTAGTTCAACCATTGTGGAAGATGGTGTGGCGATTCCTCAAGGACCTAGAAATAGAAATTCCATTTGATCCAGCAATCCCATTACTGGGTATATATCCAAAAGACTATAAATCGTTCTACTATAAGGACACATGCACACGAATGTTCATTGCAGCACAGTTTACAATAGCAAAGACCTGGAACCAACCCAAATGCCCATCGATGATAGACTGCACAGGGAAAATGTGGCACATATACACCATGGAATATTATGCAGCCATCAAAAACGATGAGTTCGTGTCCTTTGTAGGGACATGGATGAACCCGGAAACCATCATTCTCAGCAAACTGACACAAGAACAGAAAATCAAACACTGCATGTTCTCACTCATAGGCGGGTGTTGAACAATGTGAACACATGGACACAGGGAGGGGGAGTATCACACACTGGGGTCTGTCGGGGGAAAAGGGGAGGGATAGTGGGGGGTGGGGAGTTGGGGGAGGGATAGCATGGGGGAGAAATGCCAAATATAGGTGATGGGGGAGGAAGGCAGCAAATCACACTGCCATGTGTGTACCTATGCAACAATCTTACATGTTCTTCACATGTACCCCCAAACCTAAAATGCAATTAAAAAAAAAAAAAAAAAAGAACACAAGCATCCCCACCTCCCAAAAAAGAGTTGTTAACTAAATAGAGTGTAACTCAACTGGCAAACAAGAATGTTTTTCAATGGCTTATTAAGTTACTCTAACATCGACATTTACATGCAAATAATTAATGGGCCAATTACAAATTATTTGGTTTTGTCCATTAAAACAGAACCATGATTTATTAAAGTGAGAACCAAAACAAATGCTCTTATTGTGCAAATGCTACATAGTTGTTATGGAAAAACTAGAATATGGAAACTCAGCTTGTTTGTAAAAAAAGAAAAAAAAAAATCTCTAGGCTTTTCTGTATCCATTCAGTGGAACATATGACTAATTCAAGGCCAGTGTTAATTTCTGAATTAAAAAACTCTTGGGAGGAATTTACATCTGCTGCACATACTCTTGGGCAAGCAAAGGTCAGGAGAAGGCTTTGTTTTTCACTTGCTTCTCTGAGGGGCATAGTAGCCTTGAAGCTGTATTACCCCCATCTCCCACAGCAAGTTCTCTTGTTTATGGACTGCTGAGAAGTATGAATATGAAGGCTTGAATTATTCAACAGAAGGTGACCCCATTGGGTAAGGTCAGCCAGTCTTCCTGAAACTAGCACAACTGTTTTCCTTACTGTTTCCTTAGTAGTCCCCATCCTAGGGCCATGGTCAGGTGTCTGTAACAGAAGTCCCTGAGGGATGAATAGATGAAATATTAGAGGATAGGGGGAGTATCACATCTTACCTTGTTTTCTGAATTTAGACTCACTGCATATGAATTAACAGTGATGGACACTTCTAGTATGGTCTTAATAAATTTGGGCTGAGTTAATAATTATAATAATAACTAATTAGTAATAACTGATAATTAACGAATCAGATACTATACTAAGTGATTTGTTTACTGTATTTAATCCTCACATCAAACCTGAGAAGTAAGTGATATTATTAGGAAGAAACTGAGACTCAGAGAAGAAAAAGGTTAAGACCTTATTCATTGCCCTCATTATTCTTTCTTTTAATTGTGCCTCTAGAAAAACACACAAATTTTAAGTGTATTATTGTGAATTCTTACAAAGTGAGCACATCCATATAATCAGCATCCAGATCAGGAAATAGAACCTTTACAGACCCACAAAATTCCCTTCTTCTCTCTCCCAATCACTACTCCCTTCCCCCAAATCATCTCCTCAGTTGACTTCTACCTCCATATATTCAATTTACTAGACCTCATTCTTCTTGTGTTCACATTCCTGAGGCAAAGTTCTCTTTATGCAAACCAATAGCATTCTTATTCCAAAGACTTTCTGATTAAAACATAAGTTGAATAAGCCACTACTGTATTGTGCAAGGTTGCTTTGTCCTTTGCCTACAGAGGGCTTTCATATAGCTGAACAAAATAACTGTAATAAGACAGAAACAGTGCCTGTGAGCAAAGGTATCGTGTCTCCTTCACTAATGGGACAAGCACTAGACTCTTGGAATTGTTCCAATCAAGGATGAGTTAAGCCCTACATTTTAATTATTCCTTTCATTTATTAATTCATTAAATACTCGACATAGTACAGAACACACAGAGCATCAGGCAATTGGCATGTGCACTCAATGTGTCAACAGTCAGATTAGAGATAAAAAGAGGAAAATAAAGATCTGAAATAATTTTGATTAACGCTACTGGAAGATTTCGACAGGTTTCAGAAGTAGAAGCAAATATATATATTCTACTTGCTCTGTAGCAGGCATAAGTCTAAGCAATTTTTTTTTACATGGCTCTGTTAATCCTCAGTCCATCAATTGATTCATCTACTCACCATCCAATAAATATCACTGTGCATTTATTATGTGCTATGTGCTGAGGATACTGTTAAAACAAGACACATATTTCCTGTTGATGTATAACTTGCAATATTAAGCATGCGTTTTTCAACAAGAAGTGATAATGTCCCCCAAAGGGGCAAAAATTGGTTTTAGAGGGGCAACAATTTTTAGAATTTACAATGCTTTATACCCTTCCAAGGAATCACATTGTAGAAGTTGATATACAAATTGATATCTGTGGTATTTAAATCATAAGGAGGGGGAGAACATATAGAGGAAAAAAATGTCAAAAATACTGCTTAGGGGGTAGTATTGAAAAAAAAAGTAACACTTTTTATCTTATCTAAGGAGAAAAGAAACAACATAAACATATTATGATTCCCATCACCAAGTGGGCAAGGAATATGAACAGACACTTTTCAAAAGAAGACATTCATGTAGCTAACAAACATATGAAAAAAAACTTATCATCATTGGTCATTAGAAAAATGCAAATCAAAACCACACTGAGATACCACCTCACACCAGTTAGAATGCCAGTCATTAAAAAATCAGAAGACAACAGATGCTGGAGAGGATGTGGAGAAAAAGGATGGTTTTACACTGTTAGTGGGAGTGTAAATTAATTCAACCATTGTGGACCACAGTGTGGCAATCCCTCAAGGATCAAGAAATAGAAATACCATTTGACCTAGCAATCCCATTACTGGGTACGTACCAAAGAATTATAAATCATTCTATTATAAAGACACATGCACACATATTTTTATTGTGGCACTGTTCACAATAGCAAAGACTTGGAACCAACCCAAATGCCCATCAATGATAGACTGGATAAGGAAAATGTGGCACATATACACCATGGAATACTATGCAGCCATAAAAAATGATGAGTTCGTGTCCTTTGCAGGGACATGGATGAAGCCAGAAACCATCATTCTCAGCAAACTGACAGAAGAACAGAAAACCAAACACCACATGTTCTCACTCATAAGTGGGTGTTGAACAATGAGAACACAGGGACACCAGTAGGGGAATAGCATGTACTAGGGCCTGGGGGGTGGGGGCTAGGGGAGGAATAGCAAGGGCTGGGGGGGATTGGGGAGGGATAGCATTAGGAGAAATACCTAATGTAGATGATGGGGCGATGGATGCAGCAAACTACCACTATGGCATGTGTATACCTATGTAACAAACCTGCACGATCTGCACATGTACCCCAGAACTTAAAATATAATTAAAAAAAAAAGAAAAACATATTATGATTATTAGACTCAAAGAGGTACAATAACCAATGAAAACAGTTAGCTGTGAGTCCTGTATAGGTTGAGACTTAGAAGTGATCTTAGCTTGCCAGGTGAAGGGATTCTTGGAGTATCAGCAGCTTTGATGTACAGATGGGACATCATAGCGCTTAGCTAGGTTGGGAACTACCCAGGATCTTCCATCCAGAAGGTCAGAGGCAAATCTGACTTCAAACCCAGGGCCCTGGAAGCTGGGTGCTTCTCCAACTTCTCCTAATTTATAATCCTGGCACATTGAGTGGCTGAGGAGGGAGGATCACTTGAAGTCAGGAGTTCGAGACTAGATAACATAGTGAGACCTCATCTCTACAAGAAATTTTAAAATTAGCCAGGTACGGTTGTGCACACTGTAGTTCCAGTTACTCAGGAGGCTAAGACAGGAGGTTCCCTTGAGCTCTGGAGTTCAAGTCTGCAGTGAGCTACCTGCCACCTGCATTCCACCTGGATGACAGAGTCAGACCCTGTCTCTTAAAAAAAAGAAGTAAAAATAATTAAACCCAGGGCTCTTACTGCATGATTTATGCTCAAGTGTGAGTGTGCTCTTTTCTTAGAAGCAATAGTACTGGGATCCTATCTCGCTTGTCCTCTCCGAACAATGAACTAGTTCCCTTATGGCTTGAAATCAATCAAGAGCTTCATGTCTAGATTTTCTGACATAATTGTGGAATTTATACAAGTGCCTTTTAATAGTGAAAGCTCTGATTAAGGAAAATCTATTATTCTTGCCCAGAGAGTACGTTCAGACTCAGCTTTTACTGGGTCAGTATAAGCCCGGGGGTTGAAACTGTACCTCTCATTTAAAGGTAACTCAAGTGCAGAACCATCCCCAGACTTGTATTTTGTCTTCTGTCCCTTGAGGCAAGCGCTCACCAAGGCTACAGGTTTTTCTGTTGATTTATTGCTTTGGAAAGGTATATGTATAGAATTCTCTCCACCTATTAAATTCTGGCAAAATCTTCCTTCATGACCTCTTGCTAAGTTTTACTCCATAAAATCAGAAGTGTGGATCTTTCCCAGTTCATGGATTGCTGTCTTTTCACTTCAAGGATGTGAACTATTATCTGAGAGGGACAGGTTTCCAGGCCTGCAGCATGGTGGCAGAATTGCTGCCAAAGCAATTAGCTGGATGCATGGCTGGAAAGTGAAAACGTGGCCTCAGGATGATGCTGTCCTCCAGGTTTTCAGAGGAGGCATGGAAGCTGCATAAGACAGGGTTGGTCGTTTGGGAACTTCCTGGCCAGCCCATCTTATCTATTTCCTTTTTGATACATTGCCAAATTTTCCTCTCATTGTCACCTCCACCACCACTTGTGCCCAGCTACTTCACCTCCTCCTAATTTACTGAGCCAAATTGGTACTGTGATGAACCCTGTTTTATAGATATGATAATCAAGACTTAAAATAATCAAGTACCTTGTAGTAGGCACACAGTAAGTGGTGGAATTTAAAGTTCTGTCTCCTCTGCTCTGAACCATTTATGTAAATCTGACTCCCTAATAGGGATGTATGTTTCAGATAAGACACATCATAATTGCTTCTGGCTTAGTCATTCATTCATTCGTTCATTTGTTCATTCATTCATCCATTCAAACAAAAACTTACTGTGACAAGCACTGTGTGACAAGCACTGTGCTGCAATTGTGAACCAAAGAGTCAGGATGCCATCCCTTCATAGAGTTTATGTTTGGGGATATGGTGAGGGTGGGAGGATGGGGAGCAGAAAATAGGCAAGTCAATAATGAAATATTTACAAATAAATTTATAATTTATAACTAAAAATTGCTATGCATGAAACTCAGGGAATTATAAAGACAAAGAATGAAAAAGTAGAATAAAGGCAGGCTCAAAGAGAGTAGAATAGAAAACATATCTCAGAGGAGGTGTTATTTTAAATTAAGACCTAAAGACAGAGAGGGAGCAGACTGTAGGAAAGTCATGGGAGTTTGTTCCCAAAACATTTTGAATTACTAACCCGCAGTACTTCAGAATGTGACTTTATTTGGAAATAGGGTATTTGCAAGAGTAAACCAGTTATAGTGAGGTCATATTTGATTAGGGTAGGTTCTAATGCAATATGACTAGTGTCCTCATAAAAAGAGAAAAATAGAGACAAAGAGACAGACACACAGGGAGAACACCATAAGATGCTGGAGGCAGAGGGTGCCAGGATGAACCGTGATTCAAAGAATGCCAAGGATTTTCAGCCACCCCAGAAGCTAGGAAGAGGCAAGGAAGGTTTCTACCCAGAGTTTCAGAGAGAGTGTGGCCATGCTGTTGATTTGGGACTTCTAGCCTTGAGAACTGTGAAATAATATATTTTCATGCTTTAAGCCCCTCTAATTTGTGGTACTGTGTTAACAACAGCCCCAGGAAACTATTGCAGTCTTGAAGAAACCAGTAAGAAATGCAGATTTCTGGCTGGTCTGATGGTAGTGGGTTATCAGAACTTATTAACATTAGTGTCACTAAAGTTGGTATACAACCCCCCCACTGCTAAATTTGACTGACTTTAAAAAAAAAAAAAAGAAATGCAGATTTCTTTCTGAGTGACTGAAGGAAAGCCAAGGCAGCCAAGGGAACACCAGAGATTTGTAGTAGCCAAGAAGAAAAAAAAAGGATGGTGGACTGGATTAAGGTTGTCACAATACAAATGGAGAGAAAGGGCCAGTTAGGTTTTTTTGTTGGAGCCAGTCTTCTACAGAAGATGGTGAAAAACACATATAAACTACCACTAACCTACTCACAATCACTTCGGGTAAGTTCTTAAAATTGAACCTTAGATTTTCTCCGTAAAGGATGAATCATAGAGTTGCTATAAAAATGTACATAGGGGCTGGTACATAATTCACATCTAATAAAAATAAGCTATTATTGCAAATATTACTACTATTTTAATTTCATTCCCACTAAAATCTAACAATGTGTGGTATAAAATATGGCACCAAAACATGCCCTGAGTTGAATTTAGTGTTAAGCTTTGCTCCAAATCTCTATTTTACTTACTCAAAAAAAAGTTTGAATAATATATAATTTCTGATACTATTTTGACTAAGAAAAATAGCAGTTTTACATGGTTTTTTACCTAATGTCATACTATGTCTGCATGCAAAAAAACCATACACTATGAAATGATGCTTGATAAATGCTGACCTCTAGCATACTTACACTTCATTTAAGAACCTGAATATTGCCAAACTCCTGACTTTTCCTGACTCTATATTACTGTAATCACTAACCCTTGGTTTTATTTTAAATATACATATTTTTTACATACAAACATATCTGTGACTCTGTTTCCAAGCTTTATTAACATATTGAATGATCCGTATGTACTTCTTCAACTTGCTTTTTCTTCTACTGACTGTTATGTTTTGAAGATTCATCTAGGTCCTTGCCTATACCTGTAATTCTTTCCTTTTTACTGCTGTGTATTATTCTATTGTCTGAATATGCTGTAAATTTTTAATAATCCATTCTTCTGCCAATGGATATCACTTGCTGGATGAACTAAATAATTTCTCAGGGATTCTATTTTGTCTTTTTTATATGCCTTTTTGTAGTTGATATATAAATCACATACATCAAATTTGCCATTTTAAAATATGCAATCCAGTGGCTTTTAGTATTCCCAAAGTGTGCACCATCACTATTATCTAATTTTAGAACATTTCATCACTGCAAAGAAAACCCCATATTCATTAGCAGTCACTTCTCATTCTTATTTCACCTTAGCCCTGCCAACCGCTAATCTCCTATCTTTATGGATTTGTCTATTTGGACATTTTATATGAATGAACTCATATATATTTTTTGTGTGTCTAGCTACTTTGACTTAGCATAATGTTTTCAAGTATAATTCCTACTGTAGCATGCATCATTGCATCATTCCTTTATTATCAAATAATTCATTGTATGAATATACTACATTTTTCTTGTTCACTCATCAGTTGAACAATTGGGTTATTTCCACTTTTTGGCTATTATAAATAATACTGCTGTGAACATTTATGTACCAGTTTTGTGTGGACATAATGCTTTCAGTTCTTCTGGATAGATACCTAAGAATGGAGTTGTTGGGTCATCTGGTTATTCCATTTTTAACCTTTTGAAAAATATAAAACTGTTTTCTAAAGCAACTGTTTCATTTGGCATTCTCACAGTGACATATGTGAATTATGATTTCTCCACATTCTTGTCAACACTTGTTCATGTCTGTCTTTTGATTATAAATATGCTTATTTTTATAATGGAATTATAATAAAATCCATTTTGCAAAGTTATTAAAAGGAACATATATGATAATAGAAATACAAGTGCTTTCTAAATTACTAGTTAGCCTTGTGACACTGTGAAGGCAAGGAAACTCCATACAGAGGGTATTTTTTAGTGTGCCACAGAGATAGACACAATTTTTTAATTATTCAGTAAGACAAGCCACCTTTGAAATTCAATTCCGTGCCAATATCATTTACACGTCCAATGAACTCTTGAAGGTAAAAGAACCCTAGTGTTTAAAGACTTTAACTCCTCCTTCTGCAGTTCAGTGGTCTGCTTTTACCAGGTTGTCTGTGATGGATGAGAGACTGGTTTTAAAGAAAGCATGAAGAACTTCAGAAAGACTTTTAGAACTTCCTAATCCTAAAGTGTAAAGCACATCTTTTTCACGGAATTATGCACAGTGTTCTAGTGACATTTTTTCAGAGACTCACATAAAGTCTTGCCAGAGGCTGTGGGATAAATGCTAGAATGAGGGCTTGGTGGAGAGCAGCGTAGTCTACCCCAACTATTGCAGCCTCACAGTTCTCTGCAGATCTAGGTACAATAAATCACCCCAACAGACATGGTCTATATTTAGAAATCCAGATCTCATCTATAAGAATCAACCGTCTGAAAGTTAATTTTAGAGGTCTATGAAGAGGAACCAAATTTTGCATCATTTGGCAAAGGGACAGTTAATTTTGGAGTAGGGGCTGCTGAGAGTTCCTCTCAAAAACATAAATGCACAGTGCAATAAGAATTTGGATTTTCTCTTACTACTTGCAGTCAAGCATAAAATCACATCCTATCTACCAAGTCCCTATTCTGATAACCTGCTTAATAACCTAGGTTTATCTGGCATTTGTTCACTTGATTTTGTTACAAAAAGAACAAAAACAGAAACAACAAGATCCATGATAGCTAGCACCTCTAAAACAGCCAATATACCTTCTGCATCTTCAAAAACCAATTAAACAGTGTTTAACTGCACATGCTTTTTATCTTTTTTTTTTTTTTTTTGGTTGCTGTGGTACAGCATATTGCTATAGCACTCAGACAACCTACAGGTACTCAGTGATGTTTACTGATTTGAATGCACTTTTACCAGTACTTTAAAAAAAACCGCGAACATATCTATATGCTTTTACTAATGAAGACTTCTGATTAAATTAAAACTTGATGTTTTTCATCCTTATGAAAAAAGAAAGTTTTGCTGATGCAGATTCCCTAGCCTGGTATGGTTGCTTGTAGTCCAGGAGCAGGACAGCTAAACCAGGCCATACAAAAAATCCTGTATATCAGAATGTAGTAACGGGCCGGTTGTGGTGGCTTATACCGGTAATCCCAGCACTTTGGGAAGCTGAGGTGGGCAGATCACCTGAGGTTAGAAGTTTGAGACCAGCCTGGCCAACATGGTGAAACCCCATCTCTACTAAAAAATTACAAAAATTAGCTGGGCGTGGTTGCACATGCCTGTAATCCCAGCTTCTTAGGAGGCTGAGACAGGAGAATCACTTGAACCTGGGAGGCAGAGGCTGCAGTGAGTCGAGATCGTGCCACTGCACTCCAGCCTGGGCAACAAGAGTGAAACTCCATCTCAAAAAATAATAACAAAAATAAAATAAGATGCAGTAATGACCTAGGCAGGAACTCCTATTTAATCATGGAATCAGCATAAACAAGTAGATGATAAACTCAAACCAGTTAAATTTTGGATACTGCTGCTCAGAACATTCCTTCCAAATACTATTTTCATCTTGCCCAGACTATTCTAGGGGAAAAAAACAAAACAAAAGTAAACATAACTCGGCTGAAGCTCTATTTTTTGCCATGTTGATTCATACTGGCCTGCATCAGTACTTCTTACAATTTGGGGGGTATATTAGTCAAAAGCGATAGACTTTCTCTTCTAAAGATATACATCTGCATGCCTAGTTGAATAGTCTACACTAAAACACTCAGTTCCTGAACCACCTTCCCTGCCAGCCTGAGTTTCAAAGGCAAGTAAGCTTATGCATCCCATCTTTGTGGAATAGGCCCTCCTAACCCAGTTCCTGCACAGATTCAAAGTACTTTATGGAACTCACCTGAAGTCTAATCCATGCAGCAGTTATTTTGGTAAATACAACATGAAAAACAAGTGCTTGTGGACCTTTACATTGAGACTAGGGTAGTAGTTAAACATAGTCATTTGCCTTATAGATCGACTAATTGATAGATTTATTTTTGGAAGAGTTCTTGCAAAGTTCCTTGAATCTGCTATGGTGGACACCACTGTCTGTCCCAAACCATGCAGACACACTGAGGTTCTAAAGAAGCTTCTTAATAGAACCAAAGATTCATTGTCCCTTTGCTTAAGTAGCCCTTTTGGGTTAGCCTGAGCTGAGAATTGAGAACCCTAGTTTTAGTTAAGACGGTAAA
This sequence comes from Ateles fusciceps, assembly GCA_036589455.1. Classification (NCBI taxonomy): domain Eukaryota; kingdom Metazoa; phylum Chordata; class Mammalia; order Primates; family Atelidae; genus Ateles; species Ateles fusciceps. The sequence continues at coordinate 1,606,850 of JAZHEH010000299.1, forward strand.
TGCCTTCAAAAGTTAATCCATAGATAAATAAATAAAGGGGAGGAAAGAAGAAGAGAGTAAAATCAGGAAGTGGAGAAGAAGAGTGGGCCAAAAAAGGAGAGAAAACTCAAGCTCAGAGGTGTGAATAATCATGCTCAAGTTTACACAGCTGGCCTGGTGCCTGTCATCACACACTCCTCCAGACATCACCTGCAACTCCAAAGAGCCATTCTGGTATGTGCTGTAAACTTCTCTCCTCAAGCATCTGAGCCCCTTTGCCTGATGACTTTCTCTGGCCACAGGAGCTTGTCTTGCCCATGGAAGCAACATTTCAGAAATGTTGGAAAGTTAACACCATGTATGAGTTATCTATTATTCCATAAAATTTACCCAAGTGTAGTAATTTGACAAATATTTATTATCTCACACCATTTATGAGGGTGAGAAATCTGGGCAAAACCTAGTCAAATGGCTTTATCTCAAATTCTCTCATGAGACTGCACCTTGAAGGGCTGGTCACAGCTACAGTGATCTGAATGTTGGATTGGGGCTAAAGGATCCACTTCTAAGATCACTGACTCAAGGCTGTGGGCAAGGAGGCCAATATGAGCCAAATGAGCTTCTGCACTTGGCTTCCTCAGTGGCAGCTGGCTGTCCCCAAGCTAGTGATCTGCAATGCAGAAGTCATGCAGTCTGTTAGAACCTCGCCTCAGCAGTGACATTCTATCACTTCTGCCATATTCTTTTGGTTGCACAGACCAATCCTGATACATTAAGGAAATAGATTACCAGATACTAGAAGGCAGAGATTTTTGAGGGTTATCTTGTTGGCTGGCTTCCACATGTCCCCAGATTAGTCCTTATTTAATTAGAAATAGGAGTCATTGGATTAAATACCCCAGTTTTTGTTTCTTGCTGAGACAATTCCAAGTTGTGTCCTACAAAGCCCTTCATGTAGATCCTGGTGAACTGAAGTGCCAGCTGCCAATAGTAGTAACAGTTATGGGTTTTCTTCTGTTCCCCATTATCCTACCACACTTCCTGGGATTATCTAACAAACTGGTATCTGATCTCAAACTTTTACTCAGAAACCTATATTAAGATAGCTAAAAAGGAGCAGACCTCAGAAACCAACTCCTAGCATTCTGATTCCAGAGTCCATTATCTGAGCCACCACACACTTTTGGTACTAGAAGTGAGTTAAGAAGAGTTAGAAACATTTGCCTACCATTCTTGTACACTGTCTCCCAACAAGTCCCGTTAAAGGAGCACCAGTTTCTCTCCTTAAACATCTTGAGGAGCAGGGCTCCTATGAACCCACACATAGATTTTTAAAAGGCACTTCCCACCTTGTGGAGATGCAGAACCCTGGTTCTGTGGCTTGAAGGTGGATAATGTCCTTGTAGGATGATGCTTTCCTCAGGATGGACACAAGTTTCTGCCAAGGTGCATGGTTTGACAAGTAAAACATGGGCAGGATTTAAATCCCCATGTAGTCTGGGTAACCTTACACAGTACATTTATTGAGTATAATTCCCCCAGGTATGTTTTCCGCATAATTGTATGGTTAGAGAACTATTAATTGTTGGTCCCCCCTGTGCATGGAGAGTAAAGAGTTCTTTACTCTCTTCAGTGCCTGACAGAGACTCCTACTATGCAGGGAAGGAAATTAGAGCACATGGAGGTTAAGTGTTCTTCCCAGTACTGCAAAGGCAGTAATTGGAAGCGCTGTCAGTTGAATTATGGAGGAAGCAGGGTGAATGGAGGTGCCTCCTGTGTCTATGGTTCTGAGCTTCCCTTGGGCCTACTAGGATTTCTAAGCCTCCTCTACACCCAGTAGAGGTCACCCCAGCCAGCTCCTAGGACTACTTTATAACTATATTACATTTCTTACTGAAACAATCAATCCTCTTGGTTATCTTCCTGATGTTCATTATTTCCCATATCTGTCCAAATGAAACCTTGCTTTTTTTTTTTTTTTTTTTTCAGGTATCCATTCTCTTCCAGTTGCATCAGCCTTGTCGGGTGGGTCCTCTAAGTCAGTCATGATTATCTCATTTCCTGAGACACCAATAGTTTGCGAATTGATATATACAGAATTCTAACAAAAGACTCCCTTAAACCTGCAAAGAATATTTGGGAAAAGTTTTCTCACTTTAAAAACAAAGACACATAGGAAGAAATGGTATTTGATCTTTCAATGTATGGTCATTTCTGGATGTAACACCTGATACTCCCACAAATATTCTGTAACAGTAAGAGAAGTTAGCTGAAGGGCAAATAGCAAAACAAGAGTGGAAGAGTGGAAAGAGTGAAATAACCTGCATATGTATTCTTATGACATTGAAATGTGGAATCAACCAGCCCCCAAAACACCCTATAGTCTTCCCATTATATAAGAAAATGCATTTCTTTAGAGTTTATGTCTATCTGAGCCATGTTTTTCTGTTGCCGAAGGTGTCTTGATAGATTCGCCAGCTGTGACACCTCTGAATTTCCACATATTGTATTCTGTTTTTACTGACTTGTCATAGTGCAAACAAGTAGACATATACTCTGTAAAAATAAGGAGTGGGTCTTCAACTATATATTCCCTATGGAATTAAATAAGGGCCTTGTTTATTATAGCTCCTTAATAAATGGGACCATCACCACCACTGAAATTTAACTCACACTTTAAAGGGAATTTTTAAGGTGAAATGAAACACTTGGATTCTGTGTGTGGCCTTGGAAATACTATTTCTGAGCCTCAGTTTCCTCATCTAAGAAATGGGAGGTAGTAAAAATACAAGATATGGAATTACACAGACAAATCTTGATTCTACAATGTTAATAGGGCAAGTTTTTTCACTTCTCCAAGCCACGGTTTTCTCATGTATAGAATTAGGCAATAGCATAAATCTCCAAATGTGGTTGTAAGTCTTCAATGTGATTGTATATTTAAAGTATTTAGCACTTTTGGCTGGGTGCCATGGCTCACGCCTATAATCCCAGCACTTTAGGAGGCTGAAGAAGGCAGATTACTTGAGATCAGGAGTTCAAGACCAGCCTGGCCAATATGTTGAAACCCTGTTTCTACTAAAAAATACAAAAATTAGCCAGGCCTGATGGTGTGTGCCTGTGGTCCCACCTACTTGGGGGGCTGAGGCAGGAGAATCACTTGACCCAGGAGGCAGAGGTTGTAGTGAGCCAAGGTTGTGCCATTGCACTCCAGCCTTGGCAATGGAGTGAGACTCCATCTCAAAAAAAAAAAAAAAAGTAGCACTTTCTATGCCACATTTTAAATACTCAACTAATAAATCACTGGTTGGTTTGCTGTATGAGCATGATAAAAATGTACAACATAACATCTGCCATGTGGTAGGAATGTAGTAAATCAGTAAGGAAAACAAATTACAGGTATGAATCTTGGCTATGAGGCTGAGATGGCACAGTTCCGATTACCCTTTGGAATTAGGGAAAGTTGGCAGCTGAACACAGGCCATGGCAGTATCTCTTACCAGGGAATTAAATATTGATTTCATTTTCACTTCATTGAGTCTCCTGTTGATTTCAACAAGGAAGATGACAGTCAATCACTAAACAGACACTCAGTAACTATCAGGAAAGTTTGCTTTTCCTTCAGGATTGAGGTTTCCTCTGGATTGCCAGAGCCCTTTTGTGAGGCTACGTGGCTTATTGGAAAGCCTGGCTTGCTCTCTGGGGCCAGAGGCATAGAGACGAATTTGCAACTATAGCTGCCCTTAAGGACCTAACATCCTCTAAACACTGCTTTAGCTGTGTCCCAGAGATTCAGGTACGTTCCGTCTCTGTTCTCATTGGTTTCAAAGAACTTATTTATTGCTGCCTAATTTTGTTATTTACCCAGTAGTCATTCAGGAGCAGGTTGTCAGTTTCCATGTAATTTTGAGTGAGTTTCTTAATCCTGAGTTCTAATTTGATTGTACTGTGATCAGAGAGACTATTTGTTATGATTTCTGTTCTTTTGCATTTGCTGAGGAGTGTTTCACTTCCAATTATGTGGATAATTTTAGAATAAGTGTGCTATGGTGCTGAGAAGAATGTATATTCTGTTGAGTTGGGGTGGAGAGTTCTATAGATGTCTATTAGGTCTGCTTGGTTTAGAGCTGAGTTCAAGTCCTGAATATTCTTGTTAATTTTCTGTCTCACTGATCTTTCTAATATTGGAGTGTTAAAATCTCCCACTTTTATTGTGTGGGAGTCTAAGACTCTTTGTAGGTCTCTTAGAGAACTTGCTTTATGAATCTGGGTGCTCCTGTATTGGGTGTGTATATATTTAGGATAGTTAGCTCTTCTTGTTGTGTTGATCCCTTTACCATTATGTAATGCCCTTCTTTGTCATTTTTATCTTTGTTGGTTTAAAGTCTGTTTTATCAGAGATTGATTGCAACTCCTGCTTTCTTTTCTTTCCACTTGCTTGTTAAATATTCCTCCATCCCTTTATAACACTAAATGCCCACAGGAGAAAGCAGGAAAGATCTAAAATTGATGCACTAACATCACAATTAAAAGAACCAGAGAAGCAAGAGCAAACAAATTCAAAAGCTAGCAGAAGATAAGAAATAACCAAGATTAGAGCAGAACTGAAGAAGATACACAAAAAGCCCTTCAAAAAATTAATGAATACAGGAGCTGTTCTTTTGAAAACATTAACAAAATAGATAAACTGCTAGCCAGACTAATAAAGGAGAAAAGAGAGAAGAATCAAACAGACACAATAAAAAATAAAGGGAATATCATCACTGATCCCACAGAAATACAAACTATCATCAGAGAATACTATAAACACCTCAATGGAAATAAACTAGAAAATCTAGAAGAAATGAATAAATTCCTAGACACATACACCCTCCCAAGACTAAACCAGGAAGAAGTCAAATCCCTGAATAGACCAATAACATGTTCTGAAATTGAGGCAGTAACTAGTAACCTACCAACCAAGAAAAAAAAGCTCAGGACCAGGCAGATTTACAGCCGAATTCTACCAGAAATACAAAGAGGAGCTAGTACAATTCCTTCTGAAACTATTCCAAACAATAGATAAAGAGGGATTCCTCCCTAACTCATTTTATGAGGCCAGCATCATCCTGATACCAAAACCTGGCAGAGACACAACAACAACAAAAAATTCAGGCCAATATCCCTGATGAACACTGATGCAAAAATCCTCAATAAAATACTGGCAAACAGAATCCAGCAGCGTATCAAGAATCTTATCCGTCACGATCAAGTCAGCTTCATCCCTGGGATGCAAGACTGGTTCAACATATGCAAATCAATTAATATAATCCATCACATAAACAGAACCCATGACAAAAACCACATGATTATCTCAATAGATGCAGAAAAGACCTTCGATCAAATTCAAACACCTTCATGCTAAAAACTTTCAAGAAACTAGATAATGATGGAATGTATCTCAAAATAATAAGAGCTATTTATGAAAAACGCACAGCCAATATCATACTGAATAGGAAAAGCTGGAATCATTCCCTTTGAAAACGGTCACAAGACAAGGATGCCTTCTCTCACTACTCCTACTCAACATAGTATTAGGAAGTTCTGGCCAGCACAATCAGGCAAGAGAAAGAAATAAAGGGTATTCCAATAGTAAGAGAGGAAGTCAAATTGTCTCTGTTTGCAGATGGCATGATTGTATATTTAGAAAACCCCACTCTCTCAGCCCAAAAATCTCCTTAAGCTGATAAGCAACTTCAGCAAAGTCTCAGAATACAAAATAAATGTGCAAAAATTGCAAGCATTCCTATACACCAATAATAGACAAACAGAGAGTCAAATCATGAGTAAACTCCCCATTCACAATTGCTACAAAGATAAGAAAATACCTAAGAATACAACTTACAAGGGATGTGAAGGACCTCTTCAAGGAGAACTACAAACCACTGCTCAAGGAAATAAGAGAGGACACAAACAAATGGAAAAACATTCCATGCTCATGAATAGGAAGAATCAATATTATAAAAATGGACATACATACTGCCCAAAGTAATTTATAAATTCAATGTTATCCCCATAAAGCTACCATTGACTTTCTTTACCGAATTAGAAAAAATGGCTTTAAATTTCATATGGAACCAAAAAAGAGCCCACATAGCCAAGACAATCCTAAACAAAAAGAACAAAGCTGGAGGCATCATGTTACCTGACTTCAAACTATACTACAAGTTTACAGTAATCAAAACAGCATGGCACTGGTACCAAAACAGAGATATAGATCAAAGGAACAAAACAAGAGGCCTCAGAAATAACTCCCCCACAACTACAACCATCTGATCTTGGACAAACCTGACAAAAACAAGCAATGGGGAAAGAATTCCCCTGTTTAATAAATGGTGTTGGGAAAACTGGCTAGCCATATTCAAAAAACTGAAACTGGACCCCTTCCTTACACCTTATACAAAAATTAACTCAAGATAGATTAAAGACTCAAACGTAAGACCTAACACCATTAAAACCCTAGAAGAAAACCTAGGCAACTCCAGTCAGGACATAGGCATGGGAGAAGATGTCATGGCTAAAACACCAAAAGCAATGTAACAAAGCTGAAATTGACAAATGGGATCTAATTGAACTAAAGAGCTTCTGCACAGCAAAATAAACTATCATCAGACAAACAAGCAACATACAGAATGAGAGAAGATTTTTGCAATCTATCCATCTGCCAAAGGGCTAATATCTAAAATCTACAAGGAATTTAAATAAATTTACAAGAAAAAAAAACCAACAGCTCCTTCAAAAAGTGGGCAAAGGATATGAACAGACACTTCTCAAAAGAAGACATTTATGCAGTCAACAAGCAAATTTTAAAAGGCCCATCATCAATGATCATTAGAAAAAGGCAAATCAAAACCACAATGAGATACCATCTCATGCCAGTTAGAATGGTGATCATTAAATGTCAGGAAACAACAGATGCTGGAGAGGATGTAGAGAGATAGAAATTCTTTTACACTGTTGTTGAGAGTGTAAATTAGTTCAACCACTGTGGGATACCTCAAGGATCTAGAACCAGAAATACCATTTGAACCAGCAATCCCATTACTGTGTATATACCCAAAGGATTATAAATCATGCTACTATAAAGACACATGCACACATATGTTTATTGCAGCACTGTTCACAATGGCAAAGAATTGGAACCAACCCAAATGCCCATCAGTGATAGACTGGGTAAAGAAAATGTGGTACATATATACCATGGTAAACTAGGTAGCCATAAAAAGGATGAGTTCATGTCCTTTGCAGGAACATGGATGAAGCTGGAAACCATCATTCTCAGCAAACTAACACAGAAACAGAAAACCAAACACTGCATGTTCTCACTCATAAGTGGGAGTTGAACAATGAGAACACAAGGACACGGGAGAGGAACATCACATGCCAGGGCCTGTTGGAGGTTGGGGAGCAGTGGCCTCCTGATTTAAAGCAACAACAAAAACAACAATAGCTTTAGTCTTTTGAGAATGACCATAATTTTTCAGTCATGCCAGGAGTAGTCATTCTTAGGACAGGACTGATAGGGGTACCAGGATCAAGGGTTTGATTTGGAAGATGGAAAGTAGAAACAACATCTTAAGGCAGGTTGATCAACCTTAAGCAACATGCAAAGTGTTCAGATATTCAGGGAATCATACAGGCAGTGTGCTAGGAACCAAGTTATGAGAACAAAGAAGAGCCTGCTAAAAAGCCATGGAGCAAGAACATTTGACAATAAGTATGCATTAAGAGTCTCTATAATGTTAATGACCTTGATCCAATAATTCTACTCTTGAGACTGTCTCCTAAACGAATAAGGAATTTTTGCCCATATAACAAACTCCTCTTGTAGTGTCTCTTTGCTATGCCAAATCCCAAAACTTGCATGGATGTACAAATAGACAGCTGGCTTGCTAGGTGGACAGATGGATTCTTTCATTCCAAAGTGCCTCTTAAGAACCATAAGCTATCAGAAAGATTCATTCAACAAATGATAACTGGAACCTATCATGCGTTAGAAATTAGGCTACATACTGGAGATATATTAATTCATTGCAATAATTATTTGATGACTATTAGGAACTGGGCACTATTCTAGACAATGTGACACTCATAATAAAGGGCTCTCAAACTGTATCACAAAATATTTTTGAAAGATTCTTGTCAAGTTTTTAGTTTCCAGGCTTCAACACCCCACTGACAGTATTAGAAAGATTGAGACAGCAATTTAACAAAAAAGTTCTTAAGTTTGACACTTGACCAATTGGACCTAATAGATATCTATATAACATGCTACCCAACAATTACAGAATATACATTCTTCCCACCTGTACATGAACATACTCTAATACTGACCATATGCAATGTCATAAGCAAGTGTCATTAAATTTAAAAAATCTAAATCATACCAACCTGTACTTAGATTGGACTAGAATAAGAATAGAAATCAATACAAAGAGGAACTCTCAAAACCACACAAACTACATGGAAACTAAACAACTTGTCCTAAATGAATTTTGGGTAAACAACAAAATTAAGGCAAAAATTTAAAAAATTATTGGAAAAAAACGAAAATGCAGACACAACATACTAAAACCCCTGATATGGGGCAAAAGCAGTGTTAAAAAGAAAGTTTATAGTGCTAAATGCCTACATCAAAAAGAAAGATCTCAAATTGACAATTTAAATTTGCATCTAAAGGAACTATCAAAACAAGAACAAACTAAACCCAAAGGTAGCAGAAGAAAAGATAACTAAAATCAGAGCAGAAATGAAACTGAGATCCCAAAAATCATAGGATCAATGAAGGAAAAGTTGGTTCTTTGAAAGTATAAACAAGATCAGTAGACCACTCTGGCTAGTTTAACAAAGTAAAAACTAAGACTCAAATGAGCAAAATCAGAAATAGTCAAAGTGACATTACAATCAATTCCACAGAAATACAAAAGATCCTCAGAGACTATTAGGAACACCTTCATAAACAAAAACGAGAAAATCTAGAGGAGATTAATAAATTCCTGAAAGTTCACAACCTTCCAATATTTATTCAGGAAGAAACTGAAACCCTGAACAGACCAATAATGAGTTTTATAATTGAACTAGTAATAAAAAATCTACCAACCAAAAAAAGCCCTGGACCAGATGGATTAACAGCTGAATCCTACCAGATGTACAAAGAGGAGCTGGTACTAATCCTACTGAAAGTATATCACAAAATTAAGTAGGAGAGATTTCTCTCTAACTTCTTCTGTGAAATCAGTATTATTCTTATTTATTCTTATACTAAAATCTAGCAAAAATGCAACCAACAATAAAACAATGGGTCAGTATCCCTGATGAACACAGATGTAGCAATTCTCAACAAAATACCAGCAAACGGAAACCAGCATCACATCAAAAACCTGAGGTCTGTTGGGGAGGGCTGGGGGAGGGACAGCAGGGGGTAAGGAGGTTGGGGAGGGATAACATGGGAAGAAACGCCAGATATAGGTGATGGAGGGGATGGGGGCAGCAAACCACATTGCCACATATGTGCCTACACAACAATCCTCACGATCTGCCCGTGTACCTCAGAACCTAAAGTACAATTAAATATATATATATATGTGTGTGTGTATATATATATATATATATATGCCAATTCAACACAATGAAGTGGGCTTTATTTCTGGCATGCAAGTTTAGTTCAACATACACAAGTCAATAAATGTGATTTACCACATAAACAGAATTAAAAACAAAAAATATACAATCATCTCAATAGACACAGAAAACACATTTGACAACATTCAACATCCTTTCATGATTAAAACCCTAAAAAACTAGGCATCAAATGAACACCCCTCAAAACAATGAGTCATTTATGACAAACCCATAGCCAATATCATACTAAAACAGCAACAAATGGAAGTATTACCCCTAAGAATGGTAACAAGGCAAGGATGTCTACTCTCTCACTCCCATTCAATGTAGTACTAGAAATCCTAGCCAGAGCAATCAGGCAAAACAAAGAAATAAAAGGCATCCAAACTAGAAAAGAGGAAATCAAATTATTTCTCTTCACTGGTGATATGATTCTATAACTTGGAAATTGTAAAGACTCCACAAAAAGACTTCTAGATTCAATAAACAACCCCAAGAAAGTTTTAGGATAAAAATCAATGCAAAAAAATCAGTAGCAGTTCTATACACCAATAACATTCAAGCTGAAAGCAAAATCAAGAATAACCCATTTACAATAGCCACAAAAAGAATAAAATACCTACAAATACTGTATATATTTGTGTAATATACAAATACAACCAAGGGGGTGAAAGATCTATAGAAAGAGAACTACAAAACATTGCAGAAAGAAATCATAGAAAACAAAAACAAAAAAGTCCCATTTTTATGGATTGGAAGAATGGATATTGTTAAAATGTTCATAGTGCTCAAAGCAATGTATGGATTCAATGCTATTCCTATCAAATTACCAACATCATTTTTCATAGAATTAGAAAAACCAATTCAAAAATTTTTATAGAACTAAAAACAGCTAGAACAGACAAAGCAATCTGAAGTAAAAGGAACAAAGCCAGATGAATCACATCACCTGACTTCAAACTATACTATGAAGCTACAGTAACAAAAACATGGTACTGGTAAGAAAAAAAAACAAAGGACACATAAACCAATAAAACAATATAGTAAACTCAGAAGAAAAGTCGCACACCTACAATCAACTAATCTTTGACAATATTGATAAAAATAAACAATAGGGAAAGGACTTCCTGTTCAATAAATGGTGCAGAGAAAAACTAGCTAACCATAAAACTAGACCTCTACCTCTCATCACATACAAAAATTAACTCAAGATGAAACAAAAACTTAAATGTTAAAACTTCCAACTATAAAAATCCTGGAAGAAAACCTAGGAAATATTCTCCTGAATGTCAGCCTAGGCTGACGTTTTTATGACTAAGTCCTCAAAAGCAAACAAAAAGAAAAATTGATAGTTAAGAACTAATTAAACTAAAGAGATTTTGAACAGCAAAAGAAACTACCAATGGAGTAAACAGACAACCTACAGAATTGGAGAAAGTATGTGTAGACTATGCATTTAGCAATGGACTAATATCCAGAATCTATAAGAAACTTAAACAAGTTAAAAAAATTAAACACTAAAAAGTGGGCAAAGAACATGAACAGACCCTTCTTATAAGAAGGCATACAAGCAGCCAATACATACAGGAAAAAAAATGCTTAACATCACCAGTTATCAGAGAGACACTAATCAAAACCACTATGAGATATCTTCTCACACCAGTCAGAATGGTTGTTATTAAGGTCAAAAAATAACCAATGTTGGCAAGTTTGCAAAGAAAAGGAAATACTTATACACAGTTGGAATCATTAGTTCAGACACTGTGAAAGCAGTTTGGAGATTTCTCAAAGAACTAAGATAGAACTACCATTCAACCCATCAATCCCATTACTGGGAATCTACCCAAAGAAAAATAAATCATTCTATCAACAAGACACATGTACTCATATGTTTTTCACAGTATTATTCACCATAGCAAAGACTTGAATCAATTCTGGTGCCCATCAATGGTGAACTGGATTAAAAAAATGCAGTACATAGATGCCATGGAATACTATGCAGCCATAAAAAAGAACAAAATAATTCCCTTTGCAGGAATATGGATGCAGCTGGAGCCTATTATCCTAAGTGAACTGATACAGAAATAAAAAACCAAATATCACATGTTCTCACTTATAAGTGGGAGCCAAACATTGGATACACATGGACATAAAGGTGAGAACAACACTTACTGGGGAATCAAAAAGTGGGGAGGATGAGAGGAGGGAAAGGACTGAAAAAATTCCTACTGGGTACTGTGTTCCTTATTTAGGTGATGGAATCAACAGAAACCCAAACCTCAGCATCATTCAATACACCCTTGTAACAAACCTGCACAGACAGGTATACCCTAAATAATTCATTCATACATACATACATATGTACATAAAAATGTAAAACTTACATTCTTAGCCAGGCTCTGTGATGGATGCCTGTAATCCCATCTACTTGAGAACTTGAAGCAGGAGGATCACTTGAGTCTAGGAGTTTGAAACCAGCCTGGGAACATAGGGAGACCGTATCCCCCCCCAAAACAAATCAATTTCCCATACTCCATTCCCAAAGATTTGGATTCAGTTTACCTGGGCTGGGACCCAATACACTGTATTTTTAACACCAAAGAATTCTGACACATGTGGCCCATAGACTTTCTTTGAGGATCAGTGAGTAATGATTCAAAGTATTATCTGAATTCACTTACGGCTCATGCTGAATTCTCAGATCCAGTACCCTCCTAATCTCCATGATCTCTCTAGGAGCAAGATAGAAGAGTGGTTTTTTGAGACACACATTGGAGCTTATTACCTTGAAAAAGTATTAACAACAAACCCCAGAAATTTATGTTGAGAGACTACCCATAGTTACCCTTAAAGTCTTGAAATTGTATAAAGTCCTCTATTTTTCTCAAAGTCCTATTTCCTGGAATCCTTCTCTTGCCATCCCTGCATGTCTATAACTAAGTCCTTAATCCCCAATATCTCCTGATCCACCTATCTGCTAATGCACCAGTGACCAGGCCAGTCACAAAGGCAAAATATGATGACTAGCAGTAAGATGACTATGCGGTAAGTTGGATAAAAAAACAGTCTCCTGTTGACATCTTGAAGATTTTCTCCCCTTTCTTAATGTCTTTTCTTGATGATATTATTGTCAGGAAAGTACATCCCTTGTAGTCTTCCCAGATTTGTTCATTTCCCCTCAAATTTAAATGATGCATACTGTAAAACAGCACATTTATTATGTAAGTGCTATTAGCCCTAGCCTTTGATCCACACAATGGAATACAGCAGGAGTGCACCCTTCTACCAGCTCAGAAATGCCTGCTTACCAATCTTCATTAAATTCCAGCCCAGCAAAACAGTGCACATTGCCAGCAAAACTTACTCCTACATTCTTTTATGTTCTGTTTGCTACAAGCAACCAGGAAGCTTGGTTTTCAAGGATTAATTAGGCACGTAGGGGAGAGGAAATAGTTGAGCAATTTTACTATGGAGAAAAATTTTTCTGTATATCAATTGCACCTTCCCCTTTTCTGATCTTTTGTTGAAAAGCACAATGGGAGACAACTGATGACAGTGCCTTATTATGGAGTCATGGGAGAATATAAGAAAGAAATGTGGTAAGTTGGATAAAAAAGAAATGTGGACAAAAAGAAAAGAAATGTGAATATCTTTATTAGCTCAGTCTGCCATAATTAAATACCATAAACTAAATACCATAGTTTGATCAACAGAAATCTCTTTTTCCTAGTTCTGAAGACTGAGAATTCCGAGATCAAGGTGCTGGCCAATTCATACAAGGGTCTTCTTTCTGTCTTGAAGACAGCTGCCTTCTTGCTTTGTCCTTACATGGCACAGAGAGAGAGAGAGAAAGGGAATGAGGATAAGAGAGAACACTAGCTCTCTCGTTTCCTTTTTTTTTTTTTTTTTGGGGGGAGACAGAGTCTTGCTCTGTCACCCATGCTGGAGTGCAGTGGCACCATCTGAGCTCACTGCAAACTCCGCCTCCCAGGTTCATGCAATTCTCCTGTACTACAAGTGCACGCCACCACACTTGGCTAAATTTTTGTATTTTAGTAGAGACGGGGTTTCACTGTGTTGCTCAGGCTGGTCTCGAACTCCTGAGCTCAAGCAGTCTGCTTACCTCAGCCTCCCAAAGTTCTGGGATTATAGGCATGAGCCACTGTGCCCAGCCTTTTCCTTCTTATAAGACTACTAACCCCATCATAAGGTGCCCAGCTTTATTACCTCATCAAGAATACCTTCCAAAGACCTCATCTCAAAAATATCATCACATTGTGGTTTAGGGCTTTGACACACAGATTTCAGAGAGACACAACTCAGTACATAGCCATGGGTTTCACAGGCCATTCTGCCACCTACCAGCCTGTGACCTTGATATGTTACCTAATTCTTCCAGTCTTCTACAAATCTGGAGAAATGAACTTGAGACAAAGTGAAAGGGTTCTGGAAGTCTTGAGATGTAGAAACAGATGTAACTACATCATAAATTTATGGAAAGATAATTTCTGACTGCCAAATACATGTGTGAATGTGGGGGAGAATGTTCAGGGGGTGGAGGCAATAAACTGACCTCTGGAGATGGGGAGGAGGGCAGGTGTCATAGCCCTACAAGACAGTAGCAATAGATGCTGTAAATGGAAACATAAGCATAGATAAGATGGTATATATGGAAGTACAAAGGAAAATCTCAAATTCCTGGGAGAATTGGTGAAACAGAAAAGAGGAGTAGGAACCTTTGACTGCTGTTCATTGCCTATTTTTCGTTTCTTCAAACTGCAGTCTTCCTCCTCCTACCCCAAGTTGATTGCATTTGTACTTAAAGAAAAGATGATATAGCATGATATAGGATTCAAATTACTAGACTTACTAGATTTTAAAAGGCAAGGTCCAGTCATTTTACAATGATTTTGATCAGAAAGAACCAGCCCATTCCAACATTTTCCCTTTCTTTACAGGTTACAGGAAGATTTCAGAGGCTATGGTCTAACACAAACCTGAATAGTCCTATGAAACTCCAAAATGAGCTGGGAGGAAGGGAGGCTGGAACTCTATATGAGTCACTTTCCAGGGTAAAGCCCAAGGGAGAGTCAGATTCTGAGTTCCACACTCCAACACAGAGAAGGAACAATAGAACAGAACTGTCAACGTGGCATATGGAGGCAGGTAGAGCTCAAGGGACTTCATTTACCTCCCTTCCATCCATTCAGAACTGGGGAACCATAAATGATTTTGCATGCAGAAAAATGGTGAGATCTTGTCCCACTCAGACTGAGTTTCTATGTGTCTAAAGTGGCTTGGGAGGGCTACTCGGTGTTCCTTTTCTTATCTAAAGGGCATAGCAGTACCTGAGAGGCAGACCTGAGACTATCCCTCAGTGAGGTTGATCAGACATGAACTCATGTCTAGGGAGAGATATTATACATACATCTCTAGTATTTCATGTGGAGGGATGATGATTGTCTTAGTCCATCAGAGCTGCCGTCACATGATATTAAATTATGATTTAGTTCTCATAATTCTGAAGGTTGGGAAGTCTAAAATCAAGTTGCTGGCAGATTAAGTGTCTGGTGAGTGTCTGCTTTCTGATTCTTAGATGTTGACTTCTCACTGTGACCTCACATGGTGAAAGGGGCAAGGGGGCTTCCTTGGGTGTCTTTTCTAAGGCCACTAATCACATTCATGAGGGCTTGCCTTTCATAACCTGATCATCTCCCCGAAGGCCTCACCTTCTAAGACAATCACCTTGGGGATTAGGATTTCAACATACGAATTTTAAGAGGACACAAACATTTAGACCATAGCAATGACCAAGAACTGTGGCTTTATATGGCCATGCACCAAGGCTAGGGAAACATCTAAGTCACTGGGAACCTGGGAAAAGATGGGAAGCCAGGAGGCTGGACTAATCAACATCAGGTTCTATCACCCATTGAAGCAGGAAATATATGTTTATTCATTCAAAACTAATTTTTGCACACCTGAGTTTTTGAACTGATATTTCTGTGCACTGCAGCTGAACAATTATTATCAATTTGACCCATTAGGAACAATAAAATCTGGGTCAGAACCCATCTACAGCTCAGAATTTGAGTTGGGGAACATACAGTAGTCATCAAAGGAAAATGGAAAGAATCTAGGATGTGTTAGAAAGGGAAATCCTCAAGCTTTAAATGTATTGCAGGGTATGCAGCAAGGAAGTGAAAATTAGAGTTGCCTTCACAATGAAATGTCATACTACATATAAGCTGACAGGAGCATTTCTGATGCCCCACTCAGGAAAATAGACAAGTTGGATGATTTCCCTCAGGGAAATGGGATCTATTTTAATTGGGGATCTTAATGCTACAATTACAGCTCACTTGTCTATGTAACAGCATTATGAGCCTTAAACAAGGGCATAATATGAATCAGGCCCCAGGAAACCTGTCTTCTAAACCCTGATCCACCTTACAAAATAAAAGAGAAATAACTAGTAAAATGTGAACTTAGTTAGAGTCAGTCTCAATTCTGAGTTTTAGGCATTTTATCATGACGAACAAGATTAAGAGTCCCATGGTGTTTTTATTTTATTTTTGTGGGTGTGGGGGCGGTCTACGGAGTCACTCGGATTTAGAACATAAGCCAGAATACAGGAGAATTAAATGATGCAAGAAAGTCCGAAGTTAGTAGGATTAATAAGGGCAATATAGGACTTTGTGTGCCTAAGCTGAATACATACCTGGCTGACCACAAAAGTGACTGTTAACCTACTAAGTTCAACAAGAATTTGTCTGTCTCCTTCTTGTCTTCTTGCCTTTCCTTTAGGACTCCAGAAACCATGGATAACGGGATTACCCAGCTCTTCTGGGAAGACAATGTATTCCAATGATGGCCCATTCCACATGCTGTCTTTCTGAGTGACACTTCTCTCTATCCACAGGTAAGATCTATGTACCTCTCTTTAGATCTGGGTAGGGGATTAAAATTATTCCATCCAATAGACTATAGTAGAAATGTTGCTATATTGTTTTCCAAGGCTGAATCCTTGGGTTATAGCTTCCACCTGTCTCTCTTTATTGCATTCTTAGGATGTGTGCCTTGAGCAACCAGCAACCATGCTGTGAAGAGGCACAAACCAGCCTAGACAGATAGATGAGATGGATAGGCTTACATGGAGTGGAACTGAGGTCCCCAGCCAGCAGCCAGCATCAACCACCAGCCCAGTGAGTAAATGAAGCTTCAAATGATTCTACCACTCAGCCTTTGATCCACTTCAACTGCTGCAATGTAGAGCAGAGACAAACTATCCCACTAAATCCTGACCAAATTACAGATTCATGAGCAAAACAAATTTGTCTTGTTTTGAGTTACTAAGCATCAGGACAATTTTTTTACACTACTAAAGGTAAACTGTGACTGAGCAACAGGTCTCAGATGCCTGACATTACTCACACAAAATGATAAAATCATTTTGAGATCATTAAAAAGTGACTCTAGGGCCGGGCGTGGTGGCTCACGCCTATAATCCCAGCATTTGGGGAGGCCGAGGCGGGTGGATCACCAGGTCAAGAGATTGAGACCATCCTGGTCAACAAGGTGAGACCCCATCTCTACTAAAAATGCAAAAATTAGCAGGGCTTGGTGGCACATGCCTGTAGTCTCAGCTACTCGGGAGGCTGAGGTAGGAGAATTGCTTGAACTCAGGAGGCGGAGGTTGTGGTGAGCCGAGATCGCGCCATTGCACTCCAGCCTGGGTAACAAGAGCGAAACTCCGTCTCAAAAAAAAAAAAAAAAAAAAAGTGACTCTAATTTTGCTTCATTGTTAATTTGGAATTATCTATGACCTCTCAAACTCCATGCCTTCTGCCCCAGTAAATCCCACATAAATGAATATTATTATCTGACTTGAATATTAAAGTTAACTGAGAAGTCCCATGTAACAGCAAAAGTTCTAAATGCAGCCTGTTTCACAGATGAACATATAGATTTCCAGCAGGAAAGAAAATATAATGGCCAAATATATATATATATATATTTTGACAAGTTCTTGTTCTGTCAACAAGGCTGGAGTGGAGTGGTGCTGTCTCAGCTCACTGCAGCCTCTACCTCCCAAGTTCAAGCAATTCTCCTGCCACACCTTCCCAAGAAGCTGGGATTACAGGCATGCACCATCACCCCTCACTAGCTAAGCATGTTTTACAGTGAAAGTAAAAACTGTTAAGTTCTATCAAGAAAGAGCTTACTTGAATGAAAAGAGCAGTAAATGTATAGTGAAAAAAACTGGGTTGAAATTTTCACGGTCATTTTCTAGCTGAGCAAGTCACTTAATGTAGCCAGGCCTCAGTTTCCTCAAAAGCAAAACCCAGTGGTTTTTTTCCTCAAAAGCAAAACCCAGTGGGGAATAATACCTCATTGGCACACTTCTTGTGACAATTTAATTCAATAGATTAACAGACAGAAAAGTGCTCTAGATTGTTACATGAAAGAAAATAATGAATAAGAATTTTTTAATATGATATTTTCAAAAAGGACGAGCTAAATCTTAAATGTTAAAACAGCCAGCTAAATCTTAACATTAATCAGAGGTCTACTTTTCACTTAGGAAAATTAAGGACTTACTTCATTAACCTATATTTAGAGGTAGTACATGAAATTTACTTTCAATTTACTGATAACCATCTTACTAATTTCTATTTTGGGCAGCTGTGGTTTTAAATTTGTCTGGCTTCTTAGAGTTTCATCAGCTGATGCTTGGCTGTTATCCAAAACATAAGCTACAGGGAATGAGAGCTGGCAGCACTTGTATTATATTTTTGATGTTTGAAAATCCCAACCAGTTTAGAGGTATTTTTTATAAAGCATTTTAATATCAATGAATTAACAGCTTAATGTCAGGAACAAGGTAAAATGGGAGAGAGAAACATTGATATGAAATCTTTTCCTAGGGAAAAAGATCACAGTAACTGAAACCTTTTTACACTCTTGTTTAAAACCTATCATACCTGAATTAAATAAGGTGTCATGGTGGACAGAATGAGAAAGCTTATTCTGTGATGCTTTCTGGTTCACATTACATAAGAACCATCAAATGGCATTAACTTGCAGCTGCCTTAACCCTGGGCTTGATTTCGCAGAACTTCCGTTATCATAGTCACAATTCCCTGACCCCTTGGAAATGCTGCGAAGACCTTCCTGGTTGAAGACATTGAAGTCTCTTGCTGAAGAAGAAATCACATCACAGCTGTGCTCCCTTGGGGCTTGTGCTGTGTTGAGAACTAAAGCCCCACAGTTCTTACAAGGTAGGTCCGGGAGCCATGCCTATGAGCTTTTCGAGACTGTTTGAGAAATCAGTTATCCTCACCATAATGCATAGAAGTAGGAGTGAGATCTCAGCTGACTGCCGCCACTCCAACCAGTCCTCTTTTATGACAAAATTAGTAAAACATCACACATTGGCATTTTAGAGGCTACATCTGGGTTTCACCAGTTAGATGTAAGGGTCCTGAGCTACCGTAAATATGTGCTTTGGGCAGCAGTTCAAATCCCACTTCGGTCACGTGTCACATGGATAAGCTTGGGAGAACCACTTAAGTTAAAATCTGCTGATAAAAGAAGTTCAGAATTTATTGAACCATTATGAAGATGAAGTAGGATAATCCCCAGACAGTTTTAATACCTGGCCCATATAAGTCCTAAACGGCAATCAGCAGCTAGTTTCAAAAATAAAAATAAAAATAAAAAATTTAACCAGCCAGGCATGGTGGCTCACAGACGTAATCCCAGCACTTTGGGAGACCAAGACAGGTGATTGCTTGAGGTCAGGGGTTCGAGACCAAGCTGGCCAACATGGTGAAACTTCATCTCTACAAAACATACCAAAATTAGCCAAGTATGGTGGCAGGTGCCTGTAATCCCACCTACTCAGGGGTGGAGGGAGGAGAATTGCTTCAACCCAGGAGGCAGAGGTTGCAGTAAGCTATCATTCAACTGCACTTTAGCTTGGATGACAGAGCGAGACTCTGTCTCAAATAATAATACTAATAATAACCACTGTTATTATTATAATATCATACATTTGTTTATTCATACAAATATTTTCTGTACAACAAATATTTATTAAATGCTAATTATGTATAAAGGGAGGACAAAGCAACTTCTAAGAAATTAATACAAAATGAATGACCAAAAATGTCTCTGCGTCTACCTCAATTTTACCAGGAGGAAAAGATACAGGACATTGGGGTCTCAGTGTGATTTTGTGTAGCTTTGACTTTTCCACTTTCTCCTGTTATCTTGTGAACACGATGCAAAGAGAGATGCAGAGTGTGAAAGATAGCATCATGCCATAGCCCTGCTTGTGAAGAGTATTTGAAAGATCAAGTGTGCTGAAGGGAGGCTAATAGCAGAGAGACTGACTGTTCAGTGGGTTGGGGGGGTCAACAGGAAGGTGCATCTCAGGAACCTAGAATTCTGGTTCATCTATAAACCACCGCCAGTTAGATTCCTAGAATAATTCACAAAGCCATCCCAATGCAAAGAGCAAAGCTCTAAGTCTAACAGGACCTGATTAAAGTTAAGTGAAAAAGTACTGAAATGCTTGGCCAACAATGGAAGCAATGAGTGAGGTTACAGAGGCAAATGTTGGCAATCCCCTTCAAAGAACTAGCCAATGTGCCTCTCTGGTCCACATCCCTATTGTAGAAAGAGACAGCAGGCTCTGATTGCTTGATGCCATTCAACACATCAGTGCTCCAGCTCATGCCTCTAGTCGTCACTGAATGCTCACCAGGGATCTTCCTTTTTGATACTGGCTTGGCAAAACACTGACACATATGATTTCTTAGTTTGATTTTACAACTTAATGCCTTAAAATTACAGGCCAAGAACCAGGACAGTGCTCTTTAATGGGGTGATTTTTGCCCTTGAGGGAACATGGACAACGTCTAGTGACATTTTTGATTGTTACAGCTGGGTGGTGCTACTGGCATTTAATGGACAGAGGTCAGGGATGATGCTAAAACTAAACCTGCTACAATGATTGGGGCACTTGTCTCCCTTCCTCCCTCGAACACAAAAATTATCAGGCTCAAAATGTCAATAGTCCTGAAGCTGAGAGAGTGAGTTAAGAGAAAATATTTGGTGTCTTTTTTTTTTCCTTCTACATTTGATACGGCATTCATGTTTTAAAGCAACAGAAAACTGACATCTCTTGAGCACTTCACATGTGTAACAGGGGCTTTCAAGTGTATTCCTAATTCTCACAACACTCTTTGAGGTGTTTATCAATAACTCCATTTTACACATGGAAAAACCAAGGGTCACAAAGGTTGAATGACTTGCTTAAGTTCACAGAGAACCAAAAATCAAATCCAATTCTGTTAGAAGCACAAGATATCTTCTGTGACTCCACAGTCATAACTTGAATTCAGAAAAACATTCCAGCTAACTGAAATTAGGTGGAATTTTAAAATCTGAGCAAAGTTTCATTAAAGTGGACTCTGGAGAATAAAATCATCTCCTTGCGCTTTATGGAAAGTATTCTACTGAGCTCCACAGTGGGTGAAAGGTCATGCTGCTGCCTTCAATCATGGTAGACACTTAGATCAAGATCAGGCTCACAGTGGATTTATATTGTACCATGCAATGACTTATGTTAATTATTCATTTCTGCAAATGAAATAGCCCCATAGTTTTCACAAGGGAGGTCCAAGGAGCCATGCCCATGAGATTTAAGAGACTGAGAAATCAATTGTCTTCACTGTGGTGGATAGAAACAAGAGAGGGATCGCAGCTGACCGCACCTACCCCAATCAAGTCCTCTTTGATGACAAAATGAGTGAAACATCCCACATGGGCATTTTAGAGCCTATATCTGGGTTTCACCAAGTAATACCTCTAGAGATGACCAGTTTCCGTTGACCAAACTTCTAAAATGTAGCTTGTATCGGAATCATCTGAGAAGCTTACTAAAGATATAGATATTTTGAGATTCTATCCCAGAGATTCTTATGCGACAGGAATTTGCAATATTAATAAGCATTTCATGTACTTTTGTTGCAATGGGTCTTACTTAAGCCAATCTATGCTGAAAGTTACCTAGAGTAAGTATCTATCTCCAACTTTTTCTTTTTGTTCCTAAGATTTCTCAATAGAAGAATTACATATTTTTATATGATGTGTTTCAATTATTTCTTAAAAGAGACAAAAAGGATATAAAAATTGTATTAGCAGCCAATGTCTGATTTCAAACTACACACCAGAGTCTTTTCTGGAAGGTTCATTCTCGTTAACTCAATACTCACTGCACACCTATAAATCGGTAGCCACCCAGCTTACAGCTAAGGAAATAGATTAAGTCACTCAAGGCACACACAATTAGTAGTGAAGTGATAGGTTTAGCTCTACTAAAGTGAAATATTGCCTTTAAGCAATTTTATACTAGTTGAAAGACCAGGCAAATATGCAAATAGCTATAGATAGGAAAGATGAAGTGCAATAAAAGAA
Organism: Ateles fusciceps; assembly: GCA_036589455.1. Lineage (NCBI taxonomy): Eukaryota > Metazoa > Chordata > Mammalia > Primates > Atelidae > Ateles > Ateles fusciceps. The sequence continues at coordinate 1,628,975 of JAZHEH010000299.1, forward strand.
ATACTTTCTTTGCTCTGGAAGTTCAGAGAAGCAAAAGAGAAGACACCGTGAAGTGATCAGGTAAGAGGTGGTTTTGGGTTATGGTTGCTGATGTTCTTCTCTAATTTTTTAAAATTTTTAATGATTATGGGTATATCAGAGTTCTGTATATTTACAGGGAATATTATGTTTTGTTATGTGCATACAATGTTTAATGATCAAATCTGGGTAATTAGGATACTCATCACCTCAAGCATTTATTATTTGAATTAAGAATATAACAATTCCACTCTTTTAGTTAGTTTGAAATTACAATGAAATATTGTTAGCTGTAGTCATCCTATTGTGCTACGAAACACTAGATCCTATTCATTCTATGTAACTGTGTGTTTGTACTCAATAGCCATCCCCCTCTTCTTCACTGATGATTTTAATCCATGCAGTAACAACTGTTTTCAGGGCCCATTCCTCCTATGAAAACACCAGGGGAAAGGTGAGAAGGTGGAAATTGACAATACTATTAACTGCATAGTCCTAGAGGGAAATATTTTTCCCTTTATAGGGAATCTGTTTTCTCTGCAAAACCTTTCTTAGGCTGAATTCGCCAGTGCCTTTTCTGCAATACTCCTAGGAATTTAACGCAATTCCCTACTCCCTGGACTCATTTATTTTCTCCAGGTACTGCCTGGAAGCCATCCGTAACTGTAAATAATAGTTCCATTTGGGACAATTAAAATTGATTTTCTATTATGCTAAACTCACTTAATTGGTATTCCTTCCTTCTCCACATTGATGAATTTTTTAAACGTGGCATCGGGTGTCTGGACAGGGGAAGGACACCATCAGAGTCCACTCTCCCAAGAACATCTTTCTTCTTCTTCTCAAGGCACCCGCTGCTAGGTCCTTTCCCAAGTGTGCTCCAGGTTGTATAAAAACGTTTTCCCCAGCATCAACTAAGGGCTTTTCAAGATAAAATGACTTTATTTCATAGCTTGACATGAAGAAAGAACCCACAAGCACTTTTGCATCAATATCTCAAATTCCCAAATGTCTCTCTTCTGCTAAAAAAAAAAATAATAAAAAACAAAAAGACAAACAAGATCCCTACATATCCATTTTCTTCCAAAAAGACTTTTAAAGTATTTGTCTTTATCTGATACTCAAAAATAAAGAAAAAATATTTTACCATTGCATACACACACACAGAGGCTCATTCTCTTTGCTGTGTATGGGCTCTGCAGAAATGGCATTTCATGCAGAGAAACAACTCTCACACTAGAAGGTAATTTACCAACCTCTTATCTATCGATTACACTTCATTTAAAAAATAATAACTGAATTTTATCTTTTTTTCAAGCTTAAAAATTATATCTCCTCATTCTGCTTAGCATGAGCCTCCAAAGAAGCAAAGGTAAAAAGGAAAATAAACTTGCCACTGAAACTGTTGCTCATAGACTTTCTCATGGTCACTGAACAGTCGTTTCGTTTTCCTTTTCTTTCCTTTCCTTTCCTTTCGTTTTGTTTTTATTTCCAGAGCAAGGTCTCTGTCACTCAGGCTGGAGTACAGTGGTGCAATCAATCTCATTGTAGTGTCCAATTCCTTCTTGGGTTCAAGTGATCCTCCCACCTCAGACTCTCAAGTAGCTGGGACTATAGGAGTGTGCCACCATATCTGACTAATTTTTTATTTTTTTTATGGAGACAGTATCTCACTATGTGACCCAGGCTGCTTTCAAACTCCTGGCCTGAAACAATCCTTCTACCTCAGCCTCCAAAAGTGCCGAGGTTACAGGCATGAGCCACTGATGTCAGCACTAAATGGTCATTTTTAATTTTAGGCAATAGTTCCTGAGGATTAATACTGGGCACACACTGCTGATGTGATACCAAGACATCCTGTTCTTCATCTTCTTACACCTATTTGGACAAGTGTTAATGCCTTTATAGTCTCATTGAGAAATCTCCAGGATAGCTCTATTAACAGGTAGTTTACCACAGTTTTGGAACTAGATCGAGACAGTCAAAATAAATTTTTGAAAAGGGACTCCTAGGTGTTCAGTCACGTTGGCATGAGATGGTGCACGTCTGGATATGATCATCTTCAACAAAATGAAGCTGAAGAGATGAGACGTAACACTCTGATTAATGCAAACATGGTCTGTAATGAGGGGTCCACTCAGTCTTAATGACAGACAGTCACAATGTGTGTAGTGCACTCACCACTGTGCAGCAGCCTCTGTATGTGACCAGGTAGCAAATGACTTCTGTTTATGTTTGAAGGGAAAGGGAAGAGGCTCAGGTGTGATTTTATCTTGGCATCACTGTTCAAGTACTGTAATGATTATCTGTTCCTTTTTCTAAGTTTCTATGTAATGAGGACATTAATCCTTCCCCATAACCTCTATAATCAAGGAGCAGACATATAACCTAAGTCAAGCTCCTTAGGCTCACTTTTTCTGGAATTTGGAAACTGAGTTGAATGAAATTAGGAGGTGGGTAATCAGACTCACTCTGCTGGTGACACCCCAAGTAATTGTCTCTTCCTTTCTGCTACCTAGATTTCAAGTCTTATCTTGGTTTCTTAAGTCCCTATAAAATTCTAACCACGCTAAGGTCTTGTTGCCCGGTTGAATTCCATGTGCTAACTTAGGGATTGGCAAAGTTCTGATAAGGACCTGGGAGTAAATATTTTAGACTTTTCCAGATGTGCATTCTCAGTCACAGCTATTCCACTCTGCCACTACAGTGCAAACACAGCCATAAAAAATATGTAAACAAATGGGCATGGCTGTGTTCCAACAAAACCTTATTTACGGACACTGGAATTTGAATTTCATGTAATCTTCATGTCATGACATATTATTCTTGTTTTGATTTGTTCAACTATTTGTAATTTTAAAAACTATTCTTAGCATGTGGGCTACACAAAGACAGACAGCAGGACAGATTTGATCTGACCTCAGAGCTATATTCTTGAGCTGACCCATCTCCTTCCAATAACTTCCTTTATTTTACCTAATCTTACCCAAGGCAATTTTTGTTGCCTGCCATTGAAGAAACTGACTATAATGTGTCTTGAATTTGTTTGCATCTAAACAAGATTGGCTACAAGGTTCCCCAACACTATTCATTTCTTATTTGTTCATTCATGCATTCAATCTGTGTTGAGCACCTTTTATACTCAGGGGATTGTAATAGGTACTGAGAATACAACTACAATTTAGGCTAATACAGTCCTGCCTTCCTGAGGGAGCTCTCTCTGTAACAGGCACAGAAAATCCTGATGAGAGGCAAAGAAGGGCATTTAAAGAATCATTTGTAGCTGTGCAGGATGTTCTCAGGGGAGCCTGAATGTTCAAAAGACATGCTCTACATAAAAAGGAAAAGCGACAAAGTCCAAGGTAGTAATAATAGGGTGACCACGGCCAGGTGCAGTGGCTCATGCCTGTAATCCCAGCACTTTGGGAGGCTGAGGATCACAAGGTCAAGAGCCAACATGGTGAAACTCTGTCTCTACTAAAAATACAAAAATTAGCTGGACGTGGTGGTGCGTGCCCATAGTCCCAGCTACTTGGAAGCTGAGGCAGGAGAATCTTTTAAACCTGGGAGGCAGAGGTTGCAGTGAGCCCAGATTGCACCACTGCACTCCAGCCTGGCAACAGAGTGAGTGAGACTCTGTCTCAAAAAAAAAAAAAAGAAAAGAAAAGAAAAGAAAAAGAAAGACAAAAGGTGGCCACAAACATGTGAAAGAGGACCAGAGAAGTTCAGCTCTGAAATAAGCTAAAACTTACTGAGGAGGAGGTAGGGTCTTACCTTTTAAAGCTCTTGCTTGTAGAGAAGGAAGAGGAATAAGCTATTAAAATCTCAAAAACCAATGTACACATGATGTACGTGGTTTAAGGCATTATTTTCTTCATTAAAAATAGAAACAAATAAATATTACAGATGACACTGGCTTACATTCAAAGTTCTCCAGGTCCAGCTCTCTTTTCCAAGATAACAGATAATTGAAAAGGCAAAATCAGAGTTCTTACTTTTCATATTTTCATTGCTGATTCCATATCCTTCCTCTCCCATGTTATTTTTTTAATCCCTGAAACTCAGATTTTGGAGGTCCTAAAAAAAAAAAAAAATCTCCCCAGCTGAAAATATAAGCCTTGTTCACCCCTGTCATGTACTCAGAGAAAATGAGCTGTGGCCACCTTCTCTACCACGCCTTTCTAAAATGCTACTAAAGAAAAACTGTTACTTGCTTGACCCTAAGGCTATCATTATCTAGGCTTGATTCACTTCGGTTTCCTAGAGGAATTATAGTGAAAGTCCATTATGAAGTGGCTTATCAGATTGGATCTTAGTTTCTCCTTATCTGCAGGGGATACATACATACATACATACAATATACCTTATTAGTTCCTCTTATCTGCAGAGGATACATTCCAAGACCCCAGTAGACACCTAAAATCCCAAATAGTACCCAGCCTATGTTGCCCAGTTGGATTTCATGTGCTAATTTAAGGATTGGCAAATGTCTACTATGTTTTTTCAAACTCTATGTGAATACTTGTAGATAATAAATAATCATAAAATAGAACAATTATGACAAAATACTGTAACAAAGTTTACATAAATGTGGTCTCTCATTTGTTCTCTCTTTCTCTCAAAATATTTTATTAGACTGTACTTACCCTCTTCTCCCTGTGACTTGTTGATCCAAAAACCGAGATAGTAAGTGATGAATGGGTGGGTAGCATATACGGCATGGTACAATGGACAAACGAATGATTCACATCCTGGGTGGGATGAAGCAATACAGCCCAAAATTTTGCCATAATATTCAGAGCATGTGCAACTTAAAACTTACTATTTCTGAAAATTTCCATGGGTTCTGAAACTATGAAAAGTGAAAGCACAGATAAGGAGAAACGATTGTCACAAGGAGCAGAGAGTTCCAAATTTCTGCCTCTTCTGGTCTTGGCTTGCCAATGCAGATGAACTTAGGAATACTTATTTCATCAAATGGGTATGGTGCTGGACTTATAGCAAGAGCTCAAGAAATGCATGGTAAATACAAATATTTTGAGCTGACTCTAATATGACATTGATACATTCCCAAAGTTTTTCTGAATGCCGAACCTCTTATTTCATTTTATCTACTTTAATTCTCTTGTAGGAAATGCCATAAGAACCATTTTTCAAAAAAATAATTTTTCAATGCACTAAAATGAAAACAAACTCGCTAAACAAAGATGACTGAAGATACACTTGGAAATATATTCCAGCCTCACCATGATATTGCTCATTAATAGAATTACAGAGTTGTAAGAAAATCATTCATGAATATTTAGCAGATCATATAACCAATTAACCTCTTTTTATAATTATGACATATATATTCATATGTGTGTGCATGTGTATATAATTATACACTAATATTATTTACTGTATAAGTATTTATTGACCAAAAATTCTTTGTGTTTTTAAATATAAAGTAAAATATCACTTGAAATAGCATTAAGAAACTTAACTTTAAGCCACAGATGGGTGCCTTCTCTCAAAAATCTCAACTATTATTTACCACTCCCTGGTTTAATCTTTATTTTCTATTTTATCTCACATAGCTAATTATAAATCTGATTTTCACTTCCAATGGTATTTTATTACTAAACCCTATTCCACGTATTCTGGTTTTGATAGGCTCACTACAGCTATCACCCTCATTATCTCTATGCACAGAATCAACCAGCACTAAAGAATTGACAAATATCTGAAGAAAACTATCTAGATCAGAGCTTTTAGCACATGGACATTCAAAATGTGACTTTAGTTTTTAATCTTCCAGGTAAAAGACACAATATTATAGATTATATTTTTTCTACTCTCAGAAGCTATGTATTTATTCTTGGAGTAAGCATAGGGGAAGAGGAGTGATTGCCCAAAGAAAAAATTCAAGGTGTGGTTATATGAAGAATGGAAATAAGTGTTGGGCAAGCAAAAGCTCACCAGAACTTGCATACATTCTCAGACCACATTAAGGCATAAAATAGGAAGGCAGCAAATCACACTGCCATGTGTGTACCTATGCAACAATCTTCCATGTTCTTCACATGTACCCCCAAACCTAAAATGCAATAAAAAAAAAATATCTAAGCATTATATCTTTTTTGAAATAAAACTGAGCCCCACATTTCACAGTACAAATTATTTAAAAGAGAAAATACACTGAATTATAAAACTAAGCAGTATATTTTAAAAGCACAACAACTAGAATAATCTAGTGCTTCCTCAATCATAACTACCAATTAATAATCAACTCAAGTCTATTCACTCTGTCTTGAATATCAAAAGTTACTAGAACTATACCTGTTCTAAAATTGGACTATGCATTAAGAGGGGATTTGGCCTCGGCTTTTATCTGCTGATAGGTTAATTGGTTTTAATTAGCTTGCATACCTTATCAGAACTGAAATAGTTTCTTTAGTCTGACAAATCTTTGGAGCATAGCAAATATTTTTTTAGAAGCAACTTTTTCCATAAGATAGATACAAAATGCTGTAGCTTCTTTCCTTCTTAGGACTCAGTTTGACTCCCATATGTTCACACTTCTCTATGTGGAAACAATTCTAGAAGTATCCAAAATATATAATTGGTATTTACTTGTCCCAGTAGCTGTGTCCTGACCAGACACTTTGCTATGAGCCCACTGCTGTGGCTCCTCTTTCCAAGTTGTCTAGACTGGATTTTTCCCTGCCTCATTCTCAGCCTGGTTCTCTAGGCTCAGAAGGGAAAATTTCATTTAATCTCCTTTTCTGAAATTAACCAGAGTCAATTTCTGCTGCTTACAATAAAATATCCCTATCAGACAAATCATTTATCCAACTAATGTTTTTTAAATGCCTACAATCTGTCAGGCATTTGTGATTCACTGTTGGGTAAACAATACGTCTCTGCTTGTAGGTGCTCACATAGAAGACATAATTATAAAAATGGTGATATAAAGGCTATCTGCTAATAGATAGTAGGTGTGGGAGCTATGCTATGTTTCTTTAAATATGGTACGATGGTTTGAATGTTTCCCCCACAAGTTCATATACTAGAAACTTAATCCCTCATCTGTCACTAATGGATTAATGTTGGCTCTGCCCTCATGAATAGATTAGTGGATTAATGAGGGTTCTGCCCTCATTCATATTGTTATCACAGGAGAGGGTTTATCAGTGGGGGAATAGATTTGTTGTAAAAGTAAACTGTATCTGGCTCTCCTGTTCTTGCCTTTTTGCCACATGATGCCCTCTGACATGTTATGAGACAATAAAAAGGCCCTTATGAGGTACAGGCACCATGTTCTTGAACTTCTCAGCCTCCAGAATTGTGAGCTAAATAAACTTTTTTTTCCTTTGTAAATTATCCAGTCTGTAATTTCTTATAGCAACAGAAAACAAATTAAACAGAAAATTCTACCAAGAAGTGGGATTGTTGGTATAACAAATACCTAGAAATGTGGAAATGGCTTTGGAACTGCGTAATGGGCAGAAGCTGGAAGAAATTGGAGGAGTAGGCTAGAAAAAGTCTTTAGTATCATGGATGGAGCCTTAGAGTGATTCTGGTGAAAGCTTGGAATAAGAGAAGACTAAGGAAAGTCTGGACCTTCTTAGGGATTACTTAAGTGGTTATGACTAGAATGTTGATAGAAATATGGACAGAAAAGGCTATTCTGATAAGGTCTTAGATGAAAATGAGAAATAATATGTTGAAAACTGAAATTAAGACCTGCTCCCAACCTTGTTATTAGGTAACAAAGAACTTGGATGAACTCTGCCTGTGCCTAAGAGTCTTTTAGAAAGCATAATTCAAGAGTGATAAATTAGGATATCTAGTCAAAGAAATAACTAAGCTACAAATCACTCAGGCTGCTTAATGTCTATTTTTAACCACTTACAATAAAATATAAAAGAAAGAGTTGATTTAAAGACAAAATTTATAATTAAAAAGGAAGTAGAGTGCAAAGATTTGGAAACCTAGCAGTCTGATGATGTGGTGGAGAATGAAAGAACATGGGACCAATTGAGAAGATTAGTATGTATAAAGAAAGCCAGAGGCTATCCATTAAGACACTGGGAGAAATACTTGGAAGGCATTTTAGAGATCTTTGAGGCTGCCTTTCCCATCACATGCCCAGAACTCTAACAGGGCAGAATGGTTAGGGCAATGGGCAGCTGCAAAGGGCCACCTCAGGTCTCTGCTCTCTGCATTCCAGCACATGTTGGCCACTCCATCTGTGGCTCAAATGGCCCCAGTACTTCAGAAAGTATAAACTGTAGAAGGTATAAGTCATAGAAGGCTTAAGTCATATACCTTGGCAGTGTTCATGTGGCTGTAATTCTGCAGGCATGCAGAAAGCAACAGCTGTGAAAGCATGGCTTCCTCCACCTGGATTTCAAAGGATATCACAAAATCCTGGAGCTCAGATATAGAACACATAGTGGTTATTAAAGAAGTAGAATCACTGCAGAAAGACTATAGTCAGGCAAAGCTGAGCTAAAGTTGGGGATTGGAGTCAAAGCTGCCACGAAAAGCCCCATCTAGGGGAATGCCTGCTAAAGCCACAGGGTCAGGGTCACCCTTAAGACTCAAGAACTGTAGAGCTACCAGTGTGTAACACCAACCTGTGATAAATGCAGGCAATAGACTCAGTCTGTGAGAACTGCTACATAGGAGGAGCCCTCTAAAGTCACTGGGGTAGATGTCAGAAGCTTTGCGGAAGAGAGGGTCCTAATCCCCCACTGTGTCCCAGAGACAGCACAGAGTGAAAAATCATTCTGAAGCTTCAATGAATAATATTGTTTCTCCTGCAGGATTGTTGGCTTACTTAGAACCACTTATTCCATTTTTTTTGCTTCCTTTCCTCCTTTTGGAATGGGAATTTTTATCTTATGTCTGTCCCACCATTATATTTTGAAAGTAGATAACTTGTTTCGATTTTACATGTTCACAACTGGAAGAAATTTGCCATGGGATGAATTATGCCTTGAGTCACTCATATCTTATTTAAATGAGACTCTGGACTTTGACTTGATGCTGGAATGAATTAAGACTATGGTGCTATTAGGATAGAATTAATGTATTTTACATGTAAGAAGGACATGAATTTGGGGGGGCCAGAGACAGAATGCTATGGTTTAAATGTGTATTCCAAAGTTTGTGTTGAAAGTTGAATCCCTCTATTTTCATGAATGAACTAATAAATTAATGAGACTCTGCCCTCATGAATGGATTAATGTTGCCATCATGGGAGTTAATTCATTTGTGTGGGAGTGGCTTTATTATAAAAAGCAAACTCTTTGTGGTTCTTTTGCTCTTGACTTCTTATCATGTGATGCTCTCTGCCATGTTATGGCAAGCAAGAAGGCCCTTACCAGATGCAGACACCATGCTATTGAACCGCTCAGTCTCCAGAACTGTGAGCTAAATAACCTTTTCTTTATAAACTACTCAGTCTGTGGTGTTCTTTTATACTAAGGGAAAGTAAACTAAGATATATGCTGATAGAGGAATTACTCTAAGATGGGGGAGTGTAATCTTAGAGCTCAGATCTATCTAAAGATAAGGAGGCATTTTATTGGAGAGCTGAGGCATGAATATTCTACTCAGAGGGAAGAACAAGTACAAAGAGCAGGAAAAAGCTTGGCAATTTCAAAGAAAGTGGTTTAGCCATCTGATCTATTAATGTGCCCTGGTCTCTCCTTATTCTGGTTCTTCTCAGTTACTTGTGGTAATAAAATCTGTATGAGGTAATCCTACTCCAAAAATGATATTATCTTTCTCCAAAAGTATTTTACCACAAAATTTTTGTTGACTCTCAAATTTTTTTTTGTACATTTGAGGTTTTCCACCCAAGATAATTTTAAATCTTTTCAGAGTTGCAAACATGTCAGATAATTTGTTTATATTCTCATATATTAGGTACAAGGGTAGTTAGCCTGTAAAAGTGCATCCATTGATATTCCCAGTGTCCATCCACAGAGAACAGTTTATTGTTAGTCTGGTACCATATGAGGCAATAATACTATAACAATGTTGCAGTATTTTGCTTTATGAGTTGCCTTATCTCTGAATTCATTAATTAAAGCAATTAGGATGAAGATTCTTTACATATCTCATCTGGCCTGAAAAAGCTGATAGTTCAGTTGGAGTCATTGGGTAAGTCCCTAAAGTTATAAGCTTTTAAAATTAGCAATTGACTTCAGAGGATTTAACAAACAATGACAAACATGCCGACATTTACAATCCCTTCTAACACACAGAAGTGATCATCTATAATACACCACATTAGCATCCTCTACATAGAGTGCATGTACAGAGTGGGAGATCCACTCTGTAGTAAATGATTAAAAGATAATGTTTTCAGCAGAATCAATTTGAAAAGAAGGAGTAATACCTAGATAAGTACCAAATGGTGGGCATGTAATTTGCCTGGAATAATTCTGGAAGTCAAAAGAACTAAAATATATTGCATTTGATATGATATGTAGGGAGGTCTCAGGCAAATCCTGAGAAATTGTGTGTGTGTGTGTGTGTGTGTGTGTGTGTGTGTGTGTGTTGGGGGGGGGGTGTGTGTATTTTATCCTCCTGGTGGAAAGACCACTGTCATCTAGCAAAGAGCCATTCCCTTGATTTGTTCCCATGACACTGAGAATCTGGACAGGAGAGATATGACAGAAGAAAATAAAGAAGAGAAACATTGTCTGGTCTCTCTTTCTCAAGAATTATTAATTTTCAATACATTTTGAAATTTTTTAGAACATGTGATTTTGCCAGAAATACTGATATGGGGGAATTTGCTTGCTTCTGGGGGAAGCAATCACATCATCCTACATGGTTTTCTTCTGCCCAGCTTTCTAGACACTCCTTGTGATAGTAAGAAGACACAGTTTAGTGACAGGAACATTCATAGCCCATAGAGCAAATTATGTGTATAAGTTATTACTAAGTCTATTATATAGGCAAAGAAGTGGGGCAGAAATTTAAACTGAGAATCCTAAGTCACATTTTAACACTCAATGGAAATCATCTAGGCACTTGGCCTTTCAGTTTCTTCATCTGTAAAGTGGAATTTATCACACTTCAGGGTTGCCTTAGAATTAAAATGATATTGATGAATATGCAAACAACAGCAACAACATAAACTGCCATCTATTACCACTAACATCCTCATCCATTTAGGAAACAGTAGCTATTTATTGAGCAGTAGAGAAGTATTTTAGTGTACGCTGGTTAAACACCAACAAACCATCCATTTTCTCTGAGTTTCTCAGGACACAGAACATTCTGTGAAACAGAAAAAGTAGTGACTCTATTAAGTAAGGCAATCATACATCTGTGCATGTGTGTGTGTGTGCACGCATGCACACACACACACACAAGAATTAATATTTGCCCGGAGTTTTCATCTTTGAATCATGTTTTTTTTGTTTGTTTGCCAGTTTTGCCAGTTGGTTTGGTTCTTAGACCTAAAAGAAACCAAAAGTTTCTGATACCTAAATGTCTCATTTTAATGTGAGGAAACTGAGACCCAGGGAGAGAAACAGACTTGTTTTGTGTGTTGTGTACTTTCAACTGGTATTGAAAGTCAACTAGAAGAAGGTGTTCAATTCTAAGTGGGATATTTTTAGGAGTAATATCTTCAAACAGGAATATATCCAAAGATAAATAATGAAGAGACTGGATATAATTCCTTTTAAGAGTTGTTGTTGTTATATGACTTATTGACTGTTTATTGTGGCAGTCACTGAGATGAGGGTTTTCATACATTTCACCCTCTACTCTCTACAAGAGTGCAATGTTAGCTCTACAGTTAGGATTTTATAGATAAGGATAGTGAGGTTTACCAAGATGACATAGCTAAGTGAAATTTATATGCAGCAGGCAGGAGGACCAGAATTTCAGTCCAGTTTTGTTTGACCCCAAAGCCAACTTTTATACAAAGTGAAAAAGAAACACAATGTAAGTCTGCATTATCCATGAAATGAGGCAATAAGTTCTTGGTTAGGATAGAAATCTCAACTGGAGGTTTTATATGAGGTCCATTATTCCTTTATGCTGTATGACCAGGGGACAGCAGATCCTGGATTTCTGACACCCAGTTACAAACTGTTTCCAACTGTTTATTTCCATTACATTGCACAGTGCCTTGAACATAGTACTTTGTGTCAATCTGTAATTGCAAAAGATGTTCAAATGGCTCAAATATGAAATATATCCTTCCTTCAACGAAAATGGTTATGAACAACCTGTAGGAATCATGGTAAATCATGCAGCAAAGAAATAAGTACCATAATAGGTAGCTTAGTGTAGTAGATAAGAAGTCAAGTCCTGTGTTAGAATTCTAGATGAGTCGGCAGCAATCTGTGTGACCTTAAGTACCTTGCTTAACCTCTCCAAACCTCAACTGTCCTTCTATAATATAAGCGGATAAAACTAGTGCCAAACTCAGATGGCTATTGTACATTAAATGACATGATCAAAGCATAGAGTCTGACTCAAGTAGTCAATAAATGGCAGCCTTAATCATGCCATGCCTACATGACACTGGTAAAATCAATTCTTAAAAAGCAGAAGGTGTAAGTTTTCCTCAAGAATTTCAGAAACAGCTGCTTTTATGATCTTCATAAGAATATCCAAATTTCATTTTAGTGCCATGTTCAAAAGAGCGAGTTTTGATAAATTATTTGAATCATTTTCATCAAAGGCAAAAACTTAAGCCTCTGAAATGGGGATAATGATAGTATCTACTATATAGGCTTGTTTGGGAATCCAAATAGGTAATGCATGGAACACGCTTAGACAGTATCTGGCATCATATTTTAGGTACTTAACAATAATAATAAAGTCAACACTCTATATAGTCAATAAAGGTTAACTGTTACATTACTTCTCTTTTTACTTCATTGATACTGTGAAACAAAAACCTAAAATCCTCAGTGTCTTAAATGGATGAACATTTCTTCTCACCCTCACAGATCTGCAGTTTGACTGATTTGGTTGAGGCAGGTTGCTCAGCGGGACAACTCCTTCATGAATTGGGATGGCCGGATTTAGAAGTAGAGGGCTTGAGTCTGTACTAGGTATTTCTCATCCTCCTTGTATCCCCCATGCATGTCTGTGACATGGCTAATGTCAGGAGTGTAAGCTTCAGCCAAACTATGCCTCTGCACTAGTCATGCTTGATAAGTATCCACAGACCAAAGCAAGTCGTATGGTTCAACTCATGTCAGCAGGAAGTGAAGTACATCTGCCAAAGGGGCTGAGAGATGTGAGTTAAGGTTTGACAAACAGTCCAATCCATCACCGTTGGATTCCAAGTATCCATGATCCAGATAAACAAATTTAATCAGTATCATCCAATATCAACTGAATTCCCTCTAGGCCTCTGGACAAACAAACAAGGAATGGAGATGACTAGATAAGATCAGGTTCAGTTCTCCTTCAAGATCTTCTCCTGCACACCAAATGGAAAGAAACTGGCCCTCTGGCAGAAAAGCTGAATTTGGAATTCCAAGTAAAGAAAGCTACAGCTTAGGGCAGTGCATCTTGAAGCAAATACCGACTCTGAATTCTTATCATCATTGATAGGATGACACTTCTAATACAACTCAAACAAAAATAATTTCCTTCCAAATTTGATGATGACTGATACATAAATAGAATGCATTTGATGCAATAGGCCGTTTTATATACAGTGGACCAAAAGGAAGCTAAAAACAAAAGAGACAAGAGCTTTTATGAGCTTCATAGTGAATTCAAGAAGATACCTTAACCTGGTATGCCAAAAGAATTTGTAAAAATAGCTTATAAGTAATAATGTGAGAGTTAAAGATGAAAGGATGCTATGGTGGAGGGGGAATCAGAAAGAACGATGTCTAGGCCAGCTCTACAGAGAAACTGTTAGATTTTGGCTGAATCGCTGCTATTTCCACTTCAACAGTTTTATCCTGGGAGTGTTCAAGAGTTGAACTTTAACTGTCAACTCTGCTTTTACACTCTGTGTAATCTGGAAGCATTTTTATCTTCCGTGACCCAGTTTCCTCATCTGAAAATAGGTACCTACTCATAGAGAATTTTGTGAGAATAAACATGTAAAGTATGTAAACATTAGCTTTCTGATGTAGGCAGCATTATCATCATTAAGCATTATAAATGGATTTACTCTATCAGGGATCTCTAGAATACAGCATTTGATGGTTTTGTAAAAAGGTCTGCAAATTCATTGACCATCAAGAGGCAGTATCTGTGCCACCTCCCTTTAAAACTGGGTGGTCCTTTGAGACTACCCAGAGGAACAGAACATTGTGGAAATTCCATGTGTCTCCCAAGGCTAGGTTAGAAAAGGTCTGCATCTTCTGCTGGTTTCTGCTGGGATACTCTCTGGGAGCGTGAAAGTGCCATGAAAGAAGCCCAGGGATTTTTAGGCCACCATGCAGAAAGATTATCTATGGGAAGTAAGAGATGTCCAAGGCATCCCAGTTCTTCCTGCTCAGATACATACATGGAGCAAAGAAGCCTTTGAGAGCTCCCAGTCCCAGCCACCAGGTAACTGTAAGTGCATGGCAAAATCTGAGCGAGGACTGCCTAGCACAGCCTAGTCAACTCCTAGGTTTAGGGCAAATTCAGCAATTTTTAGTGTTTTCAGTCACTGTTTTCCCATTATTTGTTATATAGCAATAAATAACCATATTGCAGCAATTCTGCACAGGTGGCTCTGCATCCACCCCAGTGGAAGGAGGCAGCCAAAGATGACAGAAAGTGGAGGGCTCTGGCCTCACTCACTTTAGGTCAAACAGAACGGCTCACTTTTACAGTCTGAAATTCTATGTACATTTTTATATAGGCAAAAAACTTTTTATAGCTAAAAGGAAATGTTTGAAACCACTGAACTAGATGATGTCTCAAATGCCTTTTAGAGCTACAGTTTCATAAAAGAAGTTTATGTTAAAAATACTGACTATCTACGGCTACCCATACACACTGATCAAGTGCTTTATGTACACTGAATCGGTAAATCCTCATCGTGTCCCATCAGCCAAATGTGAAACAGGAGAGTAGGATTCAAACCTGGGCAGCCTGGCCTCAGAACCCACACTCCTAATTAGAACACAAGAGCTTACCCAAGCTATTTTGCTTAACAAGAAACAAGGTTCATGCTTCTCAAGGATACTTGTGAATGAGGGCCAGGTCTACCTTTAAGTTAAATGTCAGCTACATGGCACAATTGGCTTTTAAAATATTGCCCAACTCAAATTACTGTCCCCAAAGCTACACCCTGTAGGGTAAACACATTGCAGGCTATTGCCCCTTGGAAGAGGTCATTCATTAAATTATTTTCATAAATTAATTACTTTAGTGGACAAACATCTGTAGGGACTTCAATTTTAAAAAAAAGGCAGACAAGGTTTACTTGTGGGAAATGCTAGGAAAATATTTTCTCTGAGCAAGCTATAGAACCCCAATAGGCTATTTTTGTATATACTTGAAGAGAGGATACTTCTTTTGTGTAGAAGAACTAGATGATAAATCTGGGACTCATAGAATTAAAGCATTCTTTGAACAAAATTTCCTTATGGATTGTTTTCAAAAGATTGGACTTCCTGGAGAAGAATCAATAATACGAATATTATTGATGTTAGTAATATCTGTTGAGTTCCCACCATGTCCTATGATTTTAAATATATGATCTTTAATCTTTACGGTCACCCTATGATATGGGCATTAGTATTTGCATTATGCACAAGAGGAAACTGAGGCTCCGAAAAGTTAAACCTTTGTCCAGGCTACAGAGCTAATAAATGGTGAAGACAGCTTTTAAAGTCAAGATTCAATGACTAATTTCAAATTTATGCTCTTTCCTTAGAGACACCAAGGGTGAGATTATCTCTATTTAATTATATAAATGAGGCCCACGTGTATGCCAAACATCCAACTCTCCTATCTCTTCTTATAAAAGGGCACAAAAGAATTACATGAAAAAGAACATTAAGATATTCTTTGCAAACTGGATATGCTAACATATAATCTGTAAGAAAACATGAGTCTGAGAGAAAAAAAAAATTGAGCCAAGCACTGAAACCTCCCATGTTGGTAGAGACAGTAGTAAATCTAGAGAAATCTAGGATCAAATCTAACTGGGAAGAAGAGGGATTCATGGAACATAATAGGTGGGTTTGTACTCCATGAAAGAACTATATGTGGTTTCCAAAACATCATGGGAAATGTCGTCACTTTTACTTATGGCCTCATATGACAGCTTGGCTGTGATTTGATATCTGGACATCTCTAAAGCATCTCACTGCTTATTTATTGAGGTGACATAAATTGTAGGTTTACACATGACTGAAAGTAGCTCACATCCATACCCAGGGCTCTCAGACCTTCAAAGCCTGGCCCTAATTATGATGGCCACTTCATGACCAAGAGAACCACTTCATGACCATGCTAGACATGGCTACAAGTTCTAAAGAACCCGATGACCTTCTCTACTGGCTGGTAAATCTTAAGTGGACGCAGCAAGGGCCAGAACACTTATTCCTAGATTTTTCTATAGTGTCTATGAGAACAGATGTATTAGTATTGACCATATTTTTGATATTTAATTTTTATTTTTCAATATTTTAAAACTTACATAAAAGTTGCGAGAATAATACAGAAAACTTCATATATCCTTTTACCAATTAACATTTTGCCACATTTTTTAACACATTCTCCTTCTCTCTCTGTCTCTTCTGAGTATGTGTGGGTATAGTCACATACATCTATATCTATATCCATACACATACATACATCTATATCTATATATTTTTATAACTATAATTATATTTTTCTTAAATCAATGCAGTTGCCTCTCTTTATCCCTTTAAACGTCAGTGTGTTTTTCTTAGAAACAAGTACATTCTATTACATAACTTCAGTAAAGTTACTAAATCAGAAACTTCAACAGTGACACTCCATGTTAATCTACTTCTGTGTCACAAATATTTTATTTGTCCCAATAATGCAACAATGTTCTTCTTAGCATTTTTCCCATTATAAGATCTAATCCGGGACTGTGTTTTGCTTTTAGATGTCATGCCTCTTCAGGCTCTTTCACTCAGGAAAAAGTTCCTCAGCTTTTTTTTTTTCTAGTAACATTGTCATTTTTAAAAAAATATGGGCTCATTTCTAAAAAACAGTAATTTGTCCCTCATTTTGACTTTGTTCTAGTGTTTTCTGATGATATGATTACAGTTAAGCTTTCCTTACTAGAGTACTATGCAGGTATTCTCAGTGTATCATGTCCAAAGGCTCACAGTGTCCAGTTGTCCCCACTGACAATGATAACTGAGTCAAGATATTATTGGCTTTCTTCACAGGGTAGATGATGTTTTACTCATGCAATAGAATACATGGTCTATGAAGAGATACTTTAGCAGTGCTGATTTTCGAGTACAAGATTAAAGGTCAGACCACCTCCTCACAATACACAAATCAGTTGCTTACAGGTCTCTGCCAAGAAGCTTCCACATTCTACTACTGATAAGAGGGAAGCAAGATGAGCTTCATGGATAAAATATTGGGCATCACTTGATAGAGGAAAAAAGTGGCAATAAAAATATTTTTATACTTTCTTTCTGGACAAGTGGACATAGACCCATTTTTCTCAATTCTTCCTCATTAAGCGCAACTATAAACTCTGAGAGAGGTGCAATCAAATAACTTTAAAAGGTGGTAAAGAAGGTGATCTGCTTTGGAAACCGAGGACTAGAGGAAAAGCCAAAGGGCAGACCACTTGTGTCCCCCTATTCAACAGAAGGTGACCCAGACTCAGTATTTCTAGACTCATAACCTAACAACAGAAGACATTCAAGGTAGGTTTATTCTCTCTTCCTGTAGGAATCCCTCTTAAACATCAAGTGACACTAACATCTGTCAAGGCAGACCAATCAGGAGAAGGACTCTTTTACCTTGCTGGTCCTGAGATTCTTCTTTTCCCTTGAGAGATACTGAGATGGGCAGGGGAGGCCAAACCAGTAAGAGAGACCCGGCTGCATCAAGAGTCTGGTCCAGGAAGCCTCTTTGTCAACACGTGTCTAGGAAAAAAGCCTTTTATTCCCCAACCAGGGACACTGAGGAGGGTGAGTGAGGGGGCCAGTAATAGCAAGGAGCCTGGCCCCTTTGTCCCTGAGCCTCTTTGAGCTTCTTTGTGCCTGCAGGCCCATGACTTTTTTATTTGTTTGCTCCATGACCTAGAAAAATCGGGGTTTGAGGAGAAATAGGAAGACCTCATCACAGTGCTCCTCCACCAAGCAGCCTGACCTGGGAAAACTGCTCTTCTCTTCTCTTGGGTAGCACCACCAGGAACCAATGGGAGACCAAGCAGTAACTTATAAACAAATTCAGCAAAATTAGCTCTGCAAAGACTCCAGAAATTAAATTCCCATTGGAATGGCAGTCCACAAAAGTAGGCCAACACCTACATGCCAAATTTTAACAGTGTCTACCTCCTGCTAAAATAAAACATATGTGTAAGACCCAGTGCCTCCCAACACAATAAACAAAATTTCAAGCATAAAAGTGAAAATCACCTGCCATACTAAGAACCAAGAAAATCACAACTTGATTAAGATAACCAACTGATGCCAATACTGAGATAAATCAGATATTGGAATGATTTGACCAAGCTTTTAAAGCAGCCATCATAAAAATGACTCAACAGTTAATTATATGTTCCCTTGGACAAATGAAAAATTGCACACTTTCATCAAGGGAAATAACGTTATAAAAAAGAACCCAGTGAAAACTACATAGCTTAAAATTACAATGATAACAACAAAAATACTGGCTGGATGGGCTTAATAGTAGAGATGACAGAGATTAGAATCTGTAAACTAGAGGACATATCAGTAGAACTTATCTAATGTAAAAACAGAGACAACAGACTGAAAAAAATGAACAGAGCTTCACTAACCTGTAATAACAAAAGATTCAATATTGTTATTATCAGAATCCTAGAAGGAGATGAGAGAGTGAAGCTAAAGGATATTAGAAGAAATAATGGCTGCATGATTTCAAAATTTAACAGATACAAACCTATAGACTAAAGAAGCTGAACTAATCTCCAAAAGGATAAATCCAAACAAACATGTCAAGACATATCACAATTAAGCTTCTCAAAACTAATAAGCGAAATACCTTGAAAGCAAAGACAAATGATGTGACCTGTAGGAAATATCAATTTATTTGACAGTATATTTCTCATTGAAACCATGTAGGCTAAAAGGATGACACTTTCCAAGTTCTGAAAGAAGATAACTGCTCACTCTAAGTTCTATATCCAATGTAATTACCCATCAGGGATAATAGAGACATGGAAGCTTTCTAAGATAAATAATAATAATAATAATGAATGTATTGCTAGTATATCTCTGAAAGATAGCTCTTAAAACAGAAAGAATATGACAAAAGGACTCTTGAAACATCAGGAAATAAGAAAAATAAAGTAGAAATATGGGTGCCTAAAATAGTCTATCATTTTTCTTTTAAGTTTCAAAAACCCTATATGATGACTGAGACAAAATTATAATACCATTTGACACCCAAGATAATGACATTTAAAGTGGAGAAGAGAAAGGGATCTAAATGGAAGATTTCTAAGTTTTACATGAAGTAATAAAATGTAGACTTTAGTAGACTATTAAAGATCATGTACATATATTTTAATACCCAGAACAACTATTATGAAAAATACACAGATACACTCACAAAAACTATAAATAAATCAAGATGTAATCCTAAAAAATGTTCAAGCAACCAAAAGGGAGACATAAAGAAACAAAAGAGCAAATACCAGAGAAAACAATAGAAATACATAATAAAATGGCAGAACAAAGCACTAATATATTAACTACCTAAAGTTCAAATGGTCTAAATATGCCAATCAAAAGATATAGCTTAGTAAAATGGATAAAAAATATGACCCACTTATACGCTACTTAAAAAATGGAAACTCACTTCAAATTCAACTTCACAGTTAGGTTGAAAGTAAAAAAAGATGCAAAAAGATATACCATGTAAACACTATTTTTAAAAAACAGCAAGAGTGGCTATATTAATATTTAATAAAATAGACTTTCCTGAGGAATGGTAAAAAAAGAAAAAAAAAAGAAAAAAAGAAAATAAAATAAAATAGACTTCAGAGCAAAGACAGTTACTAGAGACAGTGAAAAATGTTACAATAAAATAGACTTCAGAGCAAAGACAGTTACTAGAGACTTTATTGTATCATTATTGAAAAATGTTACAATAATGAGAAAAAAAGGATCAATCAACCAGGAAACATCATGATCTTAAATGTGTACGCACCAAAACACAGAACCTCAGAATACATAAAACAAACACCAATAGAGCTGAAAAGAGTAATAGACAAATCCACAATTACAGATGAGGTGTTCCATATTTCCTGTTCAGTATTAAACAACTAGATAGAATTCAACAGTAATGTAAAAAATATGAACAATATAGTCAACCACAAATATCTAATTGACATATATAGAACACTTCACCCAATAAGGAAAAGATACACATTTTTTCCCAAGTACTCATAGAACATTCACCACGATAGAACATGTTTTTCATAAACATACTTCATCAAATTTGAAAGAAATAAAATCACACAGAGTGCTCTAGAATAGAAATCAAATGAATTCTCTGCTCTAAAATGAAATCAAACAGAAAAATCAATAACAGAAGGGAAACAGGAAAATCTTTGGATGTGTAGAAATTAAACAATACACTTGTAAATAATTCATAAGTTAAAGAAGATTCTCAAAGAAAAAAATAAAATATCGTGGAAGTGAATGAAAGCAAATATGACATATCAAAATTTGTGGGATGCAGCTAAAGCCCACCTGAGAGGGATATTTATGTGATTACTACATCAAAAAGGGAAAGTTGTCAAAATAATACTCTGAGTTGCTACCTCAAGAAACGGAAAAAAGAAGAACCGAACAAACCCAAAACAAACAGAAGAAATACTAAGAGCAGAAATCAAATAAACTGAAAATAGGGATCTATAGGAAAAAAAAAGCAATGAAATGAAAAGGTGGATCTTAAAAGTATATAAAATAGACTTATTACAAAACTCATATAGAGAAGACACACCAAATCACCAACATCAATATTTTAATCTATTATTATAGATTCTGCAGTCATTAAAATATAGGTGAACAGAACCAACCAACAACTTTATATTCATAAATACACCAACTGAAAAGAAACACAAATTTCCTGAAAGCCATAGACTACCTAAACTCAATCAAGATTGAGAAAAGATAACCAACTGATGCCAATACTGAGACAAATCAGACAAGCTGGGCACGGTGGCTTACCCTTGCATTCCTAGCACTTTGGGAGGCCAAGGCGGGCAGAACACGAGGTCAGGAATTTAAGAACAGCCTGGCCAACACCGTGAAACCCCGTCTACTAAAATTACAAACCATTAGCTGGGCATGGTGGCGGACACCTATAATCCCAGCTACTAGGGAGGCTGAGTCAGGAGAATCACTTGAAGCCGGGGAGGTGGAGGTGTCAGTGAGCGGAGATCGCACCACTGCACTCCAGCCTGGTGACAGAGCTAGACTCCATCTCAAAACAAAAGATTAAGTAGACAAACTGAGCAGTTCTATAACTATCAAATAAATTAAATTTGTAATTACAAACCACAAAAAAGTAAACTTTTAGGCACAGATGGCTTCATGGGAGAATTCTACCACATATAAAAATAAGAATTTATACCAATTTTGCCTGTTTTAGAAAATAGAAGATAGGGAAGCACTCCCCCAGTCATTTATAAAAGCTAGTATTACTCCAATACTAAAACCCAGCAAAGACAGTACGTAAAACTATAACCACAGACCAATATCTCTTATTAGTTTAGATGAAAAATCCTCAACAAGTATTTGCAAATTAAATACAACAATATATTAAAAGAATTATATACCATGACTGTGAGATTCATACTAGGTATGCAAGGCTGGTTCAGCATTAAAAAAATCAATCAATACAATCTACCATATCGACAAGCCACAGAAGAAAAACCGTATGATTCCACTGTCATTCCTTGGTGCCTGGGTCCTAGCCAGGTAGAACAGGGTAACTCAAGAGACTTGCTGAAAAATGGCATGTTCTCTTATATATGTAGTAGAATCTGTGAAATGCTGCTTCTCCTTCAGGCATTTATAGATACTCACTATGTGCTAAGCACTGTATCTGGTGTTTTCAGGTTTTATCTTATTTAATCCTTTCTATTGTCTTTCCAAATGAAGAAAACAATTCAAGGAGGAGAAGATGATTTGCCTAAGGTCATACAGCTGTTGTGTAGAGGAGCTGGTGTCCAACTCCAACTGCCACAAGAATCAGAAGCTAACATATCACCTGCTAAGTTTAAAAGCTGAAAGGACATGTAGAGTTTAAGAGGCCTCCTTCACCTTGTCAATGAGAGGCGGAAGCAAAGTCCCACGGCTTCCTTTTGGGAACTTAGGGAAATGCCATACACACAGAATGAACAAATATTTTATGCAAATTAAAACCAGAGAAACTTATTTTGAAAGGCCAGTGACCTAATAATCTCACTATATATAGCCCATCTAAATCATTTAAATATTTTATTATGCAAATAGAACTCTAAGAACTAGATAAATTAAAAAGTACAAAATAATCCATCCATTGAGAGCTCCAACAAACAGCTAACAAATCATTCCTCTTCTTATTTATTTCTACTTCTGATTTACCTGACTATACCATGTTTATAAAATTATTTATTCATTTGATACATCTTAATTGAATACGTAACATAAGCAAAACAATTGCTGGACTTCAGGAATATAATGAAAAGCAAAAATAGACAACCTCTACTCTCATGAAGCTTAGATAGTGATAAGTAATTTTTTATTATTATAGAAATGTTTTTATTTGTCTACATAATTAATTTTGAACCACAGAAACATATTTCATTCAGGTAAACAATTTTCTTACTTATTTGTAATGTAAAATATTTTAATTATTTTCAGATTTTTTCTATTTTAGATAACACAAATTTTTGCTTGTTTTTCTTTTGTTTTAGATTATTTATTTATCTTAAACTCCAAGGAACAAGGCTGTGGAATTTCAACACTATCAGTATCTTTATAGCATTTACACATATCACCAAGTTTATTTCTGAAATACTTGTCCATACTTTACACAGCTACCAGGAAGATACAATGAGTCTTATCATATCTGTCGCAACTCTTGGTATTATTAAAATTTTTGAAAACTTTTTTAACATGACCTTTTCAAACATAAACAAAAATAGATCATCTAATAGATCCTCATGTCTAAGACATTCAACTTCAATAATAATTAATAGCACTTTTTGAACTATTTCTTTTATATTGAGGGGCACTAAAGGGATACCATTTTTCCCCACTCAAATCACAATAAATACACCACAACAAGTGATATTTCAATATTATAGTTTCAGGCTAAAACGAGTGTGGCCATTTACTCAAGCCAGTTTCCAGTTAGAGAACATCACAGGGAGAACATCTGAATTGCATCCCGTTCTGGATGAATCTGAAATGGTGCTTTGCTTATGTATGCCCTGGAGGAGGTTTAAAGGAGAATAATGTGTGCCTCTTCAGTTCATATATTTCAGACTGTTCTTGTGTGTAGCTTGTATTTTGCCCTAAAGCCTATACATTTTGTGCTATAACTTTATTTTTAAGTGAAGCTTAAGTGCAAGATGACTATGTTACCCCAAAGGTAAAAAACACTGGGAAATAAAATGTTTAAGAAAAAAGAAAAATAACAAATTTGTATTATATTATCTTTTATGTATAACCTTTGTATATTAAATTTCAACTGACAGTTTATCAGTTATATAAACTTGGTTTTTAAAATTCAATTGATATTTTCTGTTATAATTGTATAAATGTTGGATAATCTTTAGTTAGGATGGATTTCAGCATATTTTTGTCAGATTTTCACCTGTTAATATTATAGTGCATATACATATTGTAATTAATAATACAGAGTATGTAATGTTATGCTCCATTTAATATTATATGGTATATGTTATACATTAATGAATGTGTTATATGTCATATATATATTATTCATAATATGCTCTTGTGTGCTGCCTCTATTTTGTCCTAAAGATTGTATATTCTTGGCTATAACTTTAAGTAAAGTTTAAATTCAAGAAAGCTGTGACCTCAAGATATGAATATATGAACATATATTCATACTATATATTATAATAGCTAATAAATTAACCAATTTATAATATTGTATAGTAGGCAATACTATACATACACACGAAATGATTCATGCTACTGTGCATCCATATCTTCTACTTAAAGAAAGTGACGAAATCATAGGAACACTATACAGCAAGCTACATAGTCACTGGAAGCACCAACCTTACAGATAGATGTCATGTCTGCTATGGCTTTACAATGCAGGGTGAAGGAGCCACTGTTTTAAAAATGACATATCTGGGTCCAAATCCTGACACTGCCTCCTATTAGCTGGTCAGTACTTATGTGTGATTTAAATTCATTTTCAGAGCTACTCTTGTAAAATGGGAATAACAATATGTGTATCTCAAGGATACTGTGGATACTAAATTAGATGATGAAAAGCGGTTTCAACAAATGGTGGTATCAGTAGAGGGGGGAGAAGAGGAAGAAGAAGAAAGGGATAACATTTTCTAGTTCATAACCAATTTTTTAATGAAAAAGAGCAGAAAATACTTTTCTTCTGATGTATTCGGGTCGTGTTGTGAAATACATTTCTTAAGGTGGACCATAGGCAAATACATTTTTAAAATATACATCCATGAAAGCACTTTGATACTGTGAGGATGGTAGATGTACTTCCCTCACAGAGTGGCTATTAAATGACTTTAACCAGGTAAAGTATTCAAAGCAACACCTGCACAGGGCAAACAACCAAAAAGAGTTAAGTAAGTACTACTACTTGTTGTGGACAGTGATGGTATTAGTGATATCTATCACCCTGTCACCACCTATGTGAAAAGCATCATTTGATACACACTCTATGTAGTAGTGCCTTCTTCCAAAAGAAAAACTAAAAACTGTTCTAGATCAGTAGTTTCCAGAATGTAGAACAAAAAGTGAGAAGGAAAGTCTGCAATAAGACAACGAACTTTTTATCTGGCCAAGAACACTGTCTTAGTCTGCTTAATGTTGTAATAACACACTATTTGAGGCAGGGTAATTCATAGAGAAAATAGATGATTTCTCTCATTATTCTGGGGCTGGGAAGTCCAAGAAGTGATGTACCAGCATCTGCTTGCCTGTTGGTTGGGGCCTCATGCTGTATTACAATGTCTTGGAGAAGTGGAAGGTGAAACAGGAATGTGTAGAGAGCAAATATGAGGGCCAGGCTCAATTTGCTCTGTAGAAATGAATTCAGTCCAGTAAAAGTGAGAAGTCACTCACTCCTATGAGGCTGTTAATCCCTTCATGAGATTAGATTCCTCATGACCCAAACATCTTTTAAAGGCATCACTTCCCAACACTGTCACATTGGAGAGCAAACTTTAACATAAATTTTGATGAAGACAAACCGTATGCCACCATATGCCCCTTGCCCTCCACTGTGAGGAAATTCACGATCTCTTCACAGTGCAAAATACAGTTAGTCCATCTTAATAGTCTCCAAAGTCTTAACATAGTGTAGCATCAACTCAAAGGGTCCAAAGTCCAGGTGTGGGCCGTGAAATAAAAAATAAGTTAACTAGTTCCAAAATATGATAATGAGACAGGTACAGGGTAAATATTCCCATTTCAAAAGGGAAAGACTGGTATAAAGAAAGGAGCAACTGGAACAAAGTAAGTCCAAAACCCAGCAGGGAAAACATTAGCTCTTTAAGCTCCAGAATAATCTTTCATTCCATGTGCCACCTTCTGGACACATTGTTACAAGTATGGGCCTCCTAACAATCACCTATGGCTTTGCTGGGTACAGCCCACATGGCTGCTTTCAAGGATTGGGGTTGTACACTGGAGCCTGTAGTTTTCTCAGGCTGGCATTACAGGCTGCCAAAAACTCTACAATTCTGGGGTTGTGAGGGTGGCTCTGGCTTCAGCCTCACATATCCACTCAGCATTGCTTTAGTGAGGGGCTCTCTGGGGTGGCTCTGCCCCTGCCACAAGTCTCTGCCTGGGGCCCCAGTCTTTTGGATCATCCTCTGAAATTTGGATGGAGGTGCTATGTCTCTTGCATTCTGCATATGTGCAAAATTAGCAGCACTTAATAGTGAATGGCAACAAAGCCTACATTTGTGCCCTCTGGAGCAGTGGCCCGAGTCACACTTGGGATCACTGGAGCCAAGACTGAAGTGTCTTAGATGTGAGTTGGATGTGAGGAGCAGCAACTAGAGGTGGCCCTGGGCAGCAAATTCATGGAGCACATTCCAAACCTGTCCCCTGAAACCATTTTGTTCTCCTAGGTCTCTGGGCCTGTTTCTCATTGTCCTGATGCACAACACATGAATCCCTTTATCCATGCTAATATCTAGCAACTTGTTGCTGGGCCACACCCACCCTCAGCATTCCCTTCAGAACATGGCTTTTTACGATTTACATGGTCAGTCTGCATATTTTCCAAATTTTCACACTCTACTTTCCTTTTAATTATAAACTTTGTCTTTAAATTACTCTTTTGCTCCTGAATCTCAGCTTAAGCAGCCAAAAGTAACCACATAGTTCCTTCTATATTTTGTTCAGAAATCTCTTCTGCCAGAAATCCTAGTTCAACACTCTTACGTTCTGCCTTCCATAAAGCCCTAGGACAGGGAGGCAATGGTTCCAAGCTCTTCACAACTGTATTTTAGTTCAAATCTCAATAAAATGCTCCTTATTTTTATCCGAGACTTCATCAGAATGGCCTTCACTGTCTATATTTCTATCAACATTTCAGTCACCATCACTTAAACAATCTCAAAGGTGTTCCAAACTTTCCCTAATATTCTGTTCTTCTAAGTCCTCACAAGAATCTAAGCTTTTTCTAGTCTGTCACTCTAAACTCTTTAAATCTCGGCAATTACCCAATTCCAGAGCTACTCCTACATTTTCAGGTATAGCATCAACCCCACTTCTCAGTCTCTATTTTCTATCTTAGTCTGTTTGGTGTCACTGTAATAGAATACCTGAGGCTGTGTAAGTTATTTTAAAAACAGTCTTATTTGTCTCACATTTCTGGTGGCTGGGAAGTCCAAGAAGCATGGTGCCAACATCTGCTCTGCTTCTGGTGAGGGTCTTATGCTGCATCAACATGGCAGAGAAGTGAAAGGAGCAGGTGTGTGCAGAGAGACCAAACTTGTGAGACAGCCTTGCTGTATAGCACCCCACTTCTTCTGGTAAATAATCCAGTCCAGCAAAGTAAGAACTCATTCTCTCCCCCTAGTGACTGCATTAATCTCTTCATGAGAGAGAACCCCTTATGACCCAATTACCTCTCAAAGGTATTATCTCCCAACACAGCCACATTGGGGACCAAGCCTCAGCATGAGTTTTGGTGAGGCCAAATCATATTCAAATAGTAGCAGAGATAGAAACAAATAAAATAGTCTTCCTACCTTTTATCACCATCATCACCATTATCATTATCATCATTTCTTAGGAAGCAAGAACACTTAAATAGAAATAAAACAAGGGGAAATAGAAGTAACCAAAAAAATATATATAAAACTCATGATATTTTACTTGTTGTTTTCTATTTTTTAGGGCAAAATGAAATATATTCTAAGATCAGAGTCAGTTCAAGAAGCAGTATTTAAAATCCATATTCTTATCTCATCCTTTGACTCTTTGGAGAACTTTAAAGTTCATCTCAACTTCTATAAGATGTGGTGACTATTTCTGGAGAGTTTTTTTTTTTATCACATTTACTATATTTGTTTATATATGTGCACTTACACATTCATCTATGTCTTAACAAGTTAAAAGCACCTTAAATTACAGCTTCTGTCAGCTACTTTTTAATTGCTGGGAAAAAAGACAAAAATTTAAATACTCTAACTTTTCAGCTTGACCCTTACATGTGACCAGAATTTTTGAACATGAATTAATAATCTGTGCCATTAACTTCCCTGCAGTGGCATCAGTGATTCTCTTGGTTTGTTCCAAAGGACAAGCAATATAAATATTTTCTATAGTCTCTGTAAAAGCAAAACTTAAAACAGCAGAAAGGCTGTCTGGGAAAACAAGGAATACTGCCACATCTATTGGAAGAATCAGAAATTCCTGAACTCTCTTAAGTACTTTCTGATACTTTGGGAGGATTTAATGTTTATCTTGTCTTTGAGTTTGAATTTAAATCTTCTATGCTTAAATTTTTTGAAATAAATTTTTCCAACTTATTCAAAAAGGAAAAGGTATGTGTAACTTGTATGACACAGTAAAGCTATTATCAACAGATCTCTCTCACAGAAACTTAGAGACTTGTGATATTAGAACTGATGAGGCCCCTCAACCTGTTTACACTGTATACTTCTCCAACTTGATGAATCTAATTGATATGAACAGGTACTTTCAGTAGGTGAGTTGAAAAACTCCTTAAGGAATATTTCACTGATAAGTTCTAATTCTCTTGAGAGTGTATGCAGTAAAGACAGTTAAATGAAGGCATATTAGTTACTGACTGCTGTGTAACAAATTGCCCAACACTTAGTGACTCAAATCAACAAGAACTTATCTTCTCTCGTTTTCTGTAGATTAGAAATCTGGACACATCTTAGTTGGGTTCTCTGGTTTAGTCTCTTGTATGGCTATAGTCAAGGTGTCAGTGAGGTCTAAGTTTCATTTCATGGAACAAATGGGGAAAGATTCACTTGCAAGCTCACCATGTGGTTGTTGGCAGGATATAGTTTCCCACACCTACTGAAATAAGGGCGTCAGTTCCTTGCCATATGGGTCCCTCCATAGGGCAATTCACAACCTGGCAGCTAACTTCTTTCAAACCAAGCCAGAAAGAGCATGCGAGAAGGAACCAAAGACAGACACCACAGTCTTTTTGCAACCTCATTTTAGAAAGGAGCATCCTACCACCTTTGTCTATTTCATTTGTTAAGAATGAGTCACTAGCTTCGACAGACACACAAAAAGAAGGGAATGCACATGGGCATGGATCCCAGGAGGCAAGGAGCACTCAAGACCATTTGAGAGGCTAAAGCAGAAAAGGAGTTTAAGAGGAAATTATGCACACATACTAATATGCCAGGCATATTTGATTTTCTGTTTTATTTACTATTGTATTCCAGTTCTAGAACTGTGCCTGGCATATAACTGAATAAAGGAATGCACGGAGGATACACCAAGCCATATCCCCTGTCTAGGCCTCCCTTTCTTTGATTATCTTCACAATTAGGAGTTTGGAGTGATATAATTTCTACTCTATGGTTCTTACAGCTCTGAGCATTGGAAGAAATGTATTCTTACACTTTATGGGTATTGACACATATCCTACTCACAGTGTATTGAGATTATTCAGTGTAAATTAATCCCCACAGTATGAAGGAATGGATTTTTAGAAGATAGTCACAACAGAACCTTGGAAATAAGAAAATATTACTACTGGCACAAGTGAACAATTAGAAAGTGGCAGAGCCTCCACTTCTCTCATTTCTTCTCCAGCCTCGTTGAAGAATATATTTCTCCAACAAGACTTGACAAAGTCCACCAAAAACAAACCCACAAATGTATCAGAAATTGGGAATACAGATTGCTCCACTCTTGTTAAAATGTACTTTACCATAAGTCTTTATTTTATATTTACGGATTGTTTCTTTAGAAGGTACTTTCTCAGTTGTGACAACTATTAAAAATTACTCTAGAAATTATAGAATCAGATCTTTGAATCTTTGCATCAAAAAGCGTGAAGCTAAATTTTTTTTTTTTTTTTTTTGAGTCAGAGTTTCGCTTGTGTTACCCCGCATGGAGTGCAACGGTGCAATCTCGGCTCACTGCAACCTCCGCCTCCTGGGTTCAAGCAGTTCTCCTGCCTCAGCCTCCCAAGTAGCTGGGACTACAGGTGCGCACCACCATGCCCAGCTAATTTTTGTATTTTTAGTAGAGAGGGGGTTTCACCATGTTGACCAGGATGGTCTCGATCTCTTGACCTCGTGATCCACCCGCCTCAGCCTCCCAAAGTGCTGGGATTATAGGCATGAGCCGCCGCACCCGGCCCCCTCTAAATGTTTTTTTAAAAAGCATATTCAATTATATTACTCTCACTAGAATATTAATAGCACTTTCAATAGTAACACATTAGTATAGGCACATTTTTTAATATGATAAATCATGTAGAATATGTTTTCTCTTTAGTTGACAATTAATGTCCATTTTTGCATGTTTTATAATATTCCCAAATAATATAGTATTCCATATATAATACATATGATAATATATATTATATGACATCTATACATAGATACAGATACATATGCATATCTATCAATATCTATCTCTCATCTGGAATAATAAAACCAACTGGCCTAACTGGATTTCTTGCTATTGCTTTCATGCCCACAACTCCATCCTCAAACCACAGATTTAACTGAGATTATATTGTTTCCCTGATTACAATCACCGTATGGCTTTCTACTGTACTTTTAAGAAAACTCACACTCTTCTCCAGGCCCAAGATAGACTGGCCTTTGTCTATCCCTGAGTTTGTGACCTGTGCCCCTACCTCCTGTTCACCTTCTACTGTCAATCACATTGGCTTCTTTCACATGCCAGGCCTTGAGGGCTCTGCACCTCTCTTGCTTTCTGTTCCGTCCAACAAGTCTGTTCTTTCCCCAGATCAGTAAGCCTGGCTTCTTTTTACCCACATGTCAACTCAAATGTCATGTTCAAAAAGAGTCCTGGTCTCCCGATCCAAAGTATCCTTTGATATCACATCACCTTATTTTATTTTCCTCACAGCACCTATGGCTATCTCTTTATTTATTGGTTTATCACTGTTTTGTGCACTCAAATATTATCCTCCATATGAGCAGAAACCTCCTCCCTCATGTCCAAGGTTGCACCCTCAGCATTTACAAAGCTACTTGGCATAAAGTAGTCATTCAATGAGTATCTGCTGGGTGAATGGATGACTCATTGGATATGCTGAAAAGAGACTCATTATTCACCTCCGTGTTGCTTCTTTCCTTATTTGCAAAATGGGAATTCCAGAAAGACCTATTGCTTAGAATTGTCAGGAGTATTGAACGAGATGATAAGTAATTTTAAGTAGTAGGAAAATAAACGTTAGCTCTTTCCTTTCGTTCCCCAAGGAATGTGGAATTTAATGTCATTTATTTTTAAAATTCTCCAAATGACACAACACAGCACATGAATCCTCAGAATCAGAAGAACCACATCCTGAATCTTTCCCTAGAACACTTCTGAAAGCTCCTTGCTTAACCTCACACTAGTAAAGGCAGCTCATTTTCTCACTTTCCCCACTTAAAATTTTTATTTAAAAATTTTTATCTCTAGATCAACTTTCTTCCAGGAAAGAGCCCAGTCACCCGAATTTGCTATAGAGGGTCTTCCACAACTGGGCTCACAGCTGACCTATACATAGCACTGCCTCCTTTCTATCTTCTAGGCTCTTATACCACTTGCTTTTTCACAAATCCGGGGTTGTTTATAATCTCTCTCTAAGGACATGCCTCCTGGCATTGTCTCCCTTCAAAAACTACATCTCACATTGACTTGCCACGTACCTTCCTTAAGTCCTCCAGATTTAAATTGCTGGTACCTTAATGGGACATGGTTACCTACATATCAATTTTTCCTCCCATCTGCAGCTACATGAGGTAGGTAATTTTCTTTAGGTTATGTGAGTTTATTTGGAAGCAATCAAGTGACAGATTCTTTGTCTACAGCAGGGTTAGTGTCTATGGGATTGAGGCACATGTAATCAAATTTACAGGGTTTATGGGATCTGACTTGCCTGTCATGGTGTGAAATACTAATTTCTAATTAGCAAAATGTTTTGACCTCTGAAGTGCATTCACACCTTCCATGCTTTCTGCAGCGCACAGCAGGCAGTTTGCATTGCTCAGTATAGATGCCCAGCTACACTGAGAATATCTCCTCCATGTTATCTAAGAACCTTACATAGACAGTATGTACATTTAACATCTATATTAATAAACAAGAGTTCTTTTCCCTTCCTGAGGCAGGATTCCTCCCCCAAATTACTGTAAAATATACTGAGGACTTGGTCACACATAGTGATAAGGTTATCATTAATCCTTAAAACAATCCTGCTATCTAGGTCTTATTTCTCCTTTCTCAACAAAGGAAACTGAGGCCCAGAGAGACCACATACTTTTCTTAAGGCCTAACAGCCATTATGAACAAATCTGGAATTCAACTCAAGCTTATCTTACTTGCTGCCTACCATTTGCATCAGATTAAATAATGCATTGAATTTGCTTTGAGAACTATGAAGGCTGATGTATAAAGACTTTATTGGCCAGGTGCAGTGTCTCATGCTTATAATCCCAGCACTTTGGGAGGTCAAATCAGGATCCCAGGAGTTCAAGAACTCACTTGAGTGCAGGAGTTCAAGACCAGCGTGGGAGACAGGGAGATCCTGTCTCCACAAACAATTGAAAAATGAGCCAGGCATGGTAGCTCATACCTGTAGTCCCAGCTACTTGAGAGGATGAGGCAGGAAGATCACTTTAGCCTGGGAGGTTGATGCTGCAATGAGCTGTGACCCTACCACTGCATTCCAGCCTGGGCGATAGAGCAAGACCCTGCCTCAAAACAAAACAAAACAAAAAAACCCTAAAGACTTTGTATTTACAATCAAATCTTGTAGCCCAATGGCCCTGCCCATGTTTGCCCACACACTTGCATACTTTCATATTATTCTCCTCTAGGTAGTCATGTTGGACTTAATATATTCCCATTTTTAAATATCTCCTTTTAAATATATTTTGTTTTTCCATGAGTAAGCAATTATTTCAGGATGATTAGCTGTATGCAGCTTAATTCTCAAAGTATGGTCCACAACTCATCTGAACAAGGTTGCTTCAACAGAATCAGAATTTTAGTGGTGGTGGTAGGCTCTGGTGACTTCCATTTCAACATGCATCCCAATGATCTGAATGTATGGCAAAGTTTGAAACCCATACTTTTAAGCCCTACATTAAACACTGGCAATACCCACATTTGAATCGCAATAGTAATACTCAACAATTTAACTCTGCAAACTCAATGAATTACTACTCCCAAAGTGCAAGCAAATAAATAGATATAAAATGTATGAACATTGTATACCATTTTGGTCATTTGCTTTTCAGTTAATGTTGCAACACATTGGTGACGTGGATGTTATGGAGCCGATTCCAGATTCTGATGGTAAATCTCAGAGTGCTTAAGTCAATTTTAATGCAGATCTAAACCTAAAGTCCCAATTTAATACAATTGCTTTGGGGCTAGTTTATATATAACCAACTTTCCCTTCTGTAAGTGGGGAGCTTGGTCCCTTCCTTTTCTACATACCACTCCCCTTAAGACTTCTTTTCCTGTGATGTTGCTCTAAATCTGCATTTCTACCAGCTAGAACCTAAAGAATACACTGCAGGAGAGAAGGAAGTCCCCCAACTCTTCTACCTTGAGGGGGCCTAGCTGAGTTGTGCATGCATAGTTCTCATTTTTCCCACCTAGGTAGATAACAGTGAGCATCTTTCTTGCTTGCTTGTCTGGTTAGACTCTGTGATGGATGGGACTGTCTCCCCCACTTCTTCTGCATCTCCCAACAGCTCTGAGAACAAAGCAGTGCACACAGGAGACCTCCACTAACTGTTCTTGGCTAATGACTGCATCTATGCCTGACAAGCATGGTATCCATTGTGCACTGCAAATGAATGAGCTCAGTTTAAATTAAGAAAAATGTCAAGTTGTTCCTGTGGTCATATAAGTTGCCACAGTAGCAAGGTAAAAACAACAGTTATAGTTAGTTAATTTTATGTGAATTTAAAAATCTTTCCAGCCTTTTTTTTCTGTTACTGATGGAGAGTTAGTATACATAACAGTTATGACTGTGAACTATAGAGCCAGAAAACCTGGATTTATTCACCACGTATTTATTGCTTATAAACCTAGACCAATAGCATTGTTGGGGACTTCAGGTTTCTCATCTGTAAAATGGGAATAAAAATAGCACCTACCTAATAAATGAGCGTGAGAGCTACTTAATACATAAGCTGCGAGATAGCATAGTGACTGGCATACAATGGGTGATTAAAAAGTTAACTATTTTCACTTATTGTTCATCAATATATATTTAGAAGGCCCTATAGGTTAGACATCAAGCTAGCTCCTTTGCATACATTATCACAGAAATTCTAGCAGGGAAGTATCTGTAGCATGTGCTGTCATCTGGTAGGCATTTTCTGTACAGGTCAACATACTCAACATATGTGCTAACATGGCACACTCTTGGCCTCTCTGCTTGAGAGTGGTCTCTGGCTATTGTTAGATGTAAGTGCCGAGGAGATAACCTCCAACGAGTATCCCTCAAATAGTGAGGCATGAGAGTTGTAGATAAGTACCCCAGCTTTCTTACCACAATTTTGAGGTTTTTCCAGACATTCCCTACAACTCATGTCACCAGTGAGATGTAGCTCTAGGTGCCCAGAGTGACAGCCTCCTCATTCCCACATTCTGTCCTGGCTTCTTTCCCTTCTTTGCCTCACTCCCCTAATTCCTTACATGTTTGTCAGGATCATTTCCCAAATTCTTGTCTTGGAATCTTCTTTTGGGGAAAAGCAGATAAGACAGTATAAATGTTCCGAGTTTACATATGAGTACACTGAGGTCCAGCGACTTCTTAGGCTATGTTCTTTCCACCTCTGTACTATAATTGTCTTCTGGTTCTCAGCCTATACTCTTGGTACCATAAAGTCATGTTTAGGGTGCTCTGGGGACACTGCATAGGGACCAATTAAGAATTAGGGAAGGTGTTACAAAGTGAGTAAAACAAGAGCTAACCCATCGAAGATGTGCAGGTGACTGCATGCCTGTGGGGAGGTGGGTCAAGACCGGAATAATAGCTAGTCATGTACACAAGAGAGAACTTCAGGTACTAAAATGCCTTCACGCTAGTTGATAAGTAGGATTCCTCACCCTACTCCAGTTATCCCTATTGTTCTGCATTCCCAACCTTTCCCTGGGATGCCCATGGCCTGCCCATGATCCAGTAACTTATAGGTTAATAAGATAGGAGACTTCAGGACTCTATTTCAGCAAGAGATATTCATTATACTCATTGATTGGCCCCCCAGTTCTTACTGATTATTAAATATTTGAAATGTAACCCTCTTGGCAAAAAGAACAAAGACTAGCAAAGATATTTGTTGATTAAATTCCATGGTTTTTCTCTCCCCCTTCCTTTGCAAAATGTTCCAGTCATCTCTCAGCTGAAAAATAAATGTCTACTTGATACATGGGCCAGCATAAATTTTTAATGGCATGAGCAATTACCCAGTGAGTATCATATGACAAGAAGTGATAAAACAGAGCCCAGAGCTTAGTGGGAAAGACTTCCACCTAAGACAGCAGAAACATATGGTTTTTCAACAGGTCATTGGGTCCCCAGATTTCCCTCCAGTTGGCATGGGAAAGACAAAGCCTGTAAATTCATGGTTCCTGAGATGTGCTTTCAGCATGAGTTTCAGTGAGCAGAACAAGGAAAAATGCCTATAAGGAAGGCATAGTCACAACAGAGAAATAAGGAGGGCCAAGTTCATGTTTCAAGCTGGGAGTGAGAAGAATGATTATTGGAGCTTTCAAAAGCACCTCTGGTGAAAATTCAAAATAATGCATTCACATTAATAAAGTGATCTTTTTGAACTTGCCCTTCAGGGAGGGCACATTGGATCGTGAATAAGGACATAGAAGGTGCCACTTATAAATGGTCACCAAAGACCCTTTGATACCATGCTTTAGAACAGAAACTGACATGGACGAAGTTATGCTGAATATACACTTGTGTGTGATTTTATTTTTTAACTGGAGATAGAGGCTTCATAAGGAGAGATGGAAATTAGTAATCCCATGAGAAATGGCTAGAAGAAAGGGTACAAAACATTCAAATGATATTTCAAAAGATATATATTTAAAAAGAAACATATGGTGATGTTTCTTTGTGTTGATCACAGCAAAGAGAAACAACAGGAGAATAAAGACATACATCTCAGAAAGAAATAAGCAAAGTGAGATGCAGCCCCAAAGTCTGGTACTCCATGGAGCTTTTGCTCTTGAAGAAGTCATCTAACAGAGCTAAATCTGTTATCTCTGATCACATACTCATGAATGCCTTTTTGAAAATAATTATCTTGGGTAGTAACTGATCTCTACCTATTCATTCTGAAAGCTAGTTTGCAACAGGGTTGAAGAGGTAAGATTTCTTAAGAATACACCAGAGTTGGGAAGGGTGAGAGAGGTGTGGTTAGTGCTTCCTTAATATCTGTCTAAAGAAGACTTTCTGTGCCCTCTTAGCCCTCCCTAGGGATAAGATTGAGCTTCGAGCTCCTGATGAATGAATGCACACTAGGCAACTGGTTACTTTGCTCTTTTGAGTGCATTTTATTTTTTAAATTTCCACCAGAGGTGCTTTTGAAAGCTCCAATAATGACCCTTCTTTCTAAACTGTAGTTACAGAGCTCTCTGGACAAGGAAAGTTAGTAACAAAGAAGAGATTCAAGTTTTTGCCACTTGACACTTTCATTTTCAAGCATCAGTTTGATGTCTAACAGGCTGCTAGGCCCTGGAAGAGACAGTGCTCTGAAGAACTTCATGGAAGTGGTTAAAAAATATCGTTGACCTAGCAAGATGGAAATTTCCACTAGGGACGTTAAGGAAGAGGCAATTATTTATATGAGACTTCACAAGTAAGGTGGAATGTGTCCAGTGGCCAGTGTTCAATTTGGTGGTGGAATATGACATTTCAGATAATGTGTACAAGACACAGAAATGTCAGAGAGAATGTGACAGATTGAAGACAGTCAGAAAGGTCTTTGAGACAGAAGCATCAGTGTGAGCAGCAGAACCAGAGCACAGAGGTTTGGGGAGAAGGCAGGAGCTGGGAGTGGCCATCTGATCCTGGAAAGAGGGAAAAGTGGTGGGGAAGTTTTTAGATAAAAGAGTGACATGATCTTATCTGTGTTTCAGAGAAAGTAGCAACAACAATATTAGTCCCAGCAAATATTTATTGTACCAGCCACTTTCCTAGTCACTTTTCATGTCATTAACTCTCACAACAATCTTGTGGGTTAGGTCCCAATATTAGTCCCATTTTGCAGATAGGGAGAATGAGCCATGGAGAAGGGAAACAAGTTAAGTGGCAGAACCAATAGATGGCGAAGCATGGGATTTAAACCCCGACAGCCTGCCTCCATAGCCCATGCTTTATAACATCCTCCATATCATTCCTTCTGAAATAAATGTCAGCCCACACCTGTGAATACTGATCTACTAACTCCTCTCCAGTTTTCAGAAAGTAGAATTTAGCCAAAGAAAGCAGATTTGACTCAAGAAATTTTCACAGAAGAATCAATAGCATTTTCTGTTTAAAAATAATCCTATCACCTCCATAGTAGCTCCAGATGTTTTTTTTTTAAAAAACAAATTTAAATACAGAGCAGAGACCAGTGAAAGAAGGCATTTCAACAGAAGTACCTAAATCTTGAATACACCATGATAGAAATGCTCACAATACTGGATATGCCTAATAAGATCTTGACAGTGAAATTTGCAAGGCATCCAGAAAATCTTCAATAGTTGTGCAGTAATGTCAGGTAATGAGTATAAAGCAAATCAGTTAGTCTTCTGCTCAAGCCTCCTTTCATTATAGACAACCACCTCAAGTGGTGATGATATTCATTTGTGCAACAATAACAGTGATGAGAAAGTAAAGAGCTATGAGTTCCACCCCTTCTCCCCAGACTCCTGCCATTATAATCTGCCATCCTTGATTGAATCCTGTAAACTGGCACTTGCAGCCAAGGTGATCTACACAGTTAATGGAAAAATATTAACTTTCAGGAAATACGCACAAGAATCATGTAACTGACTATTTACCAACGTCAATGTTAGCTTCTTATTGAAGCATAAACGATTTCAGGGCAATTTCCAAAAGCCACTTACCTTTCCAATGCATATCCATCAATGTGTTAAAGCTCGCTTTCGGAGTGTGATTTCAAATGGCAGGCATCAAATTCCCTGCTAAGATAAAGGTGCTGGTATCCTATTCCAGTGATTGTGAAGGCTCCCTTACAGTATCACCACACAATAAATCAAGAACACATTTGTTATTGATGAGAAACGTAGACATCTTTGTATTTTCCCACCACATCCTTTCTGTCTTCCTTGTTCTGAGCTTGTTACTTCTTTCTCATTGTCAGCCTCAGGAAGACTTTCAAGTAGAGCAATTGAAAATAGCCCCTACAACTGAATAGTTGTGTGTTTGTTGAGAAGTTTGTAAGGAATGCACACCTATTGGCCAGAGAGCTGTGTTTAAATGTGAGGCTATCTTCAACACAAAAG
Organism: Ateles fusciceps; assembly: GCA_036589455.1. NCBI lineage: Eukaryota > Metazoa > Chordata > Mammalia > Primates > Atelidae > Ateles > Ateles fusciceps. The sequence goes on from JAZHEH010000299.1 coordinate 1,667,602, forward strand.
ACCAAGTCAACACTTTGTATTTAACAATTTACAAAATCATTCCTATATATATGACTGGTAATTAGTTCTACCTCTACCTGCCTTCCCCCAGGCATGTAATTGCCTACACATCTTTGAAGGAGCAGCTTTTATTTCACTTACCCTGTAAAATCTTCCCAGATTCCCTATTGGTCCCTATTCATGTACCCAGAGTACTGTAAACATGATATCATGGCACACAAAAGTATATGTGAACCCATTTTCCAAGGAGGACGCATTACTTTTTGGGCTTCACAATCAGTCAAATGTAAGAGTTTAAGGATGACACCACTTTTATGCTTAGAAAGGGAAGTTAGTTAGCTGTACAGCTGTGCAAAGATCAGCTGGAACTTGTTTCGAGGAGTGGGAGACTCATTTACTTATGCGTACAACTGAGGGATCAACGGATACTTTGCTCATTTCAGTTTTTCTTTTGGTCGGGGGTTACTACTCTCAACTGTAGATTTTTTTTTTTTTTTTTGAGAAACTATTTGTACACATGATGCTACACAAAATGGCAGAAAGAAAGGGGGACTGACTGAAGCATCCCTAAGAATAGCAGGGCCTACCAGAGAGGACAGGGCATAGGGTAGGGGACTCTAGCTAACGTAATCAGAAAAATGAACTCTTTCAGACTAAAGCCCCCTCGAGGACATGAACATTGTAATTTCAACAGAGGAATACTATGACAACGTCAGTTATGGAATTGTCTTGCTTGAGCAACAACAGTATACTGGGATGACATACAGCTCAGTGGCTGTGCTATTTTGGTGCCAAAGTTATAATAGAAAAGGCAGATAAATTTGACTTTTTATTTGGCCATAAGTGATGACATCAAAGAGTCCCTCACTAGGTATCACAGAACTCTATTGAAACTGACCCTGCACAAAGCTGATACCATAGATTAAAAGATTCTAACTTGGTCTATATCCTCAGAACAAATTTTCTGCAATCACTCAGCTAAATAGGATCAAGGAAACAAAAACTGTCTACACTAATAGGACTTTACTATTATAAGAAATTCTTACCCAGGAAGATAAAGTTACAAATAATTTTATGGTTTGTTGTTGGAACTTCCTGAAAAATCCATTTATTTGAATAATCAGTCAGGAAAATAAGTTAGCAGAGGGAAAACAGTCCCTTTTCAGAAATACTGATCACTCAACTGGGCCAACCCCCAATCAAAGAACAGTTTACTCAAAATGACTTGTTTCAAAATCCCCTTTGCTGTACTCACCAATGCAAAACTATAACATCACATGCTTTCACCGTTCTGATCAAGCTTCCCTCATTGAAGAAAGTGTCTTAATTCAAACCCCCAAATCTTAACAAATATCTGCCCTTGACTTCCCTTTTCTGAGATATGACAAAAACTCTATAAGGTGGTTTTCTCTTACCTCTCTCTCTTTTTAGAGACAGTGTCTTGCTCAATTATGTAGGTTGGGGTGCAGTAGTGCAGTCACACCTCATTGCTTTCTTGAACTTCTGGGCTCAAAGGATCCTCCTGCCTCAGCCTCCTGAGTAGCTAGGAATATAAGCATGTGCCATCACAACCATCTATATTTTTATTTTTAAAAACTTTTTCATAGATGGGGTCTTGCTTTGTTGTCCAGGCTGGTCTCAAACTCATGGCCTCAAGTGATCCTGCTGCCTTAGTCTCCCAAAGTGCTAGGAGTACAGGTATGGGCCACTACTCTGGAACTAGTGTTCTCTCTTATTGCAGTAAGCAATAAATATGACTTTGTTTTATTAATAAGATATTTTGGTAGTGTTCTCAGGGACTCAGCAATCAAAACTCCAGATCCCAAGCTATTAACTACTGTGTGCCACTACTACATTGCCTTTCACAGCCAGAGAATGTGAGAGTTAGGTATATACCTAGAAGTGGAACTGCTAAATCATATGCTCACTTTATGTTTACCCATTTGAGATACTTTTTGAGGAAATGCTCTGCATTTATGCTTTGTCCTTGAAAGAGATCTAATGCAACAAAAACAAAATATTGATGAATCTGGGGACTAAAATAGGAATAAAATATCTTAACTGGGGGCAGGGGGATTGGAAAACATTAGTTAGCATGACCAAGTTATCCCGGTTTAAATGGAAGCTGTAAATAAGTTAACATAAGGTGGGATCAGAAACAGAGATGAGAGAGTATTGTTATTGTCTTCCTCATTTTGACCAGGTTTCTAGAAGTGGTGACTTCGTGGCCTCATCTCTCACTACCCTGTTGGAAGTTCCACTCAGTTTCAGTAGTGGGGCCATGCCCATCTGCAGGGAGCCTGAAAAATAGCTGGAGTTAACGGTCCTCTCTCTTCAAGCTCATCTAATTCTCTTATGATGTTGGCACCACTTACTCTTCCTATTCATCTTCAATCTTGCCCTGCTACTCAAGGAGGATTCTATATGTTTATCATGAAAGCTAGGTTTCTTTCCAAGCTTCCCGGAAATGTGAGTGAGAAATTTATCAAACAGACTAGTTCAATTACATATCAAAAGTATTTAAGTATAATAGCTTCATAACATTCCTATTTACAGAATTATGTTAACTCTCTTCATTTGTTTTATGTTTTTATACAATAATATCTGAGACTGAGTAATTTATAAAGAAGAAAGATTTCGCTCATGATTCTGATATATGGAAAAATCAAGATTGGGCATCTGGCAAGAGCCTCAGGCTGCTTTCACTCATGGCAGAAGGTAAAGAGAAGCCAGTGTGTGCAGAGATCATAGTGAGAGAGAAAGCAAGAGAGAGGGAGAAGGGAAGAAGGTGCTAGGCTTTTTAATATCCAGCTCTTTTAGGAACTAATAGAGTAAAAACTCACTCAGCTCTGAGGAGGGCATGAATCTATTCATAAGGGATTTGCACCCATGACTCAAACACCTCCTTTAGGTCCCCTGCCCAACACCACTACACTAGGTATTAAATTGAAACACGAGGTTTCGAGGGGGCAAACATTCAAAATATAGCACTCACCATTTAAGAATGGGAATTTAATATGGATGTTATAGATCTCCCAGAAAAGCAAAGTTACTTAACACAGTAGGCAAAAAAATCCATTTCTCTCAACTCCCCCACAAACATGTCTAAGTTCTAATTTTAGGAACCTGTAAATATGTTACATTGTATGGCAAAAGGGACTTTGAAGTTGGAATATAGTTACATACCTTAAAGTAGAGAATTATCTGGGTGACCCAGTACAATCATATGGGCCTTACAAAGTGGAAGAGGAAGACAGAAGAATCAAGGAAAGAAATGCATTGACAGAAAAGAGGGAGAAGGGACTGGATGCTCAGAGAAACTCGACCTGCCATTGCCAGCTTTGAGGATAGAGGAAAGGGGCCACAGGTCAATGTGTCAGGGCAGCCTCCAGAAGCTATGGTCCATCCACCGCTGCCAGCAGAGAAACAGGGACCTCAGTCCCATAACCAAAGGGCACTAAACGCTTCCAACAACCCAAATGAGTAGAAATAGATTCTTCCTAAGAAAGAGAAACAAAGAAAGAAGCATAGCAGGTGCCACCTTGATACTAGTCCTGTGAGACCTATGTTGGACTTATAGCCTATAGAACTATGAGATAATAAACTTGTACTAAGTCACCAAATTGGTGGTAATTTTTTTATAGCAGCAATAGAAAACTAATACAGGAATCATGACGACAAATCTCATATGCATTCTTGTATCAGGAAAGGTATCGCTATTCATTTTCAAAGTGTTCCTATGAGGTACATATTTAGCTTGACTTATCTTTATTTTATTTTACTTTTTTAAAATACAAAAGGGAACTGTGGTTCAGGAATGTCAAATGATTTCCTCAAACAACAAGCAGCAAAGGCAGGACTCAAACGGGAGCCTTCTGACGATTCCCCACTTTATGAAAAAAACTTATTAAAGTTTATTCCCAGTTGAAGGGAAGCACTTTAAATCTACTTCCTATATTTTCATTTAAACATAACCAGATCATTCTAGAAGTTTTTGGCTTCCCAAACAAAAAAGTTAGGCAGATCATACATTAACTAACTTACTTTCCTTATATAATTTTGGGTTGGTGATAATGAGTGAGTCCGTGTATAAGATTCCAGCTCTCTTAACTCATTCACCTTGTTGTATTTCTTTTTTCATATATATTTTGTCTGAGCCAAAAATACAGATAGTAATGGCATTCAACAGTTTGCAAATAATCTGGAGTTCATTAATAAACATGAAGTGATTTGCCTGAATGTCTAGAATGCAAACAAGTATTTATGGGTGTTTGGGGTCTCTAACGTACATGTTTGTGGAACCATATTGATAATTATAAATATTATTAATCTTCCAGACATTCATAGAAATAACTCAGTTATACACCATTGATTCCCAGGAAAAATGCTGATAAAAGAAGGAAAATCTGTTTCTTTCATTTCCAGTGTTTCTGAATACATACAAATACGTGTTTCCAAACAAAAGCATTTTTTTTTTTTTTTTTAGCTGAGGCAGTCTTCTGTTTGACTGCATTTATTAACCCTTTTAAGAAAGTACTATTGCATATTATGGAGTGTTGTTTGGATATTAATAGTATTGATATATTATTGTTGATTTCTAGAAACCAATTTCCAGAGACTATCAATAAAAATTAAACATACTTTCAAACTAATTTCTGAATTAGTGGAAATAACTTAGAATCTACTCAAAGTCTAGAGTAGATGAATGAAATAAAATGCTACTGGGAGTTAGGCGGATTATGTAAGAGAGTGGAGTGGTAGGAGGTGGAGGGTCTGTGGTAACATAGAGAGCACACACCTTGTATCAAGTGGAAAGCTGTTCCTTTGATTTAGCCAGCTTGTGCTGCCTGGGAAGTAAGGGCACATCACTGCCAGATCTGATGTTTTAAAGAGAAGTCAAAAACATATTCATCTGTCATTTCCCAATGTTTAAAATATTAGCAAGTCATTAATTTTTGAACCACACCTGCTGTCTGTAATCAGTTTGGGGTCTCTCATCTCAAGTTATTTGACAACTGGAAGCAGCACTTAATTCTGATTTATAAATTAACATAGCAGTACTATTTTTGATTTATAAATATCTTTCATAAAATATTGCAGATTCAGAGATGCAGACAAATAAAAATAACTCTTGTTACTGTGGTGTCAGGTTAAATGCTTTCTTTCCAGAGAGACCTTCCTTGTCCCAGTTCACAGATATGATCAGTAACAGGCAGGGTGTGATTAGAGACCAAATCCTAAATTCTTTCCTGTTTTGATGCTTCCTGTCATGTAGCATTAAATTGTAGAGAAGCAGGTGGAAGATACAACTAGCTTCAGTGGTCTGATGATTAGTTAACTTTAACTTTAGCAATAAATGGCCAATGAGTCCAGAACTTGATTCCTCAAGAGCAGCAATTTCACCTTGTGTTCTCAAATAGCCACTGATAGGTTTTTAAAAACAAAAAATCAATTAAAATAAAACAAAAACTAATTATTCTATCTCTTTTCCTCCTTTTCTTCTCATCTACCTTAACATTCAAACACCAAACTAGTCTATCTTTGCACTTGGAACAAGCTTACAGACCGCTTAGGGAACCCTTAAGAAACCTATTTGGAAAATCAAGTTCTCAAATGAATCCCTGAATCATGTAGAATTGCTGACTCAGGTAGATGTCTGGTTGAAGCCTCTGATCCATTCATCTAATAGGCACTGGAATGCTAAGTTAACAATGACACAGTCCCGGGCCTTAAGTAATTTGTATAATTCAACTGTTTGTCTGTTTATCTCTTTATCCATTTAATATTTAACAAGCCGTTTCTATATGCTCAGCACTATGCTTGGTGCTGGGGGATACAGAAAAATAATCCAGCTAAATGCTAGTAATTGATGTTTTGAGCAATTATGGATGGTATGTATTAGTCTTTTTCACACTGCTATAAAGAAATACCTGAGACTGGGTAATTTATGAAGGAAAGAGGTTTTATTGGCTCACAGTTCCACATGGCTGGAGAGGCCTCCCAAAATTTATAGTCATAAAGGGAAAGCAAGGATCTTCTTCATATGGTGGCAGGAGAGAGAAGTGAAAGCAGGAGAAATGCCAGACACTTATAAAATGCTAGATACTTAGCATCAGATCTCATGAGAACTCACTCACTACTATGAGAACAGCATGTGGGAAACCACCTCACTGATACAATCACCTCCCTCCCTCAACATGTGGGTATTCAAGGTCCCTCCCTCAACTTGTGGGGGATTACAATTCGAGATGATATTTGGGGGGGGGGGACACAGGCAAACCATATCATCATGTGATAAACTAAGAAAGTGAAATTATTGTTATTTTTGTTGCTACTGTGGCTAACATTTGTTGAACATTTACTATGTCTCAAGCCCTGTTTTTAGCATGTTACACATATTTATTACATGTAATGCTAACAATAACTCAGTGAAATAGGTACTACCATAATCCTGCTTTATAGCCAGTAATGAAGAATCTGGGACTCAGATCCATTTAATCAGTTCAGCTTTAAAGCCTGCTGTCCTAATTACTAACAATAAAACTATAAATTCAAGAAAAGAGCTGTTAATTATGATGGGCAAAAAGGTGGTTCCATAAATGAAGCCACCAGACTGAAGCTGAAGAAGTACTAGAATTTGACACCTTACATATGTTTCTCTTTGTCAACATTGCCTTGATTACTGCTATTACATACCTCACGTAATACATTGTAAATTATAAGTACAATAAGATTTTAAAAACTTACTTTAAAAGATTTTTACTGTTGCAATTATGAAACAATAGAGTGATTAGCAGTTTTATAGACAGGTACAAGTCCACACTGATTTGGAAATATGTAATTGTATTAAACAGTGATTTCGGTAATCAACTGTTTCTCTTATGTCTTCAGTGTCTGTGACAGCCTAAATTCTAACGAGTATGAAAGATTCAATATGGAACAAACAGTACAACTTCTGAAATTAATTTTAGTTACCTCAGTTTAATAAAATCTAAAAAATTTCTGCTTAAAAGGGGGGTAGCTGATATTTTTTCTTTTCCATCCTGGGCATACTAAAACAAAAACCAATTCTTTATTTTAAATTTTTGGTTACTATGGTGAATAAGATTGTAAATAAAAAGTATCTTCCATAAATTGTCTTAATTTATTGATAACTAAACAATCCAGAAAGGATCACAAATGGCTTCTGGTAAGGATTTCCTAGGGCACAAACAATATGACCTAGATATAGTTTCTCTTTTCAAGTTTTGCCTTATCTTCCCTGAAGCTCCTACATGGTGGCCTCAAAATGGCTCCCTAGGAAGTCCCTGACTCCAGAAAGAGCATGTTGGTGTCTCAGACTGGCCAGTGGACATCCAGTGGTTCTTCTTGATTAGACAGATGTAGTATGGGTGCCCATCCCCATCACTATGGCCAGTGATGGGCTTCGACTGAATTAGTTGACTTCCCTGGACTTGGGAAACACAAACCACATGGCTAAAAAGCGAAACTTGGGTGGTCTTCTCAGAAGGAGGAAGAGTGACTAATGGCTGAAGGTAATTTCCATCATTTAAAAAAAGCACATGTTCATTATACATGATTTTATATATTAACAAAAAAATAACAAATGCCTACTGTGTGCTAGGTACTGTGTTTGCAGGCATCCAAGCAATGACTAAAACATGGATCCTACCTTCAAGGAGCTTTCAGTCTCTAGGTGTGAAGTGTAAGTTCAACAGAGAAAAAAAAATCACTGAAAAAGTTAACAAGCCCCTATATCTCAGAAGATCACAAAGTTGGTCTATCCTAAACAATGGCAGAAAACTGAGGTTTGCAGGACTTCAGTTATCCAGAAAAGAGGAATTAATATCCATTTAGTCTTCTATTTAAGAAAATACGCAGTTCACTGCAGGAAGCTACAATTAAGAATAGTTCCTTTCTAAAAATGCTTTAATTAACACTGGTATTTTAGAGAATTCTAGTTATTTGGAAAGTGAACATTTTTAACACACCTGAACTTCTGAATTTCAGCTAAATAAAAGATGACAAAGTAACTATCACAGTTTCTATCACACATAATACAGTTTACTTACAACATAAATTTAGAATTTGTTAGGCATTCACATTCCATTTCTTGCCTTTATCAGAAATATCCCCCTACCCTAATTTTTAAATATTACTGTATTATTTATTCTAAAGCATTCTTTTTTTTTTTTTTTTAACTTCATCTCAGGAACTACCATATAAGCTTCAAAAGATCCAGTTCAAATATAACTCTGTTGTGGATGTATCTAAACCAGTGCCTGCATATAGCCCTAAAATGCAATATATCTACTACAGAGCCCTTATTCTAGACTGTGAACTTGGAGTGCAGGGATCTGCCCCTATTTATTCTAACATCTCCAGAAGCTATCATCTCTCCTGACACACTGCAGATAAGCAACCATGTTTGTTGCACTGTTGCTTCTTCTTGCTCCCAGGAAGAGTATTTTATAAAATCTCTAGATAGTTGAATAGAAACCTAAGCAATTAAATTAGAGTTATTTCTGTAGAGGTTACAATCAGAAGAGGGAATGGTTTTGTTGGTTATGATTCCTTTCTGCAGAATTCTTGTTCAGCAGAAATATCCTAGTAGCCAACCATTCAATCATCTCTTGGGCCGCAGAAGAGACAGTGTAGTGAGGGTACATGAGGCGTTCTACATCAGACAGTACCCTGCTAGGCACCTGAATTCCAGAAATTGCATGTGGAACAACAGAGCAGTCTGATCTATAGTGCTGGAATTTTAAAAATGTAAAACTGATTTCTTGGCTCAGAAATTCATTTGCAATTACTGACCACAGAGAAAGCTACTCCTGAAAATTTTATTTGCTTAAGAAGATATAACTGAGAACTGAAAAAGTACCCACGAATCTTTGTGAGGAGACATACACTCTTTACTTGAAATACATTTTTTTCCATTGACTACAAGAAAGCAAATCTGCAGAACTATTTGCCCAAATTTGCAAATTATAAAGGCCATTTACAGTACCTTTAACAAATAACACAGCAAAAGGAACATCAAGGGCAGGATGATGTTGGAGAGGAACGAACCATTGGATAGGACAATTGGGCTTTGGCTCTAGGTCCCCGAGTGAGAGGGTTAGGGTACCCACTGGGTACTCAACTTTTATTTTCTTTTTTACCACTCCTGCACACAATTCAAATTAAATTTCACAATAAAAGGTTTAAACAGGGTGACATCCTACCAAGTCCAGTTATCTCAGCAACCACACTAGTTGAATTAAACCTAGCCTCTTATCCCCCCTAAAAATGACCCCCATCATGGCTGTCATTCACTCCTTTAGGTCCTATACAATACCAAGTACAAACTACTACATCTACCTGAGGGTGCTTGTTTATCCTAACACATCAATATCAGCATGACAAAGTAGAATGAAGAATGCTCCCACTTAGTTTCAAGCCAAAAATAAACCCCTGACTAGCTAGCATAAACACAAACAAAAATCAAAAAAATCGAAAGTATATGTTAGCCCAACTCTCTGGGAAAATTAAACAGAGTATTTTAAACTGGGTGCTTTTTTTTTTTTTTTTTTTTTTGAGAGAGACACTTGCAGGGGCTGGAGTAAGTGTGTGATCTTGGCTCACTGCAACCTCTGCCTCTTCTGGGTTCAAGTGATTCTCCTGCCTCAGTCTCCCAAGTAGCTGGGATTGCAGGCACCCACCACCACACTCAGTTAATTTTTTGTATTTTTAGTAGAGATGCAGTTTCACTATGTTGGCCAGGCTAGGTCTCGAACTCTTGATCTTCCTGCCTTGGACTTCCAGAGTGCTCGTATTACAGGTGTGAGCCATTGACCCGGCTAGAACTGTCATTTTCTATGAGGTTTTCAAGGCCTTGGGTTCTCTACTCTTATCTCTCTTTCTAATGGATTCAAAGGCCATTTATAGGTTGTTTACATTGTTTTATAATTATGACTCAAAACTATTATCTGAGCTTCAGACCTATACCCATTTCATTTTGGCTATAGTATATTTAAGAAGTCTCACATATGTAAGAATCCCAACTGAAATTCTTGATTTTCTCCCTTCCACTCCCAACAGCCTCCCTCATCTCATGTGTTGCCATCATCCACACAGTGCCTCACACCACATACGCATCCCATTCATTTGGCTTCTTCTTCACTATCACACATGTCTCTAAGCCAGTGGTTCTCAAAGTGCCATCAATATTGCCCAAAGACTTCTGCAAAAAGCAAATAGTGAGGCTTCCTGCACCTCTATTTCACCTAAATCAGCTTCTTTGAAAGTAGAGCCCAGTAATATGTGCTGTTACAAGCCCTCCAGAGGGCTCTGATGCACACTGCAGTTTGAGAACCACCTCACTTAGCCACCCTGTTCTAGCTAGAAACCTGCAACAGACTCATAATTGGTCTTTCTGCTGCTACGTTTGCCCCCTCCATTACCTTCCCAGCAAATGCAGTAATTTTATTCCCAAATTTGATGCAGCCACCCCCCTCTCTTCCTTTCTTAGTACTTCTTAGTGGCCTTTAAATGCACTCAGAATAAATTTTTAAAAATGTACCATGGCATACAAGGGGCTGCATGAATATGACTCTTAACTATTGTTCTAACATCTCCTCTTACCCTTCCTCTCATCTCCCTTGCTGATTAATCCATCGCCACATCAGCCATCTGACCAGCTGGTCTTTCTACTTTTCACATTGCTGGCTTCTCTTACAGAAGGTCCTTCCTTTCCTACCTCCATTATCCTCTCTACCACCTTCTTCGTTATCACACTTCAGAATTTGCATGTACGTATCTGTTTACTGTGTACCATGCAACTCTATCCTAGATGCTGAATTGTGCAAGAATAGGGACCACATTTGTGTCATCCCCATTGTGTACCTACGAATTGACTCTCACAATGATTATAACATGATAGGTATTTAAAAACAAAACAACAAAACCTTGTTGAATTGCTAATCAAATGCAATGTAAAACTGATTTCTTGGCTCAGAAATTCATTTGCAATTACTGACCACAGAGAAAGCTACTCCTGAAAATTTTATTTGCTTAAGAAGATATAACTGAGAACTGAAAAAGTACCCATGAATCTTTGTGAGGAGACATACACTCTTTACTTGAAATTCTTATAAAGGATGAAATACAAACTGAACAAATAAAAACAAAATCAATCCCAGCACTTTAGGAAGCTGAGGCGGGCGGATCACAATGTCAAGAGATTGAGACCCTTTTGGCCAACATGGCGAAACCCCACATCTACTAAAAATACAAAACTTAGCTGTACATGGTGGTGTGCACCTGTAGTCCCAGGAGGCTGAGGTAGGAGAATTGCTTGAACCCAGGAGGCAGAGGTTGCAGTGAGCTGAGATTACGCCACTGCACTCCAGCCTGGGAGACACAGCGAGACTCCTTCTCAAAATAAAATAAAATAAAATAAAATAAAATAAATCAGTGTTAATGTTGGTTCTTAAAAATAGTGTGCTTAAGAACTCCCAAATAAGATCCAATCTGAAGTTGGTGAATGCTACTTGGGAACTTTTATGGATACTGGACAAATTATATGTGCCAGAAATTTAATAGTAGTGCAGGGTTTATGCTGGAAAAGATTAATGAACCTATTTAATCCAATTGATCTTACAATAATCCCTGAGCACTTCACCTATGTACCATAGTCCTTGACTCTCTACCTTTAGTTTTGGCTGACTTATCTTATAGCACATGGCAGCACCCAATAAAAACACACTTTCAGTGTCATCCAGGTTATACTGCTTTGATTCTGCTTTTGATTACTACCCCTTGAGTTTACCTTTTAGGTTTCTGTTTTGTTTTTATTTTCTCTTTGTACTTGCAAGTTTAGTATACATTGGATTCAGAATAATCTTAGCTTCTTTTTGATCGTGGCCGTTTGCATTTATATAAGCCATGGATGGTACCTGTTGATTCCAACCATTCCTGAATGTCAGAGCATAATCCTTTCGACCCAATTTTAGTGCCAGTTCACATGTATGGTGCACCTCATGATGGGGGAGAACTGGATAGGTGCAAGCAGATCTAGGCTAAGGCTATGTGCAAATGAAGTAATTGGCCTGTAGTGGCTTCACCCCCTCCCTATGTGAACAACTGTTTCTTCTTAGAAACCCCAACATAACCTTTCACTTTCCAAGAAATGGATTTGCTTTCTACACCCAAGAAGCCTTGTTTTCAGCAATTCCAAAAGTGTCTCCTAAGGTATAGGATACCTATAATAAAGGGTAATGATATAATTTATTGCTTTACAAAAGACATTAAAGGAATTGTCTAGGATAGAGACCATGATGGTTAATCTTATGTTCTACTTGACTGGACCATGGAATGCCCTGATAGTCGGTCGAATATTCTGGGTGTGTCTGTGAAGTTTCTGGATTAGATGAACATTTGAATCAGTAGGTGAGTAAAGCAAATTGCCCCCCCCCCCCCCCCCCACAAACACACACAATGTGGCTGAGTCTTACCCAATTATTTCAAGGCCTGAATAGAACAAAAAGGCTAAGAGAGAAATTTCTGATTGTTTTGAAGCTGGGACATTGGATGATGGATTTGATATAATCTTGTGAAAGGAAGTGGCTGCTTACTTCAAGTCATATTTTACAGAAAGTGGGAGAGGTTACAGAAATGCCTAGCACTGCAATTACTTAGATTATCTAATTATAAATAACACATAAAGTGATACACTAAAATGTCTGAAAAAAATAATAAAAAATCACTACCACCAAATACAGAAGGAAAAGGAAGGAAGAAACAGTGGGGAGGCAGAAGAAATAAAAAGTATAATCAAGAGAAGGATCTTGTGAAATTGTTAGGTGGTAACAATTTCACCTAATCCGTTTGCTAAGTAATCCTAGTCTCAGATTAAATGAGATAATTCACACAGGTGATGACTATAATGCTCGAAATTCAATACACATTTTCCATCATCATCACTATCATTATTAGTGGACATCAGTTTCTGCTGATGCCCACAACAAATTGCATGCTCTCTTGTATATACATACAAACTTTAAACAAGAAACACTTGTTTAACTGACCAAGTTAAAAGTCTGTTCATGCGTCTCAACAAGGGAAGAAAGGAAGCAAGCAGAACTCACATTGAGCTGAAGTTCATCTGTCCACTGTCCTATCAGACGGTAACCAGGGTTGCTGGTGTTTGTGGTCTGGTACTGAAAGATGTCATAACGCCCAGGTGCATCCCCGTTCTTGTTAAACATCACTGGAGTGCCAGCACTACCTAAGGAAGACAGAAAAAAATGAAAGATTATAAAGTTAAACAAGATTTCTTGTATCTCTTGTATTATGAGTGACAGGCTGGAGACTTGCTGAGGAGCAAGGTAGTTAGTAGATATCCCCTTTAACAGATTCCCCCAAATGGCCCCTGGAATTCATAGGCAAGTTATTACTATGTCCTGTGGATTTTAATTATAGAAGGTGGAAGAATATTTCCCCTTTTGAATAGTTTCACTGTTTCTCAATATTTTTAAAAATTTTATTCTAATCTTTCCCCGCCCCGACAAATAAAAACTATATGTATTATTTTTAAGAGACAGCCTTAAGTTTTATTACGGTGCTGCTGCTGATAATTTTAACTATTAGTTTCCGTCTAACAGTAAATTGTGGTCAGTAAAGAACAATTTCAAAAATAACAATTTAATGCTAAGAGAAATACAATTTAGAAAACAAGAAGTAAATAAGAAAAAATATATTTAAATGTACTTTTCTACTCACTGCATTTAAAATATCTTTGCTGGCTATTTCTAATTTACTTTATATGACAAATAGGGTAAAATGTTTAGCAGTGCATTTGGCAGGTGTTCAAATAAATATTAGTTTCTTTCTCGGTCTCTCATTTGGATCTTCTTAAAATGTCTATCTTAAAACACAACTTTATTTTGGCAGAATTGGACTTTGGAGTTAATTTTAAAGGGCCAATGTATTTATTGAGTGTGTATATACATTCAATAAATACATTGGCCCTTTAAAATTAACTCCAAAGTTAATTTATATATAAAAGTTAATGCATGTACATATATATATATATATATTCTCTCTCTATATATATATAGAGAGATATATACACAGATATATATATATATATATATAGAGAGAGAGAATAGATAAATATATATATAAATATATATATATATATATATATCTGTATCTATCTACCCATACTCAATATATAGTGTATATGGTTGGATGAGTAAAGAACCCTTAATATTAACCACATAAAACAACTGGAGAACTATACACAAGAAATGCAAGACATGAGTTTTGGTTAGTTTCAGCAACAGTCTCAAAAGAATCACAAAACATCAGTAACTGAGTGCTATTTCTTTCATGATCCTCTGGAATTGGGAAAAAATACCACTGGCCACATGATATATGACTGCTATCTGTCTATAGCCTAATACTGAACCAATATTCCTACCAGAAAACAATGCTCTATTTCCTGCCATTTACAAATTGAAAAGGTGCTTTGGCCACACACAGATTCAGCCATTGACTCAAACTAGTGGGACCAAAACAATGTTGCTCTGAGAAGATCAGGTCCACTCCCAACGTGAGCCCCAGCTTGCTATTTGGACAATTTAAAAAAGTTTTTAGTGACAGAGAAATTGAAGTTAGATACCAGTTAGAAGACGGCAACTTTGGTGCCTTGAAAAATACATCTGTCGGGGTAGCTGAAAGCACTGTTACATCTGGTTTTGAGGTATAAGCAAGTAAAACAATTATAAAAATTATAAAAATCATTACTATTAAACACATATTTTAGCAACATTCTTGTGTTAATCGTTTCTGTGGGGACATTCTCAGCATCATGTCTGCTTCCTCAAGGTTTGGCATCTTTGTTGTTGTTGTTGTCGTTTTTACCTTTTTTTTTTTTTTTAAAAAAGTGCTTTTTGGCTTTTAACTTTTTTTTAATTATACGGTTCTGAGGTACATGTACAGATCATGCAGGATTGTTGCATAGGTACACATGGCAATGTGGTTTGCTGCCTCCATCACCTACATCTGGCATTTCTCCCCATGTTATCCCTCCCCAATCTCCCCACCCCCACGGCTGTCCCTCCCTGGGGCTCCCCCCCCAACAGACCCCAGTGTGTGATGCTCCCCCTCACTGTGTCCATGTGTTCTCATTGTTCAACACCCACCTATGAGTGAGAACATGCAGTGTTTGATTTTCTGTTCTTGTGTCACTCTGCTGAGAATGATGGTTTCCAGATTCATTCATGTCCCTACAAAGGACATGAACTCATCGTTTTTTATGGCTACATAGTATTCCATGGTGTATATGTGCCACATTTTCCTTGTCCAGTCTATCATCGATGGGCATGTGGGTTGGTTCCAGGTCTTTGCTATTGTAAACAGTGCTGCTGTGAACATATGTGTGCATGTGTCTTTATAATAGAATTATTTATAATCCTTTGGGTATATACCCAGTAATGGGATTGCTGGGTCAAATGGAATGCCAACAAATATATGAAAAAACGCTCATTACTGATTATTAGAGAAATGCAAATCAAAACCACATTGAGATTTCACCTCACACCAGTTAGAATGGTGATCATTAAAAAATCTGGAGACAACAGATGCTGGAGAGGATGTGGAGAAACAGGAACACTTTTACACAGTTGGTACGAGTGTAAACTAGTTCAACCATTGTGGAAGACAGTGTGGTGCTTCCTCAAGGACCTAGAAATTGTTTTTACTATTTTAAGCATACTTTTCCCTGTCTGGTTAAGATGCTGTCATAACTTTCATTCACATGAACATTGCCTTGGTATCCATCTCATCCTGTCTCTGTCTTGTCACCCTTGACCTACATATTTGAAGGCTTTCTTCACCCATCTCCTGTTTTTGTGTTCTAGACAAACAAGGCCCTATAATCTGAATCACTTGAGAGCCTTACTCTGCTCCTGGAAGTCACAAGAATGGGCTTACTGGGTTCCCATGCTTATACTCACACACTCTTCAAGTTAATACATTCAACTCTGTCACAGGAAACATACCTAGGTAATGCTCTGATATGGTTTGGCTGTGTCCCCACCCAAATTTCATCTTGATTATAGCTCCCATAATTCCCATGTGTTGTGGGAGGGACCCGGTGGGACATAATTAAACCATGGGGATGGTTTCCCCATACTGTGCTTGTGATAGTGAATAAGTCTCAACAGATCTGATGGGTTTAAAGGGGGTTTCCCCTTTTGCTTGGCTCTCATTCTCTCTTGCATGCCACCATGTAAGACGTGCCTTTTATCTTCCACCATGATTGGGAGGCTTCCCCAGCCACATGGAACTGTAAGTCCATCAAACCTCTTTTCCTTTTTTTAAATAAATTACCCAGTATTGGGCATGCCTTTATCAGCAGTGTGAAAATGGGTTAATACTGCCCTGAACCCCAATAAAGGCTTTGGCACACTGGCTCCTTCTGCCCTCTCTACTCCCCACCTGCTTGTTAAGTGCTCATACCTAGCTGGTATCTAATTCAAATTTCTCCAACACTATAATTTTTTTTTTTTATTTTCCAAACAGCAAGTTGGAGCTCTGGGAGTGAACACTGATCTTCTGTGAGCTACACTGCTTTGGTCTCGCAAATTTGAGTCAATGGCTGAATTAGTGTGTGGCCAAAGCACCATTTCAATTTTTTTTTTTTCTGTCTTTTACCTAGACACTATCCCCATAGACCACAAAGACACTCACTTCATCATAATAGGGATCTCTTAAGCCTGCTGTATTTAGGAATCAACACAAGTCGTTCCAGTATAGGGAGAAAATAATAACAACAAAAACATCAATAACAACAAAAGATTTTTAATATTGGCTTTCTGCTTTCAACAAGCCTTTTGAGCATATAGGAAAAAAATGTGAAATCGGGATTTCACATGTTGTTAGCAAAGAAATGAGAATCCTGTCAGTTTGCACAAAGACATTATTATTCAGATACTCACCTTTTTCTTTCACATTGGATACTAGGATTCATGTTATGCTTTGCCGTAATTCTACAGCTACTATTCATTAAACAATATGATTTGAGCTTTTCATAGTCTTTGAGAGGAGATAAGAAGAATATTGGAGGCCTGGGGATCCAGAGGAACTCAAGTGTACCAGCTACATATTCATCAGAATGGGCACCATCACCTAATTTTTCTCCCTTTTTGCAATCTTTGTTAGAAGAAATATTTCTTACCATGCCCTTTCCATTCGCATTAAAGTTCAGGTTTAAAAAAAAATTAAGGCAGAAGGGCTGAATACTTTATCTAACTGATGACTTGTAATAGCACATTGTGTGGCTTTGACCTTTTTGATGGATTCTCTAATGCAGCTGGCTTATTATTTCCAGTTTTTTTAATCCCCACATCTCCTTTTTAATAGCAGCCATGAACTTCTTAAAAGAGAACAAGAAGCATTGTGTTCAATGAACTCTATATTTTTAAAAAGTCCAGAGGACATAAAGAATTCACCAAACGGGAAGTGATTCCCCACAGAGATGTCCATAAGGCATTGGAGCAAAAATGATGGTACGCTAGGGCAAAAGTAACAGGGCCACCTGACAAGATGGGTAGCAACAGACAGTAAAGGACAAATAACAGAGTGTACTGAAGACTGAAATCTCCCCCCACTGGATGAGAGTATCTGAATGACATTTCTTTCCTCCCAGACAGAGGAATATGGATTCACATAGCCCAGATAATGACACAGTCTTTTGCATCAACATATTTACCTGACACATTTTCTGTTCTCATTTTATTATGCCTTGCACAGATTCCAGGAATGTTGGATTTATTCGGATTCCTGTTATATCTTTCTGCCCAGGAAACCACCTGAATATTAGTATTCAAAACAACATTTATTTTGTAATTTGGTCAGAGCTCTGTGGGGACAGCAGCTCTCTGGTCCACTCATGTCAGCTGGGGCTGACAGTTGATACTGGCTAACAGGTGGGACCTCAGCTGGGCTTGTAGCCAGAACATGTGGCTACATGTGGCCTGTCAGTGTGGCATCTATGCTTCCTCCCAGCATGGTAACCATGCCCATATTTCAAATGTTCCAATAAAACCAGACAGAAATATTTTGCCTTAGAAGTCACCGTGCTACTTCTAAATTAGTCACAGCCTCACTCAAAGGACAGAAAAACAGATCTCACCTCTTGATGAAGGAAGGCTAACATCATATTGCAAAAGAGAATCTGAGATCTGCCATCTCTACAAAATATAACCTGCTCCAATTTGTTTTCTAGAAACTAGTAAATCAAAGTACAGACATGCTTCAGATTAAATCCTTCATTCTATAGCAGTTCTTTCAGATTTTTTATGTAAGATACCAAATTTGTTATATTTACATTTGTAAGTATTGCCATCTGTTTGGATGGGCCAACATAAAGATAACTAAAATGAATTTAGACTTGGGACTTTGCACTGAGTTGAAATGCAGGAAAAGTGTCTAGGCATGATAAAGACTAAATTACCAGTTTCTTTCCTCAGTGCATAAGAAGAGGCTATGTACTTGGTGAAACTGTAGCAATACTTTTAGGGTACTCTATTATCGTTTCTTAAATTGCTACTTTGGTAAATGTGAAGATCAGAGTTATTAAATTGTACTCTGCTGTCTGAAACAAACCTCCTATCTATACAGCAAATTTTGTATTAAAGTCACAGTGAAACATAATCTCAAGTTTATTGAGACAAAGAAAAATCAAAATCCTCCTAAAACATGGAAAATAAAGTTTAAATTTTTCACAATAGATTGAAAAAATACTTGAGTTCTAGATTCCCCTCTGACCTTTGGTAGGTAGGTAGTCTTAGACAAATATTTTCTTTTCTTTAGGATTTGACTGTTGAACCTTGAATGAGTAAAACATGTCAAGTTTTTTCCCCTTTAATAGCTGCTCACTTAAAGTGACATGGGACTCACTAATTAAATTTAGCACAGTTTCTTTGCTTTACAAAACTTTTGAGTCCTGTCATCCATGAATATCACAGGTCCTCGGAGCCAGAAGTCTCTTAGCTGCCATATGGAAGAAAGATATAGCCTCAGAAAAAGAAGTTTATGTTGACCATGGAGTATGATTATAATGATGACCAAAAAAAGAGAGAAAAAATTAGCCCTTCCTGTAATTTCCATGCACTCTCAGATCTAAGAGGAGGCAGCAGGAATGATGATGCCATAAGCCTTTCCTCTCAGCAACTCAAAGAATAACATTCAAGGAAGCAGATTGTGGACTTAGTTGTCCAATGTTCCAAGTACAACATCATCACTCTCTAGCTGTATGGATTTTAACTTTGTAATACTTAAGTTGCCTATAAATCAGTTTCCTTATCCGTAAAAAAGAAAAAAAAAAAGGAAAAATAATAGTATCCTAAATCATCATGATGTTTTAAAGATAAAATAAGCCAATGCATAAAATGTTTAGCAGTTTTTTAGCAGTTTCTGGAACACAATAACTACTTAATAAACATAAGCCCTATATATAGCTCAGCTATTCTGACTTGTCAATACTCAAGACTATCTTGACAAAATGGGTTTATAATCATTCTCTAAAAGAAGAATCAGGGAAAACCATCAAGAAAACTCACCAAATAAATTTTATTTTATTCTTGTCACTAGTGTAAGAAGGGTCACAAATATCTATGAACCAGAATAAAAAGTCCAGAAACTGACCTCAGCATATAAAATTTGATGCTTGAAAAGAATAAAATTTATATTTGTTTGACTCTGGGAAAATTGGCTATACAAATATTAGGAGATTCTGTAACTTGAATAAAAAAATACAGAAAGAACATAACTTGTAATTGACCTTCTTCTCTCCATCTAAACTAGGAAACTATTGGTTTCCGTATTCAATGTGGTTCCTCTTTATTCAGATACTAGATAACTTCTGAAAGATTGATACACTGTTGTGGGTTTTAAAAGAGCTGTTATTAAGAGGAAAAAGTAAAGAGTTTTTTAAAATCGTAATATACACTGTTCACAATAGCAAAGACTTGGAACCAACCCGAATGCCCATCAATGATAGAGTGGATAAAGAAAATGTAGCACATATAAACTATGGAATACTACAGCCATGAAAAAGGATGAGTTCATGTCCTTTGCAGGGACATGAAACTGGAAATCATCATTCTCAGCAAACTGACATGAGAACAGAAACCAAACACCGCATGTTCTCACGCATAATTGGGTGTTGAACATTGAGACTATATGGACAAAGGAGGGAATCATCACACACGGGGGCCTGTCAGGGGGTGGGGGGGGCTAGGGGAGGGATAGCAGGGGGTGGGGAGATTAGAGAGGGACAGCATTAGGAGAAATACCTAATGTAGATGACGAGGTGATGGATGCAGCAAACCACCATGGCGCATGTATACCTATGTAACAAATGTGCACATTCTGCACATGTAACCCAGAACTTAAAGTATAATAAATTAAAAAAGAATCTCTTTCAAAAAACAAAATAAAATAAGCAAACAAAAACCGTAATATAACTATCTAAAACAGGAAATTAACACCGATAGAATGCTTTTAAAACTAACCTACAAATGTTATTAAACTTCCTCCACCTTCCCATTAGTGTTTTTTCTAGCACAAGATTAATCTACATTTCCACATTACATTTGATAGTAACACCTCTTTGGTCTCTTTGAGTTGGAAACAGTTCCTTTATCTATTATTCTCATGACCTGGACTCCTTTGAAAAGTACTTGCCAATGATTTTGCAAAACATCTTTTAATTTGGATTTGTTTGATATTTCCTTAGAATTAGATTGAATGTATATTTTTTGGCAGTAAAACCTCAGAAGTGATGCTGTAATCGTGCTAGTGTATCATATCAAAAGGCATACAATGTTCTTGTCTCACTGGTGATGATGTCCACCTTGATCACCTGTTTCACATGCTATCTCCCAGTTTGCTCCACTACGCAGCTACTGTTTTCTTTTGGTTATTAATATGTATCTTGGTGGAAGGTACATTGAGACTATGCAAATATCTTGTTTCTCATCATACTGCAACCCATACTTTTAGCATCCCATGATTTTTCCCTAAAAATAATTACTACTTAGGTCTTTACAAAAGGGTGACTTTGTATTTCCATCTTAATTTTATTACATCATGCTACATATTCTCTTACATTTGTTTAGTTAGGTCAACTGTTTATTTATAAATTTTTATCAGTATGGACTCATGGATATTTATTTTATTCTATGAGTTATAATCCACTGGGGTCCCAGAGTTGGCCAATGGAATCTCTTTCAATTTCGTTTCTGTGCCCTTTCAACATGACTACCTTAGTTTCTGAGAACTTTCTTAGATTCTGGCATAGCATGTCTCAAGCTTATCTTGAGCTTTCCCTGCCACAGCCCTGGTTCCAACCAGTTTTTAAGGGCTCTTTTATCTTTCTTAATTTAACAATGGTATTTATAAATAAGATCTGTGTTCTAGATGTGCTCATTTTTTCCAGTGTACCATTGCTCTCAGGCCCTCTGAGAGGACAGAGCCAGGTATAATTGGCATATATAACACACATAAAAAAATTGTTTCTATATTCTATATTCCCATTGCAAGTATATTAAAGACCATAGATATTCTAATCCAACACAACAGGGTTCATTCTGTATTTCCCTCATTCCTTATTAATGATTTCTATCTTGGATAATAAAAAACCTGGCTTTCATTATCCAACATATAAAATTATTTTCTCAGTCCTATTATATATATAAACTAACTTCAGAAATGTGAAAAAAACACAAATTTACCAGATATTGTCCAATATATGTGTCCAGTTATTTTTGTTTTTAGCCTTATATAGTCAAATACTATTTTCCAAAATTATTTGCATTCATTATTTCTGCCTCATCCTCCTTCACTTCAGTTGTGTAATTTATTTATAATATAATTATTTGTTACTGTCTGTGTTGAATGTTGCATTGCTAATATACTGAAGTTTACTTATTTAGTTCTTGGCATGGTGAAACATTAAGATGTTGTAAGAGTCAGCCGGGAGCGGTAGCAAACACCTGTAATCCCAGCACTTTGGGAGGCCAAGGAGGTGGATCATGAGGTTAGGAGATCAAAACCATCCTGGCCAACATAGTGAAACCCCATCTCTACTAAAAATATGAAAATCAGCTGGGCAGGCATGGTGGTGTGTGCCTGTAGTCCCAGCTACTCAGGAGGCTGAGGCAGGAGAATCACTTGAACCTGGAAGGCAGAGGTTACAGTGAACCAAGATGGCATAACTGCACTCCAGCCTGGTGATGGAGCGAGCCTCCATCTCACACACACACCAAAAAAAAGATGCTGTAAGAGTCAAGACTACTGAAACAGATATTATCAGAGTGTGCTTTCTCCTATGTCTTTTAACTAATTGGCCCATTTTTTTCACCTATCTCTACCCACCTCTCTAGGTAACCTATCAATTTATAAAGGAGTTTTGTACTTTGAGAAATAAGTTTAGAACTTGAAATATGGTTGATGTGTCAAATTACAAACATTACTTCAAGTAACTTGAGTACTGTAATGGTAGTTTAAAAATATGTGTATGTATGGATGTGTATCATTTATGGTTCTTGGGTCATGATTACCATAGTCCTTGTTATAATGTTGGGGTGCTTTAGGCCTCAGAAACATTTTCTCTTTCTGAACTTCCCCTGCCCTCCTTTTAGCAGCCCAAGGCAGGACTCTAATCTTCCTCCACCTTTTTGTTAATAGGCCATAAGGCCCTCATTTCAGAAGGGTCCTGCCTCATACCCTGGAGGAAGAATTGCTGAAAAGGTAGAACAACAAGGATCTGGACAGACAGGACTCACTGGATATCCCCCGCTTAGCCTACTGGTATTAGATTATACCCTTGGTGTCCAATCACATTTGTTACTGGTATTAGATTATACCCTTTGTGTCCAGTCACATTTCTTCATGGTTGTTAATCATGTCTATTCAATGAAATCTTCATAAAAGGCCCAGGAAGAAAAGGTTCAGAGAGCTGAACACGTGGAGGCTGACAGGAAGGTGAGCAAGAAGTCATCTGTATGCAGGGGAGGCCAGCACACCCCAACTCCATGTGGCAGAAGCTCCTGCTCTCAGGACCCTTCCAGACCGTACCTTATGAATCATTTCATCTGGAGGTTTATTTGTATCCTCTAAAATATCCTTTGTAATAAATTTAAGTAAGTGTTTTACTGAGTTCTGTGAGTTGCTCTAGCAGAATAATCAAACCTGAGGTGGGGATCGTGAAAACTCCAGTTTATAGCTGGCCTATCAGAAGCATAGACAAAGCAATCTAGGGTTTGCCACTGTCATTGGAAGTGGCAAGGGGCGGAGTCTTGGGAACTAAGCCTCCAGCTTAGTTTGACAGTATGCCAGTTAGATTGTGTAGGAACTGAATTAGAGGACACTCAACTTGTGCCCACTGCAGAATTTACTGCTACCTAGGTGTGTGGGGGAAACTCCTCCCCCCGACATTTGGTCACAGAAGTCTTCTGTGTGAACTGTTGTTGTGGTATGAGAGCAGAAGAAAAATAGCTTTAGTTTTTTCATATTCAGAGGCACTTACAGCAATTGCTCCTTTCCTTCACCTGCCATCCTATACCTACTTAAATTCACCAAAGAAGAATTTGGCTTTGTGTAAAAATGATACTAATACTATCAAGACAAGATCAAACCATAATCCCCAAATATATCTTAATTATTTCATTCATTTGCTCGTTCGTGCATTGATTAACTCATTTAAACTTTTATAATCACGCAAGTTTTGACACATATTTTAAAGTAAATAATAATAGAAATTTAACACTCATGAAACAGAATGCCAAACACTTAGGATTCCAAAAAGGTTGGATTTTGGAGACTCACCATTGAAGTTAACATTGCGGATATACTTCAGCAACTTCTTGCCTCCAGCTTGCTCCATCTCCGGGCAGACACCCCGGTAGTCAGCACAGAGATCCTTGTTCATGTGATGAAGGGCATGAGCCATAGCATAGACTGCGTCAATCACGAACTGGACTTTACCCTCCTGCTCATAGTTAGAATCTTTTCCAATTCTCTCCTGTCCTGCACATTAAAACAAGAAACACACACACATACACACACACACAAATTGGCACTGAGTAGAATGTCTAAAAGTAAATTTTCAGTTATGCTTAAAGAAAACACTGTTTTGATAAGTACAATAATTCAAGCCACATTTGCCTACCATGTGATAGCCAGTTGGCATCCATATCCAGCTATCATGTTAGGTTTCTCTAATAGTTTGTAGCATTTTACTTTGTGACACCTTACTTGCTATTCAAAATATAATGGTCCTTAGAATAAAAGGATCTTTGAGATGAAAGCTGGGTTGCCACATTCAAATCTGAAAAGCTCGCTTACTCTAGGAAAGCCAAATAGATAACGACAGAAAACAAAGTAAACTCCACACCTGAATTCGTTACCTTCTACACACCTATTGTACCGTCTGTGTCACCTGTCTCAATTGTGAAGATGCAGATGCTCAGGCTAGAAACACTGATGTCAGTTTTCTTTCTCTCCTCTTCACAATCCCTGCTCCTCCATATGTAAGTCTAATAAATTCTATCAGTTCTACCTGTGAAGTACTAAACAGTTTCAAACACTCCACCGATGGCCTATTTATGCCTCCCACCATTTTCCATCAGGTGCCGTTCTCAATGTCTCCTTTCATCTATTCATTCCTCCATGTTCACCTTTGCAAACTGTAGAGCTAATAGCCTCATTCCCACACTAAGAATCCTTCAAAGGCTCTCTACTTCCTACAGATTAAATCTGGATCCCTTTTACTGGTAACAGTGGGTATTTATCATTTTGCTCCCATCTGCCTAATAATGACAAGAACTGATATTGTCTAAGTGCCCACACCGCATTCATTGAAAGCTGTGGACGTGGGATTTTTGTGTCATCATCACTTTGAGAGGTACTTTTTTTAAATCCTTATGATACCGATGGGAAAGCTGAGACTTATAGAGATTGAATCACCTTCCACAGATCATTTACAGGTAAAGCAATGATGATGGCCTAGGCTTGTCAGATCCAAAAGCCCATAGTCTTCTCATTACCTGGGCCCTGCCTACCCTCTCACATTTATTTTCCTTTATTCTGCCAGATAGTCGGGACTATTGTTGCTGTTAAACTATCTTTGCTCACGCTGTTTACTTTGCAAGAGAGATCCTTCTCTTTGCTTCCA
Organism: Ateles fusciceps; assembly: GCA_036589455.1. Classification (NCBI taxonomy): domain Eukaryota; kingdom Metazoa; phylum Chordata; class Mammalia; order Primates; family Atelidae; genus Ateles; species Ateles fusciceps. Next base: position 1,692,833 of record JAZHEH010000299.1, read on the forward strand.
CCATCATACTTAATTCCCAACTGTTTGCCACACTGAGGCCCATAACTGCAATTCAACATTTCTGTAAAACATTTCAAACCTTGCTTATAGCATTGTCAACAGAATCATATTTTAATGCTCTACCAGGTGTCCAAGACATCTTTGTTGTTTTTACCCTTGCATACCCAGCATTGAACACAGCATTTAGCATCTAGGTGATATTAAATAACACTTGTTGGATTAAATTATGCATTCATTAAGCATATGACACTAGTGGCTCTCTCTAGACTTCTTGTCCCTCTATGAAGAATAATTATTCACAAATTACATTTCACTTTCACAGCAATATTTTGCAAATTGTTTTCTATGGCACACTTGTGTAGTAAAGAAACTGAGTTCTACAACCTCAACCCCTTTTCCTGCAAAATACACAAAGGTTTCCCAATAGCCACTGTGCTAAAAAGTTTCAGGTTTCTTTACAGAGAGACTTTTCCAGAGCATTTAACATTATAACATAAAATATAGTTTCCAAGAGGGAAATTCAGAATTTTCCAAATTTACTCGAATTTGCATTTTTCCATTTCAAAGCACACATTAGTATCTCATATGCCAGAGATTTTCTGCGTTTTATATGTATTTCATTGAAATACCAAATCAATTTTATACTCACTGTGTGTCACTGGATCTAGGGGTTTTCAGTGTATATAGTGTAGGATTTTTTTAAAAATATAAAATTTATTATGAATTTATGCAACTACTTCCCATTCAAATTCATGACTACAGAGTTTTCGCTTAATCTTGACACTCTTAAATCTCTACTTCATTTCTCTCATGAGGAAAAATCTTGGTTCTTAATGATATTGTTATGATTATTCATTTGCTTTATCCCATAATATACAGATAAAATACAGATAACATTCTTAGAAGAACAATCATGTCTAACAAATAGCCTAAAAGTGTAGAACAGCTGTGTGCATATGTGTGTATGTGTTTTTCCAATTTTCCCCTGAATATTTTGGGGAAGAATTTTGAGAAGTGGGGAAGCTTTGTCCAAGGGTAAATTCATGTGTATTTTTTATGTATATTGGCAAATTTGACTCTAAAAGGGTTGCATCATTTTATTGTCCTACCAGCAATAGATAAGAATGTTTGTTTCCCTGAAAGGTTAGCAACAAAGTATGCTGTCAAACTTTAATTTATGTCAATCAGGTACGTGAGAAATACTACCCCAGTGTATTTTTATTTTTTTTCTGACAACCTTACACAATTTTTATTTTTTATTGAACTTTAAGTTCTAGGGTACATGTGCAGATCTTACAGGACTGTTACATAGGTACATATATGCCATGGTGGTTTGCTGTCTTCATCCCCCCATCACCTACATCAGGCATTTCTCCCAGTGTTATCTCTCCCCAACCTCTCTGCCCCCCACTGTTCCTCACCCAAACCCCCACCCCCCAACAGACCCCAGTTGTGATGTTCCTCTCCCCCATGCCCATGTGTTCTCATTGTTCAATATCCACCTATGAGTGAGAACATGCAGTGGTTGATTTTCTGTTCTGGTGTCAGTTTGCTGAGAATGATGGTTTCCAGATTCATCCACGTCCCTACAAAGGACACAAACTCATCATTTTTTATGGCTTCATAGCATTCTGTGGTGTATATGTGCCACATTTTCTTTGTCCAGTCTATCACTGATGGGCATTTGGGTTGGTTCAAGGTCTTTCCTATTGTAAACAGTGTTGTAATGAACATACGTGTGCATGTGTCTTTATAATAGAACGATTTATACTCCTTTGGGTAGAAGCCCATGGGATTGCTGAGTCAAATGGAATTTCTATTTCTAGATCTTTGAGGAATTGCCACACTGTCTTCCACAATGGCTGAGCTAATTTACACTACCACCAACAGTGTAAAAGTGTTCCTATTTCTTTACATCCTCACCAGCATCTGTTGTCTCCAATTTTTTAATGATCACCATTCTAACTGGCCTGAAATGTGGTTTTGGTTTGCATTTCTCTAATGACCAGTGTGGAGCTTTTTTTCATATGTTTGTTAGCATCACAAATGTCTTCTTTTGAAAAGTGTTTGTTCATATCCTTTGCCCACTTTTGAATGTGTTTGTTTGTTTGTTTCTTGCAAATCTGCTTTAGTTCTTTGCAGATTCTGGATATTAGCCCTTTGTCAGATGGGTAGATTGCAAAGATTTTTTCCCATTCTGTTGGTTGCCAGTTCACTCTAATGATTGTTTCTTATTCTGTGCAGAGCTCAAGTTTAATTAGATCCCATTTGTCTATTTCGACTTTTGTTGCCATTGCTTTTGGTGTTTTAGTCATGAAGTCCTTGCCTATGCCTATGTTCTGGATGGTTTTGCCTAGGTTTTCTTCTAGGGTTTTTATGGTGTTAGGTCTTATGTTTAAGTCTTAAAGACCTTTTAAAAGAAACTTTTCCTAAGGAAGAAACAAGGAGGAAAGGAAATTGACCATCAATAGGCATCTACAATAAGCTTGATACTGTGCCAGCCACTTTTTCTGCAAAATACGCATAGTCCTTCCAATAATGCTTTAATTTTTATCATTTAATGAGAAAGCCAAGTCTCAGAGATTAACCTTGCCAAGTGTCACATAGCTAGTGAATCATGGCCTGGGAGACAGAGGGTTTTTATGCTATTAGGTCTTATGTTTTAATCTTTAATGCATCTGGAGTTAATTTTAGTGTAAGGTGTTAGGAAGTGGTCCGGTTTCAGCTTTCTGCACATGGCTAGCCAGTTTTCCCCAACACCATTAATTTAACAGGGAATCCTTTCCCCATTCCTTGTTTTTTTTCAGGTTTGTCAAAGATCAGATGGTTGTGGATTTGTGGTGTTGCTTCCATGGCCTCTTTTTTCCCTGGTCTATATGTCTATTTTGGTACCAGTACCATGCTGTTTTCATTACCGTAGCCTTGTAGTATAATTGGAAGTCAGGTAGCATAATGCCTCCAGCTTTGTCCTTTTTATCTAGGATTTTCTTGGTTATGCTAGCTCTCTGTTGGTTCCATATGAAGTTTAAAGTGGTTTTTATGCAAAAAACCCTCAATAAACTAGGTATGAATGGTACGTATCTCAAAATAATAAAAGCTATTTACAACAAACCCACAGCCAATATCATACTGAAATGGCAAAAACTGGAAGGATTCCCTTTGAAAACTGGCACTAGACAAGGATGCCTTCTCTTACCACTCCTATTCAGTATAGTATTGGAAGTTCTAACCAGAGCAATCAGGCAAGAAAAAGAAATAAAAGATATTTAATTAGGAAAAGAGGAAGTCAAATTGTCTCTATTTGTGTAGATGAAATGATTGTGTATTTAGAAGACCCCACAGTCTCAGCCCCAAATCTCCTTAAGATGATACACAACTTCAGCAACGTCTCAGGACACAAAATCAATGTAGAGAAATCACAAGCATTCCTATATATCAATAACAGACAAACAGCTAAATCATGAGCAAACTCCCAGTGTATTTTTATTTGCATTTTTCTTGTTATAAAGGAAATTGAGCTTCTTTCACAAGGAAAGATGCAACTTTTTTTTTTTTCAAACTGTTCATAATCTAGCCAATTCTGATAAAACGTTATTGGCCATCTTATTCTGTATTTAATATTAATTAGATATATTAACTCTTTGAGATTAAGTTGCAAATATTTCCCCAGTATGTCATTATTCTTTTACTTCCTTTAGGTATCTTTTTCCAAATAAAAGTTTATTCATTTTTTCTAATAAAATCAATTGATTCAGTTTTCTCTTAATACATCTGGATTCTGAATCACAGTTAGAAAAATGAGCCCACTTCCAAAGTACAGAAGTTTTCATCCATGTTTTCTCCTAGTACTCATATAATTTTATTGTTTTAGGTTAAATATTTGACCAACTTGGAATGTATTTTGTTATGCAATTTGAGAAATGAATCAAAATTTTTTCTTTTACCATATAGCTATGTAGTTATTGTAATATATGACCCCTCACCTTCTCTGGTTGATCTGAGGTTCGGTCTTTACTATGTGTTAAATTTTCATATGTGATTGGGTCCATTTCTGGATTTTAAAAATCTGTTTTGTGGTCTACTTTCTCCATCCATGCACCAAACCAGAGTTTCAATTACAAAGGCTTTGTAACATATTTTAATAACTGATAGAGCAAGCCCCTCTGTGCCAGAATTGTTGATTTTTAAAGATTTTCCTGAATAATTTATTTCCCCAAATGAAATTTATTAACCATTATCTTCAGAAAGAAAGTATAGCAATGTGGTAGTCCATTTATTGGGGTTTTGTTGCATTTAAAAATAAACTCACCTAGAACAGAAATCTTGTGGAGATTGAATCTTCCTATCTGCATCTTCATTTGCTCAAACCTAGCTATGCTTCCCTCAATAGTGTTTAAAATTTTTCTCATATAGGTTTTGAATATTTCTTGCAAAGTTAGCCAAGATGTTTTATTTATTTTTGCTATTATAAATATGGTGTTATTTTTCATGAATCGTTTTAATGGTGTTTCACTGTATATAGAAGAGCTCTTCTTTGTTATGCTGTGGCTGTTTTATTGTTTTCAACTATTATAAAAAATTTCAAACATAGAACAAGGTTAAAAGAACATTAGATTGAATCCACCAACTAAATTCTAATACTACCATTTTACTATACTTATTTAATAAGGCTATTCATTTCTAATATTAATTTTATAACCTGCTACTTTATAAATTTCTCTCATTTTCTATTGAACTTAGAAAAGGCAATTTTGGAGGTATTTTGATCATTATAAAATATATACTATGAAATAGGTTCAGAGTAATAATTGAGGAGAGACATTTCTAAACCTTACTAATAAGGACAGTCATCCTGGAAAGAATATCTTGAAAAATAATTGCATTATTTTAAATGATAAAATATTTTATTATCTGTGAAACACTGCAGGCTTTATCCCTTTCTCAGAGTCTCCAGGTTTGTTAACATATTAAAGGCTCTGAGAAGATTTATGCATTAAATTTGTCTTTGGAGCTAATAGGACTTGAAAACGTAGCCTTATATAAAGAAAATCAGAAGTGACAAGTTTATGTTTTATAAAAAGGACTCAAGCTTTATTTTCCCTTGTGTGGCAGTCACAATTATTTGCCAACCTCAGAGTATTTGGCTACTCATATACCACCCCTACATCTCTTTTCCCAACTGAAATCTAATTCTGTTCAGATATTGGAGGTTGCTAATGGGAGTGAGGATTTCTGGACTTTTCACTGAGTCGATCCTGATTTGTCTAAGCCAATCCAATATCCTCTGCAAGGACTGATTAAGGAACATGAGATAGGATGCAATTCTAGCCAATGAGATATAAGGAAATAATTTGCTGGGGAACTTCTGAGAAAGTTTATTCTTACAAAAAGATTAGTTAATTGTATGAAAACTCCCCCACACCACACCCTCCCCACATACCCTGAAACTACTCTAGTCATTTTGTAGTCCTGAGGAGACCATAGCATACTGATGACAACAGGATAAATATGTGATAGGGAAGTGAAAATGCAACTGAGCTCTGAGTTAACCAAGCCTGAAATCACCCTCCAAATGGTTTTCCAAGCAATATATGAAATGGTTCAGCCACTTACTAAAGCTTGATCATCAATATTTTCCAGGTTTATTTAACTACTATACTTCTTATTCATATACCTATTTGGAAAATTCTAAGGAACTAGCATTAAACACACACACACACTGAAATATGGTGTTAAGAAGTATTTTAAACAACACAGCTTGAAGTGGACCAAATAAAACTCAACTTTTTAAAATTAATTCTCCATTAACAGCACATTCTTCTGCTCTGATTTAATGAGACATTATTATATTCTTTATTTGGAGGAAGTTCATCCTTTTCACCACGTTTTCTAGGAAAGAGTCTGTGGCTTAGATAAAATGAGAACTCTGAAGCATTATCTTTTACCTCTCTAGCATGCAAAGAAGCTTACCTTTTCAAGTCTCTTGATTTTTATTCTCCATTATTACTTTTACCCAAAGAGTCCTGTATTTATCTTTAAAAGGCCCACTCTTTTAACCTTCTGTTGAATAAATTGTCAACTGCATTACACAAGAATAATCCATAAATTCTTTTTTCACTCTCAGAAATTCTAATGTTCATGCTACGGGGAAGATCTCTTTGAAAGACCTGTTTAATTTGCCTGTTTCAGCATACTGCTTCCTCAGAATATATGCCTTAGTTAAAATGTATCAGCAACTTTTTAGGACAAAAGATATACAGAAAGTGAAAGATATAATGGATTTGAAATTGTTACCATATAAAAAAAATCCTAGCTGGGCATGATGGCTCACATTGATAATCTCAGCACTTTGGGAGGCTGAGTGGGCAGATCACCTGAGGTCAGGAGTTCGAGACCAGCCTGGCCAACATGGTGAAACCCCATCTGTACTAAAAATACAAAAATTAGCTGGGTGTGGTGGCACACACCTGTAAACCTAGCTACTTGAGAGGCTGAGAAAGGAGAATCACTTGAACCCAGGAGGTGGAGGTTGCAGTGAGCCAAGATCATATCACTGCCCGTCAGCCTGGGCTACAGAGTGAGACTCTGCCTCATAAAAAAAAAAAAAAAAAAAAAAAAGTCCTGTTTCAACAGGAAAACCAAAAGAAAGAGATGGAGTTATGGTTAGGTGAGAAAACAAATCAAAGATGTTTAGTAATGTAGACTAAGACACAAAGATGCTAGAAAGTTTCAGCAGACTTGACCAACTGGCCTAAGGCTTCTCATGTGTTTTTAAATGAGTGAATAATTGAAATTTTATATGAAATATGAATTGAAGTGATTTGCTTTGGAAAGTCTAATCTGAAGCTGTGTACGCTTCTGCCAGCAGTGCTTTTAGACTGCATCACACAAATTTATTTCACTGAACGTAAAGCCTCAAACTTAAACATTTCTTAAGGTTGAAGTCCTGAGTAATAACAGTGTATAATTAACTTAAATATTAATGTTTGGATCTATTACAGATGATAAATGCCTTAATAAATAGTAAATGAGTATATTACAAAAGCTTTGAAAAGAGAGTCGGGCATATTTTATTTGTGACAAAGCTGCTATATCCTGGGTGAATGGCACACAGGAACAGCAGGGTGGATATCCTAGAGTGTTAGAGAATGTTGCTGGGTTCTGAAACTGCTGTAGTAACCCACCAAGGCTTATTACAAAGCTGTTGCACCTTTGCAATATTTATAGATAAATTTAAAGATAAATAAATAACTCTGTCGACTGGGTATTGTTCCCCCTCAAGGATATGCATTTCTCTTTATAAAATAAATACTAATGGGAAACTAAGATTCTGTGTTATACTGAAGTTTACTTTGGTGCCATCTTTTACAGTGTCCACATTTAGAAAATCCCAGAGTAAAATCCTATGGCCTTGCAAGAATTATCAGTAGAAGCAAAGTCAGAAGGTCTGGAGTGAACCAAACTGTCTGTAGTATTGCTGTGCCTCTATTTGCAGGTGAAGATAAGTGAGAATTGAATGGGATGAGTGACTCCTGAAAAGAATGCTGGGGCTTGCAGTAGGTCACAGCACCACTGGCAGCATGTGTTAATTGCAAACTTTCTGTGCGCCAGGCCCTGTGGAAGCACTTTTCCTGGTTTGACTTTTAACCCCGACAGCACCCTTCTGGGGTAAGTACTATTAATATTATTTTCTCCATTTGTCTCTGAATTCTTGTCTCTCTGTTACTTCATTGCACATTATAAAAAATGAGCCAAATGGTTTCTTCCCTATCCACACAGGGAAAAGTGATAAACTTGCACCCCCCCATCCCCCACCTCCCTTTAATTCTTTTCATTTTCAATAACAGTTTAGAGCCATAAGTAATCTAAAAGTTCATGCCGGCCATAATTTTTATTTACAACAAAATTTGATAAACATATCAAATAAATGTGGGATGTGGAACCATATTTAGATTCCGATATGAAAAAAAGCAATTTTATGGGGGCTTCTGCCAAGATGGCCAAACAGGAACAGCTCTGGAGTGCTGTTCCCAGTGAGTGATGCAGAAGGTGAGTGATCTCCACATTTCCAACCAAGGTACCAGGTGCATCTTAATCCAACCAGTTAGACAGTGGGTGTAGCCCAAGGAGGGCAAACTGAAGCAGGGTGGTGTGTTGCCTCACCCAGGAAGTGCAAAGGGCCGAGACTCCCTCTCCTGGCCAAGGGAAGCCATTAGGACTTTTCTGGACACTCTGGCACTCTGGTTCAGATACGGTGCTTTTCCCAAGGTCTTTACAACCTGCAGACCAGGAGATTCTCACAGGCACCTACAATGCCAGCACGCCAGGTTTCCAGCACAAAACTGGGTGGCCCTTTGGGCACCCATTTTAGCCAGTGCCTGGAATGCCAGCAAGACAGAACTGCTCATTCCTCCCAAAAAAGGGGGCTGAAGGGAGGGAGCCAAGTGATCTGGCTCAGGGGGACCCACCCCTGCCAAACCAGCAAGCTGAGATCCACTGGCTTGAAATTCTTGCAGCCAGCACAGCAGTCTGAGCTCAACCTGGTATGGCAGACTCTGTGGGGGGGGGGGGTGTCCACCATTACTGAGGTCTGTGTAAACAAAATTGCATGGAAGTTTACAAAGCAGCTGGGTGGAGCCCACAGCAGCTCAGCAAGGCCTCTGAAGGCAGACTGCGACTAGACTCCCTTCTTGCTGGACAGGGCATCTCTGAAAAGAGGCAGCAGCCTTTTGGGGACTTATAAATAAAGCCCTACCTTCCCTAGACAGAGCACCTAGGAAAAGCCACAGTTGTTCCACTTCAGCATACTTAAACATCCCTGCCCAGTAGCTCTGAAGGGAGCAATGGAGCTCCCAGCACAGCACTTGAGCTCTGATAAGGGAGAGACTGCCTCCTCAAGTGGCTCCCTGACCCCAGTATATCCTAAGAGATACCACATACAGGAGAGCTCTGGCTAATATCTGGCAGGTACCCTTCTGGGACAAAACTACCAGAGAAAGGAAAAGGCAGCAATCCTAGCTGTTCTGCAGCCCCTACGGGTGATTCCCAGGCAAGCAGGGTCTGACTGGACTTCCAGCAGTCCTGCAGCAGAGGGTCCTGACTGTTAGAAGTAAAACAAAAATACAGAAAGAAATACCTTGAACATCAACAAAAGAACATCCACACACAGACCACACCTGAAAGTCACCAACTTCAAAGACCAAAGGTAGATAAATCCAAGAAGATGGGAAGAAGCCAGTGCAGAAAGGCTGAAATCGCCAAAAACCAAAATGCCTCTTCTCCTCCAAGGAATCACAACTCCTCACCAGCAAGGGAACAAAATTGGATGGACAATGAGTTTGATGAACTCACAGAAGCAGGCTTCAGAAGGTAGATAATAACAAATTTCTCTGAGCTAAAGGAACATGCTATAACCCAAAGCAAAGAAACTAAGAACCTTGAAAAGAGCTTAAATGTAATGCTAAGTAGAATAAACAGCTAAGAGAACATAAATGAGTTGATGGAGCTCATAAACATAGCAGGAGAACTTTGCAAAGCATACACAAGTTTCAATAGCTGAATCAATCAAGCGGAACAAAGAATATCAAAGATTGAAGATCAACTCAATGAAATAAAATGAGAAGGCAAGATTAGAGAAAAAAGGGTGAAAAAAAACAAACAAAGCCTCCAAGAAATATGGGATTATGTGAAAAGACCAAATCTACGTTTGATCAGTGTACCTGAATATGATGGGAGAATGAAATCAAACTAGAAAACACTCTTCAGGATATTATCCAGGAGAACTTTCCCAACTTATCAAGGCAGGCCAACATTCAGATTTAGGAAATGCAGAGAACATCACAAAGATACTCCTCAAGAAGAGCAACCCCAAGGCACATAATCGTCAAGATTCACCAGGGTTGAAATGAAGGAAAAAATGCTAAAGGCAGTCAGAGAGAAAGGTCGGGTTACCCACAAAGTGAAGCCCATCAGACCCACAGTGGGTCTCTCAGCAGAAATCCTACAAGCCAGAAGAGAGTGGGAGCCCATATTCAACATCCTTAAAGAAAAGAATTTTCAACCCAGAATTTCATATCCAGCCAAATTAAGTTTCATAAGTGAAAGAGAAATAAAATCCTTTACAGACAAGCAATTGCTGAGAGATTTCGTCAACACCAAGCCTGCCTTATAAGAGCTCCTGAAGGAAGCACTCAACATGAAAAGGATTAACCAGTACCAGCCACTGCAAAAACATACAAAATTGTAAAGACCATTGACACAATGAAGAAACTGCATCAACTAACAGGCATAACCAGCAGCTAGCATCAAAATGGCATGATCAAATTCACACATAACAATATTAACCTTAAATGTAAATGGGGTAAAAGCCCCAATCAAAAGACAGAGACTGGCAAACTAGATAAAGAGTCAACACCCATGGGTGTGCTGTATTTAGGAGATTTCACGTGCAAAGACACCCACAGGCTCAAAATAAAGGATATGAGGATGATTTCCCAAGCATATGCAGAGCAAGTAAAAGCAGGGGTTGCAATCCTAGTCTCTGACAAAACAGATTTTAAACCAACAAAGATCAAGAGAGACAAAGAAGGGCATTACATAATGGTAAAGGGATCAATGCAACAAGAAGAAGTAACTATCCTAAATATATATGCACCCAATACAGGAGCACCCAGATACATAAATCAAATTCTTAATGACCTACAAAGAGACTTAGACTCCCACACAATAATAGTGGGAGACTTTAACACTCCACTGTCAATATTAGACAGATCAACAAGACAGAAAATTAACAAGGATACCCGGGACTTGAATGCAGATCTGGACCAAGTCACCTAATAGACACCTACAGAACTCTCCACCCCAAATCCACAGAATATGCATTCTTCTCAGCACATCACACTTACTCTAAAATTGACCACATAATTGGAAGTAAATCACTCCTCAGCAAATGCAAAAGTATGGAAATCAAAACAGAGAGTCTCTCAGACCAGAGTGCAATCAAATTAGAACTCAGGATTAAGAAATTCACTCAAAACCACACAACTAAATAGAAATGGAACAATCTGCTCCTGAATGGCAACTGGATAAATAATGAAGGCAGAAATAAAGATGTTCTTCAAAAGCAATGAGAACAAAGACACAATGTATCAGAATCTCTGGGAAACATTTAAAGCAATACCTATAGGGAAATTTACAGCATTAAATGACCACATGAGAAGCAATCAAAGATATAAAATTTACACCCTAACATCACAATTAAAAGAATGAGAGGAACAAGATCAAACAAATTCAAAAGCTAGAAGAAGACAAGAAAAAACTAAGAGAAGAACAGAAGGAGATAGAGACACAAAAAAACCTTCAAAAAAATCAATAAATCCAAGAGCTGATTTTTTGAAAAGATCAACAAAACAGATAGACCACTATTCAAACTAATCAAAAGGAAAAGAGGGGAAGAATCTGATAGATGCAATAAAAATGATAAAGGGATATCAACACCAATTTAACAGAAATACAAACTACCATCAGAAACTACTACAAACACTTCTATGTACATAAACCAGTAAATTTAGAAGAAATGGATAAATTCCTGGAAACTTACACCCTCCCAAGACTAAACCAGGAAGAAGTTGAATGCATGAATAGACCAATAACAAGATCTGAAGTTGAGGCAGTAATTAACAGCCTACCAACCAAAAAAGTCCAGGACCAGACAGGTTAGCCAAATTCTACCAGAGGTACAAAGAAGAGCTGGTACCATTCCTTATGAAATTATTCCAAACAATATAAAAGAGGGAATCCTGCCTAACTCATTTTATGAAACCAACATCATCCTGATACCAAAACCTGGCAGAGACACAACTAAAAAAGAAAATTTCAGGCCAATATCCATAACAAACATTGATGTGAAAATCTTCAATAAAATACTGGCATACTGAATCCAACAGCACATCAAAAAGCTTATCCATCATGATCAAGTTGGCTTCATCCCTCGGATGCAAGACTGGTTTAACATATGCAAATCTATAAAGGTAATTCATCACACAAACAGAACCAAAGATAAAACCACGATTATTTCAATAGATACAGAGAAGGTCTTTGAAAAAATTCAGCACTTCTTTATGCTAAAAACTCTCAATAAACTAGGTATCCATGGAAAATATCTCAAAATAATAAAAGCTATTTATAACAAACCCACAGCCTATATCGTACTGAATGGGCAAAAGCTGGAAGCATTCCCTTTGAAAACTGGCAAGGGTGCCCTCTCTCATGACTCCTATTCAACATAGTATTGAAAGTTCTAGCCAGTGCAATCAGGCAAGAAAAACAAATAAAGCGTATTCAATTAGGAAGAGAGGAAGTCAAATTGTCTCTATATGCAGATGACATGATTGTATATTTAGAAGACCCCATCGTCTCAGCCCAAACTCTCCTTAAACTGATAAGTAACTTCAGCAAAGTCTCAGGATACAAAATAAATGTGCAAAAATCACAAGCGTTCCTATAAACCAAAAACAGACAGAGAGCCAAATCATGAGTGAACTCCCATTCACAATTGCTACAAAGAGAATAAAAAATACCCAGGAATACAAAAAACACCTAGGAATACAACTAACAAGGGATGTGAAAGACCTCTTCAAGGAGAACTACAAACCATTGCTCAATGAAATAAGAGAGGACACAAACAGATGGAAAAACATTCCATGCTCATGGTTAGGAGGAATCAATATCATGAAAATGGCCATACTGCCCAAAGTAATTTATAGATTCAATGCTATCCCCATCAAGCTACCATTGACCTTCTTCACAGAACTGGAAAAAAACACCTTAAATTTCATATGGAACCAAAGAGAGCCCACATAGCAAAGACAATTCTAACCAAAAAGAACAAAGAACAAAGCAAAAGAACAAAGCTGGAGGCATCAGGCTATTTGGATTCAAACTATACTACAAGGCTACAGTAATCAAAACAGCATGGTACTGGTACCAAAAAAGAGATATAGACCAATGAACAGAAGAGAGGCCTCAGAACTAACACCACACATCTACAACCATCTGATCGTTGACAAACCTGACAAAAACAAGCAAGAAGGAAAGAATTCTCTATTTAATAAATGATGTTGGGGAAACTGGCTAGCCATATGCAGAAATCTGAAATTGGACCCCTTCCTTACACCTTACACTAAAATTTACTCCAGATGGATTAAAGATTTAAGCATAAGACCCAATACCATAAAAATCCTAGAAGTAAACCTAGGCAATACCATTTAGGACACAGGCATAGGCAAGGACTTCATGACTAAAACACCAAAAGCAATGGCAACAAAAGCCAAAATAGACAAATGGGATCTAATTAAACTTAAGAGCTTCTGCACAGCAAAATAAACTATCATTAGAGTGAACCAGCAGCAAACAGAATAGAAAAAATTTTTGCAATCTATCCATCTGACAAAAGGCTAATATCCAGAATCTACAAAGAACTTAAACAAATTTACGAGGGAAAAAAAAAACACCGCCACCACCATCAAAAAGTGGGTGAAGGATATGAACAGACACTTTTCAAAAGAGGACATTTATGCAGCCAACAAACATATGAAAAAATGCTCATCATCACTGGTCATTAGAGAAATGCAAATCAAAACCACATTGAGATACCATCTCATGCCAGTTAGAATGGTGATCATTAAAAAATCTGGAGACAACAGATGCTGGAGATGATGTGGAGAAATAGAAATGCTTTTACTCTGTTGGTAGGAGTGTAAATTAGTGCAACCATTGTGGATGACAGTGTGGCAATTCCTCAAGGAGTTAGAAATAGAAATACAATTTGATCCAGCAATCCCATTAATGGATATATACCCAAAGAATTATAAATTATTCTACTATAAAGACACATGCACACGTATATTCATAGCAGCACTGTTTACAATAACAAAGATTTGAAATCAACCCAAATGCCCATCAATCATAGACTGGATAAAGAAAATGTGGCACATATACACCATGAAATACCATGCAGCCATAAAAATGGATGAGTTCATGTCCTTTTCAGGGACATGGATGAATCTGGAAACCATCATTCTCAGCAAACTGACACAAGAACAGAAAACCAAACACCGCATGTTCTCACTCATAGGTGGGTGTTGAACAATGAGAACACATGGACACAGGGAGGGGAACATCACATACTGGGGCCTGCTGGGGGGATGGGGTGACTAGGGGAAGGATAGCAGCGGGCGAGGGGATTGGGGAGGGATAACATTAGGAGAAATACCTAATGTAGATGACAAGGGGATGGAGGCAGCTAACCACCATGGCATGTGTACACCTATGTAACATTTCTGCACGATCTATACATGTACCCTAGAACTTAAAACATAATTTTAAAAAAGTAATTTTATAAAGACATTTATGAGAAGTGAGAAACTAGGCTATTCAATGATGATAATAAACTATTATCTGTTGTGTGTATTATACATGTTTTCAAAGCAATTATTTCTTAAAGTTGCATGCTGAAATATTTAAAATAAAATTCTGTGTAAGTTTACCTTGAATTGGCCAATAGTAACGAAAAAATATGTATAGGATAGGTACAAACACAAATTGGCCAGATACTGACAGCTGTTGAGGTTCAGTGATGGATACCTGTTGCTTCATTACACTCTCTCTGCTTTTGTTTTTGTCTGAAGGATCACATGATGCTCATGACAATAAATCAAAAAGAAGGAGAAGACCAGAAAAAAAGAGAAGGTAAAGGAAACAGAATAAAAAGAAGAGGAGGAAGAGGATGGAAAGGAAAATGAAAAAAAAAAAAAAACAATGAAGATGAAATTTGCATCTAAGGGTATCTACCATATACCAGACACTCTACTAAAGATGAGGGATACAGATATAAATAATTATAGGACATGTTGTCACCTTTCACAGTTCTACTCAGATATCTCTGCTGAAAACCAGGGTTTCCAACTCTTGTGTCAGGTCTTACAGATGCCCTTTGATTAATCTGCTACCCATGTATCTAATTAATGGGCACAGGCATTGCAGATGCTATGGCATATGGGAAGGTTCATCTAACTTCCAAGGGACTTTAGTCCCTTCCTGGATACAAGATAGGCATGTTGTGGAGATGGAATGATTGCATCTCACTGGTACCATGCCCCTTCACCTTTTTAAGTACACAGAGAAGGCATAAGGGAATTTATCTCACTTTGGAATTTGAAATAACATTTCAGAATCATCAATTTTATCAAAGTTTACTTTTAGAAAGTCATGATTGAAAGTACTAATTAGGGGAATCAGGCAAGAGAAAGAAACAAAAAGCATTTAAATAGGAAATGAGGAAGTCAAACTATCTCTGCTTGAAGATGCTGTGAATTCATTCCTGTAAGACCACATAGTCTCAGGTCAAAAGCTCCCAGATCAATTTCAGCAAAGTTTCTAGATAGAAAATAAATATACAAAAATTGGTATCAATTCTATATGCAAATAGCATCCAAGCTGAATGTCAAATCAAGAATGTAATCTCATTCACAATAGCCACAAAAAAATACCTAGGAACAAAGCTAACCAGGGAGGTGAAAAATATCTACAACAAGAATTACAAAACACTGCTGAAAGAAATCAGAGATGACACAACAAATAGAAAAACATTCTGTGTCCATGAAGAGGAAGAATCAATATTGTTAAAATGGCCATACTGCCCAAAGCAATTTGCAAATTAAATGCTATTTATACCCAACTAACAACTACATTCTTCACATAATTAGAAAAAATAATATTTGAAAAGTCATATGTAGCCGAAAAGAGCCCAAATAGCCAAAGCAATTATAAGCAAAAAGAACAAAACTGAAGGCATTACATTACCCAACTTTGAGCTATACTATAAGGCTACAGTAAACAAAACAGCATGGCACTGGTATAAAAACAGACACATATACTAATAGAGGAGGATAGAGAGCCCAAAAATAAAGCTACACACTTACAACCATCTGATCTTTCACAAAGGCAACAAAAACAATCAATGGGGAAAGGACCCCCCATTCAATAAATGGTGCTGGGATAACTGGTTAGCCATATGCAGAAGGTTGAAACTGTACCACCTCCTTACACCAAATACAAAAATTAACTCAAGATATATTAAAAACTTAAATGTAGAACTTAAAACTATAAAAAACTCTTTAACAAAATTTGGAAATACCACTCTAGATACAGGCCCTGGCAAAGATTTTATGAAGAAGATACCAAAAGTAATTGTAATAAAGATTGACAAATATGACCTTTTTAAACTAAAGAGCTTCTACAGAGCAAAGGAAATCATCAATGGAGTAAATAGACAACCCCCCAAAATTGGAGAAAATATTTTCAATGTATGCACTCAACCAAGGTCTAATATCCAGAATCTATAATAAATGTAAACAAATTAACAAGCAAAAAGCAAATAATCCTATTAAAAGTGCACAAAGGACATGAACAGACACTTTTCAAAAGAAGAAATATTCATGGCCAAAACACATATGAAAAAATGCTCAACATCACCAATCATTAGAGAAATGTAAATAAAAACCATCATTAGATGCCATCTTACATCAGTCAGAATGGCCATTATTAAATGATCAGATGTTGGTGAGGTTGCAGAAAAAAAGGGAATGCTTATACACTGCTGGTGGTAATGTAAATTAGTTCAGCCACTGTGGAAAGCAGTTTGGCCATTTCTCAAAGAACTTAAAACAGAGCTACAATTTAACCAAACAATCCCATTACTGGGTATATACCCAAAGGAATATAAATTGTTCTAACAAAGACACATGCACACATATGTTCATGGCAGCACAATTCACAATAGCAAAGTGTTCACATGGCATTGACCTGGTTTCCCATCAATGGTAGACTGGATAAAGAAAATGTGGTACATATGCACTGTGGAACATTGTACATCCATAAAAATAATTAAAAAAAAAAGAAAAAAGAAAGAGGTAATGCCCTTTGCAGCAACATGGATGGAACTGGAGGCCATTATTCTAAGCACACTAATGCAGGAACAGAAAACCAAACATTAAACTTTCCTACTTCTAAGGGGAGCTACATATTGAGCACACATAGACACAAAGAATGAGACAATAGAAGCTGAGGCCTGTTTGAAGCTGGAGGGTGAGAACTGAACAATTTTCTGTTGGATACTATGCTTATTACCTGTGTGACAACATAATATGTACACCAAACCCCCATGACACTCAACTTATCTATTGAACCAAGCTTCATATGTATTATTGAAACTAAACTAAAATTAAAATTAAAAAGCCATGATTTCACTCCATTTAATCTCTAACTGTATGTCTGATGGATACACTGGACTAGCTCTAGTGATTACAACTGTAAATAAGAAGGAAAAATAGATATGCAAGTACATTGAACACTCTAAAGGCAGGTCTGGGTCTTCAAAATTGCTATATTTCCAGAATGTAAGACCAGGCCTGGCATACAGTGGACACCCAGGAAAGGTGTGTTTAATAGAAGATAACAGAATAAGTGAATACCCTGAAAAGGGAAATAAAAAAGTAACATCTGTAAAAATGTGAAAAAGTTACAATGCTTCACCTTAGATAGCTGATAGCTTGGATGAAGAATTTAATTCCAGAGACCAGGTTATTTCAGACAAAGATGGAGAAAAAATAGAAGTATATTAAGCCTTGATATTTGAGCTCTTTATCATGAACTGGCTTCTTATATGGCTAAGGACCCTACTTATCTACCTGTCACTGCTTTCACTTTTTTCAATTAATTTATTCAAGTAAAGATTTTATAAATACTCTGTGAGCTTTTTTGGAAGACTAATTTTATACTTAAGACAATTAAGATATACATTTACCTCTTCACATATACTTTTGACCATTTAGTCATGATCATTCAAGAATCAGATGGGTTTCTTCATCATGAATCCTATTCATAACTGAGTAAGAAGAGTCCATATTTTCCCCAACACAGAGGCTCTGAAGGCTCTGAGCTACTCAGGTCTGTCACATATCACTTGTCTCAAGGAAAAGACAGCAACTGACCTGACAAGGAAATATCTGTAACCATCTGCTAACCAGAAAGTTGAAATGGACAGTTTACCAGTTAGAACAATTTTGATGATTTGCCTGACAAGCAACTAACCACTTCCTGCCATTCATAAGAGGAAAGTTATTCAAAGCAGTGTAAGGGCCATGCTTTGTGCAGCAGTACTGAGAACACTGTCTTGAAATCCAGGCTCAGTTTAAAACACTTTCATGTCACCACTATGGTTTAATGGGTTAAGAGTCCTTCGAAAACCTTGACATTTTGAAACTAATGTGATAGCATTTCCATCTTTCTTATAATCAATCCAACCATTGTAAAAGAGTTAGGAGCTTGCAGGCTGGTATAGAAAACCCCAGGCTGAAACTCTACCTCTGCATGTATCATTTGTGATGAAAGTCAAGTTCTATAGCATCCCAAAGCTCATCATTTCTTCATCTGTGAAAGGTAGTCATCTCCAAAGAGAAACATCATATTCCCTTGTATGGCTCAATGATGTGAGGAACCCTGTGTTACTTCCAATGTCTCCAAGCCCATAGTCAGAAATAAATAACCAAAATAAGGGTCAGAATGCATTTCACTATTGCTAGAGTTAATACCTTAACACTTGAAATTCATTTCCAAAGTTCACCTGCATTTTCTTAGGCTCAAGTGACTGCCCTCCTTTAGAACATTCTCAGAAATAAATCATTCATGCCTCCCTTTGAAGCTTTACTGCCCACTGGACAAGCCTCTCTGATGTCATCCCTATATGCCAATTCTCTATTGTTCAACAACTGGCTCCCTACATCTTCCCAAATACTTTGTGCTCTCTGGAACTGTTAATCCACACTGAACTCTCCTCAATATAACCTTATTCCGGTTTTCAAATACTTCCTTAACTGAAACCTAGAAGTTTGCTGAGAACACTGCTTCCGCTAGGGCTCTTTTAAGTAGACATATTTTCCCTCCTTGCATAGCCCCATGTACCATGTATCTCAGTGTCCTTCTTACTTCCCACTTGCATTCTCTAATGTATTTCTCCCTGTGTGAAACGGCACACACAGAACCCCTGTTCCTTTTATTCTTAACCCTTGTAAGTCTTGATTTGTTTGTCACAGACTGTGAAGGGTCTGGGGATTTTATCATATCTGAAGCCTACAAGTTAGCCTGCCACAGTTTTAGGTGTTGGTGGAAGATATAAGAATCATGGGGCATGAATTAAAGGTGTTATTTTTCACAGAAAGTTGTAGCCAGAGTATCAGCCTTTTCTGGCTCTGGTTCCTGGAGCCCTAATTCACATAGGCTGACAGAAAAAGAACCAAGTGACACCATGGGCTATGTTATAGGAGAGGACCCTGAGCTTAGAAAGCTGGGTCTTTGATCCCAGACAGTAAATATTGCTGACCTTTTCTCTGAAGAGAAACATTATCTCCAACTTCTAAAGTTGTTTGCTCTACAAATGCCCTTGGAAAGGTAGTCTGGAACAAAAGCGGACATTGTCTTTCCTCACAAGATGTTCAGAAACGTGAGAGACCCATGGACAATTTTCTTCCAATCGTGTTTACATCCCTCTTTATGAATACCAGAGTTTGGGATCCATGGACAATTTTCTTCCAACAGTGTTCACGTCCCTCTTTATCATATGAATCTCAGGGTTTAGGATCCGTATTTTCCTTCTCCTCACATGCACTGCCTCCTGGGCAATTTTATTCATTTTAATGATATTAACTATCAACCACTGATGAACTAATACTTTATATCTGTGGCATAGACTTCTGAGTTCTACACCTATACATTGATTTGCCTTCAGAATCCTTCTAGTTGTATGTCTTATGGATATATTGGATTCAACATGTCTACAATTAAACTCTTGTCCCTTCAACTCTCCAGATTTGGGCCACATAAATACATGACAGTTCCTGTGCTGTATATATTCAGTGTATCCCCCAGAGGAACCTGGCACCATTCTCTACACCTTGAGAAACTCACTCTGATGAACAAATATGGAGATCTCTTACCTTTTGACATCTAATTAATTTAGTCGATGGGAGCCACAGGCAGAAGACTAAAGGGATAAAGGGTGGTTTGGTGCTGCTCTTTATTGGTCTGGCTACCTCCCTGTCAGGTAGCCTCTCCTTAGGTTTGTTCTCCCAGGCTTCTGGTAACCACTCTGTCTGCTTGCCCTTTCTAGTTTGGAGTGGTTTTTCTCCATGTTACTAGCCCAGAGGTACTGCACTATCCTTCACTGCCTTCTTAAAAAACTCTTCTGGCACCTTTGGACATTATCCCTTTGTGAGACTCTCTAAATAATTCCCTTTGAATGAGCCATCACTTCTGCTTGGATTCTCACTGATACATTCAGCTGTGTAAGGCAGAAATGGGAGTGTCATGACTGGTCTCATTTCCCCATATCTCACCGATGACCAAATTACAGAGATTCTGATTCTCATATATTTAGCACAATTGTCTCCTTCTCTCCATCTCCACAACCACTGCCCTTCTCCAAGTCATCATCCTGTCTCACCTGGACTGCTGTATGGCCCCCTCACTGGTCTCACAATGTCTATCCTGGCACCTTATTAACACAATTTTCATACAGTAGTCAACCTATCATTAAATGGCGAACTAGGCTGTGCCACTCCCCTGACTGAAAGCCCTCACCTGTTTCCCACTTCATTCACTTAAAAATCAGAAACTCAACATAGTTTATGAGGCTCAGTGTGATCTGACTCCCAGAGCCACCCTCCTTCTCATTATATTTCACGTTCTGTGACCTTTTCTTGTTTTTCTGTGGTTTTTTTTTGTTGTTGTTGTTGTTATTCCAATTTCCCCTCTCTTCTATTTGAAATACTCTTATTCTGGCTAACTACTACTCTCAAATTCTAGCTTACATGTTATATTATTATAGAGACTTCTACTAATTCTCAATGTTTGATCTCTCAGCACAGTTTCCCTATTTGCTCCTCACCTAGCATTCGACTATGCAAAGACATAAAGAATTAAATAATTGTATTATGGTTGTTGAGAGAGGCAGGCAGCTGGAAGAAACACAAGAGAAGAAAAGGAAAGAAGTAAAAGAAGGAAGCCAAGCACACATGAATCAGCTATAAATAAGAACATGAGGCTAGGCAAGATGCAATTTTAGAAAAAAAGAAATAATAGAGACAATAAACATTATGAGTTAAGAAATGAAGAAGACAATAAATTTACATAGTCAATTAATTTAGAGTCTAGGACTGGAGGCAATAATCCCAGTTAGGACTATTTTAAAAATTGAGGCATGTGGTGAGGATGTTTTGGACTGTAGTGGTAGCAGTGAGGATTACAGATTCCTCACAGAATCTAGCACAATAAATAACTGACTTATGAGTGAGATTATTTTGTAGAAAGCTAAGTGGGACTTAGTAACAGAGTGGATAGGGGAGAGAAGTGGATAGAGAAAGGATGGAAGAAAGGAAAGTGCAAACATTGTAAAAAATCTACTAAGAGAAGGCACCAGATTTGGGACCTTAAAATTGAACTCACTTAACTCACGACAGTACTATGAAATAGACTGCATTACCTCACTCTTTTAGAAATAGGAAATAAAAGCTTAGGGTAGAAGAGATTAGGTTTACAGTTAGTCTCAAATTTTGGCTCTGCCACTTACCAGCTGCATGGCTAGTTACGCTAGGAAACAAAAATGAATAATAAAAGTACAGGGTTGTTGTGAAAGGAAATAATAGTTGTAATGAGTATACCTTGGACTTGATGTCTATTGCATCCAATGAAATAATGAAGTGATCTCCAAAAACTAAAGCAAATAACACATATAAAAGGTGAAATGATGATGATGATAACAATAATAATAAAAGATGTGAGGTCAGAATATAGAATCCAAAGTCAACAGAGAAACTGGAAATTAGGGGTGTTTCTGCAAGCAAGGAAACAACACAGAAGGTGAGCCCAATGTGTGCCCAAATACTTGACTGACTGCAAAGTTCATAGGCACAGGGGAGGCCCATAGAAGTCCAGGCTGAAAAAGCAGAAGTGGGAAATGGCAAGGGTTGGAGAGATATATAAATAGGTGCAGACCGCAGGAGAGGCAAGTTTGCAGTTTGATTCCAGGAAACTATCTTCTAGAAAACAGCATAATCTTCAGAGGAGCATGACAGAATTCAGAGTTGCTTTAGCCACATCCCATATATTTTGATAATGAAAACAGGAAAATTTGCAGCATTGGATGTTATATAATGAAAAAATGAAGGCTGCAAATCAATGAGCTAAGCCAGGGGTAGACAAAGTATGGCCCACAACAAGTTCTTCTCTGTCACACAAACTAAGAATGGCTTTCAAATTTTAAACAATATGGTTAAAAAAAGAAGAAAAAGAAAATAATGTAAGACAAAGACTGTATGTGACTCTAATCCTAAAATATGTATTATCTGTTTCAGGATAAGTTTGCTGAATCCTAATCTAAAGCACTTCTTAACAACCTAGAGAAGAAAAGAAAGAAGAGGGAGAAAAAACTAAACAAAATAGTTACCAGAAAGAGGGATATAAAGACAACAGTAGAAATAGATGAAATAGAAAACAATAGAGAAAATAAAGAAAACAAAACTTGTTTTTATAAGGTTAATAAAATTGATAAGGCTGGGAGTGGTGGCTCACACCTATAATCCCATAACTTTGTGAGGCCAAGGTGAGTGGATCACCTGAGGTCAGGAATATGAGACCAGCCTGGCCAAGCTGGTGAAACCCAGACTCTACTAAAAATACAAAAATCAGCTCAGTGTGGTGGTGGGTGCCTGTAATACCAGCTACTCGGGAGGCTGAGGCAGGAGAATTGCTTGAATCCAGGAGGTGGAGGTTGCAGTGAGCCAAGGTTGCACCATTGCACTCCAGCCTGAGGAGCAACAAGAGTGAAATTCCATTTCAAAAAAAAAAAAAAGATAAATTTCTAGGACAAACTAATCAAGAAATAAAGAAAAAAAATAGAAGGCATGGCTGGGCACAGTGGCTCAACCTGCAGTCCCAGCACTTTGGGAGGCCACGGTGGGTGAATCTCTTGAGCTCAGGAGTTTGAAACCAGCCTAGGCAACATAGTGAAAACCCGTCTCTACTAAAAATACAGAAAAACTGCAGGCGTGATGGCACACATCTGTAGTCCTAGCTACCTGGGAGGCTGAGGTTCGAGAATTGCTTGAGCTTGGGAGGTCAAGGCTGCAGTGAGCCGAGACCAGGGCATTATTCTCCAGCCTAGACAAAAGAGTGAGACCCTGTCTCAAAAAAAAATAAATAAATAAAATAAAAATAAAAACAAATAAAAAGAAAATAAAGAGAATGAAGGAAGCCTCATCACTACAGATGTGACAGATACTAAATAATAAGAAAATATTATGAACTTTTTGCCAATAAATTAAATAATTTAGGTAGAATGAAAAAAAAATTTAAGAGATATAAATTACCAACCTCACTTAAGAACTAATATATAATCTGAATGGCTTTATATATGTTAAATAAATTGAATATACATTTGAAAATCTTCCCAGAAAATAAACTCAAGGCTGAGATGATTACCTTTGTGAATTCTGCTAAATATTATAAGAATATACAATGTTACTAAAATATGCCTGAATTCTTTCAGAGAGTAGAAGAGGTGGGTACATTTTCTAACTCATTTTTTTTGTGGCCAACGTAAATCTCATACCAATAACAGAAAAAGACACTACAGAGAAGAAAACTATAAACCAATACCCATGATAACAATAGGTTTAGTATTCCTTAGCAAAATATTATCCAGTCAAATACAGCATTATATAAAAAATAGATACATCAAGATCAACTATGGTTTATTCTAGGATTGCAAACTTAATATTTGAAAATGAGTCAATATACTTTATGATGTTAACTAAAAAATAAAAATATCATCTCAATAGATACAAATATCCTTTGACACATTCATCCATTTATGATAACGAAACTCAGCAAACAAAATAAAAAGAAACTCCTTCAACATTATATAGAAAATACAAACATTTGCAAAACCTCTACAGCTGTGATCGTATTCACTGGTGCCAGACTGACTTACCCTAAGATTTGGAACAAGGTAAGGTACTAGCGTTATTACTTCTATTCAATATTGTACTAGGAAGTCCTGATCAGTGCAATAAAGCAAGACAAAATGCACTGAAATAAGAAAGCATGATGTCACAGATAATGTGATCATCTATAGAGAAAATCCTAACAAATCTACAAATGAGTGACTGTAACTAATAAACATTGAAAATTTATAATATTCAAGGTCTACATACAGTATTAATTCTATTTCAGTCATGGTAGCATTAACAATTGCAAAAGAATTATGAAGATACTGTTTTACAGTGGCATGGCAATATGAAAAACTTAGGGTTGAATTTAACAAAAATATATACAAAATCTATATAATGAAAATAACAACACAAGAGAGAAATCCAAGATTTAAATAGAGAGGTATATGATACTGATGAATTTAAAGGCTGAATATTAAGATGTCCATTTTCTCCATATTGGTATATAGACCGGATGCAACTGAAATAAAACTGATGCTTCTCTCATTTGTATATGTACTAAAAACTTCACAGATGAGACAGGATGAGAGCACTGTTATGATCCAGACCAAATTCTATTTTCAATCCCATTTTTAGTAAGCCTTCTACAGATGTTCAGCATTACTTAGGGAATATATTTTAGTTGTGTCAATAAATTTGGCATGGGTATCTTTGATCTAGAACAGTCCTGGAAGAAAATTGTTCATCAGAAGAGATTTGAAAAGATGTTTGGACCACCACCTATAGAATTACTTATGCCTCATTCATTTTCATGGCATCACTCATTTTATTTTTTACCATGTAACCCTTTATACTAAAACAGAGTAAGGCAATATGATGGGATTCACTGGTCTGTCTTAACACATACCCTTCTACCTGGCCTAACAAAAATGACAGAATAGTTTACTGAAGACTTGGTTATTGTGCCAGCTGGTCGGCAACACACTGCAAGGTGGGGACGGCATCCCACAAAAGGAAGTATGTGCTCTTAACTGTAATCAATATATAGTGCTGTTTCTACATCAGAACACTGAGCTCTGGGAAGGAGTGAAAGTATAAACAGGCTCGCCACTATTATGCCAAATGACTCATGCAAACGCAGTGTTTTCCATGGGTGTACATTAGATTGAGGCTTATGTAGATGTCTTGGTTCTCAAGATAACAACGTTTGCACCAAGGTACATAAAAATGATTCCAGTCAACTGAAAGTTGAGACTGAAACCTGGCTAGCATAAAATATTCTCTTTGTCTTGGGAATCATGCACTTTTACCACTATTGTGTCCATGGAAGTGTTCTTTCTTTCCTGATCTCTTCTATTACTCTCTACTTTCCTTCTTTATTTATTCTGGTTGACATAGTCTAGCTTTTCTTGATCTATAGACTATTGTCTTTCTTCAGTTGTGAAAAATCTTTACTCATTATCTCTTTATAAATTCCCTCTTTTCCATTCTTATTATTCACTTCTGGGACCCAGTGCTAATTAGTGTTACATTAATTCCCTTATCCTCCATATGATTTCATATTTGCTCTCTTTATTGTCCTGTGATACATTTTCTTTCAGGTATATGTTTTAGTTTATACATTTATTCTCTCTTTGCCTACATCTAATCTTTTTTATAACCCATCCATTCAGTATTTTATCATTTTTGATAGCCTTTGGTTGCTAGAACACTTTGGCAGGATTCCACATTCATTCGTCTATTTTATGCATGGTTTTATTCTAAATATATTATTTCTAATTATTTTTTTAAACTGAATTCCTTGGTTTATTTATATATATTATCTTTGTTTATGTTGGCTTTCACTCACAGAGTTGTGTTTTATCAGCTTTAATTACCATCTAATAATGGTTGATTAATTTTAATTTAAAATTTTTGAGCTCCTGTGGCTTAGACATACTTTTCTTGAAAATAATATCTGCTGGAATCCAGAAGACAAAACTCACCTGCTACTACTTTATTTCTCCCAAAGCAGTTTCAGCTTCACACCTGAGTCTCAGATTTAGCAACTCTACCTTGCAGCCTGCAGATATTCTTTGGTGTATCTGGGAAGCCACACTGTTTAAAGTCAAATCAGTTCCCCTAACCTAGCTATGTGGCCCATCGGACTTCTTCTCAGGACTAAAGAACAATAAAAACATTGTGCCAGGTATTTAAACCTTAACAGTTAGCATTCACAGTTAGCATTTGAATGCACATTTATTGATCTATAATGAAGTCTATATAGTGCTCCACACACATCTGTCCTTACTCCTATAACTACCAGATTCAGGTTGTCTGACATTTGTAGAGAGTATTGCAGTGAACAACAGTTAATATTTGTGCAATGTTTTCTACACTCCAAAAACTGTTCTAAGCACTTTACAGTCATTATCTCATTTAATAAAATAATCATCCAACGACATGTTTGCTATTATTATTATTGATATTTTATGAGCAAGAAAACAGACTTAAATAACTTACCCAAAGTTATACAGATAACAAGTGGCTAGACAAGTTATAGAACTCCAGCTGTTTGATTCTCAATCCAATGTTTGATATATTTTTATTTTTATTTTTATTTTTTTTTGAGACAGAGTCTTGCTCAGCCACCCAGGCTGGAGTGCAGTGGTGCAATCTTGGCTCACTGTAACCACTGTTTCCTGGGTTCAAGTAATTCTCCCATCTCAGCCTCCCGGGCACATGGGATTATATGCACCTGCCATTATGCCAGGCTAATTTTTGTGTTTTAGTAGAGATGGGGTTTCACCATATTGGCCACACTGGTCTCGAACTCCTGACCTCAGGTGATTCGTCCTTCGTGGCCTCCTAAAGTGCTAGGATTACAGGCATGAGCCACCACGCCCAGCCAAATATTTTTAGTAGAATTACTTTCTGCATACAGTTATAAGTGAACCATTTAATCAGTTTTGACAGATGCATATCAATATGAAGAATATTTCCACCCCAGAAATCTCCCCCCCCATTAAGGAGAAGCTTTGCTTTGTAATCTAGCATCATAAATTAGTTTTGTCTATTCAAGACTTTCAAGTAAATAGGATCATACGATACATAGTTTGGGGGTCTGGGTTATTTTACTCAGACACAAAAATTTTGAGATTTATCCATTTTGTTGCATATATCAACAATCCATTCTTTTTTAAATGATAGATATTATTTTACTTATTGGATATACTAGAGTTTGATAATTCACTTTCCTTTTGATGCACATCTGGGTGATTTCCAGTTTGGGATTTGTCAGAACCGTGAAGGGTCTAAGAGTTTACTCAACATGTGTCAAGTTAGCTCAACATAGTTTCATGAGTGACAGCTGAAGATATGGGACCCCTGGATCAGAGCCAAGCATGGGAACAAGCACATTCATTATGTTTACACTGGGCTCCTCCCCCACAACTCCCTCAGATCCAGTGGGAGTAATGCAGAGTGGTCTATGTGGATGGAGAAGGCACAGTGGGTTTGTGTTATGTCAGTCAAACTCTGAACTTCAGAAACTCAAATCTTTTATAAAGGACTTTAAGAAAACCTATCTGACCTTGTTTCTTGATAGAGATATTCGTTTATTATAATTGCTAGTAAGCAAACTTCCCTATGCTCCATAGGGATACCCTATCTGTATCTTCTGAGACTGTTTGCTACAGAAACATCTTAAAAAGATAATTGGTGCCCCTACTTGAAAAATGAGCAGAAACGAGAGGCCAATGGAGGACTGCCCCACCCCCAACAGGGCTATTAAGAATAAGCAGACGTGAACATTTCTGCACAAGAGTTTTGTAGACATATGTTTTCATTTCTCTCGGATAAATGCTTAGGAGTAGAATTGTGTAGCACAGATCTGTATGTGCTTAACTTTTAAAGAAGTGTTCTAAAGTTATAGCATTTACATTCTAATAGCAACACATAAAACGCTGGCTCCTCCCTATCTTCTCTGATGTTAGATGTTATCAATCTTTTTCATTTTATTTCTGTGTAGGAGAATTTCATTGTGGTTTAATTTTCATTTCTCTGGTGAATGACAATGAGCATTTTTCTTGTATGCCTACTGGCCTATTGTATGAGATCTAACAGCTTTCCTTGCCAAACATCTTAGAAGCTGAACATTCCAGGTTACATAAATTTTCTACTAGAAGGACACAGTAGTTCAGAAGGCCACAGGTTAGTGACTGAATACAGCCACAATTTTATTATTTTTAAAAAGATATTATTGGCTGTAACCATTAAATTATACTTCATAAGAACACAACTACTTCCAAGTATTTTTTCATTTTTAATTTTAGATTTACTTATTTATTTGAGATCAGATCTCTCTATATTGCCCAGGGTAGCCTTGAGTTTCTGGGCTCAAAGCAATCCTGCCTCAGCCTTTGAGTAGCTGGAACTACAGGCACGTACCACCATGCCCACCTCACTACTTCCAAGTTGTAAACTTCAGCTAATTCTGTGCCATTTAATAAATATTTTAAGGAGCTAGTTAGAGCATAATTTCTCTTTTGTGGTTTCCAAAATGAGCTGAAGGAAACAGCTTATAAGATGTTTAAAGAATATTTTCCTAAGGGTTTAAACTTTTTACAGGGAAAAATTAGGCATTGCTTTTGTTTTATTTTTAAATTGTGTTAACTATTTAATGGTAGGGAGATGCCACTTCTATGTATAATTGTTTATTGTTTACAAGAATGAAGCAAAATATTTTGGTTCAAATTCCAGCACTGCCAGATGCTAGCCAAGTGACTGTTCGGCAAGCCCCTTAACAACCCTCTGAAAACTTTGCTTTTATCTTTCTCTTTAGTAGACTGTAAATATTACCAGCTCTGCAACTCTGAGTTTTAAGGAGGATCGAATGACATTGGGGTTAAAACAGTTTAAAGACTCTCAAGTGTATCTCATAAAAAAGATAAATCTGTACTCAAACATATGGAAAAATATTCTATCTTGCAAGTTTTCCAAGAAATACAAATCAAAATAGAGATAACATTTTAGTAGTTTTGCCAGTGGCTGAATAAATTAGTAGAGTACTTTCAGAAAACGGCTTAGCAATATATTTCAATTGTCCAAAAATGTTTATACTCTGAATTAGTAATGATATAAATAGGTCATGTGCATTTTATTGTCATTTACCAAAGGCTTCCTATGTCAGGTATTGGACTAAGCACTTTACATGTATTGAATCATTTAGTGCTTCTCCTTAAAACACAAAACAAAACAAAGCTCTATGAGGTAATTATTACCGTCAACATTGTACAAGTGAGAAAACAAGCACAGAGTTGTAAAGTCACTTGTGTTAGGCTTCATAGCTAATGAGGTAGGAACTGAAATTGATTCAAGGGGATTTAGCTTCCAAGTCCACGTTCTTTGCTACTCTATTTAACAACTTCTGGAAACGCATCCCAAGAAAGCAATCCTCCAAAAAAGAAGAAGAGGTATTGAGTTATGTCCTGATGTGTTTTAAACATACTTGCAAACTTCATAATAATTTTAGTAAAATTTCTGCAGATGATAATATATGAAGTCACTGGGTTATTATATAACACTTTAAATAATCAAGAAAATTAACAGGTATAGTGTGTATGTTTCATAAAATTAAAAAAAAAAAGAAAACATTTAAAGGTACCTGAATTTCTTATTATTATGCTGGGTTGACAGGATTATCAGAATTGGAGGTTCTGCCTGTGCTAACATTGTAAGTTTCCCCATTTTATGTTGAAGTGTATAGAAATCATTGGGACAAGTAATTATTGGACATCTAATATCTGACTGCATGGCACAGGACTCTAAGTGGTATGTAAACATCTTCCCATAAGTGACAAGACCAGGACCACAATCTGAGCAATATAATGAGAAGTTATTTCTTTTCATGAGTAAGCACTCATGAATAGTTTTTTGTTGTTGTTTTGAGATGAAGTCTTGCTCTGTTGCTCAGGCTGGAGTATAGTGTGCCATCTTGGCTCACTGCAGCCACTGCCTCCTGGGCTCAAGCAATTATCCTGACTCCGTTTCCCGAATACCTGAGTAGCTGGGACTACAAACGTGTGCCACCATGCCCAGCTAATTTTTGTATTTTTAGTAGAGATGGGGTTTCACCATGTTGGCCAGGATGGTCTTGATCTCTTGACTTCGTGATCTGTCCCCTTTGGTCTCCCAAAGTGCTGAGATTAGAGGCATGAACCACCATGCCCGGCCCATGAATAATACACCCTTCATGAGTAAGCATTCATAAGTAGTATAGTCATTCACCATTTGAATGAAAGAACACATACTATATTGTGTTAAAATCACAAGAATATTAAAAACGGGTGAACAATCAAACAGGTTGTCCCAGGAGAAGAAAAGTCAACTCATAGGCACGCTCCCAGATTTACGACATCTGCAAATTTCTCCATCAGAGAAGTGAAAGCTCTTTTTCAAGGACAGTCTTTTCTTTGCCCACATTCTTCCCCTACTCTAGGATAACAAAATAACTAGCCATTGAATGGCAGAAACAGATTCCTTGGTGGACCAACTCAAAAGAGCACAAAGCCTAGAGTAGTGAGCTCCTTTAGAAACTCATGTTTTCTGTCCCAAAACACAGAAGCCTGTAGACATATACGTCACTACATATATTTTCTTTGCTGCTGTAGTGGCTGATGCTGGGTCCTAAATGTCTTGCACATAATTTTCACTATGAGGGGTCTCAACCCAGGTGGACAACTTGGAACAAAAGAAACGAAAAGCAGCTTAAGGCTTTGAAGTCTGCCAGACCTTGTTTTGGATTCTGGCTCTCCCACTTTCTAACTGGCGATCAACCGTGAGCATGTCATGTCATTAACCTCCCTGAGCCTGAGCTGCCATTTTTGTGCTGTGTGATCCTTGTGCAGAGTGCTATGCCTTCCTGCGCTTCCATTTACTCATTTATAAAATAGCAAACATAATCTCAGAGGGGTGCTGTGAGGAGTAAAATCGTTCAAATGGGTTTCATTTTTCTCAACTAAAAATTGCGGCTAAAAATGGTACTTTTGAAGATCACTATCATCTGTGCAAAGTGCTTAAGTGACTGACACATAGCAAAGTGTTCAATAAATAGTGCTTACTGTACTTTTTAAAAAGATGCACAAAATTATAATCTTCAGTGTCAAACTTGTGAAAATATAAAAAGTTTTTATTTATTTTGATTTGTATTCACCTACAGGAATAGGTGCTTGCAGGAAGAGACATCATCATTTAAGAAAGTGCCTAGCAAGCATGGGTTATTTTATTATTTTTACTATTAGAGTTTTAACCCTGTATGTAATTTTTTCTTCATAACACATAAAATGCAATAATTCTTCACTTATGAGCGCAAAAATAACCAATGCAGAAAAAAATGTGGTCAAAGCTGAGAGGCTGATACTTTTCTTAGTCCTCTATTCTTGTAAATTCATTTAAAGACACAAATGGCTAATACATTACAGTTTATTGAATTTTGGGATTTTTCACATTTTTCCTTAAAGTGGAATACTTGTCAACTCAAATATATGGAGATGTTGTTCATTTCTTTTTGTGTCTTGTAGAAAAGGACATAATGGGCTTATGAAACATTTATCACATGCAGCCCAAACGATCCTACAAAGCCTCTGATTGAATCCATTTGCCCCGGATAGTTTTCAAACAAAAGATGCCACTTCAGTGCCTGTAAGTGCAGCAAGTTGAGTACCTTTAGGAAAACATAAGCACAAATCACCTGTTCCTCCTCCTTCAATCTGATTAACTGCATTGAAATGTTTTATGAAAAGCAGATTTTTGATTTTAAGCATGGATAGTAAAATTGGTAGTTTCTCAACAATCACTTGTAGTTCGAAAACAAGTAGCTTCTCACCAACTACTTGTTAAACTCCTACTCTAAGCCTGATACTGGCCTAGAGGTGTGGATGTGAAGATGGGGATAAACGGAGATGTGAGCAACTGGTTTCATGGAGCTTGAAGCCAGGTGCTGGAGAGAGACATTCACCTCATATACACACTAAGGAGCACAGTGTCACAAACAGGCAAGTGTCTCTCAGAAGGAAAGGAAGGTGGTAGAGCTGATAGTAAAGAACCTGCCCGCGATCACTGGCTCAGGGCAGCTCACTTACCATTTGCTTGTTGAGTAATTAAATGAGCAACAGAGTACATGATTAAATCAATGTATGTGATTAGTCCTTGGGATTATTAAATTTTTCTCATTGGTAGCTACACTCTGAGGCTTAGATCCTAGACCTGAAGGAGCTTCATTGGAGACTTCCTTAAAGAGGTGACACTGAAATGTGAAGAGTGAGTGATTGTCAAAAGCTGTATTGGGAAAATAAATCCAGGCAGAGGAATAGCATATACAAAGGCCCTGTGGCAAGAAAAATCCAGATGCCTTAAGAGAACTAGACCATAGAGTCTCAGGAGTATGAGATAGGGCCTTGCTACCAGGTGCCCTACAGACCACGCTGAGGTTTTAGTCTTGTAGAAACAATGTATGGCCACTGAAATGTCTTAAATATTGAGGAATTAGTTTTACATGTTAAAAATAGCACCAATCTAGATTTTTAGTGGTTCTTAAAACTCAGTAACACTTATTTGGCAATCTCAAAATTCATCCAAGGAAAGAAAGAAGAAGAGTGATTTATAGTCACCTTAAAAGCCACACAGTCAGACATTAGAAGTCCAATAATTACTTGTAGTGCTTTCTGTAAATTTCAGCACGAAAGGAGAACTGTTTCAGTTTGGTTCTTGGCATCTCTTTGTACTCTTTTTTGTATTTTTTAAAATTTAATTTTAAAATGTAACTGTTATAAACTTGACCATAACTTGTGTGTGACAGTTGCATTTTTTTCTCCAAGAAAAAAAGCAATAGCATCTTGTAATCCAACATTTTCCTTCCATAGTAAATTGCCCACTTCTGCCAGTGCACTGGACCACTTTGGTAGCTCAGTTTACAACTGCTACTCCAAAACTGCTATGAGTTTCCTTAAAGGCATTATTTTGTACCACCTTGGTTTCACACTATTTCAGTTTCCCCCATCTGCTTTAACAAGGCTGCTGGCTTGTGTTTGCCCTACCCTAAATGGACAGAAAGTCCCAAGGGAATGAGATATATTCAGATAGAATTTTACAGACAGGGCTACAATTCCCTGTTGTGTAACTATGCTGCCTCTGAGACAAGGGGTTTGAGCTGTGTCTTTTCTCTTTGTACAAACTGCTAGCTTTTTATCAGTATAACAAAGTTTGAACATAAAACTGGAAACTACTGCCCTATTTCAATTTCAGGAAAGGAGAGAAGAAACAAGGTCAGCTCACTTCTCCACAACAGCTGTTTATCAGTGCGAACGTAAAGGGAGCCATCCAGGATCATTACCAAACATGTTCTACTAAGAGCCTTTAGGTGGCCTGGTGTCACAGACTGAAAAAATTGCTATAAAAGCAAAACTATGAAGATACTGAAAAATGAGAGTAACTATTTGTGTTCAGTATTCCAAGGATCTTGGGAGGCAACTAGGCATGAGAGGAGAAACAGCATAGGGAGAAATAAGCTCTATGTACCATTGGGCTGATCCATCCAAACCACAATTTCATCATATATATAATGGAAATAAGAACCTTTCATGGACAGTCAGGGCTGCTGTGATCATCTCTGCTGACTACATATTCCTGGAAAAATTGTTTACTGTTATTTTCTAGCTCGACCTCTTACTTTTACTTGTAATTATTTTCCACATCTGCTTTTTGTTTTTTCTTCTGCCTCCTGTACTGGAATAAAAGCTTCCTGAAAGCAAAGACCTTGTCCGTGTTGTCTGGCTCAGCACAGACACTGGCCCAGTGCAGCTCACTTGTCATTCACTTGCTGAGTAATCAAATGAGTGACAGAGTATGTAATTAAATGGATGTATGCAATTGGTTGTTGGAATTCCTAAATTTTTCTTGTCGGTAGCTGTACTCTCAGAGAAGTCATAAGTGTCTTTACGGTTGTTGTCTTTTGTATTAACCTGTAAAAAAGAGGGCTTTACTTACCCTGACTATCTCACAAGGCTGATATGGGGATAAAGTAGAATAACATAAACATATACGAGTGTTTTGTTATAAGGCAACTGGTATTTCAGGTAAAGGAAGAATAATGTTTTATATGAAAATAAAGGAAAGATGGGCTATTTAAATCATGAAGGGCCCTGACTTTTTTTTTTAAACAAAGGCCAAAAGTAGGATCAGTCACCACCATCAACAAAGACAACCACAACGATGGCACCTAAACCCATTGAGCACCCTCTGCCCCGACCAGATACTGCTCTATTTAATTCTTGTGAATGAGTCCATATAGCAGGGACTGTTGTTATCCCTGCTTTACAGATGAGGGGATGGGAAAGACCATTGAGAATTGCCTGAGTAACAGAAACAGCTGGGATTCAAACCCAGGCAACCTGACTGGAGTCTTAACTTCTTTCATGAACCAATTAGTGAGAATGAAGCAGGCAGCTTGAATACTGTCTCTCTACACCAGAGAGGCTGTACTTAAAGCCAGCACCCAGCTTTCAGCACCCAGGTGGTAAACAATAAATACTATTTGAGGATGAAAATGAAAAATTTAGCAGCCTCCATATGTGTTTGCCCACATACCTGGCTTTCCTCTTCACAGAATCAGGGAGACAAAGTTAGAAGTGGCTCTAGAAAGTTTTCATCTGGGTTTATATATATAGTTGGTATTTATTTTGTGATCACATTTTATTCTGTAGGAAAATGAATTTTAAAGCTGCACATATCATAAAAACCTAAAATGCTTTTAGTATCCATATTTCTCTTTGGTGGGTGGGGGTGGGAGGAGAAAACCTCTATTGCTAGAAACTCTTCTAAGGAAAGCTATAATCTACTCTAACTTGCTTGATGATACTTGATAAGTCATTTCACAACACTTTCTCATACCTACTAAAATGACTCTAAGCATCCAATTTATAATACTTCTATTGCTTATAAGAGGCACTTTGTTTACAAGAACTGTTGCTGAGAAGACGCATATGCATTAATTCCCCTAGTTCAGGAATTCCTTCTCATTAACAGCCAAGCCTGACAGACTTTCTGAATATGGAAAGGCCATACTCCCAATTTTAAAGACGTTGCCTGTTGGAGTTAATGAGAAAGAAATGACACACAGCTCAAATAATTATGGCTTTAGCATTTATGGAAAGAGCTTTGCCTGAATACTCCCGGGCTTTCAAGTTGGTGTTCCACTGCTTGGCTTGATTCTGCACAGAATTAAACACAGTTGCCGTGGGTGACTTAAAGTGCTGTGTAGCAAGAAAAACTGAGGGAGCGTGCTCTGAATTAAAATGGCATTCAGTAGAGACCCCTTTTTATGCTTTGAAGTATTGATGGCAGAAGGAAAAAATTCATTTACCACAGGGTCCATCTATAAACCTCTATTCCATAAGGCTGAAGATAATGAGTCTCCACTTGGGCATCTGGTCAAGAGTTGGGAAAACGAAGTTTGTGAGTAAAATCAAGGATCTGGCTTGCCATCCATCTACTTTGGTGGTACTTTGGTTAGTGTCATATGGCAACATTTTGACATATTAATATATCAAAAAATGTGCCTTTTATTTCCTCTCCACTATTTATTTTCTAATCATGGTAGTTTCAGAACTCTTCTTCATTGCTTTCAGGAAAAAGGTTATAATAAAACACAGAAGAACAATGGAAATAAAAAGAAAACAGTAATAATTTAAAAAGGAGTGACATTTATGTTCTAAAAGCTAGTGTTATGTGGTATTTGGCTCTGCACTTCAAAAATACTGAAGTATTCAGGACTTGAAGTATATGCCATATACAAAAAATTTGGAAGAATATGACTGGATCTAAATTAGTCTCCTCTCTAAGCCTATAATCAAGACCTTCAGGGGAAACCAATGAGAAGAGAAAACTAACGGGTTACATAAAAGTTAAATGCTGGTATAAGCTCCTGAAGAGCTCCTAGTCTCTGCAGAGCTGGTCAGCACAGTTGCCACTAGTCACACGTGGCTGTTTACATTTTAAATAATTTAAAAGGGCAGTTCCTTAGTTGCATTAGTCATGTTTCAATTGCTCAATAGTCAGATAAAAAATTTCTGTCATTGTAAAAGTTTCCATTGGCCAATGGTGGTTTAAAGTAAGGGATCATTTGTTTATTGTTCACTTGTTTATATATTGTGGCTACCTTGTGTTATGGAAACAGAGTAGTTGTGTCAGAAACAGTCTGATTCATGAAGCCTAAAATATTTACTTCCTGTCCTTGACAGGGAAAGTTCACTGACCTGATCTAAAGAGATAGAACATTGAGCAAAAGTTTTACTGTGATGGCCCTATTTTTTGTGTGTTGGAGACAAGGTTTTGCTCTGTCACCCAGACTAAAGTGCAGTGGCATGATCACAGCTCACTGCAGCCTCAACTACTTGGGCTCAATTTATCCTCCCACCTCCGCCTCCTAATGTAAGTAGCTGGGACCACAGACATATGTCACCACTTCTGGCTAAATTTTTTTACTGTTTGTAGAGGCAGAGTCTTGCTATGTTGCCTGGGCTTTGACTCTATTTTTTTAATACAGTATTAAAAAGGTATTTTAGGCTGGGCACAGTGGCTCACGCCTGTAATCCCAACACTTTGGGAAGCCAAGGGGGGCATATCACTTGAGGTCGGAAGTTCGAGATCAGCCTGACCAACATGGAGAAACCCCGTCTCTACTAAAAATACTAAATTAACTGGGCATGGTGGTGCATGCCTGTAATCTCAGCTACTGGAAGTGGTGGAGGCCAAGGCAGGAGATTCACTTGAACCCGGGAGGCAGAGGTTGTGGTGGGCCGAGATCGCACCATTGCACTCCAGCTTGGGCAACAAGAGTGAGACTCCATCTCAAAAAAAAAAAAAAAAAAAAAATGTATTTTACTCCTTTAAAAAACAAAAAACAAAAATTGAAGAGCTCCTAGGCTCCAGAACCTCCAGCAACCTTGGTCACAGGAAGGACCTGGAGGTTATCAAAACCATAGTTGTACCTGGAGAGGCCCTGAGGTCAGGACCAAGAATCCATGCTACAGTAACCCTCACATCTTCACTACTAAGGGCAGGAATGGACAAGGTGCATTCCTGGAGACGGATTCATGGCTAGTAAAAATCATGCATGCCAAAGGCTCAGAGCAAAGCCTCATAGAAAATGTTCATGTCATGGGCTTTAAAAAAGTATCTTGGTAAATAAGATCCAGGCTTGCAGACTATGTGAGATAAATAATTTTAAAAAGATTGAATATATTTCTACTAAACATTGGAATGGGTATTTGAAAAACAAAGTGAAGTTATCGAAAACAACCAAAAGTTCAATTTTTTGCGCTAGTAATCTTATGACCTGAGATTTGTACCTATTACAATACACAACCATACAGAAGGCTATGCTAATTATTGCTCTCAGTATTAAGCATTGTCTAATCATCTTGCTATCTTCTCTTAGACTTCTCCAGTGGAATAACTGGCAATTAACATAGGTGGTGATAAGTTTCCCTTGAAAAGAGGTTAAATTTTTGTTTTTAAATGCCTTTAAAAATTTTATTGATTTTTAAATAATACAAGAAGATAACCTTTCATATTTAAGTGACTTAAAAGCAAAGCCATAGAGCTAGCATGACATTTAATATGATTTAATGTTACAATAAAGTCTATTTTTAACAATTATTTATGAAAAACTAAAGTCTAGAAATATAATCATATTTTATGGGCATGGAGTTTTTATTCAATATCCTATGTTCCAAAAAGCATTTAAAGAGGTTTTCCAAAAACAATGGGGATTTTTTATGTGACATTTCAGACCATTTTAATTTGAAGAATCCTATGTTACCTGGTATTCCATGTATCTAAATGTTATTAGCAAACTTACCCAAACATTTGCTGTAGAATGCCTTACCAAATCCACAAAGTTATACACCTTAGCCTTTCTATGAGGATTTAGTATTTATTTAACATTCATTTTTAAATAAATGAATTAATTAACAAGCAAAAATTCTTAATAATTTGTGACATTTCCAGTTCCCACAATTAGAAACCAGCAATTTATGGAGGTATGTAGGGGAAGATTTAACGGTGATGGCAGCAAGAGAGATATCAACCAAGACTCTGATATTTAGAGAGGAGTCAGAGAATAAAAAATTTAACAAAGGATCATATTAACACATAATCCTATAATGCATACTCCCGGAGATTAAATCATAATTTTGTCTGGGGCAAGCCACTATTTAAGAAAGCACAAAGGTATAAAAATGCATTTGACATTGTTTCTCATCAAAAAGGTTTCAAAAAGTCTTAGAGTACCAAAGCGTTAGACTTATGTATAACATTTTGTTGTGGATTTTTCAATCATGCTAAGTAAATTAGCAATAAAACATCTACGTGATAATTAAAGGTCAATTCAAATTAGAATAATAAAATGACAGTGAGAAAAAAAAAGAAATATAAGAAAAAAACTAATGAGTATAATCATCAATTATTTCTGCACATATATTCTGAGCACTTG
This sequence comes from Ateles fusciceps, assembly GCA_036589455.1. Lineage (NCBI taxonomy): Eukaryota > Metazoa > Chordata > Mammalia > Primates > Atelidae > Ateles > Ateles fusciceps. The sequence continues at coordinate 1,731,425 of JAZHEH010000299.1, forward strand.
ACTTTAAGTGTAATTCCTTTGCCTTGATAGTCTTGTTAACTAACTATATAGTCTCTAATGAGCCTGGATCCTGGTGAAAGAAAAGATAAGAAATACATAGCTTATTCATTAACAGAGTTTATCAACAGGCTTGTTTTTAGCTCCACTGAAAAAGAGAACTTAAACTATTAGCTCTGAGAAGTGAGGTGTAAAGAAAAACACAGCTTAAGAATACTGAACTTCCAAAATGTAGACGTTTATCAGAGTACACTCTTTAGCCCTTGATATCTTTCCACAGTAAACAGGGGTTGATTAGGGACACAAATCAAAACTGAATTTGCTTATTGTGTGACTTGAAAGCCCTAGCAATGAAATATGAAGGATTGTTACAAAAAAAAAGGTCACCGTTTTATTTATCTTCTGTCATCTCGAAAGGGAAACAAATCTCTGAATGTTAAATTGTCCCATCATCAGATGACAAATTTGTAAATGGTGAGTTCCTACTCTTCAGCAAGGAAGTAACTCTAATAAATCAGTATTCAAGTGGCATTTCATACAACAATGATATTAGTTAGACAAATGTTCTGGGTAAGTCACGAATTATGACTGATAAGTAATAAGATGTTGCCCAGTCATAGGCAAACATATTCATGTTCTCAGAAGCTTCTTCTGAGCTTAAAGAATGCATTTAGCAGCTAAGATATTCTATGCTATTAGCTGTGTAAGGATAAAACTTCTCAGAAAATGAGCAAACTTTGGGATAAGATGGATTGAGTGTTAAAATCTTATAAATGCCGTTAGCTATGTAAGGATACAGCTCATCAGAAGACAATGAGGAAACTTTGGAATTTAACACTTTCTATAATGCAGAGTTTGTGTCCTAGTGTCATTGAGCCTTGGACACCCACTCTGTGTTACAGCACTAAAATTCCTTGAGTCTTGAGCTTCACGTTTCACTCATAGCATAACATTGTATGATGCCTATCCGCAAACTTTCTGATACTCAATACCTTACCCTATAATGTGTACCCCAGTAAAAATTCTTGCCTACACTTATGTATTTGTTTTCTTATTGGAGTTGATACACATCCTCATCTTTAAGGAGTGACACAGACAAGAGGATCTTCATGAATTCCTCACAGCCTACTGAATTCAGCTCAGCACAGCAGAAAGAAATTTCCATTGTTAGCTATTACTGTGTGCTAATAAAATTTCAGATGCTTTATTTAAATTATTTAATCCACTCCACAATTTTGAATGTAAAGTTTGCTATTCTCACTTCAAAAATAAAAAAATGGCTTTGAGAGGTTAAAAAAAAATGTTATCCAAGCACTCACAGGCATGAGAGGTCATGGATGTCCTTAGAACAGAAGTGAGGTCTTTTTTATTACAAAACCTACGGTTTTTTAACCACTCTGGTATAACAATTTTTCTTACTCCAAGATGGCCTCAATCTCTTTTTCAGAAATGTCACTTCATTTGTGTAATGTTCCTGCTTTCCATGACCCTTAGGATCTCCGTAGAAACATGTTATTCTCAAAGAGCCTGCACCCTGGCAAGTCTCAAGGGTGAACACATCGGCTGGTGGGCTGTGGGTAGCAGAATATAAATACAATCCAGAAAAAAAAATCACATGTGATATTTCGGCTTGCAAATGACAAATGGTACATGGCGAACTCTCTAGAAGAGATGACTGTGTGTATAGCTAGCACTGTCTCCATGAGAAAACGTAGCTCTTCTACAAAGTAGCATGAATGGCATTAGTGACTGTCAAATGGAGGTAGTGTTTTCTGTGATAGCTTGCACAACCATATACTTGCTGAACTGCATTTCACACTGTGATGACAGCCAACATGCCAATGCTCGATCTACCAATGGTTATTAGGCTACTCCGAAGGAAGGTAAGAGGAAGGATGTCTAGCTCTCAGGTTGGCACACCCTGGGATTCAGTATCAAGGCAAGTGGGGATGTTCTTGAAATACTGAAGAATGTGATAAAATCCCTTGCTTGGAGGAAACTTTAAGTGAACATGGATAATTTACAAAAATAAAGATTACATAGTTTTCCAGGTCATTTTCTATAAGAATTCATGCACATCTAGCCCCAGGTAAAATTATGATATATGAACAGCTTATCTCATATTTTTAATGAACGTTTTTCAATAATTATGATTCCTCTCATGACTTCGAATTTTCTTGTAATTTTAGAACTCATTTTTATACTCTGACCTCAGGAATTTGCTCTCTCCAAATAGTATGTGTCACATTTCTCATCTTTCAAATTTGTCAAATGACTGATTCAGTGCTGGTCTACTTGCAGCTAATATATAACAATTGTAGCTTAGTATGACTAAGGAGGTTACCCAGCCCAAAAGAAAAAAAAAGGTTTACATTTTAATTTGTGCTCACATCTTAAGAGTGAATGTTGTATTAATAAGACTTCCTTATTCTTCAGCAGAGTCGAGTCACAGACAGAGCTCTGTGAATGGAGTTATGTTCTGTAGTCCTCAGATCAAAGCATTCATTGTCTTCACAGTGCAGGCCTTCAATGCCGGACTACTAGCCCTCCTCATCTGATTGCCTTTTCTAACGTGCCTGTTCTGGTGTCTTAAAATCCAGTTACCAAAGCATGTAACCAGGTTACGTTTCCCTCTGATTCTTCACTTCCAAATTGAAGTATACATAAATGTAATGATTTTTTTAAATAGCATTTTTTGGAACACTATCAAAGAATGATGCACATATGGCTGGATGTGGAAAGAGGAAGGACAAGAAAAATAAAACATGACCACCATACCAATAGGTGGAAAAGTAAGAGATACGGTGATGGTAACAGTATCTAACTCCATTCCATATGGCAGAGCTCACCACCAAGAAAGTGATGAGGAGGGAAGAAGAAAGGGGAGAACATATAAATAATTTGGGGCCACTGGTAATTTAGTGAATGTGATTATAAATATCCACATGGAGGAAGCATGTTAGTTAGGAAGACACAAACACTTCTATTTCCATTTTTGTAAGGTAGAGGTTTGCATAATGACCTTAGTAGTTTGTATAAACCCAAATTCTTAACCCTAAAACATGGCTCCATATGAAACAGCCTGTGCTAAAGCTCATAAACGTCAGAGGTATGGCCTCAGATTGGGACAATTCTAAAGTCCATCAATCGATTCCACCTTCCAGACACTCTACAGAAAATCAAATGTCAGAAAGAACCCAGGAAACTGTCATCAATCATCTACATACTTTTGGTGCACTTGAATGTACCCCCCTGTCATATAGACAAATTATCCAGATGTCAAACTAATTTTTTCAGTTTCCACTTGAAAGCTTTGTGTCACCTAGGTCTAGTCAACATTAAATTAATATTTTCCCTTTTCCCCCACTATTCTAAGGGCCATAACTCTGAACTCTTGCTATACAGTATGATCTGGAAAATATGGTTAATTTGACATTTCAGTTAACTGAATGATACCTTTAATATATGTATCATATTGATTTTGTATCATTATTTTTATTCATGTTTCTTGTCATATCTTATATATTTCTCCTGTTTCTCGGAAACCTCCTTGAGACTACATTTAAGCATCCTCATAGATTTCATGGTGTTCCTAATACCATGCATTACCTGATTAATAGATGCTTGTTGAGTGGATTAATCTACAACACGTGGGTGACTGGTATTCAAACAGCTACATTGCAAAGATGGACTAGAGGCAGAAAGTATGTCCCACATGAATGTATGTTTCTTGATCATACATAAAACATTTCAGCCCTATTACCTTATTATACCTGAAGGTCATCATTACAAATCTTAAAGGCTATTTAAAGAGGTCTAGTTGATAAGATGGTAGATCATGCCATACTCTTGTATAACACCCTTCCACAGTTGCCACTGCTCTTAGGATAAAAGCCACGGCCTACATACATCCTAAAATGACTTAGTTCCTGACTATCTCTCTACATCTGCAGCCTTGGCTCATACATTCTCTCTATTCTGTGTACTTCGGTCATATTTTTTTGTTTTTCACATCCTCAGAATCATAAAAATTCCTCCTACTGCAAGCCATTTAGCATGTTTAATCAGAATTATCTAACTTCTTTTCCTTCCCCAACAAGCCAATGCCTGTTCCTTCATTTTTTCTTGATTCAAGTATCATTCTCGCAAAAGAGTCTTTTGAGACAGCTTCTACCTTCAACATGAGTAAACTTCCTTAGTTATATGCCCTCATAAAACTCAGAACATGGACTGCAGTTTGTAACTATGAATTCATTTGTGACTTCGCTGGAATAAAGTCAAATTCCTTTCACCAGACTCTGAGCAACATAGAAGCAGGTTCTCACTTAGTTTGCTCACCACCAGACCACCAATGCCTAGCACAGTACATAGCAGAAATGAGTCATCCAGTAAATATTTGTGAGTGAATAAATGAATGAGGGTGTGATTTTTCTTCTAACTTAAACACAGATATTTTTCACTTGCAAGGTTATATATAAGGAGCTGTGAATATTTTAAATGGCAGGTAACTCATTAACTTAGACATTACGAAAATTATTTGGGATTCTTATTATTCTAAGCCCAATTACTCTGTTTCTTTAATCAAGTACACTGTCCATGGTAACAGTTAAAACCAGAAATGGCATGGGATTTGTTAGAGATTTTTGTCTATGTGAAAATGACTTCATACCCCTGGCTGGAACGTGAACTAACATTTATGAACAAGAGCATTCAAAGCAACATGACCCCTTCTGAATTCAAAGAATCACTGAATATGTCAATTACTGCTAGATAGACAGGCAGAAAAGAATACATTCTGGTCTGTACTTTTGTCCTGCAAGATGTATGCTCCTGTTCCATTTTCTGAATAATCTAGTAAAATTTAATTTACTTTTTCAATTTGTCTCCAGCCAAGCTTCCTTCTGTCAACTATGCAGACATTTCATGCTAGCCAAGTAGAGTAATAGGAGAAGGACAATGAGAATTAAATTACCTGTGCATTTGCGATCTGTGTCTTCTTTTTTTGACCCACTAATCGTCAACTTGCAGTTGAAGTTTTCCTCCCAGTATTCGGCAAACCATACATTTCTTCTGTTGTTTTCAAGTGTACGGGACGTAAAGTAGGCATCAAACCCTAAACAGAGTTTAACGACAAGGTCAGTGCTTGCAGGGCACTGCTGGCACATTCAGGAATAAAAATAAAATAAAAGTGATTTTTTTTCTTTGTTTTAGTGGACTGGATCCTCTTGCGTGTCAATCAAAAAAATTTGACAGAAGAAGGAAAAATATTCTAATTGCACTGATCTATGACTAAATTTCTAGTTCAATCTGACAGGTAGGTAGTTACTAACATAATTTCCATTTGTAGATCAGGAAACAGAGGGTTATAAGAAACAGTAACATGCCTAAGGTCAACCATTATGCCACACTCTGCATCCCTGACCATGTCAGCTCCTGATCCATATTATTTTAAGAACCTTCTTTCACTTAGCAATATTCTATTATGTAACTGACTTTCTAGTCAAATATGAAGGAAAAGTTTTTGAAGAGACTGTAGGTGAACTGAGCCCAATATAAACCCCAACCCTATGTACAAAGAGTGTCCAGATGAGCAGGAACGAGGAGGCCAAGCCCCAGGGAACTCTCTAGCTTCCACTTTAGGACAGTGTAATTTTAAATGTTCCTATGAGGTCATAGGATCTTGCAAACGCCAGAGTGGAAAAAGAGATTAGATTCAGTGTCCAAGGCCTAGGCTCAAATCCCAAATCTATGAATCTCACTCAGTCATGGAAACATGAGCAGGTACACACTTAACCTATCCAATTTTCCTTTATCCATCTGCAACAATGAAGATTACAACATCTCTTTCCCCTACAGTATCTTGTTTGTGGCAATGGAAAGATTTTGGAAACTTACAAAGTTGAGTCCTATGAGCAAGAACCAGAGGAAAAAAAAATGAACTTACTTTCGGATTACTTAAATTATTCAAAGTTTTCCCTTATCTGTAAGGCCATAAAATTGAATAATTGTTACAATTACAAAAATAAGAAGTATTTTATGTACATTTTCTCATGAAACATCACATCAACCATAGAAAGCAGGTTGTCTCAGGTCCACACTCTAAAGTTAGAACTGAAGGCTTAGAGAAGAATTTGAACCCTCATCTGTCTAATTCCAGAACCTGGTTTCCACACCCATGCTATAGGGCAGTGAGTCTCACGTTTTGGTGGGCATTGCAATCATTTAGAGAGCTGATAAAGAATGCAGAGTCCAGGCTCATTGAGGTAGGCAGTATCTGAGACTTTTTTTTTTTTTCTCTCAAGTTCCCTAGCAGATTCCCTTAGCTACCAAAGGTTGAGAACTACTGTTATAAAGTTCTTCTGTGGCCCACTTACCAAGCCACTTCTCTTTCTCTGCTAGATGCCCTGTCACAAACTTACTGTATCAGCAACTGGTCATACAGTAAGAAGAGCAAAACCATCATGTGTTCAGGTTTTGAAATGGATAAGTCCATCAAAATGGTAAAACCCACTACACAATCTGACATCCCTGAGCCAAAGCCAATTTCAGAAAATGGAGCTCCTCTTAAACAATTCAAAGAAGCAGAAGCAGAGGTCAAATGGATATTATTCTATTCAGTTACTTCTTGCTGACTTGCCTCTTCTTAGCTGAGTCAGATTCTTTTAGGATCTAAGAGTCTGTTTATTCTTCTAGCTAGGGCAAAAATAAATTAAGTCTTGAAGTTTGCCTCTGTTCAATTTCATTCACAAAGAATAAAATTGTCCATGAGAGACTTAAGATTTTAAGAGAGATCTTGTTGTACTCATGTATTTACAATGCCTTAGAATGTACTTGGCAGCTCTCTGGGTTAGGCACACACCATCCCTCTTCTTTATTAATGGCTACAGAGCTTCTGATACAGAATCCTTTAAAGTTTTCCCTTTGGCTAAAGTTACCAAGACATCACTCTTGGCCTGTCATTCATTACAGTTTCTGCAGCCTAAAGATTCTACATATCTTTTTTTAGGAATAGGCTGTCCAATACGAGATATACAGTTACTAAGGTGGAACAGAGGGAAAGTCAGGGGTAGAAGCAGAAATTAGACTAACTTTATTAATATATGTGCATGTGTCCGTGTCATCCTGAATTGAGATTTTCTTCCAAACTTCCTTCTAGAGCCAAAAAGAAAAGTCATCTGCACATATATCCCATTACTATTAAATTGTCAGAGTATTTAAATGTAAACCAAGGCACCAAGACCAGAGTTTTAGTTCACTGGAAACAGAATCAGAGTCATGTTAAAGGAGGAAGGTCATTCTTTTATATGGGGCAGATGGCATTTTTAGTATGAAATTGCTCCTTATATTAGACAGATAAATTTTAATTTCAAAAATTAACCTCCAGGTGTTTCTGAAGCAAATGCCCCATTGGTTACATGTTGAGCAATATTCCTGTAATCTTGAAAGTAAACTTAGAACACAATAGAGAAAATGAAATGGAATTTAGCTGGTGCTAAGACCATACCAATCTGGTTCTTTCCTCTTTTAACTGGATTGCTGCCCTCAAACACCCCATGAAATTTGTGGTTGAGACAAAAGAGTACAAATCAATAGAAACATAATTCATCCCAGGTGGCATGTTTGGGAGGTGACCTTTCCAGGTGAGAGAGAGAAAGGCTCTTTTAAGTGTGCATTATGAAGGGAAACCTATCAGAATGTCAACAGGGGCTCAGAGGACACAGCTGCCTGCTCTTCCAGGGTGATGGGAGCTGACAGATATTGATGGGGCTTCTTGTAGCATCAGAAAGTGACCAGGATTCCTAATGGCTGCCTTCTCAACACTAGTCATGTATTGGAAATTAGAACATCCCTGTTGGTCTAGGTACCAGGGGGCACCCAAGGCTTCATTTCACCAGCCTATAAACAGAGAGAGTGCTTCCATCTTAGGAAGAATGGCCCAATGATTCAGAAAAATAAAGCTCCTAGCACATCGTAGGCATATGACACTAATGGAATCAGTGAATTAAGCAATTAATAAAAAGAAAAAAAGGAAAGGACAGCAGAGAGAGAGAGAGAGAAAAGGAAAGAGGAGAAAGAGGAAAGGGAAAAGAGGTAATGTAGGAAAGGGGAGAGGAGAGAAAGAAAAAGAAGAGAGAGATACAAGAGAGAGGCATTGCTTAGGGTGAGAAACAGGGAATTCCCTGTTAGTATAAAATTTTGAAAAATAGGTTAGCTTTATCTATTAACACTACTAATATGCATACCTTAAAGACCAGCCATTCTACTGCTAGGTACAGGCAGTAGGGGAAAGCTTACACACATGCACCACAATATACATTCAAGAAAGTACAGTGTGGTAACACCTGCAATAACTAAAATCTGAAACAATACAAATGCCTATGAAATACACAGAAAAAAATGCTGTTCACAAAAACGTGTATGAATCTCATAACAAATGTGCACACCAGGAACAAAAGAATGCATTCAGTATCATTTATGTCACATAAAGTTCAAAATTGGGCAGAACTAAGACACACTGTTTAATGAGGCAGTCATATGTGGTTCAACTACAAAGAAAAACAATGAAAATATTGCAGCGAAAGTAGGATATTCTAAAAAAATAGATTATTTCTGGTGCTACAAGAGAGGACAGACATATGATGGACAAGAACGGTGTAGGGGCATCTATCCTTCTGCTAGCATTCTTGACTGGGCGGTAATGTTGTAACGATTTTTAAACTCTACATTGTTGTTTCATGCCCTTTTATATTTCTATAATATGACCTATGGCAGTGGTTTAAATTTGGCTCTTAAAAAATGTCAAGGTCCTAACCCCCCAAACTTATAAATATGCCATTATTTGGAAAATATATTTGTATTGTATAACAAAATGTTACATCACAAATAAAATTAATTTAGGGATCTCTAGTTGGGATGATCCTGGATTACTCATGAGGGCTATAAATCCAATGACAAGAATCCTTATAAGAGGCATACAGAAGAGACACACACAAGAAGGCTGCAAGAAGATGTGAAGATGAACACAGAAGGTGTATTGCAGCCACAAGCCAAGGAATGCTTGGAACCAGCAGAACCTGGAAGAAACAGGAAAGGCTACTCTGCCTAAAGCCTTCAGAGGGCAGCATCCCCCAGCTGACACATTGACTGGATTTCTGGCCCCCAGAACCATAAGAGAATAAATTTCTATTGTTTTGAAGCACCGAGTTTGTAGCCATTTTTTTATGTTATCCTTAGGAAATGAATACATCTTAGTAAATAAAAAATCCAGTTGTGGTATACCTTACTAGCTTCTCTTTGGTGCAAATGATAACATTGTTCTCAGATGTCATAAAGTGATGGCTTGCAGGACATATTTAATGTATAGACTTGTCTTGTCCTTTCTCTTTTGCCACAAAATGTATGTGTGTATGTGTGTGGGGAGAGAGAGAGAGAGAGAGTCTGTGTGTGTGTGTTTATTTTTTTGAGACAGGGTCTTGCTCTGTGCCTAGGCTGGTGTGCAGTGGCTCAAACATGGCACACTGCAGCCTCAACCTGCCAGGCTCAAGTGATGCTCCCACCTCAGTCTCCTGGGTAGCTGGGGCTACAGGTGGACGCCACCATGCCTAGATAATTTTTGTATTTTTTTTTTTTTTTTTTTTGTAGAGACAGGATCTTACCATGTTTCCCAGGCTGATCTCAAACCCCCAGGTTTAAATGACCCACCTGCCTCAGCCTCCCAAATTGTTGGGATTACAGGCGTGAGCCACTGTGCCCAGACCCAAATATTTTTAAAACCAACTTAAAAGTCAGAAAATTTTACTTGAAAGTCCAGATTTCTAGCTTTGCTTATAAAGTCAGAAGATCTAGTAACATAGACCTCCAACCCCATGTGGCAGCAGGTGTTCAAAAAATAGCTATTCCCTGTAGGTAGTCCTGAGCTCTTTAGCTCACAGTATTTCCTTACCACTCCTGACTGCCTTTAACCTGGGTTACATTTCTCATTTTTGAGATATACGTGGTTGTCAGGGTAGATACCAGGTTTCCATCACTGAGAAACATATCTCTGTCTTTAATATGCCTTTGCTGCAATTTGAGTAATCTAAAAACTTCACTGAAATGAGAAATACCATTTCAGGCCCCTAAGAATATATCCTTGAAAAAGCTACTAAAAGCAGAGAAGTTGGGAAAGCAGCAGGATATAAAATTTACATGAGAGATCATCCATCTTTATATACACAAACAATAACCACTTAGAGGCATAGTGAAAAAGGGCACAATTAAAATAGCTACCCCCCCTCAAGAAAAAGAGAGAGAATACCTATCCAAGAACAGGTGATAACTTTCCATTTATCAGGGCTTTTGTCTTTCAGGAAAAGTTGAAGGTTTCTCTTATGTCCATTCCCTTCAAGTTAATTTATAGATTTTACGTGATCTCATTACAAACTTTTCTCGCCTGGAGATAGACAAGTTGCTTTTAAAGTTCATACGGAAAAATATCAGATCCAAGAAAACACTGAAAATGAAGAGCAAGTATACATGAGCGTTTGGTAGTTTGGGGAAAGGAAGTGAAAAAAAGGACAGCAAGCGCCAGAAAGTTTTAAATTCAGATTTTAAATTATTACTGAAAAGGGTAGTCCTGGCACATGAATAAAGAAATCAGATTATCATTGGAACAGAACAGAAAGTCTAGAACTAGACCCAATTGCATATGGGAATTTAATATAGTGGACAATAAAGGTAGTATTTCAAATCACTAATGAAACAATGCACTTTTAATAATTGTCTAATAAACAGCAACCAGTTGGATATTTGGAAAATAATCAAGTTGGATCTCAGTTAGGAATTTAACATCTAATCCCACGAGAAATATGAGGAAGTATTGCATGGATTCAACCACAGCAAGTGAATTTGGGTTTTCTGCCTCAGCAAAATGATGAATTTTGCATGGTTGTAGGAATTGGCTGTCCTGCACCCTCTGATTCTATGTCATGTGCTGTGTTCTCAGGACGTGTTCCATAGGTAGCCTTGTTAGCACTTGCACAGTGTTACAGGTGTCAGTTTTTTGTCTGCCTCTCTTGAGAATCTTCGAGGTCGTGGAGGCCAGAGACTGTGTGCCACTCATCTTCCTCCTTCCCCCATTTCAATTCTATAAACATTAACTGATGTAAATTGAGGTTAAAGATGTGTAAATCAGCTTAGCTAGAAGATCATTACTGATGTAATGAGAGGAGTCTAGGGTCTCCTAGAAATTATGTACCCACAAATTATCTGGCTGTGTCTATTGATGAGAGAGGTGGAAATTATTTCCAGACATTATTTTTGAGAAAACAGGTAAGAATTATTGCAATGAAAATTATTCCACAAAGAACAGAAATCTCACGGGAAGTGTTCATGGATGAGGTAGAGAAAATAATGTCTGCAATGTTATTGCACAAAATGTCTCCAAAGGGCTGTTGCACATTATATAATACCAGAGTGCCAGTCATTTTTATTCCTTTAAATTGCCTGGGAAACAGAAGGGCATTTATGTAATCTGAATATTCTTATATGGAAATATAGATATAAATGATACATATTAAATTGATAGTTCAATAATTAAAAGCAGACTCTGAAACTGGAATTCTAGGGTTCAATTCCTAGCTTTGACACTTGCTAGCTAGATGACGTTGAGCAAATAGGCTAACCAGTTTAAATTTTTCAATTGATAAAATGGGGGATGATGATGATAATACAGACTTCATAGGATTGCTGTAATTATTGAATGTGCTAATATATGTTGTTTTTAGAACAGTGTCTAGCACATAAGTGTGTATATGTAAGCTAACTTAATAGAAAATTAACTCAGACATACATGTAAGGTGAGAAAAAGAGAGAGAGACAACAATAACAAAAATTTTAAGAAACTTTGTACTTTAACACTAGGAATTATGCATGAAATATTCAGCTATTAAAAGCCCTGCTTTGCAGTCAGATAGACCTGAGTTTGAATTCTGCCTCTGCCAACTACTAGCTATCCTATTTAACATGTCTTACACTAAGCCTATCGCTTAGATTTCTGCTACTTTTGTTTTGCTATCAAACTATACATTTTAATTTGCTTATTATTTTATTCATTTATTCATTCATTTCTGCACATATTCCAAATAAGACTTAAAGTGGCACCTACTTTTTCTCATTTATAAATTAAGTATAGCAGTGTCTACCTTACAAATGATTTTTAGAATTTTCAGTATGAAACATAAACCAACATTTTAATATTGTTCAGTAAATACAGGTTTCTTTCCTCTCGTTAAGGTAAGCAATTTTAATATCAATTCCAGGCACTGTAAAGTAACTGCCCTCTACCCCTGAAAACCTCTTATCATTTTCCTTTGCTATGTGCAGCCATGTGAGCTTACTGACCCTCATAATATGTACTGTTTTGAGGCTGCTCAGGATGCACAAGATCAGTAGAGATGAAAGATAAAAAGACCATCCCTATAGTGGATGATTTAAGAGATGAGGCTTGAAGAGGCATGTACTTGGAGGCCACAGGTTGCTTCAGTAGACTGTGGAATGGGTGATGGATCAGCCCACGGTGGAGGCTCCTGCTATCCTTCCTTCTACCCTACCTCATGGCAATGCCAACTTGAACCTCTGCCTTAGTGGTTATATGTTCTGGGCAGAAATATGGTGAGGGTGTCACTAAAGAGCACTCATCCTTCACAGTATTACAACATTACTTCTGGGCTTGGGCTTTTAGTTGTTTCTATAATTTGTCTTTCTAATCTCTTAGTTTTTCTACCCTTCCTCCTTCCATACTATGTTGTTTTAATGATATCCCATATTTTCATATCCTATTTCCCCTCCAGTAACAATGAGTGTAATTGTCACACTAAATTGTGCAATCTTGACCGCAATACATACTGGCACTTGCCAACATATATCAAAAGCCATAAAAAATATGCAAACTTTTTGGTCTAGCAGTATATTTCAAGGCATTTATCCTAATGGAAAAAGTATATGCATTTTTTAAAAGGCATTTAAAGTACTAGGTGATTTTCAAAAAACTAATTTTACCAGATATAATAGCATGGTGATATAAAGAATAGGTTCCCGTCAGTTAGAGATACATTCAAAATATGTTAGCTAAGAAGACTTAATGTCTCATATTTGATCTAAATACCCCAACACAACAAAAATTCAGGAGAGAAAGTTACAGCCTGATGATAGAAAAATATTTATGATGTTTGAAAATGGGTTTTCTACTCAAGTGAGTTGATTATGTGATTCTATTTCTATGTATGTTTAATATTTTTTATGATAGATTCTTTTAAAAGTAGTTGTAAGGAAAATCCTTTGAACACTATTTAGAACAATGAAACTATAAAATCATTGCAAATCCCCAAAACACATGACTCAACATATGTATTGCAGTAGTATGCAGCCATCAGACTACAGAAATACAGTTTTCAAAAGTGTATGCTAGAACTCAGAAACTCGTCCTTGCATGTTCTATTTTAAAAGTTAACAATACTTTGGTAGTATGACTATTATAAAAATACTACATATATGATAGTCAACACATTATCTAATATCAATATGTCAATAACAACAATGAATATGTCAATAATGTCAATATGTCAATAATCAATATGTCAATAATAATAACCTACTGTTGACATAGTAGGTGATATGATGAATAGATAGATGATAGGTGGTATTTATTTTGCCTTTAGCTCATTCATGTAATTTAATTAAATTTTTAATCTTATACATCTATAAAGCAAAACACAGACACATGCAACATAAAACAAAAACATGTATATAAAATATGTATATAAAATATTTGTCTCTTCAAAATAAATGCCATTCAATAAATATTCAGTCTTTTGCAAATAGTAAAATTTTGTAGAAGAGCTGTTATTCTCCAAGATACATTAATTCCTATTTCTAAACACACATCATTTTCATAAATCTATAAATCTATTATTTATAACTATCTGAAGTAGGTATAGTAATTATACTCATGTCACCACTCCTGACACCTACAACCATAGCAGACATCAATAATTAATTGTGAACCTTCCCAGTACAAGGAAGTGAAACATTTGAGGTGATGAGTATGCTAATTACTGATTCATCACTACATATAATGTGTATCACAACATCACTACATACCCCAAAATATGTATAAGTATTATGTGTCAATTATAAAAATAAATAATGAAATAATAATTAATCATAATAATCAGTCTTAACAAACCTGCTCTCCAGCCCCTTTCCAGCTTAGTGCTTTGAAAAGCTAATCTTTGTCTAACTTTTAAAAATATACAACTTATACACTATCCTTGATATTTTCAAGAAATTATTTCTGAAAATTTACTATATATAAAGTGGTATTTTTAGATAGAAACATTTAAATAAATTAATGGCAACACAATCTCCTACTATATAAGTGACTACCATGCCCAGAGCTTTGGTTTAAATGCTTTGCATGGATTTTAACTATTGAACATAAACTTATTGTTCTCTGGCTCTCGTAGAGGTCCCAGTTCAACAAGCTCTCTTGGAAGACACCAAAGCAAAACACATGGTACTTTAACTTGATATAATACATTCAGGATCTTCATAAAAGAAATGTGGTAGGTGGTAGAGATTGTTTACCAAAAAAAACCAAGACCAGTAGGGTATGTTGCAAACATTGTTTATTGATTATAGAGTGTCTTTGACTTACTCTTGTTTGCTTTATTATTTTTTTTTCCTGTAGGACTCAAAAGAGTTCTGAACTTTCTATGATCTCCAACTGGGCCAACAAGAGACTTCCTGGTGGAAGAGATGGACAAGATTTTAAAGGGAGAGTATCTGGAACACACAGTTGTTATTTCCCTGTGCTAAACTGCAGGGACAACACATCTTGGTACTGTACTCCTGCTGCCAACAATGGTTTAAAGCATAACATGGAATCAGTAGATTCCAAGACACTATATTTTTTAACTCCTTTATATAAAAGCCAGGCCTCAAAGAATCTGTCATCCACCAGAGTTTCTCTTCTCTGTTCTCTGAACTCTAAGAACTCATCTTAATTTCTATTTCTTCTTCAACTTACAGGAAGAAGCCTGATGTTTAGTTCCCAGAAAGGCTGTCAGCCTAACTAACTAGTTAGAGAAGACCATACGAAATATAAACCAATCACCAAGAATCTACCAGGGAATTCCCAAGTGAGATCTGCCTTTCTTAGAAGACAGCCTTTAGATTAGAAGTACTCCCCCCAAACCTGATGCCTGCCTCCAAATGCTGCTCCCCAGGAGGGTGCTAGAACAATCCACAACTACTGATTTGTGTAGAGCCCTCTTTCTAGGAATTTATCTCTGATATAAACGAAGTATATGCAGAATACTTATATCTAGAACAGATTACACTCCGGTCTACACACTGGAAATATGTACGGAATTTTTAAAATTACCTTTGCTTGGACTCCAAACCAGACCAGCTAAATCAGAGACTCTACTGTTAGGCCTGAACATCCATGTTTTTAGCTTCCCAGGTGATTCAGACATGCTGTCAGGGTAAACAACATCTACTCTATAATATGATACAATTTAATCACTCATATATCCATTTTACACATAGCCCTGGAATAGCTGTCCAAGGAGTACCAGAAACATGAGAGACAAAGTACCCTTACTTTGAGCATATATGTGTGCATATATATACACATATACATATATATATACACACACACATATTCAAATATAGGTATATGCACATACATATACATATGTATATATTTTCTTATATATGCAAATATATTCACATATATACATATATATACACACATATATATTCTCATATATATTCTTATATGTGTATATATACACATATAAGAATATATGTGTGTGTATATATTTATGTGAATGTGTGTGTTTATATATATACATATCAGAATTATTCAGATAATATAACATGTTCAGATGTCTTTGGAAACATCAAACAATGGATACACATTTGCCATAGCTGACTAAATCTTGTTGCCATTCTTTGAATATCATTTATTATACGAAAGCTTTCCAAGATTTAATGGATAATATTCTGCTACATAAAGATTATACGCATGATTATTTCAGCTCGACGTTATCCTAATTAATGTAGGATGAAATTCATGTTTCTATAGTAGATCATGGATATTGTATCTATTACAAGGTATACAATCATACATTTGTAATATATAAATGTTTGTGTAGAAATGTCTAAGGAGGATTTTTTTAGGAATTATAGTGAATTATAATAATCACTTTCATGTGTATATTACTGTCCATGAATCATAATCTTACAGAATAACATATTTAATGCATATAAATTATTAATCAATTCAGCAAATGGGACCTACCCATTTTTCCAGGCAATGACAGAAAGAAAACCAGACAAACTTGTCAGAGAATTATTCTGCATTGTGGAAGCTTCACATTTTGTTTTTAATAACTACACAAGAATCATGTTGCTTAGTTACCAGCTTCATTTTGTACTCTGATCTAAAAATGTCTCAGCAGCCAGAAGTTTTCAGGGAGCTCAACATCTAAACTTATATAATCAAACATCTATAACAATTCAAAAGGAATTTTACCAAAATGATATTTCATTTTCTTCCTTATCACAGATTCAGTCACCACCTAATGATTGAGGGGGAAAAAAAGTAACCTTTTGAAGTAAAGACTTTTCATATGCAGATCTGAGAGGGAAAAAAAAATCTTAAAAAAAAAAAAAAAAAAAAAAACTCAAAGAAAATAATACCACTGTCCCAAATGCATGAGCACTTAGTATTTGAATTCTTGTGAAAATATAAATAAAAAGAAGAAATGTTTTGGACACCTAGAGAAACTTAAATTAATATTTAAAATATTTTACAATTTCACAACCAAGATCACTTTTATTTGCAGGTATTTTCAGGTTTGAGTAGAACTCTCTAACGTTCTGAAACATGCCATTTTGATGTATGTTATTTCTCCATGGCTTACTGGAATATTAAGACATCATATTTGCAGAAATATAAAAATAAGATGAGAATAGATGGTTCATGTAAATAAATATCTTCATGTAGGATAGAGTTCAAGCAGCAAATTCAGATTATATTCATTCTCTCACCACCTGAGTTACTAAGATATTTCTGAGAGGGAGACATTGTATTAAGTGTGATAATAGGAAAAGTAAAGTGCCCTCACTTCTGATCTCTTATACTTTTAGACAACTACATCTTGTTTTCTAGGAAAACACTGACATACTTATAGACTTGTAATGGGTACCAACTGACTGGGTTGGAAGTGAGCACCTAGCCCTATTTTTGCCAATCAGATTATCTTCCTTGGTAACCTGAAACTGGAAATAATGAATTCATGTAAACCAGGACTCCTCCCTTTAATACAACATGTAAACTCAGGAGTTGCTGATAGCAGCCACATAGACTAAGAAGTAGAAAAATTCAGTTTGCATGGGGAGATGAGTCAATTAAAGGCCTAGAAAGAAAAAACACAGAGGGAGAAGAGTCTTTTACTTGAACATTTTCAACAATGTTCAAGTACCTGGTTCCAATCTGTTTCTGAGGCCTGATATATTCCTTGCCCTTGGGTTCTATAAGACATCCATTTATTCTTATAATAAACCAACACCCCTCCTTTTTTTACCTTAGGGAAATCTCAATGTTTGTCTGTCATTGGCCACTGTAAGGGTCATAACTAATATTGATGTGGGGATATGTCAGATATGGATCCTGTTCTCAGAGAGATGGCCAAGAAGTAGGACATACACATACAATTTTAACAGAAAGGGAAGAGACTCAGAAGTTATAAAGAGGCAATGATGGAAGTTTCACAGTAAGAAGCAAACATTCCTGACTCTGAACAAGGTGAGTTCAAAAAGTTTTTGGAGGCAGTGATATTCAGTATATTTGGAAATGTTTAAAATGATGACTAATGCTTTATTTTCTTCTTTCAAAGTTTTTTTCTAGGTAATTGGTGTTGCAGAAATATAACTTCAATCTGCTGCCAGATTGGTACAGACACAGAAATCCTTGCTTTTATCTCAGTGTGGAGTGCTGTTAGTAGGAGTGCTTCATACTCTGTGTTTTATACAGAGCAATGGGATGGACTTGGTATTCAAGCCATATGGCAACATCATAAATATAATCTTGCCTCGGACATGATGTTTCCAACAACAAAACATGATCAACACTGTTCGTACCACAGCCCCACTGACAAGTCAACTTTCTGTTCCTTTAAGGAGCAGGTAGCATACTGAGTGTCAGATGAGTTTTATGGCAGTTATGGCAATACTGGATACTGTTGCTGACCCTGTGCTTGCTACCTGGGTCAGCAACAGTATCCAAAGGAAATGCAGTCTCATTTTAGTCACCAGAGATTGCTTCTTTGTCATACACATTTAAAGTATGTCTTGGATGAAATTAGAAAATGGTATAATAGAGCAATTAATTATAGAAGAAATTAGTTAAAGCAAAAGGCCCCATGGTAGAGAGATACTGAAAGCATATAATATACAGCTTCTGCTCCAAGACACCTTCAATGTTTGAGGGTAGATAAGAAAATAAAAACAAAAGCAATGCCAGTGATTCTGGCTACTGCTTACTAAAAAAAAATTAAATGATTATACTGGGCTAAGAATGATGTGTTATTTCAATTCTCACAAACATCCTAGGAATTAACCATTATTATTATCCACATTTGGTGAATGTGCACACTGACACTAAAGGAATAAGTAATTAGCCCAAAGGCTCATAGCTAAAAAGCAGAATTTAAACACAGCCTACCTGATTCCAAATGGAAAACCACAATGCAAGAAGAAATCAAGAGAACAAAGCCATCTAAAAATTCAAAGGTAGCTTATGAATGTTAACAGGATTTCAGGGATGAATAAAAATGCCAGGATAGAATGATATGCATTTATGCCATGGAAGAGCTGTGATTTGAGTTCAGACTAGAAAATGCAGAGTTCCTGTAGATAGGAAGGACTGGAGAGAGTGGAGGATTGCAGCAAGCACACAGTGGGAGCTGGTTATGTCACGTGTGTTTCCAGATGATGAATAGACTCATTTGACTACAGTGGATGTTCAATGTATAGAATATCTTTGTGGAAAGATATAACGGAACCAGATTGTAGAGTGTCTGCAGGATAAGTAGTCAGGATGTTATCTCACAGGCATTGTGAAGTCATTGAGGGTTGGCTCTTAAGAATGGATACCGTGATAATAGCTGCATTTGAGGAAGAATATACTAGCAGGACTGGGAAAAAGATTCCTATTTGTTGAGTGACATTGCTATAGAAGCTTTTTATAATTATGTATGACACTTTTTATATCCTTACGACACTTGGAAATTTATAACCACCGTGTCCATGCTTAGGTGAATGAGCTAAGGTTCTGTCAGGGAAGATGTCTGTTCACCAGATAGAAAAGATGGAAAAGTTCACCAGATGGAAAAGATGGACACAGTATTTTTGTCCTAGTCTGTTTACTTCAAAGCCCATACTCTTAACAATTCAATGTGAAGAACAAAAGTAGTAAAGAGATACTGCAAATATTGAGCCTTATCTACTTCTAGGTTCGAAGAAATTTGCATGCAATAACTTACATAAACTTTCTGATACCCTTGAGATACGTACTTGTCTTTGTGCGTTTCTGTGTTGCTATAAAGGAATTCCTGAGGCTGCGCAAGTCATAAAGAAAAAAGTGTTTATTTGGCTCATGGTTCTGCAGCCTGTACAAAAAGCATGGCTCCAGCATTTGCTTATGGTGAGGGCTTCAGTCAGTTCCACTCATGGCAGGAAGGGAGGGGGAGCTGGTATGCAGAGATCACATGGTGAGAGCAAGTGGGGGCAGTGGCAGTGGGAAGGTGCCCAGCTCTTTTTAAAACCAGCTCTTGTGAGAATTCTGAGGGAACTAATAGAGCAAGAATTCATTCATTACAGTAAAGATGACACCAAGCCACTCATGAGGGATCTGCCCCCTGTAATCTAAGCACCTCCCATAAGGCCCCATCTCAAACACTAAGGGTTGAATTTCAACATGAGACTTGGTGGAGCCAATCCAACCATATCCAAACCATAGCAGTACTACATTATCCCCATTTCACAGATGAGAAAAATGAGGCAGAAACAGCATGGGTCATTTGCTCATTACCAGAGGAAATGAGATTTCATTCAGATCTTTGGCCCAAGAGTCTGGGCTCAAAAGTAAGATGGGGTGATTGAATTTAGAGTTTAGAGAACAAGGTAGAGGGTGGATTCCAGAAAAAGTTGAGGACATTTATTATTATGATGATTATTATTAACATTTTAGTGTTTCTTTAAATACTTTAAGTTCTGGGGTACATGTGCAGAACTTACAGGTTTGTTACATAGGTATGCATGTGCTTTGGTGGTTTGCTGCATCTATGCCCCCGTCATCTACAATAGGTATTACTCCTAATGTTGTTTTTTAAATAGGAAGGTGGTGTGATTTCCAAATCACTAAGTTTAAGGGGATGGTGGAAGCTGAAAGAAAATGCCCTAAAGGTTAAAGCTGTAGATTCAGAAGCCAAGCAAATGCCTATGATGCTGGGAATTAAAAGGATAAAATCATCAATGGAAAATGTGTAAAGAAGAAGAATGGTGCATGAAGGGAAGAGCTATTGAGAAATGCCTGCATGTGAAGATGTCAAAGCCAAAAAAAAGGAGTCATCGATGGAGACAGAAAGGACTTGTCAGAAGTAGAAAAGAGGCCACAGAGTACAGAATCACAGAGTCTCAAAGCTTAGTAACAACCAGAGTTGGCTTCGTGGTCATGGGATCTCAGCATTCACAGGGGTCCCCAAGTTCAGAAAGGCCCCTGCACATAAGTTTAAGGCTTTTATGTCACTCTTGAAACTCTCAATTTTTGAACAAATCAAATACCCTCATATTTCTCTTTGCACTAACCCCCCAGCACAATAACAAGTATATAAATATATACATATACATACATATGTGTGTGTGTGTAGCCAGTCCCAGCAAGATTTGGGAATCACCTTTCTTCCAATTGCCTTTAAACATTTTCCATGCATAGGATACCAAATTTCTCTATATGGCATCTAGTACAAGAAACTTGCTGTATCTTAGGGATAGCCCATTGCTTTATCAGATCTCAACTTTAGGAGTTCTTCCTGTAGTAAGCTAAAATTTATTTCTCTGTAATTTCTGTGCATTCATCCTGGTTCCCCTCTTAATGATAACAAAGAGTTAATTATAATTATACTGCTATGTTCTCTATAACTTTCATAAATTAAATGATTTCAAACTTTTGTTCCATGGAACTGACAAACTATTCACTGCCAACTGCCAAGAATGTGGCACATAGTAGGCGCTCAGTAAATACTGATGCATTGAAGCAATTCTGAACCATATTTCCTAAGTGCTTTCTCACTTTCAGAAAAGACATTTTAAAATTTATTTATAGTCTAAGTCCCTCAGCTCAATAATTCTGAATATGCAGTCATTTTTAAAGTCATTCCCACATGGCAACCATGAAAACTTTCAGAAGTTATGCCTATTGAATCTTCTTTTTTTTGTCTTTTCCTAAAATTATAAGGTATTTTTTGTTTGTTTTTGGTTTTTGGTTTATATCACATGGGTCAATTGTAATTCGGGGTGCATCTATATTTTGGTTCGCTTTAAAGCAGTGTTTCTCAACCTCAGCACTATTAACTTCGTGGCCACAAAACTCTATTCTGGAGATGCATTAAAGATGTTTAGCAGCATTGCTGGCCTCCACCTACTAGATTCCCTAACTGTACCACCACCAGCCCCCAAATTGTGGCAGTGAAAAATATTTCCATACATTGTCAAGTGTCTACCTAGAGGAAAATCTCCCTTAAGTGAGAACAACTGATTTAATGCTTTTTAATTTTTAATTATTATGAGTGCATAATAGTTGAATATATTTATGGGGTATATGTGATGTGATACAGGTATGCATTGATCAAATTAGGGTAATGGGAGTATCCATTACCTTAAGCAGTTATCATTTTTTGGTATATGTTAAGAACATTCAAATTCTACTCTTTTAGTTATTTCAAGATATACAATAAATTATTAACTATAGTCACCCGATTATGCTACTGAATATTAGGTCTTATTCTATTTTGTTTGTTTCCTCTTTATCTTGTTCTGTTTATTTAGTTACTCCTTCACACTTTTTATACTCTTTCCATTATTAACAATCAGAATGAATACCTTTTATAACCAGAGTAAAATGGTGCTTTCCTTTTGAAATCAAACAATGCACATGTGAGTGGTAAGCAAATGGAACCCATGGACATAGACACATCCAAGGGAGATTCACAACAAAGACTCCTGGGGTACTTTGTTTTCTTCCTCAAAAACCCATATCTTATAATTTATGGGAAAGGAGAATTATATTAGGTGCCATAAAGTTCTATTTTATGATACAAAACTATTTTAACATACAATATAATAAGCTAGAGGTAGTACTTTAAAATGAAGTGGCTAAAACCAAATACAGTTATTCCTAAGGAAGAATAATAATGGCGCCACTTGCATCAAATAACACGCACAAAGAGGGTTTATGCATTTCTCATGAAATAGGCCACTGGACTGAGCTCATTTTATACACCCAGCTACCCCTCCATCCCAAATGCAATTCTTAAATAACTACTATTTCCAGTCTTAATGATACAAAGAAGAGAAAAATTGCACAAAACACTGTTCATGCACATCCAAAAGCTTCCTACAGACATTCATACTAAAATAATAGCAATAAAAATATAAAATATGGGCAAATCAGAATGTTTCCAACATATGTTAATTTAAAATGCAGAAGATGAAAATGTACTGAATTTTAGGGGAGGCTAACTGAAGAGGATTTAACAGATGTCTTTCTTAGTTTGTAAAGTATTTCTTAAAAAAGGAAGCAAAAATAAATAGCAAAGGCGTTAAAGGGACGCTTTTTTCTGCTACCTCAGAAATCTCTCTTCAGATTCACCTTTTTAGTGTGTATGGCTGCACTTTCACTTCAGTTATTACAGCTTGAAGATATAGGTCATGTTAAACCCAACATGTCATTATGAGGATTTTTTTTTAAAGGTTCTTACTGGAAAATTTTTTGTTTTGTCCAAAAAATTTCTCCCAGGTGTATTTGGGTCTCATTGATGATTTTGATATAATTTTGACCAAATGAACCCTCCCAGAAATAAAAATCATGAATAA
Source organism: Ateles fusciceps (assembly GCA_036589455.1). Lineage (NCBI taxonomy): Eukaryota > Metazoa > Chordata > Mammalia > Primates > Atelidae > Ateles > Ateles fusciceps. Next base: position 1,754,627 of record JAZHEH010000299.1, read on the forward strand.
AGAGAACATATAAAATATTGCTTTTAATTTTTTCCAGTTTAAAAAATTGGCAAGTAATAATTGTACCACCACCAACTCCCACGTTGTGACAATGAAAAACATCTCCATGTATTGCTAAGTGTCTACCTACAGGAAAACCTCCCTTGAGAACAACTTATTTAATGTTTTTTTAATTTTTAATTATTATGAGTGCATAATAGTTGAATGTATTTACAGGGTACATGTGATGTGATACAGGTATGCAATTTCACTTCATTTATTACAGCTTGAAAATATAGGTCAGGTTAAACCCAACATGTTATTATGAGGATTTTTTAAAGGTTTTAGATTCATAGGGTCCATAGTGATGTTTGGATACATATAATGTATAATTATCAGATCAGGGTAACTGGCATATCTATCATCTCAAACATGTATTAATTATCTGTGTGAGAACACTGAACATCTTCTTTCTAGCTATCTGAAACTGTAAAAATATATTATTGTTAACTACAGTCATCCTACAATGGTATATGTATTAGTTTGTTCTCACACTGCTAAAACAGACATACCCAAGACTGGGTAATTTATAAAGAGGTTTAATTGATTTACAGTTCCACATGGCTGGGGAGGCCTCATCATCATGATGGAAAGCAAATGAGAAGCAAAGTCATATCTTACATGGCAGCAGGCAAGACAGCTTGTGCAGGGGAACTCCCATTTATAAAACCATCATCTCTTGTGAGACTTATTCACTACCACAAGAACAGTACGAAGAAAACTGCCCCTATGATTCAATTATCTCCACCTGACCCCACCCTTGACATTATTATCACAATTCAAGGTGAGGACAATTATTACAATCTGGGTGGGGACAGAGCCAAACCATATCATTATATAATACTAGAAATTATTCCTCCCCCTCTCTAATAGAAATGGTGAGACGACATGCTATCTGAAGCGGAACTCCATACTAGACTTGGAAAAGCAAACTAGTAAAGTTAAACAATTATTTTAAATTTATTATGAGAATAAATGCCTATCCAATTTGGTGAATATATCATCATAGATACATGTGAATGTAGATACATGTGAATCATCATAGATACATCATCATAGATACACGTGAATACATAGATATAATTTGGTGAATAATACATCCTAGATGTAACAAATGGATGACAGAGTAAATGGAGTTGTTCAAAGTCTATTTTGGCTCCATATTTTGGTTCAAGAAACATATTTAAAGTGGAAAAGAAGAAAAAAATCATAACATGGGAACTGAATCTCCAGCTGTAATTTGTAAGTTATAAGATGTCCTTGTAACTCTTTTTTTTTTCTTTTTTTTTTTTTTTTTTTGAGGAGTTTCACTCTTGTTGCCCAGGCTAGAGTGCAATGGTGCAATCTCAGCTCACTGCAACCTCTGCCTCCTGGGTTCAAGTGACTCTCCTGCCTCAGCCTCCTGAGTAGCGGGGATTATGGTGCCTTCCACCATGCCTGGCTAATTTTTGTAATTTTAGTAAAGACGGGGTTTCACCATGTTGGCCAGTCTGGTCTTGAACTCCTGACCTCAGGTAATCTGCCTGCTTCAGCCTCCCAAAGTGCTGGGATTACAAGTGTGAGCCATATCCACTGTCCTTATAACTTTTAATGAGCTCAAACTCATGTACAGACCAATTATACTATGAACAAGACAATAAGAAGTTGCTGAAAATCTTAAGAATTTGAGTGCTGCTGCAAGATCTTACATGGAAAAGTATTTTTCCTATTTTAAAAATGGGAGAATAAAAAGAAGATAAAACATGAAAAAATCTTTATATAATCCTCAAAAAATTTCTATATAGTTGTATAACAATTAGTATATGAGCACAAGTAAAGTATGTAATAATCACTCAGAGAAAACTATATGTCTTTAGAAAAAGCAAGGTGACATCAAGTTTCTCTTTCAGTGACCAGGCCAGATCTCACAAAAGATCTAGAACACTTTACATGTCCTCTCTGGATGTCTACTTCTCTGCAATCTTTTACGGTATCTTTGTGAATGAGCAGAAGAAATGTTGTGTGAATCTACCATTCACAATGTGAATGGTACTACTCACCTATGTGAGTAGGAGGATTTACAGCAGACCTAACTGAAGACTGTTAAATAATGGTTCAAAACAGAACAAGAAGTTAGGACAAGAGAAAGGAAGAACAGTTTTTGAAATCAGACATATGTGGGTTCACATTTAGGTTCTAGTCTCTTATAGCTGTGTGGGCTTGGGCATGCTATTTAAATTTCCTAAGCCGAGGTTTATCTCTAAGATTCAAAGAATGATAATGACTTAAAAAGGATTTAACATAATAATGCTATAGTAAAGATTATACAAGATGACATAGGTAAAATGCATACAGAGTGCCTAAGCTAAGAAAATTGTACCACATAACTGTTATAATTACGACTGGTAACACTACCACTTCAACAAGAATCTGATGGGAAGGCTCTACATGCACCAGGTGGTGTTGATCTCTTCAAGATTCTAATCAACAACTTATTGAATGAAGACTTAGTTGATACACTTACCAGTTTCCTATACAACTCAAAAATTCAGAAGAAACCTGCTAGTGATAAGAGACACATAAAAGTCTGAAATAAATGACATGAAATTCATTAGAGCAACTGTATGTATACATAAAACCATTTGTATTTTGAAGAGACAATCATGATGGCTGACTACACTCAGGTAGCATGTGCCTCCTCCACAGAAAAGAGCCAGAATAAGAACTCGATACTCATATTTTGAACACATTATATAGGAGAGAATGCTTGGATTCACCAGAGAAAAGATAGGAAGCACCAGAAGTAAGGAGAGGTTCCAGGTAGCTTATCCAGCCAGAAACCAAATGAGATCTGGCAGAGACCCTTAGACACAGGGAAACAGTAAGAGAGAAACACCCGGAGCTCCAACATGGGCTTTTACGATCTTGGCTATGGGAGAAACCCTTGACTCACTAGGGCCTCGTACCTGATATACAGAGCCACCTAAAGCTCACACAGAGATGATGCTCCAGAAAGGAAACCCACACAGAATTCCACAGGCACCTGAGCCTGGAATATCCTCAGCTGGGAGCCATTTTGAGCACCTAGATACTGGGAATCTATAGACACAGCTGCAGTCACTGCACCGCCTCGAGGAGAGAGAGGGGGAGGATACTTGCCACCTTACTATGAGGTGCTTTTGAGAATGAGACATGAGTGGACCTCACTCCCCACCCCACAGCTTTGTGCTCACTCTGCTTGCCTGAGTGGTAGCCTTCCCTCTCTGATCTTGGCCCAAGGTGCATATTGAGAGTTTAAGTCTGGGCTGCACCCTGACCTTGGCCTGAGTTCAGACTGATGTGTCTGTAGCCACTACCCAGCCAAGGACCGATGCGGAAACCTAAGTATGTCTAGGACAATATGTCTAGGACAAGTATGTCTAGGACAATACCCACTGTTCTGCAACAGGCTGCTGTGAGACTAAGATGTAACTGGACTGCATTTCTCACAGCTTCTTGCCCACAAAGTTTCCCTATGCAGTGCCCTGCCTTTCTGGGTCATAGGCCCAAGATATATTTTGATAGTTTAATGCAAAACTCCTCTTATCCTTGTCCTGAGTCAGGCTGATACAGATGCAGCCACCACTCAACCAAGGAGGAACGGGGACGCCAAGCTCTTCCACACATATCTAGGACAATATCTGATACCTTGCTACCAGCTGCTGGGGAGATCAAGACTCAAGCAGACGGCACTCACCACAGTACTTCGCCCATATTTCTCACCTGAAAGGCGCTCCACCCTCCTCTGGCCACAAACCCACAGCAGGCACCATTTGGGGAGTCTAGAGACATGATTCAGCAACCGGGCAGCAGCGGCCACAGCAGGTATTTTAGTCTTGGATCAGAGATTGCTCTGGAGTGTGGGAAGGGCTTTCATAGCCAAAACTGAGCAGCAAGTAAGGAGAACACCCACAGCAGTAGGTGCTGGAATTAGACTCGTCCCTGTTTCAGGACTAGAGTGGGAGGAGAGTTGCTGAAGCTAGGGTTTCTTCTGGACGGCCAGACATGCAGCTAGAGACAGCTTTGCAACCTGGAACTTGTCTGTGAGTGTCAGTGCTCAGTGCCCTAGTCTGCTCCTTGGTCGGTTGGGGGACAGTGCCTACCAGCTCTGAGGGGCAGAAGGGGAAGCAGACTCCACTCACCTGGAGATCTAATCCTAAGTGCAAACCACCCCAAAGGAGGGGACAGCGCAGCGCACCAAAGGCCCTCTTGGGTCAAAGAAAATGTGAGCCCGCACCAGCTACTGAAGGTGGCACCACCAAAACCCAAGAATAGATGTAGAGAGGGGGTCATCTCTTGCCTACACCCCTCAGTTCATTGTCACAGACTTGGCAGTGTCTCTTCCCATCAGGGCCTGGGGAGCCTGAGCTAAGACAGCTTGCTTTTCCAGCTTCTTTCAGAGGCTCCATTCCTGCTGAAGGTGAACATGCTCTGGGGGTGGGTGTCTTTCATCTTTCTTTATTACCTCTCCCCTGACCCCTACCTGCCAGCTCTTACTCTTAAGTGCTATGTACTGGACTGCAGCCTGAGTTATACCACTAAATAGACTTAAGTCATAGGAAGCAACATCTGAGAAAGCCACTGCCAAACCTATCTGCAACCAAAGAAACTGTACAGCTCCTTGGCACCCTAAAAGCACCCAGAAATGAAGCCAATCGATCATATACAATATATACAACAATCATACCTCCAAGGGGAAAAAAAAAATAAGAAAAAATCAAAAAGCCCCATCCACATGATTGCCGATTCAAAAAACCAACAGCCCACCCTCAAGAAATAGGTGTTCAGCTCACTCAGATAAAAAGAAACCAGCACAAGAATGTTGGCAATAAAAAAAAAGCCAGAGTGTTTTGTCACCTCCAAAAGATCCCAGTAGCTCTCAAGTAATGGATCCTAATCAGAATAAAATGTCTGGAATGACAGATATAGAATTTAGAATTTGGATGGCAAAGAAACTTAACCACAACCAAGAAAAAGTTGACATCTAACACGAAAAAGGCAGAAAAAGATCCAAGATTTGAAAGATGACATAGCTATATTAAGAAAGAACTAAACAGAACTTCTGGAATTAAAAAATTCACTACAGGAATTTAAAAATACAATTGGAAACCTTAACACACTAAGTGAAGCAGAAGAAAGAATTTTAGAGCTCAAAGACCAGTTTTTCAAATCAACCCAATCAGACCAAAATAAGAGAAAAATAAAAAGAAGAAATACTTTTAAAAGATGAGCAAGAAATACGAGATTATACAGGTTGACCAAATCTATGATTTATTGGCATTTCTGAGAAGAGAAAGCAAACAACTTAGAAATAAGATATGAGAATATAATTTAAGAAAATTTCTTTAACCTTGCAATAGAAATCAACTTGTAGATGTAAAATATCCAGAGAACCACTATGAGATACAAGACAATCAACCCCACGGCATATAATCATCAAACAATCCAAGGTCAACATACAAAAAAACCTTAAAGCACCTGGAGAAAATGGTCATGTTCCTCCCATAAGCATAACCCATCAGTATAACAGTGGACTTCTCAGCAGAATCCTTATAATCCAGAAGAGACAGGGGAGTTATTTTTAGCATTCTTAAAGAAAAAAAAAATGCCAGCCAAGAATTTCATTTCCCCACCAAATTAAACTTCATAAATGAAGGATAAATAATTTCCCAGACAAGCAATCAGTAGGTATTAATTGCCACTAGACCCATCCAAAAAGAGATGCTTAAGGAACTTATAAACATGGAAATGTAAAAATAATGCTAGCTACATGCAAGCACATAGCCCATGGAACCCAACTGCACAAGCAATCAATACTAAAAAGTAACTACACAATCAATACTATGAAACAAATACTAACAACACTATGACAAGAACAAAGCCTCACATATCAAAATTAACCTTGAAAGCAAATAATCAAAACATTCCCCCTTAAATAATAGAGTGGTAAATTAGATTTAAAAAAAAAACAAGATTCATGCTTCTTCAAGACATCAATCTCACATGTAATGACACTCATAGACTTAAAGAAGGGATGAAGATTTGTCATGCAAATGTAAAACAAAAACAGCAGGGGTTGTTATTCTTGTATCATATAAAATAGACTTTAAACAAACAACAGAAAAAAAGAACAAAGAAGGACATTATATTATAATAAACTGTGTAATTCAACAAGAAGACCTAATATCCAAAATGTACACACATCCAACATTGGAGCACCCAAATTTATAAAACAATTACATCTACATCTAAGAAAAGAATTCCATAGCAACAAAATAAGAGTGAAAAACTTCAACACACACCTTAAAGCATTAGATAAGTCATCAAAGCAGAAAACTAAGAAATTCTGGACTTAAATTCCACATTTGACCAATCGAACCTAATAAGTACCTACGGAATACTCCACTGACAACCACAGAATATACCTTGTCATCTGCCCATAAAACATATTCTCACACTGACCATTTTCTCAGTCATAAAGCAATTCTAAGTAAGTTCAAAAAAATCAAAATCATATCAAGCATCTTCTCAGACTGCAGTGGAATAAATATTGAAATCCATACCAAGAGGAACTCTCAAAACCACACAAATTCATGGAAACTAAATATCTTGCTACTGAAGGACTTATGGGTAAACAATAAAATTAAGACAGAGATAAAAATTATTTGAAACAAATGAAAATAGAGACACAACATACCAAAACCTCTGGCACATGGCAAAAGTGGTGTTAAGAGGAAAGTTTATAGCATGAAAAGCCTACATTAAGAATATAGAAAGATCTCAAATTGACAAACTAATCTCACACTTAAAGGAACTATAAAAACAAGAACTATTTTCTCCGCTGCAAGCTTCCAAGATGACAAAGAAAAGAAGGAACAACGGTCGTGCCAAAAAGGGCCGCGGCCATGTTCAGCCTATTCGCTGCACGAACTGTGCCCGATGCGTGCCCAAGGACAAGGCCATTAAGAAATTCGTCATTCGAAACATAGTGGAGGCCGCAGCAGTCAGGGATATTTCTGAAGCAAGCCTCTTTGATGCGTACGTACTTCCCAAGCTCTATGTGAAGCTACATTACTGTGTGAGTTGTGCAATTCACAGCAAAGTAGTCAGGAATCGATCTCGTGAAGCCCGCAAGGACCGAACACCCCCACCCCCGATTTAGACCTGTGGGGTGCTGCCCCACGACCCCCACCAAAACCCATGTAAGGAGCTGGGTAAAAGATTGAAGACAACTATTCTCTGGAGAAAAATAAAATGGAAATTGTACTTTAAAAAAAAAAAAAAAAAAAAAAAAACAAGAACTAATCCCAAAGCTGGCAGAAGAAAAGAAATAACTACAATCAAAGAGAACTAAATGGAATTGTGACCATACAAAGGATCAATGAAATGAAAAATTGCTTCTTTAAAAATATAAACAAGATTGATAGACTGCTGGCTAGATTAACAAAATAAAAAAGAATACCTCAAAAGCACACTTGGAAATGACAACAGTAACATTACAACCAGTCCCAAAGAAATACAAAAGGTCTTCAGAGACTACTATGAACATTTCTATCTAAACAAAGTAGAAAATCTAAAGAAAATAGGCATATATCTGGAAAAACATAACCTCCCAAAATTGAACCAGGAGTAAACAGAAATCCTGAACAGATCAATAATGAGTAACACAATTGAAGCAGCACTAAAAATTCTATGAACCAAAAAAAAAAAAAAAAAAGCCCTGGCTGAGACAGATTCAAAGCCAAATGCTATGAGATGTCCATAGAAAAGTTGGTACAATTTCTACCAAAAATACTCCAAATAATTGAGTAGAGACTTCTCCCTAATTCATTCTACAAAACCAGTGTCATCCTGCCACTAAAATTTGGCAAAGAAACAACAAAAAGGTAAACTTTAGGGCAATATCACTGATGAACACAAACCCAAAAATCCTTAACAAAATACTAGCAAACTGAATTCAGCAGTGCATCTGGAAGTCCTAGCCAGAGCAATCAGGCAAAAAAAAAGAAATAAAAGGTATCCAAGAGGGAAAAGAGGAAGTCAAACTCTTTCTCTTCACTGATTATATGATTTTATGCCTAAAAACCCCTAAAGGCTCTGCCAAAAGGCTTTTAAACCTACTAAACGACTTCAGTAATATCTCAGAATAAAACATCAACATAGAGAAAATAGTAGAATTTCATACACAAATAACATTCAAGCTGAGAAAGACATCAAGAACACAATTCCATTTATAATGGTCACAACAACAGTAAGATACCTAGGAATACATCTAAGAAAGGAGATTAAAGATCTATATGAGGAAAACTATAAAACACTGCTTAAAGAAATCATAGATTACACAAACAAATGGAAAAGCATTCCATGCTCATAGGTTGTAACAATCAATATTGTTAAAATTTACTAACTTCCCAAAGCAGTCTATAAATTAAACATCATTCCTATCAAATTATCAACATCATTTTCACAGAATTAGTAAAGTATTCTAAAATTCATATAAAACAAAAAAAGATCCTGAATAGCTAAGGCAATCCTAAGGAAAAAGAATAAACCTGTAGGCATCACATTACCTGACTTTAAACTATACTACAAGGCTATAGTAACCAAAACAGCAGGGTACTGCTAGAAAACAAACATAGACCAACGAAACAGAATACAGACCCCTGAAACAAAGCTGCATATTTACAAATAAATGATCTTTGACAATGTCAGCAAATTAACAATAGAGAAAATATATCCTAGCCAATAAATGGTACAAGGGAAAGTGGATAACCATATATAGCAGAATGAAACTTGATCCCTGCCTCTCACCATGACAAAAATAAGCTTAAGATGAATTAAAGACTTAAAAGTAAGACATAAATCTATAAAAATCTTAGCGAGTAACCTAGAAAAAAATTCTTTTAGGCATTGGTCTAGGCCAAAAATTTATGTTCATTTAAGTCCATTTCCCAAAAGGAAATGAAACAAAATTTAAAAGTAGACAAATGGGGCTTAACTAAAGAGCCTCGTCAGCAGAATAAACAGGCAACCTACAAAATGTGAGAAAATATTTGGAAACTGTGCATCCAACAGAGGACAAATATGCAGAATGTATGAAGAACTTAAATCAACAAGAAAAAACGTGTAACCATTAAATGGTGACCATTAAAAAGTAGTCAAAGGACATGAGTAGAAATTTCTCAAAAGAAGATATAAACATGACCAACTTATAAAAAATACTCAAAATTACTAATCATTAGAGAAATGCAAATAAAAACCACAATGAAATATGATCTCACACCCATCAGATGACTATGATTGAAAAATCAAAACAGCAGATGTTAGTGAGGTTGCAAAGAAAAGGGAACACTTATACACTGTTGATGGAAATGTAAATTACTTCAGCCACTGTGGAAAGTAGCTTGAAAATTTCTCAGAGAACAAGAAACAGAATTACCATTTGACCAAATAGTCCCATTACTGGATATATACCCAAAGGAAAATAAATCATTTTACTAAAAAGACAGCTGCATTTGAATGTTTATCACAGCATTATTAACAATAGCAGAGACATCCAATCAGTATAGGTTCCCATTAATGGTGACTTGGATAATGTGGTACATATACACTGTGGAATACGATGTAGCCATAAAGAACAATGAAATCATGTTCTCTGCAGTAACATGGATGCAGAGTTGGAGGCCAGTATCCTAAGCAAATTAATACAGCAACAGAAAACAAAACACCATATATTCTCACTTATAAGTAGGAGCTAAACATTGGGTAAACATGAACAGAAAAATGAGAACAACAGATACTGGAGAGTCCAAAAGGCAGGAGGATGGAAACCAGACAAGGGTTGAAAATGTAACTATTGGGTACTATGCCTGCTACTTCGGTGATGGGTGCATTAGGAACTCAAACCTAATCATCATGCAATATACCCAAGCAACAAACCTGCATATGTACCCAAAATCTAAATTTAATAAAGAACTTTAAAACATTGAAAATTACATACAACTTAGTTGCTGGCACAATTAACAATTTTTTTAAAAAAGCATCCGGTGTAACCAACACTTAGATTAAGAAATAGATTTCCCCACAAGAGCTATTCCTTTACCATCAAATTCCTGCCTCAGTCATTATTTTGGCTTGCATGGTAATCAGCTCAATGTTTTGTTTTGTTTCCTTTATACTTTAAGCCCATTATATACATAGCTAAACGATATAGTAAATTTGTTGACTTTGTGTAAATGCAATCAGACTGTATGCACTTTTTGCTTTGCATCTTTTGGTCAACATTTTGTTTCAGTATGAAGCATCATTCCTATGATTGCATTCCATCAGAATTCATTCATTGTAATTACTGGTAGTTTGCAGGATATGAATATACTACAATGTCTTTATCCATTCTATCACTGTTGAAATATTAGGTTGCTGTTAATGTTTGGCTTCTGCCAACAAGAATGCTATGAATGTCTTTGTTCTTGTCTTGCAATGCATTTGTGTATGCACGAAAGTGTATTCTCAAAGTATATTAAAGTTACTATTCAAATTATTTTTCTATATTGCACTTTGCCAAACAGATATAATTTAATTTATACAAGTTAAATCTATTGCATTGATACTTCTGTATTTAAAAATCCACCCAGAAATAAGACTCAAGAAACTTTAATGGTAATAGCTGAACCTCTTTTGCATGAATTCAGGTTCATCAATCCATCTTGACCACAAATAAGTGCTTTTTTAAAATCAATATGTCTAAAATATTTCTTTTAAAAAATATAAATTATATTAAAAGAAATAAGTCACATTCTACATAGTCAAATATATGATTTAATCTCCTGCAAATACATTTTCCCTTATTTTGATGAGAAAGGTTTTTCAAGGTAGTGTTTGCATATTTTAAAAGGCGGCTTTAATTTCTTCTTTAGCCATAAGGGGAAATGTGTACACTGGATATTATTTGGAGCTTTTCCAAATGAAATAAATTTCATTTAAAGGCAGTTTACAAAGGAAAGTAAAAATGTTATCTTTTTTCCCGTATTACATCTATTGTTTAAAATGTATTTGTAAGATATTTGATCTCCATAGCATATTTCTTAAGTTTCTGACACTTATTGGAAGAAAGTGAGAAGGGAAGTGTGGGCAATCAGGTTTTTTGATCAGGCAAAGCTGACAGATTCCCTTGTAAAAGCTCCCCAGTCTGTCTGCAGCCAGGTAGAGCTAAAGTGTTTTGTGACTATGCGTACACCTGCTCTATTCTACTTGGTAGCCACCAGCTCCATGTGGCCATTGAGCAAATGAAATATGTCTTCATCAACTTAAGATGCTCTAAATGTAGAAGACATCCAGGATTTTGAAGACTTAGTCTAAAAAAAAATGTAAAATATCTCATTCATAATTTTATATTGATTATTAGTTGAGAAGATAATATTTTGGATACCCTTAAAATATATTTTAAAATTAATTTTATCTATTTACTTTTACATTTTTAAAATACGGCTACTAGCAAATATGAATTTGCATGTATTATTGCATTATATTGCTATTGGACAGTATTGGTACTAACAATTCAAAGATTCCAAATGTTGATGGTTGTTTTTTCAATGATCCAAATATTTAATTTATATTACTCCAAAAATTGATATAAATGTATTATTTGGCAAGGTGCAGTGCCTCATTCCTGTAACCCCAGCACTTTGGGAGTTCAAGGTGGGTGGATCAACTGAGGTCAGGAGTTTGAGACCAGCCTGGCCAAACCCTGTCTCTAGTAAAAATGTAAAAATTAGCTGGACATGATGTTGCACGCCTGTTGTCTTAGCTACCTGGAGGCTGAGGCACAAGAATTGCTTGAACCCAGGAGGTGGAGGTTATGGTGAGCCAAAATTGAGCCACTGCACTCCAGCCTGGGCAACAGAGCAAGACTCTGTCTCAAATAAATGAATGAATGAATGAATGATTTATTTTTGGCCTAAAATTCATTAAAATTTCATTTTACATTTAAAGTAGGGTCCAGATGACTTAGCTGGCTTATTTATACCTAGTAAGAATTTTAAATATACTTAGGTTAAAAAGGAAAACTTCAGGAAGCTAAAGAGGGACTAGAAAAATTATAGTTCTACTTAAAAAGGTAAACATTAAAGTTAATTAAAATAAATCTTAAGATGGATTTCATATGTGCCAGGGTGGTATGGATATATTTTTAAATATTTCATTGCGTTAATATTTGGATGACTTGAATACAGATGTTTCCATTTTTATATCCTTGCCTTCCAGTATAGTAGGGAAAGCCAGATTAGTTTAAGTGGACCCTAGGGGGGAATCTATGACATTTCACATTAAACTGCCACTTAATGGTGTATCTTAAAGTAATATATTAAAGTGTGTTAGTATTTAGAGCATCTTATTTGATAGGTAAATATTAATCTTTAATAATTCCATAGAGGAGAATGTAAATAAACAGTAACTGATTTTGTATCCTTTTTCAGCATGGCTATGTATACAATGTATTTTTTCTAATAACATGAAAATGGCCTACAAGTTGGGGTCTGTCGGGGGGAAATAGGGTAGGGACAGTGGGGGTGGGGAGTTGGGGAGAGATAGCATGGGGAGAAATGCCAGATACAGGTGATGGGGGAGGAAGGCAGCAAATCACACTGCCATGTGTGTACCTATGCAACAATCTTGAATGTTCTTCACATGTACCCCAAAACCTAAAATGCAATAAAAAAAATAAAATAAAAAATGTTTGGATTATAAAGCTTAATTTCTATCCCTCCCATAAACCATCTTTATGCCCATCCCCGATTTGTTATCTCCTCTCAGATACCACAGTTCTATAAACTAAAAAGCCAGAGAAAAGATGAAACACAGGTACCTACTCAATAGTCTGAGCACATCCCGATGTAAGGAACTGCAACAGCAATTGTAGGCATCTAGATATTTATTATACCTAAATTAGACATCTTAAATAATTTTCCATGAGAACCTATGAAAAAGAAGAGAATATATTTTCTGCAGGATCAATGCCTTGACACCCAATAGCTTCACTCTGAAATTTGGAGGCAGGGGCTAGAGTGTGGATCTGGGTTGTACTGATATTCAAGATCAGTCAATAAGTAGCACAAGAAAAATCAATACAAACACATTGCCTACTTGGTATGGTTTAAAAAAAAATCTCAATCTCCTCTCCTTGCAGTCACAGTCTGTGGATAGCGAGGGTGAGGCATCCAGTGTGTTAAGGCAAAGTATGTGTGAAGCGAGATGTAAATGATATGCTCCAAAGTCCTGAGATTGTGGACTGTAGTTTGGTACTCAGATTCATTAATTTCTCCCATCTCCAAGGTTTGCTTCCTTAATATAGCTAAGAGGGCAGTTTTCCCAACTTTCATCAAATGTCGTTTTCAGTTAGCCACATGTAAACTAATTAAACACAATATATAAACACACTATCAGACTAATTTATTTTTTTTCTTTTCAATCCCTACTCTTCCTATTTATTCTATTATTTCCCCTTTTTATTCAACAAGCTTTTATGAAGTGTCTTCAATGTTCCAGTTATTGTTCAGAATGAACTCAAACATGAGCAAACAAAACATGAACATTTATGGCTTGCAGAGTTTACATTCCCCTTAATGAGTCAAAAATGGGTTTTGTTACTTGCTATAATAAAACTCTGATGGTTCGAGGAGCATTCCCAGTAAATTTCAGGAATAAAGCCAAGATACACACCATCACAGCCCTGTTCTGCACAATGATGAAGAGCTTCTCTATCAAAACAAAAGAAGAAAAAGCAACAAAAGACATGGAATAAAATTGAAGGTACAGAATCTTCACGCTTCACATTTAATAGGTCTATATACATAGAAAATCCTTGATAATCTAAAGTCAATCAGAGTTCATAAGATTATTTGATAATTATCAACAACTTGGTACAGAAATAAACAGCTTTCACTCATTGTAAGAACACTCTAAAGTCTGCAAAAAAAATCCAATGTAAAAAAATCCATAAGGTAACCAGAAAAAATTGTTTTTAAAGAGAGAAACAAAGTATTATTATAAAGAATTTCATAAAACATTATTGATGAATGGCTGTTGCTTTTCTTGTCTTGTATAGCATTTGATAGTGACTTAACTCATTTTGGGTCATGGACTTTAAACAAACATGATTTTTATGTAACAAATGGGTAATCATCTTAGAAATAACTGCACACACATAAAACACTGTGGTGTGTGAGATTGCCTAGTACACGAAACCCACTTACCCAGAGCTAGATAACCTCAAATGTGCCTCCAACTCTAAAATGATTGATTCTTCCATTATTATCACTTTAAGATCACATTGGTAGGACATAATCAAAACCAAAATAGTAGTAAATGTTTAAATTAATGAGATCCTACAATTTTCAAGGCATTCTCCTAAACACTTTTATTACATTATCACATTTAATGCTCACAACAAACTGATAATAGTGTAGTCACTATTATTATTCCCACTGTATAGATGAGGAAATGGAGGTTCAAAGAGGTCAAGTAATCCCATACTTCAATGTGGTCAGGCTCCTTGCATATACGTATTTTCATAAAACCAACTGATGTGTCATATTTGCTTTTTTTCTAGAATACTTATCTCAGTTTATATTTATATATACCTTAGTATACATGCTTAATGCCTGCCTCCCCAATGATCCATAAACTCCAAGAGCAGAGACCTTAATGAGTTTCATTCACCAATGTAACCCCACTATAGGACATGATATAGGACTTAGTTATCATTCAATAAATAATGGCAGAATAAATTAATGAGTAGGGGAAAGCACGAATGAATTATGAATAAACCTATGCAAAATTATGTAGCTTTTGAGTAGAAAAGCCTGGATTTTTGTCCAGAATTGCATGCCTTCAGAGCCCCATACACTGTAAATGAAGTTATAAAACAAATAAAAACAATAAAAATATTTTAAAAAGTTGAACATAAAAAAACTAAATAATAGCATTAAATCAAAGAAGCAGATGAAACTCAAATGTACTTGAGAAAAGTATTGTTGGCTTCAAGCCCTCTACTGAGCAAAGCTAAAAGAAAAATAAATTTCTTCTGCTTCCAAATTTGAGTTCCTCCATCCCATAATCCCTCTCTTACCATAATTCCTTATTTTTGCTCAACTTGTCTTATGACTTCAAAACACACAGTCTTCCTTTTATATTCTCCATTTTAATAGAAATTTTTCAGAGACTTGGATGTTACAATGGAAAGACACCAGTTTCCCCAGGGTTATATACTGGAAGGAATATGTAAACAGAAGAGCAGAAGTGGATTTGGCTAAGCAGTTCTAATAGGGTATAGAGAATTCTTATCTCAGTGCTGAATCTTCATGAGCTGGAAGAATACAGAGGACACATTCCTTTAGTTTTAACTTTGCTACTTCAGGATAGTTAGTACGTTCAAAATTGGGCAAGTCTTAAAGGCTTGTATTTTACCACCTGGTAGGCTAGGAGGGGCTGGAGCCCTCATTACCTCCTTCTGGCTCACCTTGGTTTAGTATCTCACAGCCACACAGTTAGTTCATTGATTTCCAAAGAAGCTGTTTATACTGCCAATATGTGCTCAACCTCAAGCCAAAGAATAAGGTTGAGAGAGAATAAATGTGCACAGGATCAACCAATGATGCACTCATTCATTCTCCAGCAGGAAATACAACATTTCAGCTCCAGTTAATGTTTATGGTGACAAAAATATCTTATGAATAGAAAAATAATGCCCTCTGAACTAAATAGAATGTGCAGATGACAACTTCTGTGTTTTCCTATTGTTCCAAATTAATCTTATTGCCTTAATAACACAGATATTCCGAAATGGAAATGTTAAAACTTCTTGAAGTCATGGCCAAACTAGGTCATTTAAACCATTTTATGCATTCATGAGAGACACGTTCAAGACTTCCCTGAACAATTCTTTATTTCTCCTGAAATGTCACCAGCATTTTTTTTATCTAGAAAGTAAATATGAACCTCCCATATTTCAAGCCAAGCCAAGCCATTCTAGAACTGCTTGTTGTTCCAGTGGCCTTGAATAGTTTTGAAATATCGTTTAGAGATAGAGTAGAAGCAACAAAAACACATGCAAGTTGCCTTGGTACAGGGTTATCGGCAGTGGAAAATAAAGGTAGGAAGAAGATTTGGAGAATTGGAGACCCAGGGTGATGATGGAGGGGAAGGCAGCAGAGTTTAAGGTGACCCTGTGGAAGTGGATAAGGAAGAAGAATCAGTTTCAGCCTCTGTGGGAATACTGTACCCTGTGCAACTAAAAATGCAGGTGGCAAGAAGGAGCCAAGCAAGGATGTAGGGCAACCTCATATTCCTAGGTACAGAAGGAACATATGTAAAACATGTTTCTAAAAGTGGTTATTTAAAATCTCCACTAAGGGTATATGTTTTCCCCAAAAATGAACATACTTGCATTCTTTACAGATTTATAAAAAAACACTGGTCAATTTTACACCAAAAGGATATGAAAAAATATGTAAGAAAAACAGAATAATCTCACTGTTTCATAATTTTTAAGAAATTAAAGAATAAAATTTTACTAATAAAGGTTTAGGAACAAAAGAGATGTTATTGTCAGCAGACTAAGACTCAGGATATTGAGTCTGATAAGCCTTTGGCAAGTCATTAAATATCTCTGATCTTTAGAGGCTGTTATGATGTCACTTGTGAAATGCCCAGAAGAAGCTAGGCACAGTGGTTCACACCTGTAATTCTAACACTTCAGGAGGCCTAGGCAGGCAGATTGCCTTAGCTCAGGAGTCCGAGACCAGCCTGGGCAACACAGTGAAACCCAGTCTTTACTACAATACAAAAAGTTAGCCAGGTGAGGAGGCAGGTGCCTGTAGTGTTGGAGGCTGAGGTAGGAAAATTGCTAGAACTTGGGAGGCGGAGGTTGCAGAGAGGAGAGATCACACCACTGCACTCCAGCCTGGGTGACAGAGTGAGAGTCCGTCTCCAGAAAAAGTAAAAATAAAAAAGTAAAATGCCCAGAAGATGCCCGGCACATAATAGGTATTACTTATAGCTGATGTTATAAAGATTTTTTGTAGCTAATCAAGGAAATCTGATAATGGACTGGATAGTGTTTCTTTTGGATGTGATAATGGCATTGCAGGCATGCACTGGATGACATTGTTAATTCTTGGAGAAGCAGACTGAAACATGTAAAGGAGAAAAAGTAGGATGTCTGGGATTTTTTTCAAATGCTGAAGTAAAGAAAATTTTTGTGATGGGGAGGAAGGCAGCAAATCACACTGCCATGTGTGTACCTATGCAACAATCTTCCATGTTCTTCACATGTACCCCCAAACCTAAAATGCAATAAAAAAAAAAAAAATTGTAAAAAAAAAAAAAAAAAAATAGATGAATCAAATGTGGCAAAATCCTGATAAGTGTTGAAAGCAGATATTCTATACATGATGGTCTTCATAAGTTTTCATAATAAAAATCAGCAGTTTTGATATTAATGTATATTTTAATGAATATTTTATTATATTAATATTTAATGTTAGTTAATACAGTATTTTCTAAATAAACAACTGGTTTTTAGAAGTGTCTAAAATATAAACTCTCTTGTCACAAAAAGTATTATGACATAGCATGAATTTTCCCATGGCATTTTCTGTAAAGAGAAGGTCAAGAAGAGGTCATCTGAGCAGTTGCTTCATCTGAATGACACAGGACTCCCTTAACTCCCAAGACTGTTGTAATACTTAGGACTTCTGTCTTTCAAGTGGTGGAATATCCAACCCAGTTTAGCTTAAGCAAATAGAAAAATATTACTTTCTATAAATATACATATCTAGATGTCCAATTATTTTCGGGCTTAGTAGGTTCTAGACACAAAATATTGTAAAAAAAAATCAGTGTTTCTCTATTTTTTTATCTCTATCTTTTTCTTTGGAATTTCAGACTCAAACCTCATGTGGTACCAAAATCAAGGTATCCATTCCAGTCCCTACAAATTGTTTGAGAACTAGAAGATAAGAATATTTTTCTCTAGAAATCTAAGAGTCTATTGTCTCTTCCTGGGCTGTGCAGCCATCTCACACCCAGTCACCAAGGGGCTGTGTGGAATGGCTTAGCTTTAAAGTCATATGCTTTTGTCTAGAATTGAGATTAGAGTCAGCTCCAATAAAACAACATGAACTGGGATTCGGGAGGACTTCCTAGTGGGAGACAGATGTTGGTGACTGGATTCTGGGAAATGAAAGGCATAGTAATTCCACGTGACTGAGAACCACCATGTTTGTTTCTACAGATATACAGAACTATTAGGGATATTTTGGCAAAGACCTTTTAGCATTGCTTAGTTAACTAAGTAGCAACCTCCAATAATTTTAAGACTAAGTGCATGATTTTTATGTTCTATGAACACTAGTATTCAGTATTTTGAACTCATAAAATTTCCTGTTATGTAAATATTTTTATTTGTTCTCTTCAAGTTGCTGCTTGAAGAGTTGGTGCCTTTTACTAAAAGATGTAGTTTACATATAAGCCCAGCAATCCCCTGCAGGAGACATCAAAGATACCAACATCTGAAGTCACCTTAATGTTTTTTCAACCTTAACACATATGATTTTAATGTTTCTTTCTATCATCCCATAGGGTGCTTTGTGAATATCAGTTTTTTATTTCTCTCCTCTTTTTCCTCCTTTCCACCTCCATTACCAGCACTCTTATCACTGGTATCCCATAAGCACTCACTATTGATGCCAGACACTGTCTTAAGTGGTTTAGAAGAACACGCTCTCACTTAATCCTAACATTTTATGAACAAGAAGATTCAGATTCAAAGAAACAAAATAGCGTGCCCACATTTGTAGAGTAGTATGTTGACAAGGCTCAGACTTCAGCTTAGTTCAGGCATGTGTCACACAGGCTGTGCTCAACACCCCTGTGGTCACACTGCCACTCTACATGTTTGACTTGAATTTATGGTGGAAAGAAAACATTAGGAACCCAGCCGGTAAATCTCAATATGTTCTCCTTTCCTAACCACGCAGATTGAACAGTATTGCATTTAGGTCAGTAAAATTTGTGCGATGAGTTTGCCAAAGGAAAGTAAGTAGTTGGTGCATCTGACATCCTCATGTTTTTCAATAATTGATTTTTCCTTAATTTCTTCTACAATGTATTTGGGTCTACTTTGTCTCAAGCAGTGGTTCTCAACTGAAAGTGACTTTGTTCCCCAAGGGACATTTGGGAATATCTAGTGACATTTTTGGTTGTCACAAGTGGAGAGGTGGTATTACTGTATTTGTAGTAGTGGGCAGAGGCAAGGGATGCTGCCAAATATCACATATTGTACAGAAAAACCCTCTTTGCCCCCTTATCCAGCAAATAATTCTCCTGCTCCTAATGGCAATAGTTCCACCTCAGAACAGAGGTCAGCAATTTTTTTTTCCCCACATAGTAAATATTTTAGGGCTTACAAGTCACACAGTCTCTTGTACAATATTGTAGGGTAGAAGTATCCACAAGCAATACATAAACAAATGAGCGTGGTTCAATAAAACCTTATTGACATACACATGCATGCAGGACAATGGGTCACATCCATCCTGATATCTGCACATTGCAAACTTCTGGTCTAGGGTGACTCTGAAGCTGCTCAACCTCAACCCACAGGTTGTTGAAAGCTCTATATATTCGTTCTCAGGAAGACATATTTTGTGGTAAATAACCAGGTAGTCACTAGGGATCAGGGCTCCTAGCTTGTTTTTAGCCCTCAACTGTGTTTTCCTTAAGAAACTTAAAGGTATTTTGCATGGGTGTGGGGTACATGCAGAGCATTCAAGAGAACAGCTCTGTCTGAGAATTATAGCATCTATAAGAGTGGACAGTTACCACAGTACCTGCAGCCACAGAGCAGAAACTAGTAAGTGGGAATACAGAGAGGAGAAGCAACATTTTGTTTGAAATAAAGATATTTGGCCCACATGGTGAGAAACATGCCGTCAGCTAGAACCATGGGTGTAAGAACACTGCTTGTCATAAAGTTGGGTTAGCAAGATGCAGACACTAAGTCAGCAGAAAAATTTAATTAAAACATCACCACCTTGTATCTTGGGAGTACTTTGCCATTTTGAAAATGCTTTCACCTACATTATTTCACAGTATACCTGGGACAATATCACCTACTCAATAAGCATCTCTGAGCTATAACTCATAGGTGCTTGGATTATAGAGCAAGTGAGATGTATGCTTTCCTCACAGGGAGATATTGGTCTAGTGGGGAACACAGCTATAAAGAAGCAGAGAAGCCCAACATCAGCGTGTGTTCAGTGAGAGATCTGCAACTGGAAGAGGCTGGAGACTCATGCTGTTTGGGAATTAGGCTAGGGGAAATCATAGGCAAGGACATTTTTCCGAGGTTATTTTGCTTGAGTGAGTGCTAAAATAGAGGAGAATGAACCTAAAATTAGCGGTGATGGTGAAGTTTTGCAGGGAGGGGCATATGAAAAATTAATCAATCCAGAGATGGGGTTGAATGAAAGTGGAGAGAAAGAGAAAATTGCAAGCACAGGAATAGAAAAGCCATGGAGGTGAGAAACAGCAGGGCATGGGCATGTGATAGGAGAATGGCAAGAAGTCTGGGGAAACCTGAGAGCAAATTCAGAGAAGGAAACATAAGTAAAGAAGGGAAGTTTAGATGAGAGCAAGTTTATACTTTGGCCTTGGTTACCATTCTAAGGAGTATGGATTTGATTATTTAGTGAAGGAGAATATAGAAGCCAAATTTTAAAATTCAAGTCGTGATGCAAAGTCCATATTTGAGAAGAGTGAAGTCAAGGAGACCTGTTAGGAAGCTGATGTGTCATCCACCTGAAAGATGAGGCAGTGATTGTGGATGAAGAAAAGGAAATAAACTCAAAAAACATTTAGGAGGTCACAGTTTCAGAGTCTGGTAGTCTCTGAAAGTAGGCAGGGCAGGAATTATAATCACCATTTTACAAATGAGGACACAAACTCAGAAAGCTGAAATCATTAGTTCACTATTTCAATTAAGGAAGCTTAGGTTTACTCCAAATTCTCTATCTCATGCTCATTAAAATAGCTCACATCAGCCAGGTACCGTGGCTCAAACCTGTAATCCCAGCACTTTGGGAAGCTGAGGTGGGTGGATTACCTGAGGTTAGGAGTTCAAGACCACCTGGCCAGCATGGTAAAACCCCATCTCTACTAAAAATACAAAAAAAAAATTAGCCTAGCATGATGGTGCATGCCTGTAATCCCAGCTACTTGGGAGGCTGAAGCAGGAGAATCACTTGAACCCAAGAGGCAGAGGTTGCAGTGAGCCAAGATGGCACCATTGCACTCCAGCCTAAGCAACAAGAATGAAACTCCATCTAAAAAAGTAATAATAATAAAATAAAATAACTCATATCTGTAATCCCAGTGCTCTGAGAGGTTGAGGCGGGACAACTGCTAGAGGCCAGGAGTTCTATACCAGCCTGGGCAACAAAGCAGGATACAGCCTCAATAAAAATATTAATATTAGCCAGGGATGGTACATTGGCCTGTAGATCCAGCTAGAGTAGAGACTGAGGTATGAGAATTACTTGAACAGCATAAAACATATATAATTAATAAAATATATATATACACACACACACACATACACACATACACACATATACATATATGTGTAATATAATTTGATGAATATAATTTGATGACTATAATTACAAATTACATTTGTAATTATGTATATTATAATAATTATAATTATAAACATATATATATGTTTAATATTCACAGAGTATAAGTGCTGGACCTTGAAAAAGCCAGTTTCATTCATGTTATAGCTTACTAATATCTCATGCAAGTAAGTGTTGCTACTCAGACTTTGTTTAGTGTGGAAACTGAGGCCCAGAGACTCTAACATACCTAAGGTCCCAGAGATCATAATGGAAGAGGCTGGATTTCCATGACGGTATGCTGCCTCTCCCATGGAACATGTCCTTGACATAATCACTCTTCAGAACTGCACTTCCCCAATACAGTCGCCACTAGTCACAGATGGTTTTTTAAATCTAATTAAAATTAAGGTTAAATAAAAATGCAGTTCCTCTATCATACAAATGACATTTTGAAGGTTTGACAGCGACACATGGCTGGTAGCTACCATATTGCGCAGCACAGATACTGACTATTCATCATCACAGAAAGGTCTATTGAGCAGTGTGGCTACTTCAGAATATTAAATCCAAAAGATGTTGGCCACAATCCAAAACTATCAAAGTAGAAACTTTGAGCAGAATTTTCTGTCACAAGCCCAGAGCAATGGAGATTAACTATCATTTCGTTTTCTTTCTCTTTATGCCTCAGTAGTTATTCCAGACCCATTTATGGACACAAAAGTTCCACCTTAAAACCAGGAGAATAAGAGAAATAAGTAAGGTCTTAATCAAAGATTCTCTGGGCTTTCCTTGCGGGGACTGGCTTCTTGGTGCTGTGTTTATTAATGCAGTTTAACAGAAACTGGAGATTAACTGGAGAAGACTGATAAAGAAGCTAGACCTGGCAGGCACCAGAAGGGGGGATTACAGCTTAGCCTAAGCATCCACATAATCTTATTTATTTATACGTCCACATGTACAGAAAAAAAAAATACAATTATCCAAGATTAAAATCATTTGGAATAATGTAATAAATAAATTTGGGCTAACTAAATTAGGCAGTTCTAGAAAATTAGTGACCCAACTACTGAGTACTGATTATAAAAGCAACTTGTGATTCTGAAAGAAAAACTTGGCAAATAGGATTTAGAGAGCAGTGTGTATCAGTGGTAACCAAGATAAGGTACCACAAATAATTAAGGTATTAAGCAGATAGTGATAGCTTTTCTTTGAACTATGTACCTTCATGCCAAGTGTCTTGAAAGAGGATAAAACCATTTGAGTGCCTTCGAATTTTTAAATAACTGGATCATAATTCCAAATTTTCAAAAAGATTTCAAATACACTGTTCTAATTGTGCTTCCTAAATGGTAACTTGAACTACACTGGCTTAGTGGTATATTATATGAGGCTTCTCATTTTTCAAGAAAAACAAATAAAGAGAGAAAATATAACTGCTTTCTACTGCCAATGATAAAATTCCTAATTAAAAAAAAATTTAAAAATAAGCTTTCTATTGTTTGCTTCCCTTACACCCTCCTTTCTCTCCCTTGACACACACCTGTCCTATACACCACATATAAAATTTGATGTTGGTCAAATTCCTGTGATTAGATACAACGTGGCTTAAAATAAAATGATTAATTCTTCATCGTCCTTGACAAAGATGACAAGTATCAACCTGTTACCTGTTTGGTGCTAAAGTGCAAAATTCTAAAACACCTGCTACTTCCAGGGATCTTTTATTCTGAGTCCTTCTGCAATAGATTATAAGGATGATCAGAGGTTGAAATATGTAGTCTAAACTGCGGCTGAAGTGAATGGCATACAGTTAAGACCTACAAAGTTGCCTGTACCCCAAGGCTAATAAGGAGAGTATTTTATACATGCAGCTGCTCTCTGCAATTCTGGTTCTAAAATCCAGCATGTCTTAAGTGTTCTTCACTTATAACTTCACATCTGAGTTTTCCAATGTTTACTCAATGTTGTAAGATTGTACACAACCTGAGGACACAAGGTGGATACTGCCAGCACCTAGCACTGCCTGCCACAATTAAGGGTTCCTTAATTTATGTGTAAACGTCCTTACATGATTGTTTTGCTAACATCTAAAACTTGACAAATCCCAGTGCGAACACCATCTTCTGCCAGAAACTGTTCCTCCTTACCTAGTTATTTCTTAACTAGTTGGCAGGCACTCCTTCCCACAGTGCCCAGGTTTCCACCCACCTCTCCTGTCCTACTTTCATAACTTAGACTGTAGCCACAGTTGAGGCCCTCATCAATAGGTACAGAGTGTCTCACTGGGCCTCTCTTCTATCAGACCCTGATGTCTCTGCACACGGGCCCTCCTCCAGCAAACTTAACCCATTTCTCTCCCTTTGAGCATCTTACTTCTTTAAGATTATCTCCAACTGTATCTTTAGGGTTCCCTGTATCAGAACAAGGGTTTACACCCACCAAACCCACCCACTCACTGACTCTGCTCATTCTGTTTGTTGTGCCTGTTAGAAAAGTATTCTTTTTCACAATTGGATTCTTCTTTTAAATCATTACAGCAAAGAAAGGGATTAAACTCATGGGTTGTTCAAGTCACAAACCTGGGTGCAAATCCCAGCTCTACTACTTAATAAATACGTCCATGGAGGAAAAAGAGGGTGTCAGAGAGACAGAAACAGAAGAGAGAGACCGAGCAAAGTGTTTATTCACAGAATGTACATTATTGTGCATTGCTTGGAATTAAATTACTTTATACATGCACTTAGTATTGGCCCTAGCACATCATAAACAATCAAGAATTATTAGCTGTCATGATTAATAGCATCTACATTAACCAACCTCCATTTTGTTGCCTTTTTTCATCCTCATGCTTTCTTTACCCTAAGTGTTGTAAACCATCTATTATAATTATTATTTTGGTTATGAATTAATTATGCCTAAGTCTCTCACCAAGCAGCAAGCTATTTGAGAGATGAAATATTTTACTTTTTACATCTCCTAGATGAGTGCTTTCTAAGTCTGGTCTGTCTGCAAACTGCCTGCTACAGGTGGCCATGGCCAGCTAACTTCAGAATTGAGTCAGTTTTTAGAAGCTACCATAGCAATCTGCCATGGTTACATTTTTCTTCTATGTCATTCTGTTTTGGTCTGCAATGTATTAAACTGTTTTTTTTTTTTAATAGTCCTTTACTATAGAATTTGAGTTACACTGTCCTAGAATATATAGCCTAAGCAGTGACCTACAGTAGATGCCCACTGAATATTCAACAGTCTCTGTACAAAGAAAAAATACTGAAAATAGTGTTTTACTGGAAACTTTTGCACTTGTTCAAGTTAGCAATATACATAGATAACCAATGAATCAGGCTCCTAAAATCAAATTCAAGACTTGAGGAAATGTAAGCATAGATTAATTTATTGAGTCCTAAACTTCAGAAACTTTAAAAGAGTTTTAAAACATCTACCACAGTTCAGGCACATTATCACACTGCTGCCTGAGAATGGAAGAGGAAACATGAATTCTGATTTTTAATTTCTCTTATACCAAACTAGTAGCTAAAGTACCAACCCTGACACTGATGCACATGATATCTTCTATGAGGGAGGGTGAGGGCTGAAGGCAGGGAAGGGGGGGGAATTGTTTCTAGTCATATTTTTAATTTTCATGTTTCATATTTTCTTTATGTCCTTCAGTTTCTAGATATTTCTGGAGACATCTTTATCCTTTTCCTTTTGTATTTGTCAATTTTCACGCTGCTGATAAATTCATACCTAAACCTGCCTGGGTGATTTATAAAGAAAAAGAGGTTTAATGAACTCCCAGCTCTGCGTGGCTGTGGAGGCCTCACAACCATGGTGGAAGGTGAAAGGCACATCTTACATGGCAGCAGACAAGAGAGAATGAGAGCCAAGTGAAACTATCAAATCTTGTGAGACTTATTCACACCATGAGCATGAGAAATAAGGGAAACACCCCATGATTCAATTATCTCCTACTAGGTCCCTCACACAACATGTGGGAATTATGGGAGCTACAATTCAAGATGAGATTTGGGTGGAGACACAATCAAACCCTATCACCTTTCTCCAACCTAGATCCCTATCATCCAAGACTGTGGGGTACCTGGATAAGAGGAAAAGGTCAAGGAGGAATTGCATCAACACTTGATTTTGATAGGCATTTGGAAACTTATTAAAGGACTTTTAATGTACTAGTTTGTAGTAAAAAATTCTCAGTATCATTTTTTTAAGTCTTGGCTTCAGATACCAAAAAACCTTTTAGTACTCTGAAAAAGCTAATTGGAAATTTTTATTTTTAACCTGGAAAGTAGGCGCTTTCAACAGAATTTATTTTATACATTATGCAGTTACCCAATGGCCTGGGCATTGCAAAGTGGCTGGAATCAACCCTCGCCTTGTTATTATTTTTCCCAGAGCAATTTCCCAGGAGGGATGCTTGCTTCTGCTTAGCTGTTTCTGTTATCTGTGGGATCCTAGACTAGATTGGAATCAATAGAAGAAAAATATTGTAAACCAGAATACTGTTATGCTATTCTAAAAAATCTTATTTTACCAGGGATTCTGGGGTTTTTCATGCATTTAACAATTATTAATCGAATACCTACTCTGTGTCAGGGAATATGATCAGCATTAGTAATAGAATGATGAATGAAACATATTTCCTGCCTTTAAAAACTTCAGATTTTAGTTGGAAAAAGAGAACAAAATAAATTGGCAATGACTCTTCTGGGAGAATAGTTTTACAAGAAAAATGAGGAAAACTCATATGGCAATAACTGCTAATTTTTCTCTACCATCCATTCCCCTTCTTTCATAACAGAACTTCAAAGATTCAGCTACAGACATGTCTAACCTGCTAAAAGTTACACTTCTCAGCTTCCCTTGCAATTGATTGTATCCATCTGGCAAAGTTATAGCCAAAGAAATATGAGAAGTGAGACTCATCTTTTTGGAAGAAAGAATGCATGTGTCCACACACCTCCCTGGCCTAGGCCTCTGTTCTCCCTTCTCCTGACTCAGGATGAGACCTGCCCATATATGGAAGACACATGGTGACAACATCAGAGCCATCTTTTTAGAATCACTTGAGGCCAAGAGTTCAAGAATAGCTTAGGAAACATAATGAGACCCTGTCCGTCACGCCAACTACTAGTTGTCCTGGTAGCATGCCCCTGCAGTCCTGGCTACACCGGAAGCTGTGGCAGGAGGATGACTTGAACCCAGGAGTTCAGAGTTGTAGTGAACTATGATCACGCCACCATACTCTAGGGTGACAGAGAAAGACCCTGCCTCTTAGAGAGAAAAAGAAAGATTTCTCAGGTTGGGATGTACAATAGGGAGGGAGAACAGTATGATAGCAACAACAAACTAAAGAATTAAAGATGACTGGAACTTAGTAAAATTTTTGAAAAGTAATGGGATCAAATAGGTGGCTTCAGAGTGTGCCTGAAAAACACTGATCACTATCAATGATTTTTAAAAATTCAACACGTTTGTAATTAGCAACTACTATGTACTAAGCACTATATTGGATGTTAGACATACAATGGGAATCAAGAACAAGTGTAGTCCCTGACAGTATGAGGCTAGGAGATTAAGGGACTGCTATACCAAAAACAATTCTGCCCTCTGTGCTGTCCATCTGATCGTCAACACAACCAAACAGTAGTGCTCACTATAATAACACATTTACATATTAGGAGACTAAGGCTCAGACAGTTTTTAAGTAACGTGATCTAAATCTGGCTTGTTTGCTGTTAAAGTCCATGCTCTCTCAACTGAATCATGCAGCTCCCTTAGGAATACCATAAAACGAACAAAACACATACTCCCTATTTTCAGCAGTGAATGCTAAAGCAATCCAAAGGCATGAACTACATTTTAAATAGAAAAATAAATGAATTATATAAAGTAAATTATCCATTTCCATCAACGAAATTATGTGGGTCTCATTTTACCCATTGCCTAAGGCATAATCTCTAAGAATTTTATTGCTGAAAAAAACGTGTAATAAAAAATAAACTTGACATTTAAATAGTGTTTAAAGAAAAACCTAGCTCATTTTGTGATGTGGTGAGGAAAGATAATCACAATATCACTCCAGTTTTCCATATCACCTTCGTTTTTTAATTAGTGGCGCAATTATCAGTTCCAGCTTGACGATCTCACCTTTGTATCCCAGGAAACAAGTTTCAGAAATGCCTTCTTAGCCTTTGTAAACCAGTCTCTAGGGCAGATAAGAAGTCCACACAGCTTAAATATTTTCTTAAGGTGTGATGGTCTTACACTTAATACGCATCTCTTAGGCTTGTACTATTTCCTCCAAATAAACATTATTTCTTGGATTCTCTTAAGACTTCTTAGAATTCTTTTCTAGTGGATCTGTATCATTGTCTTTTTCATTTCTCTGTGGGTTTTTTATTTGAGGATTAATGTTTCTTTCCCCTAAATAGTCAGATTTGGTAAATACTTATGGCAAAGGCAGGAATATGGAATGTGAGGTTTCCAATGAATGCTTCAATCAGCTGTACACACGGCCCCATCTAGATGGCTGACAGAAAGATTACAAGGCAATTGTATTTTCTGGACTCTTTTCAGAACATTTTTCAACTTTGAGTATGAGTTTTTCTTTTTTTTTCTTGTTCTTTCCTAGAACTACCATTCCACATTACACTGTTAAAACATATGAGTTTCTTAATAAGATATTAGAAGAATTATTTTTTGGAGGGTCAGATATTGTTATTATACAGGGCCCTCATCCCTTCCACATTTATTCTTCTATAGCAGTTCGACTTGATGTAAACAAAATACAAGAGGAAAAGGGAAAGAATAATATTCATATTTTACTAAATATTCATATTTTACTAAATATTTTACTAAATAAATATTTCATATTTTACTAAAAATTCAAAAACATCCATTTTAGTATCTTGTCAATAACTCTAAACATATTTTATCGAGGGAGTTGGAATATAAGAAATATTGCTTTTTGTTGGATTTATTTAGGTTTTAGACCATGACCATTCTTACAAACAAAATACCCTCCAACAAAAAGAATTCAATGATATTAAAATCCATTTTCAAGATAAACTAAGGGAAAAAAAAATCACTGAAAATATAGCAATGATGTATACATAGAGAATAAACATTTTTCTGTGTTAGAAAAAAAGTGCGAAGGGGAAAAAGAGCACTACATTTTATTCTTGATCCTTCTCTAACACAATTTTAGATGATTTTAGGATTCTCATCTAGAAAGAATGTGGAAAACAAATATCAACAGTTTTGAAGTAAAGAGATAAATATGATGTAAAAACTGACAAACTAATTCCAAGAAAACCTTAAGTAGCACAACTGTAGAGATGACCTATAAGCCATTGAAAACATAATTTTATTATATTCCTACAAGAATCCTAAGGGCGATTTATAGTAAGAAAAAGGACTTCCAAATTAATATTAAGACTCATTAAATAATTCATTAAAAAGTGTAATATAACCAAGAATTATAATTTATCTTACCAGTTCCTATTAAAATTTATTTTTATTAAATAGAAATTTCAATGACCCATGCCTTTCATAATATATTACTTTTATAAGAAAAACTAAATGTAACAGAGTAGAGGGATAATTAATATACAGAAGTCCTAGTTTCTGTGATTCAGAATACATACAGCCATCTCTCACATAGTTTTCTCCATCTCTTTCTTTCAATACAGTGAGATATTGCAAATGGCATATATGAGACACTGTAAGAACTTTCAATACCAGAGAAAAATTTAGGCTATTAAATGGTATGTACTTAGAGAAAAATAAAGAGAATCATTTAAATAATTTCCAACCAACCATATTATTAGAAATTAATAAGAAAATAACAATTTCCAAATTTATTACTTAAATCTAAATTAAAGGTATTAATATACTTCCCCTCAAAAAGTATAAAGACATTGAAAAGACCTCTGCTTCTATTTCCAGCAACATGGTGGACTGAGGGAAATGCAAACTTTCCAATTATTATAATTTTAAAAACTTGGAAAGTGTGGATAAATGAAAGTTAACATTCTTTAAATACATAAATAATTTTGAGAGAGTAAAGGGAAAGTGTCAAGGTGTCAAAAATAAAGAGGAAAATTAAAGACAGACTTGTCATTCTGCAGAGGACAGAAAAGAGTTACAGGATAAAGTAGAATCCAGATCTAGGCTATAATAGGTGAGGGCTGGCTGTTAAAGTCCTCTTGGAAATGGAAGATATGACTTTAGATCTGTAAGAAGTAAGGGGATCTCTGCATAAAGCTAGGACTCAG
This sequence comes from Ateles fusciceps, assembly GCA_036589455.1. Lineage (NCBI taxonomy): Eukaryota > Metazoa > Chordata > Mammalia > Primates > Atelidae > Ateles > Ateles fusciceps. Next base: position 1,784,655 of record JAZHEH010000299.1, read on the forward strand.
GAAAGGTAGCTGCCTCCATTCCAATGAAACAAAACAATTTGACCTTACAGTTCACAAAAGTAACAATGGAAAAACATTTCAAACTTGGACCATACATGGTTTTGTAGCCTAAATGCATTCTATTAGTATAGTATGGAATTGTCACACTGAAAATTTAACATAAAGCTGGCCCAGAATGGTGAAACTCCCCAGTCTCTTGGAAAATTAAATATTAATTGGCTTTGTAGCCACAATTCCACAGAGAAGGGCATCGAGATCCTTTACAGAAAGAGCAACCTCCTCCAAAGAGAAGTCTGCAAGCCCAATTATAAACTCCAAGTGTGAAAGAAACTACAAAATATTATGAAAGTGGCTATAAAATACTGAATTAAAATGACTAAAGAGATAAAGTATAGATACACTCTATATACATATTAAATCAGAATACTGTAGGGACCATGAAAGACAAATTTTTATAAAGCTGATTATCTGAACTGATAAATATAAGAAATAAAGATTATCTGAATGAAGGAATCTATTAGTTAAAAATCAGATTGGATATACGTAAAGAGACAATCAGTGAACTGGAAGACCATTTGAGAACATTTCATAGAATTTAGCACAAAGTGATAAACAGAAGAGAAAATGAAAGTTATGTAACTAGGCATGGAGATGGAGAGTCTCTGAGTACAAAAGTTCTTAATGGGGTAAAGGAGTCATTGAAACATTAAGAAAGGGAAAACCCAGGAAGAAAGATATAAATTCTGTATGTGATATATATATCTAACAAGGCAATTCTTTCTCTCAAAATTTCATAAAATTACATAGAGAAATAAAAAACAAACATAATCAAGGTAGAACATTTTAATACACTTTTCTCAAAAACATACAGATGAAATAGAGTTATATCTATTAAGTGTAAAGAAGTGGCACAGTTTACAATATTTATCCATAAAATACATAGCACCCAACTTTTAACAGTTGGAGAATAAACTTTTTTTTTTTAATCATGAGTAGCTAATCCATCAACAGAAAAGTTGACAAAGAATGTAAATAGTAAGTTTGCAGAAGAGAAAATTAGAATAACAAACAAAGATGGAAACTAATTAGGAAATACAAACTAAAATAGTAATAATTTTACCCATCAGAATGGTAAAAATGCAAAAATCTAATGATATCAAGTGTTAAAGATATAGAATTTGAGGAACTCTAATTGTCAGTGGAGTGAATCATCTAACAGTGTCAATTAAGTTGAAGATACTCATACTGGGGAAGGTGCTCATATTGGGTAAGACCTAGTAATTCCCCTTTTATGTGATTTATACTAGAGAAACTGTCTTAGGTATATACATAGATGTTCATCATCTTTATAAGTGTTAAAACGAAATACTGGGAAATACACTAAATATACTTCCATTAATGATATACACTTGTATATAATCATAAGCAATAATTAAAATGAGGGAAATAAAATAAATAGGTTTCCTAAGGTGTATCATGATTTTGGTTATTAAATAGTGTTCGTTATACTATGTGGGCTGCTCCTTTGGTAACGCTGATTCAAGTGGTAAATAACAAATTTTTCTCTAACTTTGCTTTGTCCTGATCTCTAGATTGACTACTGCCAGATGACTTCTTATGAGGTCATGACCTTTTCAACAGTTCATTCAAGACAAATCATCTTTAAGCAACATAGCAACCAGTTGGACCACGAATACTGTGAAATACCACAGTAACTCTGAGTAATACAGTTTATCACTACTTATACTTAATTGATTTTTATATTTATATCTATATATTTTTATTTTTAAATTCTCTTTTTTAAATATTTTATTTATTTTAGAGACAGAGTCTTACTTTATAGCCCAGGATGAAGTTCAGTGGTGTGATCATATAGCTCACTACATGGGCTCAAGAGATCATCCCACCTCAGCCTTCTGAATAGCCGGGACTACAGGCATGTACCTCCATTTCTGGCTATTTATTTATTTATTTTTTTGCAGACATGAGGTCTTGCTATGTTGCCCACACTCCTGGCTGAATGATACAGTAGACCTGAAATGGCTCCAACTTCTAGAAACAGGACAAGGTAACCTACAGGGGTCTCTGAACCACAGGAAAACACAAGTAACAAATACAACAGAAATGTGAGTCTTAGCAAGAACTGTTTAGGAAACTGGAAAACCAAATAGTTATGCCATGTAAAAAAGAACAGGAATAAAACTATGTGCAGAAAATGCATCTATAAACAAAAAATAGGAGTCAAGAGGACACTAGTTTGCAACAGAATATGGTGAGGAAGTAAAGCAAAGATGTCCCTGAGTGATCTTCTCTCCAGACTTGCTTTGTTCTTTTTTGCAAGCTGGTGTTTGGAATTCAGGATAATGTAAATGCACAGAGTAGAGGTGACTACAGATAAAATTCTGAGAAGCTAGTTTCAACAGTGAAAAAAAATCTAGTTTAAAAAATCACTTATTGTTTATAAATCTAAACTGACTTTTTAGAATGTCAAATCTCTTTTTGGGGTCAGAAGACAGATAATAAATAAGTGATTAAGAAAAGGAACACAAACATAAATAACCATTAACACTGGTTAGATAATGGCACTTGGAAGTACTAATTAATCACTGAAATAATTCAATTATTTTAGTGATAATTTTTGGAGATAATTTTTGGAATTGCACATCAAGATAGAAACCACAGATTAGGCAGAGAATTTCAGAACCCCTGAAAAAGCATGTCCAAGATGGGACTGTTGTTAAACATGAATGCAGGAACCTGGTCTTTCAAAACACAGGATTTCATGGGAAAGGAAAAAAATTAAAAAAAAGAAAGAAAGAAAGGAAGAAAAGAAAATCAAACGTGTAGGGACTAATAATTTAGTTCAACTCAGTATACTATGCTTGAATATTCTGTATCACATTTTGCTGATTATTTGCCCATAATTGGGCTATATTATCTAGCCATGACATGTGTCCTACAAATTAATAAAACCAGACTGAAATACAGTTCCAACCTTATTCATTTATGTGGAGAAATGGTTAAGCAAATTTTATTTATTTCACTAGAATACTATTGATCACAGCTGGACTGGAGTTCCTGAAGTTGAGAAATGAATAATAAAGATACTGATGAGAACAATACTATAAACATATTTTGCATCTATAAACAAAAAATAGTGTTTTATGGAAATTTTGGGACAATTTACATAATCTTAATTGTTATGGTAATCCCAGTTATTTTTTATCTGACGCATTATAGTTCAAAAGGTAATTATTTGTCATGTTTCATTTCCTTAAAGTATGTTTTTATGATTTTTTACTAATTTTAATTGTCTTTCTTCCTTAAAAGTCTAAATAAACAAAGACTTTTAAAATCACAGCCTTCAGACATTATTTTCTGAATATATGCCAATATTCTATTTCCTAATAAAAATGGATTGTGAATAAACAAATTTAGGTTTATCCAAAGACATACTCATTTGTCTGTTCTCTCTTCACACACATTCTCTCTTTTTCACACACACAGGCACACACAAATTGAGAAATAGAGAGAGGAAAAAAAGAGAGAGAAATAAATTTCCTCATGCTTGCCAAATTACAAATTTGAGATTTCAGGATACAAATGGGTTTTCCCTAACATCAGAGTGAAACAATCATGGTTAAACATTGCTCTATCAATAGCAAATTTTGCTGGTAATTTATGTCTGCCAACGAGCTTAGTAACTGACAGTCTTTACTTATCCTGCTAATTTACTTCTCAGTGATTAGAAACCTCAAGAACAATCTGTTTGAGACCCAATTCTTAAAATGAAATGGCCAATAATGAGAAGACAAGAATTGTCGAGGTAAGTGCTTTGCTTAACAATAAGTTTATACTTTGTTCTATACAATTACACAAATGTTTTCTGCTACAACCATCATGTGCCATGTGCTATACTCATTTACCATAATGCAGAGTTAACTTTAAAAAATTGGATTACAACAAAAGAAAAGAGAAGAAAAATCTCTGTTCCCTAGATAGAGACATTGAAAGAGAATAGGATTGGCCTGGCATGGTGGCTCATGCCTGTAATCCCAACACTTTGGGAGTCCAAGGCAGGTGGATCATTTGAGGTCAGGAGTTCCAGATCAGACTGGTCAACATGGTGAAACCCCATCTCTACTAAAATACAAAATTCAGCCAGGTATTGCTGCACATACCTGTAACTCAGCTACTCAGGAGGCTGAGGCAGGAGAGCCGCTTGAACCCGGGAGGCGGAGCTTGCAGTGAATCAAAATTGCACCACTGCACTCCGGCCATAGGCAACAGAGCGAGACGGTCTCAAAAAAAAAATGATGGGGCGGGGAGGAATATGATTCAGTTATTTTTTGTGAGGTGCCTAATAAAAGAGAAAACCTGAGTATAAAACCACGCCGCCCCCCACCCACACACCCTACCAAATGGTAAAGGCAAAGAAGTTACTTTAAATTAAAATACATAGACCTAGATCTAAGGCAATTCCATTCTTTTGTTTTTCTGTTTGTTTGTTTGTTTGTTTTTGAGATAGAGTCTCACTCTATTGTTCAGGCTGGTATGCAGTGGCATGACCTTGGCTCACCCCAACTTCCTGGTTCAACTGATTCTCCTGTCTCACCTTCCAGAGTAGCTGGGATTACAGGCATGTGCAACCTTGCCCAGGGAATTTTTGGTATTTTTAGTAGTAATGGGGTTTCGCCATGTTGCTTAGGTTGGTCTCAAACCTCTGACCTCAAGTCATCCACCCACTTCAGCTTCCCAAAGTGCTGGAATTATACGTGTGAGCCACTGTGCCCGTCCAGGAAATTCTCTAAGTTTATAACATATTTACACACTATAGGGAAGGACAGAGTCATAAAAAATAAATTATAAAAATGGACAGTCACATATAAAAAATAATCTCTATTCAGTAGAGAAGCTTATCTCAAAAGGCATTCAGTGAAATATTAGTTCTACAGGAAATTAAGCAGTTTTATTTGCAAACAAACAGCTCCCAGTAAAATAAAGTTGGCAAGCACTGCATTAAACTGGTTTACTTATTTCAGGACTTCTCAGAACCTTTAGGATATTAAAATATATTGTGATTTTTTCAGAAAAATAATAGAATGCATTTTCCAAATATACTTGGTGATGGGATACTTTTAATGCAGAGCGTTTTAACATTAGTGTTCCACGAAACATTCTTAGGAAACTCTGGTTCACACAATCATTGAATTTTTTCAATTTTTATGAATGTTTGTTATTTGTCAAGTGACTATGGTTGATGATCTCCTGGGACTCAGTCCACACCTTGTTGTTTACTGAACCTAATTAACCAGATTTTTGTAATAATTTAAAGTCTACCCTTTTTGTCTTACCATAACTTGGATTCTATAATCATAATTTCCCACATATTAAAGGTCTCCCATTCTCACTTCTCGATCTTTATAGACTTGCTATCTTCCTTAGTTTCCACATAGCATCCCTACATTGCTAACCTAATTTTCAACTCCCAGCCCCTGAGGAAAGTTGTTTGTCATGTGTATTCTTAGAATGGGTTGGAGGACGAATGGAGCAATGGAGGAAAAGAAGGGATGAGAGGAAAGTAGAAAAATGTTGTTGCTTTATATTCAAGATGATAATGTCACAAGCCTGCAGGGACCAAGCAGTTAATGGACATGAGTTAAGCTCATGAGTCTGAGTATTGAGCTACTGGATTGGAAGTATTTTTTTTTTCATAGCTATAAATAATTGCTTATATATTATGGGCAATCTTCTTGGCCAGTCTTTCCATTTCCCACTTTTGATAAAGACATGAACATAGAGGAAACATTTTTTAAAAAATTATAGGGGAAATAGTGAATGCAAAAGCTATGATACAAGGTGACCTGTCAGCTTGAGCATCAGAGAGGCCATAAAGGACAGGGACTGTGATGAGCTGCAAAGGATAATCGCTTTTGCAGGAAGCTATTTAGATCTGTCACCAGCTAGGAAGACAGCAGTGTAGTAAGACATTCTGATATTATTTTAAAATAGCCCAGCTATTTAGATTTTACAGAATATCTCTTACTTTTAAATATTGCCTCAATATTTTTATAACAATCTGGCAAAAAAATATGTTTGTAGGAATTGCAAGTTTGAGACATCAAGTATGACCATGGAAGGGGGTAAGAGGAAAAATGAGTTTTATGGTGCTGGGTAGGAAGGACATTCTTGGAAAAGTGATGGTAATTAAGAGGTTCTAAATTATTGGAGTGAAGCAAAGCAGGCAAGAAGGGAGAGAGAGTGGTGTCATAGAACCTTACAAGCTGCTTTTCTGTTCTTGTGCCAGTTTGCTGAGAATGATGGTTTCCAGTTTGATCCATGTCCCTGCAAAGGACATGAACTCACCCTTTTTATGGGTACATAATATTCCATAGTGTATATGTGCCACATTTTCTTTATCCAGTCTATCATTGATGGGTACTTGAGTTGGTTCCAAGTCTTTGCTATTGTAAACAGTGCCACAATTAACATATGTGTGCATTTGTCTTTATAAAAGAACAATTTATAAACCTTTGGGTATATATCCAGTAATGGGATTGCTGGGTCAAATGGTATTTCTATTTCTAGATCCTTGAAGAGTCACCACACTGTCTTCCATAGCAGAAAATGAAATATCATGTGTTCTCACTCATAAGTGGGTGTTGAACAATGAGAATGCATGGACACAGGGAGGGGGAACAACACACACTGGGGCCTGGTGGGTGGGGGCTAGGGGAGGAATAGCAGGGGATGAGGAAATTGGGGAGGGATAGCATTAAGAGAAATACCTAATGTAGATGACAAGGTGATGGATGCAGCAAACCACCATCATGGCACATGTATACTTACGTAACAAACCTGCACGATCTGCACATGTACCCCAGAACTTAGTTTAATAAATAAATTTAAAAAGAATAAAGCTGCTTTAACTTGTATATTCTTTAAGGACAGGAGCAAAAATAAAATAAAATTTTTTGTTATTTATTTTTGCTTCCTTGGACAGTGTGTAAGTCAGGGTTCTTTAGAAGATAGAAATATTATATATATATGTATGAAAATGAACATATATGTTATATAATTTATATTATATTAAATATATATTATGTGATATATAAAATATGTTGTATGTTTGAAATATATTACATACAATAATATGTGTGAGTGCGCACGTGTATGTGCGTGCGTGTGATCAAAAAGGCAAAGTTCCATAATTGTCTGTCTACAAGCTGGAAGATGAGACAAGCCAGTAGGGTGGTTTTGAGAAAGTCAGTAGCATAGCTAAATGCAAATTCAAAAGCCTTAAAAACAGGAAAGCTGACAATACAGCCTCTGGAGTGAGGCCAAAGGCCTGAGAGACCTCAAAAAGCTGCTGGTAGAAATCACAGAGTCCAAAAACCAAAGAACAACATCAAAGGCTCTGATGACAGAGGGGGCTAGGGAAAGAAGCTGAGTGTATCTTAGAAAGGGTCAGCATATCTATTTGATTATTAAATCCTCCTCTGCTGACCAGGTGTGGTGGCTCATGCTTGTAATCCCAGCACTTTGGGAGGCAAAGGTGGGCAGATCATTTTGAGCCCAGGTGTTTGAGACCAGCCTGAGCAACATAGTGAAATCTCATCTCTACTAAAAATGCCTGGTGGCGCATGCCTGTAATCTCAGATTCTTTAGAGGCTGAGGCAGGAGAATTGCTTGAACCTGGGAGGTGGAGGCTGCAGTGAGCCAAGATGACGCCACTGCATACCAGACTGGGCAACAGAGTGAGACTCTGTCACCAAAAAAAAAAAAAAATATCCTCCTCTCCTGTTGTCACCCTTTGATGAACATTCATGTGGACAAATACCTTCACATCTTTTGCCCACTCAGAGAAGTCTATTCATATACTTGTCCCAATTTCCTTGTCACAAATTTGCCCATCATGCTCCTTCCAAGTCCCTGACCATCTGGCTAAAGCATTAGCTACAGTCAATAAATCAGTATAAAATCACACGTTTGATTATTTCTCCTAAGAAAAGTGCACAACCAGGTGCACTGGCTGAAGTTCTTCTGCCTATGGGGAAGATTTTCCTTTACTGATGTCCTCCAGTGATGTCACAGAAAGGGGCTGTAGTGCTACAGTGTTCACTTCTGGGTGGTACCTATGTATCATGCAGAACCATCCTGAGTAAACAAGACCCGAGTCTTCCCTTTCTCTGTCAGCTGATCTAGGAAACCCCCCATGAAGCCACGAGTGCTGTCTGGGAGGAAGATGGCAACATGGCAGGAATAGGAACTGTGGGCATTTGGGCCACTTCATCATGTAACTTGCTTGTGCCTTCACAACCTGCTCAGGCCTGATCACAGATACACGACTTCCATTTGATGATGGAGTCCTGCTGTGCACACCCAACTTTATGTCTTGGGTGGGCTAGGTAACACGTAGCTCATGGCAAACAGCTCAGGTCTCATGGTAACTTGTTGGCCCAGGATCATGAGCTCAGTCTATACTAAGACTTAGTAGCGTGCCAAAAGCTGTCTCTCAAAAGGAGAGTAGTTATGTGCAAATGATGGCAGTTCTTTGCTATGAAATTATAACAGCCTTTGCTGCGATTCACCGATAGAAGCCTTCCAAATGCTCCAAGCAGCACTTCTATCTGTCACTGACGTGACGAAGACCATGGGGTCTGGTGAATCATATGGACCAAGGGGCAGAACAGCTTGCACAGGAGCCTGGACCTATTCCAGAGATTTTTCTGTTCTGGGCCCCACTACAAATTAGCAGCTTTTCAGGTCACACAATAAAAAGGCTTAAGTAACACCCTCAAAGAAGCAATATGTTTCCTCAAAAATCCAAAGAATCCCACTACAGGTTGTGCCTCTTTCTTATTTGTTGGAGGGGCCATATACAACAACTTATTCTTCACTTTACAGGAAATACCTAGGCAGACCCCATACAGCTGGACCCCTAGAAATTTCAGTGAGGCTGAAGACTCCTGACTTTTAGCTTGATTTATCTACCATGCTTTCATAAGCAAATGTTTTACCAATAAGTCCAGAGAGGCTGCTACTTCTTACTCACTGTGTCCGGTGAGCATATCATCAATGTAACAGACTGTTGAGATATCTTGTGGAAGGTAAAAGCAATCAAGATCCCTGCAAACTAGACTATGACAGAGAGTGGAAGAGTTGATATATCCATATGCAGGACAGTAAAGGCATATTGCTGGCCTTGCCATTTGAAAGCAAACTTCTCCTGATGGGCCTTACAGGCAGGTATGGAATAAAAGGCATTTACCAAATCAATGGTGACATACCAGGTACCAGAAGATATATGAACCTGTTCAAGCAATAAAACCCCATCTAGTATAGAAGCTGCGATTGGAGTCACCATGGGGTAAAGCTTTGACAATTCACTGCCATTCTTTAGGATTCATCTGTCTTCTTCCCAGGCCAAACTGTAAAGTAGAATGGGGATGTGTGGATCACCACCCCTGCATCTGTCAAGTCCTTGATGGTGACACTAATCTCTACTATCCCTCCAAGGATGCAACATTGTTTTTGTCTTATGATTTTCCTAAGTAGAAGCAGCTCTAATGGCTTCCATTTGGCCTTTCCCATTATAACAGCCCTCACCGTTCAGTGACCAATGTAGAGATTTTGCCAGCAGCTAAGAACATCTATTCCAATTATGCATCTGGACCTGGGGAAATAACCATAAGGTGGATTTAGGGACCCATGGGCCCACTGTAAGCCAGATATGAGGTAACACTTCATTAATCACCTGAACCCCATAAGCACTATACTAATTGGAGGGCTACTGGACCTTGCAGGTCTACTGGAATCAATGTCGGTTCAGATCCAGTGTTTGGTAGTCCCCAAAGATCTGATTATTTCGCTTTACTCAGTATAGTTATTCTGGAAAAAGTAAGGAGTTCCTTTGAGGAAGGATGGTAGAAAGATTCACAGTACAAATTTTTAATATTATATCAAGAACTTTTCTCAAGGGAAACTGGCTTCCCTTTCATTCCAGAGTTTCTGTGTCTATAAACTGACTCAAGACTAAAAATTGATTGAAGGGTCATCATTTACTTGTTTTTATTATTTTGATTACACTTGTTCACTTGACCTGGAAGTTTTCTGCTTATACAGATCAAAAAATAATGTAATAGGCATTCTATCTTTTTCACTTATAGAAACACCATGATTAATCAGCTAATGCCATAGGTCTACACAAGTCATACTATTTTGATTGTTGCTTTGCCTCTGCTGTCCATTATACTAACTATGTCCACCTTGCTTTCGGTGGTGGAGTGCCACCACTTGGTACCTGACACCCCAGGATCCAATTATTCTCATCACATTTATGTTTTCCAGTTGAGTGACTAGGGTTCCCACTGTAAGGTCCAGAATGCAGATAAGAGCAATCACACAGCTCTTGGAGAATGTCTGTGCTCTCTATTCAAATCTATTTTTCAATGAATCGGAGAAAGTTATGTCTTCTGGAGCCTCCCAGTATGGCTGGTTTTATATTACAAATCAACACTGTAATTCCAATCTTCTTAAGCCTGTGAATCTATTTATCTACAGTAAGCCAAGGGAGATCAGGCATCTCCAGCTTGCTCAACCTACTGTTAAAGTGAGGATACTGACTGAGAAAGAATGGGATCCTGTACGTTAGGATAGGGACATGTGGGAAGACCCTGACGAAGCCAGGAATATTGGCTTCAGGTAACACAAAGTTAATCCCCCTCAGACGGATGTGAAAAGACTGATATCATGTGGCTGGAGGTGCTGCTGCCCCTAGGGGTGGGGAAGTTGTTTCTCCCCAGGCAAAAATGACTTACCAGAATTTAAGAGCTCAATATTCATGACTTCATCAAGACCCTCACCCACATCCCTATTCTCTTATGAGAGTCCATTCTTTCCCAATCAATGACCTCTCTTTAACAATAGACACCCTGTGGGGCTGAGAGTTCACTTTTCCTTGTAATCAGCCAATTGCATGATAAGGACTTGTGTTTGATTTTCAGTAGTTTCAACCATATAGTTACAGGAGCAAAGACTCTCCATTAGTGCATACTTAGAAACAGGGCATCTGGAGCCTGGAGTTCAAATCCCAGAGCTCATCATTTTATTTTATTACTTTGTCCAGTGATGTTAGAAGCAACCAACTGACTTCATTATATTCCTTGGTTTTCCACAAAGGTTTAAAAATATCATGTATAGAGTCACTGAACTCCTTGCCTCTTTTAAGTTATGATTAGGAGTATCAAATGCATTTCTTCTGTGTATCTCCATAAAGAGTTCATAACTAGAACTATCAGTGCTCTCAGTACCATAAAAAGTAGAACCTTTTGCATGTTAGGTCTAATCAGTTTATAAAACCAATTCCAGAAACATGAAATATTAGTTAGTGTTCTCCAGACAGAATCAATAGAGAGAGAGAGAGAGAGACAGAGAGAGAGAGTGTGTGTGTGTGTGTGTGTGTGAAGAGAGAGAGAGAGAGAGAGAGAGAGAGAGACAGAGAGAGAGACAGAGAATGAATTTACTAGGGGAATTTGTTCACATAATCACAAAGGCAAAGTCCCATGATAGGCCATTCAGAAGCTGCAGAATGAGAAGCCAGTAATGTGTCTCCCAGGGTAACTGTTAATATAGCTCAGTTTAAGTTTGAAAGTCTCAAAAGCAGGAAGCCAGCCCTCAGTCTGAGGCCAAAACCTGAGAGCCCTGAGGAGTCTGCTGGTGCAAGTCTCAGAGTCCAAAGACCAAAAAATCATGAGGAAGTCTGATGTCTAAGGGAAGAAGGAGGGGAAAGAAAGGTAGTCTGCTCTTGAAGAGAGAGCAGTAGTGCAAAATAGAAATCCAAGCAAGCTGAATGCCCTACTTCTTCTGCCTGCTTTGTTTTAGCCATACCCATGGCCCATAGGATGGTGTCCATCCATATTGAGGTCATGTCTTCCCTTCTTTGTCTACTGATTCATAAGTCAATCTCCTCTGGAGACACCCTCATAGGCACACCCAGAAGCAATCCTCCATGAAACCTTCAATCCAGTCAAGTTGATACCTAAAATTAACCATCACAGACAACATGACTTACAGCTTTCATAGAGTTGAAAGGATATGAAGATGATAGTTTTACAATGACGGAGGAGGGTTGGGTCAGTTTATAAGTCAGTTTTTTGCCTGTGAGAATAAGGCAACTGAGTGAAATATTGGGAGAAAACAGCCTGAAAGTGGAGACAGGGCAGCATGTAGCCTCTGCTATGTTTGTGTTTTCTGGAACACAAGATGCATGTCTTCTGTCTACTCTGGTATCCACTGGCAACTGAAGCGCATGTGACTTTTGTCTGATGGAAACAAATAACCTGTTTGCATTAAGATCTCCTTTCTGTGAGAAAGACAGATATCACTGGCTTCAGAGTGAGACCTGACTGTATCCTTTACTGGCAAAGAACTTTGAGAAACTCACTAATGTTTTAGGGTTTTAGTATCCTCGAGAAATGCCCTTCTCACAGAGTTTTGATCTAAGAATTAGCCAGTTTCAATGATGAAAGGAGATTTGCTCAGATCTTCTATGAACCTCAGAGATCACCCCTCCAGTTGTATCATTTGGTCATAGCATCTTGCACTCTATGCCTCATAACAGAGAAAGCTTGCTTATGATTTAATCCTCATGAAACTGTCCATGTGACAGGACATTCTCTGGTTTACTTTGTTTGGAATATTAGAGCATCACTGGAGAAGACTCCAACCCAAAACAACCTCAATGCTAGTTTGGGGTATTATCAAGTTCCATTAAAAGAAGGAGAAAAAAGAGCCAATGAAATATAACATAGTTACGGATTATCCTTGGTGGTATGATCTAAATTTTATAAGTATTAGTACATTATCTATTCTCACACTGCTATAAAGAAATACCCGAGAATGGGTAATTTACAAAGAAAAGAGATTTAATTGGCTCACAGTTTTGCAGGCTGTACAGGAAGCATAGCAGCTTCCACTTCTGGGGAGGACTCAGGAAACTTAGGAAACTTACAATCATGGTGTAAGGCAAAGGGAAAGCAGGCACAGTTTACATGGCCATGCCAGGAGGAAGAAAGAAAAGTGGGAAGCACCACACATTTTTAGACAACCAGAGCTCACAAGAACTCACTATCGCTATGATAGCACCTATGGGGATGGTGTTAAATCATGAGAAACCACCCCCAAGATCCAAACATCTCCCACCAGGCCCCACCTCCAATATTAAGAATTACAACTGATCATGAGATTTGAGTGGGGACAGAGATCCAAACTACATCAATTAGCAAGCTCAAAAACACTTTTCTCAGTAATTTTAGAAAACAATATAGTACATGGTCATATTGTGGAGAAGTACCCTAAATACTTAAAGGATGAATTAAACTTTAAGCAGTACAAAACAACATTGTCCTTATTTTTTGTGATTAGGTACTTACAGGAGAGTCAACAATCCCAGCAATGACCTTCTACACAGATCAAATAAGGTCTGTATTTCCGACAACACCGGGGGTTGGGTGTAAAGAAAATATACAAGATGATTCAAAGGTAGGGCTAGAGAAAACAAAGGAATTGGACTTAAAGATGTTTATAAGGCATTTGAATAGAACTGCTTTATGAAAAGGAAGAAAAGAGGAGAACTCTAACCTATGATTCCATATATGAGTAAATACATATACGGAATAATTAGTAGTTTAAACTTCATGAATACATATTTAGTCATTTCATCTATCTATACCCTTGATAATTACACATGCAATTGCTCAAATATAAGTTTATTTGAAGCTTATTATTGGTAAAAGGGAAGATTGCTTTATATCATGTAATAAATAACACACCTGGTTCCAGAAAGATTCAGCCATCCCCTGTACTATCTAAAGTTCCCCAGGGGCTGGGCCTAGTCATGGTAATGAACTTAACTTATTCAATTTTACAGGAGTAGGACATCCAGGGATGTTGCACTTTATCTACTTCAACACCACAAGTTAAAATATATTCTCTTCTATCTTGAGTATCTTTGAGATTGAGTACCAATAAATACCAGGGAAAAATACATGTGGAGAAGACAAATTCCAAATTAGAAATATTCATAGTGTGCTTGAGGAACAGCTAGCCATTATGTCCTGAGCTCTGCATGACAAGCCCATCAGCTGGGCCACTTTATGCTAATAGAAAATAAGATGACATGTTACAGCAACCTGAAATAGAAAGTGCAGTGGCCAGCCTCTTAATGAATAGAGAAAGAAATTTATGTCAAGCTGTAAGGAAGTAAAAAGATAAGGAAAATCCAACTACAACGAGGAGGGAAAAGGAATAAAAATGTTCGTTGTGAGGAAGTCAGCTGACAGAAGCACAGAAATGGACTGTAAGAGCCTGTCAGACTGCATTCTAAAAACCTTCATGAAAATCAGGGATGGAAGACAGTTTAAGAGGACAATGTTCACATTTGTGTATCTACATATTATTGAAAGGAGGACCACAGGGACCATGTTTTGTACCACCCTCCTTACATAAAGGCAAGGCTATCTAATTAGTACTTATCAATAAAATAAGAATGAAAATGACGTACATCCCTCTTGATCAATGCTGAAAGAAGGACGTGCACGTTGTTCATGTTCTCTTTGAATTTCTATAGGCTGGATATGGGGGACTAGCAAGCTACAGAATAGTAACTCTCAAACTTTAGTGTGCATCAGACCCACTTGGAGGGCGTGTGCAAACACAGATTGTCAGGCGCTATTGCCACAGTTTCTGATTCAGTAGATCTGAGGTGTAGCCTCGTAATTTTTATCTCTGATAAGTTCCCAGGTGATGCTAAATGTTGCCGATGTGAGATTGGACCAGTCTTTGAGGGATGGGGGAGCCATGTGACCAGAGGAGTCTGGGTCCTCGAATCATGGTGTGGACAAATGCCACCTGCTGATCATGGATGTACACTTGTACTATATGTGCAACCTCATACATTTGGGGTCCATTTGGTAAAGCAGCTATCATTACACCAAATAAAAGAGAGAGAGAAAATGAATAAGGAATATTCTGGGATAATATGAGCATTTAATTGGTACTTGGGAGAAACATAAAAAATATTTTCCTAGTGATGTAGAGAAACAAATACAAGCAGGGCATCAATAGAAAAGGGAAAAAGGAATAAATTAGATGTGACAATGGAAATTAGGATGCTGGAGCTGTTGGGGCATGCCAGTAAGGAGACAGACTTGGTGGGGAGAAGAAAAATTGA
Organism: Ateles fusciceps; assembly: GCA_036589455.1. Classification (NCBI taxonomy): domain Eukaryota; kingdom Metazoa; phylum Chordata; class Mammalia; order Primates; family Atelidae; genus Ateles; species Ateles fusciceps. Next base: position 1,799,887 of record JAZHEH010000299.1, read on the forward strand.
ATTGGCAAATAATGGAGATCCAAGTGTTAAGACACAAAGTGAAGTCCATAGATATATGGCCTGGAATGCCAGATTGAGTAGGAAATTTAACCAAAAAGGCAGTTCCTAAGCAAGAGATGACCCAGGTGGATAAAAGTCACTGTTTACATTTGAGGGCTAAGGACATGGAAGGAGTCCTTTGCTATAACTCAGAAGCACACAGATTTTACCACTAGGCTGACCTTGGGACAAGTCATCTGATCAATCAGAGCCTAAGTTTCCCCTTCTATAAAATATAAATAATGGCCTTTCATAGTTATTATAATAATTAAGTGCAAGGGTGTATAGGAAGCATTCTGCACAATGCTTTGCTGTAAACCCACAGTAACTATTAGCTAAAAGATCAGAATTGAGGTGGAGGGAATCCAGAGAACAGACTAAAAAGTCCAAGGGACAAAGTCAGAAAGCACTTTGAAGATCAATTACATGTGCTGGAGAAGAAACATGGAACTAAAATAAATATTTCTAATCTAGGATATCTGAAAAGATTAGAATAGGAGAGAGAAATGGTGAACGTGGAAAGAATAATGAAGACAATAAAGTTTTTGTTTTGTTTTTAATTTCTTTATGTATGCCTTACATTTGATCAAAGGCATATTTGAGAAAGCCTTAGAACAAAATGGAATATTGAGGTACTGAGATACTGCAGATCTCCAAACAATCATGGCAAAAATATGCTATGGTTGGCATACTTATTTGAAAAAACTCATAGCCTGACAATCTGGATGGGTCCTATGATAGAAACATTTTACACCAAATTTAATTTGCAGCACTGGAAAAAACAGTTTTCTAGTTAAAATGGCTCACACCCAAGAAAATCTTACTGGCATATCTGCAAATATCACAGGTGAACTTAGAAGCATTTAGAAACTGGATCCTGTTGGATTTATCTATGGCTGGAGAGTGGGGTTCCAAATACCCATTTGCTCAAGAACATAGTATGACAGGGGTCTAAGCATGTTTTATTAAACTCTAAGGCATTATAAGGAGTAGCCTTGAAACAGTATTAAGCATGTTGTGTTAGCACTGGAGTAACAACACTCTATTTAAATTTCAGAGCCATCTTTCTCTCTAAACATGCTTGAGGGCCTCTCTGAAACTGCGATGACATTTTATCGATTTCACTAAGTGACCCGGATTGATTGAAAACTTGGAGAAGTTTAAAACACTAAAAGTTCCTCAAGGGCATTTTTTCCAGGTATATCTTCTGTTTGTTTAATGCAGTGTTTTCACTCCATAACCAATCTGCCTTACCATTTTATCTGTCTGGCCTCTTTTAGAAAGTATAGGTATAGCACACAATCTCACGTGATCTGAAGTTAAGTTGGAAGTCCCAAAGTAGGTATTTGGAGCTGTCTTACAGATGCACAATCTCATGTTATAGATTTACAGTATTTCTAGGTGCCAGGGCTCACTAAGAATCCTCAATTTACAATAAAGCATCAGAGTAGATCTAATAGGTGTACTTAAATGATCGGATCACAAGAAATTGTTAAAATATATTTTAAAAACATGTATATTCTGAGTTCACTGGTAGTACATTTTCCAGTGAGTGCTTTCATTGCTCACTTAATAGCAGTACGACAATAGGAAGAGTAAAGAAAATATGAATCTTACAATTACTCATTTCCAGAGGAAACATAAATGAAAACATGTTCTCTCTTTCTCCGACACCATTGCAGTTATAGCTAGACGTCCCTGGGAGTAATCGTTCTCTGAGCATCCCACTGGAATATAATTCTTCTCACAAGGAAAATGATTCACTGGAGAAATCACAGAAGTGATCCCAATAATATGCATCAGGTATTCCTCAGTATTTTGGTAACTAGGTTAACTCTGAAGAAGAAGAATTTCATGCCATCAGCTTTGTAAGCAGACTGAAAACATGAAGACCTTCACATGACATTTAAAATTCAGAAATACCAGCATTTGGAAAACTGGGGTGGGTTATTAAAATTGATATAGGTCCTGCTGGAACACATAGAATTGATGTGCTGGTAACCACTTTGTTAATGTTGTTAAAATCTGAGATCAATACTTTTATAGTGCTGAAATTACCTATGAATAGAGTAGACAAGTACCCATGAGCAGTGAAACTGTATAATAAACATTTTCCTTCTCAACTATGATTGCCGTCACCTAATTCAAATAAAACACAATGAGAGTATTTACCACAGGTCTCCTAGATATAAATATACCTTAATTAGAGGGTAACTCTTAATTTGTATTATTTACAATTAGAAGTCAACATATTTGGGGAAAAGAAATAGTTTGAATCACAGTTTATAACGACTTGTCTGCACTGATATTGCTAATCATAACGTCTTTATACTCTGCTTAAAAGCTGCAACCATACATTACTTACATTAATACATCTACATTTTTAAAGCTTAAAAACATGTTCCAAATTGATTTTTTTTTTTAGTCTCTGAGTATGAACACATTTTACCCTCAGCTTCTTGCAGATCTCAAGTTTAACCAAATACTACAGGAATGAAAAATGGGGAGCATCTGAAAACAGGATTAATTAACACATTCTAGTGACTGGCCAAACATTTTGTAATCAGACAGTTGACATTTATTCAAACATTTATTATGTGTGCCTAAAACAGTCTGCAAACAATTTCTGCCAGGCATCAGAAAGTCAGAATAATTGTCAAGAGGGCTGGGCATGGTGGCTCATGCCTGTAATCCCAGCACTTTGGGAGGTCAAGGCTGGAAGATCACTTGAGGTCAGGAGTTCAAGACCAGCCTGGCCAACATGGTGAAATCCCGTCTCTCCTACTATAAAAAAATATATATACAAAAATTAGTAGGGTATGATGGCAGGTGCCTGTAATCCCAGCTATTTGGGAGACTAAGACAGGAGAATTGCTTAAACACCCAAGAGGTGGAGGTTGCAGTTAGCTGAGAATGTGCCACTGCACTTCTGGCCTGGGTAACAGAGGGAGACTCCATTTCAAAAAAATAAATAAACAAAACAAAAGGAGTAATTGTTAAGATATGAGACAGAGTTAAAATCATTAACATCATTTTTATTTATATTATACTTCAATTTATAGGGAACATACACTTGCCTTGGTGGTTTGCTGCCTCCATCCCCCCTGTCCCTTACATTAGGTACTTCTCCCAGTGTTATCCCTCCCCAATTTTCCAACGCCCGCTGTTCCTCCCCCTAACCCACCACTCCCATACAGACCCCATTGTGTGATGTTCCTCTCTGAGTGTCCACACGTTCTCATTGTTCAACACCTGCCACCTACCTATGAGTGAGAATATGTGGTGTTTGGTGTTCTGTTCTGCGTCAGTTTGCTGAGACTGATGGTTTCCAGATTCATCCATGTCCCTGCAAAGGACATGAACTCATCCTTTTTTATGGCTGCACAGTATTCCATGGTGTATATGTGTCACATTTTCTTTATCCAGTCTATCATTGATGGGCATTTGGGTTGGTTCCAAGTCTTTTCTATTGTAAACAGTGCCACAATGCACATACATGTGCATGTGTCCTTATAACAGAACAATTTATAAACCTTTGGGTATATACCCAGTAATGGGATTGCTGGATCATATGGTATTTCTATTTCTCGATCCTTGGGGAATTGCTACAATGTCTTTCACAATGGTTGAACCAATTTACACTCCCACCAACAGTGTAAAAGCATTCCTATTTCTCTACATCCTCTCTAGCATCTGTTGTCTCCAGATTTTTTAATGATAGCCATTCTAATTCACAGGAGATGGTATCTCAATGTGATTTTGATTTGCAGTTCTCTAAAGACCACTTAAGATGAGCATTTTTTCATATGTTTATTGACTGCATAAATGTCTTCTTTTGAAAAGTATCTGTTCATATCCTTTTCCCACTTTTTGATGGGGTTGTTTTTGTCATGTATATTTGTTTTAGGTCTTTGTAGATTCTGGATATTAGCCCTTTGTTAGACGAGTAGATTGCAAAGATTTTTTCCCATTCTGCTGGTTGTCAGTTTACTCTGATAATTGTTTCTTTTGCTGTGCAGAAGCTCTGAAGTTTAATTAGATCCCATTTGTCTCTTTTGGCTTTTGTCACCATTGCTTTTGGTGTTACAGTCATGAAGTCCTTGCCTATACCTATGTCCTGAATGGTTTTGCCTACGTTTTCTTCTAGGGTTTTTATAGTGTTAGGTCTTACATTTAAATATTTAATCCATTGGGAGTTAATTTTTGTATAAGGTGTAAGGAAGGGGTCCAGTTTCTGCTTTCTGCACATGGCTAGCCAGTTTTTCCAACACCATTTATTAAACAGGGAATCCTTTCCCCCAACGCTTGTTTTTCTCAGGTTTGTCAAAGATCAGATGGTTGTAGATGTGTGGCATTAATTCTGAAGACTCTGTTCTGTTTCATTGGTCTATATCTCTGTTTTGGTACAAGTACTATGCTGTTTTGATTACAGTAGCCCTGTAGTATTGTTTGAACTCAGGTAGCATGATGCCTCCACTTTTGTTCTTTTTGCTTAGGATTGTTTTGGCTACAAGTGCTCTTTTTCGGTCCATATGAAGTTTAAGGTGTTTTTTTCCAGTTCTGTGAAGAAGGTCAAAGGTAGCTTGATGGGGATAGCATTGAATCTATAAGTTACTATGGGCAGTATGGCCATTTTCACAATATTGATTCTTCCTAACTATTCACATGGAATGTTTTTCCATCTGTTTGTGTCCTCTCTTATTTCCTTGAGCAGTGGTTTGTAGTTCTCTTTGAAGAGGTCCTTCACATCCCTTGTTAGTTGTATTCCTGGGTATTTTATTCTCTTTGTAGCAATTGTGAATGGAAGTTTGCTCATGATTTGGCTCTGTTTGTCTGTTATTGGTGTATAGGAATGCTTGTGATTTTTGCACATTGATTTTGTATCCTGAGACTTTTCTGAAGATTTTTATCATCTTAAGTAGATTTTAGGCTGAGATGATAGTGTCTTCTAAATATACAATCATGTTGTCTGCAAATAGAGACAATTTGACTTCCTCTCTTCCTAATTGAATACCTTTTATTTCTTTTTCTTGCCTGATTGCTGTGGCTAGAACTTCCAGTACTATGTTAAATAGGAGTGGTGAGAGAGGGCACTCTTGTCTAGTGCCAGTTTTAAAAGGCAATGCTTCCAGTTTTTGCCCATTCAGTATTATATTGGCTGTGGATCAATGCAACAAGAAGAGCTAACTATCCTAAATATATATGCACCCAATACAGGAGCACCCAGATATATAAAGCAAGTTCTTAATGACCTACAAAGAGACTTAGACTCCCATACAATAATTGTGGGAGACTTTAACACTCCACTGTCAATACTAGAGAGATCAATAAGACAGAAAATCAACAAGGATATCCAGGACTTGAACACAGATCTTGACCAAGAGGACCTAATAGACATCTACAGAACTCTCCACCCCAAATCCACAGAATATACATTCTTCTCAGCACCACATTGCCCTTACTCTGAAACTGACCACATAATTGGAAATAAATCACTCCTCAGCAAATGCAAAAGAACAGAAATTGTTAACTACCAGTCTCTCAGATCATAGTACAATCAAATTAGAACTCAGGTATATATCCAAAGGATTGTAAATCATTCTACTATAAGGACACATGCACACAAATGTTCATTGCAGCACTGTTTACAATAGCAAAGACCTGGAACTAACCCAAATGCCCATCAATAATACACTGGACAGGGAAAATGTGGCACATATACACCATGGAATACTATGCAGCCATAAAAAACGATGAATTTGTGTCCTTTGTAGGAACATGGATGAACCTGGAAACCATTATTCTCAGCAAACTGACACAAGAACAGAAAACCAAACACCGCATGTTCTCACTCATAGGTGGGTGTCGAACAATGAGAGCACATGGACACAGGGAGGGGAGCATCACACACTGGGGTCTGTCGGAGGGAAATAGGGGAGGGACAGCAGGGGGTGGGGAGTTGGGGGAGAGATAGCATGGAGAGAAATGCCAGATATAGGTGATGGGGAGGAGGGCAGCAAATCACACTGCCATGTGTGTACCTATGCAACAATCTTTCATGTTCTTCACATGTACCCCAAAACCTAAAATGCAATAAAAAAATAATAATCAAAAAAAATTAGAACTCAGGATTAAGAAACTCACTCAAAACCATACAACTACATGGAAATTGAACAACCTGCTCCTGAATGACTACTGGATAAATAATGAAATGAAGGCAGAAATAAAGATGTTCTTCGAAACCAGTGAGAACGAAGACATAACGTACCAGAATCTCTGTGACACATTTAAAACAGTGTCTAGAGAGAAATTTATAGCACTAAATGCCCACATGAGAAGCGACAAAAGATCTAAAATTGACACCCTATTGTCACAGTTAAAAAAACTAGAGGAGCAAGATCAAACAAACTCAAAAGCTAGCAGAAGACAAGAAATAACTAAGATCAGAGCAGAACTGAAAGAGATACAGACATAAAAAAAACTCTTCAAAAAATCAATAAATCCAGAAGCTGGTTTTTGAAAAGATCAACAAGATAGATAGAGCACTACCAGAATAATAAAAAAGAAAAGAGAGAAGAATCAAGTAGATGCAATAAAAAATGATAAAAGGGATATCACCATTGATTCCATTGAAACACAAACTACCATCAGACTATACTATAAACACCTCTATGCACATAGTACATCTAGAAGAAATGGATAAATTCCTGGACACTTACATCCTCCCAAGACTAAACCAGGAAGAAATTGAATCCCTGAATTGACCAATAACAAGGTCTGAAGTTAAGGCAGTAATTAACAGCCTACCTATCAAAAAAAATCCAGGTACAGATGGGTTCACAGCCGAATTCTACCAGATGTACAAAGAGGAGCTGGTATCATTCATTCTGAAACTACTCCAAACAATACAAAAAGAGGGAATCCTCCCTAATTCATTTTATGAGACGAATATCATCCTGATACCAAAACCAGGCAGAGACACAACATAAAAGAAAATTACAGGCAAATATCCATGATGAACATTGTTGCAAAAATCTTCAATAAAATACTGGCAAACAGAATGCAACAGCACATCAAAAAGCTTATCCATCATGATCAAGTAGGCTTCATCCCTGGGATACAAGCCTGGTTCAGCAAAGTAAATCTATAAACGTAATCCATCACATAAACAGAACCAAAGACAAAAACCACATGATTATCTCAACAGATGCAGAGAAGACCTTCAACAAAATTTAACAGTGCTTTATGCTAAAAAACTCTCAATAAACTAGGTATCAATGGAACATATCACAAAAATAATAAAAGCTATTTATGACAAACCCACAGCCAATATCATTAACATGATTTTACAGACAGCCCCATATAATGTGAGTTCAGATCAAGTTTAGACTATGATATTTATAATGGAAAATTCAAATGTCATTTGTATAATAGGTCAGCTTATCTCTACAACAATCACACATTCTAGATTACTCATCATATCTTTTTTAAAAAAATTTAAAAATTATTCTTAATTGACACGTAACTGTACATATTTATGGGGTATGGTATGATACTTGATTACATGTGTATAATATGTAATGATCAAATCAGGGTAATTAGCATATCCATCACATCAAACATTTATTATTTGTGTTGGGAAGATTCAAAATTCTCTCATCTAATTTTTTTAAAATACACAATGAACTGTTAACTATAATCACCCTAAATTGCAACAGAACATTAGAACTTGCTCCTCCTGCCTAGCTGTAATTTTGTATCCATTAACCAGTGTCTTCCCTATTCTACCCTCCCCTAACCTTCTCAGCCTCAAGTAACCACTATTCTACTCTCTACAGTGAAATCAACATTTTTAGGTTCCACATATAATTGAGAACATGTGATATTTATGTTTCTGTGTCTGGCTTATTTCACTTAACAATTGTACTTCAGGCTTCCATGTTGCACGAATAACAGGATTTTATTTTATTTTTTACAACTAAATAGGCAAATTATCTGAATAGGCATTTCTCCAAAGCAGACATTACTCTTTCTATAAATTTTTATTTTTTTAAAAAAACCTAAATGCCCACCAATGATAGACTAGATAAAGAAAATGTGGTACATATATACCCTGGAATACTATGAAGCAATTAAAAAAAAAAACAAAAAAAAACAAGATCATGTTCTTTGCTGTGACATGAATGGAGCTGGAGACCATTATCTTTAGCAAACTAACACAGGAGTAGAAAACGAAGTACTGCATGTTCTCACTTATAAGTGGGACCTAAACAATGAGAACACATGGGCACATAGAGGGGAACAACACACACTGGGTCCTGTAAGAGGGTGGATGGTGAGAAGAGGTAGAACATCAGAAAAAAACAACTGATGGGTACTAGGCTTAGTACCCAGGTGATGGAATAATCTATACAATAAACCCCATGTCACAAGTTTACCTGTGTAATACACCTGCACTTGTACTCCTGAACATAAAAGCGAAAGAGACATGGTTTGATGAATATACAATTAAAGGCATGTATATCTTTTTATAAGAATAATTTTACAAGTCAGAGAAAAAGAGTTTTTGCTGATTTGAGAGTTCTAAGTTCAGACAAACAGTCAACCCCTTAGCTCCAGCTGCTAACATCCAGGCACCAAACTCCTGTGCCTCATTTCCTGTTTGCTGCAACAAGTTGCCAGCTGAAGGGCTCAGAAAAAATATGAAGGAATATCGTGGCAACTCCATGACTGTGGACACATGAAAGAACAATAAAAAGAGCAAAGTAATTCAAATGACAGATTTCACTCATCAAGAGAAATGCCAGTCATAAAACCAAGCCACTGTCTGGTGACAACACAATTAATTCAAAACTTTGTCAGTATTTCTAAAAGGAATCATTTTTCTGCACAGTTAAAAAACATTGCTGAAGGAGATTCAGCAGTTCAGTCTTTCTTCCCTATGGCAAGTGTTGGCCTTTCTGAGCATCAATAACTGTGCAACAGTTGACCTCTGTTTATGCATCAATTTGATAATACAAAAATCAAGCAATTGGTACCACAGTATGCAAATAAATATTTTTAACAGGCCAGTTGCAGTGTGGTTTATGCCTGTAATTCCAGCACTTTGGGATGTCAAGGTGTAAGGATTGCTTGAGCTCAGGAGTTTGAGACCAACCTGGGCAACATAGTGAGACCCAGTCTCCACAAAAATAAAAATACATCTCTGTAGTCCCAGCTACTCAGAAGGCTGAAGAAGGAAGACTGCTTGAGCTTAGGAGGTGGAAACTGCAGTGAGCCATGACTGGGCTACCATATTCCAGCAGTTTGGGCAACAGACTGAGACACTGTCTCAAAAAACAAAACAAAAAACCTCTTAAAAGATCTGTAAACTGCTATATAAACGGCTATAACCTCTTTAAACGTCTTCTGCTGCTTCGGTCAGACATGTTATTCTATGTCTGGATGCTGAATTCCAATGACTGAGCATTTGGGTATCCGCCATGTACAGAGCCTTAAATTGAGTCAATAACCACAATAAATAAGTAATATTAGTTAACATTTTTTTGGTGAACCTTCTAAGTTCCAGGTCCTTTTTAAAGTACTTAACGTTTGTGAACTCACTTGGTCCTTACAAGGATACCCCGAGAGGGGTTAACTATACCACATTTTACATGAGGGATGGCAGTCACCCAAAAATTCAATAACTTGTCCGAAGCCACAGACCTCATAGGTGATAGAGCTGGCATGTCAGCAGGCTGTCTGGATCCTGATTCTATTTTCTCAACTGCAATAGTACTAATTAAACAGCAGTAGTTCTCAAAGTGTGGTACCTGGTCCAGTCATATCAGCACCACCTAGAAACTCTTTAGAAATAAAAATTCCATGGCCCCAGCCCAGATATGTTGAGTCAGGGTCTCTGGGATGGAACCAGGGAACCTGCATTAACTTAACATTCTGCAGGTAATTTTGAGGTAGGCTGAAGTTTTGAAATGATTAATACAGGGTAGACAGACTTGAATAGGATAGGTTCTTCCCTCAGTATGCTCTGGAAATAAAAAAATAAGTTTCATTTTTGTGAGTCAAACCTCTTTTCTTTACAAATTACCCAGTCTTGAGCAGTTCTTTATAGCAGTGTGAGATATACTACATTTTCCATAAACATCTGAATGAAAATGTAGTATATTCATGGATACTGTACGAACCTGGACACTGTAAGACATTCAGAGAAAATAAACATGACACAATTCTTGTTCAAAAGAACCTTATTATTTCACAGAAATAATATTAAACTATCTGAGTGACTATGATATGAAACCATATATTCAACACATACAACATATAAGATCTCTCAAACTTTTGAGTGTTAGAAGAAATATAATGATATTACTACACCCTGAATAGTTTAAATGATTTTTAGAAAGGTTATTTCTTAGCTCTGCAAGGATTCAGAGTCATAGATAATTATATTTAAAGCAAAGAATTTATTGTTCCCTGGATTATATGTATTTTTTTTCTGCTGCTCTCGAAATGAACACAGTCAACAGTCACTGGAATCTTTTCGTACTTAGTAGAATGCTACTAAGCATATATACAATTTCATACGCTTGTTTAGGAGACAATAAGCTACCTTTATTTCTGCAATCATGGCATCAAATTTTTGCAGTAGTTGAAACAATTTGATCACCCATTTAGAAAAAAGTCACAAAGCTCATTCCTCCGAACACCCGGAGAGCATTCAGCAAAGTTCTTCAATTCACTCCACCCATACTTAGATATGATTGACTTTGTTCCTTGCCATGAAGAATCAGGTTTTCCCTTGGATCAATTTCTTTAAAACAGAACCTGCACAGCAGGCATGCTGATCTTCCTAGCAACTTCTGCTTAACTATTGCTTTAAGCCAAGTTTAAAACCCTGATGAGGGTGGAGCTCTGAGGTCCTAGGAGGCCACCCCAAAATTGTGTTAATGCCCTATGCAAAGGAACACTGTTCATACTCCACAGGTAGTGTTATAGATTCTATCAGAGACAAGAAACTTTTGATAATTTCTGAATTATCAAAGGGTGCCATTGCAACTGAAAGTTTGAACCCTGTGGCCAATTACTGTACTTGCTAACAAGACGTATTTCCCATGTCTCAGGCTTCCCTGACAAAGAGAAAAGGTGGCAAGCCAGCAATGAAACAGAAAAGCTGGCACCTACTAAGTGTCTTGATGTTTGTCTTTTTGATTGCTTTCCAATCTCTTCCAGGTTTATATGCCATCCAAGCAGACTTTGAATGGCCACTGCTACTTTGGCAATTCATAAAGGATAAAATGGATTTCTCTAGAGCTTTTCTTTGAAGAGATTCCAAGTATGTAATCATATCCCTACCTAGCACATATTTGAGACATGACCCTTTAATCCAATGTGAATTATCAAATTATTGCTAATTTGTAGCTTGATAATTTCTGGTTTTTAATGCCTGGCATTTTTATAAAAGACACAGATATGAGAAGGTGATATTGTCAGGTGCTGATGCCAGGTAGAATTTCCCCCCACCCCCCCAGCCTGGAGAGCAATCTCTGTTTATGAAATTACAGCAAGCCCACAATTTAACTGATAAAAGGCCAAGTTTATAGGCCTCAATTTATTTCTATTATCATGAAAGCAAAGAGAGATAATTTGTTGGATTCAACACTAGTAAACTCCAACTTTATATGCTTGTTTAAGAGACAATAAGCTACCTTTATTTCTACAATCATTACATCAAATTAAGAGAAATTTCCAGTTTCAATACCAGTGGGCCAGTGATCCCAAGTAATACAGATATTTTCACAGAACATACAGGGCAGTGAAATTCAAGGGCAAATGTCCCCCATGTGGTCATGAAATGTTGTCTGGACTTGCTGAGAATCACCTACAGTGGCTTATTGTATGTACTTGAAGATTCACATAAGAGGAATGTATCCTTCTTTAAGGTTAATGTATTTTTAATTTTTATATTATTTTTGTTTTATTTCAATACTTTTTTGGGGAACAGGTGGTGTTCAGTCACACGGATAAGTTCTTTAGTGGTAATTTCTGAGATTTTGATGCACCCATCAAAAGCAGTACACACTGCACCCAATGTGTAGTCTTTTACCCCTCACTACCCTCTCACACTTCCCCCCTGAGGCCCCAGAGTCCATCATTCTTATGCCTTTGCATCTTTTTAGCTTAGCTTCCTCTTATAGGTGAGAACATACGTTTGGTTTTCCATTCCTGAGTTACTTAACGTAAAATAATGGTCTCCAACTAGATCCAGGTTGTTGCAAATGCCATTATGCCATTATTTTGTTTCATTTCATGGCTGAATACTATTTCAAGGCATGTATATATGTGTGTGTGTATGTATATAAAGTGTTCATATATATACATATATATATATAACATATATATATAAAACATATATATATAAACATTTTATTTGCTCATTGGTTGATGGGCATTTAGGCTGGTTTCATATTTTTGCATTTGCAAATAGTGCTGCTATAAACATGCATGTGCAACTGTCTTTTTCACATAATGACTTCTTTCTTGTGTGTAGATACCCAGCAGTGGGATTGCTGGATCGAATGGTAGTTCTACCTTTAGTTCTTTAAGAAATCTCGATACAGTTTTCTATAGTGCTTGTACTAGTTTGCATTCCCACTAGCAGTGTAAAAGTGTTCCCTTTTCACCACATCCATGCCACATCTATTATTTTTTTTAATTTTTTTTATTATGGCCATTTTTGTAGGAATAAGCTGGTATTGCATTGTAATTTTGATGTACATTTCCCCTGATAATTAATAGCTTTTTTTCTCATGTGTTTATTGGCCATTTGTAGATCTTCTTTTGAGAATTGTCTGTTCACGTCCTTAGCCCAATTTTAATGGGATTACTTTTTTTCTTAATTTAAGTTCCTTAAAGATTCTGGATGTTAGTCCTTTGTTGGATGCAGTTTGCAAATACTTTCTCCACTCTGTGGGGTATCTGTTTACTCTGCTGATTATTTCTTGCTGTGCAGAAGCTTTTTAGTTAAATTAAGTCCCATCTCTTTATCTTTGTTCTTTGTTGCATTTGCTTTTGGGTTCTTGGTCATGAACTGTTTGCCTAAGCTAATATCTAGAAGGGTTTTTCTGATGGTATCTTCCAGAATTTTTATGGTTATAGGGCTTAGATTGAAGTCTTTGATTCATCCTGATTTTTGTATAAGGTGAGAGAGAAGGATCCAGCTTTATTCTTCTACATGTGGCTTGCCAATTATCCCAGCACCATTTGTTGAATAGGGTGTCTTTTGCCCATTTTATATGTTTGTTTGCTTTGTCAAAGATCAGTTGGCCATAAGTAAGTGACTTTATTTCTAAATTTTCTATTCTGTTCCATTGGTCAATGTGCCTATTTTTATGCCAATATTATGCTATTGTTATTTTTTCTAGTTCTGTAGAGAATGATGATGGTATTTTGATGGGAATTGCATTAAATTTATAGATTGCTTTTGGCAGTATGGCCATTTTCACAATATTGATGCTACCCATCCATGAGCATGGAATGTGTTTCCATTTGTTCGTGTTGTCTATGATTTTTTTCAACAGTGTTTTGTAGTTTTCCTTGTAGAGATCTTTTGCCTCCTTCGTTAGGTATATTCCTAAATATTTTATTTTTTATTTGTAGCTGTTGTAAAAGGGGTTGAGTTCTTGATTTTATTCTCAGCTTGGTCACTCTTGGTGTATAGCAGTACTATTGATTTATGTGCATTGATTTTGTATCCTGAAACTTTACTGAATTCATTTATCAGTTCTAGAAGATTTTTGGATGAGTCTTTAGGGATTCCTAGCTATACAATCATATCATCGGTGAACAAAGACAGTTTGACTTCCTCTTTACCAGCTTTGATGCCCTTTATTTCCTTCTCTTGTGTGATTGCTCTGGCGAGGACTTACAATATTATGTTGAATAGAAGTGGTGAAAGTGAGCATCTTTGTCTTGTTCCAGTTTTCGGGGGAAATGGTTTCAACTTATGCGCATTCTGTATACTGTTTGCTGTGAGTTTGTCATAGATGGCTTTTATTACCTTAAGGTGTGTCCTTTCTATGCCAATTTTGCTGAGGGCTTTAATCATAAGGGAATACTGGATTTTGCCAAATGGTTTTTCTGCAGTTGAGAGGACCATGTGAATTTTGTTTTTCATTCTGTTTATGTGAGGTTTCAAATTTATTGACTTGTGTATGTTAAACCAACCCTGCATCCCAGGTATGAAATCCACTTGATCATGGTGTATTATCTTTTTGATGTGCTGTTGGATTCCATTTGCAAGTATTTTGTTGAGAATTTTTTTTTTTTATTGCATTTTAGGTTTGGGGGTACATGTGAAGAACATGGAAGATTGTTGGATAGGTACACACATGGCAGTGTGATTTGCTGCCTTCCTCCCCATCGGGATATTGGTCTGTAGTCTTTTTTTGTTATGTTCTTTCCTGGTTTTGGTAGTATGGTGATACCGGTTTCATATAATGATTTAGGGAGAATTCCCTCTTTCTCTATCATTTGGAATAGCTTCAGTAGGATTGGTATCAATTCATCTTTGAATGTCTGACAGTATTCAGCTGTGAATCCATTTGGTCCTAGACTTTTTTTGTGGCAATTTTTAAATTACCATTTTAATCTTACTGCTTGTTATTGGTCTGTTCAATTTCTATTTCTTTCTGGTTTAATCTAGGAGGATTCTATATTTCCAGGAATGTATCTATCTCCTCTAGGTTTTCCAGTTTGTGTGCATAAAGGCATTCATAACAGTCTTAAATGATTTTTAGTATTTCTGTGGTACTTGTTGTAATATCTCCTATTTCATTTCTAATTGAGCTTATTTGGATGTTCTCTCTTCTTTTTGTGGTTAATTTCACTAATAGTCTATTGATTTTGTTTATCTTTTCAAATAAGCAGCTTTTTGTTGCATTTATCTTTTGTATTTTTATTGTTGTTGTTGCTATTCAGTTTCATTTAGTTCTGCTCTGATCTTTGTTATTTCTTTTCTTCTGCTGGGGTGGGTTTTGGTTTGTTCTTGTTTCTCCAGTTCCTTGAAGTATGAGCTTAGATTGTCTGTTTGTACTCTTTCAAACTTTTTATTTAAGCATTCAATGCTATAAATTTTCTTCTTAGCACTGCTTTTCTTTATCCCGGAGGTTTTGATACGTTTTGTCACTGTTAACATTCAGTTCAAAAATGTTTAAATTTCCATCTTAATTTCATTGTTGATGATCCCAAAGATCATTCAGGAGCAGATTATTTAATTTTCATAATTGCATAGTTTTGAGAGTTCTCTTGGAGTTAATTCCCAATTTTATTTCACTGTGGTCTGAGAGAGTACCTGATAACATTCAGATTTCCTTATTAAGACTTGTTTTGTGGCCTACAATATGGTCTATCTTGGACAATGTTTCAAGTGCTGATGAAAAGAATGTATATTCTGCAGTTGCTGGGTAGAATGTTCTGTACATATCTGTTAAGTCCATTTGTTCTAGTGTATAGTTTAATTCCATTGTTTCTTTGTTGACTTTCTCTCTTGATGACCTGTCTAGTGCTGTTAGTGGTGTACTCAAATCCCCTACTACTATTGTGTTGCTGTTTATCTTATTTCCTAGGTCTAGTAGTAATTGTTTCATAAATTTAGGAGCTCCAGTGTTAGATGCATATATATTTATGTTCACAATATTTTCCTGTTAGACTAGTCCTTTTATCATTATATAATGTCCCTCTTTTTCTAACTGTTGTTGCTTTAAAGTTTGTTTTGTCTGATATAAGAAGAGCTACTTCTGCTCACTTTTGGTTTCCATTTGCATGAAATATCTATTTCAACCCACTTCCCTTCAGTTTATGTGAGTCCTTATGTGCTAGGTGAGTCTCTTGAAGACAGCAAATGATTGGTAGATTTTTATCTGTCCTGCCATTCTGTATCTTTAAGTGGAGGATGTAGGCCATTTACATTCAATGTTAGTATTGAGATGTGAGGTACTGTTCTATTCATCATGTTAGTTGTTGCCTGTGTACCTTTTTTTTATTTCATTATTATTTTATAATCCCTGTGAGATTTATGCTTTAAGGGGGTTGCATTTTGGTGTATTTCAAGGTTTTAAGATTTTGGATTCTTTTTAGTTATTGTAGTGCTGGCTTGGTAGTGGGCAAAATCTTTCAGCATTTGTTTGTCTGAGCTGATAGACTGATAATTATTTTGTTTAAGGAAGCTAAAGATAGGACCCCAATCCCTTCTGGCTTGTTGGGTTTCTGTAGAGAATTTTGCAGTTAATCTAATAGGTTTTTCTTTATAGGTTACCTGATACTTTCTTCTCACAGCCCTTAAGATGCTTTCCTTTATCTTGAATTTAGATAACCTGATGATTATGTGCCTAGGTGATGATCTTTTTGCAATGAATTTCCTGGGTGTTCTTTGAGCTTCTTGTATTTGGATGTCTAGATCTCTAGAAAGACCAAGGAAGTTTTCCTTGATTATTTCCTTAAATAAATTTTCCAACCTTTCAGATTTCTCTTCTTCTTAAGGAACAGCAATTATTATGTTTTGTTGTTTAACATAATCCCCTTAGAGGCTTTGTTCATTTTTTAAAATTCTTTTTTGTCTTTGTCTGATAGGCTTAATTCAAAAGCCTTGTCTTTGAGCTCTGAAGTTCTTTCTTCTACTTCTTAGATTCTATTGTTGAAACTTTCCAATGTATGTTCCATTTCTATAAGTGTCTTTCTTTTCCAGAAATTTTGATTTTTTTATTAATATCTTTTTCTCTGGAGTCTTTTTCATCCATATCTTGTATTTTTTAATATCTTTACACTGGTTTTCATCTTTCTCTGGTATATCCTTGAGTAGCTTAATAATCAACCTTCTGAATTCTTTATCTGGCATTTCTTTTTGGTTTGGATCCATTGCTGAAGAGCTAGTGTGTGATCTTTTGGGGGTGTTATAGAACCTGTTTTGTCATATCACCAGAATTAGTTTTCTGGTTTCTTTGTTGCGGTGGAAAGATCTGTAACTCAGGCACTGCTGTTCAGATTCTTTTGTCCAATGGGATGATCCCTTGATGTGGTGCTCTCCTCCTTCCCCTAGGAATCGAGCTTCTTAAGAGGCAGGCTGCAGGGATTGCTATTGACCTTCTGGATCTAGCCCCATGGTGGGGCTACTGGACTGGTGCTAAGGAATACCTGCACAGACTTGTAATGTGATTCATCTTCAAATTCTTCCAGCTGTGGATACCAGCACCTGCTGCAATGGAGGTAGCAGGGGAGTGAGGTGGACTCTGTGGAAGTCCACTCTGGTGGACTACTACTACTCTGGTTGTAGTTTTGCTTAGTGTACTGGTTTTTTCAAATGCTGGTTATGTTAGCAGTTGTCATGTGGGCAGACTCAGGACCTTTGGTTAGCCAGGGTCCTAACCAAAGGTTAGTTGTCATGTGGGCAGACTCAGGACCTTTGGTTAGCCAGGTCCAGGATGCAGGCAGTGGAATTAGCTGTTGTTTTCTCATTCTTTGGAGCACGGTTATTCTGTTATGAGTTGCTATAATGGCTTGACTTGATTGGCCTCCAGCCAGGAGGTGGCACTTTCAAGAAAGCACCAGCTGTGGTAATAGAACGGGGATATAAGCTTGCCCTACAATCGCTCAGATAAGTACCTGAGTTTCTCAGGTGATGGAAGGAGCCATAGAGCTCTCAAGAGTTTATGTATGTTGTCTTTGGCTACTAGGGCTGGTAAAGAAAAACTATTAGGTGGGGGCAGGGTTTGGCAGGTCTGAGCTCAGAATTTTGTTGGGTGGGGCTTGCTATGGCCAAGTTTTTCAACCGTCTCACAGAGTTTGCAGCAGTAAGCCCCTTCTTTCAAAGGATCTGTGAATTCTTTCAGTTTTCCTGGCATGTTCCTGTGGTGGTTCTTGGAGCAAAAGTTCACAGTGTGAGTCTCCACATGCTGTTCTGTTCATCCAAGTGGGAGCTGCATGTTAGTCCTGTCTTTTATCCACCATTTTCCCCCTTAAAGAAACATGTCTTTAAGTTAAGGAAAGTATCTTTCAAGACTTGGTTGTTGATTCTGATATAGATTCACATATAAACCAGAGAGGAATTAGGCAAAGACATACTCCATTATTTCAAAGCTTACGTATGTGTGCTGCTTAGAAACATGATTTGATACAGTGAAGATAGTTCATTGTCTTTCTCAAGACAAATTTCCTTTGACCATAGTTGTATGGAAACAGAAGGCTGCAGTCCAAGTCCAAACCTCACTATTAACCAAGTATATGATCTTAGATCTAATTCTTTCCCTAAGATAAACTGTCTATTTTCCTCCTCTCCCCATACTAAGTTGGGAGAATATTAGATAATGAGGAGGAATGAGTTATGTAAGTTCCAAACATTTGTGCAAACTCAGAAAAGCAGTAACTCATGGGACGCTAGGCTGCTGACCTTCATTTGCCTCATTGACTATCCTGCTCAGATGTGGTGTCACTGGTTACTTTACTTAGGGCTGCAAGGATGTAAAGTCTACTCTAGACAAAAGGAAAATTTCTGATGTATACACCTGTAAAATATACTTAAACTTGACCATTTCCTACCATTACTTCTGCTCCCACCATAGTCTGAGTCACAATCCTCTCACCTCCTTTAAATTTCAACATCC
This sequence comes from Ateles fusciceps, assembly GCA_036589455.1. Classification (NCBI taxonomy): domain Eukaryota; kingdom Metazoa; phylum Chordata; class Mammalia; order Primates; family Atelidae; genus Ateles; species Ateles fusciceps. The sequence goes on from JAZHEH010000299.1 coordinate 1,818,579, forward strand.
TTTTCCAGACACACTCATTAGAATTGCTTCAGGTTGTTCTACTTGTCAGTGCCAAATGTCATGGGAACTTTTAAAAATATTATTGATATTTAATCTTTTGATCCTTCTCTAATTCTTTAATAATGGTAGAGTCCTTAGAGAGCTACCTCTGTGCTGTTTACCTATGGGGAAACTGAGGCTCAGCAAGAACTGAGACTCCTTTTATGTCATACAACAATTATTAAGCACAAGACAAAACCTCAACACATGGGATGCTGTGCTACGATACAGGTTTTCCCAAAAGCTCCTGTAAAGATGTGGAATAATGAGGCTTGCATGTCCACAACTCAGGCTGCAGCATTTTGAGTGCTTTGGGCTATAGGATGCTGCTATCTCACAGAGATTAGCTAGATGACTACAGAAGGAAAATTGGATTATGCTTTCAGAGTGGAATATTTTGTGTCTTACACAATAATTTGGGCAGGGGTATGTCCACTTGGAGTCTCTGCTTCTGTTGCATTTTAAAAATATGCCTCAAATTGTCTGATGTTTTAATCTAAGCTTTTGATAATTTAATTCTCCTATTCAAGAAAATTCTCCCATCTTCCATTTGTACCTGTCAGGATTCCACCAAGTTCCTTCTCCATCATGACACTCTTTTTGATTGCCCCTTCAGATATACTCAACTCTACTCTATAATGTTTTTGAGATTTGGCCATAAACCATCATGCCTGTTCTTTATTCATTCACTTAAAATATTTATTTAGTACCCAATGTGTGCTGGCTTTCTTTAAAAAACTTTAGAGGGAATATAGTATTAACTAAAAGAGACATGGATCCCCGGTCTTCTGGAGTTTTTGTTCTCCTGGGGAACACAAGTAATATATAAGGTTATTTTCAGATATTGATAAGTATTGCAAAGAAAAACCAACAAAATAAATAAGATAGCAAGCTTTTACAGGGGCTCAGCATATGAGGAAACTCTTCAGATGGGGTGTTCATGAGATGACTCTATGAAAGGTGACAATTCAGGTAAGATAAGGAAAATTGGAAGAAATCAGCCCTAAGAAAATAAAGAGAACAAGATTCCAGATAGAGAGACCATTTTGCCTCTAGGTCTGAAAGTAGGAACAAACACGGTTCCCTAGAAGAAGGGGTATTAGTCTGTTTTCACACTACTGGTAAAGGCATACCCAAGACTGGGTAATTTATAAAGAAAAAGAAGTTTAATGAATTCACAGTTCCACGTGGCTGGGGAGGCCTCACAATCATGGCAGAAGGTGAAAGGCACATCTTATATGGCAGCAGGCAAGAGATAATAACATCCAAGTGAAAGGGGAAAGCCATTTTAAAGTCATCAGATGTTGTGAGACTTACTCACTACCACGAGAACAGTATGGGGGAAGTGCCCCCATGATTCAATTATCTCCCACCAGGTCCCTCACACAACATGTGGGAATTATGGGAGCTACACTTCAAGATAAGATTGGGTGGAGACACAGCCAAACCATATCAGAAGGGAAAAGAAAGGAAGAAATGTTGTATGGCTGGTACAAGGGGGGTAGGTAGAAGAGAGCTAAGGCTTGAGGATGGAGGTCAACTTGCAGTTCCTGAAAATCAACACAGAAACGAGTTTTCTTCCAGGTGGGACAGAAAGTCACTGGAGGGTTTTGTGAGAGGCTCTTCCTTATATCATTATAGCATCATTGAAAACATCAAGTATATCTTGAACATGTCTGTGCCTCTAACATATCCAGATGATGCCTTACAAACAGCAGGAATTCAATATATATTTGACAAACTGACTGAAATGTGCTTTTATGAGACCTTTTAGGTTCATTTAGAAAACAATCATTTTACCTTTTGAAGTGGATACTCCATGCCTCAATCTCTGATTAGGTAACATGGACATTACCTTATGTGTTGTTTAATTACCTTTCTTTTTCTCAGTGGCATTCTTAAAAGTTGAACTAATGATACTATTTAGTGTCTCCCAAATACTAGTCATTCATGTAACATCCTCAAAATATTTGTTAAATCCATATGACTTCTATATATGGATAATATATTTCTCTGTAATAAAACACTGTTTACTCAAATAAGTATATTTTAAGAGGAAATGGATGCATATATGTTATACATATATAAGTATACATACTTCCATGCATATATATCCCTCACAGATATATGAACATAAGTTAAAAGGAAATATAAACACACACACACGTATGCACACACAATGCTACTGAACACTAGCTGTGCATACTAGGTATTTTTTTAAGTTACATGTAAAAATATATTACTACTTTAATTTTTTAATTGTTCATTTATGTATACCTAAAAATCACCTCATTGGTAGTATACATATCACTGTTTCAGAAATGACAGTCTAATCCTTTCACCTGGCTTTGCTCTGAAAAGGTTGAGTCTCTGCTCCTCAAAGCGGGACAAAGAGAAGAGCATCCCATCAATAGGCAGTTGCACTCACCTATTAACAAAGAATAAATCAGGCGGCAACTTCTCAATTACTGGCAATGCAGTCTTGCTCATTGTGGACCAAGTAGCTTATCCAAGGTCCAGTGTGAGTGGGTGGAAGGGTGAAGCAACTAATGGTGAGGCATGGTTGAAGGGACTCTGCTTGTTAAATGATGGATGGAACAGTTTCCAATCTAGCTGTCCTACTAGAATGAGCAACTTGGGAACCTGTCTCTCTCCTCCTGGAAGCAGTAGCAAAGAAATATGGTTTAGGAGAAAATCTGTCATCAGAATGTTCTTCTAGTGATTTTGTGGCCTTGGTTCAAATACTTTGATGATGTCTTTCATGGCAGAAGGCAGGTTATAATTAATATTAATGTCACAGAACATCCTTAACACAGGCCAGGTTTTAAACATAAGCAGAAATGGGGGGAGGGTGCTGAGATTTGCTTTTACTTATGATTCTTTATCAAAGCTAACTCTCAGACAACTTTAAGTTATGTTGAAAAGGAAGAGCACCTGCAAAGAGACTAACAGGTCCCATAAAACAGAAGGTAGACATACTGAAATCCATCAAAATCCATACCACAGATACTCATCACCACAGAAACTTCTCAGGGTTTCTACTGTCTGCAAAACTTGGCTCTAGGCACAATAGAAATAAAGACAAAAAGTCACCTGTGAGGGGTTTATAGTGCAGTTTGCTGTACCTAGCAAAATTCAAGTCAGAGAAGAATGTGTCACTAATAGAATTAGTGACTCACAGACCTTAAAGAGGTACATTTGTCTTGCCTAACAAGCATTCTGAAAGCAGAAAATCTAGGGCTGGCACTAAGGCTCATCAATTACCAGAGGAGACAAAGGTGCAATCTGAGTTTCTGGTCTATTGTCCTTGCCAGGTTAACTTAGTGACTCACAGGCAAAGGCAGCTCCAGACACCACATCTACCAGTAAGGTATAGAGAGGGGGTCAAAGTTCAAAGGGTTGTGCTATTGCTGGCATCTTATGGGCCAGAACTCAGTTACCTGGCCATCTCAAAGCAGCAGGGAAGCTAAAATACTAATTGGGAGGTAACCTAGCAGTGAAGGGTTGGAAATGGTTTGGGGACACACAAATCAATAGTTTCTCTTATGTCAAACCTTTCTTCAAAGACTCTGAACTAGACTACATTATCAGGGTATGCACAGGGTCAAAAACTTTTTAATCAAATGGTTTAGGACACAAAAGCCATGATGATGACCTAGAAAATGTTTCCTGATCTGTTACCTTTGTAAATCAGCAATGTACAATACGTCATTTCATGGGAAAATCTTTGCTAATTCTAAAGTTGAGAGAAGCCTCGGTTACTGAATTTTAGTGCTGTAGTAGGCTTTGCAGTGGGAAGAAAAAAAAAGCAGGGATTTTAGCTTTAAAGAGTCCTGTATTCAATTCCTGGCTTTGGAATTTTAAGCTAGTAGCCCTGACCAAAATCATCACCTCTCAATGCCTTGTTTTCCTCATCTACACAAAGAAGTGAATATCACTTATATTTTCAAAAGTTTCTTGTAGGACTTACAATGTTCTTGTATATTATTCAGAATAGCGTCCTGCTCAACCCAGATATTCAATAAATGGTTGCTTTTGAAATTAGGTGAGTTTAAGGTCAGCTTTGATTATACATCAGGATCACCTGAAGGATTTACTAAAAATGAAAATGTTATGATATCTCTTCCCACCTGGTCCACCTCACTCTATAGGGCTCAGGAATGTTTATTGCTTAATAAGTTTCACTGGAGATTAAAGAGCAAAGCTTGGTGTAAAAATCAAGAGGTCCAACTGCCTTCTAGTTGCAAGAATACTTTCTACTAGGGAATATCAATGAGATTTTTGAAGGCAAATGTAGAAAATAATTTTGCACTTAGATAACACTATAAAGGTCAAAATGTTAAATATATGAATAAATACAAACATGTAAATATGAATATGTTAACTGGAGTTTTACAATCAACTTTTCTTTGTTGACCCCAATTGGGTTTCACATAATAGAATCTAAATTGAGGAAAAAGACAGCAATAGTTCTTTTCTTTCTTATGCTTTTCTTTTCTTTTCTCTTCCCCCATTTTCCTTCCTTCTGATAGAAAGCAAAGGAGAGTCAGCGATATTTTAGATTGGTAGAATAACAGCAGGGGAAAGGTACACTCTGATATTGGGCAATGAAGAAAGAAATTCATGAATATTCACTCAGAGCCAATGTTTAAAATACTCAATATAAGAATATTTTTTCCTTAATGAGTTATAATTATTTGATAAAATGCAATTTGAGCAATAAACAATAACTTTGCAGGCATGCTCAGGATTAGTTTTGGCTCCAGAGATATTGGGCAATACAGAGAAGCACTTTAATTACTTAACCAGTTAATGTCTTCAATAGTTTCTTTAAGCATCTATGTACCAGGCACCATGGTAGTGATGAACAAGAGAGATGCCATCTATGGTCTCATAAAGCTTACCATCTAGAAACACAGATGTTAAACAAATCTTTATGTAAATATTTAAATATAATTTTGGTAAGTGTAGTGAGGAGAGAATACAGGTGCCTTTAAGGACTTACAGTGTTGGGGGTGGATTGTGGGCAAAATATTTGGGAGAAACTTTTTTTTTTTTCTTTTTTAAGAGAAAGGGTATCCTCTGTCTCCCAGATTGGAGTATAGTAGTAGAATGATAGCTCACTGCAACCTCAGATTCCTAGGCTCAAGCCATACCACCTCAGCCTCCTTCACTATGTTGATCAGGCTGGTCTCAAACTCCTGGCCTTCAGCCATCCTCACATGGGCCTGGGGATTACAGGCATGAGCCACAGTGCTAGCCAGTATAAACATATCAGGCAAAGAGACTATCATAAGCAAATGCTAAAAAGTAAATGTATAAATCTATAAAGATCTACTATCATAAATGTATAAATTTATGAAGATGTGCTATCTTAGAAACATCCAGGGAAGGCTAATGCATCTGGAGTTCAATCCAGAGAGATGAGTCATATTTGGGGTGGAGAAGAGGGAGGTCAGATCATTCAGAGCTCTCATAGGTTACAGGTGAGAAGAAACCATAATCTGACACATCTCTTTTCAGTGACATCCATGGCCAGTATCAAATGTCATACAAATTAAAGAAAGAAAGAAAAATATTTCTCCTTAGCAGAAAGCAAAATAAATGGCAATGGTTTCACAATGCTGAGTGCGTAAAGCATATTTCAAATGCTATAGGTTATGTATATGCAGATGAATACGTGATGGAAAGCCAGCCAGAGAGACACTTAAAATAGACAAAGGATGTGCTAAAATTTTGCAAACACAAAGACAAAGGATGGTTAGAGGGATGGATGGGTAGTCCTGGGTGTGTAGTAAGGAGTTTCAGAGGTAAAATGGTAAATTAGTAGTGGCGGTAACTGCAGAAATAAAAATAAAATTTGAGGATTTACTGGGAGTTAGGCACTGTCCTAAGCACTTTTCATGTATGAACTATAAGCATGTGATTATTGGCAATAAACTAAAAGCTATGTGAAACCAGTTGTTTCTATAGGCAGGTAAGACAAATTACTCACCAACTTACTCCCCAAGTCCCTTCTGTCTTTGAAACAAAGCTGCTCAGAGTGTTGTTTTCTGCAAAGCTTCCTGGAGGACCTCATCCCCTCCACATATTGGGGACTGAACGCTCCATTATGGCTGGAGGCCACAACATGGCCCAACCTGAAGACCACCAGGAAGCAGGCAGGCAAAGCTAAAGTGAGTGTTTCTACAGTAAGGCAACCATGTGAGAGGGGGGAGAGCCACAGGACCTCAGTCTCCCAAAGCAAGCCTCTTGTTAACCAGGAGGGATTGTATTAAACGCTTAAAGACAAAATTAAATACTGTATCTTCTTCACTAAAGCAGTTTGCCATATTGTTAAGTGTATTGTTCTGTGACTGGGTATATAATGTATATTTGCCTAGAAAATTCCTCTTCTTTTCAAAGCATCCACGCATAAACCTCACTCTCCACTCCCCTCTACATTTCCTATCCTCTTCAGCACAGTCTTAGAGCTTGGCTTTACATTTTCCATCTGTCTTTGTCTCTCTCTCTCTCTTTTCCATTCCCCACTCAGTGTCCCCAGTGGCCCCACCCGCTTCCCCCCTCCACTCCCTTGTCTTGCTCTGTCAACCTGCCTCAGTCAGCCCATATCCCAGGTCTCAGTCTCCTTCTCTAAATGTCCTTTACTCCTGCTCAATGTCTTTTCCTTTCCCTTGATGCACAGGGTGCTTAATTACACCTCATTAACTAATGATATGGTCATTAACGAACAACAAAAACCACCTGGGAATACTTTTAACTTGGAGCTCTTTAAAGAAAAATGCTATAATCACTTACTATGATGCGTTACCATCTGCAGTTAAAAAGAACATAATAGTAACTCACCTGCCATCCCACCTAAGACGTTCTTAAGACAAAATTAGCCTGACACTGACAGAAGTAAGACACCTAGTCAATAATTACAATTTGAACTTTTAAGAGGCTTCCTTACATAATACCACAATTAGGCTGTTGTTTTTCTCTTGAAATAAGGTGTTTGCCTACTGTTGTTCAACAGATGTTGATACCTTTAATTACTGTGGTTATCACTAAATCTAATTTCAAATCTCTTTACACTTTGCCATGAATCAAGTAGTGTTCATGCTTTGGGAGGGTAGAAAGGGTAGTGTATTTTCTTAGAGAAGTTGAATTTATTTTTATTATAGATGTTTCCTTAAGCAGTTACTCATTACGATGAAACACATGCTCAGGTCTGGTTTTGGTGCTCATGATCTGATGTAGGCATGTATTTGTTCACTGCCAAGAGAGAGAAAACAAAACTGTAAACTCACACATTTGGAGGAAGCTCATAAATACCCAGTGTTTTAATCGCTATATCATTTGGAAGAATAAAACTATCCATATTAATTTTGTTAACACTGCAAATATTGAAAAGACTCAATATATAGAGATGCATATAGACATGCTGTTCTGAAATAAATTACATTTGATCAGAATGGTATGTCAACACCATTTAGATTTATGTGTCACTGATTGTGCTGGACAGTTTGGTACTGCCCTGGTCTCCTTTCCCAGGCAGGAATATCTATCCCTCATTTGCCGAGCATGTTGGCTGGCTGCTAAATGGCTCAGCACTGCCCTTTCTCCAGAGCAGAGGTTTTCAAAGTGTGTTCCCTGAATCAGCTGGATCAGCATCACTGAGAACTTGAATGCAAGACTTTATCCCACTCCAGACATGCCAAATTAGAAACTCTGGATTGAGGCCCAGCAATCTGTGTTTTAGTAAGCTCACCGTGTAGGTGATTCAACAAATGCAAACATTTGAGAAACTTTGCTCTAGAGAATGCCCTTTGGTCCTTTGGTCAAAATTCATTTGTGTTTTTGCTCACCAAAGAATTCCCTTTAGGTAAAACAGTACCTAACAAAAGAAGTCACCATCTCCCTCACCTCACTTAGCATGGTGACAGCTTGGTAAATATATTTGAGAATTTTCAATACCCAGATTCCCCTGAAACCTCTGGCCCACTCTCCACGTTAGAAGAAATCTCCTGCTTGAAGATTCTGGGAAAGCATAGAAGGAAGCAGGTGGTCTGCAAGACAATGCTTAGATTCCTCAGGCTCTGTCTCTTCTCCCATCCTGGCAACTGGAAAAATCCACTGTGTTTAAATCTCTGTGTGGCCCAACTGAGAAACTGCTGGCCTGCTAAGTGAGGAGATAAATTATATGTTGGGAGAGCTGCAGGATCTGGCTGATACATACCGGAAGAAACTAGGGGGAGTAAGTTTTAAAATAGATTCTACAGGTGCTGGGCCAAGGATAGGAGAGGCCAGACTATAAAGCTGGATATGAGAGAATTTGCTGATAGTGGACATTTGTCTATGACTCAACACATCGACAAGGATTCTGAGGGCCCCTCTATGTAGGGTTGAGATAGTTCCTGGAAACTTAAAAAAGAAATGGCTTTAAATGAAGTAGAGATGCCAAAATTCCATAGCGGAAAGTGAAGGAAGAAATAAAAAAAGACAGGAAAACACAGAGACAAACAGACAAACTAGCTACTTGAGGGGGACCTGTAGATCCTTTTATTCTGGCAACAAAGAATATGCTGTTAAGGGGAATCCATACTCACTGAGAAGACTAGGAGAGACTGTTCTTTGTAAGTTGTTACTAACAGAAGATACTGTTATAGAACTGGGCTGAGGTCAGCAGATCCAGGGAAAGGTCACAATTTTTTTCCCAGTTTCCAGATTCAGAAATCATTGACTGAAATTTCCCATGAGGTAGGACCTTGCAACATTTTAAGTAAACAGAGAAGTGATTCCTTCACTTCTTCCTTAAATGAACCTATGACATTAACTTTGAAAACTCTACACTAAAGAGAGTAACTAGATTTTTCCAGGACTCTCAAACAGCTGAATTGAAGCTCATATACAGGGATGAAAATCATTATGATAACCACCATTGTCTGAACACACACATGAGAATGCAAGCTCTGGATCAGGAAATAAATAGAGTCCACGTCCAGGTTTGTTTCTCAGGTGGTCCCTGCATTCACATAGTACTGGTTTCCTCGGGTCCTAGTATATAATTAAAATGAACTATATTACATCTGTGAGGGAAGGCATGAGAAATTGGTGTCACCTATAAAGATTTAAAGGCAGCAAAGGTAGTGATACCCATCATATCCATGTTTTTACTAGCTTGATCCTTTAAAATACAGCTGAATTTTGATAGATTAGAGTGGACTGCTGCAAACTAAACCAAGTACATCAAATTACAGCTGTAACGTAGTTCTTATTTTCAAGATGATATTTCATAATACCTGGCATATTATAAGTGCCCACTAGAAGTTCACTATTAATGTCACTATTGTTGAAGTATTTCCATAACAATGAGATTATATCTTATAGAGAAGATTAACAAAGCCATTACATGTTATGTGGCTATTGACTTGGCAAATTAGTATTTTGTGTTTTTCTAATATCTATAAGAAGCAGCTTGCTTTCACATAAGAGGGACAACAGTATATATAAGCTACAGTATATTTCAACACTGTGGCCATTTGGCAGAAAATCAAATGAAGCCACTATATTGATGACATCATATTAATCAGACATGTTGAACGATAAGCAGCAAGTTCTCCAGATGTCTTAGTAAGACAGATGTGTACCAGATGGTGAGAAGTACACATTACAAAGATTTGGGATCCTGCTATGTCAGTTACAGTTTGTTTTTGTTTTTGTTGGAGTTATAGGGTGCAGAGGGGCTGGTAGCCTGGGACATGTGAAGACTAACCTTTCAAAGTAAAAGTAAAGTTATTGTGCCTTTCCCCCTCTTATTCCTAAAAAAGATGTACTATGTGTGACAGGCTGCTAAAGATTCACAACTATCTCCTCCTTTGGCTAAACAGGAGCTGACCCCAAAGTTATTTATATCTCATTCTTAGAGACAGCTTGTGGCTAATGAATGACTGACCCTGGAATATACATATTCGTCCCTGTTACCTTTTAGTGACCAATTCTCGAGCAATTCATGCTCCAGACATCACTGTGTGTTCAGGTGGAACCAAGACTCCAGTGGTGACCACGTTCTTGCTTGTTTCCTTTGTTCCATGAGCAATGCCTCAATAAGCTATGGCCCAGGATCCCTGAGTTAGACTCTTCTTCTAAGGAAGTCAATCGGAGACACTGATGCCATTACAAAAGGTACATTTCTAATGATCATATGCCACTCTCAGTACTTCCCCTAGCTCATTTTTAACAGAGAGTAACAAATTCTGTGCATCAACTTGTAAATCTCCCCCTTCCCTAAATAGTGTATAAAGTAGTAGTTAAGAAAGTTGTGGTATGTGGCATACTACTCAGCCATAAAAAGGAATGAAATAATGGCACTGGAAGCAACCTGGTTGGAGTTGGAGACCATTATTCTAAGTGAAGTATCTCAGGAATGGAAAATCAAATATCATATGTTCTCACATATAAGTGGGAGCTAAGCTATGAGGACACAAGGCATGCGAATGATTTAATGGAGTTTGGGGACTGGAGGTGGAGAGCGGTGGGATTGAGGTAAGGGATAAAAGAATACGCATTGGGTACAGAGTACACTGTTGGGGTGACGGGTACACCAGAATCTCAGAGATTATCACTAAAGAAATTATCCATGTAACAACAACAACAAAAATTGTTCCCCAAACACTATTGAAGTAAGATAAAGACATACATAAAAGTTTTTTAAAAAGAGAACAGTGGTAGGGATCAGATAGCTTTATATTGAAATCCTAATTTTCTTATGTAACCTTGGGCAAAATATTTAAGCCAAGTATCCATTTTTTAATCTATAAAATATCAATAAGGTAGTTCTTACTTTTAAGATGATATTTCATATACCTGGCATGTAATAAGTGCCCACTAGAAAATTCACTACTAATGTCATTGCTATTGTCATCATTAACATTTTATGGAAATATCTCCATGTAAGTATCTAACAACTCTATTCATGAAGCAAAAACAATTAAATATTTCCTATATTCCATTTTTATTTTTTACACAACTATTTTCAAGGGGATCCTGTTTTTATTTTACCATTGACTGTGTTCATAATATTCTGGGGGTTTTTTGCGAATCCACACCAATTTGCCAGAGGCCATTCACATTGATGTTGACATAGGGAGGCCAGATATAACCTAACCATAGCAAAAGTCACGAGCACCTGCATGAATGATGTTGATAGTTGGAACAATCAATTCTAGAAAGGAACATTTTTTAGAATTCCATGGTACTTCAAAGTAAGTGCCAATATGCTATGCTTCACTAGGCTTATGTAGAAGAAATTCCATAAAACTTTTTTTTAAGACATCAAATTTTTAATGCTCAATTTACTCCTAAAAAGCAAATTCCCTGAAGTTAGAATAAATTAGTGCTCCAAATGTCAGTGTCAGAGTGATTGACTTTAGGAAAACTGGTATTTGACTAGGAGAAAAAAAAAAACAACTGCCACAAACCCAAGAGTGTTAAACTATGAACTAAAATAGAAAAAGAAATTTTGTTCCTCTGTGATTTGTTGTATAAGAACAGGGGGAAAAAACACATACATAGCAGAGAGATCATAAATAGCTAAGAAACTACCTATTTCCTAGGGAGAAAATTTATGTAATTAATTATGCTCCTTTTTGGGACTGGTCAGAGGTTAGTTTCTATATTCATCAAATTCATCAAATAATTGAACTCTTGGCTTCCATATAATGCCATGTCTACATATAAGTCATAAGGCATTTAAGTTTATAGGTAGAAGTACAAATAGGATTCTCTTCTAAATTTAAAACTTGCTGGTATCATTATTAGTATCAGAAACTCATGACCTCTATGTGACAACTCAGAACAAAAATAATTCATTTCTAACACTGCCTGCATTATATAGCTATATCTTTCTGCCTTATCTAACTTCTCCCACTGCCTTTTATCTATATATATGTTATTTTTCTCTGTGACTTGTCTGTATGTCTGTATCGAAGCTTATCAAGGGAACTCAACAGCAGTGAAGCCTAAAGAAGATGGGAAAAAGCACTAGGGTACTTTGTTGAAATGGTACATTAGCTTAAAAACTGTGCAAAAATGTTAATTCACTCAGTAAGACAGCTTCTTCAAAAAGGAATAAAAAAGGAATATTTGTGTCTTAGTAAGATCTTTCAGTTTAAAATAGAAAGTATCAGAAATTACATCTACAGAGCCCTCATAAAACAAATGTTTGTGATATATCAATGGATAAATGCATCATGGTATATTTGTACAATGGAATATTACACAGTAATAAAAAGAACTACTGTTACATGTAACACTAAGGATCCATTTCCAAAACAATATGTTGGTGAAAGAGCACACACACACACACACACACACACACACAGACACGCTCATGTGCTGATCACGCACTGATAAGGTCAGGACATGCTACGCCCAAATATGGCACCTTGTCATTTCGAGGAAACAGGAAAAGCAAGAAGGTTACTCTGACCTTTTCCTCTTCTTCTCTGAAGCAGGTCATACAACTCTCACTCAAAAAGTATCCTCTCTATCTCTGGAGGACAGACTGCCCTTATCTCCAAAGACTAGGGATAGAGAGAGAATCTGAACAAACAGACCTTGCTATGTTTTTCCAGTTTATTACCATTAGATCATACCCTTTGTCCAATCATATTTTGTCCACAACTGTCCACTTCTTTATCATACTTAGCATAAAATATACTGGTTTCCCCTTTTTTTTGGTTTTCATGGCTAAAGGACTCCTGTGTCACATAAAACTTGTATTAAATAGATTTGTATGCTTTTCTCTTGTTAATTTGTCTTTTGTTGTACGCGTCTAGCCATGAGTCCAGCAATAGATGAGGGGGAACGAGAAAAAAACAACTTTATTCCCCTGCAAAGCACAGAGATATAAACAAACATAGAGATATGCACACAGATATAAACAAGCACACAAACACAGCAACAACATGTATATATGACAATTCTTTGAAGGTGTAAGAATAAATATATTTACTGTAAGATAAATAAATAATTGTATTTATATAAAGTAAAAGATAAGTCAACAGTAACCTCTTTGAGGATGGTAGAATTAGTGACAGGAAATGGAACTCCACCTTGTGATAGGAATATTTTAGGTCTTGATTTGTGTAGTGGTTACCTTGGTGAATAAACATATAAAATGCCATCGAGTGGTACGCTTAAGACCTTGCAACTTAGTCTTTTGTTAATTATACTCCAGTAAAAAATTTAACAATAATCAAAGGCAACAAGATACAAAAATAAGTGTCTTTACATCAAGAAATGTGTCTAAAGAACAGTTAAGAAAAACAAATGGTATATTTTGTCAGTTTCTTTTCTTTAGCCATGATAAGTAAAGGAACCTGTTGGCTTTGTGTAAAGTTTACTGAATGGCATCAGGCAGGCTGGGACCTAAGTAGATGCATTCAAATAGTAAATCAATCCTATACTCTTCTGCCATACCGTAGGCATTCTGGTTCTCTTAGGATAAATTCTGGACTCCACTGAATAGCTCTAGGTTGATATCAAGTGCTAGAACCCATATCGCAAAGGCTCAGAGTGGACCATTTGGCTACAGGTCTCAAGAGGGCATGAACACAGAATCTTCATGATTTGGAGCCTGCCAATATCTCTATCACATATCCGAAGTCTTTTTACTACTCTCCAGCTTGTCCTATCAAACATGCTGACACTGTTTGATACTTTTGGCTCTTTGTAAATTGTTCCCCCTTACTTGTATTCTTCACCCTTATTTCTTAGTTCAACTATTATGTGTTCTTTAAGACCTCACTCTGATGTTGCCTACTTTAGTCAGCTAATGCACCCTCTACCTACTGGTATCACACAACCTCCTAAGCTTATCTCTTATTATCACAATCCATCCTCTGACATTATAATGATCTGTATTTTTTTGTCTAATTCCTCAAATTCATCATGGGTTCCTTTAAAACAGGAACAGCATCTTATTTCTTTATCCCTAGGACCTACTGATATTTCTAGGTTGTATTCAATTAAAATTTGTTGAAGACAGGTTCAATGAAACAACTTTCAAAAACTCCCAAGTTTGGACTACCCTATGTCCCTTGCCAAAACTTCCTAAATGCCAACAAGACAAACTGGCATTTTTGTCTGAAATGTAAATTTAAAGAAAAAGCAGTCAGCTCTTTTTGCAATATTAAAGAGGGATGGAGTATTAAAGGGTTAGGGAAATAATTTTCTTAGACGAATTAGAAACAGTAGAGTAAGTTTCATCTTTGGAAACAGTATGTAAAACATCCCATTTTTACAATCGACTAAGGAAAAAACAGTTTCTACTTAAAGTTAGAAGGTCATTTTAACTTTAAAATTTCAATTAACCTACAGCACACACCTAATATCAGGAACATACTAGAGCCTAAAAAACATCCATCTTATTTAGAGGGTTTTCTTCTTCCCTTTAGATAAGAGATTAACCAGCATTGAATTTTTGTTAAAGAACATTTTAAAAAAACCCTTCAACCTCCCAAATTTATAAACGACTTTTCTTCCAGCCATCCATTTGGCTACTTAATGGCCCTTCCAGTTCCCTATTACTGATTTTCTTTCATATTAAGCCCTAGAATTTAATAGTTTCAAGCACTTCTTTCTTTATTGTTCTCGCTCAATCCAAACTAATTACACTTTTTTACTGCACTAGGTACAGTTCTTCATAGCCCATAGGTGGGTTTGCAAGCTCCTGGGATGACCTACTGCTTGCAAGGAAGAAAAGCCTTAGGCACAGTCTTTATTTAATTCCTTCTCCCCAGGGATGGACCAAATTTCTGCTCTCCTAAGTGGTAAAAACAGATGAAAACTGTTTTCTTGTCCTTGTGATTTAAAAAAATATGTAACAAAAAGAGATAGATTTGGACAACTTTCAGAACAATTTGTTTTGGCAGCAGTTGATTCCAAAGATAGGACATTTCAAAATGTTAAGATGTCTGTGATTTTTTTCCCTTTTCTTTACTCAGTTTGTAGCTTTCTTTTTCAGCTTCAGATTTTAGATTTCACCTTTACTTGGCTTTCTTTCTTGTTATTCTTAAACCTCTCCTCTAATAATGCCGTTGATCGATTTATCGTCTACACGAACAACCTCAAGATAGGTACTTGAACATCTTAAATTTGTTGTTTAATCATCTTAACTCTTGTACCCATAACTTCATGAAACCTGTAATTCCTTCTGTTCATTCCCTCATCTCTTCTTCTTAACAGCAGTCGTTCAAGTTCTTTTGTCTACCTGCACAATTTTGTGTGTGTGTTTTGTTTTTTTTTTTTTTTGCAATAGAAGATCAGAATTCTAGGGCAAAAAAACATTCTCAATAGTCACTTAATCCTGTTCACTCATTTTCTATATGACAGCACTGGAATAGACTGTAAAAAAACATCTCTCCATGCCTTCTTAGGACTATAGCTAGTTTTGTCACAACCAACACTGGAACTGATGTGGTTTAACTCCAAAACCAATCTGTTTTCTTTGTATTTAGCAATACAGAGAAATTGATGGTGATTGTAGGACTTGGAAGCAAACTGCATCATGCTGTTAAGATAGCAAAATACCTGCCTCATTTAAGTTTCTCTTAAGTTTTTGTTAGAATCTGTATGTCTTAATATGACGTGATATGAAAAATTAACTTGGTATTGTACAGAACGGTATTATTTATTCTATATAATTATGATTTTTGTTATTTACAATAATCTATTCTTCAAAGATACTCAAAAATTCTAGATGACTGTATTTCTCCTTCCTTAAAGTATGTGGTATGCGCATATAAAAATTTGGAAGGGTTGGTGGGAGTTGTAGGGGATGTTAACTGTAGACACATCACCTCATTCCTTTTTATATCTGCTTTACTAGACTTTTTCCAATCACTGAAATGTAATCTATGTAAAAATCACCAATGATGTAGAGTCTTGTCAAATGGAATGGTCAATTCTCAGTATTCTATTTGACTTTGCAGCAGTACATGAATGAAGCTGATTAAATGGCTCCAATCTAAAAAAACAGTTATTTAACCTGGTTTTCCAATAAATTATACTCATGTTATTTTTTCTTCTACTTTACTGGCCAACGTGGTTTCTCTTTTCTTATCCTCCTGATGACATAATAGTCTAGCAAGTGTTCTTTGGTTCTTTGTTTTCTATATTTCTTAAATATCGTCTATATTTCAAAGGCTCTGTAAAATTGAATTTTGTTTCCCAATGTCTCTCATAAATTCCAGGCTTATATACCCAGTTGCCTACTTAATCACTTACCTTTAGATACTGTGATACTTGGATAGACACTTCGATGTCATTTAAGTATCTCAAACTCAACACATCCAAAATTGTTATTGCTGTTTGCTCCCTGAAAACCTGCTCTAATGACAGTATTCTCAATCTCAGCTGATCATAATTCCATCTCTCTAGGGTTGTGCAAGTAAAAACCTTGCAATCATTCTTATATATTTTTTTCCTGTCCTAAACCCATTGACTTTAGCTTCAAAAATATTTTAAATTTAGACGTATCTCGTTATCATCACCATTACCACCCTGGTTTACCCTATTGTCGTCTCTCATTGTTGTTGCTGTTGTTTGTTTTTGGGAGAACAGCCTCATTACCAGTCTTCTAGGCATTATTCTTCTTACTCTGTATTCTATATTCAGCCTAACAGCCAATATGATCCTTTAAGTACATAAGACGGATCAGGTTATTTCTGTGCTCAAACCCTACAAAGGTCTCCTATGTTACTCGTAATGAATAACAAGGTCCTTACAGTCACCTGCATGGTCTCATGAGATCTGATCCTCCTGTTACATCCTGACTTCATCTTCCTCTTCCTCATTCTGCCCCAGCTCATCAGATTCTGCGCTGTTTCTCATCCTTGCCTGGTGTGCTCCTGCATTAGGACCCTTGCACTGTTTTCTATGCCCAGTACACTCTTTCCCAGATAGATACTTGCATAATTCCTGTATTTATTCAAATCACTTGTCAAAAGTCATCTTGATGAGAGTATCTTGACCACTCCATTTAAAATTACAGCACCCCTGACCACTGATGATCTCCCTTTTCCTGCTTTACTTTTTCTTACTTTATAGCACTTGTCAGGTGTGATGTTAGCTAAACGGCAGAGTAGGGCAGCTCCAAGCACCTGTCCCTCCACAGAAATACTGAAAACAAGTATAAACTGTCAAAACCAATTTTGTCAGAATGCTGAAAAGTCAAAGGTTTACAGCAACCAAGTGAACACTAAATCAAGAGAAAGACAAATAGGATGGGAAAGCTTTGTGACATTTTTACTTCTCATTGTCCCACTGCCTACCAGGCTTAGCAGTAGCCCTGAGAACAGAGGCCATTGTGCCCATTGTGGGATCCTAATACAGGGTTCCAGAGGGAATAACGATGAATTCATTCACAAATTACTGTGTTTATCTGTTCTAACTTGTCTGGGAGATACCTGAAGGATGGGCAAAGTTTATTTGTTTCTTTTTCACCTAACTCAGAACTCAGGGCAGAAAAGAGACAGGCATTGCTTGAAAACATTGTGAGGTGAATGAAAAACTCACAGCCACCTGGGGCAATGGATTAGAGTTGAGGCATGCAATGTACAGCATTAAGACTAGGAGTAAAAGCCAGAAATAGTTCTTTTGAAACATGAGGGCATTGAAAAGCACCTGAGTATAATAGAGAATTTAGAAACTCACATACTTGCCTAGGGCAGGATGTGAGTTCAGAAAATACCTGAGAAGACTGTAAACTTTCACTGGTGACTGACCTAGGTCAGTGCAAGCAGGAAGTGAAAGATAAGGCAGAGTTATGAGGGGCCTAACCAAGGATTGATGGAGTGTCCCAGCACATGGCCAATGTGGAAAAGATAGGGAGTGATTTTTTGTTTGTTTGTTTTTGTTGTTTTGTTTTCTTTCTAATGGTTCTGATATTCAGAGAAATCTCCAACAAGACCCTAGTTGAATATAAAGAAACAAATTTCAGTAATCACACATGACAAAGGATAGAATCTTTGCAGAAATAGTTTGGAAAAGTCACTAAACAGATGATTGTAGCCTTCAACAATCAAGAACATTACACTAAAGGGAAGGTGGAAAATCCGGTTTCTAGAGCTACTACATCATAAGACTCCAATGCCAAGGTCTGACAACAGAAATTTTTAAAAATACAAAGAAGTAGGAATATATGGCCTATTCAAAAGGAGAAAAAAATAGAAACTCTATTAAGAAACCCAGATACTGGACTTACTAAACAAAGAATTTAAATCAATTATCTTAAAAATCTCAAAGAGCTACAGGAAACCATGGACAAAGAACTAAGGGAGAATAGGAAAAAAAGATATAAACAAAATATAAAATACCAATAAAGAGTAGAAATTACAGCTTTTACCACCTCCTGTTATTGTATATAATTTACTTATGTATTACACCTATTGATTATCATCTGTCTACTTCTGCTAGAGTGTAAATCTCTTAAGTGAGCAAAGATCTCTGTTTTGTGGTCACCAGCAATAGACCATAGTCATTGTGCGACAAACAGTAGACAGTTAACATTTGTAAAAGGGATGAATGTTATCTTCCACATCCAACAGCCCATTACTTATGACTTTGCAAAATATGGAGATGCTAATGACGATGTGATGACAATGAAATCAATTTTTATCAGGGAGGGAGAAAGATGAGGGATGGTATATTACAATGTGGATATGACAACTTAGGGAGAAAGTTGCCACTGACCTAGTTGGATGAACCATCTTGTAAACCTGAGCACACATTATATACACAACTCAGTTCTCAGTTGGGCAAGGGTCACATGAAATTTATGATTTTAAGCTGTGAGGCATTAAATGATTTTAAGGGAAAAATCTACCCAGTGCCAGATGTGTCAATTCAGTGAAACCCCCCCCAGTAATAAAATTGGTGTCAAATTCCCTAGACCTGCATAATGTTTTATCAAGATACTGGCATGCTGCTTTTTATTCAGAATTAAAATTTAGGATATCAATATTTATATATTTCTAATTTCAGCATAAAGGGTATTTGTTTAAAATATTAAATCTCTCTCTTGCTCCATTTTACAATTTTGTTGCCACTCAATGATCCACAAGCTGTACTGACTTCATGATTGTAAAAGTTTTCCTTAGTTTATATTGTCTCTTAGGGACAATTCTTGCATGGATATTTTCACATAGTTCATAATTTCTATTAAAAAGGCATGTGAAATAGCTTCAGTTTATAATAGAAATGTATCAAAATAATATTACCTGTGGTGATAAATATAGGAATATATATTACTAGTAAAAGTAACCATCTGTCTTGAAGCTATGTGAACTTTTACTCTACAGTAATCTGACTTACTTTATAGTCTATATTTTTTAAAAATCATCATTATTTTGTAAAGCCTATTTATTCAACAAATATTTTGTGAAAGGCCATTAATTTACAGGTATTATTCAAGTGCTGGGTATACAGAAGTGAATATGACAGGTATTTTATTAATACCTTAGGTTGCATATAACAAAATATCCAGCTTAAAAGTGGCTTGAAGATAACAGTAATTTTTCTAACATAAGAACAAATACCAATGTAGATAATTGCAGGATTTGTTGGACAGCTTAAGCAGCCATCATGGGCCTAGGCTTTTCTGCTTTTTCCATCTGTCTTTTCTGCCTTCCTCTGATACTATTTCCTTTCTGTGAAGATGGCTACAGCAGCTCCAAGTAGCCTGTCCTCACATGATAGCACTAAAACCAGGAGGAGATGGTGGGAGTTTTTCCCATGTGAGAAGGGTCACTACACACCCTGGTTTGCCTGGGACAATCACAGTTTATGGCCCTTTTCTTCTAAGGTGTTCTGGTTTGGATAAAATATTATTTAGTTGCCCTATTAACCTGCCTCTTTTTTTCTAAGGGACAAATATATCTCTATGAAGTTTCCTCAGATAATGTCTTCATACATCCCAATGGTCAGGATTAAATCACCTGCTCATCTTCTAACTGCAGAGAGGTTGGGTAAGTCAGCATTTGGCATTTCAAACCAACATTATGGGAGTAGCTTTCTCCTTATCAAAAAGGCCAAGAGAATGTCAAGAGCATCAGTCACAAATGACAAATCCACAGTCTCCTAGAAGTAACTGGAATGTCACCAAGCCACAGTCTGCAGGAATAAATGGAATAATATCACTATACCCTACCAAGCCCCATGGACACTTTCCCACATGGCTCTTGCAAGAATGTCCCCAAAGGTGTCCACATACATTCTCTCACATGAGTCCCCTGATTGTCTCCCTTTCTCTTCCTCTGGGATCTTCTGGCCACAGTAACATTGCCAAGATACTGCCAAGCAGCATGTTTTCTACTGACCCTGGAACTCCCTCCTTTGTACTGCTGCCAAGACACTGAATGTGGTGTGAGAGCTTTTCAGACATCTGTGGCGAAGTATGGGACAGCACGTCTCTCATCATATTGCCCTCGGTTAGAAAGTTCCAAAGCACTGCTGCTAGTGCCCTAAGAGCTACCAAAGATTGCAGTCATACAGAGCTTGAGGGAGATATGACTTAGGTTCATCAGTATTCAGCTCTCCTTTATTTTCATCAGCAAGCTCCTGAAGAGAAAACTTGCTATGACTTCATTATTAGTTAATGATAGAGGAGGAGAAATCAAGGACTTCTCCTACAGGTAAAAATATGTATGAGTAGCGTATGTGAATCTACCGTTCTCTTCCGAAGCTGTACAGTGGTGAAAGAAGAATGTGTTGGGGCAGGGTGCAGTGGCTCACACCAGTAATCCCAACACTTTGGGAGGCCGAGGCGGGTGGATCACTTGAGGTCAGTAGTTCAAGACCAGACTGGCCAACATGGTGAAGCCCTGTCTCTAGTAAAAATACAAAAATTAGTTGGGCTTGATGGTACAGGCCTATAGTCCCAACTTCTCAGGAGGCTGAGGTAGGAGAATCATATCAACCCAGAAGCAGAGGTTGCAATGAGCCAAGATCATGCCACTGCACTTCAGCCTGGGTAACAGAGTAAGACTCCATCTCAAAAATAAAATAAATAAATAAATAAAATAAATAATTTGCTGAAACACAAGTGCCATAAGATTCAAATGGACTAGACTGCAGAACAAATATAGGGAGGAAAAATGCCCTGGGAAGTCTCCCAGAACCACAGAAAACTTTACATGGGTGAGAAATACTCATGTGTTCTGTTAGTCCATTGAGAGCCTATCTGTTGCCACTATGCAACTTAGCCTATCAGACTGAGATCCTTTCCTATGTGTGGTCTGTCTGCCTGTTCCCTATGATTTCACCTACGAGCCCAATGGCCTTGGAGGAGGGAAGTCTGTCTTTTCCTTTGACAACAAAAACTTACTTATTTGGTCTGGCTCATTTTATCATTCTTCCTTTAGAAGAAGTTCTAAAATTTCTTCTCAGCTCTCAATTAGATTTCTGGAGAATGACCACATAATTCATCTACATTTCCCAGGTATATTTGAATCTATCTTTTTTTACGTTTTTTTTTTTTTTATCTTTACTGTTTTATTCTTGACCTCGAGCACTTGCTTATAAAGGATGAACCGATCATTCAGATCCTACTTAATAACCTTGATATATACAAAGAGTAATTAATTATATGTGACAGACGCTGTAATGTGGAATAGACACAGCAAGTCTGAGAGGATGAGATGTGGAACAAGACTGATGTGATGAGGGAAGGAAAGCATGGGAGGGTAGATGAGACTTATAACGGTGCTCAGAGAATGCAGAGACCTCTTGAGAGAGGGATAAGAAAAGGGAGAAAAAGAGAGTGGCAATGATGTGGGGTAAATGGCACTTGGATAGGATATAACTCAGAAACCATAAAAAGTGGCACAAAAGGCCCAGAAGAAGATTTCAACCATATTTTCAAGTAGTTTGGGTTCAACCATATTTTTTCAAGTAGTCTGGTTTGCAAGTGACAGAAACCCACTCTGCCACGAATAGCAGGAGTGTGGGATTATCATGCAGTATCTCACTGCTCTCTTATCAGACAAGGCGATAGGGCCAAAGACATATGCATTGTTTAGAAACAGCATTGTGGTTCAAGGCAATATTTTCTTTCTTGTTTATTGCCCACTCACCTAGAAAACCCCTGTGACACAGGTGAAAAATTGCAGGTAATCTAGGGAAGCTAAAGTAGGGCATATCTAAATTGGAGCCAGAAATATTTCAGTTCAGATCTTCATAGCTTTGATCTTTCCAGTTTTAGGAAAAATAAAGAATTCATTTAATCACAAGTAAAAATCATGAGGTTTTTTTTTTTTTTTTTTTTTTTTTTTTTTTAAGCTAGCTCTTTAATGCTCAGTCCAGAGTATTTTTTGTCTATTCCTACATACATTACAGATTTAACTCATGAACCAAGCTGTTCTATAAAGCCATTTGAAAATCATCGCCAATTGTGAGAGCCATTACAGTTAGCTTTGAAAATCTACCCTTCATTAGACTAGCTTCCTAATGTTAATGAGTATGGCAGAGATGAAAAGATGCTGGTCCATGACCCTTGTTGGCCGTAATTAGAGGACGCCCAGGACAGCCTACTCTCAGAGAAGCAGAGCACTTTGGAGGATGAAGAGTTGAAGGCGACGTGAGCCATTAGTACTCTGCAGACTCACTAGATGCTGGAGAGGATTATTAAGAGTCTAGTTAATGGGGCAACACATAAGGGAGGAAAATGCCAGGGATTCCTTGGCTCATCAGACAATGCAGACAAACTAAAAATTACAGAAGTGTTTTGGCTCAGGAGCTGGAGGAGTGCTGCCAAGTTCTGGAGACATTCCCCAGATTTCCCATAAACACTAGGCAGCCAGCAGGACCACAGCCCACCCTTCCAGGAACGTGCCCTTTTCATCATCAAATTGAAAGGGGGGAAATGACACCTTGGTTAAGAAACATTAAAGTTCCCCTTTTCCATAAATGGAGAATAAATACAAATAGACGATAAAGGCCACTGTCAAAGAGGCTATGAATTTGCCAGCATTTTAGCCTAACATAATTTCTGGTTATGTTGATACATACTCAGAAAATGTCGGGGAAAAATCCAGATATTTGCTGAAAAAAGTCATGATATGGATCTAAAGGGAAAAAAGGTAGATTACAGAATGTCGTTTCCCTTACATTTGAGGGTACAGCATTATACAACACAGTCAAACATACACAAATGTAGCAGTATCATGAATATTTGAAAAATATTCTAGCCCAGCATAATTCAATATGAATCATATGCAAAACAGGAAAAATATGAAGAGATACAGACAAGAAAACAAGCAAACGACCATAGGGCAGGATAGGAAAACTTACTTGCCCACATAGGCTATGTTCCATTTATAGTTTTATTTTGGATATTTCATAATTTTGTTCAGAAGCTTTGGCACAACTGAATGCATTTTTTTTTTTACACTCATAGAAGTGACACTATAAATACATAGCCACTTAATGTTCTATTTGCTACGAAATCGAACAAAGCTTGGTTGTGCTTTATAGAAAATGCATGCACCTAGTCAACATGGCTAGTTGGAAGCCATAGCATTTTTTTTACATGGCCACAAAAAATCTTCACCCTTCTCTGGGAGAGATTAGAAAATTTCGTATGAACTGTTTCTATTCCATCACATTCGAGTCTTGTTTTCCTTAATAACATTTCTCTACAATTTCATTGTTTGGAATCATAATTTTTATTTTGCTAGTTCGTGATGCTATTCTGATTTTGTAAATTTGTATATTTCTATATCTACATGAAAAAAGTATTTTCTCTCAATAATTTATGAAACCTTTGAGATAACCCAGTGAGTTCCCTAAAATATCAGGCATCAGGGGTTAATGACCATGGAATATGTGCATTGTGTCTACACGGCATCTACAGTCTAGGAAGAGAGGACCTCAGTTGAAGCCCTGAAAGTTCTCATTTTGCCTTGAATCTCATCCACCTCTTGCCCTTCACCCCTCCTTAGAGTCACCTGAGTTTCTAATCCTTTCAACATCCCCCCATCACATCTCACACACTCAGATACCCTTCAGACTTTCAGCATAAAGTACGAACTCCTTAGTATAGCTTTCAAGACCCTTTGCAATGCAACTTCTGGCCCACTTTCAAATGTATTTTGTGCCAGCTCTTCATATGATCTGCGATTCCTCCATCCCTCTGGACATATAATCACTGAACAATGTGTTTGAGCACCTACAATTTTCAGCAAAGAACCATGTGCTGAGGGTACGATGGTGCACAATAGAGATATTTCTAGACAGAGACAAGTAAAGAGGTAGTTTCAACAGCAGGTGATGTGTGTGGGATGCCATAGAAGGAATGGAAGGGGCTTTTAACACAGACTTGGTTGGGGTGAGATGGCCACAGATGGCTCCCATGCAAAATTAACACCTAAGATGAAACCCCCAAAATAAATAGAAGTCAATCAGCCAAACAGTGTAGCAATAATTAACACTCTAGAAAAGAAAAGGGTCTCCCCAGTGTCTTGCAAGCACGAACATTCCTAAAGAACTGGAAGGATTTCAGGAAGACAGGAGTGCAGGACTGCACTACAGAATTATATGTATTTTCCCCAATGTGTCCTGTTTCTTCACTTCTCTTCATCTCCCAGGGAACTTTCTTCTCTGTTATCACTTCTTGAATCCAAGGATATCTTCCCCAACCACAACATCCTCACCCTAAGAAAACTTCCATGGTAACTCTCTGTTTGTACTCTGAGAACTACACTTACTGTTTCCCATGTAGTCATTGGTTGTTCTCTGACACCTTCACACAGTTCTGTATGCTTTGAGGGTGAGAATTTTGTGTCCTCATCTTTTGTTTTCCTGACTCCTAGCACTGAGCAAGGCATACAGTAGATACACAGCTTTTTCAGTGCAAGGAATGGAGATAGTTAAAACACTGTCCCTCATCCTTGCAACCCACCTGGAAATGCATTGGTCTGGATTGTAAGACAGGCAATCTTTTCTGGATCTATATTGGGGAATGAAATTAATTCAAAGCCTCCCAGTGGAAACATGGGTGACTCATGGGATCTTTATCTCCTCCAGAAAACAGAAAGGAAACAGTGACAGAACCACAACCTGATTTGTCTAAAAAGCCTACACAGACCATGCAGCCTTCTGGGGAGAATAATTAATTAGATTTGAGTGGAGAGAAAATAGAAAATGCAAATATTTGATCCCTTTTTGAGTGAAAGGATAGAGTTTTTTTTAACATGCAAAGCATGTTTTAGAGAATCTTTAGAGACATGGCCCATCAGAAAAAGAACACAAAGCAGGCTATCAGCAGAGTTCCTTTTTCTTTACACAGTGTCTTCTTTTAGAAATAACTTTTCTTTCTGAATTAGAGAATAATGTAAATTATAATCAGCAAATTTTGTTAGATTACAGGGTGGCAACGGATATTCTTTCATACTTCTACCTCTTAAAATATCTTTGTAGTAGCAAGTAAGGCAAAGAAAGAGGCATAAATTTAGAAAGGTAAGAGAAGGAGAGAGTGAAAACTCTGGGAAGATGAGGGGATGCTGGTGCCTGAGAGAGGCAATGTGCTGTGTTACAGCATCCCTGAGCTGTAAGGGACCTTGAGAAGTAATAGGGGAAAGGATTCTTGTAGTTCCGCTAAAAAAAAAATAATGGATGCATTATAAAGAAAAAGTATTCTCTTGGAAAATGTAGATCATTTATACACACTTGGATGTGTTATTATTTTACTTCTTATTAACGATAATGTTCTTCTCTCAGAAAGCCTCTGTGGCATTAATGAAAAAGAATAATTGCTAATGGTGATATTATGAGAATAATATGATCTCTTCAAAGGAGGATTTCAACTAAAAGAATGGAGCAGGTGTGTGGCCTCATTTGCATTTCATGGCTACAAATTCGAAACAACCCAGCATGAGTTTCGTAAAAATGGCAAACCCCCAAAAAGTCACATGCTTGGACATTCATCATGACACCAGAACCCCTCCCAGCAAACCTACTGCTGACGAAACCCCTACCTTCCACCGTGGCTCGCTTGGGCTGTATGGTGATGGCCCCTTCTGCGATATCTTCATGCTGGTGCAGTGGGTTTATTTTGGATCCCCAGCTGTCTGATCCCACCCAAAGAAAATGGCCAACTTGATCAGCTCTTTTGGCTGCTGCAAGGATCTGCCTGTGGAAAGAAATATGGAAAGTTTTATTAATTATAAAGAACATCAGCTGAACCTGTGTATATTAAGAGTCAGCAAAAGGAAAGGTATTATTCTTTCTCAAAAAGTAAATAACTACAAAAAACATGATAAAGAATTTATATCCCTAATACATAAAGATATTTTGTAAACAAAAAAAGATAAAGAATCTTGAGAAACACGAGCAAGTAATAGTAAATGTTAAAAGATAAAAGGAGAAATACAAGTGTCCAATAAGGTGAACAAACATATTTACATATGTTAGAAAAGACGGAAATGCAAATTAGACCAAGGTAACAAATTCATTTCTCATATTGGCCAAAATGTTTGTTTTATGAGTTTTGGTTTGGGGCTGGAGAAATGAGCACTCTCATTCACTGCTGGTGGTATATATTATCTCTAAAAAGCAATATAATAATGAATTAAATATGTTAATTACTTATTACAATAAACAGAACTCTGTTAAACATGAAAAATTTACAACTTGTGTATGAATGCAAGTATTACATGGGAGAGAGATCCAAGATGGCCGATTAGCAGCAGCTCAGGATTGTAGCTCCCTCTGAAAGCGCAGAGTGAGTGGACGCCACATTTTCAGACGAATTTTTATTGCCCACGGACCAAGAGATTCTTGGCGGAGGAGCCCCATGGGTCGCCCAGCGCGGCTCTTTTGGCGGGCGCGGCAGTTTTGCAGGCGCCCCTGTGCGGCGGTTCTCAGCCCAGAGTATACGGGACTGAGTGCCCTTTTGGTTGGCGTTTGGAGCTCTGGGAAGGCAGAGTCTCCCATTCAGCTGATTGAAAAGCAGACTGAAGTGGGGGAACCAGACCAGGAGATTCCCGGGCAGAAAAGAGCCACGAATCTTACCGACGCTATTTCAGCCGGCGTAGTGGGTCGCCGCAGGGGAAGGCTGGTCCCCCCCGCAACAACAACAAAAAAAACCCAGCAATTGGAATTGCTAAGGATTGAGAGTTTCACAGCAAATGCAGCTGAACCTGGGAAGGTCCAGCTCTGTGGGGGAGGGGCGTCCACCGAAGGAAAACTAAGAAACAGAAAAAACTTTACCACCACCAAGCTGGACGTCCACTCAGAGACCTAATCTGAAAGTCAGCAATTACACAGACGACAGGTGGATAAATCCACAAAGATGGGAAGAAACCAGCATAAAAAGGCTGAAAACACCCGAAATCAGAATGCCTTTCCTCCTACAGAGGATTGCAGTGCCTCATCACCAATTGAACAAGGCCTGATTGAGAATGAATGTGAGGAATCAATAGAATCAGGCTTCAGAAGGTGGATAATGAGACATTTCTGTGAGCTAAAAGAACATGTTCTAGCCCAATGCAAGGAAACTAAGAACCTTGAAAAAAGGTTTGACGAAATGTTAACGAGAATGGACAATTTAGAAAGGAATATAAGTGAATTAATGGAGCTGAAAACCACAATACGAGAACTGCGTGAAGTATGCACAAGTTTTAATAGTAGAATTGATCAGGCAGAAGAAAGGATTTCAGAGGTCGAAGACCAACTTAACGAAATAAAATGAGAAGACAAGATTAGAGAAAAAAGGGTAAAAAGAATGAGCAAAGTCTCCAAGAAATATGAGACTATGTGAAAAGACCTAATCTACGTTTGATAGGTGTACCTGAATGTGATGAAGAGAATGAATCCAAGCTGGAAAGTATTTTTCAGGATATTATCCAGGAAAGCTTTCCTAACCTAGCAAGGCAAGACAATACCCAACTCCAGGTAATACAGAGAACACCACAAAGATATTCCTCAAAAAGAGCAACCCCAAGGCACATAATCATTAGATTCATCAGGGTTGAAACAAAGGAGAAAATACTACGGGCAGCCAGAGAGAAAGGTCAGGTTACCCACAAGGGGAAGACTATCAGACTCACAGCAGATCTCTCAGCAGAAACCCTACAAGCCAGAAAAGAGTGGAGGCCAATATTCAACATCCTTAAAGAAAAGAACTTTCAACCCAGAATTTCATATCCAGTCAAACTAAGTTTCGTAAGTGAAGGAAAAATAAAATTTTTTACGAACAAGCAAGTACTCAGAGATTTCATTACCACCAGGCCTGCTTTACAAGAGCTTCTGAAAGAAGCACTATATACAGAAAGGAACAACCAGTATCAGCCATTCCAAAAAACCCATCGGTAAGCTGCATCCAGACCCATCTCACATGCAAGGATATACAGAGACTCAAAACAAAGGGATGGAGGAAGATTTGCCAACCAAATGGAGAGAAAAAAAAAAAAAGCAGGAGTTGCAATTCTCATCTCTGATAAAATAGACTTTAAAGTAATAGAAACCAAAAGAGATAAGAAGGACATTGTATAATGGTAGAGGGATCAGTGTAACGGGAAGAGCTAACGATCCTAAGTCTATGCGCACCCAATATACGAGCACCCAGATACATAGGGCAACTTCTGGGTGACTTACAAAGAGACTTGGATTCCCACACAATAATAGTGGGAGACTTTAACATTACAGTGTCAATATTGGACAGATTAATGAGACAGAAGGTTAACAAGGATACCTGGGACTTGAACTTAGACCTTGAACAAGTAAACTTAATAAACATTTACAGAACTCTCTACTCCAAATCCACAACACACACATTTTTTTTTCAGTAACACATCACATTTATTCTAAAAGTGACCACATGGTTGGGAGTAAATCACTCCCCCAGCAATTGCATAGCATTTCATAGGTTTAAATGAAATATTGGTTGGCTGTTTGTTTGTTATTTTCCTCCCTTATTCCTCTCCTGTCTCCACTGTATAACACAATTATTAGTATAAAAGAGCTTTTTAATATCCATTTGTAGACTGCATTCTAGCCTGGGCAATAGAGCAAGATTCCCGTTCTTTCTCCCTCTTTTCTTCTTTTTTCTCTTTCATTCTCTGTCTCTTCCTTCTTTCTCTCTTTCTCTTTTTCTTTTCTTTCTTGAAAAAAAAAAAAAGAAAGTATTACATGTACATAATCAGGACAAGGAGTGCAAATAAAAAGAAAAAAGGAAACTAGTTATTAATGAAAAAGTTATTGCAGTAGTATTTTTGAAAGAGGGGGATTCATGAGATGTAACTGCATTTGTAGAACAGAAAAAGCTGCAACTGCAACGGAAGCCCCTTCAGTGGGTAAGACCAAGGGATATGTGATTTGTGTGTCTCTCAGGAATTGGGAGTATCAGGCACCACAGAGATACAGGGCCAAATGCAGGAAGATAGGGTGAAAGATTGTGAATAAGTTAGCAAAAGTCAGTTCTACACCTTTTTCTTCCAGGCAGGAAATGGCAGTTAAAAAAAAAAAAAAGCATAAGGAATAGGTTCTGATATTGTAAACACCAAAATGGTAAACGGTAGATAAGACATGGTGTGATATACCTGGAGTTGGGGCTAGGAGAGAATGACTAAAAGTCAGTATAATAGAAATTGGAATTTTAGGACACTCTAGGAATCTTAAACTTCAGCTCACAAAATGCTGGGAACCAGGGGTATGTCACCCCAGGCAGAAAACAATTTTTCTGTAAAAATCTGATGTATATAAAAAAGTAGACTCCAGATATTGTTAAAGAAGGCCTCTAATGGAATGGCCAATCTGATTCCCTGGGACCCCATCAGTTGTCATGCACCTCCCATGGGCACAGAGCTTTTTACTACCTTACTCATATGTGAATTGCCAGAAGACACTCATTTTTGAGGAAAATCTCCATTGTCAAACAGAAAAATTAACAAGAAAAAGGAATGTGTGGGGTGGAGCAGAGACAACATATGGAAAAAACCAAAATAATAAATACATTTAAATGAGAATTATCATATCTGTAATCAAGAACAAGATAATAAAAATGTGACCAAAAAGAAACAGCTCTTATTAAAAACATGAAATAAAAATTACATTAGCATAGATACAAAGTGAAGAAAATTCTCCATAAAGCAAAACAACAAGAAAAAGTTTGAAAATAAGAAATGATTCTTTTTCCTCTTATCAATATCAATCCAGGAAGACCTATATCCAGCTAATATTAAGAGAAAAAAATGTACACAGAAAATACAGTAAATCTTTAAATATTTTTAGTGAATAAAAATCCAAAAAATTGAAAATCTAAGTTTTCAAGTTTAATAATTCAACCACAAAATGGGAGGAAAATCAAGCATGTCACAAAATATAAAATCTCTGTAAATACTCAGAATGTCCTAAAAGCTCTTTGAGAGAAAACGAGAAGACATGCAGGAAAATAAGAAATTATATTGTTAACCTCTCAAGAGGCAAAAGAAAAGATTATGGATGATGAAGCAAAGGATTCAAAATTCTAACAAAAGGACTTTAATCTAGAATTTTAATATTAACACACAAAGAATCCCAGTACAAGCAGAATTTGCATATTTGTTCAGTAACTCTTTTAGATTTTTCCATCCACAATTAGATGGAATTAGAACCCTAAGTTCCCTAGAAGTTAAGAGTTCGGCAACTCATTAGTCACCAAAGCTATTTGTTGTAAATCACTTCTTTACCAGTTATGATGCACTTATTAATAAAAATAAATATGAGGTCACACATTACCACACTAAGTACTAATTAAGGGTAAAGGCAGAATGAGAACATTTTTAGATATAAAATACACAAAACAGTTTTCCCTTAATTTACTCTTTAAAAAAAGCTACAGTATATGCACCAGCAAAATGAGGAAATAAATCAAGAGTAAAAATCAGTTAGCATCCAGAAAAAAAAAGGAAGTGATGAAACAAAGAGAAAGTAAGATGAATAAACTCTTCAAATGATTGTATCTGATCCAGATTAAACAGAATGATGGAGATTTCAGAAAAGAAGTATTCACGAAAAATAAGGCAACTCAGATAATCTTATATACATAATCTTATGTGGAGAAAATGAAAGGCCTGTAACAACAATAGAAAAGATATTAAGATAATGATGAAAGTATGAAGACTGTCATATTAACTCCAAAAAACAAAAGTTCCCCCCCCCCAAAAAAAAATACCATAGAAAAAATACTCCATGCTGTAGTGCATGATACTTACATAATCACAATAATGTAAACACTGGTTTTTGTTAAATTAAAACCTGATAGAATATTATGATCATTTGGGAGATAGAAATGATATAAGTTCTATTTAACGTAAGAATTAGACAATATTTAAAACAGTTCCAAAGTTGTAAAATGTGTACATTATACAGATAACACCGAAGAAATAGTGTAAAGAGTTAAAGTAATTGCCAAGAGAACAGAAGCAGAAAGTATGGTGAGATGAAACAAGAGACTAATGTTTTTCAACAAAAGGGCTTTAGTCATTTATGTATTATTTTCATAAAAATTGAACAATCAAATATTTATACTTTTAGCTTAGACATACCACTTTGATAATGTATCCAAAAATGATCAAAGATGCTGTCAAAATGTTTGTTCATTACTGCAGTTAAGGTAAATACAGAGGAATAGGAAACCAGTTTGAAAAATGACAATACACCCAAAGGATGAATTCTAGAGCAATTAAAAATATACTTAGTTTGATTTCCACAAAGTAGCAAACTAGATACTAGTTGTTAAAAAAGAAAATTAAAATTAAGTACATGATAAAAGATTATTTAATTCTCACAGAACAAAAGCTGACCAAAAATTGCCTGTATATGTGTATATATGGAGAATCATATCAAATCACAGAAAACATAGAATGGCATACAATTTTTATTGACAAGTTTGGGGAGGTGTTGATGAAGTTTGAAGAGGATAAAAAGGTAGGGATAAGCTAACAGGAAATGACAGTCAAAATTGATATAAACACAGAAAAGTATGTTCAACTTAATATATTTATGTAAAATTTAGGGGCTATAAGGATAAATATAATTAAAGCATTTAAAAATATTTGTGATATGAAATGATTATAGTATGAATTGCAAAAAATGACATAAAATTCTATGTCATCTTTATTCTGTTGGAGAAAACTTGGGTATGTATAAAAAAATTATTGCAAACATTAAACCAGAATTTTATTAGCAGTTATCTCTGAGTGTTGGAATTGCAGGTTTTATAGAAGATTATTTAAAATTATTGTTTGTGATTATTCTCCAGTTAACCTTTAATTTTTCTAGCAAATTGAGGGCAAAGCAAAATGTAAGGGTTCTTTTTATTAAAAAAAAAGTAAATCTTTCTTTCCCAGTGGATTTACAACAAGTATGTGTTTCTTTTATAATCAGAATAAATTATTTCAGAAAAAGAATTCACTCTTGTCTAAAATCCAAGTTATCGATACCCATGACTGATTTAGCACTTATCTTAGCTGTAAAATGTTGATATTAATGTCTTCTCACTGCTATCCTCTGACAAAGTATTTGAAGTTAATGTTCCAAGAAACCTCAAATTTTCCCATTTACAATGTAAATCTTCCGAAAAAGAAATAACGTAACATTATGGGTTATCAGTATACTTCAGACATTAGTGTGAATAAGATCATGTTTTAGAAGAAATTTTTATATGCTGTTGGCTTTTAGTACTGTGTTCAAGAATAATAATTGTTATCACTATTATCAATGACAATATACAATAATATTTAACACACAAACAAGCCTAATGCAAAAAGAATGGGCATAATTATTGAAAGGGTTATACACATTTTACATCCAAACATGAAAAACTCACACTACCTGCAAGTCAAGAGTATTATAAACAATTAGTCACAAGAACTATTTGCAGTAAATCTTTTAGGTGTCTTGTGCAACCTATTTAAAAATAAACATGAAGACAAATCTTACTAATGCACATATTTAGCAAAAGTGTAAAATAGGCATTAAAAAGACTTATGAAGTGAATAAGAAGAGCATTAGCAGAATTTTTTTTTTAAAGTACTGGAACAGAAAGAGTAAAATGAAAACACAAATCTCATAGATACCTAAAATACAAAGTGAGGGAAAAAATTGTCCTAAGAGAATTTTGTAAGGATAGAAATAATACATTTAAGGGATGATGACAATCAGAATCAGTTCTTCACGACTGGAGAAGGGAATGCTTGAAATAGACCTTGAAGAAGAGACATAAGTTAGACAGATAGATAAGGAGAGAAAAAACATCGTGAGCAAAGACCATGACAGAGAAGTAATCAGAACAAATCGGAAGGTCAGAGTTAAGCATTTTGGAGAATTGGATGAATGCAGATGAGGCCTAAACTGTAAAAATGAGACCACATTTTAAATCACTAGGAAGTTCAGAAAAAGAAGCTTATTGTTAAATTATTAAATATGAAGCATTAGGTTAGGAATTTCATTCACTTGTTCGACTCCATTTATTGAGCTTCTACTATGTCCTAAGCACTGGGATAGTTATTGAGAATATAAAAACAAGTTGAAAGCAGTTTCATTTCTGCCCTAATGTTTACAGACTAGGGAAGAATACATACATGAATTAAACAATCCAACAATAAAAACAACACCATTGACATAAACAATGAAACTGAGTGAGTATGAAGAATTTTCCAAAGTGATGTTGATCAGAGAAATCTTCCCTCAGGGCGGCACTAGAGATATTGTTGAGGCGATGAAGCAGGAAAGGGAAAGTGGGCCAGGGAGAGGGAAAAGAGTGCATGCAGACCTGGGAGGGAGATTATACCACAGCACTTTGCTTTCAGTAGGCAAAATGTGAGGGAATTTGGAATAGAATAAGATTAGAAACTGATACAGCCAGATCACCTGAAAATGAACTCTAAAGGATGTTAATTTTATTGGTAGGAGACTTGAGGGCCAAATAACCTGGAAGGCAGTGGGAGGAACTTGTCCAAGGTCAGACAGTGCCCGTTATCTAAGTAGCAAATAATCCTCAGTTACAAATTCAAAGCTCTTTCCATTTAACAGCCCTGCCCCCACACCAGTAATCAGAGTTTTATACTGGGAGATTGATAGATTTAGGGACAGTGTCTAGGATACACAAAGCAGGGCGAGAGACAGGTTTGAGACGCTGGTGGTAAAGACACTGCAAAAATCCAAGCAGTAATTTAAGGGCTCAAGTCATTAAATTTTACCCTCGATAAAAGATATTCACCTTCAAAGTCAATGATATATTATTTTCAACTATAAGATAGACAAAGGTTTAAAACACAAACAAATAGCTCTTTTGCATCAATGGAAGTGTAAACTGGCATGACTTCTCTGGGAGACAATATTTATATATTTTTAAGAAGAGACATATCTTTGTCTAGGAATTTTTAAATAGGAATTTATTTTATAAATATTTATGATATATAGTATATTTGCATGTTATATGTTTATATCACATTATTATAAATTTATATATTGCATAATACATTGTAGATTAACATATTTTTCTATTTATATTTATATACATATTTATGCAAAAGGAAGTTAATTGCAGCATTATTTATAATTTCAATAGTCTGTAATCCAAATTAAATGTCAATTAATAAGTGAGCAGTCAGATAAATTACAGTACTTATGTAAAATGAAATTCTGCCTGTCTGTTGAAAAGACTGAGTAGATGTATAGGTACTGACACTCAGTGATTGCCATGCAAAATGATAAGCAAAGTGCTGAACAGGAATACACATAGTATGCTACTACTATTTGTGTAAATACAAGCCGTACATCCCTTTAGCACAAATATGGAACATCTCCACTAGGATATACAAGAAACTTTTAATTCGTTATTGTACCTGGCGAGAACTTAGCTATGGGACAAGATGGAGATTATATTTTAAATTTTGTAATCATGTTTCTTTATTGTTTATTCTAAAAATAAAAATTCTAAAAGTAAATATCCTAAAA
Organism: Ateles fusciceps; assembly: GCA_036589455.1. Taxonomy (NCBI): domain Eukaryota; kingdom Metazoa; phylum Chordata; class Mammalia; order Primates; family Atelidae; genus Ateles; species Ateles fusciceps. The sequence goes on from JAZHEH010000299.1 coordinate 1,853,601, forward strand.
ATTCTAAAAATAAGGACTCTGGACCAGGTTGGTAGTGGTCAGAAAATAAAGCAGGAGACATTTACATTGTGGAAGCATGTCAAAGCTTGCTTCTATGTGGCTTCACCAACAATGCAAGGAACCAGGAAAAAAAGGAAAGTCAAGATTACAAGCAGATTTTTGAGTCCAAGAATGATCGAGGTCTGAAAAGAAAAAATAAAAAATGGATTGGAGAATGTAGAGGTATGACAAGTTTTTGATTTGAGCATACTGAAATTAAGGCACTAGCAATAAAACCAGAATTTTAAGATATTTTTCTTTTACATTAAGAGAACCATTCTTTGGATAAAAGTCTGTTATTAATATATTTGAAAAAGATTTTAAATCAAAGCACCTTTAAAAGTTCTAGAGTTTTTTTTTTTTCCTGTTTTTTACAAATAGTTAAATGCATTTACTTTGCTAACAGAGGAAAAATAAGCGACCATAACATGCTGCTACTTCCATGGTTGACTATGGCTATGTGTGTTGGGGTAGAAGGCAAGCACAGACTTTGCCATACATAATTACAGCTTTGATCTTATGCTACCTTTTCCCGTCTCAGCCAGCAGCCTAATCTTTTTCTCTCCTAAAGTTGCAACATGGATATTAACAAATTTCACCAGTTATTCTTACTTTATATCCTCGTCGTTGGCAAAAATCACGACGGCCCTGGAGTTGGGGGTGTCCAGGAGCTGTTTGATAATTCTGTCAAAGTCAATGGTCCTGTCTTTGCGTTCTTGGGGGATTCTCACGGACTGGGCAATGCAGAGTCCGCCTGTTTAAGAAAAGAAAACATAATGTCAATAATATTCCCACAGAGATGTCAAAGGAGCTAAGGAAGGTAGATGAGGAGGAGATTTGGGAATTCTGGATGCACAGTACTTCCTTGATGCTGTTCCTGAGCGAGGAAGGCATAAGACATCATGCTGAGTCCGAAGTATGAACAACATACTAAATGCACTTTCCATGGTATTGCACAACATCAGTCTCTTCATAGAACACTTACAAACATTCAATTATTCCCAGAAATACCAATGATATGAATTCAGAGGCAGGTTTAGGTAGGAGAAAAAAGTGGGTGGGTTTAAGAAGATTTTTTAAATGAATGCAATAGCCCTTACTAACACTACAAAAAGTCAACTACAATAAAGAAACTAGAACAGGTAGCTCTGTGTATCTCTGTGACGTTTGTGGTGTTTGCATTGCCAGAAATTTTTGTTACCTTTATACCCCTCTCTATTTTTAAAGATCAACTCCAGTGGAATAAATGGAATAAACAAAAACCAAAAACACCAACTATAGTAAATCATAATAACAAACTCTTACTGACAACATACTATGTGCCCAAGTCAACATTAAGTGTTTTACAGATGTCATCTCATTTAGTCTTATTAAAATTTTTATAAAGTATTAAGTATTGCCCATTTTATGTTAGGGAAAGGGAGGAATAGAAATGTGTTGATTCCAAACTCGTCAGAGCTATTATATTAATTGACATTATGAATTTCAAGATGGAGAAATATCCATCAGTTTACTAAGTAATGTGTATACATCTTACTTCCCTGCTTCTTGCTTAGTAGCATTTTATAAAACACACTTAGATAAAAGCCAGTATTGATGAAAAGGGTAGAGGAAATATTTGTAGAAAAATCCTAATGACCGTCCAAGGAGCACAAGACCCAGGGGCAGAGACAAGTAAAAAAAAAAAAAAAAAAAAACCTTACTCTAATCTGTAATGTGTTTGGGAGATATTTGTAATCAACAAGCTCACACCTAGAACATGGACAACTGGGTGGGAGCTTCTAGGCTTCACAAACATAGACAAATATAAAATTGAATATAAAATTGCGCCTCCATTTCACTAGAATACCAACTAGAATTAGCTCACTCTAAGTGGCTCTCAACTTACAGCATGCATTAAATCACCTGTGTGTCCTTCTTTAAAATATAGACATCCAACAACACTATCAATCATCTTGACCTAATTGACAACCCACACAACAGAAGAGTACATATTCTTTTCAAGCACAAATGCAACATTTATTAAGATAGACCATATTTTGAGCCATACAAATAACAATTTTTAAAGCATAGAAATAATATAAAGTATTTTCTCAGGCTATAACAGAATCAAAGTAGAAATCAATAACAGAAAAATGACAGGAAAATCTCCAAACACTAGGAAATTAAACAATACACTACCAAATTACCCATAGGTCAAAGAGGAAGTGTCAAGGTAAATTTAAAAATATTTTGAGCTAAATGTAAATGAAAGTACAATATATCAAAATCTGTAACTTACAGCTAACACAACATTTAGATGGAAACATAGCATTATATGCTTACATTAGAAAAGAAGAAACATTTAAAATCAGCAACCTAAACTTTCACTTTAAGTAAGAGAAAATAACTGTGTAAATACCAAAAAAAAAAAACAGAAAGAACAAAATAAAAGGTAAAGCAAAAAATCAAGGAGTTTGAAAATAGAAATAGAGAAAAACAATGAAATCAAAAGCTGCATTTTTAGCAGAGCATAGTTTTGAAAACCTACAGTTCCACTATTCAAGAGAGTGAGGTGGGAGGATCACTTAAGCCCAAGAGTTGGAGAACAGTCTGGGCAACATAGCAAGATCCCAGCTCTTAAAAAAAAAAAAAAGAAAAGAAAAGAAAAAACTTCTGTTTTTTGAAAATGTAAATAAACTCGATAAATATGAAATGCAGACTGAGACACAAAGGGAGAACTAACAAATGACCCTATGACTCTATTCAGGAATGAAAGAAGGGTAAGCCTGATGACCTCATGGATATCAAAACATAATATGAGGATATTAGGAATAACTTAAATCAGTAAGTTCAGCCATGTAAATGATATGAAAGAATTCCTTGAAAGATACAAAGTACCAAAACTGAAGTCATAATCTGATTAGTGCTATATACATTAAAAATGTGAAATTTATGGTTTTAAAATCTTTCAGAAAATAAAAATTCAGGCTCAGATGGTTTCACTGATGAATTTTATAAGTGAATGAAGACATAAAACATAATCTCGTTCAGAAATCTCTTTAAGAAAATGGAAGAAGGGAGAATATAACTCATTTTATGAGGTCAGTATTACCTAATATCTAAACCAGGAAAAGATATTATTAAACAAAAATTAAAAACAGACAGTATTACTTGGAACATATTTGCAAATATTCTTAAAAATATGTTAACAGAAAAAATCCAGCAATATATTTTTAAAAAGATAATACATCATGATTGAGTGGGTTTTAGTCAAAGAACAAAAGGCTAATTTATTATTTGAAAAATCAATCATTATTATTCATATATTGTCAGACTAAGAAAAAACTTGAGCACCTTAATACATACATAGAAAGTATTTAACAAAACTCTCTCTCTCTTTCTCCTCTCTTCTCTCTCTCTCTCTCTCTCATAAACTGTGTAAACTAGAATTAGAGGAGAATTTCTTTAGCCTAATAATAGATATCCACAAAAACCCTACAGCTAGTGTCACATTTAATGGTAAGAGACCACAAGGCAAAGTTGCCCTATCCTGTTCAATATTGCACTAGAAGCCCTTGCCAAAATGCGGGGGGTGGGGAGGCAGGGGGAGGAAGGGGAAGAAACAAGCTATATACATGTTTCAAAGGAAAAAGTAAAATCAGTTCTATTTACATATGACATAGAAATCCGCCCCCCCAAGAAAAAAAAAACTATCAAAAAATCTCCTAGAATAAATGCCTTATTATTATTAAGTGCCATTTATTCTCCTAGAATGAGTGCAACAAGGTTGCAGGATATGAACTCAAAATACAATAGTCAATCATATATGAGCAAGGAACTACTGGAAGTTTACATTGGAACACAATGCTATTTAATAGTATCACCGAAAAAAACAGTCTTGCTTAGGTAACAAATATGTGCAGGGTCTATATCCTGAAAACTGTAAAACATGGCTAAAAGACTTTATAAAAATGTAAGTAAATTCTTCTCAAATCTATCTATAGATTTAATGCTATCTATATCAAACTCTCAGCAAACTTTTTTTTTATTTTTATAGATTTCAACATCTAATTTAACATTTATATGGAAAGGTAAAGGAAACAGAAAAGCCAAAACAATTCCAAAATACAACAAAATTGGATATTCAGACCACCTAAGTTTAAGACTTACTTTCAAGCTACAGGAATCAAGCAGTGTGACATTGGTAAAAAGTAAAGATAGTTGAATCAAAAGAAGAAAACAGAGGCTCAGAAGTATACCAACACAAATATAGTCAACTGATTGTTGGCTAACATGCAAAGACAATCAAAGGAAAAAGGATAGTCTTTTCAACAAATGATGTCAAAATAATTGGCTTTTCTTAGAAGAAATAATAAATCTTGCCTTATATCTTATACAGAAATTAACCCTAAATGGATAATAGACCCAAGAGTTAAATATAAAGCTAGAAAACTTTTAGAATAAAACAAAGGGAAAATCAATATGACTTTGGGTTTGACAATGAGTTTTTAAATATGATATTCAAAGCACAATCTATAAAGAAAAAATGGTAAATTGAATTTTGTGAAAATTTAAACGTTTTGTTCCGTGAAAGACGGCATTGAGAAAATGAAAGCACAAGCCAGAGACTTGGTTAAAAGTATATCTTTTATAAAAGAATGCATCCAGAAATATACAAATAACTCTTAAACTCAGCAATAAAAACAAACCATCAAACAAAAAAGTCTGAATCCAAACTTACAGAAGAGCTTGTGGAGCACATTGCTGGACCCCGACTTCTGGAGATTCTTATTCAGTCAGTTTGCGTAAAGTCTGTGAATTTATAGTTCGAGCAGGTTCCCAGGTGATGCTGATGCTGTTAGCTTAGGACCCACACTGCTCTGGGTGAAACTGCTTCAGGTGGTCAGATTTGGAGACATATTCACCTGGTGTCTCCATATTAGTTATAGCCTACTCAAGTGGAAGTAGAATTTGTGCATTGATATTCTAGCCAAACATTTTTTTAGGGAGCTGTTAGAAAGGTGGCATAGGGAAAAGAAAGGGAAGGGTGCATCATTATGCTTTGTTATAAAGCTTGCAATGGTGCAGAGAGCCAGCAACAGACATATCCCTGGGCAATGGCGACTACAGTCTTAATGTCAGGATTCCACCAAGTCTGAAAAGCATCATGGAGGTTGGAAGGATGAGACCGCCTGCAAACTGTTCTGGCACTCCTGGGGAGAAGAAATGGCTACTTTACCACCTTCTCAGCAAGAGAAGGGGTATAATTTTGGATGGAAACCCAGCTTCCCATCAGGATTCAATTACAGCTGAGTGATTAAGCAAATTGGAGCAAACTCCATTTGGCAACGTGTCTAGTAGAGGGGGCAGTCTGCACACATGGATTGAGGGCTCATCTGGTGTACAATGGGGGAACCGTTGCGTGGAGTTTCACGATTGCAGAATTGAGATGCTCATCCCCCTCTTATATGCAACTGCCCACAGGTGAGCAAAATTAAACACCTCAACAGAAGAGAGAGATTGGCTATTAACATGGTAATGGGAATAAACCTGTTCATAAAACTAAAATGTAAAAACAAAAGAAAATTGGAAAACAGAGAAAGAGAAATAAACATGCCGTTTCGATCAACGGTTCTTGGAAGGCTTGAATTGTACCTACTGGAAAGACAATCCATCCCTTTTTTGCCTCAGATCCATAAGAGAATGTGGCAGGTTTAAAATCCACTTATATTGTAAGTAGATGACTTCAACATAAACACTGAAGTATATCAAGTGTGTTACAAGTGTGTCACTGTGAGACAATAATAATGGTCCCAAGTACCTACCCATAAAATATGGAATTGTGCACTGCACACAGACACACACATATCTGGCATTTGAATATCAGTTAGCTTATTTCTCAGTAATGGTGATAATTCAGCAAACTACATTCTCCTCTGACACATGGAAAAACTAATCAGAATTTGATGGTGCCAGTTGGTACTGCAATTGACAAATTAATTCACAGTTCTGTGGGGAGCAAACATGTAGGGAGAACTGGAAAGTCTCATTGTAAATGTGGCAATTGAAGAGCCATGACAGATAGGACAACTCCATTCGTAGCACCTCAGCTTTGACTGAGAATGTCCACTGTCAAAGGCTTGAGAGTGATACATACAAAAGAGATACATACAAGCCACTGAAGAAAAGAATTTCAGAGTCCCAGAAATCAATCTGCTTCTGGATTCAGAGCTGAAAACTGGTCGGTTTTCTGTCTACACATGGTAGCTAGCAATCTTTAACAGCAAGAGGACTCTCAGAAATCAGACCACAGATGCTTTCCAATAAAATACTTTTCTCTCCCCAAATGATTATGAATGCTTTTCAATCTAATAAGCAGAAACAACAGGCTTTAAAAGCAATTTAAAGCCTCAAAATCAGTCCAGAGAGAGCTGATACACAATACAATTCTATTGATGATTCTGTCTATTATTTAGATACACCATTCAATTTAGCAAGCATTTATTGAGACTCTAAGAAAAGCTCAATTTTTTTTCAAAGAAGTAATACATGTAAGCAGTATAACAAGTCTTAGAATATCCTCATCCAATTCCCCATTACACATGGAGAAACTGAGATCCAAAAAGTTTAACAGAGATAATATTAATCATAGTTGAAGGACTGTGTCTTATGAGTTCTATCTATGTGTTGATGCTATTCTAAGTACTTCTTGTCTATTAACACATCCAATGATTATACCGCCTTATGAGTCAGAAGAAAACAGAGGCATTCTGAAGTTAAGTAACTCACCTCAAATCACAAATTGAATGGCAGAGTAGTACCAGGTTTTCATCTTTCAATACTTTAAGTTAAATGAGAAGACAGTGATCTGTTCTCACATACGCCACAGATAAAGAGGAGAAGAGGATGCACATTATAAAGGAGATAAAGAAGCATATAACACGCCTTGTTAGAGGAATCATCAAGGTTTCACAAAAGAAATTCAATTTCAGATGAGACGTTTCATGCCTGTGAAAGGAAGGATGCTTAATGGAGGGGAGAGAGGGGTCAATTTTGAAAGGTCAAGGTCATTGTGAATAAGATTGGCCAACCCTCCTGTATCAGTGTGTTTTTATGCTGCTGACATAAACATACCAGAGACTGGGTAATTTATAAAGAAAAATAACTTTAACAGACTCACAGTTCCACATGGCAGGGGAGGCCTCACAATCATGGCAGAAGGCAAAAAGCACATCTTACATGGCAGCACATGAGAGAAAAAATGAGAACCAAGCAAAACGAGTTTCTCCTTATAAAACCATCAGATCTCCTGAGACTTATTCACCACCATGAGAACAGTATGGGGGAAACTGCCCCCATGATTCAATTATCTCCCACTGGGTCCCTTCCACAACATGTGGGAATTATGGGAGCTATAATTCAAGAGGAGATTTGGATGGGGACACAGTCAAACCATATCAATTCCATTTTCCCTCCCATCTTTGCTGATAGATTCTTGGTTTAAGGGTGGGGGAGGTAACCAGCAGCATATAACAGCTTATCACTAATCACAGTCAAAAGGGTCAAGTATGTTTCCCAATCTCCCAGCCTCTTTTCAAGTAAAATTAATCACGTGACCCATAAAACAGGCAGAAATTTTCGGGAATCAGTTCTGGGAAAAGTTTTACTTTCTTGGCAAAAATAGAGAAAAACCTGGCATGACGTTTCAGCTAACCTTGTATATATTATGATGTCTGCACTATTACTGTCTTCTTCGACCACTAGGCCACAGCAAAAGAATGAAAATCAACTCCTTAAAACTGATAAACCAGAAAAAGAGAGACAACCAGAGTCCCTGACGTCCTGCATCATTGAGAAGAATAAATACTGTTAGCACCCAACTACTTCCTAATAGGGGAGAAAATGAAACACCTTTTTGTGTCAGCTCGCAGCAGTCAGTTTTCTCTTATTTCCAACTGAACAGAGCCCTAAATGATCTTTGACCCCAAACATTCCAAGCTCAGGATAGAAGAGAAAATTCCTGAGTATTAAAAAAACGTCGAGAAAATTACAAAGCTAAAGAGTCCCAAGGAAGCACTCCTGCAGTGAGGATGCTGGGAAGAGGGTGTGACCGGCATCTGCTTAATTTGTGGACAAGATTGTTAGGTGAGAGAGGAAGACAGAATAGAACAGTGTAAATAGCCACACGGAAACTGGAAACAGCACCTGGGGTTGGGGGAGAGGTGGACAAAGATTTTGGTGATAGAGGCATAGTTACTGGAAGCCTGAGAGTTAAGAGTTCAGGGTTCTTGATCTTTCTTAGCCTCTAACTCTATGTGTAATCTTTGACACATCCATACTCCTTTCTGGATTGCCAAGGGAGAGAGATGAAAGAAAGAAGGTAGGAAGCAAGGACAGATGAACACCACAAGAAAATATTCAGCAGCCAGATGTAGAGAGCATTTGGGGGGGGCATGGAGAGATAAGCATGGTTGCAGTAAAGTATAATAAAGAGCAGAGGTTATGCTGGTGGGGTTGGGGTAGAAGTACACAAGACTTCCTAAGACAAACCACAGGAAACAGAACACTTAGACAAGAAATTTTCTGTTGCCTGCCAGCGAGGACCACACCTCTCATTCTGAGCAGAACACATATGCTATCTGCACATGCTAATGAGCAGTGAATCCATCATGTTTTTCAGCCAAGAAATGTTGGACAGCAAGTCTCTATAAAATGTGTTCAGGAATTTTACGGTTTTGTCTCAGGCAGTATTTTGCCTGAGAAACATTTGCATTATACTTTGGGACATGAGGTTTAAAGAAATCTTGGACACAGCGATATGTATGCTAGCTGACTTAACCTTAGAATCTAAGAACTAAAAGAACACTTAGAAGAGCCATTTTACAGAGGGTGAATTGTTCCAGAAAGGGAACTGAGGAACAGAGCTGAGGCTGCAATTAAGTTTTATTGATTTCTTATGTCATACTCCTTTACTTTGAATGACACTTTGTGAGTTACTTTATTTGCCATTTTCAGATTCATGTATTCATTTAAAAATATTATTAGGCAACTTTCATATTTCAGGCACTCTTTTAGTTGCTATGACGTGATATATAAATTAACATAAAATACAAACATCTCACTCCCACATGGATATATACCAATAAGACAACTTTTCTTTTTAATTCTCTTTCAAGACTATAATGACCTCTGCAAATGATCTGAGCTTAGGTGACAAACTAAATCCCAATAAGAAACATCACATTCTTTTCAACAGCTGCTATCTTGGTAGGTCAAGAGTGGGTTAATCAAGTTTGTGCTCCAATGCAGGAAGTCTGTAGAAAGCAAGCTGTTTCTTTCCCCCTGAACAAGAACTAAAAATTGGTTGATTTTTTACACTCACTGGTTTTCCCTGTGGCTTGAACAGCCTTGGCAGTCAGAATCAATTGTCATTGGTCTCAAGCAGGTTCTCTCTAGGAATGTCCCACTATGTATCCCCCGGACAATAAAAAGGAGGTCAATTCTTGAGGTTAAAACAGGGAAGCTATTTACAAATGACTGTTTTGTTTATTCAGTCTCACCGGATGTATGTGAAGAAAAAGAACCAGGCATTTTTATCATTCATTTTAAGTCACGAAAATTAGGGGATAATGGGATAACTTGTTCATGTGGGATCCATCAAGAGAACTTCAAATCAGTGGGAGTTTAGAGCAAGTATATACATACACTATTTCATCACACTTCTAAGACAGTGGTTCTCAGGATATTATCGGACCTTTGTGAATTTTCTAGTAATCTGTGTGTACATTTCTTACAGCACTATACTACAGTAGTTTTAAAAATTATGTACTACTACTTTCCATTGATCGTTTAATAAGTACTTGTGTCATTTTTCATTGCTTCCTTCACTAAAGTCATATCTCTCCCTAATAATAACTGCTTTTATTGGTTCCAAAGCATTTTTGATGTTTCCATTCTTATTTGAACACTGTCATGCAATACCAGAGATGGACAGAAGTGGGGGGTATGGGTCCACTTTACAGGTGAAATGACTGGAGCTTGGAACATAGATTTGTCCAATGTTACATACCTAAGGACAGGACCAGGGCAAAAATTGAGAAACTTGACCCTCAGCCTAGAGATATGTTCCTACCAGTTCTTATAAATTCTGATAAGATTTTCTTCACTTCCTACCCCTCATTCTTTCCTGCATCACATTCCTATCAATGAGCCAATAAAACAGAGTAAATGAAAAGCTGGTAACTCCGTGTGGTCTTCTAGGCTATCAAAATCATCTAAATGCTAAAAAAAAAAATTGTTAACTCTTTTGTAATAGTATCTTTTCATTTGGTGAATCCGTGCCAGATATTTTACCTCAACTCATCCCGACAAACAAATACATCTCCCTTTATATATCCTTAAAGAGGAAGAATTGAGTCTTTATCCTGTCAATAGGAATGGTCTTAACATATATTCAGATATCTAGGCTTGTTACATATAGTAAATGTAATGTTTAAATATATAGAATCTAACTTTGCAAAGAAATATAAAGAAAACATTACTGTCGTATGATTATACTATCAATCTGGATAACAGCTTGCCACATTCGATATCAAAATTAGAGCTGTAAAACATGATTAGTCTTCATTGAATTAGGGACCCCTGCATGCTAAAGCATACATTTAGCTTTAAGAATTGTGTTATTTTTCAGCATCTTTAGCTACATCTCTTTTTCCTCTTACCTTTAGTGTCTCTGCTAAGATATATTAGTCCCACAGCAAACTATTACCTCTGTTAAGACTTGAAACAGTACACATATGAATAAGAGCATTTTTTTAAAAAATTGAGATTTATCATTGTTAAGTAAACCTTGCTATTTATCAGTATGTATGTCCCAAACCAAATAAGTGGAAACAAATAAATTCAGCTTTTAGTGGCTTAAAAATGTATCACTCTCATCATTTTTCAGAAAGCCCAGAGAAAATTATTCCCCTTCTTACTGAGGAGTAAGACTTTTTATTTATATTTATTTATTTTATATTTAAGACTTTTATCCGATATGCCTCTTAAGCATAACAAGTAAACAAAGATGATAGGTAACATCACAGTCTTCATCTCTGTAATCAAAGCAGATGGCTGTGGGTAAATGCTTCCAAGTCTCAGAAGATCAATTGAGTTGTTAGCAGTAGAAGGCAAAGAGTTCACTGAGTTTTCTAAGCGTATGAGATAGAACAAGACATTTGAAGCAGATTTCTCCATCTTCCAATTTACTGGCCTTCTCTTGAAGTCTTGCTCATTGTCTTTCTGCTTTCTTCAGAAAATTCCAATAGAAGTCAAGCCACAAAATGGGCTACCAAGCTTAACAATCCAATACTTAGGTTCTTAGGTCACATCTGAGAGCATGAAAGATTTTTTCTGCACTAAATATCTCCAGATGATTTTAGTATACTTATTTGCAAAATAGATGTAAGCTTACTGGCAGAATTATTCTGAAAATAGCTTTGTTTATCTATAGTATCAACCATGCTAGTTGGTTTTGGAGGGGGGAGCAATTTTTCTGTCCAGGAATCAGGAAACAAAGTAAATTACCCAAAACAGTGCCTGATAAAGCCAAAGTCCTATTTAAGATGATGCTAACTGTTCATTTAAATCAATGTAACATTTTTTGTCACAGATTTGCAAATATATTTGTCTTTTGTGGCATATTCAATGTTACTGTGTTTTGATAATATAAATGAAAGATTTTTCATTCTCAAAAACAGAGTGTACTCAAAAGAGAAATAAAATCATATCTTTAATGACCTCAATATAAATTTGATCAACCATTTGCGACGGTCTTGAAAGAAGAGAGGAAGAGACATGCATGCAGATATCCTTAAATTCTAGAAAGAGACACAAGTGATTGAATAAAACATGACCAGTTTTTAAGGTTTTATGTTTAGGGTCACAAAAAAATATCAAAAAGAAAGAATAAGAGAGGATAAGACTATTTTCACCTCTGTCATTGCATATTCAAAGGGTTATTGAAATTTAGTAAATGAAATAATTAATGAGAAGGCTATGTTCTATGCATAAAAATGAAACCAGTGCTTTTGAAGCAGCTGAATCTACAAATCATTTGCTCTTGATAAACAGCATTTCACATTAGCATCAAAGCAAAAGAAAAGAACATGAGAGGTGAATGTTTGTGGATATCATATAATTTCTCTTCAGAGTATATGAAGTCAGAAATTACATGAACCTCAGATTTACCAATTGGCCCGACAAATACCAAATTACATTTTGAAATGTAATTACTCAAAACCGTATGTTAAATGTTTAATGAAAAATATTAAGAAAAACATGTAATCTAGTAACAATGAATATGGGTTTTAATTTAGGTTACACTAAGCAATCATCTTTATAATTATGAGTTTTGAGCATTAAGCTAGCTCTAGCAAACTTCCTTCCCACAAGGGGAAAGTACAGGTTTCTTCTCAGACAAATATCTTAATTAGAGACCAGGATCATAGCTGGGTTGCTACCTATTTGACAATGCTGTGAGTTAAAGAAATCAAAGGAAGGCACATAATCATCCAGATTTAAAGTGATTTGCTATATTCCTATGTGGTGTGTGGACTCAGCCCACATTATCTGCCAATGACAACTCATGAACTTGAGCTCCAAAAGATCTATCCACCCACACTAAAATCACCTTGGGCTTCAGAAATTAAGAGATAAATTAGAAGGAAAAATATTCATAAATAAATAGGATAAGCAGAAGGGTAGAAAGACATAAAGAACCAAGAACTTTCTTTTCCTCTCAGACCAAAGTTAGAGCAGACTTATCAATAAATAATTGGCATCACAGTGCAACCAAGAGAGCAAACAACTATTTGGAAGGTATGGATTTCCTAGAATACACACAGTCTGGCCTGGCCCTCAGGGTATAGTGGAGTTTATATGGATGTTGAGAGTGTATGTACACTGTAACATTCAACATTTTATCCCCAGTCTGGAGTTCCTCTATAACCTGAATGTTTTTGGACAATCACCCTTTATAATTTAGGGCTCTTAGAAGAGAAGGCACACTCATAATATTTATGGGAAGTTTACTATGTACTAGGTCCTATTTGATTGTCATGTATGATCTTCATTCAATAAAACACACAATAACACTACAGGTTTGATTGGAGACACACTGGGATGGGGGTGATTGGAATGATCAGACAATAAGAAGTTCACTCTCTTTAGGGGGTTTTCAAAAGAAACAACAAAAATCCATCTGCCTTTTATCTTAATCATACAATAACAATTCTAAACAACATCAGGGAAAAAGTACTATTCTTCTAAAAATCTTTTGTTGTTCTAAGTTAGGAGTCAGCAAACTTTTTCTGTAAAGTGCCAGATAGTGAATATTTGAGAGTTTGCAGGCTGCATGGTCTCTTCACAGCTACTGAACTCTGTTGCAGCCCACATCAGCCAACTGCCCTTGACAACACAGAAGCGAATGATCATTTCAAAAAAACTTAATTTACAATGATAAGCAGCTGGACAAATGCAACCTGCTGGTCAAACTTTGCTCATTTCTAACATAAATTCTAAACAACTGCTGCAGTAACTATTAAGTTGTAGTAATATACGCATAAGCTTCAAATTAGCATCATTTTTATTGCTTATCCCTTAATAAGCATTATATTATACAGGTAAGTGAACTCAGAGAACTCCAAAATGTTTAATTTCATAATTATTATTGAAAATAATTTTGAAATGTAGAGGAGAGAGTTGTTATAAAATGATTTTAGTTCATAGTATGCCCCTAGGTAAACAATAGTTTTGTTTAATAAATGGACATAGGAAAGTGAAAAGTGACTTGCCCAAGACCAACCGGTAGATAAATTAAGCCTAATTTCAAAACTAGGTTTAATAAAAAAACAAAAATATGTAACTCCCTCAAGATAAACAACAGCCATGGCTTGGAGTAAACCTGAGTCAGAGAATGAAAATTTAGCCTTAAGTTTCTTACACAGTGCTCTATTGAATGTTGATTAAATCTACATTGCAATAAAGAGGCAAGATGAATTTATAATTCATCCTGTCCAGAATTCCTAAACTATTAATAGATCCCTCCATTCAAAGCAGATGACATATTTTATGCTATTAATTATCTTATATTCTGTTGACGTTTTGAATTGATCTATTTATCTTGATTGTTAGTAGTGACTGTACTGGTGTGCAGATCCAAGAAAGCTCATCTAAACATACACACACATACACACACACACACACACACACACACACACACACACACTAGTGAGCATGCACACACCACACACTCCTAACTCCTAAAGCCAAACACTCTGGTACTTTGGTAATCAGCATTTTGTAACTACACATGTATCTGTGATTGAGTATTGTCATTTCTACTTAGCTAACTAAATCTGAAAACTTAGTGTGTTTCTCTCAATTTCCTTCCAAAGCTTATTTTTCTACCACAATTTAATTGAGTTATTAGGTTACAATAGAGGAAAATTAAGCTTCTTGATGATTTTTCTCTCTTGATAAAAATATTGACACCGCTATTTGAGTTATATTTGAACTGTCACTTTGTAAAGTTATGGACAGCACTTTTCATTAAAACACCTAATCTTCTGAATTAGTTTGATTTATATGTTGTTTGAATCAGCTTTCAAATAAAATTAGATTTATTAGAATTTTAAAATGAAATATCAGGCCTGAAACCCCATTTATTTTCTTTTTAAAAACCTGCTTAAGTGTTTTATGTATGTCAATAATTCTTCTTTGTGAATTTTTTAACTGCCTGTAAAGTCAAGTGTAGAACTTTAACATTTTTTTCAATGATTTGGCTCAAGTAGGTAATAATTGTGCAGTGATTTTTCTGAAATTATATTCTTGATAAAAGCATTTTCTGCTAAATAATGCCTCCAAAGTCTTTAAATTAAACTCCTCTTTTATCCAGTCAAATTCCTCTCCAAATCTTTCTCCTTGCTTTACATTGAACAGAAAATCTTAACTTATAATCCTTTCAATTGTTTAGAGTTTTTCATATCCACTTAATCAACATTCCCATGAGAGTTCTTATCTTTTTATACTATTTATTTGTTTGCGCAGAACTTTGAGGCTGGCAGTTAGTTTTAATCATATAATAACAGGAACCTCATCAAAACTTTTAGTGAGCATGTAGGGTGTGTGAGGCTTTGCATCATCTGTTTTACATGCATTATCTAATTTAAATTCACAAAAATGTTTATGAAGTTGAAACTACTCTTGCCTTCATTTTAAGGATGAGAAAACCCAAGCACAAAGAGCTTAAATACCTTTCTTACTGAGTCACACAGCTAGGAAGTGTCCAGTATCAGCATTCTAACCTAGACTGTCTGACTCTAGACCCATGGTCTTCACCATTCCCTACAACTCAGAACTTCGAAACTAATGTTAGAGAGATTAAAATGGAGGTCATGTAACTAGCAAGCAGTAGACTCAAGATGTGAAAGTAGGTTTCCCAATAAATCAAGCAGAACTAAAATAGAAGAGTAATCTGATCTACCTAAAATTAAAGTTACTTAATATTACGTCCAATGATAAAAACTTAGTCCTAATTCTCAAGCCTAGGGCTCCACTGTTGATTAATCCTAGGATAGAATGGAAAGAATAAATGTAAGTTTCTCTGGTCCACATATTCCAAATGAGTTCGCCTCTCACGGGAAATCTTAATAAAGGGTACTATGATCAAACACATTTGGGAAACATCCCACAGTATATCTTACTGTTGATATTTCACAATACATCTTTAATGTATTAAACATGTTGACAAGCACTGCCAAAAAGACACAATCTTAATTAGGTCTAATCAACATTATCTACATTTATTAAGTCACAGTTCCTTTTTGTGGTAGGCAGAATAATGGCACCCTAATGATGCCCAAGCCTTACTCCTCAGAATGCATAAGTGTGTTATCTTACATGACAAGGGGGAAATAAGGTTGCAAATGAAATTAAGGTGGCTAATCAGCTGACTTTGACATGGGAGAGTATTCTGGATTATCTAGTGATGACAAGGGTCATTACAAGCGAAAGAAGAAAGTAAGAGGGTCAGAATCAGAGAGGCAGATTTGAAGATGCTGTACCTCCAGCTTTGTGGATAGACAAGAGCTGTGAGCCAAGGCATAGCAGCAGTCTCTACAATCTGGAAAAGGCAAGAAAATAATTCTCAAGAGTTTCCAGGAGATATGCATCCCCACCAACATGTTGATTTTAGACCACTGAGAAATGTTTTAGACTTTTTTTTTTTTAATTGCATTTTAGGTTACCTCCAGTACAGTAAGATAATGTATCTGTATTATTTAAAGCCATTGATTGTAAGTTAGTCTGTTATTTCAAGATACATCTTCAAAGTTTGGAGAACATGAAATTCTAATGTTTTAAAATGGCACTTCTGAGATTGTAATAAGTATAGGAATTATGTAGATACATTTTAAAAGGACAGACTCTGATTCCTCAGGACTGGTGTGGAGCCTGAAATTCACATTTCTAACAATCTCTTAGAAGATACTGCTGCTGGTGGTGGTCTGATGTTTACATTTAGCATGACAAAATTTATAGAGAATATTTTTTAAAATCTGCTTTCTTAGGAAAAATTTAGTAAAAGGAATCCCATGAAGTTACAAAAGGAAAATGGTTAGCTGCAGATAAATGATCATTGAAATAAATTATTAAATATTGTCCCATCTGTCAGTGTGACACAGATAAATTTCTAGGGACAAGGGGATAGAAGGAAAATTCACAATTTATTGAGATCTTCCATCTCTAACATTTCAGACACAATCTCCCTCACTAATAAGACAGAAGATATATGAAACACAAATGGAGATTTTATGAAATATTCTCGATATAATTACAAAGTCATATCAAATACCTGTTTTAGCACAGCAAAAAAATAGATTTATATAGAATAAAATGCAAGATGGAAAAAAGAAACTGGAAATTTCTGCCTTGTTTTCTCTTTCAAATGATATTTTAAAATACACTTTATTTCCTATGTTTCATACTTATTTTAGAAATATCCAAGTGCATGTAACCAGACAGCCTCATCAATTATCTTATTTCTTACCTGCTTGGAAAAGGAGAAAGAGCTTAAGAAAACTTGAGAGTGCCAGAGAGAACCGTTCCTGACTACCTCTGCCAGCACAAAAAAGAATAGACATTTTTACTCTTTTTCTTTTCAGAGTAAATTTAGTGTCCGTTGAAGGTGCCAAGTTAAAATCCCTAGAAACACATGCATTTCTCCTAACCTAAAAGTCTGGGGATGACGATAAAAGTTTTTTCATATACCTGCTCCGTCCCACAGGAGAGGATGTTTCTCCACCATTTTTACCTATCTGGTCTTTATAGAAGAAGATACAAATTACAGACTAAGCCATTAGCAAGTTATCAATTGTAAATACTTTGAGGATTAACTCAAAATATATCATTTTGTGCCTCAAGAAACTTTTGTTTAAACCAGATCACTCATGTATAGTGCTGTAGAATTTTACAAAGCACTTTATGATTGTAAACACTTACTGAAAACATTTGTCTGAGCTTCTACTATGTGCCAGCACCACTGGGCTTTCTATCAAGTGCTTTATATGTTCAGTGATATTTACTTCCCATGAAAGCTTATGAAATAGGTAGTATTCTGGTTTCAGTCTTGCAGATGCATGAGCTAAAGTGCAAAAGCATCGCATACACTGCATACGTTGCCTAGGGTTACACAGCTAATAAGCAGAGGAGCCAGGATTTGAATCATAACACTGATTCCAGAAGTTGCCCTAAAAATTTTATGACACATTTCTCATGATAATTTTAATAAGTTGAAAACTGCATTTACCAAATGAGAAAACTGTTACCCGGGAACATGATATGCCAAATATCACGCAAAAAGTATGACAAGAAGTCACATTTTAACTCAGCTGTACTGTTTTCAGAGACCAAGGACTTTCCAGTTGGTCCTGGTATTCCAGCTCAACATGCTACTTTTTACTGAGTTTTGCTAATGTAGATACATTAAACTTTGCCCCAAATAATGAAGAATGGGTAAGGCCTTCTTATGACTAATGAGGATATGGAATGCTAAATATCTCTTGCTTTTCAAGTAAGCAGTAATTTCACTTTAATTTTAACAAAGCAAATATTGCTGTTTCTGATGTATCCAGACCTTGGGAATAACACTGGCTAGAAAGAGTCTCCTGTGGTCACCCGTCTCCCTTCCTGACACCCAGCACACATGGCAAGATTTTGTAAGGAAGGGCATAGGCTGTTTTCAAAACCAGGAAATATTATAGCAGGAAAAATCTTAATCAAAACTGAACTGGCATTTCAGAATAGCAGTTCTTTTGGTTTCAATTGCTTTAAGTCTCTCTTTCTCACACACACAAACATAAACACATACACATACCCGCAAGTACACACACCAAATAGATATGAGTCCTTGAAAAGCATGCAATGCATGGAAACAGAATTCACCTGTGTCTTATGGAAGTAGAGCTGAGAAGACATGAAGGTCTCAGGTAGCTCCTCACCAACTTTTGTATTGTAGGGCTGTTTGGTCTCTTGCCTCTGCTTACTTATACACATCTATTGAATACTATTATCCACAGAGAACTTCCTCTGCTTACTCATGCATTCTGTTTCCTCATAACCTTAGCTTGCCCGCATCTACTGGTGGATGTGGTGCCAACTCTCAGAGCCAACTCCATGGCTAACTGGCTCAGGGTCTCATCTGCTCCATATGGTTGGTCAAATGTCCAGTCTTCACGCAATCCAACCGCATTCTTTTCAATAGCTATTGGTATCTGGACTTTCTATAGTTGGAATTATGGATGAAGTGAGAGGAGATGTAAGGAGTGCAGTCATGCCCAAATTACTCTATTCCCACCATGGTAAAATGCATCCACGTATGTTCATACCTTTATTATGTAAAATAGATGGAGATTTGCTTAGAGTTTAAGACTTTCAGAGAATAAGATTTTGATACCTCTACTTAACAAATCACTCCAGTATTTGGTGAACATCAACAGATCCCTTTTGTCAACTGTGAGTAAATCTGTAATATACCACTTTCTTATCTATGTTGAAAACCTAAAGCATTATTTTATATTTTATTTAATATTCACACCAAAGTGGATATTAGAGTTATAAATTCTCAAGGTTGAAAAGGAATCACAGAAATCATCTATATGGGACCTGTCACTATTTTCCCCTGAGAATAAAGCAATAAGATTTCAATAATATTATAATCTCCAACTTACTGAAAAGCTAAATGATGATTGTGTTTGATGTTTCTTCTCTGCTTTCAGATTACTTAGCTTGTATCTAATCTTTCAGTGAAGACCTGAGAATTCTCTGTATTCCAAGCACCGTGTTAGATCTCAGGTCTTTTAATGTTGTTGCAAATTCAGTCCTATTCTTGATCATGGTTCTTATCATAATTTCTGAACTTGCTCATATGCTTGTCTTTTGACAGTGAGTACCTGATTCTAAGAATCACATCTTATGCATGATAATTTCCTTAACACAAAGTAAATACCACGTATAAATAAGGGCTCAATATATGTTTTTTAGAACAATGAATAAATGAATCAATTTAAACATCTATCAATTAAATAATGAATGAATAACTTTTAAAAAAGAAAATGTATAAGAAAGGAAACAAGAAGGTCTTTGCTCTTAAGAATAACAAGGTGAATTAATAAAACAATGACACCTTTTTTAAAATGTGGGTATAATTCTCAGTTATTAATTTAAAAACATGTTTTATTTCATTTATCTGAGCAGTGATCTGCTCACATGAAACAGATTCTAAAGTTTGGCTTTTCTTAAGCCTTTATTTTTATATGCATTCAGTTTAACAATGACATAATTAAACTCAAGGACAAAATAAAACTTAGGACCCAATACTAATGCTTAATAAATTAAGATGAAATTAATAAATTAAGAAATAGCTTCAAGGCATCTTCTATTAAACATGTCTTTATAGTTTTGAGTATATCTTAGAGATATAGTCTTCATGAATCTTATCACTGCTAGGAGTGTTTTTATTATGCTAACTAAATCCCACTCCCTGTAAAATAGAAGATATGCTACTGCAGACTTAAAATAAGAATTAATAATATTCAACAGTGATTGAAAAGCAAATATTGAAAAGATGGCATATCAATTCAGTAAGTATTTGTCCTCAGCAATAATTTATGACTTTAGAATTCTTAACATCTTAAAAATTATCAATTACTACTTAGTCTCATAGTGGCCTAAGGAAGAAATATATTCAAAATATAAATAGGTACCACAAACATCTTCCTTAGCTAATAGCTATGAAAAATGTTAAACACTTCCATACTACACTTTCCTGTTTATTTTTCCTTTGTCTTCACCTTACTCTCTAACTTCTCTTTCCATTTTAACATACCATAATCCAAAAACAACCTGTACAAACACAGACAATGCAATAAAATATTCAAAATGTGTAGGAATAACTATTTCTTCTTAATGTACAGTGGTAGCTCCAAATAACCAGATTCATATCATCTGAACCTGTACGCCATGCCACTTCTGATTGTTTCAAAATGAACATCTTGATAAAGTTTGGCCATTAAGAGACAGTCCTCTTTTATGAAATAATGAGGATAAAATTGATTTTTCAAAAACTGTGTTACTTTGTTAAAAAAAACATTATTAATCTTATATTAGCCCATATATTTTCATGTTTTTAGAAGATTTTTTTGGTCCATGAAATTCAACAGTCTAGAAATAACTTATCCAGTTTAGTTTGGAAGGATAAAGTCTTTGTGGGAAAGCAATCTGAGGTTAAAATTGGACTCCAGGGTAAAGCAGATATAAAGCAGCAGAGACGAATTCCCAAGTATTTCCAAATTCTTCCATGCTGAAACCATTTAAACAGTGGCTATGTACATTAGTTTGGTCATGTGATGGATAGAACACTTCCCTTTGACTGGACTACATACCAATTATAACATTGCCTTTAATTGGTTCAAAACAAATAACCCTCAATGCAGTATCTGACTGTAAGGTGGAAAACACTTGTACTTTCACAACAAATCAATTTTTGTTAAGCAAAATAATAGTAACAGTAACTAATATGTCTTATTGGCATGTGGTTATAATACGACTAATATGTCTTATTGTACAACATGCAACTGCACCACGAAAAGTAAAGAAAAGAAAGGAGGGAGGGAGGGAGGGAGGGAAGGAAAGAAGGAAGGAAGGAAGGAAGGAAGGAAGGAAGGAAGGAGAAAGAAAGAAAGGAAGAAAAGAAGAAAGAAAGAAGCAAGCAAACAAAACAAACAGGAGTTGCCGATCCCTAAATGCTAAGGCTGCATTTCACTTAGGTAAAAACATGAGTTAGTAATCATTACTCTTGGTTTGGGATGGTCTAGAAAAACCCACAAAGAACTTCACATTGGGATTTTAAAAGTACACCCCTTATTTTTTATATCAGTCATTGACACCACAACCATTTTCATCTAAGATTATTATGATGCATGCCATAGTACTCAATCCTAGGCTAGAAATGAAATTAAACTAAAGAATAATTCCTGGTTTGGACCTTACATTGTACCTAGGGTAGGGGAGACCACCATGCAGTGCTTCTTCAAGTGGCTACTGCATATCTTGGCAGGTACCAAGGGATAAAGAAAACAAATTAGCCTTCTTCAATTAACTAGATTGGGGATGGAACTTATGATTTTGGAATACTAAAATTTTAAGTTTATTCATTTACTCTTAGATCAAACCAATGTTTCTACATTTAAAGGACAATCATATATAGATATAGATATATTTCATTTATAAAATAGTGATTAAGATTTTTTATTTCTTCTCCAGCATTCACTTTACCCTAGTAACAAGTTAAAAGCTTAAAAAAAAAAAAAAAAAGAAAGAAATACCAACAACTCTTTTTAGATCCACAGAGAGGTAACGTCATGGGACAAACTGCTACCCGCTAACATGGGGGGACCAACAAGTGAATACAGAGAATCACTGCTTACCAGAGCGAAAACTCATGAGCTCAACCTTCCAAGGGAATCAATGCTGGGGTAGGAAAACCTGAACTGTAATTAATGAATTGCTGGAATGGCAATGTGGATAAACCTGAGAGATAAACACTCAGGGGGACCTTGCCATCTGCCCACACAGCCCCTACTTCTGTGGATTTTACCTCCTGGAGCTCTATTTGGTTTTTACAGTAAACATATGTGAGAAAAATCCCCCTCATGTCTCCATCCAGAAGTGGGAGAAAGAAACCATTTGGAAATACTCCCAGAGCATTCTGTTACACTTAAATCTGTTCTCAGAATAAACTAGCTAACCAGAACCTAACTTGCTTGGGTTTTATTAGAACCTAACTAACCTGGAGGAAGGAAAATCCCCACCTACCACCAACTCTAAGAAATACCCAACTGTAGCTCATGCTAGTCATATTCTTCCTAACGAGGAAGGACAGGAGATGACAGAGAAGCACATGTGAAGTTCACAGTGCAGAGGCACAGGCTTACTGAACAACTGAGACATAATCATAGGATCATAAAATTCTTTCCCTTTCCTCACACCATACCAAAATATTAGTAAAGGCCTACTTACAGCTGTTTCTCTTACCAGGTACATTGTGCCTGGCTATCAGGAGAAAGAATTATAAGACACGCTGAAAAACAAACAACACAGTCTGAAGACACAGACTGTGTCTGTGTCTGTGTCAGAACCAGACTCAGGTATTTCATTGATATTGGAATTATTGAAGCAGGAATTTAAAACTGCTGTAATTAACTAAAGGTGCTAATGGATAAGGTAGACAGCATATAAGAACAGATGGATAATGTAAATAGAGAGATGGGAATTTTGAGAAGTTTTGTTAAAGCCAGAGATCAAAAACACTATATATATATATGAAAAATGCCTTTGATGGGCTCACTAGTAGAACTGAGGTAGCTGAGGAAAGAATCTTTGAGTGTGAGTATATCTCAATAGAGACTTCCAAAATAGGAATGCAAATAGAAAACGACTGAAAAGAGAAAAACAGAATATCCAGGAATCACAGGAAAACTACAAAAGGTATGGTATACACATAATGCAAATACCAGAAGAAGAAAGAGAAACAAGAACACAAGAAATATTTGAAAAAATGTATAATTATTGAGAATTTCCTCAATTTAGTATCAGACACAAAACCACAGATTCGGGAAGCTTGAACACCAACAAGAATAAATAGCAATGCAAAACAACAACAAAAACCTATAACTAAATAAATTATTTTTAAACTACAAAAAATTAAAAATAAAGAATAAAAAATGAAAGAATCCTTGGTGGAAAAACACTTTACCTTTAGAAAAATGATAATTGCAGACAATCTCTCCTCAGAAACTGTATAAGTAAGAAGAGTATGGAGTTAAATACTTAATTTGTTGAGAAAAAAAAAAACAAAAATAAAACATCTACCATCAACTTAGAATTTTATAACGTATAAAACTACTCTTCAAAAGTGTAGGACAAATGAAGAATTTCTCAGATAAAAACAAACTGAGGGAATTTATGGCCAGTAGGCCTGCCTTGTAAGAAATGTTAAAAGTTCTCTTAGAGAGAAAAAGGTGATACAGGTCAGAAACTCAGAATCTAATTGGAGAATAAAAGAGCACTGGAGAAGGACTAAGTGAAGGTAAAATAAAAACTTTTGGTGGGGCGCAGTGGCTCACGCCTATAATCCCAGCACTTTGGGAGGCTGAGGCAGGCGGATCACAAGGTCTGGAGATGGAGACCATCCTGGGTACATGGTGAAACCCCGTCTCTACTAAAAATACAAAAAATTAGCCGGGTGTGGTGACACACACCTGTAGTCTCAGCTACTTGGGAGGCTGAGGCAGGAGAATCGTGTGAACCAGGAGATGGAATTTGCAATGAGTTGAGATTGTGCCACTGCCCTCTAGCCTGGGCAACAGAGTGAGATGGTCTCAAAAAAAAAAAAAATACAAAACTTTTATTTTTCATATTCTTTATTGATCTAAAAGATGACAGTTCAAAATAATGGCAACAATGTATTTAAATATTTATTTATGCTAGTGTATAAGTAAAATGAATGACCACAATGATACAACAAACTAGAAGAAGGAATTAGAATTATTTTGATACTATAAGATACGTACACTACCTATGAAGGGATATTGATAGTAATAGTGATATTTGAAAATCAGCTTGTATTAGTTGAAAATCTATTTTGAAAATTCTAGGGCAATAACTAACGCAAGCAAAAGGCAGAATATAATATAATCAGTATACTAAGAAAGAAAACAAAATCATATAAAATCTTCAATTGAAGCCACAAAAGACAGAAAAAATAGAAGACAAAAATAGAAACAAAAAACAAGGGCAACAAATAAAAACAGTGGCAAGTATAGTAGCAATTACTCCAACTATATCAATATTCACTTTAAACATCAATGGTCTAAGTGTACCAACTAAAAGCCAGAGGTTATTAGAATGGATGAAAAAGGAGATTCAACTATATGGCGTCTATACATATACACACACACACACACACATACACAAGCCCCACTTTAAAGACTCATATAGATTAAAAAGTACATGAAGTAAGATATACCATACTAACATTAATCAAAAGAAAAGAAGTCACTATATTAATTTCAGACAGAAAAGACTTCAGAGGAAGGAAATTTATTTTCATGATAAAGGAATCAGCTCTCCATATAGACATAACAATCCTTATGTACCGAATAACAAAGTATCAATCTATGTGAGGCAAAAATTGACAAATCAAGGAAAGATAGGTAAATTCACAACTATAGTTGAAGATCTCAACAGCTGTCCATTAGAAATGGATAGATCTAGCAGGCAGAAAATTAGTAAGGACATAGTTGAACTCAACAATGCTATCAGTCAACTAAATAGAATAGACATCTGTGGACTACTTAATTCATTAGTAGCAAAATATACATTCTTCTTAATAACATTCTCTTCAGAATTTTATTCTATTTTAAAACATCATACAGTGTCTGCTTTTAGACTACAATAGAATCAAACTTGAAATCAGTAACAGAAAAATAGCTGGAAAATACCAACATGCATGGATATCATATAACATACTTCTAAATAGCACATGGGTCAAAGGATAAATCTCAGGAGAAAATTAAAAACATTTAGACATGAAATGAAATATTTTGAAATGAAAAGGAAAACACAACTTATCAAAATTTGTGAGAGAAAGCTAACTCAGTACATAAAGGAACATTAACAGCATTTAATTCGTATATTTAAAAAATAAAAATCTAAAAGCTATTATCTAAAATTTTATCCTAGGAAACTAGAAGAAAAGAGGCAATTAATTCCAAAGTACACAGAGGAAGAGAAATAATAAAAATTACAGCAGAAATCAATGAAATTGAAAACATATGATTGATAGAGAAAAGTCAACAAAATGAAGAGCTGGTTCTTTGAAAACACAAACCAAATTAATTAGCCTGTAATTGGGCTAAAAAAAAAGACAAAGAACACAAATGGCTAGTATCAGAAATGAAAAGGAGCACATCACTACAAATCCCAAGAACATTAAAATAACAACAAAGAAATTTTATGAACAACTCTGTGCCTACAGATTTGATAATATAAGGGGGAATGTACCAATTCCTTGAAAGACACAATCTGCCAAAACTCCCACAACAAGAAATAGATAATTTGAATATGTATACATTAAGGAAATTGAAGCAATAACTAATAGCCTTACAAAACAGAAAACACCGAACCTAGATGGGTTTACCAGTGATGTGTAATTTTCTGTAAACGATCACCTGAAACATGTATTCCTGTTTCCCGTGTATTCCATGTTCTAACTCATGACAAATACTCAGCACTGACTCATAGGGAGGTTACATTAAACTCTTTATTTATAGAGAAAAGATCACTAATTGTTAGAAGCCTCAGTTTCTTTTGTGGAAAATGAACATGCATATTCTTTGGCCTACATTGTATGGCAGGTGAGAGCCCAAAGAGATAATGTATATTACAAAATAAGGCTGTAAAAAGGTCAAAGAATATG
Source organism: Ateles fusciceps (assembly GCA_036589455.1). Taxonomy (NCBI): domain Eukaryota; kingdom Metazoa; phylum Chordata; class Mammalia; order Primates; family Atelidae; genus Ateles; species Ateles fusciceps. The sequence goes on from JAZHEH010000299.1 coordinate 1,879,699, forward strand.
ACATAAAGAAGGGGAGGGGATATGGAGGGAGAGAGGAAAAACATGTAATAGAAGGACCAAAAAGATAGCAACTGAGAAAAAAGATGAAGTTGAAAAGTAAAATTGTATCTTAACCACACAGAAATGAATTTTTTTTCAATAAAACGTGTATGATTTAAAGCTCCCTGATAGGCTTTATTCCTCCATGAATCTGTCACAATACTTCAGATTGCTGTTTCCTTAATTCTTTCAGACTGGGCTTAGAAAGACCCTGTTAAAACAGAAACACGGATCTTGGAGAAAGGGTGCACTAAGCAGCCACCAGCTGTCAAGAGTGCAACAGGAATGTGTTGATAGATTCAGTAGTCACTCAGCTGAGAAGGCCTAGCGCGAGAAAACAGGAAGCAGTTCTCTTAAGTTGCTTTTGTTTTGTATTTTGCCTTTTCTTCCTATAATTGTTTTTAATCCAAAGATACCGTAGACTGAGGACCCATTTAGGCTAATGAAGACTTCTAGAGTTTTTACTGAACTTTAAAATGCATAGGAATCAGCTAGGGACGTTGTTAAAATCCAGGTTCTGATCCAGTGATCTGGCGTAGGACCTGAGATTCTGCATTTCTAACAAGTTCCAGGTTACATAACAAGGCAGCTTAACTTCAAAATGCATTTTAAAACTTTTTTCCTCTTTCTGCTGGGTTTCAAGATATAACCTTGAGGCAAACTGCAGAAGCCTTTATTCTTAGGCTAAAAATAGACCTCACATCCCTCCCTTTCTCACCATACATACTCCCTTCACATTTATTTAACTGTAGGCTAGTATCTAATTATGTTTCGTCTTAGAAGTTTCAGGGACTAATCTTGAGACAGACAGCCAAGTCTAGAGACGCAGCTGCAAAATTCCAGAGATTACTTCAAGGCAGCTAGTTAACAAGTAGGCCATTGTGGAGATGACACCAGCCCAAGATCCAGGTGGACTGGGACAAAAATAGCTACCAGAACACACATTGTATTCAGCCCGATTCTCGTATGCCTTTCTCATCGTTTTCCCATTTTAAACCACTGCCTTCCCCCCTCCAAAACCAAAGCGGTTACTTTGGATAGAAATTGACCATTTCCCCTTCCCTACTTTTGGTTAACAAAGTCATTTTCTTTCTGCTAGATCTCGCTCTTGTTACTGGGTCCTGCAAGTGGCCAGCATCCACACCTAGTTTGTTTACAGTTATGCTGAAGCTGCCGGTCTTCAAACTACGTGGATAAGAATATGTAACTGGAACAGGAAGCCATGTTTAAAGCAGATCTAAGACATCATGGAAAAGATTCCTATATAGTAAGAAGCAACATAATACATTGAATAGTGAGAAAAAATAATAACAATTCAAAGAGAAGGGGGAGATGCTGAAAAAACTATACATTTAAGATGACTGCTTAACAAGAAAAGGTTTATCCGCTATTCAATACTTGTGGCCCATCATCAATACCAAATGCTGAAGATACTATGGTCATACCAAAGATTTTCTATCTTTTCCTCAATGAAGTTACAGTCTAGCTAGACGCTAGTGGAGTGCTAGTCAGTCTCAAAACCATCAAACACACAAGTGGAAACATAATTATGATAATTACACAGATCAGAGGTCCCTGATGTGATAAAAAAAAAAATGTAAAGAGAACACAGATGTGCTTCAAAAAAGAAATGACAACATGCTAATAAAGCATTGGTTCTCAAAGTGTGGTTTCCCAGATCAGCAGCATCAGCATCCCATGAGAACATCTTAGAAATGTAAATGCTATGGTCTTTCTCCAACATCTACTGAGTCAGAAACTCTGAGCATGGGACCTAGCAATAGGTGTATAAACAAGCCTTCCATGTGACTCTGATGCACGCTAAAGTTTGAGAAATAGGAGTTGAAACACAAAAGATTAGGGGAGAGGGAACGTTAGAATGACAGAGCTGAAAAGGTGCTGCTAGTTAAGAAAACAGCAGGAGTGAAAATGCCAGTAGGGAAAGGGGGAGCTGCAGGAGGTCTCAGAGTCACAGAGTGAGAAGAAAATAACACCAGAAAGCCTTCAAACTTACAGCAGCCAAACGGCAGTCCAGAGACTGGATTTGCTCCTAGTCCTGTCTTTCTTAGCCAGCAGAAAAATAAACTGTAATTTAAATGATGAGAAGGAGCAGAATCTTCATGCATTTACATCACCTGCCTGGCACCCTAAGGCCGTTGGTTTTGCAGCCTCTGCTGAATCATCAGGGGAGAAGAAGCTGGGAAGTAGTACACAGCCCTTTAGAGCAGTAGTTCTTACCTTTGGCTGCATATTAGAATCACCTGGGGAGCTCTGAAAAATTAAGATGCAGGAAGCCAACCCAGAGCAATTAAACAAGCTCTCTGGGGTGGGGTTCAGGCATCAGAATTTTTAAACCTCTCCAACTGATTCCAATGTGTAGCAAGGGTTGCTTGAGCACCGCTCAGTTTGGAAAATAAGAGATAGTAAGGTCATAGTTCTGGTAGAATTTCTCCAATGTTTCAGGCAGGAAAGAATAAGAGAATGACCATTTTGGCTTTCTTGTTTAATTTCTTCTGTATACATTGGAAAGGGTATCTGTTAATTATGTATTTGTGTTCATGAGCAGGATGAATTATGGATTCCTACCATATGATAGTAGGGAAAACAATGTGCTTTGATTGAAAACCATGTCTTCCTTTGAGCACAGCCTTCCAGGTCATGTGGTTCCGATTCTGTGGGTCTTTGTCTTTTTATTGCCTTTGAGCTATTATATAACGGACAGCAAAGGGAAATGATTCTTGTCTAAAGACATGCAAATAATTTCTGTCTGATGGAGTGTCAACTGACTACTCTCTTCCTCCCCAAGCCAATTCTACATCTGTTAAATGAAACTTATAGGAGGACATTTGTTTAGACTGAGCTCCTGGACTAGGTCCACCAGACCAAACCAAAACAGCACTTCATGCTGAAGTTCTAAGTCATTAAGCCAAAACTAAGTTATTTATCTGATCTTCCAAGAAACAAGGAGAGAAACAGAAATAACCAAATCCCCAAATTGGCCAGTTTTAGCCAGCATGGTAAGTCCTCTGTGTTTTAATCCTTTTAGTAAAGGAAATTTGAAACAACCAATCCTCTTTTTTGTTCACAATTTCTGCTTTCCTAGGTCCTTTTCTGTCTTAAAAGTACAGCTTCTCTGCTCAGCTCATCAGAATAAAATAGAATGATATTCCCCGATTCTGAGTAGCAAATGAAGGTCAGTTATCTTAAAACTAAATTTGTTGTAATTTTGTCTATTCACACATCTATTGTGAGTTTATTTCAATACTCCTCATCTATATATTTTTTTTTTTTTTAATGATAGGGTCTCACTCTCTCACCCAGGCTGGAGTGCAGTGGCTCAATTATGGCTCACTGCAGACTTGACCACCTGGACTCAACTAATCCTCCCACCTCAGCTTTGCAAGTATGTGGGACCACAGATGCACATAACCACACCTTTCTAATTTTTATTATTATTTTTATAGGGATCCTCCCTCCTTGGCCCACCAAAGTGCTGGGATTACAGGTGTGAGCCACCTCACCCAACTGTGTCTCCCTTTTGGATTATCTCCGAACCAGTTTTAACATCTCTCTGATTCCTGTATTAATAATTAGTTAAATAAGCATTTTAGCATGTTAATTTTCTATCTGTATGGGAGTCATGGGTTTCCCTTTCATGAAAAATTATATTTGAATACCACTTTTATTCTAAATGAGTGCTGAGGGCATTGAGATATGGAGGCATGATAGGTTCTCTCTACTGAGGCCAGTGCAGAGCAGAAAGGTGTGTTTGTTTATAATGGCACTAACTGGGCCCTCTGAAACTGAACCAATTATCCCATAGAAATCATATTTCTGGGCTTCTGAAAAAACATAGAATTTGACCCTCTGTCTTGAAACTTAGATTTGTTGCATCTGAGTGTTTCCTCAGGAAACCAACCCTCAGGCAAAGAGCCAAAACTCACCATGTTGCTGCATCCAGACAATGAGACATCAGCCCCTCACCCCACATGATTCCTTTCTTATCCCTCCCTAGTGCCTGTTTTCCTTCTTTCCCCCACTATATAAAATCCCCAATTTTAGTCAATGGGGAAGAGGGATTCGAGACTTTATCTCCTGTCCTGCTTAGCAGCAGCACCTGATTAAACCCTTCTTCCCTGGCTATACTCATCTCAGTGATTGGCATTCCAGGCTGCCAGCAGCAGGACCTAGACCAAACCCCTGGTGTTTCAGTGAAACCTCTACTCTATTCTCTATTCTTTCTCTGAGTCTACAAAACCAAGCCATCACAAAGGTACAATTCTAATCCCTCCTTTCCAGCTCCTGATTGGAATACCAATTGATACAACTTTCTCATTTATCCATTCCAATAAAACAATCAGTTTCAAGAGGGTCTTGGGGTAACAACCCTGTGATTTCATTAGGAAAGAGAATACTCTTTTTCTTATTAGCTTTTTTGTTATTGGAGATCCTCATTCACGTATCTTCAGCTTTCTTTTCTCCCAAACCAAAGACAGTGAGTTGGGCCTAATCAGTAGTTGCCAGAACATATAACACTTTCTACATGGAGATTTTGATTTCCTGTAATCAGTATCAATCAGTGAACTTCAATTTTCTACAGAGAAGCAATTTCCACCTTCTTTTGTTTTTTGACTCAAAAAAAAAAAATACTTAACTACAATTTCCAAAAGCACAGTAATAGTTATAGTTTCTTCAAAAAAACATACAAAAGCACCAGAGAGAAATATCAGCAAATATCTTTACTCCATAAGGAAAACTGCCAATCACTGTTGCAAATTAAGATAAACGACACTTTAAAACACTAAAGGGGTCTCCTTCCAACCCCAAAGTCAAAGGGCATATTCAGTGGATGTAAAATAAGTTAAAAATACATTTAAATATAGAATAAAACTTATTTTAGAATACTTGGGAGAAAACCAGAAACCGGTCGAAAAATATGAATTACCCAAATTTAAAAAGCAAATGTGATTTTTTAAGTTTAGGTTCAAGTACATTCAGCGACTGAAAATTTGATACAATGCCCAGTTTCTGTTTGAATTGTCATAAAATAAATGTTTCTCTGGGTTAAATTTATATCAAAAATTGTGAGCTGAATGCCTTGCTGAGTTAAAAAATAAAGTAGAAAACATTTTGTTTGGTTAAAAAAAAAAGGAGATATTTTTCAAGGGTGAGTAATAACAGTGTTCAAGCACTGCTAATTCACAGAGATTTGTTTGTTGCATGTAATTTCTGGGTACAACTGGTCACACACAAACAATTCTTTCTGATGTCACTTGGGCAGCCTTGCAAAAAGCAATTTCCAGCAACCTCTACCTACGCTGAGTAACTCCACGTACCATGACAAGATTTTACTTTTCAGAACCAGCTCCTGTAATTTCATGCTGTAATTTAGGTTATTGTCAAACATGGTATATTCAAACTAAATGCTTTCTTTTGAACAGTAACACTGTACTGAATCCTTCAATGTCTAGCCATAAAAAGTGGGTTTTAATAGCACTGGCTTGAAGCTGTACTTGAGATTTTTTTTCCCCTTGAATGATAGACTAGTATTTTTTCCCCCTATTGTATTATTATTGTACCTTCATTTGTTCATTTTGTCATGGTGAGAAATATCAGAGGTTTTTTCTTTCTTGCTCTCTTTTTTTTCTTTAAATCATTTTTCTACTTCATTGTTGTACAGATGTACTGGGGACTCACAGGCTTATACATCTCCCCCTGGAATCAGGATTAAGACATTGCCTGTGTCCAGCACTGACCACAATCTTGCTGAGCTCCCAAAGAAACATTAGATGGCTGGATACCCTCCCTTGTAACCCTGCCAGGCCTCCCAGAACACTTAGGAGGATTAAGAAGATAACGCCATCAAAAGACTTACATCTTCTCAGCAGGGCCTTTAGTGGAAACTGAAAAAGAAAAGGGTTAAGGCTACTTAGAAAGGAACAAAGAGAGGTAACCTGTCATGTTTTGTATGGCAAGAGTAGAGCAAAGTGCAACCCTAACAGGACAGAAAACAAGAGAACAGGCTCCCCCTCATACTCTTTAATCTGTCCACTCTCCCCACATCCGTTCTACATAGCACTAGACTTGGTCAGCTCAAACTGTTCTCTCTCCATTGCCTTTACTTGCATTTTTGCGGGCAGAATTTTAAGTTAAGCACTACTGCTTTCTCTTGGGACCAAATGCCTCTGGATGACAGAATTGTGACATCACTTATAGCCCTCTCTCAAGGTCATGAGATAGAATTGCTTTCCCTACGACAGGAAAACAAATTCATTTAACATTTGTCCCCCACTGCTCATGTGGATAGTAGTAATATCCACCTTATAGAATTATTATGAATTATAATGAATAAAGCTCTTAGAAATAAGCCTGGCATATGGTAGGTATTATATGCATTTTCCAATAAGTAAATTACATAAAGATGTTCTTCAGATTTCTACCATTACTTTAAAGTCAAGTCAGATCAAAAGTCTGGACTGAAAGCTTTCCATTCCAAATACGTCCAGAGATAGCAAGAATATTAGATGCAAGTTGGGAGGTTGCTGGGTTGTATCATTTCTGAAACCCTGCTAACATAGCATATGTTTGAATATGTCCCTAGTCCTTGGGGAAGAATTCACAAATTTCTAGCTGCCCTCTTGCCCAGAAAATGTTCCTGCTAAGGGATATCCAAGTGATTTGAAATTTAACTTTGAATATCTGCCCCTCCACCAACCAGTAAATATAATCTTTATTGAGAAAGATCCATATAGATCCAGTGAAAATAGACTTATTAAAAGCAAACTAGTATTGCAATAATCATTGACTCTGAACTCTGTAGCAGGAAGGTTTAATGCAAGCTACTTTAAATATATTTGCTTTCTCTAGGAGACCCTAGGTAACTCTGCTATAGTCTTTGCAGCCCTGTGAGGTTCTGAGAGATCCACAGGGAGGATGCCAGTACACCCTGGACACTGGGAAATGAAAGCAGATGGGAAGAGATGGGCAAGATGGACAACTAGGCACAACCAGGAGGACCATCTGCCAAGACTGGCACACTCCTAGCAGATATTCAGAGGGAAGGCATTAAGAGTAGAAGGAGGGAAGACACAGATGCTGGGCTGAAGGGGAAGAAGCTGGGAGCTCTGCATGTGGCTACCATGTATGGGGACTTGTTCCTGGCCCTGAACGACTGTTGAGGAAAGGATCAGTTGAACAGGCAAGGAGAAACCTGATCTTATGACAGGCCTCTGGAATCCTGGCAGGAGGATACTCCATGACCACCACAGACACTTGCGTTGGCAGGGATAACTGCTTAGGGAAGTAGTAGGGGCAGAACTCCAGGCTGGTGGGGGAGGCCAGAGGGTTTGGTGCAGGAGCGTTTGTAGTGGAGCACAGCCAGGAAAGCACATCCCCTTGGCTCCACTTGCTCCCAGAAGAGACTTTAGCCCTAGGGGAAAAAGTCTGATCTGAATTCTGCAGGCCGGTCTTGCCCATGAGACGGGGACAGCCTGGGCTGAGCACCCCACAGTATGCTGGCCTCATCCAGGGCCCCACCCTGGATGCACCTATTTGCAGTACAGCCTGGAGTACAGAGAGGGGGATATCTCTTGAGGGCCTGCATCATAGCTCCTGTACGGGTGAACTATGGCTGAACTGTGGCTGAACTGCTCCAGTAGAGCAGCCCCCACAGACACACGAGCCTGCCTGAGCCGTCACCCCAATGCAACCTCTCCCATGCCACTTTGCCTGCATGCACTCACCCAGGGCCATCGCTACATCACTTTGCTGGCACATGTCTATGCAGGCAAACCTTGCCTTACCTTCACCACCAGCATGCCTATATGCATGCATTCTGCTGTACCACTGCTGCCAGCATAAATAAACTCCCTGACCCACTCCACCACCATTGCTGTGGGACTGTTGGTGGGCATAGAGAGTGCCAGCCCTGTCCCTGCTAGTACCCCATCCCTGCCATCACACTGCTACCAGCACAAAACTAAGCATGGAGAACAGCAGACCCAATCCTGCTCTGAGTAGCTACCATAACTCACATGAATGCACAAGAGGGCATACAACAGAGGTCACACACAGGCCTGTGTCTACCAGTGCCCCACCTTCATGCTAAAATGACCATGCACAGTAGCTGTCAAGGTGAAGGTGGGGCCACCCCTGATCTGTGCTGTCACCAACACAGCTGCAAATTCCCACACAGAGGCTGTCACTGCATCACCTGCTAGCACGCTGTCACAGTCAATGAGGGTGTACCCTGCCACACTGATGCTGCCACTGCTGCTGGCACATGTGAACCATGACATATCCCACTGCTATTGCCCTATAAAGTGCTTTGTCTGGTATCTCCTATCAGAGTATTGTAATCAGTGATCCGGTTGCACCTCTGCCTCTCCAGTGCAGCAAGTTCTCAACCTTGAGGAGTCCAGAAACAAAGCCAGGGCCCAATACCAGTCCCCCAAAGTTAGACTATGCAGTCCAGGATTTCTAAGCTGAGGCTTGGTCTCCTAAAATCTTCCAGAAACAAAGCCAGTTGACTGAACCCACCTTATGTCACAACTAAGCCCCCCAAAGACATCAAATAGAATAAAATAAAATAGCCCATATAAAGGACAGCAACTTCAAACATTGATGGAAAATCAGCCCACAAAAATGAGAAACAACTAGCACAAGAACTCTGACAACTCAAAAAGCCCAGGCCAGGTATGGTGAGTCAAACCTGTAATTCCAGCACTTTGAGAGGCCGAGGCAGGTGGATTACCTAAGGCCAGGAGTTCAAGACCAGCTGACCAACATGGTAAAACCCCATCTCTACTAAAAATACAAAAATTAGCCGGGTCGAGTGGCATGCACCTGTAGTCCCAGCTACTCAAGAGGCTGAGGCATGAGAATTGCTTAAACTCAGGAGGTGGAGGTTGCAGTGAGCCAAAACCATACCACTGTACTCCAGCCTGGGTGACAGAGTGAGACTCCATCTCAAAAAACCAAACAAGCAAACCCAAAAGCCAGAATGCCATCTTTCCTCCAAACAACTACACCAAACATTCTTAACCAGGCTCAGATGGCTGACATGAGATAAATAGAATTTAGAATATGGATATGTACAAAGATCATAGAGATTCAGGAAAACACTAAAACTCAATCCAGGGGAGCTAAGAATTGCAATAAAATGATACAGAAACTGAGAGACAAAAAAGCAAGTACAGAAAAGAATGTGACCTGATAGAGCTGAAAAACACACTGCAAGAATTTCATAATGCAATCACAAGTATTAACAGCAGAATGGACCAAGCTGAGGAAATAATCTCAAAGCTTAAAGACTAGCTTTCTGAAATAAGATAGTCAAACAAAATTTTTTTAAAAATTAAAGAATAAAAAGGAACAAAGTAAACCTCTGAGAAATGTAGGATTATGTACAAGATCAAATCTACAATGTATTCACATCACTGAAAGAGACGGGGGGAATAGAATCAACTTGGAAAACATATTTCAGGATATCATTCATGAAAACTTTCCCAACCTAGCAAGAGAGACCAATAGCCAAGTACAGGAAATTCAGTGAACCCCTACAAATTATTTCACAAGAAGATTATCCCTAAGACACATAACCATCAGATTTTCTAAGGTTGAAATGAAAAAAAAAAACAACAATATAGTCAAAGGCAATAAGAGATAATGGTCAGGTAACCTACAAAGGGAAGCCCATCAGACTAACAGTGGACCTCTCAGCAGAAACCCTACAAGCCCCGAGAGATTGGGGGCCTATATACTTAAAAAAAGAAAGAAAGAAAAGGAAAGAAATTCTGACAAGGAACTTTGTATCCTGCCAAACTAACCTTCATAAATGAAGGAGAAATAAGATCATTTTCAGACAAACAAGCAAATTCTGAGGGAATTTGTTACCATCAGTCCTGCCTTGCAAGAGATCCAGAAAGAACCACTAAGTATGGAAAGGAAAGACCATTACCAACAACTGCAAGACACACTTAAGTACACAGACCAGTGATAGGATAAAGCAACTACACAAACAAGTCTGCATACTAACCAGCTAACATGATGACAGGATCAAATCCACAGATATCAAGAATAACCTTGGATGTAAATGGGCTAAATGCCCCAATTTAAAGACACAGAGTGGCAAGCTGAATAAAGAAGCAAAACATAGTATGCTGTCCTTAAGAGACCCATCTCACATGCAATGACAACCATACGTTGAGAGTAAAGGGATGGAGAAAAATGTACCAAGCAAATATGTTCATCACAGCACTATTCACAATAGCAAAGACATGGAATCAACTTATATTCCCATTGACGGTATACTGAATGAAGAAAATGTTGTACATATATACTGTCTAGTACAATGCACCCATAAAAATGAACAAGATCATGTCCTTTGCAGGAACATGGATGGGTCTAGATGCCATCATTCTTAGTAAACTAACATAGAAACAGAAAACCAAATACCACATACTCTTACTTACAAGTGAGAGCTAAATAAATGGGAACACATGGATACAAAGAGGGAAACAACAGATACTGGGACCTACCTCCACTGGATTGAGGTTGGAGGAGGAAGAGAATCAGAACAAAATAACTATTGTGTACTAGGCTTAGTACCTACCTGTATGATGAAATAATCTTTACAATAAACTCCTATGACATGAATTTACCTACATAACAAACTTGCACATGTACCTTTGAATCTAAAATAAAAGTATTTAAAAAATAAATAAATATATTTTCTCATTTGATCATCTTCACTTTACAGATGGGAATACTGAGCCCAAAGGAGTGAGCTTAATTAATGTGTTTTGACATACACCTTGTGTTAAGTGCTTTTCATTTATTCACACTGTTAGTCTTCACAGCAATCCTTGGCTCATAGAGCAGTGCACTATAACTCCAAAGGTTATTAAGCTAACACCTGCTAGTGTCTGAATTCTAGTCTTTGAAACTCAGATGCTTATGATACTTTTAACCAGAGCATGGAGAACGTAGAAATGCAGGAAAAAAACAGATCTACAGCTTTTCTCTAACTTACTTTTACATAGCAACTCAGTTAGTCCTTTTGAGTCTCACCTCTTCATTAGCAAAACAAGGTGAAAGCATTTCAAGGACTCTCTGTGTAGGTGGAACTAACTTTCCATGACTCTTAGAAATCAGCATGATTGAAAATCAGGAGCTTTCCCAAGGAAAGCAATGACAGAAGAGCACTATTGAATTCTCTCACCAACTGATAATCCACTTTGTTTTTAACCATCACACGAGGCACACAGCTTCTCTGTGTGGCTTGAGTGTTTTCCAGGCCTCTATTTCACAAACTACCACTCTGAAAATTGCGAAATTTATCAAGCAGCCAATGTGAGCTTTGGAATGCCAATTTACCAGGGTTTGGCATGCTGGCCAAATGGTCTATCAAAAATAGATAGAAAAGAGATTCCAAATGAGTCTATGAAAGGCTGTGATCACAAATGGATCATTTATACCAGTCTTTAAGTGCTCCGTCTGGCTCCAGCCTAGCAGTAGGCCAATGCCAGCACATTAATTTGGAACATACTGCAGAAGGCACACCTTGATTATCACACATATCTTAAGTTAGCTTTGTAAAGTAGTTTACAAAACTCTTGGGGTTTTTCATGCTCATCTTGGATTGTCACATGTACCTGTCCTTTCCTTCAGCACTTGTGTGCCTGCTCAAGACCCCCACTTTCACTATTTTCCTTTTTTTCTGATGCTTCACAAGTTATTAGGGTGACATCGATGTCCTCCAAGTTCACAACACCACTTTCCTTGAAACAAATCAGAAGAAGATGATGGATTGTGGAAAATATTCCTAGGCCTACTATTTAAACCAAAGGCATAATCTTGTGGCTTATGGTTCAAATTCAGCCTTCAGGAATCTTTTATATTTTGTTTAAAATAATTTAAGTTAGTATCTACAATTTTAAAATTGTAAATATCTCATAAGAATCAAGATTTCTGGCTTTCCTTAGAGGATCAGATAATTTAACCCCAGTGAAACCATTTGTCTGTGGCTACCACTTTTAGAAGGATGCATATCTCTTTAACAAGGATGTGTGCTCTCTGGTGCCCTTATTCCTACCACTCCCTTCCTCGCTTAGAGCCTATATGTTTTCTTCAGTAATGTTACCTCTCTGCATCTTAGGCCTTTGTGTTTTCAAATATTGGCATAAAGTCTACTTTCTCAACCTGATCACCCATTCCATAGTTCCCTATACTCTAGGTTTAAGAATACTTCTGTCTAATCTCCAATCACTCTAGAAGATATGATACACATGAAGTAAGAAGAAGAGAACTAGCAAAGAAACAGTGCAGTGATAAAACACTGAAAGATCAAGAGAGAAAATAAGGTTTAAACTTAGAGAAAAAAGCTGCAAGGAAACACTATAGTATGATGGTTAACTTGTAGACTTTGAAATCAGGTTGTGCCACTCACTGGGTGTTATTGTACTTCTCTGTGCCTGAGTACCCGCAACTGAAAAAAAAATATGACGCAAATACTACCTCACTTTTAGAGTTGGTGTATGAGGATAAAAAGTTGATGGATGGCTCAATCAATCAAAACTCGTACATTTGAGTAACATGAAAGTGACTGGAAAATACTCCTTGCAATTTCTTGAGGCTAATCATCCTTGTCCCTAAAAAACAATGAATAAAAATTTTACAAACATTAATTGCTCACTATGGGAATAGCCCAGAAGGGCCAATGAATAAAAATTAAGTAAAGATTCGCAAGATCATGTGTAAACTGGAAGATGATGCTTCAGGTGAAAAAGTAAGATGCTCAAGGTCTGATCCATGCTGTTAGTAAGGATTCAGCAAAAGCAGTGATTACTTTTTTTAGTTATGAGTTAGAAATAAAATTTACTTGCTACCACTAGGTTTCTATCTAAGGTTAGTTGGATATGAATAAATTGCATACTGTGATAGATGTTAGCAGTTTATATTCATGGTTTTGCCCTTACAATATACTTTTGGGAAGAAAGAGAAAGGAACAGAAGACAAATTATAGCAAAAGCAACTTCCATCTCTGAATGCTGCCATCTGATGAGGTATTGAACTTCTTAAGATATTTAGTATGGGGTGAGAAGATTGTTATGGTTCTTCAGAAAGATTAGGCCTGCTTCTTAAAAATCTAAATTGCTTTTTATTAAAAGAACTATTTTGATCTGGAATTATCAATATATCCTCAGAGAATACCTTTCTGGGTGATGTTGGAGGATATAATGGACAACATGTAGACAAGGATGTCATAAAAAGGATACTTCCTTCTAGAACACACACCTGTTAGCAAAGAGGTCTTCCATAGAAAACATCCTTCTTATAAGGTCCCTCACCAACTTGCCTTTACCTGAAAAGCTTCCTTGGATTAGTCCTCCCTAAAAAGGGAGAATCTGAGGATTAACAAAAGGTTGACCTATTTTAGTCAGTGGACTTAACCTTAAAATTGGAGACAGGAAATGGGAGACAGAATCCCATATGTAACCCCTACTTTCACTTCTGAGTCTTTGCTTAAGCAGATTCCTCTGTCTGAAATGGCATTCTCATCTTTTCTATGTAGCAAATTCTAGTAATCTTTCAAGACTTGGCAACCTAGCCAAGGTTTCTCAAATACCTCTGAAAAATTTAATCTCTTGTTCTCTCAGCAATTTTTAACAGTGTCTATTGGAAAATTAATTAAATTGCAGCTTCTTTATTAAACTGTCTCTGTTTCCCTACTAGGTGATAAAATTCCTCCAGGATATACACCATACTTATTCATCTTTGCATTTCCAAGGCCTAGAATATAGTAGATGCTCAGTAAATAATGCCTTGAGCATTTCCCTTTAGCGAGTTGGTCTGTGTGTGTGTGTGTGTGTGTGTGTGTGTGTGTGTGTGTGTGTGTGTGTGTGTTGCATGTAGCTAGGAAGCCTAGAGTTTCACAGATAAAATACCCATACTACTACCTTCAAGTGGTTTCTTCACTATAACAACTTCCTGAACATCTTACTGGAGCATAACAGAAAGCTACACAGATACTCCAGTCCGCATCCAGTTTTTTTTTCTAATACATAAGTGATAAAATTGTGAGCTGTCAAGCTATGCTGCTTATTTAAATATGTTCCTTCAAACAAACTACAAACCAAAAATTAATTTTATTCATTCACTCATTTATTCAACTTGTTGAACACCTAACAGACATAGACAATGTTCTAGATGTCAAGATGAAAAAGATAACCTTCTATAGTGATTTATTTCAAGCAGGGGAAACTATAATATAGTGATTTCCTTCAAGCAGGGGAAACTATAAACTTATAAATAAAATAGAGAATTTCCTAGAAGAGTAAGTGTTACATGATAGTTGAGATGAACCCCGAAGAATAAGGAGACAAGCATGCAAAGCTCTGGAGAAAGTTCATTTCAAGGAGAGGAAAAGCCAGACAAGGGCTCGGGAAGAAGGTAAGTGTGGTATGTGGACAAAGCAGAGAAAAGGCCAGCATTATAAATAAGAGGCAGAGGGGGTGAGAGTTCCCACAAAAGTCAGACAGTGACATCTGTATCAGGACTGTGGGCTGGTGAAAGGCATGCATTTTATCTAAGTGTTAATGGAGCAATTTAAGCAGAGAGTGACATGGTTTGCTGAATAGTTGTATAAGCTGTGCTGCTTCATGGAGAAATGGACTGCATTGGATATCCAAGAGCAGATACACAGAAACCCCTGAGGAGGCTATTACAATAATCCAGCTGGGTATGATATATTATTGCTGGTTAGTGTGCTTTGTAGAATCCAGATAGAACTCGTGTCAATTATAAGGAAATTACACAGTTCCCATCAACATTGTCTTCAAAGCAGAAAGCAAGCTATTACCACTAGAAATTTCACCCAACTCACTTCTCTCCTCCATTCCTTCTATAAATAGGAACACGATGTAAACACCTTGAATGAGCAGAATTATTGTTTTTAGGTCATTTTGGATTTTGTTCTTATCTGAAAATTTAGAAGCAAATAAATGCTGTTGCCAAAGCATGTAATTAAAATGGGAACATTTCTGAGCAGTCTTTTGTAACATGTCAGTTTTAATTCAAAGTCATGTTTGGATTGTCAAGGCAATGTGCTCATGTCTTATTTCATGCATGAAGGATCCAACAACTGAAAAGAAAGTGGGGGAGGCCATTTACTCTAGAAGTTAGAAAGTCAACAACCCTTGTGAGATCCACTGAGTATCACAAAGCTATTGACTAGTGGAGATGAGATTTAAAACCAAAGGCATTCCTCTCTTCACTGGTGGGCATTTATTGCTATAAATTTCCCTCTCGATACTGCTTTAAAGGTGTCCCACAGATTCTGGTAAGTTGTGTCTTCATTCTGGTTGGTTTCAAAGAACATCTTTATTTCTGCCTTCATTTCATTGTTTATCCAGTCAACATTCAGAAGCAAGTTGTTCAGTTTCCAAGTGGTTGTGCGGGTTTGAGTGTGTTTCTGGATCCTGAGTTCTAGTCTGATTGTGCTGTGGTCTGATAGACTGTTATGATTTCTGTTCTTTTGCATTTGCTGAGGAGTGATTTGCTTCCAATGATGTGGTCAGTTTTACAGTAAGTGCAATGTGGTGCTGAGAAAAATGTATATTCTGTGGATTTGGGGTGGAATGTTCTGTATATGTCTATTAGATCTGCTTGGTCCAAGTCCCGGAAGATCTAAAATTGACACCCTATCATCAAAATTGAAAGAATTAGAGGAGCAAGATCAAAAAAACTCAAAAGCTAGCAGGAGACAAGAGATAACTAAGATCAGAGCAGAACTGAAGGAGATAGAGACACAAAAAATCCTTCAAAAAAATCAGTAAATCCAGGAACTGGTTTTTTGAAAAGATCAACAAAATAGACAAACTGCTAGCCAGATTAATAAAAAAGGGAGAAGAATCAAATAGATGCAACAAAAAACGATAAAGGGGATATCACCACTGATCCCAAAGAAATACAAACTACCATCAGAGATTACTACAAACAGCTCTACTCACATAAACCAGTAAACCAGGAAGAAAGGGATAAATTCCTGGACACTTGTACTCTACCACAACTAAACAAGGAGGAAGCTGAAACCCTGAATAGACCAATAACAAGGGCTGAAGTAGAGGCAGCAATCAATAGCCTACCAACCAAAAAAAGTCCAGGTCCAGACAGGTTCACAGCCGAATTCTACCAGACATACAAAGTGGAGTTGGTTCCATTCCTTCTGAAACTGTATCAAACAATACAAAAGGAGGGACTCCTCCCTAACTCATTTTATGAGTCCAACATCATCCTGATACCAAAACCAGGCAGAGACTCAACTAAAAAAGAAAACTTCAGGCCAATATCCATGATGAACATCGATGCAAAAATCTTCAATAAAATACTGGAAAACAGATTGCAACAGCACATCAAGAAGCTTATCCATCAGGACCAAGTAGGCTTCATCCCAGGGATGCAAGGCTGGTTCAACATACGCAAATCCATAAATGTAATCCATCACATAAATGGAACCAAAGACAAAAACCACATGATTATCTCAATAGATACAGAGAAGGCCTTCGGTAAAATTCAACAGCCCTTCATGCTAAAAACTCTCAATAAACTAGGTATTGATGGAACGTGTCATAAAATGATAAAAGCTATGTATGACAAACCTACAGCCAATATCATACTGAACAGGCAAAAGCTGGAGGAATTCCCTTTGAAATCAGGCACTAGACAAGGATGCCCTCTCTCACCACTCCTATTCAACATAGTATTGGAAGTTCTAACCAGAGCAATCAGTCAAGAAAAAGAAATAAAGGATATTCGATTAGGAAAGGAGGAAGTCAAATTGTCTCTATTTGCAGATGACATAATTGTATATCTAGAAGACCCCATCGTCTCAGCCCAAAATCTTTTCAAACTGATAAGCAACTTCAGCAAGGTCTCAGGATACAAAATCGATGTGCAAAAATCACTAGCATTCCTATATACCAATAACAGACAAACAGAGAGCCAAATCAAGAGCGACACCCATTCACAATTGCTACAAAGAGAATAAAATACCTAGGAATACAACTAACAAAGGATATAAAGGACCTCTTCAAGGAGAACTACAAACCACTGCTCAACGAAATAAGAGAGGACACAAACAGATGGAAAAACATTCCATGCTCGTGGTTAGGAAGAATCAATATCATGAAAATGGCCATACTGCCCAAAGTAATCTATAGATTTAATGCCATCCCCATCAAGCTACCAATGACCTTCTTCACAGAACTGGAAAAAACACTTTGAACTTCATATGGAATCACAAGAGACCCTGCATAGCCAAGACAATCCTAAGCAAAAAGAACAAAGCTGGAGGCATCACACTGCCAGACTTCAAACTATACTACAAGGCTACAGTAATCAAAACAGCATGGTAATGGTACCAAAACAGAGACATAGACCAATGGAACAGAACAGAGACCCCAGAAGAAACCCCACACATCTACAACCATCTCATCTTTGGTAAACCCAGCAAAAACAAGCAATGGGGAAAGGACTCCATGTTTAATAAATGGTGTTGGGAAAACTGGCTAGCAATGTGCAGAAAGCAGAAATTGGACCCCTACCTGACACCTTACACTAAAATTAACTCCAGATGGATCAAAGATTTAAACATAAAACATAACACCATAAAAACACTAGAAGAAAACATAGGCAAAACTATCCAGGACATAGGCATAGGCAAGGACTTCATGACTAAAACACTAAAAGCAATGGCAATAAAAGCCAGGATAGACAAATGGGATCTAATTAAACTCCAGAGCTTCTGTACAGCAAAAGAAACCATCATTAGAGTGAATCAGCAACCAACAGAATGGGAAAAAATTTTTGCAATCTACCCATCTGACAAAGGGCTAATAGCCAGAATCTACAAAGAACTAAAACAGGTATACAAGAAAAAAACAAACAACCCCATTCAAAAGTGGGCGAAGGATATGAACAGACACTTTTCAAAAGAGGACATATATGAGGCCAACAAACATATGAAAAAATGCTCATCATCACTGGTCATTAGAGAAATGCAAATCAAAACCACACTGAGATATCATCTCATGCCAGTTAAAATGGCGATCATTAAAAAATTGGGAGACAACACATGCTGGAGAGGATGTGGAGAAATAGGAACACTCTTACACAGCTGGTGGGAGTGTAAATTAGTTCAACCATTGTGGAAGACAGTGTGGCGATTTCTTAAGGATCTAGAAATAGAAATTCCATTTGACCCCAGAAATCCCATTATTGGGTATATACCCAAAGAAGTATAAATCATTCTACTATAAAGACACATGCACACGTATGTTCATTGCAGCCCTGTACAATAGCAAAGACCTGGAACCAACCCAAATGCCCATCAATGATAGATTGGACAAAGAAAATGTGGTACATATACACCATGGAATACTACGCAACCATAAAAAACGATGAGTTTGTGTCCTTTGTAGGGACTTGGATGAATCTGGAAACCATCATTCTCAGCAAACTGACCCAAGAACAGAAAGCCAAGCACAGTATGTTCTCATTCATAGGTGGGTGTTGACAACGAGAACACGTGAACTCAGGGAGAGGAGTATCACACACAGGGGACAGTTGGGGGCAGGTAGGGGAGAGGCAGTGGGGGGGTGGGGAGGGAGGGAAGGGTGGGTAGGGATAACATGGGGGAGAAATGCCAGATATACTATGCACCTAAAGTAAAATAAATAAATTTTTTTTAAAATTAAAAAAATAAAACCAAAGGCAATTCCAGAGTCTAGAGCACAACGTTTACACTCTGTGGCCTTTCCAATTTGTAAAAGAACTTGACCATTGTTCTAGTGCAATATCTTCATTTTATAGATGGAAAACTGAGGTCAAAGATGGTAGATGCCTTGAAGACAAACTACTGGATCTTTTGACTGCTTATTGACCAATTTCAGTGAACATAGGTCCTATATAAGGAACAAAACCAGTACTTTCTTACCATAAAATATTTACAAAGGAAGATGGAAAAGTCACTTGGGATATTTAACAAAATCTTTTCCCATTCCTCAAAACCTGTCTAGCAAAAGAGCTAATGAAATTGTCTTATATATGTTTATTATCTGTGGACCTCTGAAAGTCAAGCAGTTCTTAATAATGATTACAGAAGTAGTACCTACAGCAGTTGAAAGGGTTATAATGTGTTCATCTGTTTTAGATGTCTTTTATGTATTATCTCATTTAATCCTCACCATTGCCCTATTATGAAAGCATTTCTATTACCCCCCGTTTTCCAGAAAAATAAACTGAAGCTCAGAGAGGTTAAGCCACTTGCCTGAATTCAGAGAAAATGGTACAGCCAGGGTTGAATCTGAGTAGTATGAGGTCAGCAAACTATAGCCTGTTGGCCAAATCCAGCCCACTACCAATGTATGTCAATAAAGTTTTATTGGAACAAAGTGGCACTCATTCCTTTCTCTACAGTTATTGCTGTTTTTGAGCTGCAATGGCAGAATCACTCTGTTGGGTAATTACAACAGAGACCCACTAGCAAAGAGGTAATATCTGCTATATGGCCCTGTACAGGAAACTTTGCTGACCTACAGCTTATTTGTATAACATTCTTCAACAAATATTCACTGAATGCTTACCATATGGGAGGCACAGTTCTGTGTGTTTAGTAAACAAAAGATCTAAAGTTCTCTGCCTTTCTGGAGTAACACCCTAAGACATGTTGCTTCCTGATCACGACTGGTTACAAAATTGGTGGGACCTAGGGCAAAGTGAAAATGGGGGCTGTTTGTTTGAAAAAAATATTCATACCATCAAGATGGTAAGAGCAGAGCCTAAACCAAGCACAGAGCCTTTTTAAAGCATGGGCCCTTCTGACTGGACAGGTTGCACACCCATGAAACTTGCCCTGCTTTTGATATGACCTCGCTGACATTCGCTGTGAAACAACGGTGCCCAAGAAAGCCTGCAAGGTAACCCTGATGTATAAAGAAGAAACCCTATTTCTCCTTCCACTTCTGGTCCTGTGTGACCTCCAGGGTTGGAGGAAGAAGGCTGTGAAGCCATCCACGTGGACTGCATCCCACAGGGGCTCACAGTACTCAAAGCTGTGCTCCTTGCACTTGGCAGCACTAACTCTCTTGTCATCACCATTTTTGAGCAATTCTTAGGAGCCATCACTTGTTGGATTTATATAAATGTGAAATAATTTCAGTTTTCACATTCTGATTTAATCAATCATCATACAAAGGATGATGAAAACACTCAATTTTCCGTTTCCGTGAATGTCTACTTCAGGACAAACTAGAAGTGAACATTTCTGAAGTATTCTCTAAGGAGGTCTTTAAACCAGGGTCCATGAAATCTTTGTAAGGCCCTAGGAAAGGGGATGTCTCATCAATTGACTCTGAAATGATGGGCAAAATCCATGCATATATGCGTAAGAGGTCATTTGGAACAGTTTAAAAGCCCCACCTCTGCAGTATACATGCTTACATGCTTACTTCAGAAGACTTACTCCACCACACTCTAGCACTGTGAGCTTGGGAAAGTTCTTAAGCTTCTTTGTGTCTCAGTTTCCTGAGCTGTAAAGTAGGAAAAGAAATAGTACCTACCTCATAAGGATGCTGTGAGAATTGAGTGAATTTAAATGTGTAAAATGCTTAGAATAATATCTGGAAAATGTTAAATACATACATTGTAATATTATCATCGTTAGTATTTTTATTATGTGGAGCAGGTATAAGGAAGAGATGGTAAACTACTGAGGCCAATGTAAGTTGACAAGGGGTTGATGTTAATGAACAAAGTCGGTATTTAAAAATAGAGAGTGCTAGGGAACATATGAACTGAGGAATGTATGCTGTATCCATACAGCCATCTACCCCTCAACTTTAGCTCCTTGCTGCCACGTACACCATTATTCCCATGAAGTCAACTCTCTTCCTTTTCTTTCTTTCTTTCTTTTCTTTTTTTAAAGAAAAGCCAGAAACCTAGATTCTGGTAGGAAATCTCCCACGTTTTCCATGTTGACAAATAATTCAAACTTTCTTTAAATATTCCGGGCTGGCCAAACAATCCCTAACTTAATCCTCCAGTCAAGCATTTTACAAGCTTTGCTCTGGAGCACTCCTCAGATTCTCAAAGGAGTGTGAGTGCCAGAAAAGGGTGAAAACTCCCACTTTAGAGCATCAACAGGCCATCAACATCCCCTTGCAGACCATTTTATCTGGGATGGTCTTCTGAGAAGTTGTGGGGCTCTGCATCTGAAAGGACTCCAGGGATATGGGGGGGGAACAGGCAGACAGGGAAATAAAACTTGTCCTCAAGGAAGCCTCTTAATTTCCCATATCAGAGCCTCTTCCAAACACCTTACAGCATGATGAGCTTAGAATTAAAGCACTTACCTCTTGGTAACAAATTCTATTCTCTCTGCCTGCTTTTCTTTTGGGATCTTCTCCTCCCCCTTTCACTATCAAAATCTACCCCAGGAAAGAGTTATGATTTAATGTGAATATAAGTTGGATATATTCTATTTCATGAGGATTCTTTGTTTAGTAGGGGAAGGTGGGTGAGGGGAGGCAGAGAATGGATTCCCTATGTCCCAATCCCCCACTTTAAATATTACTTCTAACAATTGGAAAAAAGGCTTTGTTTTCTGGTTAATGGAGTTTACTTATCCATTTTTCGCCTCATTTCCAGCAACAAAAATGGAACAGTAGTAACTATTTTTGCTAATTTGCTCTCAACATCAGGTTATACTTATGATTTTTAATTCATACAAGAGATTTAGAGACCTTAAATCCCAGTTGCCAGAGAACATTTTGGGGGAGTCACTATACTTGCAGGATCTGTCACAGGGTTGGCCACACAGATTGAGTTCACAGAGTGGATTGAATATCTTGGAACTGTACTGACGGGTAGTTAATGTGCTTTGGGTGTTTTTGCACTGCCACCATCTGAACCAAGTAGTCAGTTGTCTATGACAGATCTGTCTCACAAGTATCACAATAAAAATACAAGGATAATAGCCCAACCTAGTACTTTAATGTAATTGTCTACTATCTATTCTATTATAGTGATATCATAGTACTGATTCAAATGATTCATGAATATGAAATTTGAATGGCATTTTAAATTTTTATGCATATTTTCATTATATTCCCATACTATTTTTTGTGAAAAAAAAAATACCTTCACAGTGATACTGAAACTATGAAATGTAAATAATTCAAGGTTAGATATTTGAGAGAATAACTTAATCATCCTCACTCCTGGCCCAGTACTTTTTTTTTTTTTTTTTCCTAAGTAAATGAACCACTTTCCTTTTCACTGCATTGAAAGCAGAAAATTCTTCCTGGTTATCCACTTTTACGAGTCTCTTGTTGAACTGCATCGACCCTGGCTATATCCCTTTTGATACTCATTAGTGAAGACCTAATAATAAAATATTCATTCACCTTATGTCTCCCAATTGCATAAAGAATCATAGCCCAACACTTTTCCAAGCCTTAGAAGACACTTCACAATCTAATCAGGTCAACCCCTCCACTGCTAGAATCTTCCACTTTTCATTCTGTACCTCCATTCTTGTTATACTGATCTTTTTTCCATTCTTCCTTTCCTTAAGCTTCCCTAATTGGTTTCTCTAGCTAATAATCAAAGGCCTTATCCAATGCACCCATAAGTGAATGAGATCTACTCTCAACTTTTCAAGTATCTACTGCAAAGGCTTTAAAAATTCTCACCAGTTGGCCATTATAAATATATATAATATTGGCCAGGCACGGTGGCTCATGCCTGTAATCCCAGCACTTAGGGAGGCTGATGTGGGTGGATCACTTGAGGTCAGGAGTTTGAGACCAGCCTGGCCAACATGGCAAAACCCTGTCTCTACTAAAACTACAAAAATTAGCTGACCGTGGTGGTGGGCACCTGTAGTCACAGCTACCCTGGAGGCTGAGGCAGGAGAATCGCTTGAACCCAGAAGGTGAAGGTTACAGTGAGCCAAGACCACACGACTGCACTCCAGCCTGGGTGACAGAGTAAGACTCTTCTCAAAAAAAAAATATATATATACACACACACACACGTACATATAATATTAATAAATGTTTAGTTTTTATATGAGTGCTTATTTATCAGCACAAATTATTTCTACAGTTAAATAATATTATAAAATATACTTATTCTTTAAACTACTTCCACATACTTCCAGCCAAAATCTAAAAGAACAAGTATAACCTCTGGCTCCCAATAATTATTACTAATTCTAAGAAATGATGTAATCCTTTCAAGGAAATTTCATATAAGACAAGAAATTATCTGAGGCATTTTGGTTTTTTATTTTTCATTGTTGGATATTTGCAGCTCTGATTAATTAGCGATATCTGGTTTCAAATACTTTGTTTGCCAATATACACTCTTCTCCTTCTCAGCAGAATATTTAGATAAGCATTTGGTCAAAATATTAAAGCTCACATTTCCTAGCCTCACATGAGGGACAGGGAGCATGTGACTAAATTCCAGTCAAGAGATGAAGAGTAATGCCCATGACCTCTGGCCATGTCCTTGAAAGGAAAGTATATTCTCCACCCTTCCCATTTTGTCCTTCCTGATTTGAATGAATACCTGGTGATGTGCCATCCCGATCTAGCAGGTGAGGGTAAGGCCCTTGAGAATTGCAGAGAAGATAGTATTAGTGCAGCCCTTGATGACTTGTAGGCAGAGACACTCAGACATTTGTGAGACCGATAAGCCGGTTTAGTATGCAAACTAAACCGGTCTTTCTCACATGTAGCTATATTTATATTGTAACCAATACAGATGGCTAATTCCTTATTAATTTCCACAGCATTTTTTCATGTGGTAAATTCAGGAAACAACTTCATTCTAATGTGATGATCTGTCTTTGTCAATACATTTCATTTTTGTGTTTCAGTGATTTGTTTAGTCATGCTCTTTCTACTTCTATATCCAATTTTGTTTCCCTTATCAGAGACAGCTTCTGTCATTAACCTATATGAATTTTGTGAAAATCATATACCACTATAGTTCTTAATATAAGCATTCAAAATGTTTCCTACCCACATTTCCATGTTTGTCTCTAGTATGTGGTTGATAACACATAGAATTATTCTGTCCAAAGTAACACTGAGAAATCTTCAACTCTTCCTTCTTATTTACCTTCACTCCAAGAAATGATGAAGAAATTAAAAGGTCAAAAAAAAAGCAAGATAAAAAATGCAAAGAAATTTGCAGATGGTACACTAGCATTTACATATATACTCTAGGGTCCTTTTGGTTTTATTTTCAAAAGCTGGGTAACTACTTGGAATATAAGTAAATTATGAAAGGTAATTCCTGAAGTGGTATAGTTTACCTTTTGGGAAAGGTCACAAAACCTCTTTGAGATTCTCAAGAAAGCCATGGAAGTTTTATCCCAAACAATGACCATATATATATATATAAATATATATATAACATATAATTCAATGAGATCACTTCACAGAGACTTCTAGAAGATTATATGTGAATTTCAGGGTAAAAACCTAAAGTTAATGTAAATATCTATATCATGTTCATATCTATGGCTATCTACTGATCTATTCCTGTTCTACATTTACTTTTTTCTGGATTTAAATATGTTTACTCTTTAACAAACTATTGTGTTCTCTAACCGATCTCAGTATGACTGATGATAAAAGTGATAATAACAACAATCACAGGAGCAGCTACTTGTATTGATGACCTACTATTGCCCTGGTACCAAGCGCTTACGGTCTCATTTAGTCTCCTAAATAAGTCACTTACATAGGTGATTTGCAAGTGGGATATCTGAAGCACAGAGAGTTTGTATCCCCCACAGAAAGTAACAGGGCCATTATTTGGCACTAATATTTTATAATACGGAGCCAGAACTCAAAATCACATTATTATATTGGAAAGAAATGAACCCTTACAAGTTAATTTCAATCCCAACAATGTTTTTTTAAATAGAAGAAAAATGTGCATGTCATAAAATGCACACCTTTTAAGTAAAAGGTTCAATAAGCTTTGACAAATGTGTAACCACCAACATAAACAAAATAATCATTTCTGTCACCCAAAAAAGTCATTTTCTTAGTTAACCCACCCCCCTCTGAAGGCAAGTATTATTCTGATATTCATCACATATTATTAGCTCTTCAGCTGCTCAAGAATGTCATAGAAATGAAATCGTTTACTATGTTCTCTTTGCATTTAGCTTCATTTATCTGATATATGTTTAAGATTCATCGATACAGTTGTGTGTATTAGTAGTTCATTCCTTTCTACTGTTGAGTAGCATTCCCTTAAATGAACATAGCACAATTCTTATTTGCCTCCCTCCTTTTAATAAACATTTGAGTCTCTTCTAGTTGGGTTTTAATAAATAGAGCTGCTATGAGTATTGAGTACAAGTCTGTAAGTGGACATGCTTTCATTATTTTAAAATAAATATTAGGAATATAATTTCTGGGTTACCAGCCAAATATCGGTTTAACTTTATAAAAGAATATTAAACATATTTCTAAAATAGCTATAGCATTTATACTCTCACCAGTAAAGTGAAAGAGTTTTGATCTGTGGACAACAATAATATTATTGGTTTCTTGTTATTGTTGCTTCTGTGGCTGTTCCTTGTAGTTTTCATTTTAGCCATTCTAGTGAGTATAACGTGGCATCTTATTATCATTTTATTTGGTAATTTATTACTTTTTGAAATGCTTATTTACTTTTTTTTAAATTGCATTTTAGGTTTTGGGGTACAAGTGAAGAACATGCAAGATTGTTGCATAGGTACACACATGGCAGTGTGATTTGCTGCCTTCCTCCCCATCACCTATATCTGGCATTTCTCCCCATGCTACCTCTCCCCAACTCCCCACCCCCTGCTGTCCCTCCCTATTTCCCCCCCAACAGACCCCAGTGTGTGATGCTCCCCCTCCCCTGTGTCCATGTGTTCTCATTGTTCAACACGCACCTATGAGTGAGAACATGCAGTATTTGACTTTCTGTTCTTGTGTCAGTTTGCTGAGAATGATTGTTTCCAGGTTCATCCATGTCCCTACAAAGGACACAAACTCATCATTTTTTATGTCTGCATAGTATTCCATGTTGTATATGTGCCACATTTTCCCTGTCCAGTCTATCATCGATGGGCATTTAGGTTGGTTCCAGGTCTTTGCTATTGTAAACAGTGCTGCAATGAACATTCATGTGCATGTGTCCTTATAGTAGAATGATTTATAATCCTTTGGATATATACCCAGTAATGGGATTGCTGCGTCAAATGGAATTTCTATTTCTGGGTCACTTATTTAATTTTTACATATTTTATTTTGTGAAATGTTCACAAGGTCTTCGACTTTACTTGTTTTTATTTTTGATTTGTAGGCATTTTTAAAATATAAAACATTACGGAGATGAGGATATATATTGTTTTCCTCCTAATTTGTGGCTTGCCTTTTTGAAAAGCAGAACTTTTAGTTTTGGCAAAGTTTATTTACTTTTTCTCTCTTTCTCTCTCTTCTCTCTTTCTTCTTTCCTTCTTTTTCTCTCTCTTTCTTTCTTTCTTCTTTCTTTTTTCAGCTAGGGTCTTAGTTTGTTACTCAGGCTAAAGTGGCATAATCATAGCTCATTGCAGCTTTAAACCCTTGGGCTCAAGTAATCCTCCTGCCTCAGCCTCTCGAGTAGGTGGCTCACATCTGTAGTTTTGTTTTAAATATTCTGCCCAACAAATTGTTTTAAATATTTTGTAGAGAAGGGGGTCTCACACTTTTGCCCAAGTGGTCTCGAACTCCTGAGCTCAAGTGATCTTTGTCCCTTGGCCTCTCAAGATGCTGGGATTACAGGCAAGAGCCATGACATCAGGACTATAAATTTTTCTTTTGTACTTTGTGCTATTTGCATCTTGAAAAGTTTTTGCTTACTCAAAGTCATGAATATATATGCTTATATATTTTTTCCTAAATCTTGATAGGTTTAACTCTTAAATTTAAATTATGACTCTGATTAATATTCATGTATGTTGAGAGGTAAGGATGAAGACTTATTTTTTTTAATATGTAAATTTACCATTGTTCAAGCAAGGTAGATTGAAAAGATTTTTCTAACCCTATTGGATTATCTTGGTGCCTTTGTAGCAAATCAGCTGGTATGTGTTTGTCTATTTCTGAATTCTCCTGTGGTGAATTAATCTTTTTTTCTTCCTTATGTCAATATGATACTCTTTTGATTACTCTAGATTGATGTTAAGTTTTCAAATCTGGTACTGTAAATCCTACAGAATGTTAATTCTTTTCAATATTGTTTTGGCTACTGGCTGTTCTAGCTAATTTCCATTTCCAGATACATTTCAGAATCAGCTTTATAATCTTTGCAAAGAAAATTCTGATGGAAGTTTGACTGGAGATTTCATTAAATCTACAGATTAATTTGGAGAGAATTGGGATAGCAATGCCTACTAGGGAGACTTCTAAGGTCTACTCATGTCTCATTCAGACACATAAGG
Source organism: Ateles fusciceps (assembly GCA_036589455.1). Classification (NCBI taxonomy): domain Eukaryota; kingdom Metazoa; phylum Chordata; class Mammalia; order Primates; family Atelidae; genus Ateles; species Ateles fusciceps. The sequence continues at coordinate 1,907,276 of JAZHEH010000299.1, forward strand.
CCCACATGGACAGTACACAGTGCCAGTCTATTTAGAAAGATTTAGATTAGGCAAAAACTTGGCAACAGGGTAGAATAAGGTGTTTCTGCTCAAAGCAGTACTGATATCCATCTGTTAGCCATCCAGGAATTTTCATCTTTGATCTACCAAGTGATGACAACTGAGGTGAAAAGGGACAAGGTCCCCACTGTGAATATAAGGTCTACCCTCTTTAGAAGCTCTATGCACACAGGAGCCAATCTCTCTTATAAAAACTTCACAGACAAAGTTTCCAGGGCTCCTGCAAAAGATATGCCAACATACAGAATTTGTTAACTAAGAAAAGCCCAAATTTAAGGCTTCCCACCAGGCATTTGTCGTACTTCCCAGGTAGATGCAAAAGGCTGATCTGGAGCCACATTTACCATATAGCTTATGTTTCATGTAGTTTTACATTTTCTTTGGAGAAGAGCTAGAAAAGGATTGTAAAAATCTAGTAATTGTGGCTTCTACAAAAGTTCCATTGTAATCAGATACCATACTCTGTTTTTAGATGAAATTCAGTTTCTCATGTCAAAGAAGAAAAATTTTGTTAAAGATGTACTCAAAGAAAAATTAGTAATATGCTTTTCAAACTGTGAATACATTCTACTTCTTCAGTTATTTACATTCTTTTAAATTCCTCTAATCAATGTTTTGAAATGTTTAGAGTAATAGTCATGTTCATATTTCAATTTATTACTAAATGTTTTATTAATTTGATGCTATTTCAAATGACACATTAAAAAACCTTACAAATGAGCAATTTCTTCATATAAGCCTCAAAATATACTATTGTGTTTAACTCTGAATTATAATTTAAAGAATATAAGAATAGAAAAAAGCAGAGAGGAATTTCTATTTGTCCATATACTTATATTTCTAAACTCCATTCCTTTCCATGGATCCAAATCATCATTAGGTATCATCCTCGTTATATTTATCAAATTCCATTTGTCATTTTTCAGTGTAGGTTTGTTGAGATTAATTCTTCTCACTTTCATATTTGTCAGTGTCTTCATTATATCTTTATTTTTGAAGGATATTCTCCATGGATATAGAAGTCTAGATTGGTGATTTTACCTTTACTTTTTGTTTCCCTCTCTTTTTTCTCCCTAATTTGGCATTTTAAGGATGTTTCATTACCTTATGGCTTTCATTGTTTCTCAGAAGTAGTCCAGAATTGTTTATTGTTGTTAACTCTTTTCATTTTATCTCTTTCCTTGCCTACTTTCAATAAGTCTCATTTGCATAGGTTTCTCCTAGTTTGACCATGCCTTAGATATGATTTTATTTTTATTACCCTGCCTGAGATTCATCTGGCTTCTTTGATCTAGAAGTTCTTGTTTTTCATCATTTTAAAGCATTTTGTCATTTATTTTAACATATTTTCTGTCCCTTTTATCTTTCCTACCCTTTAGGGAATCCAAGTATGTCATGCTACTTGATATTATCACACAGGTTTCTTTTTTTTAAGTTTTTGAATCAGTTTGGGTTTCAGTTGAGATTTCTGTTTACCTTTCCTCAAACTCACTGGTCAAAAGTTCTGTTACATCCAGTATGCCATTAATCCTATTCAATAAATATATGACATTAAATATTACATTTTTTAGCTCTAGATTTACATTTAGTCATTAAGTTTTTTTTACATCCCTATTAAAATTTGTGTCCCTTAATTCACTGTATAATTTCTTTCCCTATAAGTTCTTAAACATAGTTATTACAGCTATTTTTATGTCATTTAATGCCCATTCTAACATGTGCAGTATATCTTCATTTGCTTCTGTTGTTCCTTCACTTGTTTTTGGTCCAATTTTTCTCACTTGTTATGATGGATTTTTTTTATTGTCTACTGGAAATTATGAATGATATGTTGTCAAAGCTATCAAATCATTTATATTTTTTGAAGAGTGTTGTTTTGTTCTAGCAGTGGTGAAATAACAGGTTATCTTAATCTTGTGGGAGCTTAGTTCAGAGTTCATTTTACGCTTGGTTCTGAGCATATTAGTTCCAAGGCATGATATTACTTATGGAGTTTTAATTGTAAGATAAGGGGTTTACCAAATCCTTCTAACTTGGTAGGATTTGAGCTCTAAGCCCTGTCTTCAAAATAATGGACAGGTTGCTGAAATATCCACTGAGTCATTGAAGTCTTTCAGTTGTTGTTTTCTATTGAACTTTTTAGAATCTTGTCTCATACATTTTAGCAATCAGCATGTAATTTAAAAAGATTTTTGTTGCTCCATGTTCTAATAATAATATGATGAAGATGTGGTTACCACCAGTTGATTGGGTGAAGTATTAACAGTTTTACCAAGTAATCTGAGAAATGTTGACAGAGTTGTTCATAGCTGTACAATATGTCTGTGCTTTCAGCTAAGTGTTATTACATACAAGTCAAAAATTACAAAAAGTAAAAAGAGTATAAAATAAAAACATTACTGTAAGCTAAGGTAAACTTATGAGTGAAGAAAAAATAATTTTCATAAATTTAGTATAGCCTAAGATTTTACACCATTGTAGACTTTACAAACATTGTACTAAGTGTACAATGTTTGTAAAGTCTACAATGGTGTAAAATTGTACTAAGTGAACAATGTTTGTAAAATCTACAGTGGTGTAAAATCCTAGGCCTTCACATTCACTAACCACTCACCCACTGACTCATCCAGAGTAATTTCCAATCCTGAAACTCCAGATATGTTAAGTGCCCCATACAGGTGTACTTTTTTTTTTTTTAACATTTTTTATGTTATATTTTTGCTGTACCTTTCCTATGTTTAGATTTCTTTAGATACAAAAATACTTATCATTGTGTTTCCATTGCCTACCATCGTATTACAATTGCCTACAGTATTCAGTACAGTAACATGCAAAGCAGGTTTGTAGCCTAGGAGCAATGGAATGGGCTATACCATATAGCCTATAATAGGCATATCACCTAGGGGGGTTTGTAAGCACACAGTATGGTGTTCACACAATGATGAAACTGTCTAATGATGTGTCTCTTAGAACAAACGTATTCCCCCTCTTTAAGTGATATATGAATGTATTTGTGTTTACACTGACACGAAGGTAGAGCACATGACCTTAATCTAAGGCAATCAATGAACTACATTCTCCTGAGCATAGTGATTGGTTTAGAATGGGTTCATGTCCCATTCAGAACCAATTAGATGTAAGAAGCATTTTTATAGAAACTCTAGGAAAGTTTTATAAAAACTCTCTCATTATTGTAGGATTTTAACCCAGGAGCCTGAATAGTCTGGAACTGCTGGAACCATTTTGCCATCAGGAGATTGTCATCTTCCTGAGAATGAAGCCAACATACATGGGAGACAAAAGCCAATTTGAGCTAGGAAATCAGGTTCAAGGTGAAGTTTGATCCACTGGATCAAGCCTCACCCTTACCTATATTGTAGAAGACAGTAAATACTGTTTTACCTTAAGCCAATAGAGATTAGGTTACTGGTAGCTCTGCTAACAGTTGAATTTAGGTCAGAGCTTTGCAAATGGTGTATTATAGAACATACCATATATGAGTTGAAATACGTGCTTAAATCTTAATTTTTTAGCATTTAGAAGGGCTAGGAAAAGGCCACTGAAGCCCTTGGGCTGGTCTGTTGTAGCCACTAACAACCTCAAAATGTTAGCCCAGCGTGCCTTAGAATGATCATCACCTTCTATCTTTGCCATGGTATGAAAACATTTGGAAAGCATTCCCTTCAGCACACCACTTAATATTTCTGAACTGCGTTTTTATCATTTGAAAAACGAGAAAGCTATAATAGGTTACCTTTAAGGAATTTTTAATCTACATCCTTTTATGGCTCTACATTGTCAACTTTGGCTGAAGAATTACAATAACAAAGTTCAAAGCCATACTGTACAGCCAGGAGGGGAAATGGGCTATGGGCTATGTCAATACTGAAAGAAACAAATGGAAAGGCATAATTAACAAATGGAGAGACACTTAACGCACAACCCTGGAACACATCACAGGCACTAGAGATTATTTTGCATTAAAATAATCTTAAAATGGACTAGGTCTCTTCATCTGAAATCTGGGTGGTTTAACTTTAAGAAAATCTTAAATTCAAAACTCCACACATGCCACAATTGATAGAGAGATTGAGCCTGAAAGCCCTAATGATATTAAAGTCCTCATCACTTGACTGATACTCGTCAGTTTCAACATTTGCATTCCTATGTGCAACATAATTGTTCAAAGGCAATGCCATGCAGTCTATTGCATAAGACTAGGCATAGTTTGAATGTGGGCAAGCCAAATTTTTCAAAGCAAGATGCACTATACTGCAAGAGATCTTATACAACCTCTAGTCTAACCGTGCCAATTTGAAGATGAGAAAGACCATTCCAAATATGATTATTTTCTGATGAACCAAATGGGTTATTTTGCTACATTACACTGAACCACAGTCATCTAATTTAAGGTACATACCCTGTAAAATATCCCACATTATGAATCCATAGGCTCCCTGTGAGGTAAATAGCATGTGCTATTTCTCTGGACCATTTAACTTTAGCCAGTCATAGAATCATTATTTAAGTTGACATCTTTGTTTAATCTTGTCCTGATGCCTAGATATATCCTGCAGGGAATCAGATAAAAAGATCTGGCACAAAAAGGGGTTATAAGTTAACGGCTCAGTTGGTGGTAACAATGACTGTTCAGTTTCCTCAGAGATAAAGATGTTGTTTCCATCCATTTCATTGAAGCTATAAAAAAAGTTCTATAAGTAAAAACCAAGAATTTCAGCAGGGGATATATACAAAAAACAGATATAGCTGTGGTCCCTCTGTGCCAGCTATGCTGAGAAACTTGCTCCTGGGGCACGGTGACAGAACTGGGACCCTTGAAAGCTGGCAGATCTTTGAGATGTTTGATCAACCAACACACACATCTGTGCATAAATAGAAGCCTGGAGATGTGCCCTGGAAAGCTGGTTAGAGAAATCATGGGACATTGCTGGCAAACCTGAAGTATGCACCAACTTCCTAATTCTCCAATTTTTCATGCTGATAGGATATTGGAACGCCTTTGGAAATCAATGGTCAGCCTCTCTTCTGTTCACTTCTATACTCATTAGCCCATCCAAGCAGGTAGCCTGGTATTTAGCAGAGTATCTAACACAGAGTCATATATGATATATATTGATTTAATTTATGTAATACAAAACTAATAATATTTTGTTTAAATTAGACTTTTCCTGGTGTGACCTCAGAGTGATGAGATGGTCTTATTTTATATATGTTTTTAATTCCTAGTTTAAACTTTTAAAAAGTAAGTTCTATGGATAAAAAATAATGCCAATTATGAATATTATATTAATATGTGTAAAACATTCAAAGCAGGGTATGGCATGTACATAGCATTAACTATGATGATGATGATGATGCAGATAGTGACTACTACCACTACTACTGATCAGATGTTCGGAGTCCACATAGAAACCCTTATTCACGTTCCATACAGAAATTTAAATCAAATGCTTTTGGTCAAAGGAAGTCATGTTCTATGCACTGAATAAGGCTGCCTCAAATTTGAAGTCAAGCAAGGAGAGAATAACTTTCAAATAAACTTTGGCTAAGTCATATTTGAATTAATCCAGCAACCATATAAAGTCAATGCATGTCTTAACAATGGGGGCATGTTCCGGGTGCTGCATCACCAGGTGATTTTGTCAAACATCATAGAGTACAGTTACACAAACCTACACGGCATAGTCTATTACATACGTAGGGTATATGGTATAGCCTATTGCTTCTAGGCTACAAATCTGTACAGCATGTTACTGTCCTGAATATTGTAGGCAACTATAATACAGTGTAGGCATTTGTGTATTTAACATAGAAAACATATAGCAAGACTACAATATGATAATCTTATGGGACCATCATTGTACATGTGGTCTGCGGATGAGTGAAATATTGTTATGCTGCACAATACTCTATATTTGTGCTTATTTATGTGCCAGGCACTATGCTAAAAAACATGCTACCTTCATGTGGAAGAGGGGGGAGTAAAGGGATTGGCAGTCAGGAAAGAGATTGAAATCTTCCCAAAAAGCAATGGAAAAGAGAAACAGACGTTTAAATCCTATATCTGTATTAAAAGTGGGAGATGAATATTTCAGATTTGAAGACTGAGACATATGCCTCTTCTAACAAGTTAGATCTTTGATATATTGCCAATATTCAATTATATCTTAGCAGTTGTATAATTCTCTCATTCATATTTCAAATTACTCTGAACATATTACAAAAATAAAAACTATTTTAGAGGTCACAAACTGTAAGTCATTTGGCTAAATTTACTCCCAGTAGACATGTTTATTTGGTGTATTTTAAAATTAGGAGATTTCTGATTTAAAATAACAATAACAACAACTCCATATATCTAGATGCTTTAAAATGCTGCAAGATGTGGCAGTGTGATGCCCTCATTCTTGCATGACCACAATCAGCTGGAGAGAAATAGCAGTTGCTTTCTTTAGGAAAAGTTTGTGCTCTCCATGGTTTCAGAGTCCCTTAATTCACCTGTGAATGTGCATGCACTTAGTTCCTTTCACTTTGCAAATCACATGCTTAGCCCCTCGAGGCACTGGAGTGTATGACTTCTGCCCTAAACCGATAGAGTTCTAATATATTCCTACTTGATTATGATGTGCTCCAGAGATGATGAAGCTTAAGCTCAGGGACCCTCACTAGCACAACTCCATGCAAGCCCTGTACTTAATTTTATATTTTTATATTCTTTTTCAAGAAGCTTCACCATTGCACTGTGTGTTTCAGCCACACACCACCTAGATAGGCCTCTGTTTCTCCATCAGATTGCCGAATCAGAATGAAATTAAGCCACTGGGGGAGCGGGGGAACTGCACATGCTAAAAGATTACTGGTACTCCTTACTCATGCACATTTGATGGGATTCCACATGGGAAAATGAATATCGATTTTGTTGGACATTATCTCTAGAAGGGCATGGAGAATTAATTGATAAAATGATAGAGTCCTTTTACTCTTAGGATGTTTTTAAAATGCAGGGGAATGCTAGCAGCCAAAAGAAATTAAAAATATGATCAAAAGTTACAGCCAGACCACTTGGTATAGTGTATGATGCTCTGATTTCAGGACAAGGGCAGAACTAACGTATACATCAAAGCCTTGATAGGAAAACTCTGATGCTGAAAGAAGGAGTGGAGGCCTGAACTCTTAAGCTTCTTGTTTCCAGATGTCTGCTTTCCGAAAACCAGTTAATCAAACAGTATTTTTGAGAGGCTTCAGAAAAATTCCTCAGATCAAAAATGTCCCCCTCTAGGCCTTCAATAGACTGGATGGTGCCTACCCACACCGAGGAGAGCAATCTGCTTTACTGAGCCTACCAATCCAAATGCTAATCTCATCCAGAAACATTCACAGACACACTGAGAAATAATATTCAATCTAGGCACTCCCTGGCCAGTCACACAAAACTGACTCTCACAGCTGGGTACGGTGCTACATACCCATTTTATCTCCATTGTCAGTCCATAAAGTAGGTAGGATTAGTCATATTTTATAGATGAGCAAACTATGACATCAAGGAGAGCAACTTCCCAAGCCTCCTGGATAGTGACTGATAAGGCCAGCTCTGTCTTTCTCCAAAACCCATGGTGCTTTTACTACATCACATTTGGACTCTGCATTAGAAATGTGGATGTGACACCGTGTAATTCCAGCACTTTGGGAGGCTAAGATGAGTGAATCTGCTGAACCCAGGAGTTGGAGACCAGCCTGGGCAATATGGTGAAACACCATCTCCACCAAAAAATACAAAATCTAGCTGCAGATGGTGGCACATGCGTGTAGTCTCAGTCATGCAGGAGGTTGTAGAGGGAAGATCACTTGAGCCCGGGGAGGTCAGGGCTGCAGGCTTCAGTGAGCCATGATTGCATCATGGTTTTCCAGCCTGGGTTACAGAGACCCTGTCTCAAAAAAAAAAAAAAGAAAGAAAGAAAATGAGAAGAAAAAAGAAAAAGAAAAAGGAAAGGGAAAAGGAAAAAAAGGAGAGAGAGGGGAGGGGAGGGGAGGGGAGGGGAGGGGAGGGGAGGGGGAGGGGAGGGGAGGGAGGGAAGGGAAGGGAAGGGAAGGGAAGGGAAGGGAAGGGAAGGGAAGGGAAGGGAAGGGAAGGGAAGGGAAGGGAAGGGAAGGGGAAGGGAAGGGAAGGGAAGGGAAGGGAAGGGAAAGGTGGATATTTGTTGTGAGGGATCAGGGAGAAGGGGAGTATGAGCAATGCTGGCCAAAGTCCTGTCTTACTTTTGAATTTGTTAAGTGGCTTTAGGCAATCCCTTTAACAAAGATTTATTGAGTTTCTTTTGTATGCTAAGCCTGAGGACACAGCCATGAAAGGAGAAAAGGTCCTCATCCTAAAAAAGTTAACATGTTAGTGGCAATAGACAAAAAAAAAAAAAAAAAAATTATTAAAAAACATGAGAACTGATATGAAGAAAATAAAACAGTGGGGAATGATGGAAAATAGCTTTCTAGGATCAATTTTAGACAGAGTATCCTTCTCTGAAAAGGTAGATTCGGCCTTGTCCTGAGTAACTGGAAGCAACAGCCTGGCAAGGATCTGGCAAAAGAAAATGCCATGCAGAGCAGAAGCAAATGTGATGAACCTAAAACAGAAATAACTGAAGAATAGCAATCAATCAGTGTGGCCTGAGCTTGTTGGACAGGGGTGAAGAGTTGGAGTTGATGCAGGAGAGGACAACAAGGAGTTTGGATAAGATCAGAGTTGCAATGAGAAGTGCTATTTAGAATGGTCCTCATGTAAGCTGAAGAGTACTGTTGCTGATATAATTTTGAGTCAATCCTATCATGCATGCAGTATATCCCTTACTGCTATGGGCTTTGACTTTAAAGGGAAACATAGGGTTTGCTCTTCTTACTACCATCTGGAATGAGCCCAAATGCAAGGGATATGAAAAATAATGATTATTCACTAGCTATTCTGTAGGATTTCCAGGAACACCTAATAGAAGAACTGCTTAAAGGGGATTCTCAAGGCAACTGCTAAAATTCAACATCAGAAAGAATAGAGGTAAGAGAAATGGAAAAAGGGAAAGAACATGAACTTTTGACTTGTGCTCAAATTCTGGCACTGCCACAGTGATAAAGTGATTTGCTAGCAGGCACCTCTTCTGAGCTTCAATTTTCTTACCTGTGAATGGAGATAAGAAATTGCCCCTGAAATTTGCTAAGGACAAAATGGGTTTACATAGATACAAGCACTGATGACAGGGTTGTACAGACAGAATTATTTAGTATTAATAATTTATTTCCTTTTTTTCAATAACCACATCAGTATACAGGATGACTGAGAAAAAGCGAGTAAATAAAAGGAAGAGTCCCTCCTATATCTGAGACCCATTGCTGCATAACAAATGACCCCAAACTCAATGGTGTGAAACCATATGCATTTACTGTTGCTCAGGAATCTGTGGGTGGTTTTGCTGGTCTGAACCAGGTTTCGTTGATTTTTTAGGGTTGAAGCCTATGTCTGTGGTCAGCAGGCACGGAGGCTGGGGGCTGGATGTTCTGGAAAAGATATCACTCGCATATCTTGTGATTGGATGGCTCTTGGCTGTGGTGAAGGTACTAGCTTGGCCCTGGATCACTTATCATGTACCTGTTAGCCTAAGCTTGGTGTTTTGGGCAGGATTCAAAGACAGAAAGTAAAGAGGGCAAGATCACTTGAGAGTTAGATTGGAAATTGGCCTATTGTCTACTTCCACCACATTCTATTGGCCTGGTAAGTCACAAGGCCAGCCCACATTCACACACTAGGGAAAAAACTCCATCTTTTGATGGGAGGAGCTGTCAAGTCACATTGCATAGGGCATGGATATAGGAAAGTATACAAAATTAGGACCATAACCAATCTACTACTTCCCTTTTCTAAAACCTAGGAGAAAACAGTAACTTTTTTTCAGGCTTGTGATAAAGATAAAATAAGACAAAGCACTACAAAGATTTAGAATACTGTTTGGCACACCCTAGGCATCAGGCAAATGTTAATGTCTACTATGGTTCGAATATACGTTTCCCTCAAACATTCATGTTGAAACTTAACCCTCAATGCAATAGTGTTAATAGATGAGGTTTTTAGGGAATGATCAGCTCATGAGGTCTCTGCTTTATAAATGGTATTAGCACCCTTATAAAAGGACTTGAGGAGGAAGGCAATTAGTCTCCTTGCCCCTTCTACCATGTGAGGATGCAGCAAGAGGGCACCATCTTGGAAGTGGATAGCAACTCCCACCAGATGCAGAATCTGGAGGCAACTTGATCTTGGACTTAGCCTCCAGAACTGTGAGAAATAAATGCCTTGCTGTTCATAAATTACCCAATCTAAGGTATTTTGTTATAGCAGTAGGAACAAACTAAGACAGTACCTTTGCTGTATTGATCTACTGTATGTACTATCATTTAAGCAAACATTTTTTTCAAAGTTTATTTTATTTATCTCATAAGAAAAGTGAAAAATAGACTTAATTCTGGGTATAGAAAAAATTACATGTATGTTATGTTCTTCACATCTCATTTAGAAATGATGAATATTATCCATGTAGGCAGCTCAAAAATAGGATGTGTTTCCATTGTGAGTTGAATGCATTTGCATCTTTTCTGCAATGTGTTAAATAGACAGGCAAGATATAAATGTATGATGAGGAATATGCTGCCACTCTGTAAAGAATCTCCTTGGTGGCTTAGATCAAATTGTCAGGAGGTGTTGGGGTAACTGCTCTATCATAGCTCCTTAAAGGGTGGAGACAATGCCCAATTAACATGTTAGCATAATGGGGAACTTAGGGGTGCTTATCAATACCACAGAAAATTCTTTATTGGTGGTGGCCAAGTAACTAAGAGAAACAGATCTTTGCAGAGATGCTTAAGAAGTGAAAGACTCACCCATGTATGGAATATGCTGTACCAAATACAAGGAATGACTTGGCATATGTACCAAGGGCTGAAAAATGCTATTTACAGCAGCAGAAAATTGCAGAGGCACAATGCATGAAAGGCTCTGTACAAACACTCAGGACATCCACATGGAAATGCAAAGGAAGGGACACAGTGGCAGATCCTGCACTTTACTGTCTAGTTGATATGTAATAACTAGTAATAACATAGGTTTAATGTGAAAAGCTCTAAAACTTGGTTTCTAACTTTAAGACTGGTAGTTTACCTTTTGATTCTGATGAAGGAGATGCTTGGATAATAATTAGGTATCAAAAGGGATCTACAGAGGTGTGACAAACATAAATTTTATAAAGAGTTAAGTTTCAGTACAGGCAAGGAAATGACAGATGAACATTATTTTGCAGAAGTCTGTTGTAAAATGGGTCAAAGAAAATAACTATAATGAGTTTAATGAAGGACTCTTTGATCTGGCACCTTTCAAGAGTATTAAATAGACAAAACAGAATCGCTAATGGAGAGCATATTCTGGAAAGATATCAAGAATCTTTTTCATATCTTGACTGTTACATTAACAAATTATCTCTCCATAACAGTTTTTTTTGCAATTAAGTCCTTTTTCTAAAACTAATGATCACTCTCTCAAAATATAAACAAATAATGTCTTTTGGGTGTTGCCAGAAAAATATGTGAAAAAATTCAAATTTTATTTTCTGAAACCATTTAATCATGCAGTATGACTTCTGGAACCACTTCTTATGTAAGATAAATGATACATATGCTATCAACAAATATTTGTGGAATGGAGATTTTATTGATGTTATTTTATAGACTAGATCCAGGGCTAAGTAATTCATAAGCATTATCTTATTACAACCACACATTTCTATGAGGCAGACACTTTATTACTGGTTAGGAATCAGAGGTGCAGAGAGGCAAGTAACTTGACAGAAGTCACAGTGCTAGTTAGTAGAAACAATGCAATGAGAATCCACATCTGTGAATTAACCACTATCTTCCTTTGCCTAATTGAGTCTAATAATTAACACTAAAGAGACAGGAACATGTTTTCCAGTGAACCTCAGAAACTACGTTAAAAGGTCAAATTTTGTTTTTAACTCCAAAAGTCACCTTATTTTTTAAGCATTTTATTAAAACATTGTTTCTGGGTAAATATGAAACATAATTTTGTTTTCTTAAATCCTATTACAATTCCTTGAGCATTCCTTTTTTGGCTATTATAAAGATTTACATTTTATTCATCTAAAGCTATATTAAAAACATTAAAGTGTAGGGCAATAAAATTAGGACCAATAAGTAGCAGTTACGGGAAATTTTTAATGTTCTAAACTATTTAAAAATTCCATGAACTGCTTTAGATATAATAAGTTGCTCATTATGGGATGTATTCAAGAAAAGCCTAGGTTGCCACTCTGAAATAATGCTTTAGATTAGAGGTCTTAAAGTAAAAGTTGGGGTGGGATGGATCAGGTGTCCTCTTTCCAGCCTGGACATTCCATGGGGATCCAAAAATTGGGCTACCTTATTTGCAGTTTGGAGTCATTTTGTAAAATAAAAATTTTTACCTGTTCAAAAGTCACACTCTGTGCAAACTAAATAGAACAGTTCTAGTCATCTGACACTTTTCTTCACTCAAACAAGGTGTCTTGCACAGAGCAGGTATTGAATAAATGACTATTTCTACATTAGTTACAGTTGGTACAATTACCAAAAACCCATATAGTCTTTCAAAATAGCTTTTATAGACTTTTGTTATCTCTCAGATTAAATAACCTGCAAGGCTTTAAGAAATCTCAAAGTTACAATAGCTGGTACAATCTGATACCATAGTCATAACTTTGTATGATTCAAACCAATCTCTGCATTCTTATCCCTTTATTTTCAACCAATTACAGCAGTAGTTACTTGCCACTCTATTAGAGGATTAGTCACTGATATTTAATCAGTAAAAGGATCATAATTAATCAAAATGCCCATTTAGAAAACCATACCAGTGATCAAGAAGACTTTTTAGCCTTCTGACAAATCTTATCTTGGAACACTGCAATAAGCAGATTACATAAATTGGGCTTCCTCTATTCAAAATGTAATTCTGTAATTTCAATTACAGAGTTGCCCAGAATTCTAAACTAGGACATATATATTCTATTCTCTTTTCAAGAACATATAATCAGTTTTTGAAGTTAAGAAAAAAATCCTTTGATATAATCGTCCAAATCAAAACTTGGTAATAGCTTTAAATGTATTTAACACAAAGAACTATTTTAATACCACTCTTCATATAGTCATGCAAATTTTAAAAAGTCTGTATTCAGATGAGCTCTCTATTAACTAAACATTCCCTTCAGGGCACCCATAAGTACCCATATGTCTACATTTCATTAACGTCTAAAGATTCACAGAAAGAAGTCATCTGGAAGAAGTCCTAAGAAGACTATGTTAGTAGACCTAAAAGTTCATCTTAAGCAACCCTAAACTGAGTGCATCAGATTGGAGTTAGAATCTTAGCTCTGCTACTTACCAGTTCTTTAAACTTCATCTACAAAATATTGCTAATGAAAATAACTATTGCAATCACGCTATTGAATCAACAAGTTAAATTAAAGCTTGTAAAGCGCTAGACACAGTGCTTGACACGTAATAATGTACCTAAATGTGAAATAGCTTTTCATGAAAAACTCGAGTCCTGTCTCTCAGAAGTTCAAAATGATGCTGATTGACTTGCATCCCTTTCATACAAACTGACTTTAAGAAACAGTTTCCCCTGTCACATTTCTCCCTATCGTCTGATACTTCAGCCCATCTTCTCTCACTTCAATCTAGATTTTTCTACCTTGATCTGATCCAGAAGGGAGCCTTTGATGGGCAAAATGGAATATAAATGCTTAGGGTCTTGCCTGCTCTTCCTGGTATCTCAACTCCCATGACAACAGTCTCACTCCCACTTTGAAACATTGACCTATGTTTTGTCAAAAGTTAATCTATATTTTGATTCAATATAGAGCCAACACAGTGAATTCAACTTTTTTTTTTTTAACAAGATCTGAATGAGTCAAAAAATGTTGAAAGAGACTTCACCCATATACACAGGACAGAGCTGTTTCAGGCCCCTAGCATGTATGTGTGCTATTTCTCTCACTTGTAATAATTCTTCTCATCATTTGTCAAAACTCTTACTAATTCATCAAAAGTCATCTCAGATATAACTGTATCTAGGAAATCTTTCATTTCCTGCTTCTCCACCAGGAATTAATCACTTATTTTAATGTCCTTCTCAATCATCTGTGTACTTCTGTTCGGCACACTGCTGTAGTTATCTGTTGACGTCTCTCTCCCTCAGCAGCTGGAATGGGATTCTTTTGTAACCCCAGCACCTAGGACAGTGCCCAACATAAACTGGGTCTGGATAAATGTTGAAATGAAACACTGACCAGCTGGAGGGCAGTAAGGGGACATCTTTTGCTGGACTGCCTAAATTTTAAACTCAACTCTGCCTCTTCCCAATTTAGAGACTGGACAATCACCTAAACACGAAATGCCTTAGTTTTCTCATGTGTCCATGTATGGGCAATCTTACCCATCTCATAGAGATGTGAGAATTAACTAAATCAGTGCATGCAAAGTCCTTTGATCAATGTCTCACACATCATGAGGCAGCAAATGACAGCCATTATGATATTGTTGTTACTGTTAAAGTGATTTTCCTTCACATAACTGTCAAGTCATAGTTCAAGAACATTCTAGCAGAGATGCTTTTGTTGGTTAGCTTTGAGACTTGACCAATATGGATAGTGTTTCTGGAGATTATATATATATGCTCCAAACTTTAAAAATAATGATTTCAGATAAAATATTTTAGTATGCCATATGTTCATATGTTGGAGATGGCCAATTTGATTAAATTTCAAAGAAACATTTAAATGCCAACATCTCACTATTGAAGACACTTTTTGATTGGGTACTGAGTTTATTCAAATCATCTTTGTAAGGCACATGTCTTTGGTTGGGTTATGTGTGTAACAGAAAAACTTCAATTGAAGTCCAGGAATCACCATCTCACATGTCAAATGCCTAATTCAGTGTTCATAGCTCAATCCCAGAAACTTCCAAGAGAGGGGTAACACCTGAACTATTTTTATGCAGTTCTGCTAGACGGAGCCCTCTTCTCTTTCTCTGGCTGCCTCTCTACCACCAAATTCCTTCCCCATAATACAAACACACACACACACACAATTATAGCTCCAAATGTAACCCTATTGGGTATGTGGTTTTTCAGTGCTCCTGTGAAGAAGTAGATGGATGAGTGAGTATGAGTGCTGTTTCTAGTGGGCCAATTGAGACGATAATGACTTATAACATTATCTTCCCCCACAACCCTCCAAGAAACATAAATATACTAAAAGGGTTTTACATAATAGCTGCTTCCCAGAATTACTCCTACCTTCACAACCCTAGTTCACTCCATTATTTCTTCCCTGAGGCACGCTTAATGCTGTTTGCAAAAATGTCTTAACACATCAGATTTTAAGTCTTTCCAGATCATGGTCAATTCACAATTCACAAATGCTCCTCACAAGAAAATTCATTCTTATATACACAAAATCTCTTTGAAAGCTGCCTTAAACCACTGACCCATACCCAACTTCTAATCTATGCCCTAGTTTCTCCTTACTTTTTACTGTTCTCTTTGACTTCCAAGCAATCTTAGACATTAGCAAGAGAAGAATTGAGGTTATACTACATGCTTCTTTCTTTCAAATAATAAACCTTCACTCAGAGCTAAAAACTAAGAAACAGTTATGGGTACATTCCTTATCAGATGTCCAGTATTCAAGGCACTTTCTACTCAAAAGTATTCCGCAGTTCCTTGACACATGGGATGAAAACCCAGCAGTATGTGACCGTATTGCCCTTGAGATTCATACTCCTACTAAACAATAAGGTTTTGATGCCTAGTATATTAGAGTTTTCAACTCCTTCCAAGTGTTGGGTATACAGTTTTGTCTGTTTCTATTCTAAAATGGTTATAAATATAAATGTATTTATTTCACTATTAATCTGTTTGAGTAGGTAATTTCTTTCTGATATAAGAGTTCAATTAGAAGATGGAAGACTGCTGATCCATAAAGTCTGGAAACATAAGAAAAAACTCAACACCTCTCAGTGAGAAAAAAAAATGTGTCTAGGGTGAGCAGCATTGGGGAAGGAAAACAGCTCATTTGTTTTCTGTCTCTCTTACCATTGTTTTCTTCTCCAGAGAGTATTTCCCACTGAAATCCACTTACTCTTCAATTATTCTTACAGAATAGTTAAACTGCCTCAATGTTTGCCAAACTCCTGTTGAGCCTTCTAAACAAATAATGGATAAATGACTGGTATCTTTATATGTGGATGAGAGGTAATTTAACATAATACTTACAAAATGCTTGGGTTTGAGGCCCACTTCTGCTACTTCTAGGTAAGGCATTGGGCCTGTTACTTAACTCTCTGTGCCTCATCTTCCTCAGCTAAAATGAGGAATAATAAAAGAGCCTCATAGGATCATTTTGGGGATTAAATGAATTAATATGTGGAAATAATTTGGTGCTTGTTAAATGGTAAATCCTCAACAGTTTATCTAATAAATAAAAATATTTCTACAGATTATTTTGTTTCTGTTTCTTCTGTCTGTTTTATTGTCATGAATGTTAACACTGAAAATGTTAACTGTAAAGTTAACCCATTAAATACCTCTACCTGACCCCTCAACTTAATAGCCAGCATTAAGAAGACTAAATGACCCCTTCCAATTGGTCATATAGTTGACCAATGGACATTAGAAATAAGCACTGAAATCTACTAATTTCACTTTATGATTCTTTCCACTTTGTGATAATATGAGTTCTTCAAAGAAAAAGCTTCATATTTTCATTTGTTTAAGAATACATACTCACTACTATGTCAACATTTCTCAAGTTATTTAATAAAACAATTAATGCTTTACCCAATCAACTGGTAGTTGAGCACATCTTCATCACATCATTATCAAAGCTATTATTCTTTCCCATTTTAGATACCTAAAATGTAGGAACCAATTATATCCACAACAAAAAAGCAAATTTAATAAATGGTGTTGGGAAAACTGGCTAGCCACGTGCAGAAAGCAGAAACTGGACCCCTTCCTGACACCTTACACTAAAATTAACTCCACATGGATTAAAGACTTAAACATAAGATCTAACACCATAAAAACCCTAGAAGAAAACCTAGGCAAAACCATCCAGGACATAGGCATAGGCAAGGACTTCATGACTAAAATACCAAAGCAATGGCAACAAAAGTCAAAATAGACAAATGGGACCTAATTAAACTCCAGAGCTTCCATACAGCAAAAGAAACAATCATTAGAGTGAACCAGCACCCAACAGAATGGGAAAAAGGTTTTGCAATCTACCTATCTGACAAAGGGCTAATATCCAGAATTTACAAATAACTAAAACATATTTAAAAGAAAAAAACAAACCCATTCAAAAGTGGGCAAAGGACATGAATAGACACTTTTCAAAAGAAGACATATATGAAGCCAACAAACATATGAAAAAATGCTCATCATCACTGGTCATTAGAGAAATGCATATCAAAACCACATTGAGGTACCATCTCACACCAGTTAGAATGGTAATCATTAAAAAATCTGGAGACAACAGATGCTGGAGAGGATGTGGAGAAGTAGAAACTTTTACACTATTGGTGGTTGTGTAAATTAGTTCTACTATTGTGGAAGACAGTTTGGTGATTCCTGAAGGACCTACAAATAGAATTTGACCCGGGTCAAATTCAATTTGACCCAGCAATCCCATTACTGGGTATATATCCAAAGGATTATAAATTGTTCTATTATAAAGACACATACACACGTATGTTCATTGCGGCACTGTTTACAATAGCAAAGACCTGGAACCAACCCAAATGCCCATCGATGATAGATTGGACAAGGAAAATGTGGCACATATATACCATGGAATACCATGCAGCCATAAAAAATGATGAGTTTGTGTCCTTTGTAGGGACATGGATGAACCTGGAAACCATCATTCTCAGCAAACTGACACAAGAACAGAAAATCAAACACCAAACACTGCATGTTCTCACTCATAGGCGGGCGTTGAACAATAAGAACACATGGACACAGGGAGGGGAGCATCACACACTGGGGTCTGTTGTGGGGGGAGTAGGGGAGGAACAGTGAGGGGCAGGGAGGTTGGGGAGGGATAACATGGGGGAGAAATGCCAGATATAGGTGACGGGGGGAATGGAGGCAGCAAACCACATTGCCATGTATGTACCTACACAACAATCCTGTATGATCTGTGCATGTACCCCAGAACCTAAAGTGCAATAAAATATATATTTTTAAAAAAGGAAATACTAGTAATGTGCCTAATATCACAAATCAGGTAGTAGACCTATGATTAAAACTCATAAAACTTGATTCCAAATTTCATGAATCTGTACCTAATCTTATAGTAGAGTCTCTTATGAAAGAGACTCTTATTCTGAGTAGGACTGTTACAGAAGGTAACCCCACAATTCTTTTTACCCACATACAAGGGACATAAACATGATCCAAGCAAGAGTCATTAATTCTTTCTCTAGAATGTGATTTTTCATTCAAACAATAAAAGATCTGGAACAGATTCTCAAAGATTCCTTAAGCAAGGACCCAAGAGCATCTTCTTCTTGGATTTCTGAAGATGTTGTCTTCTGAAATTCCTGAATCCTGTTTCTTCACCTGTTTTATCAGATTTTTTTCCAATCCTTTATTCTTCCAATTTGATTTGTATTAATGCTATCCAGAATTGATATCTATTTCTTACTACCAATTAACAATAGCTGAAATATAAATGGTCATTTACTTTAAACATATCTGTACTGAAAATGTGTTATTTTATTTAATGATGCAATGCCTGGCTTTGCCCATTGCCTTATGACATCAGCACTTCCCCTTATCCATTCCCAGTTCAAGTGCCTCCATTTGGATTCACATCACCCACAGGTCTGAGAGGTGGGCAATCCTAGCAGGAATCTCCCCTCACCAGATTTATAGGCTCAGCAATGGATATGTATATGACATACGTTGATAACATTAGAACTAATCACAGATATTTTATTGGAACCGATCAAAAAGAAAGAACTTTCTAGTCATATTCAGAGAGAAGAGTACCTGAATGAAAACCATTTATAATTAAAGTAGACATAAGACACTGGAAGATACCTAATTCTGACAATGTTTGGGCCCAGGGACCCAACTATCCCTAACCTAGGAACTACTCCTGGAATTACAATAACCCAAGCCTTTATGTTGCCTTTCTCTCCCTTTTTTATAAGTATATTCCTGTCACTTGCAGCCAGAGAAATCTTAATCAATATAATACCCAGTGAAACTCCTCTCACAATTTGGTTCTAGTGCTAACCAACATGTTAGCAGATAATGCTGCCCCTTTATATTTTTTAAGGATAACTATATTTTTTAATAAAACACTTTCCATTTATTGATTTATTATTGGTTTTTATGATGATAAGTACTTTATGTTTACCATTTCATTTTAACAGGAGTAACAGCCAAATGAGGTAGGTAGTGTTTCTATTTCTATTTTGCAGATGAATAAAAAGAAAATGGTCAAGTATCTGTGCAAAGATATACAGGAAAAAGTAGGCATGAGATATAATACTAGGTCTCTGTGAACTCATTGTTGCTACCTTCTATGGAGCAATATGGCAAATAAACTGAAATAAAAATGTTAAAAATAGTGGGGTAGGGTAGACACTCTCAAGGCAACAGTTACTCTAGTATCTGCTAGACCTCTCATAAACATATCATATACAGATGCCAAATTCTTCTAAAATAAATTGTCCTTTATTTTTTAAATGCCTAAATTATGAACCTCTTGCAATTTGCCATTGATTAATATAAATGATGAAATCACAAATGGTCAAAGGTAATCCAAAAAGAAATTATATCTACTATAGGAAATGGTTACTGTATTACATTCAAGTAAGACTTCTACAGTTTAACAGGCTGAATGTTGCAGGAGAGGTACCTTAATTATATAATTTAAATAAAAATTGCAACCAGGTATTCCAGCTGAATTCTATTTTCTTCTAGTCTCTGGATGATTTTTTTAACCTCCAGTAAGTATTAGCAAAATCAAAATTTCCTTGGAAATGCCTTTTGAATACGCTTACTTGTAAAGTGACATTTATTTATGGGAGCAAATCAGAGCAATGCCACTCTTAGGTTTTGTATGGTTCGAATCTGAAACAAATGTTTATAACGAAAAAATAAAAACCCTTAAAATAGAGTTTTATTTTTATGCAAATTTCCCAGGAGCTGACTATGTCGTGTAACACAGCATGAGTATGTTCAAAATAACCAAGTAGATAAATGGGAAATGCAATTAAATGGAAGAAAGAATAGGGAAGGAAGCTCGATGTAAGCAATTTCAAAAGGGAGATTTAGAAGATAATTTTCTCATTATCTTCCGTGGTGGACACTCCTAAGGTGGCCCAATAAGTCCCACCATAGTATAATCCCTTCCTATTGTGTCCAGGAAGATCATGTGACTTGCTTGTAACCAATAGAATGTGGCAGTTAATGTGATGTCATTCCTATGATGGTGTTATTTTATACAGCACTCTATCTTTGACTGGAGTTAGAGACTCTTTTGCTGGCCTTAAGAAGCAAACACCACTGGGAAGATATGATAGGGAACTGTCAGGGCCTCTAGGTCCTACAGAAACTCCAACCAACATCCAGAAAAAAGCAAGAGCCCTGAGTCACACAGTCACAGGAAATAAATTTTGCCAGCAACCTGAACGAGCCTGAAAGTGAATTCTTCCTCAAATCGCAGATAAGATCCCAGCCCAGGCTGACACGATGACAGCAAACTTGCAGTTTTGCCTAGAATTCTGACCTGTAACTGTTAGATAATAAATACGTGTTGTTTTAAGTTGCTAAATGTGCAGTGATTTGTTACACAGCAATAGAAACTGAATAGACCTTCTGCTCTAAAATTCATGTTCTGCTATATACTTGATGAGACTTAGGACCTATCAGAGAGTAGACATATAGTAAATATTAACTGACTAAAATAAATGAAAATTATTTTTTATAAAGACAGAGTTGTGAATACTCCCTTACCAATAAAAGGAACTAATATTCTTTACTTCATAGAAGACCATGATTATCTGAGGATATGATATAAAAATTTCTAACTGGTCACAACTAGTTTTGTTTTTCTCATAAAAATCCAGATAAAAAGTCATTACAAGTACATTATTCAATGAGGTTGATATTCCAGGTACCATTTGCACACTAGCATTTGAATTTCAAAGATTCAGAATCTTCCCCCTGAAATAGTTTAGGGGACATGACTAACTTGTAATTGAAAGACAAAATATATGTATTAACTTTTTTAAAATATTATACTTTTACTTAATATACAAGCAAACTCATAACACCTGATAAAAATAATTACCTTGGCAACTTGGAGATGCCTATTTCTAAGTAATTTAATTCATTTAATATATTAAAGAAATTATACGTTAATTTAGAAAGTGTATGTTAATTTCTATAATATTGTCCATAAAAATGTTTATGTATCATATATAATTTCTTATATCTATTTCTTAAAATGCCAAAGAAATTATTTGTTTTTAATATTTATATAAATATATTTATAATTATATAAATAATTTATTTAATATTTCAAGAAATTTCAGATATAACTATCTATATTTATTATAAGTATATAATTTCTTTAATTTTTTAAATAAATTATAGATATAAGAATTTGCATATATAATAAATTGTATATTATAACCCAATGCTGCTAAGTTTTAGGTGAAAATGATACAGTCACATTTTGTTGAAAACATTGTAAATTGGTATCAGTCTTTCAAAAAGCAATTTGAAAAGTATGAGTGAAGGATAATGAAGTTAAGTCCATAATCTACAATGCATTAATCCTACTCCTTCTAAGAACAGATATAATTTTTTAAAAGTCAGGAGATACTAAAAGTAAGACATATATTTCAATATCCTCTGTAACATCAAAGAGAGTAAACAATCAAAATGGAGTCAGCAAGGAGATAGTTTAGTATATTATGAGGCACAAACTAAATATTAAATAGCTACAAAACTAGAGCTGTAAAAACTAAAGAAAACTATTAACAACTCTTACTATCAAAAATATGAAAATACACAAGGCACAGCACAAGGGTACATGCAGCACAAGGAAAACTCTTGGTCATGGAATTCATGAAATGCTTCATATAGGGGGTGGGCAGTGCCTTAGGTGCACGTGTCTAACATTTTGTATGACTTTGTACCCCACCCACTACACATGGCCCATCACACACACATCCACCATTCTGTCAGTCTTTACCAACATGATCAAAATACCGTAAAGAAACAGGACACTCTCCATAATTTCTTGAAATTAAAGCATATGCCATGTTTATTCCCAAAGTTTAAGATATTTTTCTATGAGTAGTATTTTGGAGGATTAATTTGAAGGAATACAATTTTCTCAGTGAACACCATCCACTATGCTTTTCACTTCTCTTACATTTCTTAAATAGGACATAAAACATGGGTCAGCAGTTAGAAGTGGCATCTACAAGGACCACAACTATGGAGCTGTGTTTTATACTAGAACAACAGCAATAAGGTTTGGACCTGTGTCCCCACCCACATCTCATGTTCAATTGTAATCCCTGATGTTGAAAGTGGGGCCTATGGGAGGTGATTGAATCCTGGGGGTGGTTTCTCATGAATGGGTTAGCACCATCCCCCTTTGATACTATGATAATGAGCAAGTTCTCATGAAATCTGGTTGTCTAAAAGAGTATAGTACCTCCCCTCCTCTCTCTTTTTCTTACTCTGGCCATGTGATACATGTGCTCCTCCCTTCCCTTCAGCCATGATTGTACGTTTCCTGAGGCTTCCCCAGAAATGAGCAGATTCTGCCATGCTTCCTGGGCAGCCTGCAGAACTGTGAGTCAAATAAACCTTTTTCTTTACAAATTACCAGGTGTCCTGTATTTCTTTATAGCAGTGTGACAATGGACTAATATGAAGTTGGATATAGCTTCTCTAGGATGATTAACGGCAAGAAAGACACCAGAGAGACTTCCAATAGATAGTTTGGATAATACCTTAGTCAGCAGATAAAAGCAACAGAAAGAATCCATAAATAGCTATGCTGTATATTCAGAAACAGAGACTAAGTGGACAAGAAAATTAAGTGATAAAACAGCTTCACCAATACTAAGAAACAATTAAGAGATCAAGTTCCTTTGTATAGCAACCTGCAACTATAGCTTCTGCCCCATAGTCTTCCATCTGAAAAATCTCTAGACTGGCCATACACATTTCTAATATTCAGCTCTCCAGATTAAGATTTGAGATTTGAGATTTTAAGAGTATCCCTGTGAGAATGAAACAAGCATAGGAGGTTCTTGTTGCCATGTTTGTAGACAAGATCAGGCCAAGGGTAGACTCTCACATGTACAGATGAGTATATAGAAAATACCCCAAATAAAACATAAAACATTGCTATAAAAAAGGAAAAATGAGAACATATAACTCAGGAGGAAAAGAGGAGCTTTTTTGATAAAGAATTCTTTAGGCAAAAAAAAAAAAATTAGAGAAATTATGCCTGGTGATTTCCATAAAATTAAATGTAGGAATAAAGTGAGAGATAAACTAGAAGATAAAATCTACTGATGACACTGCAGCAATAAAAGTAGACTCAGAAACTGAAGAAAAAATTAATATTGAATAGTAGTAAGAGATGGAAGCTTAAAACCTGTTTCAGCATTTGGAGGCAAAAGACAAGGATAAATAAAACACAATCAAATTTATAAAATTATAGTATGGATAAGACCATATATAGTATATATAAGGCAAATATATAGTATAATTATAATACAAAACAAAACCAGATAATTTGTAATCTCAAAGACCAGAAGGAAAGGAAACCAAATATTTAAAGTCTAATATAAGAAAATTCTCTGAATGCTGAATGCAAAGATCTTACTAATTAATTGGCAAGGATAATGGGGGGGGGAAAGGCACCTATATATAAGTTAGTTAATATCTCAAGAAAAAGTATCTAAATATAAAACTACAGTTGTTGAAGGGAAAAATATGTTTTCCCTCCAACATTAGATTAGTAACATGAATCAAATTATGAGAAAGAGAAAGAAAATATATAATTTCAAAACTCACTATCCAGATATGTTGTCATTTATGTTGATGACAAGAGATAAATATTCTTACACAGTCAAGTCTAAGAAAACAAACTAGAATTGCTGAAAACACTGACATTGAAAAAAACAAACTGGAATTACTGAAAAGACTGGCATTGAAAAAGAAATAATTTAAAAATATAATTATTCCAAACTAACACTTGAAATGTAATACAAATCTCAAGATTAAACCAACAAATCTAGGATTGTATATAAGGGAAACTGAAATTGAGCTAATTTCATTGCCTTCTAAATTAATTTCTTGCTACCACAAACTATCACAAATTTAGAAGCTTAAAAAATCAAACATTTATTATTTCACAGTTCTGTAAGTCAGAAAGCTGTCAGGCTAAGCTAGTTTCTCTGCTGAGGGATTGCACAAAGCTGAAATCAAGATGCCAGCATGGCAGTTTTCCTTTCTGAAGGCTCTGAAAATGAATTCACTTCTAAATTCATTCAGGCCATTAACTGACTTCAGTTCTCTGTGGCTGTAGGACTGAGGCTTCATTTCCTTGCTGACGTCGGTGGGGGGACATTTTCAGTCTCTGGAGCCATCAGCATTCCTTGGTACAGGGAACCCTCCATCCATCCTCAAAGCCAGTTGTGGAGGTCAAGTCCTTTTCACCCTTCAAATCTCTCTGACCTACCTTCTTCCTCATCTCTCCTATGCCTTCTCTTGTCATCCATTCTCTTTGATTAATTCTTCTGCCTTCCTCTTCCACTTATAAGAGCTCTTCTGATTGTGTGGGGCCTCCTCAGATAATCTAGGGATTATTTTAATATCTTCCCGTAACATTTGCAAAATCTCTTCACAGCACTATCTTAACTTAAGTAGTGTTTGATTGAATGACCAGTGGATACAATCTTGGGATACATCTTGAGAACTCAGCCTACCATACCTGGCAAAAGAGGCATTCAGACATATTGTCATGTTGTTGATGATGATTCACAAATATACTTTCAAGAAAGAGGGCTGTTTTTTAAGACTTAAAGGTAATTATTGGCTAAGCACGGTGGCTCATGTACCTGTAATTCTAACACTCCGAGGTGGGTGGATCACTTGAGGTCAGGAGTTCAAAACCAATGTGGCCAACATGGTGAAATCCCGTCTCTACTAAAAATACAA
Organism: Ateles fusciceps; assembly: GCA_036589455.1. Taxonomy (NCBI): domain Eukaryota; kingdom Metazoa; phylum Chordata; class Mammalia; order Primates; family Atelidae; genus Ateles; species Ateles fusciceps. Next base: position 1,932,720 of record JAZHEH010000299.1, read on the forward strand.
GCAAAATTAGCCAGGTGTGGTAGTGGGTGCCTGTAATCCCAGCTACTTAGGATGCTGAGGCAGGAGAATTGCTTGAACCCAGGAGGCGGAGGTTGCAGTGAGCCAAGATCACACCACTGCACTCCAGCCTGGGTGACAGAGCAAGACCCCATCTCAAAGAAAAAAAGGTAATTATTAAAAAATTAAAAAATCCAATGTGCCAACTCCAAGTACCTCAAGACAAAAGAGAAAATAAAACAAACTACAAGCAAAGGATATAGGAATAGAAGGAAACATAAAACAGAAGGAAATAGCTAGATTTAAAATTAATAATTATATCACTAGAGATAATAACTGCAAAGAAGTATAAAAAAGAAACTATACAATATTAGATAAAAAACGAAGTCATGGTGGAACACCCTTGCAGCATAAAATGCAGAATCCATAGAAGAATAAGTCAACTAAATAAAAAGCAAATATTTTTGCATATCAAGAAACAACAGTCAGAATACAAATAAAGTTGAAAACTATGTGCTGCATGGCTCCTATAAATGGAAGAAAAACAACCCAATGGAAAAATAGCAGACAATCAGGATTGAGAGTTGAGAGAAAAACATACAATTTTCAAAAATATCTGAACAGCTGCTCAACTCTACTCATAGCAAGAAAAATAAGAATAAAAATTACACTAAAAATCTTATTTTATCCTATCAGAGTAGCAAAAAGACAAATGTTTAATAAACATTTGGTAAAGAAAACATTTCTTACACTGCAGATGACAGTAAAGATGCACATAACCTCAATGGAGGGTAATGTAGAAAAGATTTTTTTTTTAGAGATGGAGTCTGTCTGTCACCCAGGCTGGAGTGCAGTGGTGTGGTCTCAGCTCATTGCAACCTCCGTGTCCCATGCTCAAGCCATCCTTCTCCCACTTCAACGTCCTGAGTAGCTGGGAACACAGGTGTGTGCCAGCATTCCCTGCTAATTTTTTTGTAGTTTTGGTAGACATGGGATTTCATCAAGTTACCCTGGCTGGTGTCAAACTCCTGAGCTCATGCGACGAGGCCTAGGTGGGCCTCATCTGCCCACCTCAGCCTCCCAAAATGCTGGGATTACAAGCATGAGCCACCACACCCAGCTGCAAAAGTTTCTTGCTTTGAAGAAACTATATTTTACAACTGTTTTGAGATTACAGAAAAATTTTGAAGACAATTGCAGGTACCTCACACCAACCAGTCTCCCCCTACTGTTAACCTCTAACATTTATTAGTATGCAGCATTTGCCACAATTAATGAACCAATGTTGATGTATCATTAACTAAAGTTCATATTTTAAAAAATTATTATTATACTTTAAGTTCTGGGGTACATGTACAGAACGTGCAGGTTTGTTACATAGGTATCCATGTGCCATGGTAGTTTGCTGCATCCATCACCCCGTCATCTACATTAGGTATTTCTCCTAATGCTATCCCTCCACTAGCCTCTCACCCTGCAACACGCCCCAGGGTATGGTATTCAAATGCCCTTTTTTCTAATCCAAGATCCATCTAGGTAAAAGTTTTACAGGTAGTGATCACGTCTCCTTAGGCTCCTCTTGGCTATGACAGTTTCTCCAACTTTCCTTGTTTTCTACATCCTTGGTAGCGTTGAGGAGCACTGGCCAGGTATCTTGGAGAATGTCCCTCAGTTAGAATTTGTCTGATGTATCTCTCATGATTAGCCTGGTCTGGCATTTTGAGGAGAAAGGCCACAGAATAAAGTACCATTCTCATTACAAGTGCCAAGGGAATGTAGTATCAACATAACTTACCATATGGATATTAACCTCATTCACCTCACTGAGATAGTGTTTGTCAGGTTTCTCCACTGTAAAGTTACTTTTTCCACCTTTTTCCAGCCTGTCTTCTTTGAAAAGAAGTCACCATGTATAGGCTACAATTAAGGAAATGAGGAGTGATGCTCTCACTTTGTGGGAGAAGAGTATATACATAAAGTATTTGAAATTCTTCTGTAGAAAAGATTTGCCTAGCTTTCATTTATTTATTAAGTCATTTATTTATATCAGCAGGGACTTATGGATATCCATGTTATACTTTAGGTTATAGTCCAATACTACTTTATTTATTTTTTTTGTTCAGATTATCTCTGCTTTGGACATTAAGAAACCTTAGTTGGTCCTGCATCCCTTTGACAAAGTTTTACCATCATGAGCTTTTTAAAACACTTTTTAACCTTCTAGCAACATAAGATACTCCAGAATCATCTTGAATATTCCCTGCCCCCATCATAAAATCACCCATTTCTTCAAGGAGTTCTACTCACTGGATAATGGTATTAGAAACCAAGACATGGATGCCAGGTATGCTTGCTACTACTGACATATACATGCTTCTAGGCCTGCAAGGCTGACACTAACAGCAAGATATTATGTGTATGCTAACACATGCACACAAAAATATCTATCAATATTTCTATACGTAACCATCTGTAGATATATTAAACTGAACTTGAGCTCATATTAATGTTTCAAATTCCAGTCCATAACCATGTAGATCATGAAGGCACCTCCCATTACACCTATAAACTGCCACTCCAACAGTGAAGGCAATGTCTTTTAAACAAAAAAACACACTCAACATTTTCACTTAACAGACTTATTTATATATGACAAAGGTATTCACTGTAGCAATGTGCATGAAAAGTCAAAATACAAAAGTAATGTAACCATCAATAGGTAACTAACTAAGCAAATTTATTCCAAATTTATATAAGATCTGTCTATTTTGATTGGAAAAGATCTCCCAGGTATAGGCTTCAGTAAATGAATGAATAATTAGATGTGTGAACCAAAGATGAATAACAGTAATCAAAGAAAAAATATAAACATTATATGAAAAATCTAGATTTAGAAAGACCTTTTAACTAAGGTAGGAAATTCAGTATTTGGGAAAAAAATAAAGTATCTCCTCACACTATATGCAACAATTAACTTCAGAGGAGTTAAATGCTAAATGGGTAAAAACCTGTGTGATCTTATATATATTTTTAATGATCAAAATAAAACATAATTCATACCACTAGTGGCAAAACACCATACAATCAATAGTGTAAACACCATTGATTTCTTTCAGTGGCAAAAATAACCAATATATTATCAATAAATGATGGATAGTTTTGAAAAATATATATTTAAATTTATCCATGTAATCAAAAACTACTTGTACCCCAAAAGCCATTGAAACAAAAATGTTAAAAAATAAATAAATAAAATTAATGTTAAAAAGAAAAAAATATATGTTATGCACATGACAAATCAATATCTATAGTAAAAAGCTAATAAATATATATGAAAAGACAACAAAATCAAAATGTAGAGATTATGAATATGCAATGAAAGGAAGGGCACATTCACATAGTTAATAAACATCAGAAAAGATGCTTAACCTTCCCAATTAATCAGAAAATTGCATTAAAATGATATATCACTTCACGCCAATATACAATTACCTTATTATGAGGAGTTAGGGGCAAATTTTACCTTTCCTCTTGAGTTTTTATAAGTCATCTGATCCCATCCCACAATAAACATGTATTATTTACATATCAGACAAGTTATTTTTATTTTAAAAATTAGAAATAAAATATGAACACATGCAATTCACGAAAGAAAAATACAAATTGAAAATAAATATATAAAACATTTTTAATTTTACTAGAAATAAAAGTAGTATAAATTAAGGCAATGCCCTTTATTGCCTCACAGGTTTTCAGTTCTGAAAAATACTGATAATAGTAAACAGATGTGACCTATACTATTTAGGTTATAAGTTAGTAAAAGCATTTTTTAGTAACTTTCAAATACGTACCAAATATTTACACATGCATACTTTTAATCAACAATGGAGCTTCCAACAATTTAAGCTAAAGAAATAATCTGGGATTTTTGGCTTAGCCGTAAGATTCATTGCTACTGTGTTAGTCATATCACAGTCACTACAGGCTTAAAGTAAAATATAACCTTGTTATTTAACAGCAAGAATTGGCTAAATATATTTTGATAGAGGCATGTAATAAATATAACACTATTATATACTAAAATCATAATATTAAGAGAAATCAATATCTTGAGTAATAAGGATATGGGAGGATAACCATAGTATCACAAATAAAAGAAAATCACAAAATTATAAAATGTAGAATTTATTTTATTTTTAAAAAATATGTACATGCACATATACACACATCTATACATCTATATCTATAACCATATCCCTATGTAAATATAAACAATGGTTATCTTTGAGTGCAAGAATTTTAAATGATTTAAAATATATTTTACATTATAATAATTCGTAAATATATTTTATCTTATAAATGCCCTCTCCTTTTTTTTTTGAGACAGAGTCTCGCTCCGTCACCAGGCACCAGGCTGGAGTGCAGTGGCGTGACCCCGGCTCACTGCAACCTCCGCCTCCCGGGTTCAAGCAATTCTCCTGCCTCAGCCTCCCGAGTAGCTGGGACTACAGGCGTGTGCCACCACACCCAGCTAGTTTTTTTGTATTTTTAGTAGAGACGGGGTTTCCACCATGTTGGCCAGGATAGTCTGGATCTCTTGACCTTGTGATCCACCCGCCTCGGCCTCCCAAAGTGCTGGGATTACAGGCGTGAGCCACCACGCCCGGCCATAAATGCCTTCTTACAGAAATTTGAAAGATTTTATAATGCGCATTTACTGCTTTTGCAATTAGCATATGTATGTGTGTGGACAGATAAGAAAAACACAATAAAAGATGAGAAAGGATTTTAGGTAATTACTATTTTCACGATTTTAAAAATTATTATTCAATGCATTCTAAGTGAAATCGAAGGTGTAAGGGCCTTGGTAATGTTTTTTTCCTTTAGGTTCCAGGTTTGGATAATCATTTCTATTTTAAAAGTCCATAGCAAGAATCTGAACCAGAATGGAAAATCATCTGTAGGTAATGAAGGGGACATCAGCATTCCATAGGGAAACTGTAACAACTCCATATTTTGCCAGTTGAGTGGGAATTAGGTCAGTCAGTACACACTTTAGTGAGTGTGCCATTTGGACAACATTATAATTTGCCTGAATCATATCAGCAGACTCACTGGTGGCCCATTTGTAATTCCATAAGGTCTTGTCACTTGCTCTATGAATCTGGGCATCCTAATCCCTCACTCCTCTTTCAAATTAACTCCTTTTTTTTAAATTAAGAAAGGCATTTTGTCTTTTTTGCTTATGTTCCTTTCCTTTCAGCTAAAGGTAAGCAGGCAAATTACCTTCAAGGTATGCCGGCTCACCTAAAGGAAGAAAACCATTTCCTTGGGATGAAAAAACTAAATGATGTGATTACTTAAATTACTAGAAAATCTTCCCTTCAGCTGGTTATGGTAATGTCTGAATAACATCACATTAAAGATGGATGTCTGCATTTATACAAATATATTCAAACATGTTGAGGTAGCAGAATTTAATGTAGGCATATCCAACACCATCCATTAAGCAATCATTTGGGTCCCTTGTCTTTCTAATGAAAGCAACATCAACAGGGAGAACAAAAACAAACAAACAAAAACAAACCCTAAACAGGCTTCGGAGGTATATGAAATATTGTCAGCTTGAATAACAGAAACATTTGCTATTACAATAAATGTATGCAATAATAGAGAACAGTTGCTTTGGTACATTTTCAGGGAGAGTGAGGGTGACAGTACTGGTAACCTGCATATTGAAAGATGTGGCCACAAAAGGTGTGTTATTTTCCAGTTTTGAATAAATCTGTAAGGCAGTCTCAAATTGTTATGGATTATATAAAATCTCATCTTTTCACTTGATGGCAAATCACCACTAAAATATTCAGTCATCAGTTTGGGGATGTACTACTTTATTTTGAGGAAATGAGAATTATAAAATATGTTTAAGAATCTCCCCCTCAAAGCCTATCACAGATACATAAATACATATAGTATATATACTTGCCTTTTATCAATTATCAGTAGAGTTCTGTCATTGTTTATATAATTATATTAACATATGATGATGATGACGATGTAGCAAAGACACAAAAAATTTGCATATTTTGCTTTCTGCAGCTTCTAGATTCCAAAAATACAGACATAAAATCACCTGTTCAATCACACATATTCCTACTGAAGTGACAGAAATAGCAGACAATGATAACTTTCTAAGCATTTTCAAAAGCATTTGGAAATAAAAATAGAATCAGAGCTGGAAAATAAATTCACTTTATTATTTTTAAAAATTGAAACTTTTACATAAAGATGAGACTATATATTGTTTTTTAAATAATGAATATTTTACAATTCTTATTTCTGTCCAAGTTGGGATATCTTTGCCAGGAAGGTTTCCCAAAGAGAGATAACTGAATGGGAATCTTTCAGGAGATTCCAAGTGATCACTTGGCGGGGAAGTTGAGTTTTGTCCAATTTTCTAAGAGGTTGTGTTGAAGATAGTGACTAAGAGGGAGAATGTAATGTTTAGTTCTTAAAAATTTCATTCACAAGTACATTTGTCTAGCCTTTAAGAACCATAACATATTTTTATGTACATTCACTTTTTAAATACACATTAACAACCCTTTCAGAGTAGAAAAGAAATTTATTTTTAATATCACTTCAAACATGTGAGGAAACAGAGTCACAGATAAGCCATGGGATTTACCCAAAATCATGAAGTAAGGAACAGCATCAGAACTGAAATTTAACTTCTAACTGCAAAATCTCTATTCTTTCCAACATATTAACCAATTTGGAAATGATACATTACTAGGTCTTGCCCCATATTTTCTAAATCAGATTGTCAGGGAGATAACTTTTAGAGAAATACATTTTATAGCAAAGTCCCTATGTGATGCTTGTACACAACTAACTGTGTCACCACCTTGTCATACCATTCACCCAGTGTTGTAGAGTTCACTTTTTTAAATACATAACAAGTATATAATTTCATCAAACATAGAAATAAAATATATTTCTCACTTTGAAAGAGGTTTAAATAAAGAACTGCCATTATTTGAAAGTAGGTTTTAGGTCTTTTTAAATACCAATCTTGGAAAAATTCTGGAATATATAAAGCATCCAATGTTATAAACTCTGCAACCTTCTTAGGGAAAATCTCTAGGTGTCTGAGTAACCATGCACAGACAATGAGAACAAAAAAAAAAATAAAAATAAATCAAAGCCAAGAATATTTCTCCCAGTCACTAGCCAATTGTATTCTTTTTTTCTGTGTGTATTATTAAAACCTGACAGCATTTCTTTCCCTTATAGTCTGCCTCAGGAAGATTTATGAGATCTCTGAAATCTGGCTGGAGATAAAACAAACATTTGTTCAGTAATTAAATATTTAGAGGTGTGATGGTTGTAGCTCAAGTACTTGTCTACATGTCTAAAAGAGTTTGTTATGTTTTTCATTCAACAAACATTTATATGCTGGGCATGAAGCAAAGCACTAGAGATATAAAGAAAAATAGAACATAGCTCCATCCTCCAGAAATTCACAATAAGATGCCAAAGATGTGAAGAAAACCAACAGAATGAACTCTAAGAGGTAAAGCCTTAGGGACTTTGTCTTGTTTGCTTCTAAATCTCAAACACTTAGAACATTGTTTGGAACACACAACAGGCTCAATAAACATTTGGTGAATTAAGAATTTGAGAAACTAGGTTTGTTTTTTTTTTAATCCAATTAACAGGCTGTTTCTAGAAATGATTGTTTTCTCACTTTCCTGTAGAGGCATTTTCGTGACTTCTACATTTATTATATTGCATCGTAGGTGACCTTCCAAAACGGCAATATAAGATGCTTCATTTATGAGTTCTTATCCCCCAAGAATCATCACTGTATTGTTTCTTTTTTTCTTTTTTTTTCTTTGCTAATTAGTTCAGATTAGCTCTGTCAGCATCCAAAACTAACATTAAATAAAAATTTTCAGGCAGCTGTGTCTTTTTCAAGCAGTGCTTTTTGGTTACCATAAGAAAATTAAGAAAATATCCAGTAATGAGAGACTTAGCAAGAAGTAAAATACAAAGCCCTTTGCTGTTGTTTACTGGGACATACTTTTTATGAAACTCTCCTCATCTGATATGGTAGATGCAGCAGTGAGCTGCCCAGACCCTCTTCAACCAAGGCCCTACCTCTCCCAGCTGCTGAGAGTACTGGTAGCTGATGTTTCTCCTAGAATTGTCCCTGTCCAAGGCCATGCTTCCTCTCCAGGGGCAGTTCATATCTAGAGACTTGTCCAAGTGCCTCAAGGCAGGTCAGCTCTGGAGATGAACCCAATCCAGAATCCACTATGGGCTCACTTGAGGCTTGTGTTGTGACTGCATAGAAGTTCATCGTCTTCCTCTATTCTCCTGTTCCCCCATTCCCTCACAAGTGTTTTCTGACGTTCTCCCCAATAAACCTCCTGTATATACCTCTGTGTCTCACAGCCTTTTTCCAGAGAACCTAACTTCAGACACCCTATATTAATTCCTATGCTGTATTTGCATAACTATGATCAAGTCCATTAATATCCCTGAGCTTCATTTTCATTCAATCTGTAACATTAGGAGATTGAAGTGGGTGATTTCCAAGGGCCTTACTACCTCTTAAGTTGTATGATTTGCTACTCAATAATCTTATTATGAGATAAATGAGTATTATATTCCTTAGATATTTGAAAGAAAGAAAGGCATGATTATCATCAATCTTGAAGAGAAGGATTTAGATAATACTGTTCAAATCCAATTTTCATATCAAGATGATAAAACAATACCTTCTTTCTTAGTCCTCTAGAAAAGGATTGTCTAAGAAATTTGTTTTTGACTGGTTGAGCTGGTATTTAAAGTAGAGTCTCGGTTGCCTTGAGCATGGATTGAAAGAAATAGCCGTATTTAACTTGGATCTCAGTGAGAGTATGGGGGATGTAAACGTACAAAAATGGAACAGAATCAGGATGGTAAAAAGGGTCTCCAAATGTGAGTTTTGAACCAAGTTTTATAAGACCAAAACAACATGCAGTAACAGTTGCATATACAATAATGCTGTTAACAGCCCCTTCAACCCCAACCACTATTCACTGGGCTTTACTGGGGCACACAGGCATACTCGAGCAATGGAAACTGAGCATGCAGTGTCTTCTCAATGCCTGGCAGGTGATGAGGATATGATAAAAATTTGTTAAATTGTTGAAGGTATTGCTTACCATAAAATCTCATTTTTAGTAGAGCACCAGGCTCATGGTAATCACTCAGATATTTGATGATTGGGTAGTGAATGAACCGATGAATGAATAAAAACATAAATTAAGCTTTATAATGTTATTTTCTTGCTCCATTCAGCTTTAGCCCAATAAGTTTTCTTTCTCTTTCAGCTGTAAGCTACATTGCACAAAAATATCTTCCTTCATCTCTTTCTGTATTCCCAAGAGACCAGGTTTTCCAGTTATTAATTCTGCAATATCCTGGACATTTCTTTCTCAGTGCTCATATCAGTTTGCAACTATATTTTTTTTGTGATTATTTCACTAATGTCTCTTCAAAGTTTCCTAAAGGCTGGACTCTTGCTAGTTTATCTTTAATTATCACTGGACTTTAGTATAATGCCTGACACACAGCTGGCACTTAATATCCATTTATTGGATAGATGATTGTATAAGAATGCATGGATATTGAATGAACAAATAAATGGAGGAAAAGACGGAGACAAAAATGAGAGAAGAATTAGAAAAACCAGGCAGATATTTCCATTTCCTTACCATTCAGTAGAAATGAAAAACAAGGATTGGATCTAAATCTCAGTCAAAAAAGAAAGAAGAAGAAAAGAAGAAGAAGACGAGGAGGAGGAGGAGGAGGAGGAGGGGGGAGGGGGAGGGGGAGGGGGAGGGGCAGGACCCAAGGGAATGACAGAAACCAAAAAGCTTGAAAAATTATGCCTCTTTTAAAAGGGGGGATTAGTACTACTTTTAACATATGAATCTGGTACTTCAACTGGAAATTGTGTAGAATTTTGGTGTCGGTGAAGTCAAGGTTGAGGAAGTGGTTTGGTAAGGGATGTGCAGGCCTATTCTAGTTGATCCTATTTAAAAAAGAGCTAGGCCTGAGGGAATTGCATCAGTTAATTGGGGAAAGAAGGTGCCAACAAAAAACGGTCATGGAGCTAGGGTGACTGAGGAATACCAAGTCAGGGGAGTAAAAACTGAAAAAGTGTTAATGAAGGCGGCTGCAATTAGTACTGTCAAACGCAGCAGAGGGGTGAGGAAAAAGAGTTGTCTCCCTTACATTCCTCATTAATAATTTGTGCTATTAAGTCCAATGTGAAGCCTGAAGTGCAAAATGAATTTTTGCTTGTACTTGCCTTTTATAGCTATTCCTTGTTGACACACACAATAAAGAAGTTTTTCTCCTTCAGGGTGAATTTTTTTTTTTTTTTTTTTTTGGTTGGGAGTACAGAAAGCTAATTTTGAAATTTGGGAACTATGTAGCCCTTTTTAATAGGTTTATATAAAATTCAATCCTTAAAATAGATCTTACCTGCTGATTCTCAAAAGGTAATGGGTTTACTTTATTTTACCTGGTAAAAGCCAGAGCAAGACTTTACCAATTAGGGTTTCAGGCTACAATATTCCCACTCGAGAACCCTAGATGATCCATCAATAAATTCAATGCTTATCATTGTCTGGTTCTTTTCCCACCTGCATCAGAATCCCAGAGGGTGCTATTAAAAGTACACATTTTGGTGTCTTACCTGTAAGAAATCTGATTTGAAGTCCAAGAGAAGTTTCTACAAATTTAACAAGCAGCTCAGGTGTTTTGGATGCACACTGTAGTTTGCAAAACTCTATTAGAGTTTAATGCAGAATTCATCTTTTGGCATTTGGCATTTAGAAGACTTGTTTAAATCATACATACATTTTAATCAAAGGTGAGGTACTTTAGTCAAAGGTGAAGAAAAAAGTTTACTCTTTAAAACTATGAAAAATATTATACTGTCAAGAGGTATGAACACCTCAGTAATAAACCTAATAATAAAAACCTAGTTGGCTGGTTATTTATTTATGGAGTTGCCTTTTCACCTGGGGATGAAACTGGTGGATAATATTACTTTCCATGATTTAGCACCACCAGGGATAGAGACTTCATTTAATAAGTGATTTTCATTTCTAATATTGGGTAGTCCCTACTTTATGAATTATTCATCATGCCAGCCTTCCACCAGAGTAACATCAATTTAAAATTTACAAGGCACAAAACAGAACATTTTGATTTCTCAAAAAACCAATACACAGCATGTTCATAATTGCCTTTATTACTGTATCTTTTTGTCTTTCCTACCACATGCCCAGAGTGTGTGAGGAAAGGGCAGGGGTAGTCACAGAGGCTTTCTTAGTAAACACTATCCTGAGTATCAGCTTAGATACTGAGACAGTCAGATATTTTCTTTTATACACTTCTTGAACATTTCTTTTATTTTTGAAGGGTGCAGGATCTTAAATTACAAAGAAATTTCCATTAAAATTCCATCTGTGGTGCTTCCGGCATTTCTGTTCTTCACTTGATTCTTAAAAACACATTCCTTCTATAACACCTGGTCCTGTGTTTTCACATCCCTCTTCTCCCTAGAGTTTATCAGATTTTTTTCTTGAAGTAATATTAAGGCTTTTCTTTAAGAATAACAAATCTTTCAAAGATATTCCAAGCCTGATCAGTATGCTGAATGGAAGACTAAGGCTTTATAAGAAAGTGATAGGAAAGCTTCTTAGGGTGTGTTTCTAATGGCTGTGAAGCTATGGTAGCTAATAGATGGGAACTGAGTAAATCCTCCATTTGTTTAAGCTGATAATACTTTTCCAGCTTTGTGCAGCAAATGCTGTGTGTGAAGTTTCTTAGCTAAAACTTCTTAACTCAGCATCCAAGTCACTACCCATTACCATGAAGAATGTGGCAATAGTTGAACACAAAGAGATATTTTATGGGATTGAACTGTGAACAGCTGATGAAGATGAGGCTCCTAGATAGACTGAACAGAAACATTTCATTATCATGCCTAAAGGATCCTCTCTGCAAGACTGGTAATGTAGTACATGCTGCCAGACAATCTTGCTTAAATGTTTTACTGCCTGGGTCTCTTCACTTCTTGTCTTTACTTCCCTCTCGCCTTGTACCTGAGAGATGAGACAGGCATCTCTCCTGCCAAGACAAAATAATTAATCCTTCACCTTCATGTAAAAATCTAATTAAATAAAAATTACTCTTTAAGGCTTTCTCTGCTTCTACCCATCTCATCTCTCATCCTTTCTTATGGCTCTTGGCTAATCTGGTCTGCTCTACATTCATTGAACACCTTGCATCTTGTTTGTATGCCTTCCCTTTAATCTTAAGCCCTTGCTCCTGAATGACTTCCATATGCTTTTGAGCTACCTCATCAACAGAAAGCTTGTTAGTTTCACACACTTTTCTCATACATTCCACATTCTCTATCCCTGCCATAGTGCAATCTCTATCTGGCTCTTGACTTTTTCTGAATTGCATCTTCTTTCAAAGCTTTAAATCAAATGCCTGATCTTCTGGCAATGACCTCCATCATTCAGAGCACATTGTCTCTAAATGTTTAACTTCTTCATTTTCTCTCTCTGTGGGTCTCCTTACCTTATGTCCTTATTCATTTATCTATCCAAGTTAGATCCTCCACTTCATTCATTTATTCACTTCAGTATTTCTCAACTTCCTAGGCTTTTCCCAGGCATTGGTCATTCTCGTAAATGCAGCAATAAATAGTATAAACAGAATTCAACTTACAATGGTTTGACTTAGGATTTGTCAGCTTTACAGTGATGTGGAAGCGTTACATATTCAGGAGAAATTATACCTTGGGTATCCCTAAAACCATTCTGATTTTTACTTTCAGTACAGAATTCAATAAATTACATGAGCCATTCAACACTTTATTTTATAATAGGCTTTGTGTTAGATAATTTTGCTCAACTGTAGGCTAATGTAAGTGTGCTAACATGTAGACTAGGCAAGGCTATGAGATTCAGTAGGTTAGGTGCATGCATTTTCCATTCATGATATTTTCAACTTATGATGGTCTTATCAGGACATAATCCCATTGTAAACCAAGGAGCATATGCACAGACAATATTACCAAACTTGTGGAAGGTACATTCAACCATGCTCTTGCTGAACCCTGAAATCACATGACTGCTTATCTATTATACCCTCTTGGAAAAGTTCTATCCAGGATCATATTAGATGTTCACCACCTTTGCTCTAATACTCAGATTCTTGCTAGAAAAGGCAAATTGCAGAGCAGTATGGAGTAATACCACGATTTGGTTAAATAAAAAGAATGTGTTTTATGGAACTACAATCAGATGTATCAGCACCCATGATGCTCTGAACCCCTACAAGACCCAACACAGTCCCATAATAATACTATTATGTCATTAGTGTTTATTATACTTGGTGCTAGATGTGTGTGTGTGTGTGTGTGTGTATATATATATATATATATATATATATATACACACTTGGTGCTGGGGGGGGGCATGTGTATATATATATATACACCCAGCACCAAGTTGGGAGATATATATATCCTCTGAACAAACCTCCCTCCCATCTTGTTTGCTTTTGTACCTCCACCACCCAGCACAGTACCTGATACACAGAAGCAGCTCAATATAGATTTTTAAAATAAATGTATCTCACAGATGAGAAAACTAAGACTGAGAGAAGCTAAATAACTTGACTAAGGTCATGCACCAGCAAGGAGAACGGCAGCATTACCAACCTGAGAACTGTAGCTCCAGACCATCCAGCCACAAGCCCACTGCACTGAGCTCACCTTTCTGTCTCCTTACGGCCAGTCATTGCTAAGGAAGACATTGAGGTCAGTGAAGGCCAGGGCCGTATCTATTCTGTACTTTCTTTTAGTATTATTGCCACTCAAAAATTGTTTGAATAAATGGATAAGTGAATGAATGAATAAATGAATGAGACTTTCAGAGAGGGATCAAATGGGTGGCTGAAATATTTATCCCCTCCGGTTCTGAGGAATAATAATGGCTGAATATGCTCCTGTAAAAAGTACTAACGTCTTTTTCCAAGCACCTTCTCAATTTATCTTGCCATATTCAATCTTAAGGCAGCTGTACTAAATATAGAAGGCCTGGTATCTCTAAATGACCTATTTAACAGCATTCTCCCTTGTGCTGCAGACATTTCTTTTAAAAGAAACAAGTTTGAATATATATATATATTCCATTTTCATGGTTATAATTACAGAGGCTTGTGAAACATAAAATGTGCCATTTTCATTTTGCTTTTGAACAGATGTAGAAAAACCAGTATGGTTTGGACAGAAAGTAAAATAATTCTGAAAGTTTTGCTATTAGTGTTTTAAAAATCTGATGTATCTACTATAGTCCTACTGTTTCTTATTCCAGAGCCTAACATCCTACACAATTAGTGTCCTAAGCTGAAGCCCAAAAGAGAGGACCCTTCACTTGATATAGAAATCTCAGTTTGGGAAGACCCTAGTCTTAGAAATTTGCTTCTAGCACTCCACTTCTGTCTCCCCTTATATCTGAGAAAGGAGATACATATTAGGATGAGTACTGGGCATTAGGATATTATATCATGCTATTCAGGTTTCTGCTGAGGTTAAGACAATGTATGTGAAAGAGATAAGGTGATGGGAAGAATAGGAAAAGTCAGCCTGGAAATGAAAAGGAAAGTAAGACAAAGTGAGAGAAGATGGCCTTAAATGAAATTTACATATTTCCACAGAAACAGTTGGCAAGCTCAGTCGCTTTGAGAGCCACCTGGGCCACTTTACAAACTCCTGATGCAGAAGCCCTGCCCTGTTGCCATCAACTAAGAATCTCAAGGAATGGGACACAGGCATGAATATATTTCCAAACTCCTTGCGCATTTCCAACACTCAGTCAAGGTAAAGAGACACTGTCCCGATGTCTCTAATGTAGAAGGCTGTTAGAAAGTTAGCATTCCAGAAGCTCACTTGGGCAGTAATGAATGTATTTCTTCATCTTTTGCATGCTTCCCAGGGAACATTGCTTCCCTTCTGTTCTTCTATTCCTCTTTCAGATTACATTTAAGTTCTCATGCTAGTTTTCTTTATTGTTACTTATTTCCATCCAAACTGTCCGTATGCAAATCATCTTTGGCCATGGCTCTGACTTCAGGTTACATATATATCTTGTCCATATTTTCAACAAAAACTTCTCTGACACTCTGTCCACATAAACATCCCCCAACACCTGGGGGTTCTGAGTCTATTGTAAAGCCAGCTCTTTGGAAGAAAGCATCCATTAGAACCCATGGAACAATAAGGGAAGGCTGAAGTAGTTTCTCATTTCCTTTACATCACCTTGTTCTTAAGACCAATTATAGTCACACTATAATGAGCTGGGCCCTGAATGCTACCAACACCTCTAACTTTTCTCAGGTGCCATCCCACCTTTTGCTTTTCTTGCAAAGATTTAGCAGATATAAATATAGACTCTCCTGTCTTGCACCTCAGAAACAACAGGGTTATTTTTTCCTGGTCCAAGATAATTCAATGTAGCCATTGTTAGCACTGTCAAATGTCCCAGGGAAGAAAGGAGGTTGCTTTGTGAGGTCATGAACCTTTCTTTACTAAATCTGAGGTTTATCAAACTTATAATACTTGATTTCCTTTCCAGAAAATTTTTTAACCATTGATATCTCCAAAAAAGGAACATCTGACATAATTTAGTTGTGCAATAAATTGGTTTGCCTAATTATCAATTATTAATGAGTTAGCAACAGTTAAATAAATTTCATAGATTATCCCTCAGCTTCATTTTAGTTAGTAGTGATAGCTCCTTCTCCCACTGAACATTTAATAGGAACTGCTAACAAGTTGAAGAATTAGCAGATTTAAGTTCCATTACCTTCTGATTTCCCCTGTCTACCTTCTAATGAATGATCTAATAAGCAGGGAAGTAGCCAAGAGCAGGCAATGAAAAGAGAAAGAGAAAACAAAAGAAAAAAGACTAACGAACATAGAACTAAGTGCATTTTCATCCCCCCCTTACCACAACACACCAGTAATGACATGACAGAGGCGCCTCTCCTGAGTATAAGATTTTAGTGTATATTCCGGTTACAACCAGAGTATTGACACAATGTCATGAATAAAAAGCATTATGTCTAATATACTGAGGTACTTGAGGAAAATTTTAAGAATGACTTAAAGACACGTAGCTCAATTCTATTAATTTCTGATTAGCCACGGGTCTAAATTTGCTGGAAAGGAAATCAAATATTATAAGTTTAATAAACCTAAATAACACTTAGATGGTTCAAAGGAGTCTTCCCTCCATGTGGTAACAATTAGAATATTACCAATATACATTTCTCTTTTGAAATTGCCTTTATGGCCAGTTTATCAGCCACACGTAAAAATGAGTTTTATTATGCTGCACTCATGTCTTGGTGTTACCTTCCCTACTTCCCTGCAGTGAATCACCATACCACGTAATTACCCAGACACCACACTGAACAGCTTTGTTGTATTTTCAAATGTTAAATTCATCCTCAAATAAAGACTTGCCATCTCAGACAATTATTGAAATCAGTGATTCTTATTATCGGAAAGCAACATCAAAAGGAAACATTATATAAGAGTATTAAACAAAAATGGCACAGCCTAATAATCACACGTTGTGTATGGTTCTGAATGAATTTTGTACTTCTGAATTAAGGCCAGCCCTTGAAGGTAAACTCTGTTCCTTGGCACCACCAGAAGTCTATGTCACTCGGTTGACTGAGTTGAAGCAAACAATTTCATGGTCCCACCTAAAGATCTTTCCCAAATTAATTCACAGTTACAAATTGCATGAGACAATATGACATTAAATTCAATGCACCATCCACAACCAGATCTTCAGCCTTTTGCAGTTATTATTTTCAATAAGTTTCTGAAAGCCAATTCCAATTTATCCAGTTCATATGAATGTTGGTGTTAACTTCTACAGACCGCATGTGATGTTTGGAAACAACTCTCTTAAATTATGAAAGAACAAATCGAAACTGACATTGTCCGAAGCCAAAAACCCTAGTCTTCACAAGCTCGTGTTTCAATCCCAATGCACAGAACAGTCATTCTTCCACACTGCTACCCTCCTTCTGTAGTTATTTTTAGAGATAATACTTAAATAAATCACCCATTAAAACAAGATGGTTATTAATTTTTTACATATCTGGAGCTAAGCCTTTTGAGTTTTCATTGAATTATTCACAAATGAAAAACAGCTCGGAAATCCCCAACACATTGACCTAGAACATAAATTTCACATCTTTTTTTTTCTCCTACATAGTTATTTTTAATATGAGTAATTACAAATGCATGGAGGCAAAAAAATTGTTGTACAATTCATGCAGTACTGGATTCAGTATTTTTCCACTTCTGTTAAAAAGCAATGGTCTGTCTGGCAGTCTCAATGGGGGGGTCAGAACGTGATGGTACTGCAGAGAACACTTCTAATACTTTACCCAGGTCTTCTTCCTCTTTCTGCAGTGGTTATTTGCCCACCAGGCATTCATTTATGCTATGTTTTTATGTATGTATGCATCCTTTTCCACAAGGTAGCCTGTGTGCTTCAGGAAGAACCAGCCTAACCTCCAGACCTGACTAGGCTAAGGGAATAATTTTCCCTTTGTCCACAGTGGACTCAGGAATGCACAGCTAAGCCAATTGGTTTCATGACATTTTCTTGACCAAAGAGACTGGTTAAATAATTGATGGGTAACCCAATATTAGCTGATAAAACTCAGTGGACTTTTGCTCTGGGCATGGAAAAGAGATGTTCTCGCTCTTAAGAGAGGATCTCTGGAAGAGATAATCTCGGTTCCTAAGAGAGAAACATTGGAAGAGTTAATCTCTCCTTCTCTGAATTTAAATACTGACATGAGGCATAGATTTGTCTTTTTGTCAGACAATTAAGCTGCCACATGTTGGAGTGGTGACCCAGGTAGACAGGGCCAGAGTCCTTGTCAAAACAGGCCTGACCTCTGTGCACACCTGAACTTCTTCTTTTAACTGAAGCAATAATACAATGCCTGTATTGCTTGAGTTTAAATTTACTTTCCTAACATTTATAAAAAAATGATATTTGAAATGTTTCCCAACACAAATATTATATCTCAGCTTCCTCTAGATATTAAAAATAAAACCTATTCTTTTATAACTGACTATTTCTGTACTCTTAACACAGTTAAATTTTCACCTTCTCTAGAGGGTCTTTCCTGGTTGGCCTAGAATTAATCTAACATAAAATATCTAAATTTGCAGTGATAAGAATATGAACACACAGAAGTATTTATTTTCTGTGTCTCTGAGAAAAAATTGTTTTGTATAGCATAAGACATTCAATATATTCAGAAGTTTCATAATCTTATTAAAGTCTAGGCAAAACATATACACATATTTGGTGGGAATATAAATTAGTGCAACCACTATAAAAAACAGTGTGCAGATTTCTCAAAAAAACTATAAACAGAACTAACATATGATCCAGCAATCCCACTACTGGGTATTTATTCAAAGAAAAAAAATCTGTATATAAAAGGGATGCCCACACTCACATGTTTAGACCAGCATTATTCACAATAGCCAAGATATGGAATCATCCTAAGAGCTAAGTGCCCATCAATGGGTGAAAATGTGAGATATCTATCTATATCTTTATATACATGCACACACACAAACACACACACACAATATGGAATATTATTCAGTCATAAAAAATAATGCATACATGTCATTTTTAGCAATATGGATGAAACTATAGGTCATTATGTTAAGTGAAATGAGTCAGATACAGAAAGACAAATACTACATATTCTCACACATATGTGAGAACTAAACCTGATCTTATGGACATAGAGAATAGAATGATGGATACCAAAGGCTAGGAAGGGTGTGTAGATGGAAGGAGACACGAAGAGAGTTTGGTTAGTGGGTACAGACATATAGTCAGATAGAAGAAATAAGTTCCAAGATTTGATAACAGAATAGGGTGATGATACTTAGCGATAATATTTTGTATATTTCAAAGTAACTAGAAGAGAGGACTTGAAATGATACCAATACATAGAAATGATAAACACTTAAGGTGATGGATACCCCAGTTACCCTGACTTAGTTATAACACATTCTATGCATCTGATACACACTCATATGTACACCATAAATATGTAAAATGTTATGTGTCAATGAAATAATAAATTTTGAAAGAAGACTTCAATAAGAATCATTTTGGAAAACACTGGTGAGCTTTTAGACAATTGTAGCTCGAAGTCCAGATTGTGAAAGTAGAGGTGAATGTAGAGGCTCAAAGTTTCAGAAAGGTAAAAAGACAGTTTTCTAAACCCCCTCCCTGGAGATTTTGGCTTAGATTTGGGAGTTAAGTGATTATATCTTTGATGAAGTTGAAAATAAAGGATGAAATTTTTTAAATCAGCAAGAAATTTTGCATGAATCCTATTTGTTTTTAAAGACTTTGTGCTGGCCAGTCTCAGTCGCTCATGCCTGTAATCCCAGCACCTTGGGAAGCTGAGGCTGGCAGATCAGTTGAGATCAGGAGTTTGAGACCAGTCTGGCCAACGTGGGGGAACTGTATCTCTACTAAAAGTACACATATTAGCCAGAGATGGAGGCAGGTCTGTAATCCCAGCCACGTGAGAGGCTGAGGAAGGATAATTACTTGAACCCAGGAGGAGGAAGTTGCAGTGAGCTGAGATTATGCCACTGCACTCCAGCCTCGGTGACAGAGTGAGACTTTGACTCAAAAAAAAAAAAAAAAAAGATTTTGTGTTTTGACTTGGGAGTAGGAAATTAAGGAATGGCAATAAACAGGCGGCTTGAAAATTTACCTAAATGTAGTATTTAGTGAGAGAAGATAATAGATGGTAGAGAAAATGCCTATCTTCTACATAGTCATGGAGCAGAAAACCAGATAACCCTGAAAATAGCTTTTAATTTGAGACAAGAAGACTATAGATTTTTTTAGTTAGCCAAAATCACTACTGGAGAATAAATAGCAGCATCAAGAGCACCAGATCCTAATAGCAGGATAAAAATAATACATTAAAGTTCCAGTAAGGTTAAAAAAAAATGCTGGTAATATAATTAACCCTAGACAGATAGCAAAAACTGTTAGTCATGGTCACATCCTGTCAAAGCAGTACATTAAATCTTGTTCCAAAACATCCCCTTCCTTCATCATATAGAGAGGGCATTCCATTCGAACTATTGTTTTAGCTAAGAATTAGTTTTACAAAGCATAATTAAATACAGATGCCCACATCCTGTTTCTGAGGGATCGATTGCTACTCAGATCAGACAGGGTGAAAATTCTGGTTGTGATGTTAACTAGCTATATGATCTTGGTTAAGTATCTTAAACTTAATATGCCTTAATTTCTTCATCTATGTGGATATGAGGATAATAGTACCTGCTTCTGAAGGCATTACTTAGTGCATTATATGAGACTGAAATGGGAAAATTTACATAATACCTGGTATATAGCAAACCTTCGAGACAGTATAGCAATGGCCATTACTAACAATGTTTTGTTTAAATTGGCAACAGAATCCAACTTGTAGCTTCTACAGAAAATGTAATAACACAAACTCAAAAAGAATTGAAAGACTGACCCAGAAAGAAAACACTACTTTTAAAAATAGTACTTTTGATTCTAGCATATAACCCATAAACAACTTCGATAAGCATAAAACTCTCTTCCACTATTTTCATGTTATATGATATTCGAAAACAAATTCAAAATGACCATTAGAAGCAAATTAAACTGATTATAAAATTAAATGTGTTTTTTCTAAACTACGTGGGTTCCTCCCCCGAACTCAATATTCTAAAATGTTTCCCCCAGGACAGTGTTACATAAAGTGCATTCCTGGGCCACTGATCTAAGAACCATCCCAGGTGAGGCAATTTATTAAAATAAAAACTACTAGGTTCCCAGCTCAGACTGAAGTAGGAAATACGGTGAGGAGTATGGAGAGGTTTGAGAACCTATAATCGTTGCAGTCACCGGAGATGCAGTTCTATGTGCATTTAGATGTACAAAGTAATAATCTGAGGCAGTGATCCTCAAAGTGTGGTCCCGGAAGTCATAGCATCAGTATCACCTGACAACTTATTGGAAATATGAATTCTCGTGCTCTACCTCAAACTCACAGAATCTAACTTGGGTTGAGTACAGCAATCTGTTCCTTTCAGGTGATTCTGATGCATGCTGAAATTTACATCATCTTGCTCAAGAGCCAAGAATGATCCAAGGAGCAATGCTTTGGCATCATCTGGGAGCTTGTTAGAAACCAGAAACTTAGGCTTCACCCCCATTTAAGTAAATCACATTCTACACTTTATCAAGATGCCCATATTATTTCTGCACACATTAAAATCTGAGAAACCCTGGGTATGGCAGAGTTTTTCAAACTTTCATGAAAGTAAAAACATAACTTCCCAACTCCCTTCCCTGGATATTCTAACTTATTTAAAGGTGCTATGATTTGGATGTGACTTGTTCCCACCAAAAGTCATGCTGAAATCTGATCCCCAATGGGGCAGTGTTAGGAGGTAGGACCTAGTAGAAGGTATTTGCATCATGCCGGAGAACCTCTCAAGAATATATTAATGCCTTCCTGTCAGGGTGAGTGATTTCTTGATTTTCCAAGAGCATGTTGTTAAAAAGAGTGTGACTTCCTCAGTTTCTCTGCCACCTCTCTCACCATGTGAACCCTTACCACATGCCGGTTCACTTTTCCATTTACCATATTGTGACCAGAATGTGCCCTCACCAGGAACCAAGCAGGTGCAGCACTATGCACTTGCACTTCCCAGGCTGTAGAATTGTAAGCTAAATAAACCTCTTTCCTTTTCATAAATCACTCAGCCTCAGGTTATAGCAACACAAAATGGACGAAGACAGAAGGTCTGGAATGAGGTTAAGATTCCATAGGTATGACATGAATCCTAGGTGACTAATATTATGAGGAAAGTTTAGGAAATATGGCTTTAGAGAAAAATTCTTGGGTACCACCTAAGTTATAAATCATTGCTCTATGTCAGCGTTCCTCAACCTTGGCACTATTAACATTATAGGCCAGAAATTATTTATGGAGGTACAGTGTAGGATATTTACTAGTATCCATGGCCTTTCCCAACTAGATGCCAGTGGAAGCCTCTCCAGTAGTGACAATTACAAATGTCTCCAGACATTCACAAAGACCCTGCGGGGGTGGGGGTGGGGGTGAAAATCTCTTCTTCCTCCATAAAAAGCCACTGTTCTAGAAGACAACTGTTGCAGTTATTGACTGCTGTATAACACGGTACTCCAGAGCTTAGTTGTTTAAATGAAACTTATATTCCAATCAGAATATTACCCCTTTGTGTATGGCTTCTTTTGAGCACCATCATGTCTGGAAGATTCATCTATGCTGTTGTATATATAGTCAGACCCATTATATCTCCCTTTAACTGATGTGCCTGTTTTCCATCTCTTTTTTTACATTTTACCCTTTATTCCTTAACTCCATTAATCTTCTTTAAAAGCTGATTCTACAGTGCTTTTGATTTGTGTGTGTGTGTGTGTGTGGTGGGGGTCAGCAATTCTGGAAAGGACTGGCTAAGTGGTTCCTCTGCTTCATGAGGCATAAGCCCTCAACACTTCCTCTGTTGCCTTCCATTAGCAACTGAGCTGGAAGACCCATGAAGACCACACTCATATATCTGGTCACCCAGATCTCTCTTCATCTACATCATGTCTCAGCATTTGGCATCCATCTCAAGCTTCTTTACAGCATGGTGAATAGATTCCCAGGAGAGAAACAGAAGCTAACAAGTCTCTTAATGGCTGGACCTGGAATTATTAGTGTTATTTCCACAACCTTCTATGAACCAAAACAAGTCTAAGGTCAGCCTAAATTTAAGGAGTAGATCAACGGACACTATCTACTTTACAGGAAGGGAGAAATTTATAGCAGTAGCTTTTGAAGACTACTGACAACAATGAGCCTTGCAGATATAGTCCATTTTAATAACAGAAAGGGCCACATGTTTATAAATCCCATTAAAAATTTTTTAAAGATACGTCATGGAAATAATTCTTTCTGTCTTTCTGATTTCATTGCCTCTATTCAACCTCACCACCCTTTTGAGGAGTAAATTTTTGAGTTAGTAACAACCTGAATGTACAGGCAGTCCCCAACTTATAGTGTCTCAACTTATAATTATCAATTTAACCATGGTGTGAAAGCCTTATGCAGTCTGTAAAAATTGTACTCCAAGTACCCATACAACCATTCTGTTTTTCACTTTGAGTGCAGTATTTAATAAATTATAAGATATTCAACACTTTATTATACAATAGGCTTTTAATAATTTTGTGCTTAATAATTTTGCCCAACTATAGGTTAATAAGTGTTCTGAACATGTTTAAGATAGGTTAAGGTAACTTATGATGTCCAGTAGGTAAGGTTTAACAAATGTATTTTGACTTAAGATATTTGCAAACTTACAATGGGTTTATTAGGACATAACCTCATTGTAAGTCAAGGAGCATCTGTACATGTCTCAACTGTAGAGCTAGATGAGTTTTTCCATCCTGAAATAAGGATATAGAAGGTTATCAGCACCCCAGAAGCCTCCCAGTCATTAATTCTCTTCAAAAGTAATCACACCGAATTCTATCACTATAAATTAGATTTTCCTACTTTTCAATTTCACATAAATGGAATCAGAATATTACCCCTTTGTGTATGGCTTCTTTTGAGCACCATCATGTCTGGAAGATTCATCTATGCTGTTGTATATATAGTCAGACCCATTATATCTCCCTTTAACTGATGTGCCTGTTTTCCATCTCTTTTTTTACATTTTATCCTTTATTCCTTAACTCCATTAATCTTCTTTAAAAGCTGATTCTACAGTGCTTTTGATTAAAACTCATCATCAGCTCTTGGCTCTCCACTACTTCCAAAACAAAACCTAAATGCATAGACTCCACAATCTGATACCAATCTATTTTAAAATCTTAAATTACTCTCCAACCAGAATACCCAACCGTGTCCCACTTAATCTTTCTTTAATCTCCACCATATTTTCATTCAATTTTACCGGGGCCCTGTAATGAAGAAATGGATCTTTTCTCAAGGTACTATGTTTTGTTTTTTTGTTTATTCTTGCTGACAAGAATTGGCTGGACTTCTAATTATGAATTGTTAAGCATGACAATAACTATACACCCACAAACTGGCCTATAAGGTACTCCCTAACACCAGAAACTTGAAGTTATTTCTTGCCAAACTTGGGAAAAAAAAAAAAAAACTTGTGGTAAAAAGTATTTTTTCCTTGGGATGTTGATTCACTTAGGAGAAATCTAATTGAGCTCTCAAGAACACAACCTGATTAGGAAAAAGTAAGCTAGAGGGAGGAGAAAAACAATTGAACAGAGGTCTATATGAATAGATTATATTATCCTGAGCAATTAACAATCTTTTAGCATTAGGAATACATCAGGATGAAGAGTACTGCTTTAATCTAATGAACACGGCTTTGAAGAAACCATCTACTAAAGACCTAAAGGCATCAGAAAAGGATAAAAGTCTAGAGAGAAGTAACACTGAGAGAATTGTAATTATTTTGAACATGAAAGAATAGTGGAGATAAAAGATGTCTTTAAATACTGAAAAGAATGTTATTTACATCTTTACTGAATCTAACTGGTGAGTGCCAAAGTGGCACAAACAACATAAGTAGACAATGAGCATCCAATGACAGTATCATTGGAGTTGGGAATCTGTACTTAAGCAAAAGTTTGGGCTAACATAAGTGGTTTCCAGGTATTGGTTGATTAACCAAAAATATCAGTGTCACTGGAGCACTTGTTATTAATACAAAGCAAAATTATCCTATCCTACTTCCTAATCTGCTGAATGTCATGGGACACTGTGGCTAAGAATGTACATTTGTAAGAAGTGGCTGATCAAGCTCTAAGGGCTCCTTTTATTCAAGAAATGTCTACCTTTTATAGAAAACCATGTATTAAAGTGTTTTAAATTGCCCCTGATTAAAAAGAATGCTTTCAATTATCTTAAGCTTCATTTGTTTATTCGTTCATTTATTCAGTATTCACTAGGTACCTCATATGTACTTATATAAAGTGAACACAGTAAGTCTGGTTCCTGGATTCATGGAGTATCCAAATTAAAAGAGAATGTAGATACTAAACTAATGAATACAGAAGACAAATTTGAAATTATAAATATGCCAAGTCATATAATTGTGACAAGTATAATGAGAGAAATAATGGTACTTGATGCAAAAATGTTAAGGGGGTCTGATTGAAGCTGGAAATCAGAAACATCTCCACTAAAGTAATGCCATCTAAGCTGAGACTGAAGGATAAGAAGAAACGTTCCAGGCCAGTAGTAGGTGAAAGGCCATTTCGGGCAGAAGGAACAACATCATTAAAGGTCCAAAATTAGGGAGCAGAAATTTGTGTTTGTTAGGACTGGAAAGATGATCCCTGTGTTTGAAGCAGGTAAATGGTCCAAGATGAAGGTGAAAGTTAGGCAGGGGCCAGATTATGCCCAGTGGGACAATTCATTTTATGTGTCAAATTAGCTGGGCCATGGTGCCCAGATGAGTGGCCAAACATTACTCTGGATGTTTTTATGAGGGTGTCTTTGGATTAGATTAACATTTAAATACGTGGAATTTGAGTAGAGCAAATTGTACTCCACAATGTGGGTGTGGCTTACCTAATCAGTTAAATACCTGAATAGCACAAAAGACTCTTCTCTGGAACAAAAGGGAATTCTGCTAGAAGACAGTCTTCAGATTTGAACTGCAACATCAGCCTTCCCCTGGATCTATAATTGCCTGACCCACTCTACAGGCTTGAACTTCTTAGTCTCCACAATGCATAAGCCAACTCATTAAAATAAATATATTTTTCTCTGTAGGTAGGTAAGTAGGTAGGTAGGTAGATAACTAAATAGCTAGATAAGAGATCATCATAGAGATAGATATACAAGTGTACGTGTATATTTACCTTTATATCCACACATCATATTGGTTCTGTTCTCTGGAGGACCCTGACTAATACAACAGATCTTAGAAAGTTTATACATTTTATTTTGCCCAAGGTTAAAATGGGAAGTCACTGCAAGTAAGTGCCTTTAGCAAATATTTGTTATTATGTATTTAGTTCTTATAGTTTTTAAACCCTTCTATCTCAGTATGGACTTCTAAAATGGACTACTAGATTCACAGTCTCACCACAGTCTGTTTATCTCTTTAATATTCTCTGCGGTACATTTTATATCTTTTCTTTTCCTCCTATTTTTTATTTAATTTCAATTTTAAAAGTTCTACAGATTCCTGCTTTAAGGATTTTACTGGATGAATCACTAAAATAAAATATCTTTGAGGCCAATTTAATTCCATTGCTCCCAGCATACCAACTACATATAGTCCAAAATCCCAATTTTCTTTTACTTTAGAACTTGCATGAAGAGTATAGCTGAATGACAAGAAAAATTCAGTCCAGATTCCGAAGTTTAAAAAAGCATTCTTTTCCTTTTCAGAAATAAATCTGTGTCATACTTTCTTTGAATTGGGGTGCATAATAAGCGATTTTGTTGCAATTTGTTTTCACAGCTCCCATCCAAGAGAAGCCACCAAACTAAATAAAGTGAGACAAGACAGTCTTGCTGGCTTACTGAAGCATGGAGGAAAGTCAGAATCCTTCTCAAGAAATTTACACAATTCTGAGGGCAATTATAAGTGCTCAGTTTCTCACTATGCAATGCCTGCAAGACTTTTGTTTAAAAATAGTATGAACAATACTTGGGTTTTATCATCGTCACATATATTTTGGTAACCTATTATGCATAATTACTAGGCCAGGTATTAGGGACTGAATGATTGCAGACACCACTCACTTATTTAACAATTACTTGATAAATGTCAAGCCCTGTGCTGGCCTCTGGGATATAGCAGCGAATAAGGAACCAAGAAGGATGAACCCTTCCCTCTTCCCTCAGATTCTCTTCCATTCTACTGAGGTAAGATAGACTATCATAAGATCGCTGAGTAAGACTATTTCACAAAGCAGTAAGTGATGTGACTATAATCATGAAAAAAACAAATGCTTACTATCTATTTTGTACCAGAACTCTACTAAGTATTTTACTCATATTTACTCATTTTACCCTTACAACAACCCTGTAAGACAGGTCCTCACATTACCTCTGTTTAATAGATTAAGACATTAAGCCACCAAGAGGTTAAGTAACTTGGCTTTAAAGTAGGTGGAGCCAGGATTGTCTTAAGGCATCCTGACTACAGTGTCTCTGCTTCTTACTTCTTATGCTTTGCTGATTGCTATGAGAGGAAGGTGTGAGGGTCCACTTTACATGAGACTGTGAGAAAGGCCTTTTTAAGTATTAACATTAGATCTGAGACATAAGTAATATGGGGAAGACAAGGATTTAAAATGTTCCAAAACTCCAATAATTTATACTGTAGCTAGGGATAAGATATTTAAAACAATAACAACAATCATAGTATCATTTAATGTTTTGGCAATGACCCCTGTGTGTCAAACACTGTGTTAACACACTGTATGCTTCACCTCGTTTAGTTATCACAACATTCCCATGAGTTCATGCCACAGATCTCTGTTTCAATGAGGATAGAGACCTTGGCTTGGATCAGCAAAAGAAAGGTTTGACTCTGTGTACAGATCTCCAGGAAAGTTTGGTGACTGTTTAGGTGAGTAAACTGGAAACCACAAACTGAAGGAGGAAAGCTGATTCACATGAGAGGAAATACATTTTATACAAGAAATTTTTTCTATTAATTAATGGAGATAAAATATTTCGCTCACTAGAGGATGTGTAAAGCAGAGATAACTGCTTTTCTTTTTGAAAAGTAATGAGACAAGAGCTGACATTTATTATTATGTATTAGCCACTATAGTCAGTCCTTTTAGAGCCAGCAGATCAACATTTTTAACCTTGAAGTCATCAAGATACCTGTTGGCAGCTCTAGGTCTGGCAGTGGTATCCACACTAATGGATGTCATCTGACTCACCTCTGGTGCTACAAGGTTTCTTTCAGTTGTCAGTCTGGTCTCTGGTTGTATATTTGTGTGAAAAAAATTTCTATATGTTGTAACTTGAGCTTATATTCTAAAGTTGTTCTGAAAATACTGTTTAACTTGATAAATTACCCTGATATCTGTTCTTATGTGTATGTGAGTGAAAGATGGAAAAGAGAGGGAGAGGGAGACAAGAGAGAGAGAGAGAGAGAGGAAACAGAGATACAGAAATGACCATGAATGAATATATCATGAAACATCTTAGACATCATAGATGTTTTAAAGGGCATGATGCTCATGCATTAATGATTACTATTTATTATCCCATTAATTCTGAGCTTTATTTTTGAACTTGTACAATGGAAATCAGACTCTCACAAGAAACAGAGGGAGTGAGAGGTCCATGAAATTCTCAATTCCCACAGAGGTCCAATGGCCAATAAGGTTTTATGTTTCATAGTGGAATTTCTAAGCTAAACACAATTGAGTATTCTGATTACTGCTAGTGCTTGGTAGAAGACGAAAAAAATTAATGAAAGCCAATAAGCAACTATATGGATGTCTCTACCTATAAACTAATCCACACAATCAGAAATCATCAATCTGTTTCCTTTTTGCTGTGGTGTTTTTCTCGTTCACCACCATTCATTCAGCTATCTGCCTATCCATGCACATCCATTTATCCTTTAAAGAAACATCTACTGAGCAGCTATGATCTTATTTGAGGCCTGTGAATCTAACCAGAGGTACATGTATAGCAGTTATGAGTCTAAAGGTAGTAGTTGAAGTCATGGACATGAAAGAGATTCCCTTTACCAAAAAAACAAACAACAAAAAAAGTAAAAACAAACAAAAAACAGTAAAAAGAAAGCAAGGCCAAGAATAAGCCCATGGAGAAGGCATTGAAGGGGGAGGAATGTGAGGTAAGAAATGGAAACTTAGAAGAAAAGATCAGAAAATTAGGTTATTGGCAGGATTCACCAGTGACATCTCATTGCTGGGTTAGAGGTACAGGTCTCATTATATTGGATTGAAAAGTGAAAAAATAGGCACTAAGTACAAAATATCATCAAAGATTACCTACTTGAGAAATCTGGCTGTGAAGAAAAGCAGAAAAGGTGAGAAATAAAAGAATATTCTAAGTTAAAGGAGAGTTGATAGTGTAAGATGGAGGTGGCTTGAGCACATTTATAGGCTGTGTGGAAGGAGCCAAGATAGAGGGAGAGATCAGAACTGAAGGAAAGCAAAAGAAGAGCATCAACAGCCACTTAGGTATGTCTTCTTCCTCAGGCACTGGAGAAAAGAGAATGAAACTCAATACCATGTTTTTTAAAGTATAAGAGCAGCAAATTGAAGGAAAGTACATATAAAAATGAATTTTTCTAGGTGACAAAGTCAAGGTCAACTAACTTCTCGGGGAGTGCAATAGAAAATTTGAGGAAGCTCATTCAGGGATAAGATACTTATGTTGGAGAACAGGAGAGGAGGCTAATCCAGGACATGTAGAATTACTGGGTGGACACAAACAGCAAACTGAGTCTGCTCTTTATTTGATGAGCTAGAGTGGCATTTCTCAAAATCTATTCCTTGTACCATCTGAATTAGATGTTCTTGGGGTCCTTGGTAATAACACCAATTTCTGGCTCCCATCCCAGGACTTACCAGGCCTTCTCAATTGATTCTGGTTCACATCGAAGTGTGAAACCAGGTACCCAGAGCAGTTTCTCAAACTTTCTCTATCCCCCACATCACTCAGGCTTAGCTCTCATTACAATTTATGTTCTTAAACTTCAGCCAGTATACGAAATAAACATCCTCAGCAGAGAGTTCTGAGAATCTGTACTACCCATAAGAGGGCTGGGTGTATCTGGTGATCAGTAAAGTTTAAGAATACTTGTAAAATTCAGATGTACCTGGCGGGAAATATTAATAGAGATATATGAGTTTGCCAGAGATAGGTTTTATAAAATTTATTTTTAAATACATAGTAACATTTATTTGTGCATGTATAGTTCTATGAATTTTAGCACAAATAAAGGTTTAGAGAATCACTACTACAATCAGGACAGTTCCTCACCCAGAAAATCTCCCTTGTGCATTAAAGTTCACTTTACCCCTGATCAGTAACTTCTGGACACAACTGATCTGTTTTCCATCATGCCTCATCCTTTCAAGAATGTCATATAAGTGGAATCATGTAGTGTGTAACCTTTTGAGAATGGCTTGTTTCATTCAGCATAGTGCATTTGTGATTTATCCAGGTTGTAGCTTGTACCAGTATTGTGTTCTTCTTTATTGACAATAGTATTCCAAGTTTGTTTGTTCATTTACCCATTGAAAAACATGTAGGTTATTTCTAGTTTTTACTATTATTAAAAATACTGTAATAATTATGTACATAGAATTTCGTATTAACATAAGCCTTCATTTCTTTAGCATAAACATTCAGGAGTGGGATTTCTACAAACTATGATTTCTTAATTCATTAACAAATAGTTATTGAACAGCCACTGGATATAAAGGGGAGTTTTGGTTGTCTTGGTATAAAAGAATTGTTAAAAAGTTGAATAAGATGTATAATGGGTTTCAATATGAAGTAGAAGAGATGGATATATTCACAGTTATTACAAAGGAGTGAAGGATGAGGTAAAAGGTAGAGACTCGTGGAGGAAGCACTGACTGCAGCTTGCATATTGACATCTTCAATTTCAGTTCTCCTTTCACTGCCATAGTTAATATTATAGAATCCTGTGGATTCAAAAGCAATGGCCAATGTAAATAAAATTTTTAAAAGCTTATATAGATATTACTGTCCCCTGTTATATCCAAAGATTAGCATATAGTATGTAGTCAATAAATGCTTGGTGAATAAATAAAGGAAGAATTATCTATATCTATATATTTATGTAAGGTGGTGGCCAAAGGGTTGGTGGTTAGTAGTACTGTAGGAAATTGTTTTAGATGATGGAAAATGGATATCTCATACTTGGGACAGCTTTTATCAGATGCCTGCCTTGTCTCTGGCTAGAGAATGCTAGCAGGGGCACCTGCTGTTCTCCATGTCTAACAACTGAACTCAATGGTGTGCATCAATTGCAGGTTCGGCCACACTGCTGCTCTCTGCTTAAGAACCCCATGATTTTAAGGAAAAAAAATGGTATTAAACGGCCTGTAGGAAGAATAGACCCAAAACAGTAATGAGCTTGCAAAATGATGGTCCCTAGAGCCTGGTCCCAAGTCAGAAACCAAAAGAATTAGCAAAAGCAAAGCACCTTGTTAGTAGGATTTGAGTGTCCATGAACAACTTGACGGGATAAAGCTAAAGGAAAAAGAAAAGATCAAGATTTGTCTAGTCCTGCCTCCAAAATGAGGCAAACAGGGGACTTTAGAATCTCCCTTGGCTTTAAAAATAGACTCAGGAAGCCCACTAGTCTAAAAACAACACACATGTGTTTTGAAATTTGCTTCTGATTATTTATATTTGACTAAAACAACATCCGTTTAGGGACATTACCAGAAGAAACACTGTACGCTGAGAATAACTAACAGATAACTTTAAGTTAGTTAAGGAATAACTAGGCTTACTAATATAAGATGAATGCCAAATGCCTGACTTATTCTGATCACCGTGCTTCTGAAACTGTGCATACTAAATAATACCAGTAAGAAAGCACAGAGAGAGGATATTTGCAGATAGCGTCAGTGGATGTGTTACTTGACTAGCACGTACTCACCACCTTAAGCTCCTGGCTTAGGGCACAAGACAGAATCGACACAGATAAGCGAACTTTATCATTGCTCAACCACCTTGCAAAAAAGAACAATTTGCTTATTATGAAAGTTGTTTGTGGAAAATGTATGTATGTATGCTTCTCTGTATGGGTCTATTTGCGTGTGTGTGTCTACATTGCTTTTATATATGTGTGTGTAAATAATGCAATAGTCTCAGCAAAAGAGTCAATGTTTAGTCATTCTAATATAGTTCTGGAAGAATCTCTATTGCTTATGTTGCAATGTGACATTTCTATGATGCTTTATGTTTGCAAGATGATTTGTTACCATTAAATTGCCAAGTCTCTGAAAAGAATATAGGTGACAAGAATTATTTTTATTACTGTTTCTCCTTGCTTATAGGTACATATTTTAAATTTATCCTGCAAACCAGCTCTTTCCATCTTCCCTGGGTCTATTATCCCATAAGGTAAGACAAAAGGTTGAGGTCACTTGCACTGGGTCTCTCTTCTTTCTATCTATAATCAGCTTTGGCCAAGCCCCATAAATATCTCTTAGAATATTTTAAGAATACAAAAACAGTAATAGTGACAACAGCAGCTGTAGCTGACAGTTTTTATTGAGCATTTGCTATATGCCAGGCAATGACCTTAAATATTTACACCATTAATCTTCACTACAAACCCAAAGCCAGATTGTCCTCATTTGATAGATGAGAAAAATAAAACTGCATTCATTGGAAAGGATAACACTTTGTTCAATATCATAACTAAAAGACAGGAGACCCAGGAATTGTACCCAGACTCTCGGTCCACAAATCCTCTTGATTTGTTGCTTTTGTGTGTGTGTGGCATATGTGTATATGTGTGTATATATACGTATGTGTATATGTATACATATACAGGATATATTGAGAAACATGAATACATGTCCACATATATACATACATTTATATTTCAATATATAAATATATGGCTTCTCCTGTCACTTCTAGGGGAAGCAATCAGCTACCAGCTGAGTTAATCGCCACAACTACCTCTCACTCTGGCAGCAATGGCTTGCATAGAGCTGGTGGTCATAGGGTAAGGGTGCAACTGGTCAGAGACCACTCAGCCAGAAAGTACAGCCCTCAGGCTCTTTGGTCCTAGATGAGGACATGCACATCCACTCAGCTATTGCCAACAGAAAGTGAATAGAGGATCTGTGCACTGCTTTAAAGCCAAAGGTTTTAAGAAGCAGGTGTGTCTTTCACTCTGTCTCTCCTTTCACTGCTTGGGTGCAATGAAGACACTACAGAAGGTCAGGGCCACAGGAGAAAAGGAGCCTGAATCTCAAAATTACCATGTGGAAGAAAGCTTCCCACCAATAGAAAACAGATGCCTTGAATGGTTAAAGGAATGGGAAATTAACTCCTCTGCTAAACTGTTGATACTAAGAGATCTGTGTCACCACTGTCTCTCCTACCCTTAAACGCTCAAGTAAATCCTTTATTCCGGTATCTTTCCTCATTATTCCCCACATCTTTCAACTGCAGGCATCAGGAAACTTTTTCTGTAAATTTCCAGATAGTAAATATTTTAGGTTTTGAGGGTCACAAAAGGCCTCTGATATGTATTCTACTTTACTTTTCAACGCTTTAAAAATGTTTTCACTGGAGCACCGTAGAAAAACAAGATATGAGCTGGATATGGCATGAGGATCATATTTGCCAACACTTAGAATCTTATTGTCAGACTAAAGTTTTAATTACAGATTATATTATATCACAAATCTACTTATGAAGCTCTTTGGATGCATAATTTCTATTTTATAACCTATAAAGTTCTCTGCCTGGAGTTTTGGCTGTTCTGCAGGCTGATAATGCTGATCCTCCCTCTTGCTGCCAGTGAGTCTCTAAAATAAGAGCATCTCTTCATTCCTCACTTTTCTTTTTTATTTATTTATTTATTTATTTTTTATTTATTTTTATTGCATTTTAGGTTTGGGGGTACATGTGAAGAACATGGAAGATTGTTGCATAGGTACACACATGGCAGTGTGATTTGCTGCCTTCCTCCCCCATCACCTATATCTGGCATTTCTCCCCATGCTATCCCTCCCCAACTCCCCTCAATTCCTCACTTTTCACGTGTCCCTTGTCTCATGTCATGGCCTTTCTCTGTCCTCCTACCCAAGTATAATGCTAAGTACAAGGCCAGTCAGCCAATACCTACCCCACATCATTCCTCCTCTATGAAACTCACCAGGGAACTCCAATCCTTCTAGGTTTGCCTTTCTTTTAAGCTCCTGAAAAGAATTTTTAAGTCACATTATTTGGCTTTTAATAATATCCTTGGACATCAATTCCTAGCTACAGTACTAGGCATTGAGACACTGAGGTAAGAGGTAGGACTTGACTCTGAAGGTGGGGCTTGGATACCAGACCACATTGAAGACTAGCCAAAACATGGCTGGAGAGGAAGCAGATTTCCATAAGACATATCCACCATTGTGCGATGTCAGTTTACCATTGCCATGACAACACTTGGGAGTTATTGCCCCTTTCCGTGTTAATGACCCAGTGACCCCAAAATTACTACCCCTTCCCTAGAAGTTTCTCCATAAACTTCCTCTAATCTGCATGTAATTAAAAGTGGGTTTAAATATGACTGCAATCGTCCTGAGCTGCTACTCTCTGTCTGTGGGGTAGCCCCGCTCTGCAGGAGCATCATGGAGCTGTAACACCATCAGTGCTATAACACTATTGCTTCAATAAAGATGTTTTCTTCTATTCTACCACTGACTTACCCTTGAATTCTTTCCTGGGCAAAGCTAAGAACCCTAAAAGGCTAAGTCCCACTTTGGGGCTCACCTATCTTGCCTCACAACTACAATAAATATGTTCTAGTCCTTACCTTGATAAACTTATGGAAGAAGAGAGAGATAAACAAGCAATGATAATATAAGGTTACATGTGCTACTTATAGGAATCTGAAAGTGGAATGGGAATCAATAGGGAATATTGTGTTTCATGACATTTTTTATTTTGTTTCAAAGGCACATCTGGTTGCTAGCTAAAGGACGTGTGTGTGTGTGTGTGTGTGTGCATGTGTGTGTGTGTGTGTGTGTGTGTTCTCCCCCTCTTGCAGCAGTATGAGCATATTTCAGAAAACCATTTAATTGATGAAGATCTGAAAATTCAAATCAAATCAACTGTTAATTTTTTAAGGGTTGGGGTCTCACTATGTTGCCCAGGCTGGAGTGTAGTGGCAATTCAAACCAGGGTGATCATAGAGCTCACTGCAACCTCTGCTGCAACCTCTGGAGTCCTCTACCTGAACTCCAGTGATCCCCCTGCCTCAGCCTCCCAAATAGCTGAGATACAGGCATGTGCCACCACACCAGACTTCATTTATTAACTTTACATATGTGTATGAAATATATTGTCTTATATACTTAGAGTTACTAGACAAAAATAAAACCTTATTTGTAATTATACTAGTTCCAAGAAAACTTTGAAATTACTAACAATAGAAGATTAATTAACATTAGGATCATTAAGATAAAAATAAAAATTGAAAAGTAATATAGTACAAGGGAGACTATAATTATACCAGAAGGACAAACTAAAGATGGTCAAGACAATGAATCTCACAGCTGCATGATAACCAAACATGTCTCAGAGCTACATGGTAACAGAAAATCATGCAAGATAGATAGATTAGACAGCTAGACAGACAGACATCATTGTTTGATAAAAACAGGGACTCAGTTCACCAGCACAGTTGAATTGTCTGGTGAGATATTTATTTTTACAAATTACTATGCCCTGGCCTTACTCCTTTTAATGAACAATCAGGATTAAAGCCAGGATAATCAGTACAATTTTTTTTTCCCCAGCAGTGAACTTTAAACTGAATTTATTGCCTGTGTTTTTGTACAGGAAACATAAAAATGTTCATTTGTAACACTTTTTAATCCACTCTATGGAAAAAGTAACTTTAAAGTATAGGTCTATATTTTAACATCTTAAGGGGAGAAACAAGAAGAATTATGCACATGTGCTAAGCACTCAAATTTTGTTGATTTATGTTGATACAGGGTTACAACCAAATTGAAATATGGGTGATTACTTAGTTCATTGCACTGCTTCTCTTTAATGGCATTGGATATAAGAAGATTGGTGGCAGGTGCCAAGTAGCCACCGTTTAGACAGTCAGTTTACTATTGAGTGCTGGCTTTCCCTCCTGATGATGGAAGACATTATCTATGCTAGAACAGCTGGACATGCCCATGGTGAAGCTGACATTTTCTTAGGAAAATTGAAGATATTGACATGCAATTTCAGTTAAACAGGAGGCCATATAACTTCCAACTGAAGATGGCTTAGAGAAAGCAGGAATAAAATGGGCCTTATAAACATAACTTGCTCAATATCTGGGTGAAGTATTTGGATCTAACCACAGATATCTAAACCCAGGCATGATATGGAGACTTTGAAGGACAAGAGTTCCCAATTAGCTATGCAAAGCAACAGTTTCTCCCATGTTGACCTGTACCAGAATCTCCTCAACAGTTTGTTGAAACAGACTGCTGGGTCCCCTTCCCAGAGTTTTTGACGTAGTACACAGGATGAGAGGCCCAAGTATTTGCATCGCTTACAAGATCTCAGGTGATGCTGATGCTCTGGGTACCATCTCTTAAGTACTGCTTCAATAATGGAACAGGAGGGTGCCTAGACAACATCTAAAATTGAACATCACTGCTTTCTAATGGTCTCACCATCATTGGTTAGCAGCAAAATGGCCTCATAAATAGAATTAATAGGTCCACATAGAGTTATATAGTGGGGTCTATCTGAAAATTGATAAAACCTGGCCAAAATGGTTATTTAGATTTGGGCATAGATTGTCTTGAGCTCTTATTTGAGGTTTGTAATCATCCAATAGATGCACATGAACAAATGGAGATAATAATAAATTATAAATAACACAACCAAAGCCAACACAAAATCAGTTCTTCCAAATTCCCTATAAAGGTGTTGATGTCTATTTTGGAAGAAGTAAATGTCAGGGGTCGCAAATATAAGCTGCTTTCTTTGCCCCCACATAACATGCCCTAGTAATTAAGGCCACAGTGGTTGTATTCACAGAGATCAGTGTTTAAATATTGGCTTTTGCACTTACTAAATATATTACCTGGAGCAAGCCATTTTGTCTTTCCAAACCTCCGTTTTGGAATAGTTAAGTAATGTGTAAAAATATTTGGCATAGTGGCTAATACACAGTAAATAATAAAATTTTCCACTGATAATATTAATATTTTCTTTCTCTTCTGGTCATTATTACTATTATTGGCAATTAGGTGAGAAGAGAACAACAATAATTATAAACACAAGTGTGAAATGGAAATGTATCAACAACAGTGAATCAAGTCAGCAAAGTGATGTCAAATGAGTAATGTAAGGAGTATTCACCACAATAACATTGTTCATAAAAGTATAAAACATTTGAATATGTAAATATTATGACCAGACGGCTTAAATATGTTTAGAGTTCACATGATAGAATGCCATCCAGTCCTTAAAAATGATAATATAGTTCTAATTTAAGTATATGAAAGATACCATGATACATTTGTGGAAAGAGAAAGCAGTATATAAAACAGAGGAAAAGATACAAGTTGAGGAATAGAGAACAGAGAAGAATTATATCTGAATAGATCTATATACCACAATGTTATTAGTATCTATCACTAAGCACTGGATTAATATATTTTATTAATATATTGTTGTATATATTTGTCTTATAGATACATATGGAACAATTTTAAAGTATTTGTTTTTACTAGTACTACATTAAAAATTGATAAATTTGATTAATACATCTAATGCAAGGAGCTATATTTAAAAACAGATCACAGTAGGGACAATTGTTTAGGAAAGGATAAATGGAGACTATACTCACAAATTTTTACATTTTCAGAGAGGAGAAGAGCTTATTTTTCATATAAGCTGCATTTTCTTCTCCAAGAGTATGCTACGTAGTATATTATGTACCTAATAAAACAGCTCTCTCCAGTCTTCTCATTCTCTTTCTCCTGCCTATTCATTCTCTCTTTCTCTTCTTTAATCATCTTGCCCCCTGTCATAAGATTAAATAGTTCCAAAACATATATTTTATGTCATCTGTTTTAACTGGCATCTTCCATCAGGGCTACATATATGAACATGGCATTCAGGACGACTATCTATACTTTGTCTTTAAAGTATCATTTTTCTATCTTTTCAACTTCTAATCCACCCTAAAGTTCCAACTTAAATCTCTGTTCTTCTCTGAAGATTTCCTCAAATTTTTTATGCTGATTTCTTTTGTTTCTTTGAGTTTTACAACACTGTGTGTGTGTGCATATATTTGGTATGGTATTCATGATCATCTCCTTTGTTAATAGCTCCAACAGCAAGCAATGAAACCAACGGTACAACTATAAATGAATATTTACTGAGCACTTACTTTATGCTAGACCCATGGAAAGAGCTCTTCATGCATCATTATTTTTTCATTTTCTTTTTTTTTTTCTCTTTCAGAGACGGAGTCTTGCTCTGTCTCTGGGAATGCAGTGTGGTAACCTTGGCTCACTGCAACCTCCACCTCCTGGCTTCAAGCCATTCTACCGCCTTAGCCTCTTGAGTAGCTGGGACTACAGACAAGCACCACCACATTGGGTTAATTTTTGTAATTTTAGTAGAGACTGGGTTTCACTATGTTAGGTAGGCTGGTCCCAAACTCCTGACCTCAGGCGATCCAATAATTTTGGCTCCCCAAAGTGCTGGGATTCAGGTGTGAGCCACTTCACCCGGCCTCATTGTTTTTTACATCATTATTAAATATAAGTGACCAAGTGCTCAAGTCGTGAGTTATTTAGCTCCCCTGTACACAGCAAGATAGTGTAATAGGACACAGTTGATTTGTCCTAACTTCCTAGTCTTCGAAGTTAATGCTCATGATATTGAAATTTACCCTTTGTCATTTGATACATATGTGAAACTTTGAAAAATATGCATACTTAGGCACAATGTGGAAATAGAGAACCAGAACTTCTTCAAACAGGACAAGGGCAAAGATATGAATGTTCATAATTCATTTTGATGCCCAGCCTGTTTAAAAGCCAACCCTACTATGCTATTCTATTTGTATTCACCATGCTGTGATGAATCACATTATGAGTATAGTCTTCTCAAAAATTACTAAAAGTTCCAGTCCACTGTCCTTTTCATTTAAAAAAACAAATTCCCTTCCATGTTACAGCTAAGACCTAACACATAAGGTCACAAGAAAATCTTCAAGATAAAATTGTGTATGAATTCATGAGATAGTCTATCTCCCTTGTGGACTTCAGTAATGGAAGAACTCATCAGAGAAAGACTTCTAATCAACTTCAAGGAGAATTTGTTTATCCCAGACATGGCTTCTTAGTAGTGATGAGATTAGGAAAGGTTTTTCTTCAGAAGAAATTCTTACTGTGATTAATTGAGTTGTTCCTACTTGAAGACCTGGAAGAAGAAATGAAACACACAAAGCCACTTTCATGAAGTTGGTATGGTTTCTGAACCTGAGGTTTAAAAAGAGCTAAGTGCAGAAACATAAACTGCTAGATTTACTGTGTTGTAACTTCACCTTTTTTTTTTCTTTTTCTTTTTTTTTTTTTTTTTTTGGAGACGGAGTTTTGCTGTGTCACCAGGCTTGAGTGCAGTGGTGTGATCTCAGCTCACTGCAACATCCACCTCCGGGGTCAAGTGATTCTCCTGCCTCAGCCTCCTGAGTAGCTGAGACCACAGGCATGTGTCACTACACCTGGCTAGTTTTTTGTATTTCATAGAGACAGGGTTGGCCGGGATTGTCTCGATCTCCTGACCTCGTGATCCACCGCCTTGGCCTCCCGAAGTGCTGGGATTACAGGCATGAGCCACTGCACCCAGCCCATCTTTTTTTTCTTTTTTTAACGGAAATATTTTTTCCTTTATCATTGAGAGAAAAGAAAGGTAAGAAAAGAAACGAAGGAGAATGAAAAGCAATCTTCTTCCAAAGATATTTATTGAAGTAATAATGTTTTAAAAATATCCAAAAGATATCAGAGGGAGAAAAATTTGCCAACTATTCAAAATAGCTAATTACAGGGCAGCTGATATTACAAAATGCTTGAATACTGGCACATTAATGAGTGAAATGCTTAAGGCTATCTCAAGGTTAAAAGTTATTAGGATACTCTTTTATTTTAATAGTTATTTTTGCATTATCAGTAAATTCTGAGGCAAGTTTTTTTTTTTAATAACCTGCATAATTATCTGAACTTGAGGGTTGCAGGTATGTGACAGGAAAGTAAGTAGAGAAAAGGAGTCAAAAAAGAAAAGTTTTAAGAGGAATAAGACCACACTATTTTTGGTTTATACTATTCTTTAGCCTTGAACTTGAAAAAGAAATTAACAAACTGTTATTGTACCAAGGCCATTGCTAATTAGATTTCTGTATACTTTTAGGCATTAAACTAAAATTCTACTTCTTTTCTTAAATTTTATGTGACTTAACATTATTTTAGCTGAGAGAAGTGGCTCACACCTGTAATCCCAGCCCTTCAGAAGGTTGAGGAGGGAGAATCACTCGAGCTCAGAAGTTTGCAGCCACCCTAGCCAAGATTGTCACCTCATCTCCACAAATTAAAACAAATAATAATAATTGGGTGTGGTGGTCCATGCCTGTAGTTCCAGCTACTCAGGAGGCTGAGACAAGAGGATGACTTGAGCCTGGGAGGTCAGGGCTGCAGTGAGCCAAGATCACACCACTGCACTCCAGCCTGGGTGACAGAGCAAGACACTGTCTCAAAAATAAATAAATAAATAAAAACTTAAGAAACATTATTCAATAGTGCCCCTAAAGTATTATTTTGAAAGCTGGAGGAAAGATACCTCCTCTTTAATAAATTGCACAGCTTGTAAAATACAGAACTTTGCTTTCTTTGCTACTTTTAATGCCTTAAAAAAATGAGAATATGGAATACTAACAATTGGCCAACAAGTTAGTGTCAAAAGATGGTGCCTGGATTTTTAAACCTTAGGGAAGGTTCCAGAATAGTAGACTACAGAGAGGAAAAGAGAACCCTTAAAGACTGGTAAGAATGAATCTGCACTGAAGGGAGACAAATGTAATTGAAAGGCCTCTAATAGAAACCTAAAAAATAGTATGGAAGACATGCCATTATAAGTGATGGAATGCCATGTGTTCCCTCATTTTGAAGGCCATTGGGTATGGAAAGAAGAGAAGGGTAATTTTTTAAGAGCTTCATTGTAATGTATAACAGAATATTGGGAAGAACTGGAAAAAGCATTTGAAATCTTCTCCATCTGGATATTTATGATAAAAACATGATTGATGAAAGGACACTCACTGAGCCTGTAGCAGAGAGGGAAATAATCTCAGAAATCACCAAGATTTAGTTAAATGAAACTCATTATTGCAAAAATGATCATGGGATGTTTTATGCAATTCCAAAATAAAATGACTTTCTAGAAAGGGAGGTAAATTGGTGTGTACATTAAGGAAAAAATGGACTGGCTTAAAATTTGAAAACTCAAAGGCTGCAAACTATGATAGAACAGTTCACTAGAAAAAAAAATAGGAACAAAAAGAATACAATGGTAGGTGTCAGCAGCAAATTTCTGGTCAGATGGAATATTTCTTTTTTGCATTTCACTTACAGAGGTCTTTATAATTGGCATAAAGACAAGATTTAGGGACTTAAGATAGAGGAAAGATGTAAGTTTGTCAATTATCTGCTAAAGTGCTTCTTTGCTAAAAACACATATTTGGTACATTCTTCCTTAACTTGGGGTCTATTCAAAAATATAGTATGAATTTTGGGGTCAACACACAACAGATCTGAACCCAACTCTTCAAATTTGAAGCTGTGATATGAATAAATTACACCCACTAAAGGTGACTCTGCTGCAGTTGCTGGGAGATATTAAAATGTAGGTCATTCTGAGCACTACCCTAACCTGCACTCTTTAGCAGCCAGTCTAACACTGCAGGTCCACAGACTGCTGTTTGGAGTGTGCTAGGCTTTTTTTTTTTTTTTTTATATTATATGTGGGGGGGGGAGAGAGGGGAGAGGGAGGATTGTCGCAGGGGGGGACCCGGGGGTCCTGCGGCGGCCTTTCTCCCCCCCCCTCCCCCTCTTTCCCCCTCCCCCCCCTCCCCTCTTCCCCTCCTCCCCCCCCCCCTCCCCCCCCTTCCCCCCCCCCCCCCCCCCCCGAGTGGGCCCCCCCCCCTTCCCCCTCTCCCACGGGGGGGCCCCCAGGGGGGGGGGGGGTTGGTTTCTCTTCCTCGACGATGGGGCGGGGGGTGGGCGGGCCCCCGCACGGGAAGGGGGCCCGCCCCTTGGGGCGGCACACTCTGGAGGGGGGGCGATCCCCCCCCGGGCCACCAACAGGCGGGGGGGGGGGTCGAATGAACATGTGTCCAAAGATGTAAGAAGTATGAGCCTCCAGCACCCAAGAATGCAATGCACAGTGATTCTACCATATTCTTTGCAGTCAGCAAC
This sequence comes from Ateles fusciceps, assembly GCA_036589455.1. NCBI lineage: Eukaryota > Metazoa > Chordata > Mammalia > Primates > Atelidae > Ateles > Ateles fusciceps. Next base: position 1,975,214 of record JAZHEH010000299.1, read on the forward strand.
GCAGTAGCTATTAATATCAATCCTGGCCAAAATTTTAGTACAAATTAACAAAAGGATTATTTGTCAACAGTTTAAAAAAAAAAGTGGTGGTCACCAGATTCCAGTGTGGCTTATTACTTAGCAACCTGTACCAACTAATTTCTGTGATGATTTGTTTTAGATTGATTGATGTTATTCTCACTGTTTCTGTATCGTCATTTTTCAAGCCATGTTCTGTGAATGTCAGATGCTAATAAAAGAAGGTTAAAAAAAATGGAGGGTGGTAGATTCTAAGGTCAATTCAATTTGGAAATTCCCTGTTAACGATTTTAAAGGGTTTCTAACTCCAGACTTCTTAAGGCCATTGATATGCTAATGGAAGTGAATCTCTGGGAAGTGAAAGAAGTCTGGGAGATTTCTCAAACTTTCACTTTCCTGTAAAATTTTAAAAGCCAAAGTAAATTGAGTGTTTCCCCTACACTATTACTCAGTTATTCCTACATCAAATACACTTAATCCCTGGCCAGATTGCTCTCCTTTAAATACGGCATAGTGGCACGTATGAAGTTTAAGGCAAGCATTGCACTCCTTACTCAACGCTATATACATATACATATATATATATAAAACAACTCCCACATCAACAAGCTGAATGAATCAGGTAGGAGACAGGTTACAAGGTGTCTATATGGTAGGAGAGGTCAACTGATTCCTGTTAGTTCAAATAACTCACTCCAGTATAGCCAGTAGGTGGATAAAATCAGCCACCTTTTGTGAGGAACATGCGGCTCCTTCTGCTGTAGTGACTATTTTGAATCTAAAACATAGAGTAGAAAAGCAAACTAGTGATAGATGTCTGTAATCTAAATGAGAAAATATTGAAAAAAAATCAACACCAAGGCAAGCTGTGACTGTCCCTGGAGAAATCCTGGATGTTGTTCTACTTTACAGATATGCAAGAGTCACTTGTATATATTAAAGGTTTATTTTTGGAAACAAACAGAAATGACTAAAAGGGGGAAAATTAAATATTTCAGATGCTTCCACTTGCTCACGTCCTGTAGTGTTTTGTGTGGGTGCAACTGGGACTTAGGGAGTCAAGGAGACAGGGACCTGACAATACCTCCAGATAATTTAGATATCAAGGACTTCTGCTCATAGTGAAATTTGCACTTGCATTGCTTCTAGAGTATCGAGATAACATTTTTCTTTTCTTTTTTTTTTTTTTTTTTTTTTTGAGTCTTGCTCTGTCACTCAGGCTAGAGTGCAGTGGCACAATCTTGGCTCACTGCAACCTCCACCTCCAGGGCTCAAGCAATTCTCCTGCCACAGCCTCCTGAGTAACTAGAGGACTACAGGTACACGCTACCACACCCAGCTAATTTTTATATTTTTAGTAGAGATGGTGCTTCACCTTGTTGGCCAGACTGGTCTTGAACTCCTGACCTCAAGTGATCCACCTACCTCAGCCTCCCAAAGTGATGGGATTACAGGCTTGAGTCACCATGCCCAGCCTAACATTTTTTTTTTTTTCATATTGCATACTTGACATACAAACCAAACACACTTATCTGGTTTATGGCTACTAAATAACTAGATCTACTTCAATAATGGTGAGAAAACCCAACTGTGTTAGGCCAGTTGAGAGGGACACCCATCAGCAACTTTGCCTTTCCTTTGTGTAGAGATGGGGTCTTCTTATGTTGCTTGGGCTCGTCCTGAAATCCAGGGCTCAAGCTATCCTTCCACCTCAGCCTTATAGTCATGAGCATGTTTCCTTGGCCTATTCTACAAATGTAAAAGTAGCTTTCTTTAAAGTTCTATGTCACACAGTATTATCCTGACAGGGACAAAGTAGTCGAAATTAGAAATCACACTGAATTATTGTATGTAATAATGCAGGTGGTTTGAGCTCTTTAGCATTCACATACCTACCCACACACAGATAGATAAAGATTAACCACCAGTGAAGATACTGCTTCAGCTTTTGTTGGGTTTGTACTGACTCCTCTAGCAGGATTTTTGTTGTACTTTTGATGATGCTTATTGATAAAATGTAAAATTTTGGGTTATGCCTGTAATTCCAGCACTTTGAGAGGCCAAGGCAGGCAGATCACTTGAGGTCGGAAGTTCAAGATCAGCCTGGCCAACATGGTGAAACCCCGCCTCTGCTAAAAATACAAAAATTAGCTGGGTGTGATGGCACATGCCTGTAGTCCCAGCTACTCGGGAGGCTGAGGCAGGAGAATCGCTTGAACCCTGGAGATGGAGGTTACAGTGAGCCAAGATCACGCCACTGCCCTCTAGCCTGGGCAGTAGAGTGAGACTTTGTCTCAAAAACAAACAAACAAACAAAAAAAGCAAAATTTCAAGTTGATTCAAGTTGTTATTCATCAATAAACAGTTTTCATACATGCCCTATGCTCTGTGTTAGGCACCAAATCAAGAAGTGACACAACAATCTCTTGTACATTCTAAACAAAGTTTGATATTGTTTCTTTGTTTCATGAAGACATGATAACAGTGTCAGCCAATCTTAAACATGAATAAATAACTCAGTTAAATATTATAAAATTAAGGCAAGCTTTGAAAATTTGACTGTGCTCAGTTGATGGATAGAGACTATGGTATTTGCACAGAAGAGGACTGCTGGGAGCAGCTGCTGGCTGCATTGCAGAGAGCTGTCTCTAGCTGAATATAGGAAAGTTATCATTTCCATTCAAGTCTTCAAGAGTTTAAATACATGTTCCAAAAGCAAAACTGAAAACATCAATTTAGAACCAAGTACAACACACACTTTTCTTGGTTTTTCTCCATTCATCTCCTTTTCTATTGCCCTCAGTGGAGTTTGGGGCCTTATCTGTCTCCTTATTCCAAAGGAGGGATCACTTATGTTCTTGATACTGTGCTGGGACATTTAATGTATTACACCATTATTCATCATAATTAGTCTGTATATTAGCTGCTATTGTCATTCTCATTTTACTGAAAAAATAAAACATAGAGTATGTCACAAAATTGGCTGACTACCTGCCAAAAATTCATTGAGTAAAGTTGCCCTAGAAGGCGGCTACCCAGCCAAGAATTTTATCAGCATCCTTTGCCTCTAGGCAAGGCCACAGGACTAGTTTTCACCCATAGAAGGTGAGATTGGAGCTTTTGTGAAGCAGGTAGCACTTCCCTAACTCCTCTCCTATTTGCCAGCCAAACACACTGGACTCTGAAGGTTTAGGGTGATTGTAGAACAAGATACGGTGAATAAAGACCAAGGACTACTGACCAAGGCCTCCCATATTGGACAACAACTAGAAATAAGCTTTTGTTGTAGTCAGCCACTGAAACTTCAGGATTTGTTTGTTATAAAAAGGACTGCCCTAAATCACACAGGGCTTAAATAAAATGTCCAAGAATACACAGCAATTAAAGATGACAGCAATGATAGAAACTTAACATGTTGATTCTAAAAGAATTCTATTTTAAATGTGTCTCTGTTAAATAATTCTAAATCACTGTGAAGTTACTCTTATCTTTAATATGTTTTAAGTGGTTTCTTTTTCTTTGCAGAATAAAAGTATGACTCTTGGCTCTCCAGTTTTATCTGAGCATAATTATTCAAAATTATCTTCCAATACTCCCCATCTTCTAATCTATATTTAAATAAATCCACCCTCTTCACCAGCTACAAACATTGTGTTTTTCCATCACTAAGCTTTTTAAGTGACTTCTGGTACCTGGAAAGGCATTGTCAATACTCCCACCCCTACTCTTATTTAGAAACTTCAGCCTTCAAAATTGAGATTAAAGACCACCTTCTCAATGCTGCTTCACTTTCTGCCCCAAAAGAAATATTTCTCTTGCTCTGGGTATTCAATAGAAATTCGGCAATTTAACCATGCATGATTGTATTTGGGAAACAAAAGGAAATAAAATTCCTAACCCAATGAGCTTGCGATTTAGAGGAGAGAGAATAATCAAAAGCAAAATAATGGCTTAACGGCAATTAGGATAAAGACCACACAGAAAAGTATAAGCTGTTAAAATAATCTATTACAGAGAAAACTATCTCAGTCTGGTGAAGAAGGTTGGGCTTCCATGAGGTAGTAAAATCTGAGCCAACCTCTGAGGTCCAGGAATTAACTGAGTAAATAAATGTGGGGTAGGGCTAGGAACACCTAGGAAAGTATTTTATGCAGAAGGAATAGGATGTGTTTGAACCATGAGTCTAAAGCATCACCATGTATTTGAGGAACAGCAAAGAACAGAATATGTAGGACTCAAAATAGGCAATGTGGAGAGGGCCCTTCTAAGAAACAATGTTGAGCCAAGCAGGACCAGGTTACTTGGAACCTTGCAGAAATATTCAGGGTCTTGTTCCTTGTCCAGTGATAAATGACAAACCATTGGACAAGTTTAGGAAAACGTAACATATGAAATGCATTTTATAAGACTGTTAGGGCCACCAAATGGAGAAGGGGTGGAGTCGGAGAGGGGTGGGGAGAGCAGTTGGTAAGCTTTTGCTATTGTCCCTGTGAGACATTACATTGATCCAGATCAGGGGAGTGGCAGCAGAAATGGAGAAAAGTGGTGAAATTCAGGATTATAAGTAGTAAAGACGAGAGAACTTGGTGATGAATTTGAATGTAGTTAACTTCATTCTTAAGTAGCTTAGTCATGCCTTTGAGGGGCATTGTGATTAAAACATGAATTACGAAGTCAAATTATCTGCCAGTGTTTAAATACTGGCTCTGTTACTTCCTAACTTGGTGACCTTGGACAAGTCCCTGTACCTCAGTGTCATTATCTGGAAGATGGAGAAATTAATAGTACTTACCCTACAAGACTGTTCTGAGGTTAAATACACACATATATAGTTATATTTAGATGTATATCTACATCTATATGTACATACACATACATATAATGAATTATGTATATTTGTGATTATTATTATAATAGCAAGGATGTGTATATATATATCCTCCTCTGCTAAACAATATTCTTAACAGTGAGGCTGACATAAAGCATAGTATCTATATCTATAAGAGAGCCAATGTATGTCTATTAAACATCCATAGTTCACTACTTATTCAACATTTTTAGAAAGTTCACATTCATGGTATCACTGGATGTAGTCCTTCAAAGGAAGTATTAATTTTCAAGTAGAACTTCAAAGGTTCTTTATCTTTCCAACAAATGCTCAAAAACTGTTATCTGGCCGGGCGCGGTGGCTCACGCCTGTAATCCCAGCACTTTGGGAGGCCGAGGCGGGCGGATCACGAGGTCAAGAGATCGAGACCATCCTGGTCAACATGGTGAAACCCCGTCTCTACTAAAAATACAAAAAAAATTAGCTGGGCGTGGTGGCACGCGCCTGTAGTCCCAGCTACTTGGGAGGCTGAGGCAGGAGAATTGCTTGAACCCGGGCGGCGGAGGTTGCAGTGAGCCGAGGTCGCGCCACTGCACTCCAGCCTGGCGCCTGGTGACGGAGTGAGACTCTGTCTCAAAAAAAAAAAAAAAAAAAAAAAAAAAAAAACTGTTATCTTCCAAAATTCAACATCAGAAGTTAAGTTTATAGCCATTGACACAATGTGCAATGATGCTATTTTTGGGGATAAATATGTAATTTTGATATATAATTATATATATGTGTGTGGTGGAAGACTACATATGGACTTTCACAGATGTCCTGGGGATGGTGAGCTCTAAAAGATGTGAGTACTCTTTGGGAAACTTCTAGTAAAAAGAAATAGATGAATCCAGCTCTTGAAAATGGACAATGATTGGGATTGCTATTGTCAGATTTAAGGCTACAATGTCATAGATACATGGCTAGAAAATCATCCTGTTCACTTCCTTATCTTTAAAACCTAGAGGAATGTGAATCCAGCTATTTTATTTAACAATTTTAAGTGTCTACCACATCACTTTGTAATTCCTCCCTCCCAGACTTAGCTCTCAATTTTGTTACTTAAAAAGAAATGTAGAGATCTATTATATAAAACCCCAGAGGGCATCTCACACAGTCCTTTGGCAAATCCTTTGGGTGTTTAACAGCTCATATCTTACTTACATTGTATTATTTTTGAAAATCCTGTGCTAAAACAATGTATGTGGAAATGGAACACACTGACAATTTCAAATACCAGCATGGAAGTCCTTTTCCCACATAAGTGCTGACAGACAAACATATTTCTACTGAGATTATGTTCTAAACCTACTTCTGCAGCAAGAGAATAAGTGCACTGTGAAACTGCATGCTGTTTGCATTTCTTTTTTTTTTTTTTTTTAAGGGGGGGCGGGGGGGGGGGCCCCCCCCCGCCCCCCCCCCCCGCCCAAGGCCCTGTATTCATTGTTCCTAGGGGAAGCTGTAGAGAGAATGCTTTAAACTGTGAAGACCAAACAATTTAGGCAGGTATGCAGTAAGGTTTAGCTTTCGTTTGTTTAACACATATACACTGGCACTTCTAAGATGCTGACCTTGCCTTCTTAGAGAGCGATTTAATGGAGGAGGTAGATATCCCCCCCCCATATTTATTTATGCAGATAGACATCACTGCATAAATAAGAGTAAAGTTATAGCTGTAGTATATTCTGAAAATGGAAGTGTGTGGTGCTATGAAATCTATAGCTGAGTTGAATTGTGACTCTCAAATGAAGATACATTGATGTCCTAACCCCCAGTATCTCAGAATGTGATCTTATTTAGAGATAGCATCTTTAGAGAGGTAATTAAGTTAACATAAGATTATTACACTGGGCCCTAATCTAGTATGCCTGATATCCTTATAAAAAGGGGGAAATTTGGACACAAACACAGACAAGCATAGAGAAAATATAAGGGAAGAAACAAAAGGAGAAGAAGGCTATCTACAAGCTAAGGAGAGAGGCCTGGAGCAGATCCTCCCCTCTAGGTCCTCAGAAGGAACCAATTCTGCAGACACCTTGATCTTAGATTTCCAGACTTCAGGACTGTGAGTTGATAAATTTCTGTTTTCTAAGCCTTGCAGTCTGCAGTACTTTGTGATAGCAGTAAGGAAGGGAAGGGAAGGTCTGGAGGAGGAAGTGAAAATTGAGCTAAGAATTAACCTAGAAAAAAAGGAGGATAAGAGCTCCAGATGTGGTGAGCAGCATGTATACAAGGTCTTGTGTCTGTGTATGTTATGCTTTGAAAAATGGCCTGCACATCTGCAGTTGAAGGACCAGGAGGAAATGAAGGGCAAGATGAAACTGGAAAGAGATTTTGTAGCCAGGTCATATAGAATCATGTAGGTTTCATCAAGCATTTCCTTTGTAACTCAATCTTTTTCTCATTTCTTCTCCTAATCTGACAGACTACTCTTAACCTTTTCTTCTTAATGGAAGCACACAAATACGTGTAAAATCTCCCTGCAGTGGACACGTCTCCTGCATGCAGTCTTTTCTGAATAATCTTACTATGTATGAGGATATGTTAAGCCTTTTAGTATCACTTCCCCAGCTTCCTTCACATCTAATTTGTGTGATAAGGATCCACCCACCAAATTTCACCATATGACAATTTGCTTCAAAATTAAACCACTGAAGTAGAAGCCTCCACATCAAACCCAAGAGTGGGGGAAAAACAATCTGGCATTCAGGGAAGACAGTCATCCTAAGAAGTGGCATCAATATTGGCACAATCATCACTGCAGCAAAGTTATATTCCTGGCAGCTCTGAAACTGTGCCAAGTATGCCTTACTCAAGTCTTGGTGGCCCTTTACCCATCAGGCCACTTGTATGTGGCTTGGTTATTGTTTCTGGAATATTGGCCTCCACGATTTCCCCATGAATCACTGAATACCCATTTAATATACTCTCATTCTACTTAAATGGCTGAGAGCTGCTTTTTGTAATAAAGAGCCCTAACAATCCATTCACTTCCCCAATCCTCCTCTGGATGGACAGAGAACACTTCCATCATGACTTCACAGGTTGCTATGTCAGTGGCTCTCAAAGTGTAGTCCCCAGAATATCAGCCTCAGCAACACCCAGGAATGAGTTAGAGAAACAAATTATTAGGTTCTACCTCAAACTAACTAAATCAGAAACTCTATGGATGAGGCCCAGGAATCTGTATTTTAATGAGTCCTTTAGGTGATTCTGATACAGATTAAAGTTTGAGAACCACTGTCCTATATATCTCTATTTTTAATATTTTAACCAGTGTTAAAAATATTTGTCTCCATCGCTTAAACCCAGGATGCCCAGGTTACACTGAGTGGAGATCACGCCATTGCATGCCAGCCTGGGCAACAAGAGCAAAACTTTGCCTCAAAAAAAAAGAAAAGTTTGTTGCCCTACAAGACTCCTGGGCTTCTTAGGGGAAGTATTATATCTTGCCTATATAGAGATCTTCAATGCACAGATGGGGCTGGTACAATTGCTTAATTATTGGCAAAAGAATGTCTCTATTCTTCTCTTTATCAAAATAAGCAAACCATTGCCCCAAAACCTTGTGTACCATGTTTGTATCATAAGGGGATGAAAACAAAAGAAGCTCTTTCCCCAAGGAGTATACATAAGATGAAGCTAACTTATAGTTTTACCTGGGATTCTAGCTGCCTTCATCACTATCTGCTACCCTTTTAACCCATTTCAGATAAAATTTTACATTTCATTCAATGATACAATTTTCACAGTGTTTCCCACTATTCCACAGCCCTTCTGTGTTTTTCAGTGGTCTTGAAATTTAAAATTTACGTGAGTCCCATGATAGCACCTCTGAATTGAAGAGGAGAGTGTCCCCTTGCTACCCCAGCTCCTCATTTGCCCAGGATTAGCTGGGAAAATGGTAAGATTTGTTGATTGAAGAGAGTAACCTTTACCAACAAAGGGACTAATGATATTTCTACAAAATGGAAACACTGTGGCACAGGATGAAAGTTAGGGTCAAACTTTTGATATTCCTTTGCTTCCATCTTCAGAGATTAAAAATTCCAGACAACAATGCACCCCTATGCAGACAAGATGATTTCAACCTGGGAAGTTTTCAATGAAAGCAATTCTAGGCAAAACTGTTGCAGCAGCTGGAATATTAATTAATAGCAAAGGACACATAGACTGGGGTGGGTGAGGGAGGCTAAATACAAGTTTAACTTTATGGTTTATGAACAGTTTATAAAGTTTCTAAATGCATGCATACATTTAGACAAAAACAGTATTGCACATATAAGAATCTAGATACTTTTTCTGGTCTGTTCTCATTCTTTTCTTCCTTAATTTTATAAGAGTAATAAAGAGGTGATTAAACTGGAGAGTTGTCCGCTATATAATGAATATAAAGACAAGATGAAATCCTTTCACAAAGGAGTTGGCCATTACCCTAGGACTAGCCTTGGCAGTTACTCAACAACACTTCTGAATGTTGAGTGCAGTCTCTGGGTGTAACTATGTATTTTCTTCCCTTGGAAAATGGCAGCTAAATTGATAGTATTGTATAGGATATGTAGATTATATTAACAGGAATATATTTGAATCGGGTTGTCTTAGCTTGGGCTGCTATAACAAAATGTCATACACTGAAGGGCTTAAACAACAAACATTTATTTCTCATGGTTATGGAGACTGGAAAGTCTAAGATCAAAGTGCTGGCAGAGTCAGTGTCTGGTGAGGACTCTTTTCCTGGTTTTCTCTCTCTTTCACCACACCTCCTTGGTGAAAGATAGAGAGCTTTCTCCTGTTTCTTGTTATCAGGGCATTAACTTCATCAGCAAGTCCCCACCTTCATGACCTCATCTAAACCTAATTATCTTCCAAATGCCTCACCTTCGAATACCACCACACTGGGGCAAGAATTTCCATATGAAATTAGAGGAGAAAGAATTCAGTTCATAGCAGGGATGAAGAACCTCAACAATGGGAATTATGTTAAATTTCACCGAAACAATAGTGGAAACATAATTGCACATTTGCAAAGTACCAGGCACTCGGCTAAGTATTTTTTATGAAAAGGCAGTGTGTGAAAATGGTGAGAAACTAAAGGGGTGGAATGTGGGAGGCAGCTCTTGGGTTGACTGCTTAGCACATGGTGATCCCCTTTCTCGCAGTACTGCCACCATGATCTCATGAAAGAGTGAGTCTCAGACTTTAATTGGGACAGATTTTCTCAGAAATTTGGATTCTTTTTTTAAAGAGACAAAATGACTTTGGAATCATCAGAGTTGAGCCATTTTAATGACTGCAACCTAGAAGGAAGATTCCTAAGTACCCACTGCTAAAGGAGCTGATGTGTTTTGACTTTGCATTTTCTGAACCTTACTTGTTCTAGGCTGCCTTGAACACTGACACAGGCCAACATGTTTTTAGTAAATTCAATGTTTCCCTTAAGCTAGGAAGAATTAATCTCTTATTTGGCAAGCAAAGGACTCTTGCCTAACTACAAAATGGCCTTCTGCAAAGGCACATACATGCAGGGATGTGTGGAAACCCAGGTCAACTGCCAATCTAAAGTAGGGCTAGTAAAAGTGAGGCTATCATCACAACATACTGATGAGGACCCTACATCAAAGGCTCCATAAGAAACTAGCAAGCTTCCAAATTGAATGCTTACAGTGTATGTCTAATGCAAATTACACTTGTTAGAGATGGTGTTTCTTATTTTGTCAATAATAAAAATAGGAGAAGCTGCCACAGTATTTTTGCTTAGAGTGCTGAGGAGGAAACATTTGATTGATTGAAAACAAAATCACTTTCTTAAAGCTCTATTACCAATAGAACAGTGAAGATTAAAATACAAAAAGCCATGTTGTCTATGTTATTAAAATACTACTCTACCTTTTATCACCTCATTTGAGGTATAATGAGTTTCGGTCTCATTCAGCTGGGCAAAGCTTATCTTATTTCATAATAACTGAAATATAATAAAATACAAAGGCTGCCATGATTTACAAGACATTTTATTTAAACACAAATAGTCAAATTTTATTCATTTAATAAAGCCAGATAAATGCTATGGCAACACGGGCATTTATTATTAATAAAGCAGTAAGCAGGAATCCTGGGACAAGGCTTACAGTGGTGACTTTTGCTCTGCCCAGGGACTGATTCAAGCAGAATCATTTTCTCTGATGGATGTCAGTGCCATCAAGTGACATCTGTTCGTTAATAAGCAGATTCCCTGGAATTGGCTTAGACAATGCAGAGATTTGGTGTACATGGTCTAGTGGTTAGAACAGCAGACTGAGTATCCACATTTCTGGGCTTGAGTCCAGGTCTATCACTGATACTTCAGGCTGTCTTGGAATGAAATTTAGTCTATATGACACCAAAACAATCTCCCAATTGGGATGGAGGCACTGGCTGGGGAAGGGCAAGAGAGGGTTCACATGATATCTCAGAGAGTATCTCATTTTAATGAGTGGATTATTTATTCTTCAGTTTATTGGGACACAGGGGAAACAATTATATCACAGAGAAAGGTCAACAGCTATTATCCAAAATGCATGTTTAGCCTATCGGATAAATTTGGTACTTAATTTTTCTGTTGGAAAAATATCACAGTGTTACAGTTATAAGACTAGGGAAAATAATTCATAAATGACACTATTAGAAATTCAAAAAAAATTGATTTAAACCTGGGAATAGCTCCTTTTCCTAAATAAAGTTCATAATTTAAATATCGGCTCAAGTAGTTTCCCCTCAGTGCAAAGAGGAGAGACTACTAGTTATAAAATTATACACTATCTCTCTGTCCCTGTTCCTTTAATTCTAAAACTAACACCATAACCCTTAGCCAAATCAATGAACTTTCAGGATAACATATTATAAATAATAGTAAGATAAAGAAAAGATGACATTCATATTGATGAACGTCAAGTTTTTCTCTTTACATTAAAGAAAGAATACATTTCCAGGTACTTGAGAATTTAAAACTACTTTAAAAGCAAAATTTAATTTGCAATTGCTGAACTGATTTGTTGAGAATAAAAAATTAATTGTCAATGCCAACTAAATAATACAAGTATTGGTATTAGAATGTAAATGTTGAAACTCAGATAGTACAACTGAAATTATAAACATGCAAACAGAGCTTTAACTAAGTGCATCAACAGTATATGGTTAAATGGTAAATGTTTTCAAATAAAAGCTCTGGAAGAAGAAACCTGTCCTAGCTAATATTGTTTTCCCTAATGTTATGATAGTAAGTATTTAAGTCCTGGTATTTTGATTAGCTGTGAAGATATTGAATTGGCTAATGTACCCTATTGGAATTATTCAATACATATGGCAATACCAAAATTACTTTTTTTTAGTGGAAATTTTTCTTCTTTTCTAACAGGAGAAAACATACAGAAGTTGAACCAAACATTTAGACCAAACCTGACACAACTAAAAATATATGTAAAATATATTTTCAAATAGTAAAGTGAATAGACACCAGGTAATAAACATTTTATTCTAAATTACTCTGATAGTTTAATTTTTCTTCTATTTTTCCTTCCCCGTATCATACATAGCCCACCAGGGGGTGAGAGGCTGGCTTTGCATGAGCAAATCTAGCTTGAGATTGTCCTGTACTATACACTTAATTCTGAGATAATTGAAGGTGCCTACACAAGAAATGCTGGAATGTGCCATGGGGTGGTTAATCAGAAACAGAGTTGAGGATGGTGAAGAAGTTAGGGAGGGTGAAAATAGACAACCTTGGAAAATGCTCCAGCAATATCTCAAGTGAGGAATAATAAAAGTCTAAAGTGGGTATCAGTTACGTGTGGCTTTCTGGATTCATTCCCCATCTCATAGCATTCTGCTCTCTTCATGGTGAAATGTACAGTATTGCTGTACAGTAAACACAGATGTCAGTCTTTCCACTATGGAAGCCATATGAACTCCTGAAGACTCCTTTTCATTTTCTGTTCTCAGCTTGTTCATATATTACATTGGTCTCACCCAGAGATGAGCAAGGGATCTGGTGGATCTAACTAGATCTTCTCTCTTAGATTATGCCTTTGAGTCAATCATTACAAGAACTGAAGGAATCCTTAAATGTATTCATCCTGAATGCAGTGTTCGCAGGAAGCGGATGACTTACTAAAACTTTTAGGCGCTATCTGATTCTTTTCAGCTACTCCACTCTTTTTATTTTCAGTTCATTACTTTAGATTTAAATTAGTTGGTTTCTGTTACTTATAACCAGAAAATATTGTCTGATTCTTAATGGCAGCATCAATGAAAAGAAGACAAGATAATCCAGCCACTCACTGGACTTGAAAGGGAGAGGTGAATGTGACTCCAGGTTAATGGTGAAGTTGGAGACATAGTGGGGATGCCACATGGAACAGAGGGTTCCAGGTATGAGTAACAACTATGACGAAGTGCAACTTTGAGAAGTCTTAGCATTCTTTGTTCCTTCATCAAGCAAATGTCCAGAGATATAAATAGGCTAAGTTAGACTCCAGGTTGTGATTTTATTTTTGTTTTAATATTTTGAGAGGGAGTCTCACTGTGTTGCCCAGGCTGGAGTGCAGTGGTGTGATCTTGGCTCACTGCAACCTCTGCCACACCAGTTCAAGTGATTTGCATGCCTCAGCCTCCCAAGTAGGTGGTACTACAGGCCTATGCCACCATGTTGGGCTAATTTTTGTATTTTTAGTAGTGACAGGGGTTTTACCGTGTTGGCCAGGCTGGTCTCGAACTCCTGGCCTCAAGTGTTCTGCCCACCTCGGCTTCCCAAAGGGCTGGGATTACAGGTGTGAGCCACTGTACAAGGCTATGATTTTAATTTTTGATAAACATGGAAACTATGGATGGAATAATCTGTGAGACGGCCACTTGCGTGTTTATCACAAAGGCTTTAAAAAAGTTCTCTGACAGGGATGTTGTCAGGATGGCGAACACTGGAAATGTGGTTAGACTAGTATCTCAGGAATTAGCATTACCTTTCAAAGATTCAATAAATATTTTAAAAAGAGATTAAAGAAACTTTTTAAAGAATGGGGCATAGGCATGACTTCAACTACATCATTCCACATAATGAGATACTTTCTTTGAAAGTAACAAGACATTCTTACAAAAGATATTGAAACATTGCTTTTTCTTCTGTCTGGAATAATTTCTCCCAGTTCTTCACATAGTTCAGTGTCTCATTTCATTCATCTCTTTGTTCAAGTATACCCTCCTCAAAGAGGTGTTCCCAAGCATCCTCTCTAAATTAACATCAAACACACAGCACTTCTCCTGTCTCCCTTTAACCTGCTTTATTCACTTATTGTTTACTGTCTTTGCCTGTTAGTATAAACTCCAAGAGGAAGCAAACTATTCACTATTGATTACTCAAAACCCCTAGCTGTGAGGAGCACAGAGTAGGTACTCACAAAGTACTTGGTGAATGAATCAATAAAACTTCTCTCTCTTTCTTGGGTTGTGCATCTGTTTTCTTCAAGAGAAAGGCAGCGCTTCTGGTTACTCTCTGGCAAGATTCTTTCCCATTTCCATTGAATTGGTATCAGGGAGAAATTCCTCAAAATTCACTCAGACAAACACGCTGGGTGCCATTTGGGGGGGCCCTGTCTGGCTACCTCTTCTGATACTGCTGTGAGTTCTAAAGCACAATATGCTGTCATACCATTCACAAGGTCTGGCTCTAGACGAGCTCTGTGAGAGACGGGTCTGAGTCTTTCATGTTTGTAATCCTTAGTCTGATATAGTCCAGAGCAACAGAAGTTTGGAGGAGGAGAAAGATGAAGAATAGGCGTGAAAGGAGTAGAAAAAATTAGAAGAGAAGGCTGGGCACAGTGGCTCACGCCTGTAGTCCCAGCACTTTGAAAGGCCCTGGTGAGAGGATCACTGAGGTTAGGAATTCAAAACCAGCATGGCCAACATCGCGAAACCCTGTCTCTACTAAAATACAAAAATTAGCTGGGTACCATGGTACACTCCTGTAATCTCAGCTACTCAAGAGGCTGAGGCAGTAGACTTGCTTGAACCTGTGCAGTGAGTTGAGATCGCATCACTGTACTCTAGCCTATGTGACACAGCGAGACTCCATCTCAAAAAAAAAAAAAAAAAACAAAAAAAGAAAGAAAAAAGAAAAGAAAAATTAGAAGAGTGAGAAGATGAAAAATGAGAATAATGGGAGAATAAAAATAGATGTAGAAAACAACATCCCCAAATTGCCTTTTTAAACCCCTCACACCTCTTGACAGTTCTATTTCTCTTATCTCTATTAGCATATTCTCCTATTAAATTGTCTATTCACTATGCCCAATATCTCACCTCCCATGTTTTCTTAAGCCTATATTAGCTGAGGTTTTGGTCTTGATATTCCACCTAACATCATCTTTCTAAGCCATTGATCATCTTCATGTTGCAAAACTCAATAATTAGTTCTCAGGCCTCACTGGACTTTCATCTTCCTTGCTTTTTTAAACACTTCTTTACCTGATCTCTGGGACACCTTAACTCCCAGCTTTCTTTCTACCTCTTCAGGTACGCCTTAGTTCATCTTACTAGATCTATCACCAATTTGCGAGTTTGACGTGCTCTGTTGGCTCAGTCCCCAGGAATCTTCTCCAATGAAGTGATTGCATCCCATCTCACAGCATTTATGTCACAGGTCTCAAATTTAGGTCTCTATTGCAGACTTCCCCTCTTAACTCTAGATTTATACATCTAACTACCTGCTCAACTGATTCACTTGGATATGCTATAGGCATTTCAAGCTTCACAAGTCTAAAATAGGACTCTTGATCCCTACCCGATTCTTCAAATCTGCTCATTAGTAACAATCATCACCATCCAATTTGTTGTTCACAAGCTTAATCTATGCATCTCCTTCAACCTCTGCAGCCAAGTAATTAGCAAGCTCTACTGGCATTACATTGGCCATATCATCAAATGCTTATTGCCATCTCAGTTCCATTCGCCCTGTTTCTAAGCCATCTAGATCTGCCAATATAATGTAAGCAACACAAATGAAAGGGCTTTCTCTTTATTGGGCACAGATATGTACCTAAAACTATATGGTTATTTGCTAGCAAAGACTTGGAACCAACCCAAATGCCCATCAATAATAGACTGGATAAGAAAATGTGGCACATATACACCATGGAATATATGCAGCCTTAAAAAAGGATGAGTTCATGTCCTTTGAAGGGACTTGAATGAAGCTGGAAATCATCATTCTCAGCAAACTAACACAAGAACAGAAAAACAGACACCACATGTTCTCATTCGTAAGTGGGAGTTGAACAATGAGAACACATGGACACAGAGAGGGGAACCTCAAACACTGGGGCCTGTCAGGGCATGGGGGGCTAGAGGTGAGATAGCATTAGGAGAAATACCCAGTGTAGATGATGGGGGATGGATGCAGCAAACCACCATGGCATGTGTATAACTATGTAACAAACCTGCACGTTCTGCATATGTACCCCCAAACTTAAAGTATATATAAAAAAATCACAACTATATGGTTGTTTACTCTGTTCATCTCACCTGAATTCACAGGCAAGGTCTGGGTCTGTCTTGCTCACCCCTAGGATCTAGAATAGTGCTTGACACCAGTAGGCACCGAACAGATATTTGTTGAATAAATGAATACTAGAAATAATGAGCAAGGAAGGACCATTAATATTGTTACTAATATATTCACATAATTAGGGTAATAATAATCATAATAATCATCACAGTAGCTAATGTTTATAGATTTAATCCATGATGAGTACCATGCTAAGCATTTGCATGCATTAATATCTCACTTATTTCTCAAAAACTAGTTTTATTTCTGTAGTATAAACAAGAAAATAGAAATGATTTGAGTAAGTAACTCACACATTTCTAATGTGAGTAGAGCTAGTATTTCAACCTAGGTATATCTGGCTTCCAATTATGCTACCAACAATTAGGAAATAGACACATTCAGGTGTTGACTGATATTTGGAGAGATGATGAAAATTGAATGAAAAATGAAAGAGAGGGAAGGTGGGAAGAATGAATAACAGATACTAAACATCTATCCACCTCCTGCTAGCAATCTCTGTCTTTCTGCATGAAATGTAGAATGAAGCTTGATGTCCCTCCCAGACTCATCTCTTTCACTCTGGGGGAAAATAAGAATAAGGAAGTTAGTCTCACCCTTGTTTCCTGTCTGATGAACTTGGTCCCTGAATGCTGCAAACGCTAAATAAAGCAAATTGATCTTGAGCCAGGTAATATTCCTGTCCTATAGAAAATATATTTTACCTGAATCTTAGAGTTTTATTGTATTTCATGTTAACATAGTTCCTTATAATTTAGGGGGAAAATACTCATTTTTCATCTCTCAATTTAATGAAATCAATATTTCTTTAATGTTTTGGCTTAAACTATGTCTCATCTCTCTATTTTAATGTTACTCTTTCTCATACACACGTAACTAATCTATAAAAATCAACTTCATGTATTGGATACATAAAAAAAAACCCTTTATGGGTGGAATTAGTGCAAGCTTCAATTTTAAAACATAATTACATTAGATCTTGCTTTAACAAGCTCAACAGCACTGACAACAAGAAAGCAATTATTATTGCAATCTGAAACCTAGCATTAACATTATACACATTTTGTAATCTGTCATAACCTTGTAGCTAAACTACCTTTAAGGAATGAGGGAATACATGTTTCTCTACCAGATTACCATAGCAGTTTGTCTCTAATATAACACAGGGTAGGCTAAAAGACTCTCTAGAGAGGTGAGATTTACAATAAAGTTTAAATTAAAAAGGCAAGTAGATTTATGGACTGGAGATGCCAGAATTTTACTACATCAACAAATGTTTATTTAGTATTTAATATTTCCATGGGACTGTGTTATAAGCTCTGATTGGCACCTGGACTGGGAGAGATACCCAATAATATTTAGTTCATCTTCCCTATTTTTAATATTTGTAGCTACTCTGAAGGAGTGTATAATCCTTCATATTATAACAGTGACAAAATTAAATATGTGGCCATGGATATATGTATTGATGGCAGGAACACTACATGGAGTGGGGAAAAGAGGACATACATATTAGAGAAACTTCACTAGGGGAGGGTTTACCAGGCAACTGAGTTTCAGAGGGAATGTCGAAGCAGAGGAAACTGCTTGAGGAAACTGTAGAGATGCAATATTTGTTAGGTGTGGACTTTCCTGTCCAGAAAAAAATAAAAGACAAAGGAAAAATAACTAAATGGCTAAACAGAAGCTGAGAGAGGAGGGAAGACATTGAAAGCAGAGGTCTTCAATCCTCTTTCTCTGTGTTAGCCTACTTGTGGAAGTTTGTTGAAGTTTGTTTTATGACAGAATATTAACCCTTACCTAAGTTTTCGTTTCAGTTCTATCCTTTGCATTCTTTTACCTACTCACATCTCAGAAAATAATGCACATGTGTGTTAAATAACTCCTCTTCCTACAGTTTGCATTTTCCCTTCCTACAGTTTGCATTTTCCCAACTGAACAGCAAATGGCAGGCTCTATAAAGCTAGTTTTACTAAGAACATTTCTTTCTGCAATGCTCTCCCACACAGTTTTTGAAAAGAGTTTTTATTAGACTGCATGGCAAGCACCATGAGGAGATTCTCATCCTTATCCCAGCATGCAATGAGTCCCTGTCATTTTCTTTCTCAAGGAGTCTTGGTTCTCCTGGGCTTCAGCACAGATTGTTCAGCCACCTTGTTAAATCCATGTCCTTGCAGGGAAGAATGCAGGAACAAGGTCTCTCTTCTGCCTCTTCTACATTTCAAAGAATGTTTGTTTACTTCCATTATCAAAAATCCACAGGTTGCTTGGAGGAATTTGGGAATTGTGAAAAAAAACAAAAAAACAGCATTTCTTTATACAAACTGTCCAGTACAAAGAAGCAAAAGCCATTCTTATAATGCAAAAAAAAAAAAAAAAAAAAAAGGTTTCTGTTGACCCTCAATCACTGAGGGTTCAGATACTGTGGGACTTTCCAGTAGTAGAAAAAAAAAACATCCCCCTACTCATTCCTTGTATCTTAAGTCATGGGTTGGGTTAGAGCTAATTGGATTACTCTTAACCATATCACAAATGTAAGTCTTGGAAAATTACATTTTCTATCTTTTTAGAAACCTAGCAGTTTGAAAAATCCTCTACATGTAGTTAAAGTTGTGATGGTTTCTTTCGAGGATCCAATTAGAGGGAAAAAAAAAGGAAGAAAAAAAACCCTTCCTTTCAAATTTGAAAATTTTAACAGAACTACTTTAACTAGAAAAATTCATATCACTTTTTTTTCCAAATGTGTACTATAAGAGCAGAGAAGAAAATCTATTTTATCGCACTTCATCCTGTATGTTTATCATGTCTCCCCTTACTATTTACCCTTTGAGTATCAAGATCCTATATTTATCCTGCGATAGCCACAATAAACATCTTATGGAATTGTCAGACAACCACCCCACGTTCCTGTAGGCAAGGGATGACCACATGATCAGTGGAAGACAATGGGGTGCTATCTTACTTGATGCTGAGTTTAAAGCCCAGAATTGAAGGTCTCCATGGAGCTGGAGACTCATCCCTCTGGTGGTGCCCTGAAGACACAGTCCATCATCTTCTGGTTTGGATCACTACAGTAGCCTCTTTTCCTGTCCATTCCAAGCTTCTTGATTCCTTACATCTTCCTCAATGTTTTTGCATTGCCTAATAATCTTTCAAAGAATTCTGATTTTTTTTTCCCACTTAAGTACCCCATG
This sequence comes from Ateles fusciceps, assembly GCA_036589455.1. Classification (NCBI taxonomy): domain Eukaryota; kingdom Metazoa; phylum Chordata; class Mammalia; order Primates; family Atelidae; genus Ateles; species Ateles fusciceps. The sequence goes on from JAZHEH010000299.1 coordinate 1,994,883, forward strand.
TTGGTCTATCTCACTTACACTTTTCGGGGAGAGGTTAATTCTCAAAAATGTTTTGAAAAGGTGATTTGAATATCCTATAAAGACTAAACAAGTGAAAACAACAATTTTAAAAATCTCACACAGATTAAAAAGAACTTCCAAAATAACTAGAACTTTTATTGTTGTGATACATGGTACCACTTCCTCCCTTCTGGAGCATAGACAAGGAAATGATATAAAAAGGCAGGTCTTCATTATTTCACTGTGAACTAATCCATGCAGTTTACACTTAGGAGGCTGACTTCAAGGCTGAAGTTGTTTTTTGTACACAGTCAACTGTTAACAAGTTTTTATGTTTTCACATAATAGATATGGGGATGCATTCTCCCTGTGAAGTAAGTGAACACAAGCCAAGGATCAAATAATAATTATCAGTCAAAAGCCACTCAAAGTGGGACTCAGACAGCTCCATAGAAGTATCTTATGTTATTGATCTGGTGGCCACCCAAAACCATTACTCTACCTGAATGCAGTCATCTTAGGCTGAGTGAATTTGTTCAGAGAAAATAAACTCCATCTAAACTTTAGCCATTTTGCATGAGGAAATGGAAACTTTTTGTTCAGTAACATTAAAGGAATATTCCAGATAATATTAAAATCTAAAGAAAACACATAACGCAGTTGATTACCAGGGCCATCCTCTCCTGACTGTACTCTGCCCCATGGCTTTCCCACAATACTTACCATCCTGTGATTGTGACTCTACTCTCGTGATTTATGTTTCACGACTAATACTTGGTCTCCTACTAGAACCTTCTGTGGCTCTTCTGTCTTCTCATAAACTACACACTAGTTTCCCAAGGTACACCCTAATATCATTTCTTTTAGAGTGTAACGATACTAGACAATTGCCTATTTAAACAACAGCTTGTTTGACAACTAATGCCAACTGTAAAATAGCAATGCATTGGAATAATACTGTCCAGTTATTACTGACAATATGGTTTAAGTGCTCGCTTTTAAGTCATTAGGGCAAAAGAGGAACGAACAATATGAATAATTGGGAATAGACAAATTTAGAGCTGCATAAGGTCAAAGTATTTCAAAGTCAGTCAATGCAGTGTGTTTGGGATGGCTACTATTACTGCCAGATATGTTTATCATCTGTTCCCCTTCAGTTTGACTGAGAGTGCTAATGTAATTGATGTGGAGCTTTGTAGAATTTTCTGTAATCTCTCGAAAAATTTAACAGCAGGAATCCATTTGCCAAATTAAAGGAAAGCAGATCCCTTTGTGCAGGTCTCAAAGAGGCTGCATTTACACATATCAGGTTGTTCAAAATACAAAACAATGTAGGAAGCAGTTGAAGTCCAATAAATAGATATTTTGCAAGCAACCATTTATTAATTTAATGTTTCTTGGGTTGGAGTATCTACTTGTTTTTCAGAACTCTCAATGTGACTAATTCCGGTGCCCATTTTTGTGCCTCTGTTTTAATGAATACCGCATTTCGTGTGTGTGGCCACAGTTCAAGCTCACTCCTTTTTACTTGTCTATTCCAGGGGTGGGGATGGAACAGTTGGGAAACTTTGGTAAGGACAACCAAAATGATAGCATGTTTTTTTACACTATGACTACCCAATTTTTGGTTACAATACTGAAATTACATTGGGAAATACATTTTCCCTATTTTGTATGACCTTGGAGAGCCTCAAAATCAGTGTGTCTTATTTTCTGACAACCCAAACATAGGCAAGTGCCATGAGTCACTAGTTCACTTTCTCTCATGAGATACTGAAATTTGATATGAATGGTCCTCCACCAAGATATATGAATGGAGGACATATTGGATATGGTAGGCTTTAGTAATGACACTAAGCATTTAAGTAACTTACTACTCTGACACGTTTAGCTACCCTAGATCTGGCTATCCCTGGAACTTTTTCTTGGTACTTTTTTCCCATTCTATAAACTTATGAATATCCTTCCAATATACATATAAAATTTTACTACTGAAATTTATATCTCTTGCTGACATCTATCAAAACCTATGAGATACAGAAGTAGGAATCTCTTTCAATGAACATTTTTATGAAGACTAGGAAGAAAAAGCTTCACCTTGAAGGTTGAATGCAGATTTGTCAAATAGGGAAGACTAAATGTTTTGCTCCTAAAATTTATTGATTATAATATTATTACAAAAGTGTGGCTACTTCCCAGTGTAAGCTGTCACAGAACAATAATGCTCTTTCCTCTCAGCCGATTAATCAAGAAATTACATTGCCCAATACAGTTCTCCATATTTAAATCTCTACCCCTCTATGTAGAGATGAGCTATGTTTCTTTATGCTGCATCTTTAACCACTCTTCCAGAATCCTATCACCTTTTTCTCCTTAGCACATGCATCCTGTGGCAGTCATTTCTAAATAGGCAAGTAAAGGAAGAGTTCACTTCACCTTCAGAGTTTTTCATATCCCTTAGAATTTATCAAGTGCAATGATGGCAAGCAGAAGAGATGAGAAGGCATTGCTGAGATATGATTTTTCACTGTCTATTTTCTCATGCAGCAAAAATGCTCTGTCACTGTCTATTTGTAGCCCATGGCAACAATAATGATCCATAGCCTGGGAGAAACCCCTCCTTTGTCATTAGGAAGATACACATCTGAGAATTGTCTGACTCAAGAAAGACTAGTTTTCCCAATTAATATGTGATGACTTTCTAACCCAGAGAAAGAATATGCTAGCTCCCAGCGAGTTATTGAGGCATTAGGGCCAGAACCCGATGCTCTTGGTTCAAAAGCCAAAAAATTTTTTGGAATGGTTACCACAGTGCCTGGAAAAAAATTTTCCATCATATTAATTCAAAAGTCACACAATTTTTCAAAGCGATAGTATTTCTCTTATAATATTCAAGTATTCAAATACTATTAAGCAATTTTATTTTGGACTTTTAACATGGTTCTCTCTTCATTGCATGTCATCTGCAAACCTCTTTAGGTTAGCTTTGTCTGGTTAACATCTACTTACCTTTGGGACTTAGTTAAGATCTACCTTCTTTCAGAGTCTTTCTTTGTAGCATGCCCTAACCAGGCTGTGTTCATTGCTCTAATTCTATATTTCTACTCTTTGAAAACAGAGGGGTTTTTTGGTCCTATTGTTGTTACTACTACAATTATTATTTGTCATTATTATCCTGAAATAGTACCTACCATAAAGAAGGTATTCAAAATACATATTACACAAGTACAAGTCATATCACCAGATTTCTTGTCCCATTTTTCCCTCCTATAAAGTTAATTAGAGCAGATCGATGATCATTTCAGAATATTCAAATCAGAAAAACTTTCAACAGCTTTACTGTACCCACTATAGCCTCAAAGACATCAACACTTGTGTCACTAATATAGTATTTTTAAATTCAACATACATTTATTGAACCTAGTCTGTGTTGGGCACTGCTCTGGTTATCAAGTATTGAAAGTCAAATGTAACATAGTGGATAGCCTCAAGAATTTTACTCTCTAATGGGAGAGGGTAACTAGGCAGATGATTCCAATGAAATGCAACAAAGTCCATGAAAGAGTTTAAATAGGGTATTGTGGAATTCATAAAGAGACACCCATGGTTATATTAATGAACACTGAAGGCAAACAACAGAAATCAATTCTGTCTAGATTAAGTGGAAAAATAATTTAAGTTATGAGGGATAATAAACATATTCCCTCGGAAGGAGAGGGAAACAAAATCAGAAAATTAGCAGAAACAAAGGGAGGCTCAGTTGTTAGAATCAAAGCCAAAACAAATAAATAAATAAAACCCACAGAACCCAGCTGACTGGGCACTGCTATAATTTCTCCTAGAAGAGAGGCTGGAGATTGTTGCACTGCAGCCATCTGATGCTGGATACCACATCTATCCGTGACAAATGGAACTTCCTGCTACTGTTGCTACTGTCAGTGAAATGGGTTTTCCATCACCCCAGTCTTTCTGTGTCCCTAGATCTTATTTCATTCATGATAGGTATGCCTGATTAGCTAAGACTGAATTAACAAAGAGCTTCAAGGGAAGCTAGGAACATGAATATCCGGCTTTTTTTTTTTTTTTTTTAGCTGTACAGTGATGCAAAAGCTTTTTCTTTCATCAAAATTTACACTATCGTTGATTCTGTGTTAATTTATTAATTGGAATAGATGTAAAAGTGTTGTGCTTTTAAAAAGATGAATGTGTACATCACAATACAAAAGAGGACCATGAATTTCAAAAAGTGAAAGACTGAGTAAGAGATAGCTTTCTCTAAGGTGTCATGTTTTGAAAAAATAAAGTAAAGTTAGCTGATAGTCCAGAAAGAAAGCAGAGCCTCTGCAAAGGCAAAGAATATCCACAAACACACCAAAGATTGAGTACAGTAGGGTAAAGGGTAAATGTATGGGGGCTAAAGGTGAATATGAAAAAGGATAAATATGGGATTGAGACTGGAGATTAAAGCACACGCCGCATCATGAAGGACCTTATGTTTCATGCTAAACATCTTTTATTGATCCTCTGTGGAAGGGGAAACAAGAAACAGATACTGAAATGACTTCATTTGTGTTTGAGAAAGATTATCTAAAAAGCTTAATGGATACTATGTTGGAGGGATTATTCTGGAAGAATGGATGATAGCTATAAATCAAGGTGAATAAAGTGGGTCTCAGAGATCACTCTCATAATGGGAGGAGGGGACATACTCAAGAGGTGCTAACAAGCAAAGCATAAGTTAAAAGCTAAAATGTTATGCTAACCATTGAGGATCCCAAAACAAAAAAAAATGCAAAGTCTTTCTTGAGGAACTTAAAGTTTAGTTTTTTGTTTTGTTTTGTTTTGTTTTTTAACTGTTTATTATACTGTAAGATCTGGGGTACATGTGCAGATCATGCAGATTTGTTACATAGGTATACACATGCCATGTTGATGGTTTGCTGCATTCATCGCCCCCTCAGCTACATAAGGTATTTCTACTAATGCTACCCCTCCCCAATCCCCCAAATCCCTGCTATCCCTCCCCTAGCCCCCCATCCCCCAGACCCTAGTGTGTGATGTTCCCCTCCCTGTGTTCATATGCTCTCATCGTTCAACACTCACTTATGAGTGACAACAAGCGGCATTTGGTTTTCTGTTCTTGTGTCAGTTTGCTGAGAATAATGGTTTCCAGCTTCATCCATGTCCCTGCAAAGGACATGAACTCATCCTTTTCTATGACTGCACAGTATTCCATGGTATATATGTGTCACATTTTCTTCATCCAGTCTATCACTGATGGGCATTTGGGTTGGTTCCAAGTCTTTGCTATTGTGAATAGTGCTGCAATAAATATATGTGTGCATGTGTCTTTACAATAGAATGATTTATAATCCTTTGGGTATGTAACCAGTAATGGGATTGCTGGGTCAAATGGTATTTCTAGTTCTATATCCTTGAGGAATGGCCACACTGTCTTCCACAATGGTTGAACTAATTTACACTCCCACCAACAGTGTAAAAGCGTTCCTGTTTCTCCACATCCTCTCCATCATCTGTTGTCTCTTGATTTTTTAATAATCGACATTTTAACAGACATGAGATGGTATCTCAATGTGGTTTTGATTTGTATTTCTCTAATGACAAGTGATGAAGAGCTTTTTTTTCAGGTTTGTTAACTGCATAAACATCTTCTTTTGAAAAGTGTCTGTTCATATTTTAAATATAACTAAAGATAAATGATATTATAAGAATGTTTGCGATTTTGTGTCTTAAAATTGAATTCTCAAATGTTTAATATCTACATTTAAGCTGGAACCACCAAAAACCTCATTAGGAAAATAATCCACCTAGTTTTAAAAATGTGTCAGTGTTTTCCATAATCACCATGACATAGAAAGGAAAAGAAAACAGAATGCCTGAATTCAATATAGATGGTGGTATTAGGAATTACAGCCTGGTTGCACCATATTGCTATCAGTTTTATATAGGAATGTTGAGAGGAAATAATGGTGTAGATTCAGAGTGAAAGCAACTGTAATAAACCACAGAAAATAGACCTAGGATATAATATTTTATGGCCTTCTAGCAAAATTACACATTGTAAGGTCTTTCTCTACATGTTCCTTTTTTCCTAAAGGACAAAGGGGAAAAATACAATTCTTCCTACCATTAAAAAATAGTCATTGAATGCCTTCTATGTACTAAGAATTACCTTAGATAATAGAAACACAGGACAATGTCCTTGCTCTCCTGGAGCTTACAGTAAGCTGGCAAAGACAGACAATGGGCAATGCACACAACAAGATAGAACATTGCATCTGTGAAGGAGAGCACAGAGTGCTCCAAAATTCCATAGCAGGCAAAATCCCATAGTAAGCAAATCCATCTAGCTTTTTTTTTTTGAGACAGAGTCTTGCTCTGTCACCCAGGCTGGATGGAGTACAGTGGCGCAATCTTGGCTCACTGCAACCTCTGCCTACTGGGTTCAAGCAGTTCTCCTTCCTCAGCCTCCCCAGCAGCTGGGATTACAGGCGCATGCCACTATACCTGGCTAATTTTTGTATTTTCAGTAGAGCTTGAGGTCTAAAAATTGAAGGCTAAATAATAGTTAATAACAGTTAATCAAATCTTCCTCTAAGTATTTTAGGAAAGAATATTCTAAGCTATGGTGAAGTATTTATTAAAAACAAATTCTAGAGTTTATCTGAATAATAATAACTACTTTATAAGAACAATTGAAATACAACTATGTTAAGTGATCACTGTGAAACACCAAAAGGATAATTCTTGTAGGTTTTGAGAAGTCGACATGCATGATGGTAGCATAGCAGTAACAATTGTTACTACTTGTGCTATATTGTGAATCAGTATCCATGAGATTTTCCTGGAAATTGTCTGATGGACTGTAAAAGTCATATGTGTAGTCCTTAGCCTTATGGTGCTTGAATCGGATTTGGTTAAAAGGATCAGGAACTTATTAATGCCACATGCTATCATAGAGATTTACCTTGACCCTCACGTAGATAAAGGAGTTTTTAATGTCTAATTTAGGTCATTTATGTTGATCTGAATTTTAAAGCACATTGAGAGTGGATTTTCTCTCATTCCCTGCAATATTAAGAAATAAATTGCCTTTGTTGCTATTGCATGTGCATTCATTCAAATAAACATGGCAATTTATGCAAATATAACTGTTTTACAAACTCTCATCATCTGAGAAAATCATGTTACAGTTCTCTTTGAAAGTTCAACTAGGAACAGCATCCATGCATATTTAAATCTGCCAGGGCTATACTAGAAAGAATAATTATTGAGGTTTTCTTTGACAGCTTAGAGAAAGTGTGCCTAGACTTCCATGTTTTAAACCAATTACATGGCCTCTGTTAAAGGATGGCTTCTTTTCTCTGACATCGTCTTGATTTGTTCTATCAGAAAATAATGAAGAGGCACTCATCCGTGTACTGTGACTGTGTACGTGGTGGAGATGCTTTAGGCTCCGGTTTAAAAGTAGCCTCTGCCTCAGGATTTAAGTCTAAAGTAAATTTTGAAGCTAAAGCATTCTAAAAGGGTGAGGAGGAAAAGAATCACAATCTTCAAAGTCAAACTGTTCAGAAAGAATGCAAATAAATCCTTCCAAGCTGCCAGTGGGACACAGAAACAACGTCATTGAGTCTATGTTCTCTCTCTCTCTCTCTCTCTCTCTCTCTCTCTCTCTCTCTCTCTTACACACACATATATTACATACATAGGACAATATGAATAGCTCACCCCCTTTTCTTCCTATCCGTCTTACATGGTAAGAGCATGTTAATAAGAATAATAACAACTTAAAAATAACCCTCTAATTACAACTCAAGGCAGATAACATCTATTACTCAAGTTACTTTCAAAGTTTTCAGATTCAAACAACACTTCTTATATATAGGGAGCCAGTGTGATGCACTGTAATCAGATATTATTCAGTATTAAATGCTTCCCCATGCATCATCTTATATATTCCACCTGGTGAAGCAGAAATCATTCATTTCATTCTTTCTATGAGGAAGCTCATTATTGAAAAGTTAAATCATGTCAAAATTGTTAAAATAAGAAAGTGATGGATTCCATTATTCAAATCCAGGTCTTTCCGACACCATAACCAGTGTGCTTACTTAAGTTTGTGCCACGTCACCTCACCTACCCATACACATTGGGTTTGTAACTTTTTTGAGGGTTTTTGAGCCTGCAGGTAAAGAAAAAAGTGAACATTTAACATTACCCTGGAGAATTCCCTAACTGTGCATACTTCCCAGAAATTCCAAAGGATAAGTTTTTCTTTTATAGTCATGTTCAATTTTTTCTTCAATTGAATATCAGAGGAAGGAGATGAATTATTTTTAGAGGTCATGGGATATGTCTTTAAATACCAGAATCAGCTTTGCAGCAGCAAGATACAGGCATCATGAGAGGCCCACAGAAATGAAACTCACTGAATGTAGTTCATGTTTTCTCTAGGCCATACCAAAACTGAGTAGACTTACTCCACGCCATTTTAAACTAATTTCCTCTCCTTCTTTCCTTTAAAAGAAGGGATGTTTGCTAAGCATATAAGTTAATGCATCTAAATCACTTGCACATGTGATACAGTTCTGATGAATTTTATATGTATGTACCAAATACCATCATACATACAAAAGAATACTTATTACTTATTATAAATACATATCAAATACTATATGTATAAAAGAGTACTTACTAAATGCTTATTATAAATACATACCAAATACCATAATACTTATTATTAATACCTTGAAAAAGTATTAATCTTCAAGACATCACCTAAATGTTCACTGTTTCCTTGCATTTCTGCAGCACCAGCTGGCTATTTAGCTACTCCCATCCTCAAGGGGAAAGGCTCTAGGATGGGGAAGATTACATCCAAAATGGCTGCCACTGATAGAATCTTTATTTTTTAGCTGGGGTAGGATTAGCCAAAAATATAAGCTGGAGAGTTCAGATTATATAATAGCTTTTCCTTTTTGCAGAGTCATTATATGTAATAGCAAACTCAGATATTACTGTCTTAAGTTTCTACCAAATGACACCAGAAATAAACAACCATATGAAAGTCACCATTGACCTGTCTATAGAATATAGTTTTTTATACAGACCCAGAGCAAACATTTTTCTTCATCCCAAGGCAAGGAAAGCTGTACTTTACAGAATCGTCAACTTAATTTTTACCTCATGAACACTGTAAATCTTGTAACAGAATGGGCACTGTTTTGCCTTTGCTTCATCCAGTTAAAAGACATGGATGAACCTGGAAACCATCATTCTCAGCAAACTGACACAGGAACAGAGAATCAAGCACCGCATGTTCTCACTCATAGGCGGGTGTTGAACAATGACAACACATGGACACAGGGAGCGGAGCATAATACACTGGAGTCTGTGCTGCGGGGGGGATCTAGTGGAGGGACAGTGCGGGGTAGGGAGTTAGGGAGGGGATAACGTGGGGAGAAATGCCAGACATAGGTGATGGGGATGGAGGCAGCAAACCACATTGCCATGTATGTACCTATGCAACAATCCTGCAGGTTCTTTACATGTACCCCAGAACCTAAAATGCAATAAAATATATATAATAAACAAATAAAATTAATAAAAGTTCAGTGTTAAATTTGAGGATCACTTTTATCAATTATATAGTGCAAATGGCATCTGCCTTTTATATCTAAGCTTTACCTTATTATTTTACCTATATTTTCATCATATTTTATCTATTTTATTCTATCCTGATATTTTAGATATTTTTCAAAGTCAGCCTCCAGCCTTGGTTTGATCAACACAGGATTCAGAAAAACAAAGAAAGAAATAAAAACATAGTCATCAAAAATGATTAGATACCTCTTTGGGGATTTATGAAGTCAATTGTTAATGAGTCCTATAAATCACAGAATGCTACAAGGCCAGAGTTAAGATTTCTTTCCTAATCAGAAAGTTTCTAGCTGAGTTACAGCATAAATTTTTCCCTTAAGAATGTAGCACCTGGGGCTATAGTAGAAAATGAGACAGACATGGTCTCCTATAGTCATGACGATTAGATAGAAAAAAAACAACCAAAAAATAAAAAATTATACTAACCTGTGATAAGTGCTGTGGGAGAAGACACTAGAAATGTAAGACCAAGTCAATAAAACAAAGGAAGTTTTTGTGACTGCTGCATTTGAACCTAGAAATGCTGGTCAGGACAAGACTTGACAATTATTAGAAGCTATCTAGTCAGCTGTGTTAAGTCAGAAGGAAGACTATAAGAATGTCACAGATCTCCTGTGAAGTTCTGAAATTACAGCTAATGATGCACTGAATTAAAAACATGGGATTGGCCAGGCACAGTGGCTCACGCCTGTAATCCCAGCACTTTGGGAGGCCAAGGCAAGTGGATCACGAGGTCAAGAAATGGAGACCATCCTGGCCAACATGGTGAAACCTCATCTCTACAAAAATACAAAAATTAGCTGGGTGTGGTGGCCAGTGCCTGTAGTTCCAGCTACTCAGGAGGCTGAGGCAGGAGAATCCCTTGAACCTGGGAGGTAGAGGTTGCAGTGAGCCAAGATCACAACACTGTACTCCAGCCTGGGTGACAGAGGAAGACTCTGTCACATACACACAAGAAAACATGGGATTTATCAAAAAGCCCTAGCTTCTTTCTTTTAGCATCATCCATGTCCGGAAGCATTATATATGCCTGAGAATATCTGTAATCTGACAGTGAAATACTTGAAGCTATATTTTCAGAATTTATGACATCTTTCCTTATAACATGGAGCTCTCTTTCTATTGCTTTGCTTGTTTTGCTTTTATGGTCAGTAAACTGTACTGGTAGATAACAATTTAAATTGCATGAAATGCTTGCAAACAACACTGAACACTCAATTTTAACATAAGAACTCTATGGGAATATCTAAGCATGCATATTTGTATGTATTTACCACATCTAATACATCCGTATGGGGGAAACCTGAATAGCTATTGTCAGAGTTTCTAAGTGTGAGAATTTTGTCTCATTTTTCAAAATCTGCCCAATAGAAGGCAGCTGGCCAAACATTTGAACCCATTACTTCCAATCTGAGCTAAATAAACAAACATAAGAGAATCTTCTCCAAGTGCTGCTAAAGAGAACTGTCTCAAAATAATCTGAAGTTTGAAAGACTGTTTGTCTAAATACATTCCACTGCCTGGATAATTTATTTACTTTTGTTTTGGCCAAATCATTCAGAGGAATTCCAGGTATTCTTCGAATCAAAGTGGCACTCTGATTGCATTCACATAATTCTAAATGATTCACTCCATTTTGGAGAGAGGCAGAGAGAAGAGTCTCCATGGGGGAAGCACATCCAGCCACATTTTCCCACGTTTTCATACACACGCTAGAATCCACCCTATTACCAATTTTGCAGAAGTAAGATGTTACCTTTAGTATGTATTTTCTTCATTTATTCTATAGTACTCAAAGGATCTCAGTTTCACACCTTCGAAATCTCTTCAAAAAAAACCATTTCTTACAAATGAAGACATTACAGGTGTACTTCACAGGACTCTGGGAATGTGAGAGTCTGTAGTGTTTATTTAATAAAGTCTGAAGAGAACTCTACAAGCCACAGACATTTGAAGACAGCCAACTTGATCAGAACAATCTCATCCTACCTGCCTCTTTGGAAATCTGCGTGAAGGACTCCACACCTTTCTCTCCATAACTTCCTTCGGATGCGAGAGTAGACACATAATTCCAGCCAAGGGCCTTTACAATGTCTACCATGGCCTGTGCTTGGAAGGAATCGGGCGGCACCACACGAGAGAAGAAGTCATAGCGCCGGTCATCACTTAGTTCGGGTGCCGTTGATGCATAACTAATCTGGGGGGATCTGCAAAGACAAGAAAGCTCCATGTGAGAGTGCACCATCACAATGTGAAAGACTCATTTATACTTACGACAATTTATTCAAAATAAAGGGCTTGAGCTGCAAAGGTGATATATGTTTTGCTAAACACCACTATGCAACTTTAGACCACCTAAATGCAACCATCTACTTCTTCTTTATTATTATACTTTAAGTTCTGGGGTACATGTGCAGATCATGCAGGTTTGTTACTTAGGTATACCCATGGCATGGTAGTTTGCTGCATCCATCCCCGTCATCTACATTAGGTATTTCTCCTAATACTATCCCTCCCCAATTCCCCCACCCCCTGCTATCCCCCCGCTAGCATCCTTGACCCCCAACAGGCCCCAACGTGTGATGTTTCCCTCCCCCGTGTCCATGTGTTCTCATTGCTCAACACCCACTTATGAGTGAGAACATGTGGTATTTGGTTTTCTGTTCTTGTGTCAGTTTGCTGAGAATGATGTTTTCCAGTTTCATCCATTTCCCTGCAAAGGACATGAACTCATCTTTTTTATGGCTGCATAGTATTCCATGGTGTATATGTGCCACATTTTCTTTATGCAGTCTATCATTGATGGGCATTTGGGTTGGTTCCAAGTCTTTGCTATTGTAAACAGTACGACAATAAATATATATATGCATGTGTCTTTATACATGAATGTTTTATGATCCTTTGGGTATATACCCAGTAATGGGATTGCTGGGTCAAATGGTATTTCTATTTCTAGATTCTTGAGGAATTGCCAGACTGTCTTCCACAATGGCTGAACTAATTTACACTCCCACCAACAGCGTAAAAGCGTTCCTATTTCTCCACATCCTCTCTAGCATCTGTTGTCTACTGATTTTTTAATGATCGTCATTGTAACTTGCATGAGATGGTATTTCGTTTTGGTTTTGATTTGCATTTCTCTAATGGCCAGTGATGATGAGCTTTATTTCATGCGTTTGTTGGCTGCATAACTACCTTCTTTTGAAAAGTGTCTGTTCATATCCTTTGCCCACTTTTTGATGGGGTTGATTTTTCTTATAAATTTAAGTTATTTGTAGATTCTGGTTATTAGCCCTTTGTCAGATGGGTAGATTGCAAAAATTTTTTTCCCATTCTGTTGGCAACCATCTACTTCTCAGCAGCACAAAATTATTGACTTTAATGTCTTGTCTTTTTATTTCCTCCTCTTCGGAATAAGGGTAGGAGGTTCACATGAAAATTCCAAAATTCCAAGGTCAGGGTCATGGTTATTTAGAAGAAAAAGATTTATGACCATTCTACTAAACATGGTGAACCATGCTTTACTACTTATAAACCAACGAAAATAAAAATACAATCACCTGACTGGAGTGTATATAAGGATTGGTTTAGTTGGCACAGCTTGTGAATACTGGGTGGATATCATTAGCCACCTAACATTGATTGATTGCTGATGGTCTCCAAGGAAATATCTAAGTAAGCCACAAGGATTTTCTAATTTATTCCTCTTAAGAACATTTTAAAGTAGCTCAGTCTCATTCTTTTCCCCAGAAAAGGGAAATTCCCCACCCCCAAGGCATTTACTCTAGTGGTCTTTGCACTTTGACTGACTTTCCTCAAAACTTTCCAGATAGTCTTAGATTCTGGGAGATAACTGGCTGCACTGTCTGAGTGGAGTCCACAAGGGTCTCTGATTCCTATCTTTTCCCTTAGGGCACCCTCTGACCTCTACCCCACATGGCATTTCCCAAATGTCTTGAAGAACTCTAGAACTTTTGCCTATATGGATCATCTTAGGACTGCACAGGCTCCTTGAAAAATCAAATGACCTCCCTCAGCCTCTGTAGTATTTATTTCTTAGGATCATTGGAAATTGGGCTATGTGAGTAGTACTAACACATCTACTTTGCTAAATCAAATTACACATATGGAAAGAGCTGCAAAAAAAAATGTCTGCCTGGGGTCTTATTTAGCCAAAGCTAGCCCCAAAGTACTCACAGATGAGAAATCTGGCTTAGCCCCTAACTTCAGGACTCCTATGCTAGTTACCTCTTCAAAGCGCTGCAACATTTACCCACTTCTTGGTCTTAATTCTACGAGGCAATAAACAATGAGTGGTACAATTAATTCTCATGTAAGAATGATCAACTCTGACAAAATTCTGCTTACAAACTCTCCCAGGACTTACGCCTGCTTTATCACAAAAGATTTCTCGGTTGTCCAAAGGCCAGTTGATCTTTTCTCAGACCAAGTACAAAAGTACAGTGGAGCTCAAATAGGGTAAAACCATGCTCAAGTTGATTCTTCAAGCCCGCTAGTTACCACCTCTGTAAAGATAATTGCTCCACCAACATTTCTAGGTCAGCCTTGGAGTTAAGTCCTGTGGCCCTGAAATCAGAGGATCCACCATTTTCCATGAAGCCTGTCCATGATGCAGTTGTGCTCTATGACCATTGGAGGGCAAGCTTTCTGCTCCTGACTTAATTCAAATCCAGTGTGAGAAAGCCTGCATGTCTCCTGGGGGGGGTTTTTACCTGAGCAACTTCTCAATTATAGTGAGATTTAGAGCAAGTAAAATAGGATTTGGTATTGACAAGATGTGAGATGAGAGTTTGATATTCCTGTTTGCTAGTGTTTAATTTGGTGAGGCTATTTTACTTCAATGAGTGGTTACATCATTAATAACAAGTTGTTCTGAGAAACAGGGAAAATGAATGCGCATTGCTTTGCATGATGCCTGGAACAGAGTGGTGCTTAATTCAAGAGAATAATCATCATCAAAATAAAGAATGGCATGACTTTCCTTCCTAAAGTTATCGATCCCCCACATTTGACTTCTAAGTTCTCTGCTGCACGTTATCACAAACATTCTCCACCTTGACCTATGGCAATAAGATGTTTTTATATATTCACATCACTATTTCTTTCAAAGTAATACATACTGTTTATCCAACTCTTTATTTTGTACCAGCCATGTTCTAAAAGTTTTATATGCATTGCCTTATCTAATCGTCAGCAAATACTCTGAACCGTACTATACAATACTACATTAGACTATATTACAGTATTATTAACTTGTTTTACAAGAGAGGAAATTGAGACTTGGAGGAAGAATATTACCTTGCCTCAGGTCACAAAGCTATAAAACACTCACAACTATGATGCTTTGCTGAATTATTCCTAAAATATTTTTAAAATAAGCATTAAAAAGGAAGTCCAGTAGATTAATGAAATCCAGACTGACTCTGTCCACATCACTGACTACATAGCCACGAAAAGTTATTTTACTGGTAACTCTTAGACTGCTGTTCAAACACCTTATATAAACGCCTCAGTAAAGCTTACAAATATCTTAATAGAATGAGTTACCTATGTATCATTGTAGTTTGGCGATTTTAGGTAACAAAAATATCAACTGAATAAAGTCTTTGGACAGAAAAACAGAGAGAGGAAGGAAAAGACGGAGAAAGAGAGAGAGGCTTTCCCTCATAAGAAATAAAAGAAAAGAAGCCAAGCATGTCAATACATTTCCATCAATTTCAACTTGTGGAAATGTAAAAGCTTCATGCTGTTGCACAGATGCCTTTCCTGCCAATATCCCTCTGTAACTTTGAAAGAGTGCTAATAAAGATACATTCAGCCCTCTACTTAAATTTGCATTTATGTGGTTGCTGTAAAACATCAGAATTGTGAAGTGTCCAGTGCAATGCATTTTCTGCACTGTGCCCCAAATTTTAGTAATGAAAATCCTGGGGAAACGGATTTCTTTCCTCATGACTGAGCACTCTTTGAAAATGGTTACTGTCTGTGGTCTCTCCCTTCCAGGGTAAATATGGAATATCTCCTGACTTAAGACCGATATTTCTCTTTAGGATGATGTGTATTCCCTCTATCAGTGGTACTTATTAAGACACTATGAATATAATGATGCAAGCATAAGAAATGAAAGACAAAATGGAATTTATTCTGTGATAAAAATATGGCTTTATAAAGCTATCCCTTGTAGCAATAGAGATGAAGGACTGGAACAATTTATGTAATCTATGAAATATGATGTTGCTTATTTCCCTAGCTATCATGCTTCATGTTTAGTTATTTGTTTTCAAGT
The DNA here is from genome assembly GCA_036589455.1 of Ateles fusciceps. Taxonomy (NCBI): domain Eukaryota; kingdom Metazoa; phylum Chordata; class Mammalia; order Primates; family Atelidae; genus Ateles; species Ateles fusciceps. The sequence continues at coordinate 2,010,871 of JAZHEH010000299.1, forward strand.
TAACATTAAAGTCTACATAGTAATTATTTTGAGTATTAGTACGGGTACCTACAACTGGTCAAATGATAATTAGTCATCTTAAGGAATTAACTTCCATAATCACCCTAATATATAGATATGCTTTCTCTTGCTGCTATTGGAACTTTTTTCTCTGGCCAGTCTTCTCTGGAAATGGAGGCTTGATCTTTTGATAAAGACAATTTTGCGCAATAACACTCTAGCTATATAAAAAGAGACAGTCCATCTCCTCTTAAGCCTTTTGTCTTGAACTTAGAAAGCTAAAATACCTTTAATCTTTATCACAGGACCACATTGTCATCTTACTATTCTTTTCTCTTCATAAAAATTTGCCTATTGCACAGGAATGGTTTTGTTAATAATGAGCATCAAATAGGATTGCAAACATCTATAATCTATTTAGAATAAGTTTATGCTTTTTAATAAAAATTAACATGTTATTTATTAAAAAATGAAACAAGCACAAGAAAGCAGGTTAATTGTAATGCCTGCATCACTGTCAACATTTTGTTATTTTTTTATTACCTTTGTGTGTATATTTGGTTATGCACACACATTGATATGGTTAGGCTTTGTGTCCTCACCCAAATTTCATCTTCAATTATAATCTGCATAATCTCTGCAATTTCCACCTGTCCACAGACCCGGTGGAGATAATTGGATCATGAGGGCAGTTTCCCTCATGCTCTTCTCATGATAGTGATTGAGTTCTCACAAGATCTGATAGTTTTTATAAAGGACTCTTCCCCCTTTGCTTGGCACTTCTTCCTGCTGCCTTGTGAAGAAAGTGCCTTGCTTCCCCTTTATCTTCCACCATGATTGCAAGTTTCCTGAGGCCTCCCCAGCCTTGCTGAACTGAGTCCATTAAACCTCTTTCCTTTATAAATTACCCAGTCTGAGGCAGTTCTTTATAGCAGTGTGAAAACAGACTAATACACATATATAATTAATTATTATGAGCTTATAAATATTAATTATTAAAATATGGATATTAGTCTCCCCTTCCCTTCCTTCCATCCTCCTTTCTTTTTTCTCTTTCTCTTTCTGTTGCACAATATTCTACTGTATGAATATTTAACATAACCTAAACCTAACATTCATTGTTAAACTTAAAACTTTTTGAAGTTTTAACTCATAAGTCAAAAAAAAATCCTCAGAGCTAATGTAAGTCTTTATACATACCCATGAGTATTTCCTTGGAATTATATTTAAGTCCCTCCACCTGAAAGTGACAGAATCATTTGAGGTTTACATTTAAATCTTTTTCTGTATAAAATTACTTCGGGCTATTAAGTACAGAAGAACAATAATCTAAACTTTTTTTCCTTCCAAAAGGTTAACTACTTGATTTTGTGTCATTTATTAAATAATCATTCTTTAATAACAGAAAATAACATCTTTTGTTCTATATTAAATTCTTAAACATTCTTAGGTCTTTAGGGTGTTATCTTCTACTATTTTTTTTCTTTTTTTTTTTTTGTCAAGTCTTGGGACAATGTTTTACTATTTTAGCTGTTATGAGCTTAGAGTATTTCTTTTTTGCTTTTCCAAATACTTTTGAAAATACTGTATTTCTTGTTATATACGGTCACTGTTATGTCTCAGCAGTTCGCCAGTCATCTGAGAGATATTTTCTTAAATGTTTGGGACCAAAAATAAGATGAAAAATACTTAGTGGCATCTGCAGTCTTTGCAGATTATTTTTGAGCTGGAGCATTCAATGATTAGCCAAACCACCTACAACTCTGTCTTAACCCTTACCTTCCTACTTCTGTAGGTCCCAAAGTTCGGCAAGAGATGCAAGCATCGGATTATCCCATATCTTTCTGAACACTTATTCAGAGCATGCACATGGCTCTCTGGATTCCCTGATATATTCAGAAGTCCTTTAATGAAAGTCTTTATTTCCCCATGAATCTTGATCCTCAGCCTCCTCATTCCCAGGTTTTTTGTCTGTCTGCTCCTTCTCCCATTCTCCTTCCCTTTCTCCAGGTGGCTGTCCATTGTATAATGCCCTTATGTGCTTTTGACAAATACTGTCCAGGAGCCCTCCAGTCATGAGAGAATTCAAAGTGGGGTAAAACAAAGGGAAGCCTCTAAGCCAGCCTCTCAAGGAACTGCCAAAAAGGTTAAAATGTACAACCACAGTTTATTGATAACAAGGTCTATATTGATCTTTCTGGCACTAGCAACTAAACCACCAGGAACATGGCCACCACCAAGCTGGGGTATAGGGGGTGATAGGTGGATAAGCAAAAATGCTATACAATTTCTTACAATATTTAGTAGTCTCCTCTTTAAGCACTCCCCCTGGTTGTTGTAAGGTTTCAATTTGTTTGTATTTTTACTTCCAGTTCTGGGGTACATGTGCAGCTCTTGCAGGATTATTACATAGGTATACACATGACGTGGTGGTTTGCTGCATCCATCCCCCCCATCATCTACATTAGGTATTTCTCCTAATGTTATCCCTCCCCAATCACCCCACCCCCTGCTATCCCTCCCCAATTCCCCAACCCCTGTTATCCCTCCCTTAGCCCCACCACCCCACTACAGGCTCTGGTGTGTGATATTCCCCTCCCTGTGTCCACGTGTTCTCATTGCTCAACACCCACTTATGAGAGAGAACATGTGGTGTTTGGTTTTCTGTTCTTGTGTCAGTTTGCTGAGAACGATGGTTTCCAGCTTCATCCATGACCCTGCAAAGGACATGAACTCATCCTTTTTCATGGCTGTGTAGTATTCCATGGTGTATATATGCCATATTTTCTTTATCCAGTCTATCATTGATGGGCTTTTGGGTTGGTTCCAAGTCTTTGCTACTGTAAACAGTGCCATGATGAACATATGTGTGCATGGGTTTTTATAACTGAATGATTTATAATCCTTTGGGTATATCCACAGTAATGGGATTGCTGGGTCAAATGGTATTTCTATTTCTAGATTCTTGAGGAATCGCCAGACTGTCTTCCACAATGGCTGAACTAACTTACACTCCCACCAACAGTGTAAAGCGTTTCTATTTCTCCACATCCTCTCCAGCATCTGTTTTCTCCAGATTTTTTAATGATCGCCATTCTAACTGGCATGAGATGGTCTCTCAATGTGGTTTTGATTTGCATTTCTCTAATAAGCAGTGATGATGAGCTTTTTTTCATGGGTGTGTTGGCTGCATAAATGTCTTCTTTTGAAAAGTGTCTGTTCATATCCCTTGCCTACTTTTTGATAGGGTTGTTTGTTTTTTTCTTGTACATTTGTTTAAGTTCTTTGTAGATTCTGGATATTAGCCCTTTGTCAGATGGGTAGATTGCAAAAATTTTTTTCCATTCTGTTGGTTGCTAGTTCACTCTAGGGATAGTTTCTTTTGCTGTGCAGAAGCTCTTAAGTGTAATTAGATCCCATTTGTCTACTTTGGCTTTTGTTGCCATTGCTTTTGGTGTTTTAGTCAAGGACTTCATGAACTTGGAGTATTTTGAGGCCATCTTAGTTGCAACATACTCCCTCTTCAGAACCGTCCTTTTAAAAATGATCATGGATAATCACATTTTTAATTTTCCTTATAAGCCTTAGGATAATTATTTTTAGGTTCACAATAAAGTTCCATTAAGATTTGATGAGAATTATACTACAGCTATAAATAAATTTGGGTAGAATTAATATATTTATAACATTTTATCTTCCCCCCTTGGGAAATTATCTATTTTTATCTTATTTGGTTGTTCATTCTTGCTCTTCCAAAAATCTTATCATTGTTTCCATGTAAACCTTGCACATTCCTTTTAACTTTATTTCTAAATAATTGTTATTTTCATTGCATTTTGTATGAGACAAAATATTCATTTTGTAATCTATTTATTGCTGCCATATAGGAATCTATTAATTTTTATGGATTTTCTTTGTGTCTTCTACCCTTGTTATAATTCTTATTAGTTGCAATAGCTTTCAGTTTATTTTCTTCAGATTTCCATGTAAGCAAGTTATAATGATTCAGTTAGTTTTCTAATCACATCACCTGGAGTTTCCAGAAAAACAAGAGTGATGATGGTAAAAATTCCTTTTTCTTTTTCTATTTTTCAACAGTGAGCATTTAAAAACCAACTAGTATTATTCTAATATCTTAACTTGAAAAAATATGAATTAAGAATTAAGCATATCTTTAAAAAAATTTTATTTTGTCAATATAAAATCTTAGCTAGAACTCTTAGAACATTTCTTTGGATTTAGAAAGACACTTTAAGAATTGAAAGAAAATTCCTAGATCATAAGGCCCGAAGTCTCCCCCGCAGCCCATATAAGTTTAAGACTCGCTTCAAAAATACTGTGGAGACCCTTACACAATCTCTGTGTCACCATCTATAGCCACATTTCTTGAAAGCACTTTATAAAATATTTTCTATCGATACAGTATGCTCTTATTCTTACTTGAGACATAGAACTGTAATTCCTCAGGATATCTAGGTAAAGCTAAGCTCTTCTATGAAGAATAGCGAAATAACAATACTATAAATTATCATTTACTGTCTTCCCATGTATGAAACATCATGCTAAGAGCTGTAATACATTATTTTATTTTAATCTTCACAACAACACATTAACATAATTTCTGTTTTTCTGATTTTACAAAGAACCTATGACATAGAGAGATCAAGAACCACTTTGAAGGTTACATATAAGTAAGTGACAGATCTGGAATTCACTTTAAGCACGTCTCTAAATCCTTTACTCAAAAGCCCTGTGCTACAATTCCCCTTTAAGAGAACATCATTCTGATTAGAAGGGCTTACAATTTGTTTTATTTCCCCTTCCTTTAATAACATGTTCTTCTACCTGCATTGTGTGATACTAGTTAAGCATTTCTCTCTCCTTCTATTACTTGGAAAAGTCGACCACTTCATTTTCTTTCTGACATACTACCTACCTTTAGTCTTACAACTTCTCATTCTCTCTCATGAGAAAGATAATGAGACACCCAAAAACTTTTTTCACCTGTTCAAGAGGGAACTTCTCTCCACATCCTCACTAATGCTTGTTATATTTTGTATTTTTGATAATAACCATCATAACAGGTATGGGGTGATAACACATTGTGGTTTTGATTTGCACTTCCTTGGTTATTAATGATGTTAAACATGTACCTGATGGCCATTTATATGTCTCCTTTGAAGAGAAGTATATTCAGGTCCTTTCTCTATTTTTTAATTGGGTTGTTTTTCTGCTTTTGTGTGAGTTCTTAATATATTTTGAATATTATCTCCTGATCAGATATAGGTTTCCAAATATTTTATTTAGGAGGTATCTCTTTACATCATTGATTATTTTCTTTGTTATGCAGAAACTTTTCAGTTTGATGTAGCCTCATTTATTTATTTTTGCTTTTGTAGCCTGAGCTTTTGGTGTTATGTCCAAAAAAATCATTGCCAAGGCCAATGTCAATGACCTTTTTCTTTTCTAAATCTCTGCTGACTCATCACCTATGAAAGTATTTTTATGACCAGCTATGTTGACACATCACTCTAAACTATACATGGATCTAGAATTCTGTTTGGGGAAGAAAAGGTATTTATTTTTTTGAAGATACTTTATTATAATGTAGTCAATTCTTTTAGAGTAAAGATCTATGCATGAATTCACTCTCTTACATCTGCAATACATTTCCCAACATCTAAGCTGTCTCCTCTACAGAAATCAAATTTTCCTCTATGTATTTTTTAAGTCAGTACTTTTTAGAATGCTATAGACCTTTCGGCTTCTATATCACTATATAACCTTAATCACTAATTAAAACTAAGTTTTTCATTTTTACATTGATACTTCAGATTCATTTACAAATCTGAAAGCTGTGAGTTGCTGTGTTATGCTAGATGTGATTATTCTAATGTCACAGAACCATTTCCAGCATCCTTGATGTGTTCATACAGTAAAAAGAAAATATGATAAAACACCCAAATCTCTGTGGTATTTTTCCTTTCTCTCTTCATCAATTAAGAAAATCAAATATCTGTAACACTTAATCCCTTTAGAGATTAAAAATAATAGTATATATATTTATACATATATATATATAATTAGTAATATAAAAACACTACAAAAATATAGTAAAGGTGAAATTTTGGTCACACTTAACAGTAGCAATTAATTCTCTTTAACCTGCCTATACTTGTCATTGTGTGTCTTTAATATCTTTTTGGGTCTTAACAAGCAGGTAAGTCTAAATGTGTATGAATCACAGACCATGTCTAAGGAATCGATTCTGCATTTCCCTTGATTTCTTTCTCTGAATTTAATAAATGTCTCCATTGCTTTCATTCATGAAGGCTTACCATATAGATATATGCTAACATATATTTGCAGTTTACTAATAAATATAGTGCATATCTAAACTAATTTTCCCTTTGCTGATTTAAAGAAATTGTGAAAAAAACCCTAAACTATATACCAGTATTTTTCAATCTTTAGTCATTTGCAAATGTGCCTCATATTTTTTTCCAACATGCTATACCACTTTATATATTCATACTACCGAATCCATTATTAACATTTTCAACTTCTCTTCTTTGTTTAAAGTACAAAGAACTGTCTTTTTATGTCTACCAGTATGCCTATAAAGTGATTATATATTTATTTTAACGTGAAAGAGGAATATGTAAGTATTAGTATTATCCATGGTATCTTTGATATGTAAAAACATTTTCTTCTGATCTACTACATCTGTATTTTATTTTATAGCTTCTTGGCTTTCAATGATAATCTTGTTGATTGCGTATATTGTCACCTATAGTTTATGACTATATATTTCATAACTGGTTTTTAGATTTAAACATTTTAATGCATCTGCATCTAGGATTTATTTTTAGATATTATAGACTAGGACTTCAATTTTGTTTTTTGTTTCTGAATGGATAGCCAAGTGAATAGCCCGTGTTTAAGAACAAAAAACATTTACTTGCGTGTCATTATCACTTATATGCATTTTTATATAAAATTATATGTATACAAACAGGAATTTAAAAAATTAAAGCACTACATAAATTTTATCTCATGCTCTTGGGTGTCTTATGAAATTCACTATTAATGTATAAAATATTTACATTTCCTTTCCTTAAAGAAACTCAGTCTTCTCTGATGTGTTGTCTTCAAGTTACTACGTTATTTCTCAGTTTGAATGAACTGACAATAATTTGACTTATTAGATAAAATGGCATGTATTGGTTTCTCCAGGAGTGAAGAGTAGACATCATGTGGATTTTTCTCATCCTAAATGGCCACTGCTCCCAATATTGGGCCACCAACACCTTCATGTCTATACTCCTCTATGCTTTTTCTGCCTTTCAAGTTAGATGCAGGACTAATTTCACTTCTCTATGTGGGTCTTCAAAGAGTTGTAAAAGCATCTCTCTTCTCCAAGTTTTTTTCTCAACTCAAATCTCCTCAATTCCTCCAGTTATTTCTCTCAAGACACTAGTCAGGTGACACTGATGGCAAGATACAAAACTCATTTCAAATAATCAAGGTTTGAGAGGAATTCTCATGCCTCAAAATTATCATATAAATTTTATGTTGAAGTCAACTTTCCTGGCCATTGTTAAAAATAAACAAGCCAACAGGGAATAAAAACAACAATAAAAATCGTCTTTCAAGTCATCAGATGTAATGTTTCCCAGATTCAGATTTTACTCTCAAGATAGAAAAAAATGCCCAATTCTCTGTTTCTAATTTTACCTTTAAAATATTTACGCAGATTTATGGTTCTAAGAATTCCTATAAGTCTAAGAGAAAAAATGCTAGAGGAGAAAACAATTTTAAGAGTAAGTTAAAATGGACACCTAAATAACTCATATCATATGCACATTATATATACTTTTGAGACATAAATATTCATATCTCATCATTAAAATTTATTGTGGTCATTGAATTACTTTGGCAGACTGAAAGAATGATCAAAAGTTAAATTATATCCAATAAGCAGCACACATTAATCACTAAAAGGCGCTGAGGCTCTGCCCTAACCTCTACAATGTTTGTCCTAGAAAGCACAGTGAATTTGTAGGAAGGTCAGTTGATGGGTTCTTCTGGAACATGGTAGTTTTCTTTGGTAACCAGTGCCACAGTTCTAATTAAACAATTATCTATATCATTATCTGTTTATTGTTCTTTCCATTCCCTGAGAGTATTTACCTTTATGGAAGACAAAGACCTTGCTCATCATTGTTTCACCACTGGATACCACTCTATTGGGAACAGAATAGGAAGTGTTCAGTATTCGTTGAAGAAATAGGTATGCCAGGAAATGGATAAAATGGAATAATCTAAGAGAACAGATTTATTTGACCTGGTCCTCGTCCACAAAGTTAGTGTGGCCAGAGAGACTCACAGCATTTAGGAGTTTTTCTTGTCCTGGGTAGTTCTCTGATGGGCCGCTTTAGGCACAAGGGCAAATGCTTTTTCTCATTTTTTCTTTTCCTTGGCACAGTTTTTTGGGGGATTTTCTTCCTCAACATAGGAATGTAGGTGAAAGAAAGCTATCGTTTGGATGGAAGATCAAAGGTGAAGCGACCAAGGAAGTCGCTTAAGACCTAAAGGAAGCTGCTCACTCTGTTTTTCCCTTAGGTCTTAGTTTCTGACAACCGAGGCAACATAAACTATGGTGTGCCAGGATTCAAATGCTGCAAGTCATAACTATGACTTGTCATTTTAAAGAGGCAGATTCTGCCCTGCCTTTTCCTTAGTTTCTCTCCCCCTCAGGAAACAGGCTGCAAGGCCCAGGTAGAAAATACAGTGTTTATGGTTCTGGGTCCTCATTTTTAGCTAAATGTCTCTACTTCATGTTAAAATTTATACTGTCAAGTTAAAATAGATAAAAATGAATAAAAAATATTAAACAAATCCAGAGAAAATAATTATATGTCATTTCTAATACAAAATGAAATATCGTGAATGTATGATGCACTTTCTCTTTTTAAATGTTGACAAGATGGAGCCAAGTTTAATTTTATTCTATAATTATTACATAGTAAACTGCTACTAGGCAGAAGTATCTCCTAGGCTTAGAAACATATTCCCTTATGCGTCATCTTACCATCAACTTTTGTCACTGAAAACTCAAGTCCAGATGTCTTCTAGAAGACATTAATACAAATGTTTAAAAAATTCAAATTTTCCACCACAGCATCATTGCAAGCTTAATTCTCATAAAAATAAATTTCTAAATATTTACATAAAGGAAGAAATTATTTTATTTATTCAGAACACAATGAATGTTCTGAAATTGGTTTCATGCATGTTAACTTTCTTTTTGTTTTCTTCCTCTGTATATTTTCTCTCTATATTATATTCTTCCACAGTATATTCTTCCTTTGTATATTAGATTCTTTCTCTTTTTATTGTATTCTGCTTTAAATTATAAAGGCAGTGCCTATAGCAAGGACAGTCACCTGAGGAGTATCTTAGTTTTTGGAAGATGAATGTGGTTCATTTGTTCCTGGGGGATTTGCATGTTTGGGCAACACAAAATTGTAATGCAGAAAGTTAAAACAAAATTCACTAATGCTAGTTCTAGAGGTAGTTTCCACAAAACTTGTAAAAGGCAAATTTTTGAAAGTATCATGTGCAATTAAGATAATGCTTCAGTGTACCTGTTGAGATATTAATGAACTCCCAGTGGGGCATTATTAAGTTCATAGTTAGCAGTAATTTCACTCTTAGTTCTTAATAAGCTTTACTGATATGGATCCCCCCAAAAGGAAAAACCATTGAAGAACCATTTCAGGCTCATTCTTTGAAACATTACTCTCTTCGATTTACACTTATCTCCTCTCTAGATATCATCTCTGCTCACATTAGGATGGTTGGACAGCAATTCTATTTTGGGAGTAATTTAATTTTGATTAATTTATTCCCAACTACTGAGGTATAACTAATAATTTTCAATTAGTTTAAAATGTGGAGTTTTACACAACTTTAAATTACTCATGATGGAGATTATCATCAATTATTGTAACTCTTTTTTTCTTCACTTTTCATCTCTCCAATTACATGACACCAAACACCTTCAACATTCTGTGAGTGGTTTGTAACCATTTTCTTGATATCCAAGTAGTTTTGTGTGTGGATTGCAAGTCATATTTGTTATAGCACATGTTAAAAGAATGCTTATTGCTTTACTAAATCTTTATATGTACTAGGTATTGTGATATGTGGTACTTTACATATACAATCTCATATATTTTTGCAACAACCTGTTATAGGTACAAATATTATTGACATATTCACTGTTTGTGCCCATGTAGCATACATGTACCTTTCTCTTGGTTACAGTTCCCATGTTGCCCTGAGGAACCACCTTTTCTCATCCCTGAATTCCTGTGTTTTAGGGAGGCATGGCTGTACTTCAGAATCTAGATGCTGGTCTATGTGACACAAGTTGGCCAATCAGAACATAGGATTTCTTTAGCCACAGGATTGACTCAAGAGATGTTATATGACCTGATCCAGACCAATATGAACAAGTGAAATTCAATATAAAGGTGTGGTCAGAATTTCTAGATGAAAGAAACTTTTTTAAAAATAAAATGCCTGAGAGGAAACCATATAAGTCTATGGTTACCGAGATGATGATGATGATGATGATGATGATGATGATGATGATTTTGCTGGGCGACAGTGGGGAAATCTAGTTGTCTTACATACCTCACAGTATGGGAATATTAGGCTCAGGACTAGCAATAGAATATCACTTAAAACATTTCTCGCCCCATTTTTTTATGGAACATAGAAAATAAAGAAAAAGCTGCAACTTTTGTCTTATGGTTAATAGCTGCTAAAATAGCAATAACATGTGGTTCTCATCAAGCTAGACAAACTCCCCCAGGACTGTTTCTCTATTCAGAAAAAATGAGGTTAATCTTATGATTCCAAGATATATCACAGGATAAATATGAAATACTTACAAAATGAAAGTTGCACATGCCATCCTAATATACATCGCTATTTTGTCTGGTGCTCTTTGCTTAAATAAACATCCTAGTTATAAGTATGGGAGGGGTTGCATGCATGTGTGTAGTATGTAACTAGGCTTTCTGAGATCATCTGTAGATAACAGAAATATTTTCTTCCGTATTCCCACAGCATTAAATGACATAGTACAATAGAGGCCTTGCCATCCCAACATGGTATCCTAGAAACTATCAGCATACACTTACCTAAAGGAGCAGAGAGAAGCCAAAGAGAAATAAAATTTTTATGATCTCTCAGCCTCCTTCCTAACCTTGTCTATGAACTCTCACTGGTCAATAATCTAGGATTAATCCCCATAGACAACCATGTATTATGAAACAAAAACTAAACAGACTGAAGATTTCTATTAATATTTTTATATTGATTTAATATGATCCTAGACTTTTTCCAGGCCTCAAGGGCCAACATCTCATACATAGAAGTTTGGCTTACCAAACACTAAAGGTTGACTTTTTAGGTATTTTGCTAGCAATATAAACGTCAAATCTCTGTAGAGCAGGATTTCTCAAACTTCATGTGCTGCTGACATTTTGGTTAGGTAATGCTTTGTTCCAGGGGCTACAGGGACCATCAAGGGCAATGCTGGCTCTGTGGCAGCACCGTAGCCTCTGTCTACTAGATGCCAGTAGCATATTCCCCAGTTGTCAAAGCCAAATAGTTCTTTTGACAATGCAAAATATCACATCATGTGCACATGGTATTGGGGGTGGGGGAGCATTGTCACAGTTGGGGACTACTGGGTTGGAGATATGTCTGTGCAAAAGGGAAATCTCAATCATCACTCTGTTAGTCATAAAATGAAAACAAAATAAAATGCTATTTTTCACATTTTGTATACTCTCTATAGTTTTCACATTTTGCTCTCTACTTGCCAAAATTTCCCAATTATCAGAGCTCCTTGTGTTTCCTGGCCACCTTCAATCATCTGGTGTCTCAGTAGAATGCACAGTGACAATACCGCTATGGTGCTGAGTCTGTTACAGGACACAGCTAGGAACTTCTTAAAGTAGAGACAGCTTTTCCAGGAGAGAATGAGATTAAATCCACATAATCTTCTGAGAGCAATCACCGCTTTCATAAGTATGTTCTAGTAAAAAAGAACCGATTATTTGGGACGGTTGAAAATGGAGTGTTATGGTTTATTGAATGTTCAAGTAAACTACATAGTATGCTGTATGCCAATTCCAGTTTTCAAAAAGTTAGTGAACAATAAAGTTCACTTAACAAAAATGCTACCAAACATGGTAAAATCTTCACTTAATGATTCGGAAGCCACTTTCAGAGTCAAGCAAGCCTTGGACACATTCATTCTCATTGCAAAAGACCACAGACATAGATGTTCCAGAAGGTGAAATTAAAACTGTATCGATCCTTTGATTCTCTGAAAGAGGCTTACCTGTCATAAATTTTTTATTTACTTTCTTTATTCTCATATAAAGGAGATTAGCTATGCTTTTATTAACTTTTGATATGACTCATAGTCTAAGAAAATAAGCATTTAGTGTTTCTCAATACCAAAAAAAAAAAGATGTATATGATTTCTGCATGGTAAATAATTCCTTACTATTTAATTCAGATAATACAATACCACATCTGCAGCATATGATCTTTTTTTCCTTTTAATATTTGCATATCTTATGTGCTGCATATATAGTAATTAATGAAGTAGACCAGCTCTACATATTCTTGTGGGAACAAAGGAATTATTTAAATAATGAATTAATAACTCCCATGAGTTTATGTGTTTTTACTCACCAAGTAAGCAATATAATATGTAGCTTGTACAAAGCATATTTTACCCATAATCCCTTTCCCCCCCAGAATATATATTTTAATCTCATATGGTTATTTTTCCACATTGTTGGGGGAGGGGGGCACCAGTCTAAATAAAATACTAAAATGTCACTGAAGAGAGAACAACTCTTTAAAACTGGAGGTTTAGGAAATATATGAATAAGAGGTGTTGTTTAAGCCAATTGGGAGAGAGGAGGGAGATTTCCTTTAGTAAAAGAGCAAATGAGAGCCTTTCCCAATGAAGAGAAATGGTGAAAGCAAATTCATAGAGGAATGAAGAAGGCTTCCTTTGAAGAAATGAGAGAAACTATCCTAGCTTGAGGGTAGAGTCCATTGTCCCACTTGATTTACAGCTGGAGAAAAGGATGTGGCAAGATGATAAACAAAATTAATCCCCATCTAAATTTACTTTATTTATTCTCCTATTATAATAATTATTTTTCTGGACTAATAAAATATACAGAGTATTTGTAACATATATTACTACATTCTTATAAGACTATGTAAGAGAGGCACAGACACCACAACAGCTACTGAGACCTAAATACTCTCATGTAATATCTAAGAAGCCCTTCCATGAGGACACCAGCATCACTCCCCCAAGGATTCAATCAGACAAAGTGTCACTGATTCTTCAACAAGGGCCCTGTGACAAAAGCTTTTCATGGTTTCATTTGACATTTGAAGCAGGTCACTCTCTGCTGTTAGAGAGAATAAGAACTTTGCTCACTTTGGTAATAAGAATCACTCCTGTTTACAGATCACAGGTCATGGTGGAAGAAGCAAAGCTGAGCATTTGTCTTTCTATTTTTTCTTTCTCAGTCCTTCTTCCTAGCTCCTGGATGAATATGTAAGAATAGAAAAGGGAAAATAAATAATAAAGCTTTGGAAGGGAAACATCTTAGCCTTAGAGTCACAATGCTAGTGAAGTTCATTCAGAGCTAATAGATCCTGATTTAATTCCATGTGTGTATGTGTATGTGTATGCATGCATATGTGTATGTGAAGAAATATTTACTGTAAAATTTCCAAGGTATTTTCAGGATGGAGTAGCCTGGTAGGTTCCCTTCATTGCACATTGTTGGTAATATTGATTTGTTCTAGAAGCTAACATTTTCAATATTCCTTCCCTACAGGGAGAAACTGACTTTTGTTATCACATCACCTGCCACCATATCATCTTCCAATTACCATGATTGCATCTTTTTTACATGTAATTGCGTTTTAGGTTGACTGCTTCCCAGGGAGATTGAGCGAGAGAGAATGTCATCAATGCCAGCACCACTAGCTGCATTTTAACAAGTTTGTTTCGGGTAAGATTTTGAGATAGAGCTACTAATCCTCTCCATAAGGCATGAATTCTTTATAAAGACAAATCTTGACTGGGCTTGGGAATTTTGTTCTCTTCCTTATTGTGGCCTTTAGACTCAAGGTTCTGAGGGACAATTTTGCCAGGACAAGGTATCTCAAAGGGTCAAGGATGGGAAGTTAGTGCTAACGGAGTCAGATCTCTACTTTTATGGAGGAAAACAATGCTCAGAGAGGAAAAATAATTTACCAAAAGCCACATTGCCATAGAGTTAACGAGAAACAACTCGAATCACATCTCTTGCCTAGGTTGTATAGTGATGTTTCCAAAAATCTATACTGCTCTGCCAAAGTGTTTAGTCCCTCTCTATATTCGATTTCAAAAATTTTAAGACTCCTTTTGATGATTAAGCAATAGCAACTATTTACTGGTTTGTTTGCAAAAACAGAAAATAAAACTAACAATTGCTTGAAAACATGTTTATGTCTTTCTCACATAAAGTAAGTTGACAGGTAAAGAGTTCAGAGCTGGTATGACAGTTCCAGTGACCAAGGACCAAGACGATTTCTGCTGCTCTGTCCTACCATGACAATTCCATTCTCAATTCTGTTCATAGTTCCAGATGTCTGCTGAAGCTTCAGCAATCATGACCCAATCTCAAGCAGTAAGAAAGGGGATATGGAAAAAGGCAAATGGGCAGTTGTTTTTGTTGGGTGAAGTCTTTCCATGTCACCTTCCCCCTTGGCACACAACACTTCCACCTATATACCACTGTCCCAAGTAGTCTCCTGAATAACACCTAGTTGCAAGAACAGAGTTTTGAATAATGTAATTTTAAGCCAGTATATTGTCACCTCAAATCAAACTCAGTTCTTTGACTAAGAAAGACTAAGGAATAGAGAAGGAATGGACGTTATCTGCCACAATCATGAAGGATGGATAAACGTTGATCATGTGCAACTCTAGGCTAGAGAACTTGTAAACAGATAATACAGTTGACCATTTATGTGTGGCTAAATCGATTTTTTTTTTGAGACAGAGTCTTGCTCTGTTGCCAGGCGCCAGGCTGGAGTGCAGTGGTACGATCTCGGCTCACTGCAACCTCCGCCTCCCGGGTTCAAGCAATTCTCCTGCCTCAGCCTCCTGGGTAGCTGGGACTACAGGCACACTCCATCATGCTCAGCTTATTGTTGTTTGTATTTTTTAGTAGAGAAGGAGTTTCACCATGTTGGCCAGGATGATCTCGATCTCTTGACCTTGTGATCCGTCCACCTCGGCCTCCCAAAGTGCTGGGATTACAGGCTTGAGCCACCGCGCCCAGCCCCTAAATCTATCTTTTAAGTATTTGTGTAGAAGGCAAAGAAGACAAGTAAGCAGGCAATAATCCTCTAGTAGGATATCAATTGCATGTTGACCAGAGGCAGCAAATGATGTCAAAAGAACAATTCCATTAGGGCCATCTTGCAATGACCTCCAGTAGTGCTGCTGTTTCCATGAAAGCATTCCAGCTACTAAATGGGTGTACTCCTAATGATACTGTCTTTATAACATACCAACTCTGCTATGAACAACCATGAATGTGTACTAAGCATGTTCAACTTTGTCCCACTAAAGACTCTTTTGAATGTTTAACATGAGCAAGTTTAAGAATCTTTCAGAAAACAACATTTTCTCCCAACTTCAGCTTAAAAGTAACGTTGTGATAGTTTCTATGCTGTTTTCTGCCATAATGTTTCTCCAGGGATTAGAAAGATAGCTTCGGTAACCTGCTCCAGTTTGAGTAATTAAGAAGTCTGTACTGGGCACAGTGGCTCATGCCTGTAATCCCAGCACTTTGAGAGGCTGAGTGGGCAGATCATCTGAGGTCAGGAGTTCAAGACCAGCCTGGCCAACATGGTTAAACCCAATCTCCACTAAAAAATCCAAAAATTAGCTGGGTATGGTGGTGGGTGTCTGTAATTCCAGCAACTTGGGAGGCTGAGGCTGGAGAATTCGCTTGAACCTGGGAAGACGGAGTTTGCAGTGAGTAAAGATGGCACCGCTGTACTCCAGCCTGTGTGACAGAGCAACTCTCGCTCTCTAAAAAAAAAAAAAAAAATGTCTAATTTTAAAAATTTTTCTGCTACTAAGGGCAGAAAAATAACTGAGAGCTAAAAAACATAATCCCAAATAAGAACCCATGAGATTTGATATGTCATCATGATCAGACCTTGCATCCTGGGGCAATGAACTAAGGGTATTAGGTGTCTAGTCTCCAAGAGTCAAACTCGAGTCACCTTTATACTGATGCACAGAAAATGAATAGAAAGATAACTTCCCATTCACAATATCAAGCAAAGTGATGAGGTGCATTTTATTTTTTACAGTGAATGGATACACTCTGAAAAACAAGTGTTGCAATCAAATTTTAAATGGATTCTGGGAGATCAATACTTTATATCCACCTTTACTTTTTAAAGTAAAGGGACCCATATAAATATTCTTATAAGTATTATATATATCATGAGTAATATACTATGTATAATACAAATATATATATTTAATTTTGAGCTCTTCTAGCCTTTTTTTGGCCATCTTTTACCTTTATCTCTCTAAAATAATAGTGTGTGTTTCCTACTCGAAAGAAATCTATTTACTCAGACTGGCTTTATACCACAGAAAAGGGTCCACTTTTCATTCTGATCTTAATCTATTGCCAAAAGAAAATCAATAAGCATATGAAAAAGTTTTGACTTCACTTCTCATAGATAATTCACCTAAAATTTTCCAAATTTGAAAAATGATAACTGAGGTTAGACAAACAGTATTGGAAGTAAAAAAAAAAAAAAAAAAAAAAAAGTCAAAAGATCCCAAAATAGCTTCCCTTAGATTTGAAACGAATGTATTTGCATATGTCTCATATATGGGTGTGTAGTATATACATAAAATTTGCAATTATTCCCTCTATATTACTAATTACAAAATTATTGTATACATTATGTATGACTTTTAAAATGCACCTTCCCAGTTACTATTAAGAGAAAAAACAGAAACCTTTATATATCCTAAGTACTATGCTAACTAGAAGCTTCGCTAGAGTACTAACATGGAGTAGAAAGTAGCGACTTGGAATTTAGCAGATATTGCTAAACAGAAAAGTGAATGCTGAACTATTAACTCAAATTTATATAAGATACAGCACTGTCACCAGGGTTATTAAGGTTAGATGCTATAGATCATTTTCTCTGTAGTGGTGGGGAAGCTATCCACATCAACTGGTCTGATCTTTCTATGCCCAGTTTGTTTCCTGAACACTTCACTGGAGTCATCCTGTGGAAGATGTTAGAAAAATCAAACAGATATAATCTCTCTTTTCCAGGTGTTTAGGGGAGAGAGAGGTGTGACCCTGCCAATATGTAGTAAACATGGTTGCTGTCTAGAACTGTGAATGGAAAACTATCTCTCCATATATATCCTTCTCCCTTTCTGGAGAAGAGTGTTAGATAACTTTTACAAATGACATTACTTTTCAGTAGAGTGAGCTGTTTTTAAGAAAGGCATCATGACAGTTTGGGGAAAGTTTTAGCTACTAGTCAAGAGTTCATGATTCTGGCCGCTGGCCACCTTTGCATAACTTCTATAAAGTAGAACATTTAAATAATTGAAATTTACTCAA
Source organism: Ateles fusciceps (assembly GCA_036589455.1). NCBI lineage: Eukaryota > Metazoa > Chordata > Mammalia > Primates > Atelidae > Ateles > Ateles fusciceps. The sequence continues at coordinate 2,028,660 of JAZHEH010000299.1, forward strand.
CTTTTAAAAATAGACTTGTGTACACCTTGTTCTCAATATCTCAGGGACATAGTATCTAAATGATTTCTTCACAACTTTAGTTCATTGGCTATGAGAAAAAAAAATGGAGAAATGTCACAGCAGTGAGAAAGGGAGACAGAGATATATGTTGGGCCATGAAGAGATTAACAAAGTGAAAGAGGTAGAATAAAAAGAGACTAAAGAGGAAGAAGGAGAAGCAGAGAGGAGAGGGCAACTCAAATGGTTTCTCACAACGACAACACACTTATCTTGAGATATTTAACATTTTGTTAATAAGCACACTTAAAATTTCCCATAATATGAGTAGTAGTAACTCACTCAGTCCTCCTCCTCACCCCACATAGCCCAGGAAATAGTAAAAACTCATATAGAAAACAATGCAATGAGAAGCAAAATGCCTAGGCATTTCCAAGCACTACAATTCATTCAACCACCGGTTCATGCTCCCACTGAAGTTGACAAACCTTCGGGATTTCATATGTGACTAGGGTTTATCGCAGCATGCTTTCCAGAGCAAAGCAATTAACACATTAAGGGGGATTTTCAATGTACTGCTCTATGCCTGAGTGCCACACATTTGACCTCTGTTGATCTACTTAGAAATGGATGTTTCCATGCAGAGTTATGGTAATAGATGGCAGTTTCAGAAAGGTAATTTTGAATCTTGACAAAGTACCAGAGCAGCAGCTTATTTTGAGATAGAAATCACTGGGCCTATTATTGTTCAAGTTCACTTAAGGCCCTAAGCAGTTTGAACCACCCGAGTAACCTTCCCAAATAGCCCATATTCACAACCCACCAGTGCCTTTGAGCTATTTCCAGTGTGATTTTCCTTGGCTCCCAGGCTGTCCTGATCCTGTTTGCTTTGCAGCAGTAAAAGAGATTCTGATTTTCTATTCTTCTGTTCCTGACACCACACAGAACAAATTATAATTAGGAAACCACCTGAGGGGAAGGTGACAATTCAGTTGTCAATTTTCATGGATAAATCCCATTTCCATCAGCAGAAGCAAAGCAAGCCTCTCACCCTCGAAATAGACACTCAGGAGATGCTGTAGTTAGCTGGTTCACTGCCCTGAGAAGAAAAGCAATCACAAAAATGACAGCAACTACAACAGAAAATGTGAACAAAAAAGAGAACCCTCTCACTGTAAATATTTTTACTGCCAACAAATCTCTAGTATGGGTTTAGAGTGATGTGAAACAATCATTTTGCAAAATATCCCTTCTAAAGCTGTCTAAAAGCTGTCATATCACAATATGGAATGTAGCCCAACAGGGTACCCAGAGTTAAATGACTGTAAGTGTTCAAAAGGCAGAAAATAAGTAAATGTGCAGCTTGTGGTGAGACCGGATTAACTCAGAATGGATTAAGAAGACATTACAACCTTATCTTCAGTCATCTGGATGCAAGCTCTAAAAATTTGTTATGCAAAGGGATTTTTTTTTAAATCTCAGATTAATTTTTCCCCCAAACAGGCAATCTTGATTTTATGCGTACTCTATGAAAGGCATATGAGGGGAGTGTGATTAAACCTAAAATAAGGAAAATGTTTTAAGTTTTGTTTTTGTTTTGTTTTTGAGACTTTTCTTGCTGTGTTTTCCAAACTTGCCTCCAGCTCGTGGGCTCAAGTGATCCTCCTGCCTTAGCCTATGGAGTGACTGGGATTAGCCTCCATATACAGCTAATAAAAAACTATTAGGCTGGGCATATGGTGGCTTATGCCTTTAATCCCAACACTTAGGAGGCCAAGGCGGGTGGATCACCTCAGGTCAGGATTTGAGGCCAGCCTGGCCAACACAGTGAAACCCATCTCTACTAAATATACAAAAATTAGCTGGGCCTGGTGGTGGGTGCCTATAATCCCAGCTACTTGGGAGGCTGAGGCAGGAGAATCACTTGAACCCAGGAGGCAGAGACTGCAGTGAGCCGAGATCCAAGCCACTGCAGTCCAGCCTGTGTAACAGAGCGAGACTGTCTCAAAACAAACAAACAAAATCTATTAATCTTAGACTAGCATAGTAACGTTTCAGATGGAAAAGGCAACATTAGATGAGTATGTGGGACTGGAACATGACTATATTTCATGAATGTTTTAAATCATGAAATATAAGACATCATGAAATATATTATGAATATAATACATCATTAAATATATTTCATGATATCTCTTTCTTGGGTCCATTTTCTCTCTCTTTACAAAAAATTCTCATGGTGAGGGGGAAAAAGCTCTGGATAGAAGTAGATCTACTAATAAATGACTGAACCACCTCTATGTTAATAAGAAAAAAGTATCATTGTTATAATCTGAGGCATTTCTTAAAATGCTAAATTTTGTTTATGTCCATCCTGGCAAAATAATGAACATTTTAACAATTATTAGGAAACTGTAATTAAAATTATTCTGGGTTCGCCAGGTTCCAAGTCTGGTTTTCAATCATCCCTACCACCTAAGTGATATTTTCTATATCACTCTGGATTTTGTGCAGCTCTACTCTGTGAGATAAAAGGACCTGCTCTATCAATATCTTAAAATCTAAGCATGCTATGCTCCACATTTGAACGTTCCTGAAACTGGGATGCTTCTTCAACTAAAGCATTTTCAGAATCACAAAGTACCATTATTGGTCAGAAGATAGAACATCTGATTTCATGTCTTTTGCTTTGACTCTATCCTTAAAAAAAACTTAAAAATAAACATATCCGTGACAATTCCATCACAGATGATTCTGGATCACATCAGAGTCTAAGCAAGGTAAGGACTGTGATGAAAGGGAAGAAAGAGACATAAAATTTCTAGTCTAGAACAGGCACTAGATCAATATAAGGGCAGGCTGGCAAGGGAATATAATTAGGCAAAGGATAAAATTTATTTTGAAAGGGCCAGAAATATACTCAAAATACAACTGAGCACAATGGAGACCCCAAACTCAGGATGGAGAAGCAGCAGAGCAAATTGATCTGCAGGTCAAGAAAGAGTTTCTCAATGAGGCAAAGTGAGACTTCAACACAAGCATATTTATATTGTTCTTTTAGAAACATAGGCAAATCCAGGATGTGTTGACCTCCGAGGCTACTGATAGAAATTTTTGAGAAGCCCCAACTTCTCAAAAAAAGTGTAAGCAGGGAGTGAGTTAGGAAGGTAATCTCTGATGTAGTGGATTCCAGAACAATGCGTCCCACTTTCTTTTTTTTTCTTTCTGAGACAGAGTTTCACTCTTGCCAGGCTGATTGCAGTGGTGCAATCTTGCCTCACAGTAACCTCTGTCTCCTGGGTTCAAGTGATTCTCCTGCCTCAGCCTCCCAAGTAGCTGGGATCACAAGCATGCGCCACCATGCCCAGCCAATTTTTGTATTTTTAGTAGAGATAGGGTTTCATCACGTTGGTCAGGGTGGTCTCAAACTCCTGACCTCAGGTGATCTGCCCACCTTGGCCTCCCAAAGTGCTGGGATTACAAGCATGAGCCACCGCACCTGGCCCCACTTCCTTAAAAAGAGCACACAGCAGCCAGTCAGGATGGGTAGTCAATTACAAGCCATTGTTTCAGTACTCTGACCACCCCATCATTGGTCATCTTCGTCAAGGCAGCTTAAAGAACTGCAGAACACATCTAAACATTCTCAACACGTCACTGTGAAAATAAATAGAAGTGAATTTTAATGGAGAAGGGAAGAGATAAAAGGAGCAGATGATGGATACATTATTTGCATGAATAGTGCATTTACCACTGACATGTTCAAAGATGAAATGTTTCTGATTATAGTGATTCTAATTTACTAATTTCAGTGTAAGTAAGGATGCATAATTTTCATATGTGTCTCAACAGGCAAAAGGAGACCTTTTCAAAAATTCCCAGGAATGCTTGTTTCACAGCTGCCAGGTTGTTTCTACCCTGATATTCAAGGTTAAATAGATGCCCCTCCCCACAATAAAGTGCCTGTTAAGAGCATATTAGTTGCTTTCACCATTTGATTTTTCTTAAACATAAAAGCAAACTATTCTTTTTGAAAAGTTATTTGTGAAGGATGGCAGGTATCTACCCCGACAGATGTTTGTTGAATAATATGGGCTAGATGCAGAAAATGTTCTCTTCCTATTTTCAACAATTTAAAATGTTAGCACTGAAATATCTTTGCTAACAAGTATTTTCAAAGTAGAATAAAGTTAGGTAATTACTGTGTAGGTAAGTCAGCCAAAATTTTTAGAGTATTTTACCACCATTTTTTTGCAAAAGAAAGTCAACCTGGTAAAAGCTACAGTTTTACAAAATTAGTTCATACCATTTGAAGAGCTAATCATATTAAAACACAGGTAATAACATTTTGATTAAGTTTTAATAGTTGTCTTAATAGTCAGTTTATCTTTCAGAATTAGGGTTTTTCTTAAAAAATCTTTTCTTGACAACCTATAAATGCATTACAGTTTTCAGTGCATTTTCAATCATCATTTAGTCTTCAAAATGTATGTAATATATTCTTAGGGCTTTTTATCTCTTTTGTCATGACAAATAAACATAAGTTTTAGGCAAAATGCAGTAAATACATCGGGATGCCTCCCAAATGTCTGCAAATAGGCTGCTACCAGCTGCATTTCCAGCCAGTCACAGCCACAGCTGCAGGTGAACCATTGCTTATCAAGCTTAGGTTTGGTCACTGTCTTAGTCTGTTTTCTGCTGCTATAACAGAGTACCACAGACTGGGTAATTTATAAAGAAAAGAGATTTATTTGGTCCTCAGTTTTGGAGGCTGGAAAGTAACAGAGCACAGTGCCAGCATTTGGTGACGACAACCCTTGGCAAAAGGACAGAAGGTGAAAGTGAGCAAGTGAGACAGAGAGAGCATGAGGGGTGAACTCTCTTTTGTAATATGTTCTCATGATAACTAGCCCATTCCTTCTGTAAGCACTTTCACACATTCATGAGAGCTCTGCCCTCACGGTCTATTCACCTCTTATGAGGCCCCACCTTGCAGTATGTTGCCTTGGGGATAGAGCTTCCAACACATGGATTTTGGGGCCACATTCAAACCATAGCAGTCACCATGCATTGGCATTGTTTTCAGCTTTGTCTATAAAGTCCATCTCTGCTTCCTCATTGATCTTTGCACTACAGGCTTTACATCTATAGAGGGGTAATAGATGTTCGGTTCCTCTTTGAAAAGGAGTTAATCTTTCAGTGAGACCAAGAGAGAGATATAAAAGAATCTAAAATGGCAGGAAGGGGTGATTATGTTGAACCCTGGGTTGTAATAATCTATGGTGGAATTTGATACTTTAATATACTAGAATGGGGGAATAGGTTTCAGTGAAGCATAGATAACTCATAATAACTTCAATAACACATTTATATATTCATTAACAAATTTATGTGGCAGGTAAAGTACCATAAACACAATTCCTTAAAATCAATAAATTGTTGGATCAATGGATGGAAGGATGGCTGAAAAAACATCTCAGAGAATCTAAAACCACAGCAAAAGTCAAATAGTTCTGCTTTCTATCAGTGAATCTGGGATTTATGGTCAATTAGTCACTGCCTTCTAATGGAATCTGCCGTAGAAGGGTACATAGAGTTCTTGACCAACTTTAAATGAGTTTTCCTGGCAGTCACAGAAAGTCCTCATGATAATACTCTTCCACCTATAGCTCAACACAATAAACAATTGTTGGAATCTATATATGTCAAGAATCCTGCTAGGGTCAGAGGCACCATGATGGATAAGGAGATTATTGACTGGATTTGGAGAAAGAAGTTAGAAGAAAAAACTTCACAATAATAAAGTGTGAACAGTGCTGGGATTCAGGTAAGTGCAGGATGCTAATGGGGATATGTGTAAGTTGTGACAGAGCTTGGTGATAATGTAGGATTCCCTTATACTTGAATTTCATAATTCCAACCCTTCTAACAAATAAAAACTATTATCTAGAAAATTATAAAGTAACACTGTTGTGGCCTATGTGTAAAACTGTCTCCAGAGAGGCATAATGTTATAAGATTTTAAAAACTGTTAATGGGTCAAACACTTTTGATCCAAGTAATTTAAGGATTTGTGATTTTTGTTGGTTTCAGAAATGGAAAATGGCCTTTAATCCACATTTGTTGCTTAAAATGATTGAATATTTAATGTAGAATTTTTTGGGGCAATATATATAAATATATGCAGTAGAATTCGGGTATAATCTTGCATAATTTGCTCATGGAGCTGATTATTACATAGATCTTACCATGTTCACAAAAAAACTATAAATGCCTGATACACAATATTTACTACCTAAGGGAATTATCACTTCTATAACAAACAAAGTATATTGTTAAATTCTTTAGAAAACATTAAAATTAATATTGGCTATACTTATGATAGAGAGTGGATACCCCAAATCTTTCCAGTTTCTCACTCCGTAAAAATACTATGAAATTAAGGTAGAGTTTCACAATTACATCTAATGTGGATTTGGAGACAGACTTTAGATATGCTAAACTTTAGTCCCTTATACATTTCTATTTTCCCACTTGTGACTAATCGGTTTTTGCTTTTGTCTTAGGCTTTCTGGTACATGAATATTTCAGTCAGTGTGTAAATCAGCTTTTTGTAATACTCAGGATTACCTCTTTTTCTAATTTTCCTCCCTAAGACAAATGTCTCAAATGTCTTCGCTTTTCTTAATATTCTGAGACTTTTTGTGCTTGTTTATTTTATCTCTCAATCTCCTAGGATTTATTTGTAGGACTGAGAGGAAAAAAATGTCATCATCTGCTACATTAATGAAAGATTGTCATCTCTAGAAAATCTTACAAGGAAAAGCCATATTAAATCAAAGCAAGACAAATACCATGCAAACACATATTACAATTGGAGGAAATGAGCTATGTAAATCAGAGGCACCCATAATTTTGAAATATGAGTTGAAGTCATCTTCTAAGATATTGACCTGATTTTGTTCTACATTGAATAAACTTAATGTGAATTCATCTATAAAATAAACCACAGAGTTTGTGTATAGATGCCTAATTCCCCATTCTAACTGGAATAGAGAAAGAGCTTACAGAAACTATTAGGTTAATCCTTTAATATACCGGATTTGACATAACATGAGTGACTACAAGGAAATATCCAGTCCTACATTATGAACGTTAGAGCACATTTCAAATAATTCAGAGTATTCACTTTATAGTTCAAACATCTGATAATGATGAAAAGTATAAAGTAATATATTTTAGAGTGTAATTGTTTTATGTTTGTTTGTTTTGCTAATATTACCACAAGCACTTTGTGAGGTTTACAAGGTATATGGACTATGACTCTAGTGATATACATGAAGTCTCAAGAAGGCATCCTGAACTGCAACGAACCAGCAAGAATAGACCATTGATACCCAGCAGGTATACAATTTCCAACAGAGCATGTTCAGTAAAATCATCGTGCAATTTTTTTTCAAGGGACCAGTTTTGAAAGGGCCCAGGGAGGTGAAAATAAATGAAAAAATAAAATTCTCATAAAAATGTGAATGTATCATATGGGAAAACAATACTGAGGAACGTTTAATAAAATGTGGAAGCAAAAGCATACAGAGTCTTGGAATGCCAGAATGATCTGATTGGTCACACACACACACACACACACACACACAGATACACATACACACACACACACTGTCTAAAAAGGGATACAAGGTATAACGGACAGAAAAGAACTGGAAAATATAACTGATTTTTAAAATGAAAATTCTGTAGGAAATTTGTTACTATGTTTTAAACCCAAGAAATTAGAATGCTCCTAGTTAATTAAAATAGAGAAAATAGAAATTAATTATTATTTTAAGGCAAGTCAAGATATTCTTTGTAAATGTCACACTTTCAAATTATAGGTGTAACCACGTAGGTAGGACACAATGTAAACATGGAAAGATTTTGGAAGGTGGGGATATTGATGTTCTTTTGATTAATAAAGCACAACAAAATAAAACCTCATTCAGTTTTTTGATTCTCAGTGTTTTCAGATGTAAAAAAGACAAAAACATTCCGTAAGAAGTTTCCAAAGGCACTGGTCCATTGTCTTCTAAGATAACATCAAATCACCCCATGTGAAAAGGGGTGATTTTTATCTCACTAGTATAACGCAGGAATCAGATCAATTTTTAATTACTTTCTCTGGCTTTTTTAATGCAGAATTTGGAAGGATTGAGCCTCCGATTTTCAAATCAACCACATATAATGCCACCTTATGCTATATATATATATACATATATATATACATAGAAAACTATTATTTTCTGTAAATTTTTTTTAGAGGATAGTGCTAGAGGTGCTAAAGGACATATTAGATTAAATTTTATTCTTTATCTAAAAAGGATTTTAGATAATGGTGAAGTTTCTTTCTTTTTTTTTTTTTTTTTCCATTTTTACTTATTTATTTTGAGACAGGGTCTCATGCTGTTGCCCAGGCTAGAGTGTAGTGGTATAATCATAGTTTGCTGTAGACTTGACCTCTCTGGCCCAGGGATCTTCCTACCTCAGCCTCCAGAGTACCTGGGACTATAAATGCATACCACCACACCCAGCTAATTTTTATTTTTTGTTTTTTATAGAGACAGGATCTCACTATGATGCCCACGCTGGTCTCTAACTCCTGGGTTCAAGTGATCCTCCCACCTTGCCCTCCCAAAGTGCTGGGATTACAGGCATGAGCCACCACACCCAGGCTTCTTATGGGTTTTTATAAATAACTATGCATAAGAAAAATACTTTTCCTTTTGACAGAAGTTGTTCTATTTTTGTAATTCACAGTAATAGTTAAGGAGTTTTCTGTATTCATAAATAATTTTTTACAACACACACGCCCTCATGGTACTTGATAAAAGATAAACCAAAATGGTTCTATAGATCTTTAGATGGCAAGAAACTGGAGTTTTTGTTTTATGAAATAAAGAAGGGAAGCATTCATTACTGAGGAACTTCTATGAGCCTAGCATAGACGGAAAAACATGTTATCCTTACCATCCTTACCATAAAGGTGTAAGCAGTTAGTACTGCCACGTCTTACAATGATGACACGGAGGCCTTGATTGACTAAGGATTTGCCCAACTTCACCCAGCCCATAAGCATAGAATTCTGGATTTTAAACCAAGACTTTTTATCTGAACTGTCGTGTTCTTTCTTCTTTGCACTCTGAGATGACTGAAGAACTGACTGGGCGAGCATGAGGATAACTGATGGTAGGCATTGGACTCAAGTAAAATCTTCTGATGTCCAGCAGGGCCCCAGGGTCAGCGGATAGCTTAGACCACCTGCTGCAGGAGTCCAGTGTCCCCTTCCAACTAGAGCACATTTTACAAGGAAAGGATGATCACCTAAGTGATCATTCAGAGATATAAGTGGGTTAGTCTATGGATACAAGGGAAAGGACAGAAGGTGAAAGTCTTGATTTAGAATTTTGTGGAGGCCAAGGGCTTAGTTAGGCAAGACCTGCATTATTTGCTCTTTCGGATTCTTCAGAAAGAGAGGGAAAGGAAAAAGATTTAATATCTTGACTTGGACATTTTTCTTCAACATCTGAGTCGTGAGGTGGTGGGAATCTTATTGCCAGGGCACAACGCAGCACCAAATTAAACAGCCTGGCTCTTTGCCTTGCAAGGCTGCCACTGTGGGTTTTCCCATCTCCTCTACTCTTTGAGGACTGGAGTTTATTTCTCTGTGTATTGCTGGAGCTAACCAGGTTACCGGGCATGATGAAGTCAGTGCTTAACCCCAACACTTCCCAAACTGTTCCCAATTCCTTCATATACTTTCACTTTTAAAGCACAAAATCAAATAGCCTGAGACAAAGTTTTAGTCCCTGACTTGCATTTAAGCTCTAATTTTATACAATAAGTGGTCAAATATTGCCAATAGAACAAAGGATTCATTTTCACAATCTCTAGCAATTCAAACTTGAACACCAAAAGAGAACTCATTTAATGCCTGATTCCTTTCTCAAAACATACCCAAAATATGAGTATTATGTTGTATGGATGAAGTTATTTTCCAACAAAATGGACCTCAAATATTTTTAAAGGAAGAAATAAAATTGAACATCATCTAAGAATTGAGCAAATCTAAAAAGAGAAGGTTTAGATTTTGAGCAAAATCTTCATAGTACAATAACTGTGAGAGATTTTTCATGGTACCACTCCAATAATTCCTTTTCTGTTTAGTACATAACCTGCTGCCTTCTTGTAACAGTAAAGTCACCATATGATTTTTTTTTTTTTACAAACATAACAGTATACTTTTTAAATAAGAGTATAAGTAGAGACAGACAGTATGTGACTGTGGTGAGGAACTGAAGTCCCAGAGGTAAACCACCAGGATGAAAATGTGTAACATTTCCACTTATCAGCCACATCTCTCTGGGCCTCAGGTTCCTCATCTGCAAGCATAATGACAGGTTGTTTTATATAGCCAATATGTAAATGGAAGTGTCTACAATGATGCTTGCACATAATATACTTGCATCCATGTTAGCTGCACCTCAGTTGTTATAATTCACGATTTCAACTTACAGTAAAACTAGTAATGCCTGGAGAGAAATGGCATTAGACAATTGTTCCTGTGGTCAACAAGTTAACAAGTATCAACTCTCAAAGGAAGAAATTATATTTGCCACCATCACCACACTCTATTGGTACAGTCTGAGTATCCCGATCAAACACAACAGGTATACATCCTTGAAATATGCTAATAACGAATCCAGGAAAAGAAACTTCCCAATTTATAGCATCTTCCTTGTAAAGTTTGCAGTTTTATTGCCAGGGGCTTTGCATAAGAGCCCTCTGGAAGAATCTAAGTATTGCGAGTGGAAGTCATGAGACATCTGAAAGGCAATGTCTAAAAGAGGGTAATTTTCTGGTCCTTGTTTTGTACCCAAATGCAGTAATGCCAGATTGTTGATTTGTGAAAGCTAGACCTTTCGAGGAGGATGAACAATTCATTTCAACCCTCTGACAAATATACACTTATTGATTCACGTTCTCCCTTACTAAACCTTCTATTTGTACAGAATAATCAGGAATTAATCTGGAGTAATGTATTGCCTTCCCTTCCAGGCCCTCTTCATGATTAGTCAGGGCAGGTATCATTTAATTAGATGATCTGAGTGACACTATTACAGTTGCCTGTCCTGAATGACTTCCCATAGAAGTCTCCAGTGAAGACTAACATTTGTAACAGATTAGCCCTTCCCTTTATTTGGAAAGCTGAAATGGAGTTATCATCCATCAGCCCTTTATAGACCTGAACTTGTGAGAAAAAGGCTCTTGTCAACATTCTTATAGCATCCATCTGTATATCTATCTCATCGGCAGGAGCAGCAAGAAGATATTGGCACTCAGAGCTACACAGGAAAGCGGGGGTTTGAGAGAGAAATTAGCATGTTCAGAACACCTAGGATTTTTTCAGGTGCTGGTTCAGTTGCTTGCCATATGTTATTTTGCATATGTTATTAGACAAGTTCAGCAAATCTGTTATCACTAGCAAACAGAAGCTAAGAAAATTGCATACAGAAGCAGAGTGAGTTTAAGCAGATGAAGAATCAACACTGTCCTAAAGTTTGTACTTGTTAAAATATAGCATTGTGGTTCAGATAATGTTCTCTGGACTCAAAAATCATTAGATTTAAGTCACCCCCCCTCTCAAGAAGTTAGCCGTCTGACCTTAGGTAAGTGGCATAGCCTCTCTAAGACTTAGAATCCATATCTATGGATTGGAGTGAAAAGACTGAGTCACAGAATAGCAAAGATGATGCATGAAAATCATCTTCATTCAGTGCTTGGCACACAGCAAGTCTTCATCAAATAGTGGCTTTCACTGCCTCATCAGAGCTCCTTCTCATGACGGCCACTTGCAGAGAAGCAAGGTATGTTAGCATGTCAGCTGCCAACAGGAGAGGGCAAAACATGGGGTGGGCAGCAGTGATGATCTCCAGTTGGTCCTGAGCTCAGCAATTAAAGGAAATCACCATGAAACTGGTCATTAAAAACTGGAAAAACTTTGTCCAAACCTGTTTCTAACTTTTTCCCTTGACCTACTATGTTATACTCCCAATTTATTCTAATTAGCTATATACTCCAAGCTTTACAAAAGTGCAGCATTTAGATACTGCCAAGAAACACAAGTTCTGTGGTGATTTCAACAAAACCAGGTAAGTAGGGGAAAAAAAGTTTTTTCAGTTGGTTTTGTGTGTTTATTTCAAAGCAACAGACTAATTAGCTTTATTAATCCTTTTTGTGGCTATATTAGAGAAAAGAGGAGAAATTTTCTTCTCTGCAGAAGGAGATTGCATTTTCTAGATGTGCATGTTGAATCCTTAGTAAAGTTTACGTATTAAAACATGTATTCTATTGTTTTAGAACAAAGCTCCTATGTTTATCAGGGGGTCACCAGATGTGAATGTATAAACCAGAGTTCAATAATTGGAGAATGGATTTTAGTGGAATGTTGACTGTATTTTATAATAATAATTATTTTTTAACAAAGTAGACTTTAAAGTAAGGTATGTAAAGGGACTGAGCATCTTCAGAATGGGTTGCATTTGTGTAATGACCTCATTGCTCATTAAACCATTAAAATATTAACCAACCCAAATGCCCATCAATGATAGACTGGACAGGGAAAATGTGGCACATATACACCATGGAATATTATGCAGCCATCAAAAACGATGAGTTCGTGTCCTTTGTAGGGACATGGATGAACCTGGAAACCATCATTCTCAGCAAACTGACACAAGAACAGAAAATCAAACACCGCATGTTCTCACTCATAGGCGGGGTGTTGAACAATGGGAACACATGGACACAGGGAGGGGAGTATCACACACTGGGGTCTGTGGGGGGAAAAGGGGAGGGATAGTGGGGGGGTGGGGAGTTGGGGGAGGGATAGCATGGGGAGAAATGCCAGATATAGGTGATGGGGAGGAAGGCAGCAAATCACACTGCCATGTGTGTACCTATGCAACAATCTTCCATGTTCTTCACATGTACCCCCAAACCTAAAACGCAAAAAAAAATAAAATAAAATAAAATAAAAATAAAAATAAAAATAAAAAAATATTAAGCCTGACAGCAAGTTCCACTTACAGTAAGTATGTGTGATTGTTCACATCTGCACTAGAGTACCCCAAGCATTATAAAAGTCATTGAATTTACACATTTTCCCCAAAGTGTTAAGCTTTATTTCTATTAAGTCACACATCTTTATTTGCCATGACACAGCTGATTTTTAAAAAATTTAATTGTCTATTTTCTGAGAGGCAATATGCATAGTAGCTGTATTTAGGGCATTTGAAATAAGATAAATATGTGTTAAAAATCTAACTCTGTCATTGAAGTCCTGTGTCATCTTTGAAAACTTACTTAATCTATAAAATGAAACAATTTACAGAGATGTTAGCACTAAAAAGTAATACAAATAAATCACTTATCAGAATACCAAATGCATAATAAATACTCAGATGACAATTGCTATTTTCACTTTAGTTGTGGCTATAGAAAACCACACTGTTGAGGGCTTGCACCAGAATTCTGGTGATGGCCCATGAGTTGGGAGTGGGGACAGCTACCATATTTCATCACATCTTATACCATTTACTATGAGATGCACCATTATTTAATATGCCACGAAGAACAACAATGACAAAACACAAAAATAAAAACCACTGCAAATATAAATATGTCCAAAGCCATAGAATGTACAACACCAAGAGCAAACCCTTATATAAACCATGGACTCTGGATGATGATGATGTGCATTGTAGGTTTATCAATAGTCACACCTATAATCCCAGCACTTTGGGTGGCCCAGGCAGGAGAATTAATTGAGCCTAGGAGATGGAGGCCAGCCTAGGCAACATGTTGAAACTGTTTCTAGAAAAACTAAATACATTGGACCAAATGTACCACTGAGGTGCAGGAGGTAGATAAGGAAGGAGGCAGTGTACGTGTTGGAGCAAAGGATATATGAGAACTCTCTGTACTTTCTGCTCAACTTTTCTGTGAACCTAAACCTGCTCTAAAACAAAATATTAACAAAAATAAAATAAAGTCACTGCAATTAAACTATGACAATGTATTCTTATCACTTATAATTGTTTTGTACATATTTTAATTTTTTATGTATTTTGAAAGAAACATTTCAGTTACACAATGCTTTTTAAGTGTGTTTTATACTGTTTAAAAAAAATAAAAGCAGTAACAGTATTCCTAAAACTTCATCACATTCAGGACCCACCTCTTCTCTTATCACTTTTTTCCCTTGGAATCATCAGTCTGTGTTTCATTATTTTTCTACAGAGTTTTCATCTAAGCTCATTTTGAAAGGTTTGATGCTAGCGTTCTCTTACCCGAACAACTCAGTTTTGTTTCTTTGTCTATGGAGTCACAGGCTGCTGAGAGGGAAGGAGCTTCAGTTCAGAATCAACAGGAAGTGGTATTCCTGTTGTTTGATGTGTGGCCAGTACCCCTGCTGAATCAGTCATGCCAGTCACTCATGACTTTGAAATTTCTTTCTTCTATTCTGAGGGATAGGAAAATTTCTCCTGCCATTGGTAACATGGCTTGACATGTGGCATCAATACATGTACTACCAGTTATGCACATGGCTTAACTGAAGCGATGACAGTCATGGCCACAATTGAGTGCAAACCAAGGGATGACAAAGACAACTGAGTGAGGGCCGCCGCACACCAGGCTGATGGCAACTGCAGGTCAGCATCCATCAAAAGATAATTCTCACAGTCAGAGATGTAAAAGTGTGAAGCAAATGCATTTTAAGAATCATAAAATATGAAATCTCAATTGACAAATTATTAAGGAAATACATACCCTCTCCCACAAAAATGGCTAACCAGGTCCCTTCTGCTAGAAATTCAAATTAGCTGTACAACCCCTGCTTTCTCTGAGAGGTGATCTTTGCCATGTGCAGTGTTAACAGCTCCGAAAAATCTCCTGCCTTTTGCACTTCTGCCCACTTAAATTCCAACTTCATCGATTATTGTCTTTTTTCAAAACAATGGGCAGCTGAGGAATATAATTTCATAGATAGTCAATCTCAGGCTTAATTTTAAAAGGCTCTGATACGGGACTCTGGGGGTGGGAGGCGTGCTGGTAATATATTCTTCTTCTTAATTCAGGTGTTCATTACATAGATACATTCACTTTGGCAAAAAAGAAATGGGGCTATGTAAAACTCTTGCTTACAGAGAAATGATTTTTTCCCGAAATGAAGATAACCATGTAGCTAAGCTATGATACATGTACTTTACTGGATGCATATTATAATTCAATTAATAGTTAAAAATAAAAATAAAATGTGAAGAAAAATGCAGTTGAAAACAAATGGCAATAGTCAGATAATAAGTTTATCTAATTATCTTATGTTTTAATCATAGATAGAGTCACAGCTCAACCTCTGCTCCTCAGAATCAGTCAGAGGCAAGACCATCTCTTAAGCACTTATGTTAGAAATGGGTTCCTGATACTCTCTTCTATTCCCTTGCCTCTTCCTAATTTGAATCAGATACTAAGACTTACTGATTTTACTTCCTAAGTGCATCTTGACTTGGTCCTTTTACATGTGACATACTCCTAGTACCAGACCCTCACAGATCCTTGTCTGGACCTCTGCAATATAATACCATTAAGGACGATGCTGGCCTCTAGCCATGACTAATTTCAATTCATTTTTTCACCATGTATATCCTGAAGTAACCAATTCAAATGCATGTGAGGTGATGTGTCATCCTGCTTAACACCCTAATTTACTAGTCCATCCTCCTGGCAGACTCTGCACCAGAGTATGGACATACGAACACCTTCCTTGAGGGACTATGATCAACCCCTGCAACCTATCTCTCCTTACTTCCTGCTTCAGGGTTTAAACTCTGACACCTGCTGTGGCTGATTCCACATCAGTCCATTTCTCCATTCTGTGCCTCTGTCCAAGTTGTTGCAATGACTTGAAACACAGTTCTTTACCTTGTCCTAACCCATCTCTCCTTCCCACTCCACCTATCCTGTGTTCCCCTGGCTCACAACTTGTACTTCAACTTGTATCTCAGACATCAGTCTTTCCAGGACTCCCTGCATGCACTGTGTGTTGAGCATCCCTCATCTGTGTTCATCTGCATGGTATACACACCTCCACTGCGGATTTTGTCAAAGTTTGATGTCGTTAATTTATATCTCTCCTCCCAGACCACTCATCAAATATTTCTCTATGTTTTATCCATTCTGACCCTCTCGACCTAGCATCTGGCATTCAGTAGGTGATCCATTAGTTTTATGAATGGAAATGAATGCCATAGGACTCGGAATGAGAAGGCACCTCTAGCAAGAACCTAATTGCTGTATTTAACCTGAGGCTAAGTAAGCTAATACAATTAATTTCACTGTATGTGTGTGTGAGATTTTTGGCATATTTTCTTTTTATTTCTATGAATCAGTATTTTATACACACACACACACACACACACACACACACACACACACACACATATATATATATATATATGTTTTTTTTTGAGACAGAGTATTGCTCTCTTGCCTAGGCTGGAGTATAGTGGTACAATCTTGTTTCACTCCAACCTCCACCTCCCAGGTTCAAGCAATTCTCCTGCCTCAGCCTCCCGAGTAGCTGGGATTACAGGTATCCACCATCACGCCCGGCTAGTTTTTGTATTTTTAGTAGAAATGGGGTTTCACCATGCTGCCCAGGTTGGTCTCAAACTCCTGACCTCAAGTGATCCACCCACCCTGGTCTCCCAAAGTGTTGGGATTACAGGGATGAGCCACCGCACCTGGCCTGAATCAGTATTATATTTTACATTATATAAGGAAGATACATAATCACAGTTT
The DNA here is from genome assembly GCA_036589455.1 of Ateles fusciceps. Classification (NCBI taxonomy): domain Eukaryota; kingdom Metazoa; phylum Chordata; class Mammalia; order Primates; family Atelidae; genus Ateles; species Ateles fusciceps. The sequence goes on from JAZHEH010000299.1 coordinate 2,045,568, forward strand.
ATATAATGTGATTGGGTTAAACATCTCGCATTAAAGACTTTAAAAAGTTTTCACAGAAATCAAAACCTCTTGAAGATTTAGATGGTATATTAAATTACTTGGCTACTAAATGATTTTTCATAGTAGGTATATTAAAGTTTTATATCTTCAATATTTAAAATAAATGAGACTTTATTTCGGGGCAAAAATTTCATTTTACATATGTTTTTTAAAAATGTGATTTATCATTAGAAATACACTGAAGTATATTTTTAGGTTAAAATGGTTTGGCTTTGATTTTTGTTAATCTAATTTAAGGGACACCAAATATATTTAATTTAAAAGTACAAGATTAAAACATATAAAAAGAAAAATCAATTCTAGATGAGAAGATTGTATTTATGACATACTCATGAACATGCTCTTTACAACAATGGATAGAATGGAGACACTGTAATAATTGTTTGCAATGGTATTGCTGTTCTCTAAATTGGTATTACCTGCACATAATTAAAAAGAAGAAATATACAGATGGAAATTTTCTTTTACTGGCAAGTGAATTGATACATTTGATATCAGCTTTTATTTTTAGCACACAGAACTCACTATAGCAGATGAATTGAAAAGGAGTTCAACTTCTTCCATACTGAACTGGAACAATGGAGGAAAATGGTAGAGACTCATAATTAATCTGTACCATTTGGGGCCATTATTTACCCATTCCTGGAGAGTAAGCCCACTGGAAATGATTATTTTTCCTACAGGTATTGCATGTCTTAGCACAAAATAGCAAGGGATAAAAATGGGTGAGAATTAATTTAAGCCCATACTGTGAACAATGGATTGGCAGGGTGGAGGGAGGAACACAAAATATTTGTCAGAGTTAACACAGAGTTTGGTAAAAGCTCTAGTCTTATAGCAACATTAAAATAATGTAACCTGTAAAACTTAAAACCAAGACTAATCTTTTGGCTTCTGATTCTTTTTATACTTATTCATCTTCATAGTTTTTCTTGATGATCAAATTTCATAATACCCTCTTTCTTGAACTCAACCTTTCAGCTGAGTTCTGGTTCCAGTTAGACATAATGATTAACCAAAAACATGAACAAAACTGTACCTCAGCAAAAGTAAAAGGAATGAAGGAGAAGAAAGAGTACATCTTTCTTCTCATTTCATATCAGCCTCTTTTATGCTCCGCACATGTACACTTCCCTGAGTATTCTATCCACTCAGACTTTTATTACTTCCTCCACCCCAGAAGAATTCTTTAAATTAAGAAAAAAAATAAAAACAACATTAATCTGGGGGAAAAAACACATTTTGAAATCTCCAATTGCATGCTATCTCTGAAACATATGTGCTTATAAATCCTGCTAGTATGTTGAAACTTATCACACAGGAGAAATTTGGGAAACTTTATCTGCACTGAAACCAAGTGCCTATATGACTGCAACCTCCCTCTGTAAAAACAACCCCTGGTTGTTTCTTCCACATAAGTGGTCATTTTGGTATGCTATGTGATTTATTATTTTGGCTTTCATAGGTTGACTTAGGAGGCTACTTACTTGCCCAGAGTAGCTATCAGCAACCAGTAGCCTCTAATCTAGTGTGGTGTAAGATGAGATGGTCCATAATGAATGGGAACTGACTGCACCATTCTTTCCTCTCACATGGTCTTGAACATGAGACAGAGAAAAGACTGTACAATGACAGAGAAGCAGAGAACTCAAGAGGGCAAGAATCAAAGAAAAAAGCAGCAAATAGAAATGGCTGAGTCCAAGGTACAGTAAAGTTACAGTAGAAGCAAGCACCCGCTTCTAAGGGCATACAAGATCACTGGTTCTTCAGAGCCATGGTAATGGACGTGTTCAACAACAAATCAGTACCATTTCAATTCTCCACAAAGCCTGTCCATATATGTGCCCAGACTCCTTCATCATCTGCCTTGCCAAAGGCCATGGCACTATATCACTTCTTGCAATCAGACAGAGCCTAACACAGTACTCTTACATGGATGCTGATGTTCATTTTAACTCTGAAATATATAATGTAGAAGGCTCTATGGTTTGTTGAATACTAGAATACTCTATCGTGCAGCACTTAACTTACGAAGTTAAACAATCTCCAATCATAGCACAGACAACATTTTCATTAAAAATGGCATAACCTAGACAAACAACCCCACTGCTTGGTACAGTGATTTACAGTAAGTACTAATCCATAAAGGCTCACATATTTCCCTTTTCTACTTACACTCAAACTACTTCTCTCCCTTGTCTTGCTTTTACTCACAAATGTCTTATGAATTCTCAAACATCTGCCTGTCTCCTTTTTTGTCTTTTATTCCAGTTTTATGAAATTGGGTCTTTGGCAATGTCCTACCCCTTAAACCAGGATAGTAAAAGGCCAAGTAACTTCTAATTAACAAACGTAATTTTCCTTCATTTAGTTTCCATTTTACCTGACCTTTAGGTAGCATTGTAAAATGACTACCTTTTCTTCTCTAAAGCTCTTTAAATAACAGTTACCTTCTTGAAAAACACTTCTTGCCAATCTATTTTTAATCAAGTACATTATGAACTAAACTTTACTGGCAACTAATTTTACAGGTGTCTCTTCTTGAAATATAAATCCTCAAAACCACTGGCTGTACTGGAACTTTTATCCCAGCATCTGTTTTGTAACATGTATTTCCGATCAGTGCTGTTTTACTTCGTGTTTTTCCAGGGTTGGATTCTGCTGGGGCTAATGTCCTATCTGGTACACGACTTTGTTATATTACTTATAGAAAAGTACATGGTAATTGTAAACTTTGTGATTCGTAAGAAGATCCCTCTTAAAGAATGTTCATCCATATAATAGATTTATGGGACAAGACCACTTGAGAAAACCTGTCTAGACTTTACTGTAGAATGTATTACATAAATATCCACTCAGCAAACATTTATTAGGCTCCTACTAGGCATCAGACACCTATTTAACTGGGAAAAGAACTAGACTGTATACTCCAGAAGTGAACAGGGACTATGCATGTCTGTTTTGCTCTCCAGTGTTTTCCCAAGGCTTATAGAATATCTCTATCCCAATGAGTGTTCAATGACAGTTTGCTGGATGAAAGAACATAAATGTTACATGGTTTGAGCCTGTCCTAGCCCATCAGTCTCAAGTCGGGCTACACTGTCCCTCATGTGTCATAGCCCCATCGGTTTTATGTGAATTTTGAAAGTATCTTTTTTCCTAAGTTGATATCTTATAATGTTTTGATTTGGTCATCATTATATTGCTAGCATACCACCTGGCCCAGCACTATGTACTCAATATATTTGTGTAGGGAATGGCAATGATTTTACTCTTCTCATTTGCTAGATGTTACCTTGGGCAGGCAAAACTGGGCAGGGCTTCCTCACCTGTCAATATGTCTCCTCATAGCCATTGTAAATAGAAAACACAATATGCATTTGCCTTAGTCCAGATCACTGTTCCAAGTTTATCCCACAAATAGTTTGTCCAGCATCTGAAAGCAGCAGTGACAAATGCAGGTGGAACTAGGTCACTAGCAGAAATAAAATGTGGTCCTAAATGCTAGACCAAAATGGACCTAGTGCCAAATTAGTCCAATTGTAGCCTTTGCTTCAGCTGGATCATCCCGTTTGTTAGAGCTCAGCTGTTGCCATTATTCATTTGCTGATTGCTGCCCCATTCTTGGAAGTGCATAGGCATCTCATTCATTTGAAGCTGTTTTCTTAAAAATAATCATTCACATTTGATTTTTTTCCCTTTTGGCTGCCCAAGATAGAAATCGAAGATGTGTAAAAACTTGGCATGTGATTAAAAAAATAAGGGGTATTGGAACATGAGTTGGGTCTATAAGGAAGCAGAATGGTCCCAGAAAAGAAGAAGAATAAAAAAAGAAAAACGAAACAAATTGTTTTATTGACATTGTTCCTGACCTTTTCCAATTTTGCTTCTAATTTAATTTTCTCAGAAATTTTTGTTTTAAAGAAACTATCTAATATTTTTATTTTACATATAAATTGACACTATTAGCAATTTAAAAGCTTGCCACTTTGTAAATATTAAGTGAATGAATAAACAAAGAAGCAAATGGACTGAATTAAGTTGAATGCTTAAAAAAAAGCCTATGTACTTTTTTTAAATCAAGTTTTCGAAAAGTTAGTACTTCCCCAGGTGAAACTATATTATACTAGTTGATTTAAATTGTAAGAAAAAAGTATCAATAAATACCAGTATAAATTCCAAATGGCAACATTTGAAAGAAAATTTAAATTACTTGAAATTTAAATTATTTTTCTAAATAAAGAATAATTTGCATATTATTGTGTATATTCGATAATAACCCAATTCTTTCATCTTAAAAATCTCAAATACTATATATAGAAAATAATTAAAATTTCTCTTTTCCACTTAATTTTAATTGTTGGCCATAACTATATATTAATAATTCCACCCATCTCACAAAATACCTGAAATAACTTAAAACAGAGAAAGAAAATGAAGGCAAAGTGAATATGGTAACTAACAAAAACAATAAATTAGAATCATTTAAATTTCTAACATCCCACAGCAAGTCTCAAATAGGTAAGAAAGGGAATTGTTTATACAGTATTAATCTTAGAAAGATTTAAGAGTGAAGCTATTGTTCCTAGCACTGTAGATGTCTGATCAACTTAGTCTACTAAGGTAGGCAGGAAAAAAACAGCAAAATTCATAAATATCTAACACTGTTGAAACAAAAACTTCTATAGGAGAGACTCAAAGAACTTGCTACCATTGTACTTAACAATAGGCAAAGCTTCTAATAAGTCTTGCAACTTTGCAGGTGGATCCTTAGATAGATGGTTATATACAAAGGATATGAGTAATTTTTCATTCATTTTGGATAACCAATCTCCGGAACACATTTGCTGGATTATTCTGGGTCAACATATTTGGTCATCTTAAACTAGGAAAAGTCTACACATTACTACATCATGACAAAGAATATTAGGATTGAAGTAAAGAAGATGTGAGGCTTTGAAATCTGAATGTTTCAGATATTGGCCTAAAATGAAATATGTATGTATTTGTTGGTAATCTCTTATACCTACTAGTCAAGGAGAATAAGATAATGCCTTCATGTTCAGGGAACTATTCAACCATGTATTACTAAATGGAAATAGGTTAAATATTTATAACAGTGTTTAAAATATAATTAATGCCATGTGTATATAAATATATATGTGTTTATATATTTATATTATATTGATTAACATTCTGGATGCTGGACCAGAGAGACATGACTTTGAATCATAGATATGCCAATTTTTATCTACATGTCTTTGTAAAAGTTGCTTCATTTTGTGAGCCTGAGAAGTTTTCTCTGTAAAACAGGGATAACACCAGCTCTTACCTCCTAGGGTTATCAGAAGAATTAAATTAATTAATGTTTTTCACAGAGCTTGATGACTGATAAAAATGATAATGATGGTAACAGCTAACAATATGAGATGTTTGATGAGTTCCAGGCATAATACAAAACAAACATTAAAAATGTTTAACAAAAAAAACTGACAATTATTTTTGCTAGAGATAAATTGTAGCATCTTATGAAGTCACCAAGACTTGAGAGTTGTTCCTGTAGTGCTGATAATGGATTCTGATTGATAGAATAATATTTTATAAAAAGAAAATATTCATAAGCAACCAGATTATGGAAGTAGAGTGCCTTAGTTCAGTCTAAGACAATATACCTTAAAATTGGTGGCTTAAAAATCAGAAATTTATTTTATCACAGTCTAGAAACTAAAAGACTGATATCATAGTGGCAATATGGTCAGGTTCTGGTGAAGTCTCTGCTTGGTTTGCAGGGGGGCAACTTTTTGGTCTGTCCTCACATAAAAGAGAAAAGAAAAGAAGAGACACTTTTTGGTGTGTCCTGTTTTCCCAATAAATGCTTGGTGTGTGCTCACATGAAAAGAGAAAGGCAGAGAAAGAAAGAAATTTTCTCATATATCTTCTTGTAAGAGCACCAACCCCATCATAAGAGCACTACCCTCATGACCTCATTTAAACCTAATTATCTCCCAAAGGTCCCATCTCCAAATACCTTCACATTGGGGGTTAGGGCTTCAACATAGAAATTTGGTGGAGACAAAATCACAATGGCACAATTAATTAATGTATTTAAAACTTTGTCTATAAACATTCTTAATTGGTGGGTTCTAGATTTACAGATCTAAACACAATGATGGTCACTTCTCAGAAAAAGGAAGGAGGAAAGACAGGAAAAAAAAGACTAAGGATCAGTACACAGTAACACTGTTAAGAGGCCATGCAATTAAATGTTAGTATATAATTAATTATGAAAGTAGAGATGGGAAAATAGAAGAAGCTGTTAGACAAACATAAGACCCAACGTTGGAATTAAAAACCTACAGCAATTAGAACAGAATGATGCAATGTGTGAGTGCATTGGAAACATTGGCCAAAAACAGTTTTATTTTGGCAATCTCAAATCCTTGCTGATTCCTAACCTAAATTTGTGTGGGGGGGAACTCCAATGATTCCAGCAGAAAACAACAGTTTGAAGTTTGAAAAAGCTGAGCAGAGATTTCAGCTTCTGCCCACTAATGGAGAGGCAGAATATAGAATTTGAATCCTACCAAATTAGAAAGGCTTGGTAGCCGCTTTTGGACCAGACTTTAGAAACAAATACTAAGTTCTCACCCTCAACTAAAAGATAGAAGCAATACATGAAACAAAGTCTCCACAATTCTAAGCTAATCACCCAGTATTTTTAATAGTATGCTAGGGCAAAAACCAATATTCTTAAAAGAAAGATAATAGAGGCCAGGCACGGTAACTCATGCCTATAATCCCAGCACTTTGGGAGGCAAAGGTGGGCAGATCATGAGGTCAGAAGTTCGAGACTAGCCTGGCAAACATGGTGAAACCCTGTCTCTAGCAAAGATACAAAAAATTAGCCGGGTGTGGTGGCATGTGCCTGTAATCCCAGCTACTTAGGAGGCTGAGGCAGGAGAATCCCTTGAATCCAGAAGGCAGAAGTTGTAGTCAGTTGAGACTGGGTCATTGTACTCTAGCCTGGGCAACAGGGTGAGACTTCATCTCAAAAACAAAACAAAACAACAACAAAAAAATAAAGATAATAAAATCTTGGGCCCCTACAGCATACTACTCTTAGTTTTTAGCATCATAAAATATGAGACATATAAGATGAAAATGGTTACATAATCAAGAAGGAAACAAAATCAATGGAAACAAGCTTCCAAATTACCCAGTTGTTGGCACTAGCAAGAGCAGTGTATAGAGCAGGTATTATAAATATACCAAAGCCTTAAAAGAAAAGATGGTCAAATAAGAGAAGAGATATGAAATATCAGTAGAGAAAACTACATAAAAGAATAAAAGAACAGAAATTCTAGAACTGAAAACAAAACCAATATAAACAAATTTACTAGAATAGCTTAATAGAAATTGCAGATAGCCAAAGAAAGGGCTATTGAAATGAAAGGCAGGTAAATAGACAATTCAATTTAAAAGAAAACCAAAAGATAGAAGAATGACTGGGCAGAGCCTTAGTGACCCATGAGACAATCTAAAACAACCAAGTATGTGTTTAACTGAAGTTTTGGGAGGAGAAAAAACAGAATGGTATAGAAAACAATGTAAAGAAAAACTAGATAAATATTCTCCAATTCAAGGACAACACCTCAACCTGCAGATTCAGGGAGCTCAACAAACTCTAAGCAGGATAAATACAAAGAAAACCACACTTAGGCACATCATGCCATTGGTATGAGGGCACATCACAGCCAAACTTCTGAAAACCAAAGACAAAGAGAAAATCTTGGAAGCAGCCAGAGAAAAATAGCACTGTCTATAGCAATGAACACTAATTTGCAGATACACTGACTTCTCTTCAGAAGCAATGGCAGCCAGGATACAATAGAACAATGTTGTTAACGAATTAACCAAAATTCCACATCTAGGGAAAAAATATATATAATGGCAAAATTAACACACAACATTGAGATAAATAAAAAAGGCTAAGAAGGTTGGCAGCAGAACTGCATGCAAGAAATGCTAATACCAGTTTTTTAGGATGAAGGTAACATGAGGACTGAACATAAATGAAAATGATAAGTGGGTAAACTGTTACTTTTTTCTTAGTTGCTATAAAATATAACTAAATTTTGAATGAAAAATTTTAACATTATATTATGAGATATATAATATACATAGATGTAAAATAGTGACAACAATATCTCAAAGGATAGGAATAAACTAAATGAATTTATAATTTTGCAATTCTCTCACATTTTAAGTGAAGGTAGTACAATGCCATTTATGAATGATCTGTGATAAATTAAAGATGCCAATTGTCATCTTTGGAAACACCACTAAAATGCATATATACATATACACATACCTTTATATATATAAAGCAAATAGAAATATATATTTATATTTAAAGCTTTATATATATTTATATTTTAATGAATCATATATTTACATGTATATGTAAAGCTCTCTCTATAGATACATAAAGCAAAAACTATGAAAAAATTTAGTCAAAAGCCACAAATACAGTTGAATAAATACTTAATTGATCCAAAAGAAGGGATAAAAGGAGAAAAGTAGAATTTTAAAAAACCAAATAGAATAAATATATTAATAAGAAAATGGCAGACCTTACCATGACTATATCACATATACATCTACTAGTCGTTGAAATGGAGTACAAAATAAATACATAATTATATCCTGTTTACAAGATATTCACTTTAAATATAAAACACAGTAAAAAAGTGGGAAAAGATACATCACACAAACAATAAGCATAAGAAAGCTGGTAGCAATATATTCATATATGACAATCAAGTTTTCAAATAGACAAATGCAACTTATAATGCAAAATGAGATACAAATGCACACCCAAATAAGATAAAATATCTGCCCATTAGAAAGGCTAAACTATAAAAAATACTTGCAACATCAAAAGTGAGAGAATCTGTGGCACAGCTGGAACTCTCAAGGATTGTTTGTGGGAATAAAAAAATGATACAACTACTTTGAATAACAGTTCAAGAGTTTTTAATAAAGTTAAACATAAAAGCTACCCTGTGACCCAGCAATTTCACTTCTAAGAATTTTCCAAGAAAAATGAAAACATATATCTACAAAAAGACTTGTACAGGGATATTCACAATGGCTTTGTTCACAATGAACAAAAACTGTAAACAACACAAATGTTTATCAAACTGGAGAATGGATAAAAAAAATTACAGCATATTAATAAGATGGAATGTGACTCAGCAATGGAGGAAACAAACTACTAATGCACACGATAGAGACGAATCTCAAAAACACGTTCAGCAAAGAAGCCAGATACAAACATAGAGAGTACATTATTCCCTTCACATTATAGATCACAAGACTAGGCAAACCAAATCTATCATAGTAAATGTCAGAACACGGTTTGCCTTTGAAAGAGAAAGGGGTGATCAGAAGAGAAACACAGGGAAGCTTTTTGTGCAGATGGAAATAGTCCATGTCCTGATAGGAGTAATGATTATATGGGTGTATACATTTACCAAAACTCATAAAATTCCTCTCTTAAGACCTGAGCATTTCACTGTGTGTACACTTTTCTTCAATTAAGAAAAGTTGCATTTCCAGTAATGACAGAGCTGAAATTTTAAAGCTCATAAAAATTCAAGTCCCATGTTTTTGCACTCTTCCACAGTGCATTCATTAACATTAAACTGTGGCAGGGATTTTAGTCTATGATTTAGGTTGGTATTTTGCCTGTGAAAAACTACCCAATTTTTGTTTTTCTAATAGCAGCATCTTCCCTTTGTGCCATTTTCTTTCTGAGGGGGAAAAAATAAGTGAGCCATTTGGGGAGCTGCATCAAGCTCTTTACTATTGCAGGGGTGCCAATTAACAGTTTCAGAAAGTGCCTGAACTGAAATCCCAGAGCAACATTCCCACATTACCAAGTACACAGCCCATGAAACACCATGTTGTTTCATAAAGCTTACATTTCAACAGTCACCTAAAACAAATGAGAAGTGCACAAAAAATATAAAAGTTCATGAAGTCAGCATGTTATAAAAGTTTAGGCTCTTTGATTCTGTGCCATTTTTCTATTGCACTTTTATATCTACTTCAAAGATTTAAGAGGCGAGTCAGGGCCTATGATTTTCTGTAGGGAAAGTAAATTACTTTCACAGGTTCATATATATATATATATATGTGCAATTAAACCTGTGAACTTCTTTAGGCCTAATATTTCCTTCATTTCTTGATTCTTCTTCATTGAATCATTCATTCAATTATAACAGTCACTGAGCTATTACTATAAAAGAACATTATGCATGAAACAAGCTCTAGCACAAATATTGATATAAGTCTTGGCTTTAAGGAACTTAATCTAACAGTGGTTAAGGATAATTAAAAAGATAATGCTAAAATTTCATAAGTATTGAAATAAAGGCCCATAGGCACCAGAGAGCATATTTCATAGCCACTGAAGTATGCTTGTGCATTTATGTTATTTCTCAATGGGAGAAAGAAAGAATTATTTAGCTAATACTTATGCACACCAAGTTTCATCTCATCCTTTAATGGAAAATGCATCAGATGCATAACCTGACATTCTAATGAACCAGAACAGATTGTGACACCACCTTGCAGTAGAAACAAATGGAGTCCCTCATATGGTTATTATCCATCATAGTTGTTTTTTATAAATGGCACCTAAAAATATTTCTTAACAGCTTTCTCTGCTAGAGCTATAATTATAGCCCTACTGAAGAGTAAAATAAAAAATTAAGGACATATATTTTCACCTTGAAGTTTTTCTTTTTTTTTCAGGATAATGTCTTCCTTACTGTTTGATAGAACACATAAATATATGGGACAAGTAATATATGAAATTAATCCATAGATGAGAAAAAAATCTCCTGTCTGATTCTATAGTGTGGTGGTGTTGGACATTAGTTAATAGCATTATCTGCATTGGTTTGATAACTCCAAAGTGACCCTACAAGCCACTAGTTTATCCATGGAATTGTGTTATGTAATTGTAGGTGAATTAATTATGTTATCAAGCTACACTAACCTATATTTCTGGATTCCTATGTCTAGGTTTTATTGTAAATACTTTAACAAAATTTCTGGATTCCTATATCTAGGTTTTACCATAAATACTTTAACATGAAGGACCCAACAAATAACTGTCTATTGGGTTTCAAATGGTTAATTCATTTATCAAGTTATTCAAAAGATTATATTTCCTGGCCTATCATTTCAATATTCATAACATACAAAGTTGAATGATTGGAAGACAGCTGTTACTAGGAAAATAAGGGAACACTGTAAAGAATTTAAAAACCATTCTGGGTAATCAGTTTCAGTTTTAGAAATTAACAGCTGCTTTGAAAACACAAAATCCATATGTTTCAGAATTTATTTTACTTTTGTCCCTTTGTCATTTTAGTGTTTGTCATCAGGATATAATAGCTGAGAATACATAGTGTATTGGATTTTCTTAGTTACCTAGCTCCTCAGCAAGATTCCTATTGCTTTCTGCAAGTCAAAGTTATGGCAAATGGAAACATTCTTGGTTAATAATTAAAAGAGGAAAAGTTTCAATTAGAAAAGCATGGCTTTGAATGTTAAATGAGGCAAAGGAGTCAAGAATTTTGGTATGTGAGACAAGATTATTGAATTTGCCAATCTGGAAGTTCTGGTGACCTCACAGAGAGTTTTTAATAGTGTCAAGACTATATAGACCAAACTTGTGAGAATGATGGAAAAATGGAGACAGCAGAGAGAATCTATTCATTAGAAACATTTAGTAAAATTAAAGATTCTTTATTTCAGCACTCATTCTGGAAATTCTAATTTTCTTATATTTTATATATTCTTTTGTTAGTGGATGAGTTCAATGGTATCTTCAAGTTTTCACAGAGTAGGTATTTAGATTCCACCCCATAGAATAAAATGTTTTAGGTACTATTTATGGATCTCCATCTAATACTTGTTTCACGCCAAGGTTAAGAATCAATTCACCTAATTGTTATAAGAAACTAGTATCCATTGACTAATATTTTTTGTTCCTGAGTAGATAGTTATTGCATTGAAAAACATAGCACTAACCATTTTCTGGTTGTCTCACATCCGCTTAGACATGCCTGTGTGTAGGCACAATATTCACCTAGATTATCAATTTAAATGGTAAGGGGGATAGGGCTCCCCATCTCGGTGAGATCAGTCTACCACTCTCCATCTTCTTTACCTGTTACTGAGTAATTGATCAATTCAGCATTAACCAGCATGCATGGGTGACCTCAATGTCAACAGAAAAGTGTGGGAAATGAAATCGGGCCCCAGATTCTGATTATATCCTCAATTAAACATATTTAGGTATTTTCTGTTTATTATTAATCAATTACAATTTAGATGGAAGAAAAGATAAGACAGTGATGCTTCACGCTTCTACTATGAATGTTCATTTGTTTTTGCCTTCATTTCACAACTACATAATGATTTTAATGAAGAGTATCTGTAGTATAATAAAGAATATATATGGTCTTTGTCCTTGGTTCCTACCATAGAGCTTCAAAAACCATTGGAATTTACTGAATGACAGGAGTATCTTTGTTATTTTAATGAAGTAACTCCTGATAGACCCTTAAACAGCTTTCATATGGGATTGGTCAATGGAAAGAACAACCATGAAGAGAGTATTGGAATTTTGAGCCATTCTGATCTCCTTAGAGGGTACAAGGGCTGGAGATTAAGTTCGATCATGGGGCCAATGATTTCCCTAATCATGCCTATGTATGAAAACTCTGTAAAAACTCTGGACACCAACCCTCAGTGAAGTTCCTTCTTGGAGAACTCATTGGGGCACTGAAGGGTGATGCATCCTCACAATGTGAGGAGAGGACATGGGAGCTCTGTGCTCCCTCTTAGACTAACCTAAGTTACTAAAATTATAAGGACAGCACTTTCTTGAGTTCTAGAGTCATTCCAGAGGATTATCAAACCTGGTGGGATTATAAGAACCTCAAAACTTAATAGCCAATCTATCAGAAGTACAGATGGCCTGGGGACCCTCAAAGTATGGCTAGTGTCTGAATTAAATACAGTCTTGTGGAAGACTGAGTCCTTTACTTGTAGGGTCTACACTAACTCCAGGTGGTTAGCATCACAGAGTATACTGCCATACACCCAGTTGGTGTCAGATTAGGGGAGTTGGTACAGGATAAGGCTTTAAGGAGCCAACTGGCTCGAGTTAGCTTTAGAATAGGGAAGAGCAGAATATTTTTTTTTTTATTGGCATTTTAGGTTTGGGGGTAATGTGAAGAACATGGAAGATTGTTGCATAGGTACACACATGGCAGTGTGATTTGCTGCCTTCCTCCCCATCACCTATATCTGGCATTTCTCCCCATGCTATCCCTCCCCCAACTCCCCCACCCCCCACTATCCCTCCCCTTTTTCCCCCGACAGACCCCAGTGTGTGATACTCCCCTCCCTGTGTCCATGTGTTCCCATTGTTCAACACCCGCCTATAGTGAGAACATCGGTGTTTATCAAGAGCAGAATATTTTTATTGGCATGAAGTAACTTCATAGAGAAGATACTTGAAATATATACATTAAAAAACTGATCCATATAACTGTAAAGTTAATATTGTATATTCAAGATTTTTAGTTTCAAACAATAAAAGCAATAAAGTGTGTGAATATGTATATCTATACACACACTATATACATAAAATACGTGTAATATATAATATATGAAAATGTTTATAATTTTTATAATATATAAAAATATATATATGATATATATAGTATATACATGTGTGTAAAGTGTTTGCACTTTTTTAGCATAGGCTTCTTTGACTAGTAATTTGCATTTTCAACAAGGCTGCTACTTTTTCTTGAGAAACTGAGCATCTTACAGAATCAAAATAAGAGTTGGTGAAGAAATCTAACCAGCAGACTAGAAGAAATCTGACTACATGGGCACGGAAGTCATAATTTTTTTGAGAACAAAATACTGATCCCACTCTCTATGATATTTTATATTTTACATAATCTCTTACCCCAAAAAATAGTTATAAAATATGAAAATGTCTATCCTTGACATAAAAGAAAACATTGACTTTTTTTTTAAGCAATTATTGGGAAAGAATGTTGTTCTCATATTCCAAAGCTCCAGGTACTCCAGAATATAGAATCTCAATGTCAATGTGTTTTTATTGTACAAAATAAACATTCAAAGCAATGGAAGAAAAAGTAACATGACACACTAAACCAAATCATTCCTTAAAGAAGGGGTGTGAATTCAGTGATGAATTGCTCACTGAGTCATTCCAAAGAGGAATGCTTGAAAAAGAAAGTAGGAAGTATAAAGGTAATGAGTTTACAGATGTAGTCAAGCCACTTAGTAATCCGAGCAAACAGTGGAATCTGGAGACCCATTGCTTCCGTTTCTCCATCTGTCAGATAATTAAAGCTATTTACCTTCTTTTGAGAGGTTTAGGGAAGATTAGTTATTTCCTGAAGTATGCTGAAAGTGAAAACTCCTTTTACTTTCAGCAAGTCTTTCTTACATTTATTAGATTGGGCATTGCTGTAAATCAACACCAGAGACCAAGAGATTCTACCACGTAGAACCCAAGAACGTATTTCAAGAGATGGATAAGAAGTTAAAGCAACAGAAATGGGCCACCAGACTCCACAGATTCAAAAAAAAAAAAAAAAAAGTCTATCAGTCTCCATTGAAGTAGCACTTCTATATATTTTTCAGCAAACATTAATGAATATCTTCTACATGCTAAATACTGTAATATATGAGTGAAGTGTCCTTGTTTAAAGATGTAATTATTTTTTAGCATTTACTTTATACTAGGCTATATGCTAAGTGACTTATATGCATTAACTTATTTAACTTCTGAAATTATAATTATTGAATACATGTTTTTACTCCCATTTTGCAAATTAGAAAATGTAGGCTCAGAAAGTTTAATTACTTTTCCCCCAGGTTACATAACTAAGAGGTAGCAGAGCCAAAATATAAACTCTGTAGCCTATCATCATAGTTATATTGCCTACAAATGCTATATGACATATTTTCATGTGATAAGTGAATTTCAAGCAAAAGTATTGCCCAATGGGAGTGCAACTAATACAGGGAAAAGAGTATTACACCTGGCAGTAGGTAATGGATCTCAAGCCCAGTTTTTCTGTTACTTACTTTTCTGGTTTTAATCAAGTTATTCTTAATTTCTGTCTGCAAACTAAGAGGAATGGCCTGGAAAACTTACTGTTATTCCTTGTTCTGGGCTCATCCTTCTAGAGGTCAATAGCCAATTCCCATGTGAAATGATATTATGCCATAATTTGACAAAATCCTGGAATGCATGAAGTCTTATTGTAGCCAATTATGTAGGTTGGCTATACAAAATTAAACAAGATCATCTCTTATACTACTCATTCTTTGTTTTTTAAAAATTGTGGTATTTTTTAACTTGCTTTCCTTAGCTTCAGAGACATTCCCACTACCTGACATTAAATCAGTTACCTGTTCATTGTCTATCTCTTCCACTGAAATGTAAACTCTTTGAGAACAAAAAACATATTTACATTATTTTCGGCTGTATTTCTACCTAGAATGATGACCAACAGATGCTTAATAAATAGTTGTTGAATCAATAAAGATAGTAAAGAATTTAATAGTAAGATGGAAAGATGGCTACTCAAACTGTCTAATTAGTATATAGCAAGAAAAATACATATGCAATTTAATCCCATAAATAGTTTTCTAACTCCTGCATTTGTTCTCTGGCTGTTAGTCTCGAAACATACACTTTAAGTGAGATAACATTGGTGACAATATCTATAAAAGCTTCTAGTATATAGTAAAAATTCAATAGGGAAGCTTAAGTATTGAACTGAAGCTTAACAGAACTCTCTGCTTGCTTCTAATATCTTAAATGTAAAAGAGCAAAGGCCACTAACTACTTTCATTGAATAGTATAAGAATTCCCTCTTTTTCTCCAGCACTCTCTCTCTCTCTCTCACACACACACACACACACACACACACACACACACACACACACACACAAATACATATGTCATGAAGCCAGTAATACTTGCCTCCTCCATCACAGTCAGTCAGTAAGATTTTGAAAAGTCAATTAACCAAACTGGACCTTAGTTGCCTCACAGGAAAATTTAAGGTACATATTGTAATTGCCTGCCATTTCCAAATGGAAGAGAGTGAATAGTAAAGGTCTCTGCATCTTTCCTAGGTCAGAGTTGAATGAATGATTCAGTAATTTGTCTTTTATTTTTTATTGAGACAGGGTCTTGTTCTGTGATCCATTTATGCCTCACTGCAGCCTTAACTTCCTGGGCTCAAGGGATCCTCCTACCTCACCCTCCCAAGTAGCTGGAACTACAGGTACATACCATAACACCTGGCTAAATTTTGTATTTTGTAGAGATAGGGTATCACTATGTTGCCCAGGCTGGTCTTAACTCCTGGCCTCAAATGATCCTTCTGCTTTGGCTTCCCAAAGTGCTAGGATTACAGATGTGAGCCACAGTGCCCAGCCAGTAATTTATCTGAAGCCTAATATTGGCAGACAGTGGGAGAGGGTCCACCTTCTTACCAACCCCAAATATCTCAGTGAGATTCTGATAAATATGACTTCCCCCTTCTCCAAAAATAGCAGCAGCTCTTCTGACTTGAGCATACCAGAGCCCTCTACTGCTTCAGGATCTCAAGTGACTTGTAATCTAATGGGACATCCACATTCAAAGAACATTTTTACAACTGAAAACATCAACATAAAGAACAAACAATAAGATGAAACTCTGAATACTAAGTGTGAGTCAGCATTTGACTATTTAACACTGATTGGCTTATTTAAACCTTCCAATGCACCACTTTGTAGAAAAGCAAAGTGAGGTACAAAATGATTGTCAATTGTCCAAGACCCATTAAAGTACCAAGTACTGGATTCTGGATTACACCAAGAAGTGGTAACTAAAATGTTTGCTCTTAACGTAATGGATAAAATAAGAAATGTATCAGATTTATGATCAAATAAGGAATTATCTCTGTTTAGAAGTTCTATCCTGAAGATAGCTAATTAGGCATAGAAAAGGTTAATTCAGGAGTTTCTGACTAGATTCTGTTCTGAGGCATCATTAATTTCTTTATTTCATGGATTAAAAGAAACTTAAAAATGATGCATGCCTGTAGACCCAGCTACTCCGGAGGCTGAGGCGGGAGAAGAGCTTGAGCCCTGAAAGTGGAGGCTACAGTGAGCTGAGATCATACCACTTCACTCCAGCCTGGGAGACAGGTGAGATTTTGTCTCAAATAAAATTAAAATAAATAATAAATAAATAAAAACTAAATACATTCTTCCATTTTACAAATGCGAAAACTGAGGTTGTAAGCTGCAAAATGATACCATGTGATTACTTACAGTCTGATAATTGCAATATTACTCAGGAAGGAACTATCCTACATTGTGCTAATGCAAAAACTTCACATAAAGTACCATGTAGCATAAAGTAGCTACTGTATATTCAGGGCTTCTAAAATTATCCTGAGTTTTAAAACTCAGTCCACACCATGCTGTCAAAACATTCATTCCTGACATTAAAAGTCTGGCTTTAATTAAGTTATTTATACAGATTTTACTCCAAATGTATTTGCTGAAAAGGTAGAGCATATCAAAAACAAATTGTGGGATTTTGCTATTCACTACAGCATATCTCCCCCTGCACATAAATGATTTAATGAGATAATGGGACTCTGGAAGGGAGCACAAATCCAAAAGGGAGTAGGCATTGCCAAAAAGGTCATTTCTTGATGCCTGTAGCAAAGGGAAATGTTCAAAATGGACTAACATAAACACACCATGAGGCACTTCATAATGTGCTTTGCAGCCATTTACAAGGTATTTTATGTGTTGTGTTTGATGAAAACAATAAACATCTTATATCAAATGGTAGAAATGATGTCTTATGGTCCTGCTACCTGCTGTGGCATCACTTTAAGTCACTGGAGAAACCTGGAGGATGTTTAAGTCCCAAAAGAAGGCCTCTAGCTATCAACATTTAGCAAACTCATTGGTTGCTCTAGCATAAAATTTTTCTCCTCCCCATCTTTTTTTTGGTACTTCACTGCCAGGCCTACAAATCAATCCTTTGCAACGCCTACTAACCTATAAAATTCCTCTATTCTTCTGCAGAGCTTAAGAATTTATATCACTCAATTTGTGCAGAATGTAAATTCCAAATAATGTTCCAAAGTAGAAAGTATACGATATCAGTTTGTTGGGACAAATAAATCATGACAGATACATTTAATATGTTAATTATTTGGAATCAAATTTTTAATGTTCATCACAGCATGTCTTCACTATTCTATTTCTTTCTCTTTACATAATTTTCTTAAATGACTGTTTTTAAAAATCTCTGTAATAGAATTCCCTAATAGTTTAGGATATTAAGAAGCTAAATTCATTTTCTTAAGCACTTCAAAGACTCATAGCTGACCTTGAGTTAACAACCCATGTATGATAGAGGATCACTTTCTAAATCTTAGAGTTTCTGCCCTCTCTTCTGTATCTTTTTTATTTTATTACCTATCACTAGTTTCTAGTTTGAGTTCCTTAAACATAATCAATGGCAGAAACAGAGTTTTCTGTATATATGCTCATGGAATCTGATTCTTTCTTTGGCCAGGAATACTATCAACTCTCTATGGCCACACTAATAAGAAGTTTTGTCTATTGATATTTTAAGAATAACTCAGGCAGTATCAATGAATTAGGCAGTTATCAGGGCTGAGTGCTGGCTGATTGAAACCTTCAGTTTGAGAAGGTGGGTTGGAGGCCTCTAGTGGCATCATTGTGTGGGGAATATTCTTGCGTTTTGAAAGAATGCTATAAACAAGAAGCTCTTCCTTGTTTCATCCATCCATCCCACTAACTCACTCTCAATGTCACCCACTCAAGCCAAGAACACACTCTTGCCACCTCCTAATAGGTCTCTATCTCCAGAAAGGTCTTTCCTCAGTTCACATTTTTCAAACTAATCTTTCTCGGTGGCTTCCCCTTGTCACAAACAAACACCCAAATCTTCATTTTCACATGGCCATTCTCAAATTCTACTTATCACAGGTTTATTCATTTAAAAAATGTTTTGCCCCTCTTTAATCCATCTATTTTTAATTCAATATTAATTTAAGGCCAGGTATGGTGGCTCATGCCTGTAATCCCAGCAATTTAGGAGGCTAAGGCTGGTGGATCACCTGAGGTCAGGAGTTCAAGACTGGCCTGGCCAATGTGATGAAACCATATCTCTGCTAAAAATACAAACATTAGCCAGATGTGTTGGAGTGCGCCTGTAATCCCAGCTACTTGGGAGACTGAGGTAGGAGAATCACTTGAATCTGGGAGGCGGAGATTACACTGAGCCGAGATTATGCCACTGCACTCTAACCTGGGCAACATACGGAGACTCTATCTCAAAATAATAATAGTAATAATAGCAATTTAAGCATTTAATGTGTTCTTCTAGCATTACTCTAGTCAGAGCTATCTCAGAACATCCCTTGAAATGTAGTTAGCCCCTAACTATAAGCTCCTGCCTTACTGGTATCTTTCTCTTTCTCTGTCAACTAAAAAATGTAAGGTTGTAACAGATGTAGCTTAGTTTACAAACTCTTGAACAACATTTTTAAGACAACTCAAATGTTACTGCTTTTCCTGAATGAGTATATAATTCCACGCTTATGTTAACTGTCATGGTGCTTAGTCACTTACTGCCTTCAATTTTAATTTTCCTTTGCATGTCTCCCCCACATTTCTGCTTGAAGAGCAGCAGATAAAATATACACAACCACTCTGCCTCTCCCACAGCTCATAGTCAGCATTTTGGCTGAATGAACACAATTAAATGAGAAACAATATCCCTTTACGGTATGTTTGGAGAATTATAGATGAAACACAAACAGCCTAAAAAGAAACTGGATATATAAAACAACTCTATTATATGGAACTGCAGCTGACGCAAGAAAATTACATAATATTATTAAGTCTCTACTTTTGTACCTTTCTTATTGATTTTATGACCTGATATTTTATTTATAACATTTTTTTATTCTATTTTCTCTCCTATAGATTTTATGCTATCCCTGGTACTACTGAATTCTGTAAGGCACTGGTACATGCTCTCTTGAAATAAAATAAACTCTACCCAATGAAGCTGGAATTTTCCAAAAGAGATACTTTTAACCAAAACAATTAGAAAACAGAGAGATTAAAACAAAAGGGATGCAAAGTGTTCAGATCTTTTGTTGTTGTTATTTGGTAATCAACATTTGCTTTTGATTGGAGAAAACTGAGCTTGTCTCTTCTCAGCTTGAGCAATAATGGAAGCAGTCTTTGCTTTTAAGAAGACATGTACACCCTCACAGGATATCGTCTTTGCCAAAGTAGTCAGTTTAGACTATTAGAAAAGTTGTAACTACATTCTTCTTACAAATTTCTGTGTCATGCCTTATGAGTTCCTCCAAATAGTAGTTTTCAGTCCTTACATCTTTGCGTCAAGAGGTGGAGGGCACTGTCTCACACGCCCGTTGTTCTTGCTGTTAAAACTCACACCACTGGTGCTTCCATGAATGAGAAATCCGTGAACCTCCAGAGTCCTTGCGGCTTCAGATAGTTTTACAGGAAGAAGGAATGAACAAAAGGATTCATTCAGCAATCCATGTTTGTTTTTAAAGTGGAAAGGTTGTAACCAAGTGTTTCCTGAGGCCACACTTTCAGATGATCTCTGGCCCCTCTCTCTCATCACTGACACTACAAATGTAGCCATTTTAAAAAGAAAAAAAATTTTTAGATAATATCCCATTTACAGTCAATACACTATTTTTGTCATTTAAAAATTCCATTTACATCCCAAATTCTTAACTTCATAATCTATTTTAGATTCTTGCTTACAAATGTTTTGATTGAAACATTCTCTTAGCTTTTCCTTCAAGGAATATTTGAATTTATTGCCCTTTTTTGCAATCAGTTTCACATTTACTTCCCTGATTCTGGCAACTATGAAGAAAGGAAGGACTGATTTTCTCTTCTAGCAGGAGTGTCCTCTGCAGGACAGCTCAATCCCATGTCCTAGGAATGGAGAAAAGGTGCTGAAGCCTGGAAGGCTGGACTGCACATTAGTTAACAATTAACTCCTATGGATCATCCACAGGTTCATTGCTAAATCCTTTACAGTAATTTTCTTGGTATAACTGTTAACTAAGGACTGTCATTCTCATTTTATGGATAGGAACACTGAGGTTTAGAAATGTTAGCTAGTTTGTCCAGTGATACACAGTTATAAGCAGTAGAGAACCCAGGCCTATCTGGCTGCAAAACTCATTTATTTATTCCATTGTTTTGCCCTCTAAACCACATTGCCTCTCTTATAAGTATTAGACAAAGATGGCAATGATGGTGTTTTCATAACAATACTAATAAAGTCATTACAAATCTACATATGACTTAATTCTCACTACCTTGGAGATAGGTAGGAAGGTATCATTGATATGTTATGGATAAAGGAATAAATTTTATAAACTATTTTGCTACAGAGTCCTTGTACCACATCTATAAAATACCTGCCCTAAAAAGCTCTCAGCTCTCAGAACATGTATTCATTTACTTCCTCTCTTTCATCTCTGTACTCAAGGCTTTGAAACACAAAGTACTGACTTATAACAGTGCTTAAAATTTTAGTTCTGGGGACCAATTTTATCAAGGAATAAAGATATTTAAAAGTCTATGTCTTTCTTTTCCTTCAGTTGCCTCTCAAGTCCCTAGATTCTGAAAGTTATTTTCTTTCAGCTATAAATAAACTTGTCTTTTCCCTAGTTATCACCTGAGAAAGATCATGAGACCTATAAGTAATTTTGCAGTTGGGTTAAAAAAATAAGCATATTCTCGAATAGAAGATACACAATAACTTAGCAGAGAACTTGGCACAAGTCAGGTATAATCATTAGTTGCATCCAGAAATTTTAAGTATTATAATGTAATTAAGATAAACATGTATTTGCAGGAGGGGGAGTGATGTGTTCCACAAAGTTTAATATTCCAGGAAGATTACTCAATCTAGCAATCCAAGAATAATAGCCATATATCTTAACCATTAAACACATTTCTTAATCATAAGAAGAAAGGACATGCTTATCAATCAATTGTAGGTTGTTTTTGAAAAGTTACCCCTAAAAAAAGTGAGTTTTTCGCTTTCTTCTGTTTTATTGTGGCCCCCTGTAATTTCTTTCTTTTTTTTTTTTTTTTTTGGCACTCATAGCCTTATCCAGGAAATGTGTCTGTTCCATGTCCTTGCTTACTGCTGGAAGGAATACAAGAATGGCAGCTACACAAACTGAAATCCAAATTAGCCACAGAAACAATAGCACTGGCTTCTCCATTTGACCACAGCCGATAACCAGAGAGTGACCTCTAAGTGAAGCGAACTTTCCATTCCTGAGATTTTGAACCTGGATCTTTCCTTTTTTTAGTCTGTTATCTTTTTCTTAAGCAAGTGTAACAAGAAAGGACAAAAATGAGACTAGCTCTTTATTTTCTTCATTTCATGAACACATGCTAAAGTCTTGCTGCTTTCTGCTCTTCCAACTCACTAGAATCTTTCAGAGCTCTTCTTGGAGAAGAAAAATGAACAAAGCACTGGGCAGGATATGTTGATGTGGAGCTCTAGGGGTTGACAAACATCAAGTTGCCCAGAAGTCACCAGGGTACTAGGCAACTATCACAAAGTATGTGAAAGATATCCTTGGAAATATTTTTCTTTTTTCATACATTTTTCACTTTTGCCTTCTAGAAACCCAGTGTTTTCACTTCTTTAATATAACGAAACTCCTGAATACTCAAATTTAACTAAGCTTCACTGACCTGTGGTTTAAAAATATAGTGTGTTTAAAAGGAACACTAACTTGTGTTTTTATAGGATTTTTTATTTTAAAATATACGTTTATAAGCAGATACAAATTTACACAAACATATACTCTCATACATATTTATTTATTCTGATAAAGGATCATTTGGCATGTTCATGCTAGATAAATTCAAAATGCAAACAACTTCAAAAGGTAAGAGAGTGATTCTATAGACTCAGTATAGCTCCAATGAACATAACTAGAATCAATCCAGTGATACTAACGTGTCTAATGACTGCTGGTGTCTGTGGTTGTGCCTATCAATCATTAAACCTATTAGTATCACTGAATCTTTCTTTAAATAATTTTTGCAAATTTTAGACCAGGAAAGAACGTTTACTATCCTTATCAAATCAAAGACAAGTTGTTAGTACTCAAACTTTACCATAATAATTTCTATCACATTGTATTTTATTAACTATATATCACCAATTGTTTATAGCTATTCACAAATTTTCATCTTTAAAATATGCTGACATTTCTATTGGGTTTGAACAGCCCATAATAATTTCCAAATTCCAAGAGGATGGGAGTAGGTTCCACATCTAGCTGAAAGGGTATGCATATTTTTCTAGCTACACATTTCCTCAGTAAGAGGTTTAAAGAAGCCACTGAAGCCCTCCAAGTATGTTTAACTTGATAGTTACCTACTACGCCAAGCACTCAAATACTTCTTACTTAACTTTCAAGTAAAAAGTTAATTGAACTAAACAGATCTTTATTCACTTTCAAAGACACTAAAAGTAAGTATCTCTAAAGTTATTCTAGTTCCCAACTCTTCCTTCTTAGTTTGCCATTATGGAAGCTCTAGATCATCAAAACGTACCAAAACCATATTCAAGACAGAGCTATACAACTATGATTGTTATTAATTAGGTAGAGAATAATGTCATCACTTAGATTCTTAATTCTATACCAAGTCAAATAAAACTACTTATCTCATTATAAATTCAGGCATATCACCATTTGAAAGATAAAGGACATTTTGATTATTTAAGAAGAAAGATATATTTCAAACAATGGGGAAATAGATAACATGATACATAACTCAGGTATCTAGATTTGATAAAAGATGAAGTTATATATCAGCAGCCAATATAACTTTCAGCCCAGGCTGTTTAAAATTAAATTAATTGGTACAATTTAGGCTGAGACAGAGGTCTGATGTGAAACAGATTTCACAGTCTATTAGGATCTTTGGTACAATCTCCATTAAAATGCCACTCTATGGACTCAGCCCCTTAGCAAGCTATTAAATCAGATATGGAGTACTACCTGAGGATATGAAATGCTCATGACACCTTTGTCTTTCAAGATAATAATGGAATAATTTTTAATTTCTGGGCTCATTAAAATACATTAGTCATTTAAGAGATTCTATTAGGTGATCCACAGCATATGACAAGTTGAAGGAATTAGTCTTGGGAAAAAAATATCAATTCACTTTTCTTCAGCTAATTTCTAAAATGCTGTCCTAAATAGTTCTTTAATCTCTACAGGTCCTCTTCTAATTTCATTTCCTGAATAAAGAAATCCCAAATGATAAAACATAAGTCAACATACAACAATTTAAACAGATTTATTAAAGAGTGACTCCAGACTTCAATATCCAATCGCCTACCCAACAGCTCTACTTGGGTGTCTAATAGACACATCACAGTAAGTACACCTAGAACTAACCGATCCTCATTTCACCAGCTCCTCTCAGGATCTTCTCTCAGCACACAGCAACTGGATTCTACTAGTTTCTTAGTTCAAAAACCTCACTGTTATCCTTTTCTCATACATACCTCACACATAACTATCGGTCAATCTGATAAGTTCTAACTTCCACGTATATCCCTAATATTACTACTTCTTATTCCCTTCCAAGCTATTGATGACCCATGGCAAGGTTCTCAAACTTTGACGAGCATCAGAACTTTCTGGGAGGCTTGTTGCAACACAGATTCCCGGGCCCTACCTACCTCTACAGTATCTGATTCAGAAGGTCTGGGATAGAGCCCAGGTGATGTTGCTGTAGTTGCCCCAGAAACCATGCTTGAGAATCTCCATCCTGTACTAAGTCACCATTGCCTGTTGTCTACACCATTTCATATACGTCCTTCTGACTTCTCTTTTTCAGCCCTTGCTCCCTTGGAGTCTGTTTTCCAGAGTAGTCCAAATGATTCGCTTTAAATCTAAGTTACATTTTGTTACTCCTCTACTCAGATCCCTGCCCACTGCCTCCATGGTTCCCATCTTATCCCGAGATGAAACTGAAGTCTATATAATGACCTACGTGACTTTATGGAATCAACGTCACTTTTTACATCTCTAAAATTTCTTATTTTTCTCCAGCTACACTGAAGGATGCTTCATGAGCATTCAAACACATTCCCATTTCACTGCTGCTCAGGTTGCTGGTGCTTCTACCTCATAACACTCAGTCTCCACATTTTGGAAAGGTGCATTCCTTCAGCATGTTCATGTGACACCTCATCAGAAAGGCCTTTAATTTTCTTCATGGCACTCACAGAGAATACATTTAAAATTTAGTAAATGTATGTGATATTTATTTATTGCCTGTCTCCTCCTATGAAAATATAAGTCATCAGAAGAACAGAGACTTAGCCCAGTTTGATCATCACTAGAGATCACCTGGAACAGGATCTCAAACAAAGCAGCTGGCTACACATTATTGGATGAATCAGTGAAAAAAATAAATGAATGTAGGCCTACAGAAAGAGTGATGAATTAGCAAGAACACCTATTGTGTTTTCCTATCAAGAACTCTGTTAGATACTTACTATATAGCATTCTAAGCATGCCTAGGAGATACTGCAGGTTTGGCTCCAGATCACCACAGTAAAGTGAGTCACATGATTTTTTTGTTGTTGTTGTTTCCCAGTGCACAGGAAGATTGTGTTTATACTATATTGTAGTATATCAAGTGTGCAATAGTACTATGTATAAAAATATGCATAGAGAGGCCAAGGACAGGGAGAAATGCAGGCACATCCAGTCAATGGAATAGTCAGAACACACAAAAGATTGATTAAGTTTGTTGTCTTATATGGACACAGTTTGTGGTGCCCCAGAATAATTGCAATAGTAACATCAAAGATCACTGAGCACAGATAATCATGATAGGCATAACAAAAATGAGAAAATTTTAAATTTTGTGAGAATAACCAAAGTATGACATAGAGATAGAAGTGAGCACATGATCTTATGAAAATGGTGTTAGGAAATGGACTTGCTTGACACAGGATTGCCAGAGACCTTCAATTTATAAAAAATAATATCTGAAAAATGCAAAAGTGAAGCATGATAAAACAACATATGCCTGTACTTATATCCTACAAGGACTCTGTACCATAATTATTTTTATAAATGGAGTGGAGACAACAAGAGGGGAATTCAGAGAAGTTACACAAAGTAACTTTTAATAACACAGGTGTAAGTAGATGCATAGGAAATCATGTGAAGTCTTTCTGATTGCGTAGCTTAAGCCTATGCTGTTTTTAACTCCATTATGCAATGAATGAATGAATTGAATCAGATTATTTCATTTGCTCAATATTTTGAGCATCAGTTAAATATCAAACCTTATCTAGGTATAGTACACACAAGGATAATTTTAAAAAGAAGTCCCTCTTTATAATCTGGCAGAAGGAAAAGACAATACAATTGCCACATATGTATGTCATATACGTATGGAAATTGTATTATCTTTTTAATTTATGTCTGTGTGTGTATATATATACACATAATATTCATGTATATATAAAGAAATATATGTATGTATAAATACATATATACATAATGTTTATATATAAATATACATATGTGTGTGTTTATGTATATGCACACACACATTATATACTTATAGGTCTACTTATGAGATGAGGTAAAGCTCAGATAGAATATAACAGTCCTAGAAGAATACAGTGTATAAGAAAGGGCATTATGCTAGATTTGGGAATTTAGTTTTGACTATGAAACATCTAAGAAAATATGCCAAGTAAATCAATTTGCCTATCACTTTGAAGCTCAGAATGAAAACCTGACTTGAAGATCCACATTTCAGACTTGTTGTAGGAGAGCTGGTCAATAATTTCATGACTGAATCACATCACCAAAGCGAAATGTACACAGAGGGGAGACAGAACCAAATGTGGCAAAGGGAAACGCTAGGATTTTAGAGTCCAAAGGAAATGTGTTTTCTGAAAAGTATGTAACCGTGTTAGAAGTGCTGAATAATAAGATTGAGACTTTGGAAAAAGTCAATGAAACTTGAAAACACTGCAGTAATTGATGATCACATATTTTGGGAGGAGTTTTCTGGGAAAAAGACAGTTTAGAGAGGTTTGTGGAGTGAGTAGGAACGAAAGAAATAGAGACACTATAAAATAGATTTTAATGGGACAGCTTAAGGAAGTTGCAGAGAAACTGTTTTTAGAAGCTTGGCTGTAATGAGCGGAAAGAATTGGGGTGACTATATTAAGGAAATCCATTAACTCTTTGTTTCACATAAATGCCATTCATTAAGTAAACTCTGACATCAGAATTTCCAGCTACAAAAACAAATGACTAAACACTTTTTGAGCACTTGCTCCATGTCAGGAATTATACTAGGTTCTGTTGCAAGCATGACCATCTGGGGATTCATACAAGACACCAACATGTGTGTTACCAAAACCATTAAATAACATAACTAAAATTACTTTTCTAGAAATTACAGTCCAGGGCCTCTATTCAACACATATCTCAAAATTCTTATTCTATCAACCCTGCTAAATATTTCACCATCACAGGTTAACTCAACCTTATCCATTTCTCTATTCCAGTTAAATTCTTCTCCTGCCCACTCTAGTCCTTTCCTTGTTACTTCTATTCAATTATTGTCTAATTGCCTACTAGGCATGGTGTTTAGTTACCCATATCCAATTCAGAAATACTCTAGAGTCAATAATAATTATTTTTAAATAAAGAATGTGAACTGTTTCAAACTTACAAGTCATTTGTACAGGTCTCCAGTTTTTATTCTAACAGTCATTGCTACCTGCTTAAAAGGTTGAAATAAAATGTTTCGATTTTAGTCCTATCTTGAATTTATAAAGTATCATTCTTTTAAAGAGCACAGTGACCTTTATCATCTAGCCTCACAATATCTGTAGAAGAACAAGCATTATTCTCATTTAACAGCTGACAAAATAGATACGGAAGGTGAAGTGACTCCATTAGACTGTGTTCCTTTACTCTTGCTAAGCAGTGACCTTACACTGTAAAATTCTTTTTACAATGTGTGCCTTTTAGGAAAAAGAGGTATTCTAATTATGGTTAACAACCAAAACCTCGAGGTCTGGGCCATTGCTTTAACATAGAACAGAAGATTAAATGAACATAAAGAACATAATTCAGTTTACTACTAACATTACACAGTATATAACAAATATTAAAAGAATGTAGGATTCATGATTTCTTAAGTTTCTGATTAACAAAGAATTTGTTTTTGGCTTAGGTTTTTAAAACAAAATTTTCTCAAAAACGATATTGTATTTTTTATACCTTTCTCACTTCAAAAATAGTGGCTACCTCATTCGAATAGCATCTATTTACTCTACTTACCACAACCAAGAAATGAAAAAAAAAAAAAAAAAAACTCAGAACTCCAAGAGGACTCAGAAGATGCCAATAGGTGGGAAGCCCACATTTCCTCCCCATTTGATTTCACAAAATTCCTTTACTAAGTCATTTATTATTCAGAATTTGGCTGCACCTTACAAATTAAACAATTTGCAATGACCATAGTATGCTGTGGCTCCTGTCACTCCATGAGTAAATTCTATCCATCATGCCATATGGTTTGGCTTTAATTTTAATTAAATCTGGTTTGGTTTGGTTTGGTTTTAATTTCATGTAAAACCTTCCTAGATTCCACTAAATGCTGAGTTTCCTGAGAAATCCTAATACAGGCATGGCTGAGCAAAAACATGAGGGAGTGATTACTGTAGTTCTAGTATGCAAGTGCTTTGAGGGCAGCATCTCAATTAAGCACACAATTCATTAACTCTCTACATTGATGTACTAGCATCATCAGTTGTAATCTATTCCAGCACTTCTCCGACTATAATATGCAAATATCTCAAGGGGCTTGTTAGAATGCAGATTATTGGATCCATAGGCCTTAGGCAGGGCCTGTGATTCTGCATTTCTAACAAGTTTCTGAGTGATAATGATGTGTAGACCACGAAGTGCACTTTGCCTACCTAGGCTGTCACTGGGGAAATCACAGATGGGATAATTTGTATACATGGTACATGGCTGACTACAGAACTGATAATGATACCAGAATTCATCACTAGCTTTAGTTGGAAACCCTCCACTTTTCACCAGGGTTCAGCAAGCTATGGTCCACAGGCAGCACTGAAACACAATCAGGCCTATTCATTTACCCAGTGCCTGGGCTGTTATTTGTTTACACTACCTGAGGGCAGAGTTGAGTTGATTATGACAGAGACAGTATGGTCAGCAAAGCCTAATATATTTAATATCTGGTTCTTTTCAGAAAAATTTGCCAACCTTTGCTTTAAATCATAGCAATGGATTGTCATAGTAATTTGTTTTAAATTCCCAGAGCCATAAAGTGATATGGAACAAATGTTTAGAATCCATTAGTTAAAAATAATAGCACCCATTTTTCACTTCCTAACATCTACAACTTTTATAACACAATTTTATTTGTGCATAAAATCCTTTTTATTATTATACTTTAAGTTCTGGGATACATGTGCAGAACATGCAGGTTACATAGATGTACACATTCCATGGTGGTTTGGTTCACCCATTAACCCATTATCCACATTAAGTATTTCCCTAATGACGTCCCTCTCCTAGCCCCCTACACCTCAACAGGCCCCAGTGTGTGATGTTCTCTTCCTGTGTCCATGTGTTCTCATTGTTCAACTCCCACTTATAAGTGAGTACATGCGGTGTTTGGTTTTCTGTTCCTGTGTTAGTTTGCTGAGAATGATGGTTTCTGGCTTCATCCATGTCCCTGCAAAGGACATAAACTCATCCTTTTTTATGACTGCATAGTATTCCACAGCATATATGTGCCACATTTTCTTTATCCAGTCTATCATTGATGGGCATTTGGGTTGGTTCCAAGCCTTTGCTATTGTGAATAGTGCTGTAATAAACATACATGTTCATGTGTCTTTTTAGTAGAATGATTTATAATTTTTTGGGTATATACCCAGTAATGGGATTGCTGAGTATTTGTGGCTGTATTGTATTTGGTATTCTGTTTTTACAGAAATACCACATGATATTTCTGGTAGATCCTTGAGGAATCGCCACATTGTCTTCCACAATGGTTGAACTAATTTACGTTCCCACCACAGTGTAAAAGCATTCCAATTTCTCCATATCCTCTCCAGCATCTGTTGTTTCCTGACTTTTTAATGATTGCTATTCTAACTGATATGAGATAGTATTTCATTGTGGTTTTGATTTGCATTTCTCTAATGACCAGTGATGATGACCTTTTTTTCTTATATGCTTTTGGCCTCATAGATGTCTTCTTTTGAGAAGTGTCTGTTCATATCCTTTGCCCACTTTTTGATGGAGTTGTTTTTTTCTTGTAAATTTGTTTAAGTTTCTTATAGATTCTGGATATTAGTCCTTTGTCAGATGAATAGATTACAAACATTTTCCCCATTCTGTAGGTTGCCTGTTCACTCTCATGATAGTTTCTTTTGCTATATGACACAATTTTCTATTTAAGATATATTTACCTAATATCGCAGCTATCTTTAGAGTGGAACACACTTGCCTAAGGAGTGTTTACAGCAG
Organism: Ateles fusciceps; assembly: GCA_036589455.1. Classification (NCBI taxonomy): domain Eukaryota; kingdom Metazoa; phylum Chordata; class Mammalia; order Primates; family Atelidae; genus Ateles; species Ateles fusciceps. The sequence goes on from JAZHEH010000299.1 coordinate 2,076,473, forward strand.
TTCATTGGGGTGCTGTATTAGTCTGTTTTTACAGTGCTATAAGGATACCCAAGTCTGGGTAATTTACAAAGCAAAGAAGTCTGACTCACAGTTCTGCATGGCTAGGAGGCCTCAGGAAACTTACAGTCATGGCGGAAGGTGAAGGGGAAGCAAGCATGTCTTACTTGGCAGCCGGCAAGAGGCATGAGAGCAGGAGAAAAACTTCTACTTATGAAAACATTAGATCTTGTGGGAACTCACTTTTATAAGAACAGCATGAGGGAAACCATCCCCATGATCCAATCACCTCCCAAGAGGACCCTTCCTCAACATGTGGGGATTACAATTCAGATTACAATTCAAGATGACATTTAGGTGGGGACACAGAGCCAAACCATATTAGGTGTAGGAAGAAAACGATGGAACCGCTATTTTATTTACGTTTACATTAGTCTGTTCAAATTGTGTATTTGTATGTGCTCTAGGATTATACTTAACGTGTATTACAGTGACCTTCCCAGTAAATATTGAATGAGGAAATTACCCATATTTGGACTCTCCCCAAGCCCAGCAGAATGCCTCATACATGGTAGGAACACAGTAAATCTTTACAAAATATTTGTTCATTTAGTAAAATGTTTTTTTCTTCCTCTAAAAACCTAGATGAGATAACCTTCATTAAGGTTTCAGAATTTGCGATGGAGGGGATGCAGTTAAAAAATAAAAAGTCACTTTTGTGGCACAGAGGATAGCTGAAATAGGCTGGCATTTGAACCAGAGTTTTCTATGAAAGATTCTTTCTAGAATATCTTATGAAAAATATATGTATATCTGGCCAGGCACAGTGGCTCAGACCTGTAATCATAGCACTTTGGGAAACTGAGACAGACAGATCACCTGAGGTCAGGTGTTCTAAACCAGCCTGGACAACATGGTGAAACCCCGTCTCTACTAAAAATACAAAAATTAGCTTTGTGTGGTGGCGTACGCCTGTACTCCTAGCTATGCAGGAGGCTAAGCCACAAGAATCACTTGAACTCAGGAGGTGGAGGTTGCAGTGAGCTGAGATCATGCCACTCCAGCCTGGGCGACAGAGTGAGACTCCATCTCCAAAAAGAAAAAAAAAAAATACCACACACACACACACACACACACACACACACACGCGTGTACATTTAGGTCTTAGAAGCAAGAAGCTTTGGATAGTGAAAAGAGTTGAAGAGGAACTTATCCATGGGGGAATTGAAGGAAGGCAGTGAAGAGGACTGGGAGGTACAGAAATTATAGAGAAGAAAGAAAGGCCCCAGAGAAAAGCCTGCAAGCTGCAATCCCTGCAGGTAGCAGCTGATGCTGCTTCCCAGTTGCTCAAACCCTCCCCTCGGTGTTCAGCACCAAGGTCTTTACTTTGACAGTTGTAACCCTCTGAGTGCCTGAATCATCATTCCAAAGCATCAGTTTTCACTGTAAACTACTGTAGAAGATTCATCTGAACTTGTAGAGACTCGAGGACCTTCTAAGCAAATTCTTTTTTGCATAAATCCCCTGACCTGCACCTTTTTTCATCTAACTTGCTTCTTTATTCTAGAATTGAATTATAAAGACAGACTGACTGAAAGAGACCTTGATAGAAGAGAAGGTTCTACTTCAGTACTGTTCCTCGGACTAAAATGATCACTGAAGTGAAATGCAGTGAAAATGCTATTAACCTACTCTTGGTTTTTATTCTCGTGGTTACAAGTTCAGCTAGCTTTGATTGAAAAGTCTACCATGTGCTAAGCACAGTGGGCGATGCTACCTAATATGCTCATGCTTTTAAAGTTGGCAGCTCGTCCTACTAGGTAGATATTAAAACCATTGCAAAATAATATCTGCAACTAATAGAACCAGGATGGTCTTTATTCTATATTGGTATTTCTCAAACTCTTTTCTGGAAAAAACCAGATTTTTGTTATTGTTTTAAATTCTCCAACCTGTCACTATTATAGAATAAAACAAAAATAACAATTCTAAAAATATTAAATGTAAAACATACAAAATACAGTCTTGTTTTGTTATTAGTTTCAACAGAAAAAAACACTATAAAATTGCTGTAAGAATTTTATAGTGCTGATTCTTAAATTTTGTATTTATATTGTCACAGAAGAGTAACACAACTGAATCGCAGACTAGAATAAATTCATGGCCCACACTTTAAGTAATGCCCTTGTATATCACACAAGTCTTCTGAGAGTAGTGTTACACACAGCATGGCCCACATAGAATGCTTCCATTCTTATCTACTGTTGGTAAGCTTGCCATGTCTTATGGTTCAAGCTAAATGAATTTAACTCTGTATTGATGCTAACAGGATTTATCAATATCCTTTTGCAAACACATTACTGTGTTCTGTAATGTTCTGCAATGTTGAGGGACATTACACAACTCTAGTACCTTGAAGTGAGACCTTTATCTTGTTTTTTTTTTATTTTTTTGAGACAGGGTCTCACTCTGTCTCACAGTCTAGAGTGCAGTGGTGTGTTCACAGCTCATTGCAGCCTCAATCTCCCACTCTCAAGTTATCCTCTCACCTCAGTCTCTGGATAGCTGGGACTGCAGGTATGTGCCACCACACTCAGTTAATTTTACTATCTATGTTTTGTAGAGACATGGTCTCACTATGTTGCCCAGGCTAGTCTCAAACTGATGGGCTCAAGAAATCCTCTTGTCTCAGTCTCCTAATTGCTAGGATAACAGGCATGAGCCACTACACCTGGCCAAAGTGAGAACTTTAGATATGACATATACAACAGATAAATAAGCATAGTGACAATAACTTAATCAACTATTTAAACTGACAATAACTTACTGAAAGTATTTAAGGGCTCAGAGGTTCACAGAACCCCATGTATGACAGATGTCCTTTCTAGCTTCACTGTAAGAGTTTGGGATAACTAATGATGTGTGAGGGGAAGGGATTATGCAACTACATCATACTCATGAGAATACTTCAGGTTATGCCCATAGTAAAAATCCCTCCTCAGTAGGAACTGGGCATATTGTGGTCATCTGGAGTGATCCAGGACTACCAGGAGGAGCAATGCTAAGAGACAATATGAATCCATCCATGAAAGGGAAGACACATTTCCTTGCTTCCTTGCTGTTGTCATGGTAATAGTGAGACTGAACTTAACATTTTAGTCAAGCATTTCTTCCGTTTTTTTTTTTTTTTTGGTAGAGAGTTCTCTGAGATTAAGAAAAATTGAGTAAATATTAGCTATTATTGTAAATCAGTAATAATGCTAGTATAGGTTTAACGTGACAAAACAAATTCTATTTCCACAGGGTTTCAACATTAACTTCACCAATGAGCTTATTATAAACATATCTTTTAAAAATACTGATACTAGAAATAATATTTAGTACAGTGATTGTCAAGAAAATAAATTTGGTGTGACTCTGAATCAATAAATATTTTACATACTTAGTGAAAATTATTCAGCCTCACTAAAATATTCTTGTTTTACGGGTCCGTTGGTGACACGTCTTTCTGTCCTCTGAGTGAGGGACAGTAGCTGTTAATCTATCTCTTAGATATAGCTCACTCAAGAACACAGAGGCAGCAAGTTCTTAAAGCATGCCAACAGTGAGGAGAAAACATGAAGGAAGCTGGGTAAGAATGTTTATAAAGTGGAGGACAGCATTTCTTCACATCTGGAATGGCTAGAATATTTTTCCTCTTTAGTAATAGGGATGGAACCTGTAAGTTTTGTCCAGATAAAACTAGTTGAACCCCTCAGGCTCAGATGTTCCTTTGAGAGAAGTCAAAAGTTATTCTAAAAGTGACCAAAAATGCTCCCTCTCATCAACTCTTTTCACTCTCATCAACTCTTTCTAGGCCCTTTCTAACACTGAAAGACGCTACTCCAAGGTGGAAAGCAACTAAAAAACGAATACCACCTATTCACAGAAAACCTGGCTTAGGTAAGAAACAAACAGAAGAAAGCCACCATTTCCTGATGAGCTTGACTCTAGTGGGACCTACTAAAAGAGTTTTGTTCACCTAAGAAAGGGAGGCTGAGCTTTTCAAAGGAACACAATGCATTCACTTTACGAAAAATGCGTTCATTTTATGGAAGACAAACATTGTGTCTCTCCAGAGATTCTGAAATGGAAAACTCCCAATGTGCTCTTGAAAAGTCTTAGATAACAATTTTAAAAAGCAAATTAAAGTAAAAAGAACTTTTTTTTTTAAGTAAAGTTGAATGAGTGGACCACTCATGAGCCAACTGTTAGAATAGAACTCTTAGAAAGGTTTTTTAAATCATAGGCTTCTAGCTTCTATTTGATGTGTAAAATTTGCGTTAGTTCTGTTTACAATTCTTAGTTCTTCCACCTCCAATCATTTCAACTTGCATTATCACAAAGCTAAACAAAAAAAAATTATATGAGCAACCAACTGTACTAAGACATTCAACACTCTCTCACAGTACAAAATCTTGTGGGAAAAGGGAAGGGTCAGAAAGAAGACTCAGGTTGACATCCATTATATTCCCGTAGTGACTTAAAAATAATGTCATGTGGATAGTTCCATCAAATCAAAGGAACAAATTCTACGTGAACAATAGTGTGTAATGTACTCACCTTAGAACAGTGTCTGAAAACTGCCATTACATGTTTCTGAAGCAAAAACATTTAATAAAAATAAATGTATTAGCAATGAATACTTTTTGTTTTTAGTATTCATTTGTAATTAATGCAAATCATTCAATCAGTAGAAAAGTGTTAAGCATATGGAGTATGGATTATGAGACTACAATATCGAGAGCAGGTTATTTTTTAATTTTCCTCAGCTACCTGGATAATTCTAAACAAAATACACTTTGGAAACTGTTATTCTGATAATTATCTATTTTATTAATTATTTATTGAGCAACTATCCTTTTCCAGATTTGGGGTTAGACTTAGAGGATATAAACACTTGTCAAAGGGTGAGGATGAATTCTTTTTCTCCATCTCTTCCATCTGCTTCCCTAGAAGGGGACTTAGTTTGTTTTCTCAAGGGAAAATACTATGGTAAATAGGTATAGTTTCACCCTCAGTATTTGTTCCTCCTCCATTGTGGAAAGTGAATGATTTGACTCGGATGAGTATAAAGTACTTAAAAATCTACTGGGTTAAGTTACTGCTAGAAAATTTGTGTCTGAAAACCAGACCAGAGTACACCTTGTTGCTCTTCACTTTGATAGCTACACAGATCTATAAAAGTATTGTGTTTGAGTACTCCTCCCCAACCCATGTGATCCTTGTCAGTGTTGTTAATCACACTATTCAGACATGCACACTATACAACCAGAACAGCAAATTTCCCTGCCTACTATGTACGGACATATGATCCAAGCCAATGAACACTGTCTTTAAAAATCCTAAAAGGCCATTGGAAGAAAAACTATCTCTTTACTCAAATGGATAAATTCAGCACATTGGATATTCTCCCTTTTTCCCCCATCCTTAATTCTTACCTTGCTCTATTGGAACTAACCTCTATGGACTGCATTAACTCAATTCTCTTACATTCAATTAGCTTTGGCCCATGGAAGGGAGGCACTGTTAAGATCAGAGAAAAGAAGAAAGGGTGGAGTGTTTATTCTCCCAGTTCTCTCCCTTCTGGGCTGCAGGTTGGCAGTAGCTGTTTTTCTACTGAAGGCCTCAGCTCTAGTTTGGTAACCCTCTCCCACAGTGGCACTACTCATTGGTTCTGGTAACCTGTCCTTCCACCTAACTCCTTCAGCCTAGGAGTGCAAACAGTCTCCCTTCTACTAGCCCAGAATGATTTATCACCCCTCACAGCTGTCTTTTAACCTGCCTGAAACTTGCAAATAGTTTCAATATTAAGGGTTCTTCAATTATCCTTTTTGACTATGCTGTTTTTCTTGAAATGTATTCCAGATTGATATGAGATATTGATATATGAGATATATATATATACACACACACACACATCATCATTGTATATATAATGAGAACAAGCTTTAGGCTAATATGACCTGCTTATCTACCTCATATAGAGCCCGAAATTCAAACTGAAGTCCACTGAGAAAAGCAGAACTGAAAGAAAATAAATAGTTACATAAAAACTGTCTTTTAGTCATGAGTAAAACCATGCCTGAAGCCAATGAAGCCACTAAGTTTTCTAGTTATATAATTTAATATATTTCAGGGTTTTTTGAGGCAGCTTGGATTGGGTTTTTTACAGTTGAAGCTGAAAGGAGAGTCATGTCTTCTGCGATGAAAATTGTGTATTGCTAAGAATTTCAAATTCTGAAACAATAATAAAAATAATAGGGTTTAGGAGAAAACTAGGATTGAGAACAAAGCACACAAACCCTGTTCAACTCTGCATCTTACTAGCAAAAATAATCCTCATATACTATCTCAATTTAACAAACAAGCAAAAAAAATTACATTTCCAGTGGAAATCCACCACAGTAAACAATGTCGTTGTATACAGCATGCTCAAGATCGAGTTTAAGATCAAAACCGATTCTTACAGAAGATCATGAAGTACATGGTTATTGCAGACAGTAGAATAACAGTTTGCTGCAATCAGCTGTGTAGAGTACCTTGTATGTAACTATTACCTGATGGTGCAGGCCTTTATTGACCAGCGAAAAACAATGTTTAAATCGATGTGATGTCCACACTATGCTGACATCATTACCCTGTTTATAAATAATATATGAGTTAATTCACAGCATAGAAGTATGCATTGTACTAAACAGAATGTAGTTCTACACAGCTATCATTTTTCCTTTGCTCAGTTGTTCTACTGGTGATTTAGAAAGGTGTACATGTTGCATTTATTCTATCAGTAATTACTTCGAAGTATTTTAAAACACATCTGAATCTATTTTCATTTTCATGCAATCTCTAAGTCTCAGGTGGTTTGTCCAAAAGACTTCTTGCATCATGGATGCAATATCTTTATACACCATGAATTCTCTAAAATGTTCTTTCATTTCTTGTAATAACTACATTATAGAATGGCAGTTGTTCTAAATGTTTGGCTGGGATGCAAGGTGAGTTGTTTCTTTATTTTTTAATTGAAAGAAAATGCATAATATATTGATATGTGCAGCAATATATTTTAGTTTAACAGAGAGGGTATTTTAAGATAATCCAATACTAAAAGTCGAGGTATTATGATACAAACTGGCTACTTGTTCTCTGATCTTTTTTTCTTTCTTCATGGGCACATAGCTGGACTATATTCCCCAGCCTTACTCAAGTCAGGATGACCTTACAACTAAATTCTGGCCAATAGTCTTTAGACATAAGTGGTTTACAGTCTTCCCAGACTTCACCCATGGAGACTTCTTTGTAGTATCCCAGTTCTCTCCTCTCCTTGACTCTTGGCTGCTTGCCAACAACCAGAGTATTCCTGAGAGTAGTGCATTAAAAACAGCAAATCCATGAGCATGGGATATGTTTCCATTTGTGTCATCTATGATTTCTTTCAGCAGTGCTTTGTAGTTTTCCTTGTAGTGGTCTTTAAACTCCTTTGTTAGGTATATTCCTAAGTATTTTATTTTTTTGCAGCTATTGTAAAAAGGGTTGAGTTCTTGATTTGATTCTCTGCTTGATTACTGTTGATGTAAGAGAAGAGCTACTAATTTATATACATTAATCTTGTATCCAGGAACTTTCCTGCATTTTTTAAAATCAGTTCTAGGAGCTTTCTGGAGCAGTCCTTAGGGTTTACAAGGTATATGATCATATCATTAGCAAACAGTGACAGTTTGGCTTCTTCTTTACCAATTTGGATATCGTTTATTTCTTTCTCTTTCTGATTGCTATGACTAGGACTTCCAGTACTATGCTGAAGAAGAGTGGTGAAAGTGAGCATCCTTGTCTTGTTCCAGTTCTCAGAGGGAATGCTTTCAACTTTACCCCATTTAATATTATGTTGGCTGTGGGTTTGTCATAGTTGGCTTTTATTACATTAAAGTATGTCCCTTGTATTCCAGTTTTGCTGAGAGTTTTAATCATAAAGAGATGCTGAATTTTGTTGAATGCTCTTTCTGCATCTATTGAGATGATCATGTGATTTTTGTTTTTAATTCTGTTTATGTGGTGTATCACATTTTTTGACTTGCGTTTGTTAAACCATCCCTGCATCCCTGGTATGAAACCCACTTGACAATGGTGGATTATATTTTTGATGTATTTTGGATTTGGTTAGCTAATAATTTGTTAAAGATTTTAGCATCTATGTTCATCAAGGATTTCTGTCTGTAGTTTTCTTTTTGGTTGTGTCCTTTCCTGGTTTTGGTATTAGGGTGATGCTGGCTTCATAGAATGAATTAGAGAGGGTTCCTTCCTTCTCTATTTTATGGAATAGTGTCAAAAAGATTGGTATCAATTCTTCTTTGAACGTCTGGTAGAATGCTGCTGTGAATCTGTCTGGTCCTAGACATTTTTTGTTGGTAACTTTTAAATTACTTCTTCAATTTTGCTGCTTGTTATTGTCCTGTTCGGGGTATCTAATTCCTCCTGATTTAAGCTAGAGGGTTGTATTTTTCCAGTAATTTATCCATCCCCCTCTAGGGTTTTCTAGTTTATGTGCATGAAGGTGTTCATAGTAGCCTTGAATGATCTTTTGTATTTCAGTGGTGTCTATTGTAATATCTCCTGTTTCATTTTTTAATGAAGTTATTTGGATTTTCTTTCTTTTATTGGTTAATCTTGGTAATGGTCTACCAATTTTACTTATCTTTTCAAAGATAGACCATTAATCTTGGTAATGGTCTATCTTTGATTTCTCTTTTGTTTCATTTATCTTTTGTATTTTTTGTTTGTTTCAATTTCATTTAGTTCTGGTCTGATCTTGATTATTTCCTTTCTTCCACTGGGTTTGGGTTTGGTTTGTTCTTATTTCTCTAGTTCCTTAAGGTATGAGCTTAGATTGTCTGTTTGTGCTCTTTCAGACATTTGATATAATCGTTTAGGGCTATGAACTTTCCTCTTAGCAGTGCCTTTGCCATATCCCAGAGGTTTTGATAGCTTGTGTCATTATTATCATTCAGTTCAAACATTTTTTAATTTCCATCTTGATTTCGTTTTTGACCCAATCCTCATTCAGGAGCAGGCTATTTAATTTCTATGTATTTATGTGGTTTTGAAGGTTCCTTTTAGAGTTGATTTTCAGTTTTTTTTCCACTGTGGCCTAAGAGAGTGCTGATACATAGATTGGTAGACAATATTGTCAAAATGACCATACTGCCAAAAGTGATTTACAAATTCAGCATGATCCCCATTAGAATATCACCATCATTTCTAATCACAGAATTAGAAAAAACAATTATAAAATTCATATGGAACCAAAAAAAAGGCCACATAGCCAAAGCAAGACTAAGCAAAAAGAAGAAACCTGAAGGCATCACACTACCTGATTTCAAACTATACTATAAGGCCATAGTCATCAAAACAGCATTGTACTGGTACAAAAATAGGCATACAGACCAATGGAACAGAAGAGAGAACCCAGAAATAAACCCAAATGCTTATAGACAACTGATCTTAGACAAAGCAAACAAAAATGTAAAGTGGGGAAAGACACCCTTTTCAACAAATGGTGCTGGGATAATTGGCTAGCTACATGTAGGAGAATAAAACTGGATCCTCATCTCTCACCTTACACAAAAATCAGCTCGAGATGGATTAAGGACTTAAATCTTAGACTTGAAACTATAAAAATTCTATAAGATAACATTGGAAAAGCCATTTTAGACATTGGCTTAGGCAAGGACTTCATGACCAAGAACCCAAAAGCAAATGCAATAAAAACAAAGCTTAATAGCTGGGACCTAATTAAACTAAAGAGTTTTTGCATGGCAAAAGGAACAGTCAGCAGAGTAAATAGACAACCCACAGAGTGGGAGAAAATTTTCACAATCTGTACATCTGACAAAGGACTAATAACAGAACCAACTCAAATAAATCAGTGAGGAAAAAAAAACAATCCCATCAAAAAGTGGGCTAAGGATACGAACAGACAATTCTCAAAAGAAAATATACAAATGGCCAATTAACATATAAAAAAATGCTCAAAATCACTAATGATCAGGGAAATGCAAATCAAAACCTTAATGCAATACCACCTTATTCCTGTAAAAATGGCTATAATAAAAAACAGTAGATGTTGGCACGGGTACAGTAAACAAGTAACATTTCTACAGTGCTGGTGGGAATGTAAACTAGTACAGCCACTATGGAAAACAATGTGGAGATTTTTTAAACAACTAAAAGTAGAACTACCATTTGATCCAGCAATCCCACTACTGGGTATCTACTCAGAGGAAAAGACAACATTATTCACAAAAGATACTTACACACTCATGTTTATAGCAGCAAAATCCACAATAGCAAAATCATGGAACCAACCCAAATGCCCATCAATCAATGAGTATTCCATCATATATATAGATAGCCATAAAAACAAATGAATTAACAGCATTTGCAGTGGCCTGGATGAGATTGGAGACTATTATTCTAAGTGATGTAATCCAGGAATGGAAAACCAAACATTGTATGTTCTCAATGATATGTGAGAGCTAAGCTATGAGGGTGCAAAGGCATAAGAATGATACAATGAACTTTAGGTAGTTGTGGGGAAGAGTAGGAGGGGATGAGGGATAAAAGACTACAAATATGGTGTAATATATATATGGGCAACAGGTGCAACAAAATCTCACAAATGGCCACTAAACAACTTACAAATTTAACCAAATACTACCTGTGACCTCAAAAAAAATACATAAAATAAAATCATTGAGAAAGTAAAATAAATACATACATACATACAGCCAGCAAATCCTGTCAGCCTAGATCCCTAAATGACTATGTGGATCAAAGACCCCACGTCACATATCCACCACCTTCTGCTCTACGTGAATTAAATTTCCATTGTGTCAAGCTGCAGAGATTTCCAGATTTGCCTGTTTTATTAGCTAGTGTTGCTTAACCACTATGGACAGCTTCTGTTGGATATTACATACATAGCTTCTTATGAAAAATGTGCAGACTCAGATGGGGAGAAAAGGGAAAGTTGATATTTTTTCTTGTGTTACTTTGCAAGTAATACAGCACTCCATTGGAATGGGGGTGAACTTGGGTCTGTCCCAACTGGGAGTTTCACCTATAAGCCAGCTAATTTCTTTTTCCAGTTGGTACAGTGTTGGCCCAGGTACTTTAAGATGTGATTATAAATCTACACAAATTATTTCATGTAAAAAAGGATTATCTTAGAGCTTATAGACTGTTATCAAATTCTTGGGCAAGAAAATGAGCTTTGTGTACAGTAATTAGCATCCTTCAAGAACTGAGAAATTAATTGAAAGTTAATTAAATAAAAATTAATCTTTTGCCTCCAAGGTGTAGCTAGTTTGTTTCTGCATGTCCAGTTTATCCTCTCTCTAACCCCCAGCTTTACCTGCTTAGTCTTCATGGTCCAACAACTCAGCAATTACCATCAGGGAACAGCAGTCTCTGAGCTCAAATTCTAGACAGAATGCAAATGAATGAATCTGATAAATTAAGATAATCTCTGATTCACTGGAGCCATGTATACGAAGCCTTATTTGTGTTCTTGATTGTCTTTGGATTGGTGATATGGCATCCTCTATACCAATTGGGCTGGCAAGGGATGCGTCACAAGACTCAAACCCATGCATCAGGGAGCATTTTTAGTATTAGGCCCCAGTGGGCATACTTAGAAATATTGCATTCAGCTGAGCTAACCTTTGGTTTGTGCTACTTAGGAAAGAAAAGACAGGAATAAATGCTGCTAAGTGGTTTTCTTACAGTATGACTTCCTGGTTTCTACCAAAGCTCCCTCAAACACCAGTGGGAATAAGATGGTCCTTTGGAACATTATTATTCCTTTCAACTAGGAGTTTTATTATAGGTCTTCTAGGAACACAGCCAGCCAAGGATAAGCTACTCCTCTTATAGAGCTATTCTACTATGAATAGGCACAGCTAAGATAAATACTTGGTAAAATTCAATCTCTTGTGTACTGTATTTGACCAGAATCACCCAAATTTTTAAGTATGTTGATGACAACCATCTAATATTGATATGGGTTATCACCATTTTTGCATAAGTTAACAATTTAATAGAGTACAGATGTGGAAAGAGAGGGTTAGACAAAAATGCTAAAAATCAAATTTTTACATGGAATTTTCCATTGCTCATTATCACTGTCGAATCACGCCTTGGGTTGACCCAATTTGTGAATCATAGTGTTTCAAAATGGCAAAATCCCTGGGGAGACTGGCAAAATTAAAGGTATTGAATTGCAGAGACCACTTCTTATATTTATTTGTATTTATTGTTCTTTCACAGCTAAATACACTGCAAATATTAGATGCTATATTTTTAAATTTATTTTGATTCTCAAATTTCTAGAGGGAAACTCTGCTTTTGTCTTGGTTCCTTATTTCTTCCTTCAGTTGCAGATGGTTGCTCCTTTTACATACTTCAATCCCACACGCTGAGATTGTACAGTGCCTCCTTTATGTTCTTTGAAAAACTACAAACTCCTCAGTGTACTGCTTTAACCCTTCCATTCACTACTCATCTCCTTACTCCCATTCCTCTCCCCCTTCATCTCCCAAGATCCTTGTACTCCAAACAATCCAAGATGCTGAATGCTTACTATGCCAATTTCTGTAAGTGTTCCCATATTACTCTCTCTCCTGGAAGGTTCTTGTAGCATGTTGATTACATAACAAGTTGGAGGTGGGGAATATGCTATTTTAAAGGCCCTGGTTCAAATCCCAGTGCTTTCATCTACTCTTAGTTGGACAAGAAAGTTACTTAAACTCCTTGAACTTTAGCTGCCTTGCTTTAAAACTTGATGATAAAAACAATTTGGCTGGATCATCTTGGGGGTTATTACATGAGGTTGTAAATGCAAAGCCCTCGATATGTAAGCTTCTCTTCTTACTCTTCTGTCAGTCCTTGCTTATCTTATCTGGTAGCAAGGTCAAGTGTCACTATTTCTTTTTAATTTGCTCTTTCATTATTTTCTTTATTGAGGCATTTATCTCATATATATGTCTAGTTGTTCCCCAAAAGAAAGGGCAATATACAAATGTTTCATTCTTTCCTATCACAATTTTCAGATCTTAATTGCCAGGTACAATGGCTACCAACAGTGAACTCCAGGTTTGAATATCAGCTTACTTCCATGGAAGTTTAGGCATGTTTCTTAACTCCTGTGTCCTTCTTTTACTCATCTGTAAATGAGAGTAATATTAATATCCTACCTTATACATTTTCTATAAACATAAAATGAGTTATGAACTTTAACATTATCCAGCACATAGTAAAGTCTAAAAAATATGCTGGCTATTATCACAGTCACTGTTAGTAGTACTATTACAGCCATGTTTATAACCACCAGTTACACTGCAACTACCTAAGAACAATTCAACCAATATACAAGAAATGCATCCATATTATGCTGAATTGTATGAACAGCCTTATTAAGATTTATCTTACATACCCCAAATCCTAACATGAGGGGTATATTCTTCAAGAGTCCTCCCACATGTAAATCTTAATAGTTTTATGAAAGCACATCACAAAATGCCTCTACTAACATGACAATGAATTGCAAATAAACTTTAAAGGGCATTAAATTAAATTCACAGAAACAGCTTGGGAAAAGGCTTATGAATTCAATGGCAATGTGTTCTATAAATCAGTTATCCAGTAGGACTGTGAAAGAGGAAGATGCATCTCATGTGAGGTAGGAAAATTTTTTGACAGATAAACAATGATAGGGCACATAAACATCAACATATGCTTCGAAGATACTGCCTTTATCTTTCCCCATATTTTATTATTTCCTACCTTTCTAAATAAAAATAAGGCTATTTCTTCATTTATAGATACAAGAAAACATATCTAGGCAGTTAAATAAATGTATTATTTTTATTAGACATGATTAATCTAAAAAGCCATTTGAGTCAGCACAATATTGGTAGCTATGTTAAATAAATGCCCAAACTTGAGTGGCTTAACATAAAAGTAGTTAATTTATCATTCTTGTTCACTAATGATATTCCTGATTCATAGTCAGCTGTCTTCCCCAGTGTTCCCTTCTACTCTATGGATTTGTAACCCCATAGCCACAGATTTCCCTGTACTGCAGTCAATAAGAGAAAAAGAGAAGGTAAAGAATGGTAGAGACAGCACATTTTTTTTCACCATCTTGTCCTTACAATGGTGTAACCTTTCTGCCCCTACTCAGTCAGTGAAAACTAGTCGTATAGCCCCACTGAAATGCAAGGAGGTGGTGGTGGAGGCTATGAATTTAATATCCTATTACAAAGCCATATCCAATAGCTTTATACTAAACCACAGCAAATGGAATGCAAATATTGGTAGCATCTGGGCTCCTTCTGCCATATTTAATTTGACTGGAGGCACTGAAGGAGATACTTGAAAAATGAACCCAAGGGCCTTGCCAATTATTTAAAGATATTAGTTCTAATGGACAGAAACAAAGTCCAAGTGGACGGAATCCCCTAAGAAACTTTGGTCTATCTTCCAAAATCCTCTTCTCCTCTGTACCCCATCCCAAATTATTATACGATACAAAGAAGGAATAGATATTGGACTTCGCCTGGAATATGTATACTCTACGCCATTCTAAGAATCATGCTGCAATCCATCTGGGCTGCTATAAAAAAATACTATGCACTGGGTGGCTTATAAACAACAGAAATACCTTTCTCCTAGTTCTGGAGGCTGGGAAGTTCAAGATCAAGGAACTAGCAGATTCTGTGTCTGGAGAAGGCCAATGGTTTGGTTCTTAGAAGACATCTTAATGCTGAGTTCTCACATGGCAGAAGGGGTTAGGTAACTCTCTAGAGTCACTTTTGTAAGGGCACTAATCCCGTTCATGAGGGTCTCACCCTTATGACTCAATTACCTCACAAAAATCAAACCTCTTAATACCATCACCTAGATGTTTTAGGTACTATATAGGGTTAAGATCGTAACATACAGATCTGAAAGAGATGTAAGCATGCAGACCATAGTAAATGAGAAGAAAAAAAAAACAATTTAAGAAGGATTTAGGTTACCTTTCAAGATCTTTAGCAATTTTTGGGGGAATATTTAGGCTAATAATGATCAATAGAGCAAATATGAGCAAATTTGTTTTTTTCATATATCATGAAACTATTGAATAGGAATTTTTATAAAGGCCTTTCTAGTTATAAAAATCTGTGACTTAAACAATGGTAGGGGAAAAGGAGAAGGAGAGACAGTGTATAAACAAGTATTAAATATTGGCCTTTTAGATGTGGTTCATTGATAGAAAAAGACAATTTTTGCTTTGGAACATTCAAATAGTCAATCAGTTTCTTAGTCCTGTGTAGATTTACTTCATCCTACTGAAAACATATATTAATGAAACACTATCACATATATGTATAGGCATATACATATATACTTATATATACATATATGTATAAATATAACACAATTATATATTATATAAAATAACCATCAATATATTAATGAACATAAATTCTAACCAGATAAATGACAATATTGCACCAATCAAAAATTGACATCAACATTTTGAAGCATAAATAATTTGTTTCTCTCAGTAGAAAAAGTTGAGCCAACTCTTCCAAACCTAACCATAATCAATGTGATATTCTATATTAGCCAATTAACATGGTAAAGAAAACTTTAGGACAACATTTGTGTTACATACTTTCAATTTTGAATACACAGAGCATAAATATGTAAACTATATATTTAGTTGATTTAGAGAGGCAATCGTATCTAATTATTTGGTCATTTTATAGAACTTTATGGAGGTAGTTTCCTAGATCAATCATCTCATAAAGGCCAAAAGTCTGTGTCTGGACTCCAATAAAAAGGCATCTGAAATTATAAAAGATAAAATTCTGTATGTGTTTATAAACATATAAGTTAGAGAGTATCAAAAATAGCTTCAGGAAATTTTATTGGTTCAGAGAGAGAAAACTGACCAAAGACTAAATAAATGCTTAAGAACTGAAAGCTACATTTTATACAAAATATGTTCTATCTAGATACCTGATGAATCCAGGTTCTTGCTTTACACACTTCATTTGCCTAAGCAGATCAATTGACTAATTTGAAAATAAACAATATAGAGAGAGTATGCAGTACATCAAGAGACCATCCTGATATATGAAGACGTTCTAAGTACCAAGCTAGTAAAGCACTAAACTACGCTGCCCATCCTAAAATGCTGAGCCTCCATTTCTCCAGCTGGAAAGTAAGAATTGGAAAATATTTTAGTGATTCGTTCATCTAACTCAAATATTAAGATATTCTAAAGTAGATATTCTATAGATCTTTCATTTTGTAGAAGTATGAATTGATTTTTTTTTTTTAATTTTTAAATGCAATGATTTGCCACAATTCAATTTGGAAAAAAAAAATTTGATTTGTTGAAAAGGCAGCTGTTGGGTATTTTTATCTAAGAGAGATGAAAATTATTTGTTTAGGGAAAATGTTATTAGATGTATAAAAAGAAGTGAAATAACATCTGAAAATGGAAATTTAAAACTCTCATATTTTTACAACTTAGAGATAACCATTGCATTACTTTGTATCTACTAATTAAAGAATAGGTTCATTGAAATAAGGGATGATCTATAAAACAAAAGATATGTATAAATACAGGGGGTAAACAGATTTCAGAGGTAATACTCATAACTATTGTAATTAAATGAACTTCTCAAACATTCCCTTAAGTGCTTTGGAAACTTTTATTTGCATAGAAACAACCCATATGTTAATTGAAAATCATCACAATCTACTAATTTCAACAAGTTTCCTAGGAATCTATTATAGACAACACTTTTTTAGCCTAGCTTTCATACCAAATGGTCTTGAAATGAACCTAATTTAATTTCTTTCAATATTTGCATTAATTCACACCACAAGAGAGATATATATATATATATATATATATATATGGATATATATACAGATTTTCCCTACCAAGTCCAAATTAGTATGTTTAGTTATACCACAGAATGATTTAGAAAAAGCAGATTTAAAAAAATGAGATTTTTAAAACCTTTAAAATTAATAAGGACATTTATGAGGACTACAGCAAAATCAAGCTCTTAGTTATAATATTAACATTACAACCCAAATTCAAGTTAATAATGTCACAAAATATTATACTACTATTAAAAAGGAAATAATTAAGATTTTTCTCTTTTTTTATTTCACTATTTAAAATGGGTACAAGAATTTAACCACATTTGGATGGTATAACTAATAAATATAGGTAATGTAGTACACACAATTTTCTTTGGAGACCTCATAATTATCATGATGGTAAGTAGATCTCACAGAAATAAGCAGTTATCTTCCAGAGTAGCTACAAAACCTGATTCACCTCTGAGCTGCTTCTCACTTACATAACTAGGAATACTTATTTCAAAAGTGAAACTTTATTTAACAAAGCTGATATATAATGTTTTGTGGTCCTAAATGTCTCCAAATGGAGGTACTTATGACAGGTAACTCAGCTTACAGTGAAACTGTTGACCTCAGAGTGAGCAGCATATGTATGGTGGACTGAGGTGATAAGCCAACACTGGCTGTGACCAGGCACCCTGAAACCTGTTGAGAAAGTGAAGCTAAAAGGCAGCTGAGGATAATGGCAATGGACAGTCCCAGCCATTAAAAACTGCAAAGAAACTGACCATGGCCAGGAAGCCTGTAGAAGCTCTGCCATTGAGAACTCTGAGGCCTCTTTTCCAGAAACTGCAGCTGCCAGAAGCCCTGCTTGGGGGAAGAGAAGGGACCTCCACCCTGGCTGGCCTTCCAAGGGAAAACAAGACCTGCTGGTTAGTCAGTCAGGGTGCTGGTCTCCTAAACTACTTGCTGTGTTTTTTTTCTCTATCTCATTACTGCCTGTGTTACTGAATATATTTGCATGATTGTTGATGTGTGAAGGCCTCACAATAAGCTGTGCATTTGTAAGGATTTAATTGGCTACTGAGTAATGGGGAAACCTCCTGTGCCCCCATATCCTCTACCAACCCTGTGGAGTCAGCACAACTAGGTTAATTCAAACCTGACACAGAAAAAGCCTAATACTTCTCCTGATCAATACTGAGAGGACCATGAGTGCATATATATTCAGTATATATTTAAAATATTTATCTTTAGTCTGGGTGCAGTGGTCTATGCCTGTAATCTCAGCACTTTGGAAGGATAAGGCAGTGTCAGATACAGTAAGTTCCTCTTCAAAGGTTTAACTTTTAAATTCCATGTTCTTCGTTCTAGAGATCAACTTACTTGTCCCTTCTCCTAAGGTACCTCCTCTGTAAACAACTTGTTTTGCCAGTCCCAATCTGTAACTCACATCTCTTCCTTATTTGGAAAAAGTCCTCTTAGCTCCTAGCTACTCATTCTGTAAACTGGCCCTCCCACCAAAACAGCTCTTCCTGCCACTGTAACCCCACACCCTTGCAATAATTGAAATAGCCAATTGGGATCAGTTTATATTGTGTAGTTTGACTCTAGCAAATGGGGACAAGACACAGAAGGAGGGACTATCTGCATTAGAGATAAAAACCCCTTCCCTCCTTTGTCCAGTGTGCTCTCGCAGTGGCCAGAAGTGACAGTAGCGCCCTTCTGCAGAAGTAAGTTTGCCTTGCCGAGAAATCTTTGTTTGAGTGCTTGTTCTCTTTGTGACTCCAAGCTCCTATTTCCAAAAGCAGGTAGATTGTTTGAGGCCAGGAGTTTGAGCCTAGCCAACATGGTGAAATCGCATCTCTACTAGAAATACAAAATTTTGCTGGGTGTGGTGATGCATGACTATAATCCCAGCTTTTTCAGAGGCTGAGGCACAAGAATTGCTTGATCCCAGGAGGAGGAGGTTGCAGTGAGCCAAGACCATGCCACTGTACTCCAGGCTGGGCAACAGAGTGAGACTCTGTCTCACACTCACACACACACACACACACACACACACACACACATATATATAAATTTTTATATGAAATGTTTAAATTCTTGATTTTCATAAGAGAGGAAATTGTTAGCCTGAGTCCAACAAAATGGTCTTCCATCTATGGAAGAACTGATTTGAAAAAGGAGGTTGCAGCAACTTCTCCTCACCGAGCTTGTTTGGAAACTTAAGAGCAGTTTTTGGTATTAACAGTCTTGAAAAATAGCTGATTTCAAACAGCAGTCCTCTCCAACTTTCAAACAAATAATTAAAGAGAGAAGAAGAAGAAAAAGGAAGAGGAAGAGGAGTAGGAGGAGGAGGAAGAGGAGGAAAATGAAGGAAGAAAATCCCAATAGACTGTTTAGTACATTAACCAGAACCCTAGAAAGTAAATTAAGACATCACCCAAAGGCAAAAGATTTGCATTTGGTCTAAGCCAAAACAAATAAATAGGGAAAGGACACACAAAAAGACTGATACAAAAACCAGTAACTGAACTTGTACTTTGGGGTTATGTTAAGAGACCAGATTTACATGCTCAACTTAAACAACAGGAAAACTGGCATATATATTCATTCTAGGAAAACATATTAGATGAGCCTTGTAATCCCCCCCCAGCTGATTACCACTGCCTGGAAAGATTGTAGGACATACTACAAGCAGGAGAAACCTAAGCAGAGCCTGGCGATCTTATTGAAATGACGAGTCAGAATTTGAGTTTCAAGGAACCCAAGGCTTTCATGTGAGATTCTCTTTTCCAGAAACTAAAGTGTTTTCCATCAGAAAAGATCCTTTGGATTCTCAAAAATGCATCCATTCTCCCTCTTCTCAGTTAGTTCACTGCTTCTAGTCCCCCTCACTCACTTGACTTGACTCAACCTCTCAGAGAGGACAACTAGTTACCCACATGAACTGTCTATGCCTCTTGAAGGGGAATGTCTTGTGTAAACAGCCTGGAAGTAACTAAACTGAAAACCAGAAAATGCAACACAACTAGCTGTTGCCAAATTCTCAAAAACACAGAAAATGAAAGGAAATTCTGAAAAATATGAGTTCACTGTCCCACTATATTAACATTCAACTGCAAGCAAAGTGCTAACAAATTTGTGTGGTTTACCATGTTGAAGAAATGCTGGTATTTTTGTTTAGAAGCCATAAACATCATAATATGTAAGATGCTGGCACAAGTCTAGCTTCAGTTCAGCAAACTTTTTAACCTTGACAACCACTGATATTTGCTACTTTATATACACATCTGAGAGCCCTGTTAAGAAATAGAAAAAACACTCATTCGACTCAACAGCAAACAACAACAACAACAACAACAAATATCACACAGATAATCTGAATACTGAATGGACACAAGACCTGAATAAACATTCCCTAAAGAAAGTATAACAATGAAATATGAAAAGTTACTCAATATCATGAATCATCGGGGATATGCAATCTGTGTCAATATGGCATATTACCTCACACCTATTAGAATGACTATTATCAGCAAAAGATAAGTGCTGGCAAAGAGATATGGAAAAGGGAACTGCTGTACACTGTTGATAAAAATGCACATCTGTACAGTCAGAGTAGAAAATAGTACTGAAGTTTCTCAAAAATATGACATATAGAACTATCATATGATCCAGCAAATCCACTTCTAGGTATATATCCACGAAAAATGAAATCTGAATTTCAAAGGAATATCTATGACTCCATATGCATTGCAGTATTATTCATAATAACCAAAATATAGAAGCAACATAAATGTCCACTGACAGATGAATAACAAATATTTGACATACACAAGGAAATATTATTCAGCCTTAAAAATGGAGATCTTTCTATTTGTGACGCAACATGGATAAACCTAGAGACATTAAGGGAAATAAGCCAGACACAGAAAGACAAATACTTCATGATATCACTTATATGCCCAATTTAAAATAGTAAAGCTCATCGAAGCCAAGAGTAAAATGGTGGGTTTCAGAGGTTTGGAGATGGAAATTGGTCGAGGGGTATGACGTTTTAGTTTTACAATACAGTGAGTTCTTGAGATTTAATTTGCAGCATTATTACCACAGTTAAAAATACTTTAGGGTCATTCCTCCCTCTTTCCTCTTCTTATCCTTAAGGAAAGAAATCCTAGACTCTCTTCCATCAATGTGAGACCTTGCCATTTGACTTACTCTATCTTTGTCTGTTGCTCAGGCAAATGCAGAGGATCCAGAAACAGGTCTTATATGTCCACACCTCAACATGAAAGGAACTTCAAATGGAAGGCTGTCTGCCAAACATCTGATTAGACTACACACACTTTAATTTTATACCATGGAGATTTTGAACAATTTATTATAGCTGATACTAACAGCCCTAACATATCAACTTATGAAATTCAACCTTGTAACATTTCATAGTCATGAGTAAGGTCAGGCTACAGATCAAAAGCACACCACCCTTCCTCACGTTAACACAAATACTTCTATGGTAAAAGCAAGAAGCAGAAATAGAAACAGGTCTATGTGCCAATCATTCAACAGTAGTTATCAACAGAAAAGAAATGAAATACTTTAACTAATTTCACCTCTAAAGTTTCTGTCAAAAGTAGCAATTTTCAAAATGACCTGCAAATTGGGCCGGATAAAATAAACACCAAAGAAAGTTCAGGGACTAAGTGAGAAGAAATTAGGATCTCTGTGAGTGTGGGTAAACTTTACCAGGTGAAGTCCACTCTGAGAACATTTGAAACTTACCACTGAAATTGCCCAACTTCAGTGAATGCAACTTAACAAAGTATACTAAGTGAAGAGATGAAAAATCTGCACTACACAACATTTTCAAAAAAGAAAAGAAACTGTAGGAAAGATTCTGAAATGGCTAATTAAAAGGTGAAGTTATAAATCTTTTAAATTGAAAATATGATCATTTGGAATGAGCAAGAAGTAACTAATAAAACGTCACTGTGGCTTTCTTTTCTATTATTTTTAAAGAACCACCTAATAGGTAGATTGAGGAGTGCTGAAAACTGACAAACAATATTTAAACCTATTTTCTCATATTATTAAAAATATAATCTGATGTAAAAAGTATCTTGATGAAAAGTAATAAAACAACATAAATACCACCTCTCATTCCACCACCAGGAAATAATGCCATTAGGATTTTCCTTCAATCCACATTTTTAAGCATTTAAAACACAAAGCATTTCTGAATATCATTAACGCTTTTGATATAGACTTAAGATATCTCCATATACAAATACAAATTGAATGGTCATACAGTAGGTGCATTTGTGATTTGGTTAAATGACTGTGCAAAATATTGATTCATAAATCCATGCCAGTCTGGAAGAAAAACTGAGAAGAATGTCCCCTGTACTACTCTGATCAATATTTTTACCAGTGACTTGGATGATGATATGAATTGATGAGTGCTTGCAAGTAGTTTCTAAAATAAGATGATGTTATATTTCTCCAAAATATATTGATTGCTTTGAGCAATAAGCTAAAGTAAATGAGATGACAATTAATCAACATATAAAATGCAAAAGCTTGAGCCAGGGTAGTGGCATATGCCTGCAATCCCAGATACTCAGGAGACTGAGGCAGGAGGCTCACGTGAGCCCTGGAGTTTGAGACCAGCCTGGGCAACACAGTGAGACTCCTCTGGGAGGTGCAGCAGGCTGGTGGGTAAATATTTCAATTCTGAAAAACAACTGCAGAACTACTGAAGAGGTGATGTGATAAAGTAGTCACTCATTTTTCAAAAAACTTAATGCACAAAGGCATAGGGATCATGCCAAGAGAACATCAGGTGCATTATCTGGGGGATGTTCAATCTGAAGATGAAAAGATTCAGAGAGGTCAGGAGAGATGCCCCATGCAGAGCAGTGCTTCTAACATTTTAATATGCACTATTTCTGCTTCTGGCCAGGATGGAGCAACAAACACCAGATTATACTAGTTACATTTTCAAGTGACACAATTAAAAGCTGGAAAAAACATCTAAGAGAACTTTTTCAAGACTTTAGATATCAGGCAATGAAGGACAGTGAACACTAAAAATCAGGAACGAATGCAGTGAGTTCTGTGATTGCCCTAGTTTGCTGCATGGAAAGGGTGTCTAAGCTGTGACACAAAGAAGAAATGCAGGCGGAGCCTGGAAGACTATATGCATTGGGAAGACAGAGCTGAGAGTCCAGGGAGACCAAGGCAGCTAGACTTCACAGTGCAGAATATCATAGACAAAGAGAAGTCCAAGAGAGAACTCTGAAGATCTTCATAGGATGCCCCCCAGTTCAATATATGGCTGAGCCCGGCTCAGCTCGTGAGTGTAGGGTAACTGAAGCCATGAAAGAATTGCTTGAAAGTATTTGAGAGAACAATAGCAGGTCTCATAAAGCTGGAACTAGTTCCTGTTCCCAGAAGCCCAAGTGGAAAACCTCATAATGTATGGAGCATTGGAGAGAATACTCAAAAGAGTGTTTTCCTCAGAAGTGGAGAAAAATTAGCGCTTTAACACTGATCTAGTTTACCTGTCAAATCTTAAAAAACAGATGAAAAAGGATGAAACTGTCTTCAAGTAATTTAAGTACATCCTAGAATAAAGCTCAAAAACACATGTAAAAATATAAAAATATTCAGTAATCAACAAGGTAAAAGTCATAATGCTCAACAATAAAAAATTATCTAACAAAAAACATAACCAATATTTGGGAGGAAAATAAATCAAGTGAAATCAATCTAGTAGACATGCAGATATTAAAAGTCATAGCTGCATTCCATATGATCAAGAAGCTAGAAACAAAATTCTGTGTTAAGCAGAGATACAAAAAAATGTTTAAAAGGTGAAAATACAACTTTCGGAGATAAAAACTGAAATGCCCAATAAAAAAATACTGCAGATAAAATTAAAAGTGTATTAGACATGATAAAAAAACACACACACAAACAGAGAAAAAGAAAGAATGGGGGGAAACAAGCAAACAGAATGAGTGAGGTATGGAACAAAGGTCAGGCAGTTTCTTATAAAGCTAAGACCATTACGTGATGTGGTCTGATGACGTAGGAATAAAACCAAAGCTTATTTTCTGTTCTCTCATTCAGTACTAATCAACAAAGTATACTTCTGTGACCTCTGATCACTAAGAAGTGTGTGGAGATTTCTCTCCACTAGCAAGCAAGCAACTAATTCTGCAGTGGAGACCAGCTTGTTGCTCCCATTCCTCCTCCAATTCAATTCCTGTGCTTTTACCTGTGTTTCTGACTGACTAGGGGCAAGTCAGAGTTCTCACAATCCCCCTCCTTGGATTGAATTAATTTTCTGGAGCACTCACAGAAGTCAGGGAAACAGTTTCATTTGTGGGTTTATTATAAAGGATATTTCAAAAAATACAGATCAAGAGATGCATAGAGCAAGGTGTGTAGGGGTTAGGGAAGGGCAGCTACCATGTCCTTACCATCCACATCACCCTTCAGGAAACTCCATGTGCTCAGCTATTTGAAGCTCTCTGAATGCAGTCCTTTGGTGTTTTTATGGAAGCTTGGTTATGTAAGCAAGATTGGTTAAATCGTTGGCCACTGGTAATCAACTAACCCTTCTGCCTCTTGACTCTCCTTAGAGGCTAGAGGAAGGGGCTTAAAGCTCTACCTGTATTGGTTTTTCCATGGTGACCAGCCCCAACCTGAATCTACCTAGGGGCTGCCAGCCATCAGTCAACACGTTATCATTCCAAAAACATCACTGGAGATTCTGAGGATTTTAGGTGTTATATTCCAGGAAACAGGGAGAAATATCAAATATATGTTTCACAATATCACAACTGAGTATTCTACTCTAGTTGTTTACTTAAAAGAAATTAAAACATATATTCATAAGAAGACAGAAATATTTATAACAGCTTCACTTGTAATAGTAGAAATATAGAAACAATACAAATGTTCACCAAGCCCTGAAAGAATAAACGAATTGTGGTATGTTCATACAATGGAATACTACCAACAAAAATAAATTAGCTATTAATACATGCATCAGCAGAGGTAACTCTCAAAAGTGAAGGAACCAAAATTATTTTTTGAAAGTACATGTTGTGTAATTTCATTTATTTTTAAAACTAGAAGATGCAAATTCATTTGTAGCAGAAAATGGATCAGTGGTTGCCTGGGAATGGGAAGGTAGGAGTCAGGAGAATTAGAGAGAGACAGGAGGAAACACTTGGTAGTGATAACATGCTCATTATCTTGATTGTGGTGATATGTATACACCTAAAGAACAAGACGAACCTTTATTAAAGTGTTAATTTTATTTGTGCTTAATTTTATGTGGACTTGATAAAGCTGGTTGAATATTTTTAACATGAAATCACATCTTTTTTTTTTTTTTTTTTTTTTTTTGAGAAGGGTCTCACTCTGTCACTTGGGCTGGAGTGCAGTGGCTTGATCATGGCTTGCAGCCTCAACTTTCCAGGTACAGCTAATCCTCCCACCTCAGCCTCCTGAGTAGCTGGGACTACAGGTGTACAGCACCACACTTAGCTAATTTTGTTTGTTTGGTTTTGTAGATACTGGGTTTTGCCATTTTGCCCAGGCTGGTCTTAAACTCCTGAGCTCAAGCAATCCACCACCCTTGGCCTCCCAAAATGCTGGGATTACAGTCATGAGCCACTACAACCAGCCTGACCTCATTATTTTTAAAATGAAGATTCTGAGTCAGGAACTTGAAGTGGCACCCAAAGATCTGCATTTCTAACATGCTGCACTTGCTGCTGGTCCCAAGACATGCCTGTAAGTAGCAAAGGACCAGATTCATACTTAGATCCTAGAGAATAGAAGTAGGCAATACAGTTAAGAGTTTATGGAGACAGACAAGGGTCTAATCATGAAACACACTCCACCGTGGAGCAGTGAGGTTTCTGTTACAAGAGGTATTGAGTTATCAGTATTCAGCTATGTTGCAGAGAGGCTGAAACTAGAACATTCCTAAGCTAAAATTTGATGATTCACTAAATTTGAACTTCAAGTAAATATATTATATAAACTGGCAGTCTTGAAATGGGGCCCTGCAAAGTGTATGCTGGCCTAGCGGAAACTGTACAAGGGCTGTGGGCTATGGAATAACCTAACTAATGAGAAAAACATTGGCCATTTGTCCAACAGATAATTGTCAAGCAATTGCTAGGTGCCAGGTTACAAAAGATACAGTTCTGAACTCAGCAAAAATCATTATCTTTAAAATGCCATTGTTTTGTTTTAAAAAATGCCAAGGAAATTAGATATGTGCTCCTACTCACTCATAAACATTCTAAAACATTGAAATGGGAAATAAGCAGTCTACCTATTCACAAGAGCCACATAGCTACAAAAACCTGATCAGCAATAACAGATCAAATGTTGGTAGAACAGAGTCTCATTAATCCAGGGATTCTCAGAGATTTTTTTTTTCTCAGTTACTCTGCCAGAATATTATAAGAATGACATTTTCCCTGAACTGCATTTTAGCTTTGTATTGATTGACACTCCCTAGATGGAAATTATGGGTCCTTTGATTTTTCTTATCATGGCATATCCAATATTGTACATGTAACATGCATTTGCTACACTGTCATATTCATAAGCAAAATGATGCTGCTACAGGCTTATTAGCATATGCATTGCTCTAATCCCTTGAAAGGGAATAAGCTGTCACAAATGCTCAGGATAAGGAAGGTTACTTTTCCTCTGTGCACTTCATTAAAAGAATAAAGACATAAATAGAATTTCTTAATCTGTGATACCTGTCACAAAACATTAAAATTAAAAAAAAAGAAAAGAAAACTTTCTCATTTAAGACTAAGCCAATTTTCTGCACATCATCTGCCTTGCTATATGGTTAGGACTGTGACAGGAATTCAGAAGTTGGGTTTTCTCCAAGTTTTTTTGACAACTTGTTCTTTCTTGAAAGGAACCATGCAAACTCCACAATCACAGGCTTGTAAGAAACTCAGGAAGCTCAGCTAGGTTTTTGAGATAATTTTCAGATTCTTGAACTAAAAGTTTTTGCTCTATTTTTTTTTTAAACATGAGGTAGTAAGTATAAAGCAGTGGTCCTCAAACTTGACCATGCACCAGGATGACCCAAAGAACGTATTGAACCACAGGGTTCCACTCCCCCAAGTTTCAAATTCAGTAGGTCTGGGATGAAGCCTGAGAATTTGCATATCCACTTTTCAGGAGATGATGCCCTCTGGTGACCCCACTTTGAGAAACCTATCGGCATACAGCTTAAGTACATGGGTATTATATTTTTAAAAAAAGAGAGTTGGAATCTTTATTTACTAACTTATGAGTTGTTTACAAGCCCTTTGAGAAAATTATTAAAATGTGAATCCCCATGAATAATTTATAGTACTATCAATGTTTAATCATACATAGTACGTTTGGCCATAAAATTACCTAAGAAATTTCACATACATGCATATAAGCATGAATTAATATTTCTTCAATCAACTACAGTACATCTACTACTAAAAACACATTCAAACCTTGTCCATATGAATGTTGTTCCGTATCAAAAATCCTTGCTACCACATAGTACATAACATCATTCATCAAACATGGCACATCCCAGTCAAGACATTTCTAAGCCTCAGCTTCCTCAGCTTCCTCACAGTAAAATAAAATAATTGTATTAATCTCTTTTTACTGTTCAGAGCATTAGAACAATGCTTGTAACAAATGTATCATTGTGTGGCAGGCTGCAGGCACTAAATAAATATCACCCAACACATCATTATGAAAGTAATTGCAGTAATAGACTCATGTAGGTAGCACCCTTTTGGAAAGGATATCCTAGGTCTTGTAACCTAGTGAGTATTTTCCTAGCTCTTCCTTCCTTATCTATGAGCTCTGACCCTTAAAGCTAAGGATTTTCGTCGGCAGCAGCTAAGTCAATGAACTTTGCCTTTGCTGTCTCTCATCTGTTGATAAAATCTGCCTAAATTCAGTGCCAAGAGAAAAGGAAAGCGGAAACAAGCAAGTCTATGGATAGTTTGCAGGATATCAAGGATTTTCAGGGTAGAGCAAGAATCCCAATTCTTAAGAAGCCTCGTCTGTATGGATATGTTAATGAATACCTTGGATCCTCCCTTCTTGGCTAGCTATAGAAGATAAGGTGGTTGAACAGAGATCTTTCCTGAATATGCCTCAAGAGAGTTGAAAATTTTAAAAAGAATACCTTCAATTATCTTGTAAGGGTATCAGGCATCAGCGTGGTCTCTGAGGTGAGAGCTACCATTACACTGCAATGGACTAACCTGTGTTGACTCTATAGAGGGGTCTCTCTACATGAGAAGAAAACTTTTACTCATTAGAATGCCCTTTTACTGACTGAAATGATGCTATTTATTATAATTCATCAGCAGAAGAAAAAAGCCACCTCTTTAATATGGAAAGCAATTAGACTATTTAAAGTATTATAGAAGTTGAATACTTTATGTTTAGAATGAATTTCCATGTTTATGAGGTCTCAGTTTATTATTTAATAGCTAGAGAGTTGGAAATCTGCTCAGAGCATAATTTCCCCTTTGTGGTTTCTATGACTACTCTCTCTTTCCTTTTATTTTATGAACACATTGTAGTCAAATGTGTGACTGTTGCTGTAGTAACAGGTTCTATTTCTTGAGGAAATTAAAATATTTGTACCAAATATATTTTCCCTGTTCCTACAGGCATTTAGCACACTACCAAATCCATTACATGCCTGTTGCTTCCTTCCTTCAATCAGACGTGGTATATTTAAAGTTCTTTTCTGTTCCTCAAGAGGGGGTAGAAAAATATTTTATCTCCGTAGAAAAGCACCTCAGTTCTGATTAAGGTGAGAAAAGTAATAGCTAATGTTCACGGAACAAGGCACTATTCTAAGCCCTTTACATACATTCGCTCACTTAATTCTTAAAACGGTTCTGGATGCAGTGTCATTATTCTTGCTTTTAAGATGAGGAAATGGAGACACAAGCAGAATAAGTACTGTATCCAAAGGTATACTGCTAATAAGTGATATAGCTAGGTTCTAACTCTATGTAATCAAGCATACTGATTCTTTCCTAACTTTGTAATGTATTAAAAGTATTAATGTATCATATGCATTAAAAGTGATGACAAAAACCACAATTACTTTTGTACTGACCTATTATAATGTATATTTCTTCCAACCTGACAAACATGTCTGTTTTCTAAATGAAGCTAATGGGAAGCCCATTAGCAGCCAGTCAGTTGGGTCAGCTGGTAAACTACAAATAAATCACTGAAAAACTCACCTAGCTATTTGAATATTTCTAAAAATTCACCCAAGGCCAAAGTTATTCCTAAGTACTTGATGAAGCACTATTAGAAACATCAATAAATATTTTAATTCCTAAGACACTCATCTCTTGACACAGATGGAGAAATCAGAGATTCAAGGCAGACTGCCCATCCATTAATCACTCATTGTGTCATGCCCTCTTCTTTGTGTAAATTGCCAGGACAGGGGGGCCACACTCATTTTTTAGATGGAGCAACTTGAAATACAGGGTAACAGCTCATGATTTGCCTGAATCTTATTCAACAGTTGTGACTGAGTTTGTAATTGCTATAATATTTAGGATGATATAAAGCAAGAAAGACTTTCCTACATTTTTAGAAAAACAGTGCTTTAAAACTGCAAAACTGCATGCACTAGTGAAGAAAATAAAATTTTATATAATTTCTGTGTTAAACTGGGGACCTTTTCCATTCAATCTGTGATAGTGAAGCATATATAATTTTGATGAAAAAAAACCCACGCCCAAATAAAATGTCAATTTCAGAGTTAAATTAGCTCTTCATTGAATTATAGTTGGATTATATCCCATCTTTTTCTCCTCCCCTAGATGATATTTTTAATGAATTAGATATAAGAATTGGAGATTCTATAATCCCATGTGAGCTTGGTTATCTAGATGTGATTCTCAAGATGATGACCTCCAGATCTTTCCCCCATTTTTGAAATTACTGTTCATGGCATAGTCAAACAACATGAGGCACATCCTCATCCCACAAAGCCAGTGAAGTAAGCTCACTCCCATAAGTAAAATTAGCTGTTGAAGTTATATTTTAATTTCCTTATTCTGTAGGATGTTTCTTGCTCTTTCCTCTTTTCTTCAACCTACTTCAAATTATTGGCCATGATTCACTTATCAGCTGCTGTTTTATCTCTCCTTTACAGGATTTTTATTATACAATTAAATGAATCATAATGTCATAACCTCTATAGTGTAGGCTGTAAGAACAATTGGTTTGGAGTCTGTAAGACATACATTTATGTCTCTGCTTTGTCCTTCTCCAGTTCCCTGACCTTAAACAAGTTAATATATCTCTCTCAGTCTCAGTCTCGTTCTCATCGGCAAAATGGGAGTAATAAAAACACTATCATTTGCTATCAATAATAAAATGCTGCATGTCATAACTTTAGCAACACAGCCTGGTACATAGTATATGCTCAATAAATGTTAGCAAAGAAAAAATACCAATTTAAGTTTAAGCCACATTTGTGTCCTAGCTGTGCTAAAGGTGCCCATAAATATTTCCAAGACATAGGGGCTGAGAAGGGAAGGTAACTCTGGGTCTTATCTCTGAGATGTCCCCGAATCTTTGATACATTCTCATATAAGCCACATTTGTGTCTTAGCTGGACTGAAAGTGCCTGTGAATATTTCCAAGATGGGGGCTGAGAAGGTAACTCTGGGACTTGTCTCTGGGATGGCCCCAAATCTTTGATACATTCTCATTTTCACTTGTTCTATAGGCTCAGTGGAAGGCAGATCATTATTACAGTCTGATATCTCTAAATTACATCTAAAAGGGAGTATATCATTCAAATTATTTATTTCAGATAGCCACCCCTCTTATGCAGCTCCTTGTATAGTATTCTCTTGAAATAGTATTCTCTTTTGAAGTATTAGGCTCTTGAAATAGTATTGTCTCACTCTAAAATTTCAGTCTTCTCCTCTGTATTGAAATAGCATTCTCTATTCTCTATTTTCCCCTGTGCCTTTTATACTTTCCCTACTCTCACATGACGATATTTTATCTCAGCAAAAATTCTAAGGTACTGACTAAATCACCTGAAACTTTCCCTTTCCTAAATGAGCAGCAATAAACCTTAATTTGGCTTCTTTGCTTCTATTTTTGCTGCACCCATTTCAGTAGACAAAAGCTCTTGTGTCTCAGGTGGTGAACATCTCTGATTTCACAGATAAGTCTTTTGCCAAGAAGCAGCCCTCCCTTTCCCACCACAGGGTAAACCGACTGTTCTTGGGGGGTGCAGCTACTTAGTCCCAAAGAGATAGCCATGCAAAGATGTATACCTCTACCTGCTCTCCCAGACCTGGCCTTCCCCATATCTAGGGGCCTCCCCGAAGAATCTAGAAAAGGTCAGATCTCATGAAGTCATGTCCTCTGTACAAGCCTGACTCATCCGGGCCTTCATCCTCAGGATCCTTCTCTTTCTCCAGGGTCTCATCCTTTCTGAAAGTCTGAGACATTCTTCTCCACACTCCTACCCTGTCCCAGAACCACCATTGCAACACCTTCGCTCTTGAGCTAGTGGAGCCTAGAAGGACAGGGAATTGATTGGACTCCAACTGTGTTCAGCTGACATGGATTGCATCAGTCACTCTTTAAGGGCTTTGGGTTCCGGCAACTGTACACAGCTCATGTGACTTCTTATTGCTCTTTACCACAAATCTCTGTTCTTGGTTCCTGAGTTTATACTTCCCAAAGCTGAGAAAAGAGCATAATTTTTGATGGACTTATAGTTCTCCAATTATATGACTACTGGAGTCTGGAAAAAGTAATCATGAAGTTCACATGTATGTGTGTACGTATATATGTACGTATGTATGTATACATACGTTTACATATGTATGAAATTTCTTTATCATAAGGTAACTGTAAATCAAGTAGCAATGCTTCTACTGGTGGGAGTTATCCCTAGTAAATGCTTTGGGGTGGTTCTTTTTTGATAATTCAGATGTAGCCCAAATATTTCAGTAGTTTAAAACTGTTCCTCTTAAAGTTGGTTAATTATCAGAATCACCTGGGGCAGCTTCTGATAAACACAGATTTTTTAATCACCACCAGAGACCTATTAAACTTCTGGGGGATGGGATCAGAAAAGCTATTTTTCCTCAAAATGTTTAAAGTGACTTGGGCAATGAGAGCAATTTAGGAGCAAATGATCAATGATGGAATGAGATCATTCAAGGAACCTAGAATAATCTTACCCAGAGGATATTTTTTCCCTCAGCCTACCCTTGACCAGTTTCTATATCCTTTGTACGGCTCTTCAGCTTTGAAATGTGTCTATACTCAAATCCATGATGGCGATTAGGTGAAAGATTCATACCACAGGACCTGCAATTGGTGCTTAGGCATAGCTGCAGACACCTGCACTTCAATATTTTAACCAATGTTCTATTGTATTTGTAAAGTAAGGCAATTCCCAGAGAGAAAGAATCCCAGAAATATAATAAATTAGCAAATTAATACCACTTAGTTCTCTTCTTCACTTCCACACCCTTGAGTCATTTTCCCGAGACCCTATGCTAGGGAGACCACTGTCCCCATTTTCCTGGGATTGAGGAGTTTCCCAGGATTGTGGGATTTTGAATGCTAAACTCAAGCATCCTGTTCAAACTGGGATGGTTGGCCGCCTATTCTGCTTATTGTTTTATAGAGACAGAGAAAGGAGACTAAGAAAGTAAGAAGAAATTAGTTTGACCATGAGAAGGCCACTTGCAGCTTTAGGGGGAAAATACCTTTCAGAAACATTTCGTGAGTGGCTGGGTTTGGAAGGAAGCAGGTTTCAAGAAGAATGAACTTGAGAAAATATATGTTGAGCATGAAAAGAAGTTTTACAGTTACATTTTGAAGGTGTTTTTATAAACGTGCTTGCTTTTGATGTTTATCCCTACATAGCAACACAAAACAGATAATTTGATCTTAGCCTCTTCATATAACAAGTTGAAATAATTTTCTATTATATTCTATATTATATTCTATAATATTCTATAATATTGTGAGATGAATAGCATG
The DNA here is from genome assembly GCA_036589455.1 of Ateles fusciceps. Lineage (NCBI taxonomy): Eukaryota > Metazoa > Chordata > Mammalia > Primates > Atelidae > Ateles > Ateles fusciceps. The sequence goes on from JAZHEH010000299.1 coordinate 2,109,563, forward strand.
CTCCTGAATTCATGTCCACCTGGAATCTATTTGGATTGTAACCTATTTGAAAATTGGATCTTTGCAGATATTAGTTATAATGAGGTTATGCTAGATTTAGGTGGATCTAAATCCAAGCACTGCTGTCCTTAAAAAAGACACAGACATGTAGACACACTGAAGGGTAAAAGTGATGTGAGGACAGAGGCAGAAATTGGAGTGACACATTTACAAATCAAGGAATACCAAAGACTGTGGCAACCTGCAGAAGCCAAGGAGAGGTAAGAAACAGATTCTCCCTGAAACCTCCAAAGGATGCATCCCTATGGTTGCCTTGATTTCAGACTTCCAGCCTCAAGAACTTATAGGAAATACAGTTCCACTCAGTTTTTGGTGATTTGTTATGTCAGTCCTTGAAAATCAATAAACCATAGAAGTGGGTAATTTAAAGGACATTAGAAAGACGCTTGGAATGAGAGGTCATAAGTCTAAATTCTAATCCCAGGTTTGTCTTTGACTCACATGGTGTCTTAGAGTATGTTACATAGTAGATTCTAATTTCCTTATTTGAGAATGAACATCTATGTGAGCACTAGAAGATTATCAAAGGATCCCCCTCCCTCCCATAATCTATGATCTGAATAAAAATAAATGTACTTTTCTTCTTTTTGTATTATCATTGTGTGTATAGTTTTACTAGTTATGTCCTATGAAAAACTCATGCCATAGTATCTTCTGGCAATCTGAGACCCTAAGGATCTATTAGTCTATATCTTAAAAATTACCCCAGGAATTCTGATGCAAAAAAAAAAAAACTGGTTGGGGAAATTATCCTTGCTTGATGTAAAGAAGAGAGTATCTGTCTCCAAGTATACTTCTGGCTAATTTTGTCCTAGCATGAAAACAACAATAACAACTAACATTTATTGAACATGTATTAGGTCCTACTCTCCTAAGTGCTTTTTATGCATTATTTCCTTTAAATCTTCACATAACCTTATGAAATTGTAGTTAAATATAAAGTTGCTTACCTATAGTACTCACATCTAACCAAATAACTCACAGGATACATTTCAGAGCACATAAGAACAGTTTGGGCCGAAATCCACACTTCCCACAGCTACCTAATCAGTTGTGCATTTGGGGAAGAAGTATAGATTCTACATTCTTCTCCAGCAGAAGCTCTACATACATTTTAGAGAGCAAAATCATCACTTAAAGTATAAAAGCACACTGTTCCACAAGCTGGCTTACCAAATTAACTTCCATAATGGCTGACATCTATGTGAGATGTATTTGACATGTTTTAGGATATTAGCTACTTCAAATGTAATATTAATCTATAAATCCTTCCCTTAGAAATAAAAGCATTGGTTGTCATTTCCCTTAATGCCTGATCAACGTTAGAGGACAGGTAGGTTAATAGGAAACGGGTAAGAAGACTTAGTGACTTGGCCAAGGAAACTCAACTATGTTACCACTCATAGTTGAATTTCCTTGGCCAAGTCACTAAGTTCTCTGTCTTGCTGTGATTTGTTTTCATATATATTTGCTACCTGCCTGTTTGTGCTTGGCCTTGTGCTACATAGTGGGGGATAAAGTAGTGGACAAAATCAAATCAGAGCATACAGTCTACATGGGACACAGAAATTACACAAATAAAATCATATGTGAATGTTATTATTAACACATGAACAATCAACCCATAATAGTAGCAATGCAAGTGTAATAAAAAAACATATTTGGGGTAACATCATGAAAATGTATTTGGAATCCAAGTTTTCATGGGGATTCAAGGAAGGCCACTGTGGGGGACATGAAGGCAGCATCTGAACTTAATCAAAAGACATGAATCCTAAGCTCACAAAAGAGCATTTCAAGGGAATTTCAGGTGTGCAGCAACTTAGCATTTTGATTGTAGCAAAAGACAGCAAATATACTGAGTATAAAACAAGGAGAGAAACACATGAGATAAAGTGACTGGATTTTATCCTGAGTTATAATTGGCAAATATTGAAAGCTTTACATTTGTAAAATGAGGAGAGTGGTATTTATTTCATACTTTTTTTCTACCTAAGGAATAATGTGATAGTGTTTATTAATATGCCTTATACAAATGTCAAAGTATTTCTTGCTACAAACATATTTGTTCAATAAGTGCAGCATAGACTTCATTCTTTCATGTGTTCCAAGATTTGTCTAAGGAAGACCAAGGGAGGAGGATGCTTTAACATTACACTTCAAGAGAGCCAGAGTTTTGGAGAGAGATCCAAGATGGCCGATTAGCAGCAGCTCAGGATTGTAGCTCCCACTGAAAGTGCAGAGAGTGAGTGGACGCCACATTTTCAGACGAATTTTCATAGCCCACGGACCAAGAGATTCTTGGCGGAGGAGCCCCACGGGTCGCCAGCGCGACCCTTTTGGAGGGCGCGGCCGTTTTGCAGGCGCCCCACGCGGCGGTTCTCAGTCCGGAGTATACGGGACTGAGTGCCCTTTTGGTTGGCGTTTGGAGTTCCGGGAAAGCAGAGTCTCCCATTCAGCTGATTGAAAAGCGGACTGAAGTGGGGTACCAGAGCGGGAGATTCCCCCGGCAGAAAAGCGCCACGAATCTTAACGCCGCTGTTTCAGCCGGCATAGTGGGTCGCCGCAGGGGAAGGCTGGTACCCCCCTCCACAAAAAAATAAAAATAAAAACAGCAGTTGGAACTGCTGAGGATTGAGAGTTTCACAGCAAGTGCAGCTGAACCCGGGAAGGTCCAGCTCTGTGGGGGGAGGGGCATCCGCCGAAGGAAAATTAAGAAATAGAGGGAAACTTTATTACCAGCAAGCTGGACGTCCACTCAGAGACCTAGTCTGAAGGTCAGCAATTACACAGACGACAGGTGGATAAATCCATGAAGATGGGAAGAAACCAGCGCAGAAAGGCTGAAAACACCCGAAATCAGAATGCCTCTCCTCCTACAGAGGATTGCAGTGCCTCATCACCAATTGAACAAGGCCTGATAGAAAATGAATGTGAGGAATCAACAGACTCAGGCTTCAGAAGGTGGATAATGAGAAACTTCTGTGAGCTAAAAGAACATGTTCTAGCCCAATGCAAGGAAACTAAGAACCTTGAAAAAAGGTTTCACGAAATGTTCATGAAAGTGGACAATTTAAAGAGGAATATAAGTGAATTAATGGAGCTGAAAAACACAATAGGAGAACTTCGAGAAGTATGCACAAGTTTTAACAGTCAAATTGATCAAGCAGAAGAAAGGATTTCAGAGGTCGAAGACCAACTTAACGAAATAAAACGAGAAGACAAGATTAGAGAAAAAAGGGTAAAGGGAATGAGCAAAGTCTCCAAGAAATATGGGACTATGTGAAAAGACCTAATCTACGTTTGATAGGTCTACCTGAATGTGACGAAGAGAATGAATCCAAGCTGGAAAATATTTTTCAGGATATTATCCAGGAAAACTTTCCTAACCTAGCAAGGCAAGACAATACCCAACTCCAGGTAATACAGAGAACACCACAAAGATATTCCTCAAAAAGAGCAACCCCAAGGCACATAATCATTAGATTCATCAGGGTTGAAACGAAGGAGCAAATACTACGGGCGGCCAGAGAGAAAGGTCAGGTTACCCACAAGGGGAAGCCTATCAGACTCACAGCTGATCTCTCAGCAGAAACCCTACAAGCCAGAAGAGAGTGGGGGCCAATATTCAACACCCTTAAAGAAAAGAACTTTCAACCCAGAATTTCATATCCAGCCAAACTAAGTTTCATAAGTGAAGGAAAAATAAAATTTTTTGCAAACAAGCAAGTACTCAGAGATTTCATTACCACCAGGCCTGCTTTACAAGAGCTTCTGAAGGAGGCACTATGTATAGAGGGGGAAAAACCAGTATCAGCCACTTCAAAGGACCCATCAGTAAGCTGCATCCAGATCCATCTTACATGCAAGGATATACAGAGACTCAAAACAAAGGGATGGAGGAAGATTTGCCAACCAAATGGAGAGCAAAAAAAAAAAAAAAAAAAAAAAAGCAGTAGTTGCAATTCTCGTCTCTGATAAAATAGACTTTAAAGTAATAGAAACCGAAAGAGATAAGAAGGACATTGTATAATGGTAGAGGGATCAATGTAACGGGAAGAGCTAACGACCCTAAGTTTATTGGCACCCAATATAGGAGCACCCGGATACATAGGGCAACTTCTTGGTGACTTACAAAGAGACTTGGACTCCCACACAATAATAGTGGGAGACTTTAACATTACATTGTCAATATTGGACAAATTAATGACACAGAAGGTTAAGAAGGATACCCGGGACTTGAAATTAAACCTCAAACAAGTAAACTTAATAAACATTTACAGAACTCTCTATTCCAAATCCACAAAATATACATTTTTTTTTCAGTAACACATCACATTTATTCTAAAAGTGACCACATGGTTGGCAGTAGATCACTCCCTAGCAATTGCGTAGCATTTCATAGGTTTAAATGAAATATTGGTTGGCTGTTTGTTTGTTATTTTCATCCCTTATTCCTTCCTGTCTCCATTGTATAACACAGTTATTAGTATAAAAAAAAGCTTTTAATATCCATTTGTAGACTGCATTCTAGCCTGGGCAATAGAGCAAGATTCCCGTTCTCTCTCCCCTTTTTTCTTCTTCTTCTTTCTCTTTATTTCATTCTTTCTTTTCTTCCTTCTTTCTCTTTTTTCTAAAAAAAAAAAAAAAAAATTCTAGATGTGTATACTGAAAGTTTACATTGGTTCTGAGTAATTTCAGTGTAGCTTGTTTTTATTGTCCTTATTGTTTGTGTTTTTGGTAATTTTTTCTACAACCAACATACTTACTTTGTAATGGAAAAAAAGCCCTTAGTTAATTTTAAAATCTTTGTGCCCCACAGTAAAACAGATAGCAGCAAAAATGCTAATTAAGTGAGTACCACTTGGGTCTTGGTTTTCTTACTCATAAGATGGGGCATTAGACTTAAAAAAAAAAAAGTCGAAAAAAAAAAAAAAAGAGAGCCAGAGTTTTTAGTAAACTTAATTCTGAATCATTTGCTTTTAAATAATAGATGTTAGACAATTTTATAACAGACATATTAATTATTCATTCAGATAATTTAAATTGATTTCAAATTATACTATATAATTTTCTATTAAATTTCAATAAGACTACAAGGAATCCATTAAATTTCAAACCATTATCATTCATTTTCATTAAGATACATGGACACCAAATAAATGCATTCTATCTTCTAAAGCCAATGATTTCCAGGATCCATTTTATCAAATTACTGTGAATATGACCCAGGTCTCACCTTATGTCCTTCATAAATAACAATGGTTTTTGGATCCAAAGGCCAGCCTATCCATATAGATATTATTGCATTGGTACTGTGTTAGTTTACTATTTAAAAAAACTCTTTATTCAGGTATAATTGAAATCAAACAAACTTCACATATTTAAACTATTCAATCCAGTGAGTTTTGATTAATGTATATATCTGAGAAAAATCACTAAAATTAATATAATAAACATGTCTCATACCTCCAAAGGTTTCTAGTGGCTCTGTGGCATACTTATACCCCACCATGTCTCATGTTACCGTTCCCTGCAACCTTCTCATACACACATACAAACCCACAAGCCACCATCGATCTGCTTTCTGTCACTATAGATTACATTGCATTTTCTACAGTTTTATATAATTAGCATGATAGAGTGTACCCCTTTTTCATAAGTATTTATTTCATTCAGCATTATTACTTTAATATTCCTCAATGTTGATGTGTGCCTTGATAGTCCATTCTTTTTCATTGCTGAGCATATTTTATCTATGAACATACCACCATATATTTATTCATTTACCTGTTGCTATATATTTCAATTGTCTCCAGTATTTGGCTACGGCAAGTAAAACTGCTATGAACATTTATGTACAAGTTTTTATTTAAATGTATACTTTCTTTTCTGTAGGATAAAAACCTAGACCAGAATGAATGCTCAGATATGATTATAGGCAAATGTATAATGTTTTTTAACTGTAGCAAAATGTACATAAAATTTATCATTGTAATCACTTTAAGAGTATAGTTCAGTGGTATTAAGCATGTTCACATTATTGTGTAACCATCACTAGCATCCATCCACATAACTTTTTCATCTTCCCAAACTGAAATGCTGTACTGATTAAAAATAACTCATCATTCCTCTCTCCCTACCTACAGCTTCTGGCAACCATCATTCATCTTTCTGTCACTAAGAACTTGACTACTCTAGGTATTACATATAAATGGAATCATACAATATTTGTCCTTTTGTATCTGCCTTATTTGCAAGGTGCTTCAACATTCATTTGTGCTGTAGCATGTCTCAGAATTTCATTCCTTTTTAAACTGAAAAATATTGCATTGTATAGACCACATTTTATCTATCAATGGACATTTGTATTGTTTTCATCTTTTGACTATTGTGAACACTGCTGCCATCAACACTGGTGTACAAATATCTGCTTGAGTCCCTGCTTTCATATTATTTTGGATATGTACCCAGAAGTGTAACTGCTTAATAATGTGGTAATTTTTTTTTTTTTTGAGATGGAGTCTCATTGTCGCCCAGGCTGGAGTGCAGTGTCATTAACCCGGCTCACTGCAACCTCTACCTCCTGGGTTCAAGCAATTCTCCTGCCTCAGCCTCCCAAGTAGCTGAGATTACAAGTGTGCTCCACTACACTCAGCTAATTTTTTGTATTTTTAGTAGAGACAGAGTTTCACTATGGTGGCCAGGCTGGTCTTGAACTCCTGACCTCAGGTGATCCGCCCTCTTGGCCTCCCAAAATACTGGGATTACAGGTGTGAGCCACCGTGCCCGGCCTTAATCATGTGGTAATTTGATGTTTAATTTTAGATGAACCACTATACAGCAGCTGTACCATTTTACATTTTCAATAACAGTGCACAACGTTCCAGTTTTTTCTAAAGGTCTAACTTCTAAGAAACTGCCAAGCTGTTTTCTAAAGTGGTTGCATTATTATACATTTTTCTTAGCACATCTTAATTTGTTCGTATCAATATAAACTCTTGGTATGGTCAGTCTTTTTTATTTAGCAATTCTAATAGGTCTGTAGTGATATTTCAGGGTGGTTTTCATTATCATTTCCTAGTGACTGATCATGCTGTTCATCTTTTCATGAATTTATTTGTGTAGTAAACTAACAGAATCATAGGGATTGCACTGTTTGTTTCACATCCCTTAGGAACTTATGTCCTTAATTGCCTGATATCTAGTGTATTAAAAATCATTGTTTCACATATTTTATCTGTTTTTTTTTTTTTAATTGTAGTTTTAGGCAATCTGGTATTGGTTACTCTATCTTGGATAAAAGTGAAAGTTTAGATTTCCTGTTTTCGAGCCAAGGTTGTTATCATCTGAAAGTTTTAAAACTAACACACAGATTGCCTCATTCTGGCTTTTTAAATCCACTCTTGAACCATTCAATAAAGATATTGCCAGATTTCTATATACACCTATAAAAACTGCTTTGTATTTTTAATGGGTTTATTTAAATACGCAAAGCCAGGTGTTCATTTACAACATGCTTATAAACTCATTGGACAGAAAAAGCACAAATGTCTACCATATGACATTATTAGCCAGGAGCCCAGTAGATGCACACATTTATTAAATAGTGAGCTGACTTTGTAAATGTTGTTCACTTAGGATTGCTCTGCACTGGGCTAAGCACTGGGAAACTAGTGAAAAAGACAGAACATTCCTGCCATCCTGGAGCTTCCACTCTAGTGGAAGGAAATAGGAAAAACAGGTAGTCAAATACATAAATAGAATCATGTTAGATAAGCAGTAGAAGAAAATAAGATTTACTATCAGTCATTACATTCGGTATGTGATTAGGCTGATAAGACAAAAAAATTTTTTTGAGACTAAGTATGTGTTGATTTTATATGGGATGATCAAATAAGTTCTAAGACTTAAATGATGGAAAGAACTATCCTTGTAAAGATTCAGAAGGAAAACTAATGTCTAAGAAAAAAATGAATGACTAAGGAGTTAAAAACTTGGCATGTTCAAGAAAGAGAAAAAGAACAATGGTTGAAACACAATGCATACCTGGGAGAGAAGACTCAGGTGAGGGAGGCTATCATAGGAATGTATAATTTATCTAAATTCAAGGAAAAATATTTAGAGGGTTATAACCAATGAAGTGATAAAAACCTCATAAGTTTTTTGTTTTCCTTTATTTAAGGTCATTTCAGCATATATGTGGAGAGCGAGCAGAAGAGAGGCAAAACTAATAAGTAAAAGGAAAGCTCAAAGGGGTAAAGGTGAATTTGTAGGTAATTGCAGTGTCCTCAGAGAAACAATAACAAAATGACATCAATGAGTAAAACTTGTTGGATGTAATCAAAAGGGTATGCTGTGATCATTAGCAAACTGAAGATTATATTCCCTAAATAAAGAAATGGCTACTACTCAGTTTTAGCCAATTGCTTCCCCTTTAAATTTTGGCACAATATTGCTAGCTGTTGTCATATTTCAAAGGTCTAGCTGTTTAGGTTTTTAAGGTATTCTAATTTTACAATGCCGCATGGGGTGCCTTACAATGTCTGTGGGATAGGTTAATTCTGTAGGTCAGCTGTTTGTGGTCCCTAGCATCAGCTAACAATACAAAAGAGGTTGAAAGCAGGATGTGGATACATAGAAAAAGATAGGCTAGATGTGAAGTGTTGTGATTTTCACAGATTAAAAGCTTGCCACGAGAAGACAGGAGTCAAAAATTACTTCAATAAGAGGTAGAATTTTTGGTGACCCTTGAAAGCTATGTGATCTACAGAGGCAGAACACAGTGGGGAGGGCATTTTAGGGGAAGAGCATGGCATGAGCCAAAGCAATGAGGTTTGAAAGCTCAAGAGATATGAGAAGATGAGTTGATGGCCAGCAGGAGAAATTTGGTCATGGAACAGAAGTAAATCAAGCTGGATAGGTTAACTGTGGTCAAATACGTTAATTTGGGTAGGTTTGAAATTCAGTCTAGAATTATTACACGAAAACCCCATATTTTCTGGTGCGATACAGTCAGGGAGAAGTGGCTCAACAACTGCGTTTTATTGTGAGTCATCACATTAGGTATTTATATCAGCAGAGTGAAGAGAAGAGAGAATCTAAGACTGGAGAAAAATTGAGTTGACATCATCAGATATTATTCTTACATGGGTAAAATTTCTGGGAATGCATTTGCATAATTGAGCATTTCTCCCCCTCTCTTGGGTGCCAGGAAGATGTTTCTCTTTATGTTGGTACCGTGGTGATAAGTATTCCAAAGTGCTTTATTAAAGACAAATTTAATCCTCTTTTTACAAACACAGCAGAGTAAACTCCCAGGAATAGAAAAGTCCTTGAATTTTCAACACGACAAATACTCTTATCCCCCGCAGCATTTGTAAGCAAGAGTAAGTGAAGGGGACCTCAAAGAGGCATTATTTTAAGGATTGAGTCATTCTCCCTTGAATGTGATGATGAAAGCTATTCATATGATGGCATTTCTTCTAAACAGCATAGATCTGTTGAGCAGAGTCCTTACTACTGGTCCTAGTGTTCACAGGGTTCTGGACAACTTGTAGGTGGTACTGATAGTTAACAACCTCAGCTGCTGCCTCAAGTGTAACCCAGTTTGTCTTAGACAGTGAGGCTGCATGAGTCATGGTTCCAAAACTGCTGGGTTATGTCAGGTCCCACCATGCTCTCTAATATGACTGGTATGACACTGCCACAATCTACTCCTCTTCCCTGCACCTCTCTCTTAGGATGTAAATTAGCTGATCAGCTCTAAGAAGCTGCAATTGAGTCATTGTTGGGGGTGTTGGGGAATGGCAGTCACAGGTAGTCACCTAGCTGCATTTTTTTAGCCATGTGTGGCTTTGCAGGGTAGGTGTCATGAGCTATAAAGGCTATTAATTCATTGGTACATTACTTTCGATGCCAGGGACTCCTGCTACTTGTAAATAAATGGTAGTTCCCCATGCACAGTGGGATTTACCTTTTGAATAAAGATGCCACCAGGGCCATTCTCTCAATTATGGTCACTTGCTAATCCCCTCTAAGGAGATCTTTGGGTAATGAGGCTTCTAAAAGAACACAGGAGGCCAGTGTTAAAGTAAGATGTAGGTAAAGCAAAACACACATTTCAGAAGGCTATTAACAGAAAATGTCAGGGAAGACACAAGAGGGAAAGATAAAAACCACATTGAGATACCATCTCACGCCAGTTAGAATGGCGATCATTAAAAAATCTGGAGACAACAGATGCTGGAGAGGATGTGGAGAAATAGGAACACTTTTACACTGTTGGTGGGAGCGTAAATTAGGTCAACCATTGTGGAAGACAGTGTGGCGATTTCTCAAGGACCTAGAAATAGAAATTCCATTTAACCCAGCAATCCCATTACTTGGTATATATCCAAAGGATTACAAATAGCTCTATTATAAGAACACATGCACATGAATGTTCACTGCAGCATTGTTTACAATAGCAAAGACTTAGAACCAACCCAAATGCCCATTGATGACAGACTGGACAGGGAAAATGTGGCACATATACATCATGGAATACTATTCAGCCATAAAAAGCTATGAGTTTGTGTCCTTTGTAGGGACATGAACCTGGAAACCACCATTCTCAGCAAACTGACACAAGAACTGAAAATCAAACACCACATGTTCTCACTCATAGGCGGGTGTTGAACAATGAAAACACATGGACACAGGGAGGGGAGCATCACACACTGAGGTCTGTGGGGGATGGACTAGGAGAGGGACAGCAGGGGGTAGGGAGTTGGGGAGGGATAACATGGGGAGAAATGCCAGATATAGGTGATGGGGATGAAGGCAGCAAACCACATTGCCATGTATGTACCTATGCAACAATCTTGCATGTTCTTCACATGTACCCCAGAACCTAAAATGCAATTTTTTATATACATATATATTTTTTTTAAAGAGAGAAAGATAGGGGAGAGGAGTGCACCAATAATCCTGTTCTTAAAAAATCTGCACATGTCTGTATGCATGACTCAGGGATTTGTTGTCCCAGCCTTTACAGAGATGACTGAGAAGTCTGGGGTAGCTGAAATGTCATATTGTGAAGACACTTCTGCAAATCTGTTCCCAGATCTGTATAATGGAATTTCTGTAGTCATCTACTCGTGCTACATATTAAATCCTAAAACAAACTACCCCTTAATGTCTTCACAAGGGAGAGATGCATTGGCCTGAAGTCTCTATTTTACTGTCTCCTCCTGGTGGACAGAGAATGTTTCACCTTCGAAGATGTCTACATCCTAATTCCTGGAACCCATGAGTTTGTTCATTATATGGCAAAGGAAAATTAAAGTTATAGGCAGAGTTAAGATTGCTACTAGCTCACCTTGAGATGAGGAGATTATTCTAGATGATCCAGCTGCGCTCAGTAAACTAACAAGGATTCCCTTAAGTGGAAAAGTGAGGCAGGAGAGAGTATTTGAATGATGCAAAAAGAGGAAGAATGAGCCATCCATTGCTGGCTTTGAAGACAAACAGGGACCCATGAGCTAAGAGATGGAGCAGTCTCTAGAAGTTGAAAAGAGCAAGAAAACAGATTCTCCTCTAAAGCATCCAAATTGTAACACTGACCTGCCAACACATTGATTTAGCACAATGAGACCCATTTCAACTTCTAACCTTCAGTAAGATAATACGTTTATGTTGTTTTAATTCACTAAGGTTGTGGTAATTTGTTACAACAGCCATAGAAAACTAATACGCTCCTACTTCTACCATAAAAATCTGCATTATAATATCAATTTAACCAGGGTGAGTTTTCTGGGACAGAGATAGTTCTAGGAAAAGATTTTCAGTAAGCCTTTGTTTAGAGTTACAGGAAAATGATATCTAACCAACAGCCCTTTCTAGGTTCAACTCTTGTTCTGCTGTCCCACACACCCTAGTCCTATAGCTACACTAGATTGATTTTGTGACCAAGTCATGTGTTGTCACACTCGGCATCTCCATGCATGCTACAGTCTTTGCCTGGAAGGCTCTCCTGATGCACCTTCCCCAGCAGTTATCTCTCTGTGCCCAGCAACCTTCTATTTGCTCTGGAAGGCCCAGTTCAAGCACCACTTCCTATTCTGTTTACCATTTTTCATCTTGGGAAAAATTAACTTTTCTTTCCTCTATGTCATGATGCTAATGTCAAAGTGTACATCATCTATTTGCTTCACTTGGATGCAGCAACTGCATTTGATGTGGTTGGTTTGACTGGGTTTGTTCTGATTTCCTTTCCTTTGCTGTATAGCAAGATGGCATGCATTACCCTTCCCTCATGCGGAAGGTTTAGACATTAAGCCTTCTCTGACCTACATAAGAGGAAACTAGTTTTTCTGTTACTAAAGATTCTGGCTTTCAGTTAAATAGGTCTGTTGTAAATAAGATGAAAGGAGGATTTGAAAACGAACCACCTCTGCCTGAAAGAAACACGGGGGGAGATAAGATTTCTCCAAAACTGAGGAGACTGGAAGAGAAAGAGAAGTTACCAGAGCCACTTGAACAAAGTTGTCCTGTAAGGGACTGTGCCTGCTTGCCCTGGTTTGTGCATCTTCCATAAGATTTCAGCCTGCCTGGAGAGAACAGGCCTGGTCTCCATCACCCACCTTTGAAGACTTTCATTAGCATCGTGCATTGTCTGCCACCAAGAGCGATAGTATCCATGCCACCACACTTTGTTTAGCCCCCTCCTGATGACCCTATGTAAGTAATCTGTTGTGGATTGCATCCTGTCCCCCTACTCCAAGATATGTTGAAATCCTAAGCCCCAGGACCTGTGAATGTGACCTTATTTGGAAATAGGGCCTTTACAGAGGTAATCAAGTTAAGATGGGTCTTTAGAGAGACACAGGGAGAACGCCGTGTGATGACAGAGGCAGGACTGCAAGGACACACTTGCAAACCCAGGAACACCAAGGGCCTCTGGCCATCCCAGAAAGCTGACCCTACTTCAGAAGGAACTGGCATAATTTACTCCTTGAATTTGAACTTCTAACCTCGAGAACTGTAAGGGAATAAACTTCTGTGGTTGTAAGCTACCAGTGTGTGGTACTTTGTTATTGCAGTCCTAGAAGATCACACGATCCCTTAAAAGGAAGCCTACAAGCCAAGGAAAGGAAAGGAGTCCCCAGGATACCTACTTGGGTAGTGTTGGTGCACAGAAAATGATGCCCCAACATAAAGCACCTGGGCATGCTGAGTGCCTCTGAAAATCAAAAGGCCTTAAGAAATAAGCCTCAGAACCAAGGTCTCTTCCTGACCTATTCCCCTCTACCTGACTCTCTGATCTTCTTTCCAGAAGCATCAGGAGGGACTCTCCGGAATTATAACTTTTTATCTGACCAGCCAAGGTTCTTTCAAAAAGAAATGCAATTGTCTTAAGATCTCCTCTCTTGGGGTCTCATCATATAACCAGGAAAGATCAATTACTAGAGAAGAGACTAGGATTAGTCATCACCAGGCACAGACAGATTTTTCATTTATTTTTCTGAGAGCAGCTCCAAGAGATGACCTGCAGGACTCTATCTGCATAATGAGACAGACAACCCTTGTACCTGTGCAACTCCATACTTCACCTTCCCATGATACCTGCCTCCCACCTCCCATGTCCATTCATTCTCCCTCATGATTTGCTGCCCCTCCAAAGAATTTTCTGCACTCCCCATCTCCACTCTCCCCATCTCCACTCTCCCCTAAGAAAATGGGCATATAAGCTTCCTTCTATAACACATTGCGTTATTGGATAATTACTCTGACCACTGCCTGCCACCCCATGTACATTAATAAAATTTGTATGCCTTTTCTCCTACTAATCTGTCTTTTGTCGATTGATTTTTCAGCAAACCTTCCTAGGACAAATGGGACGCTTTCCTTCATCCTGCAACAGGGACCAAGAAGACCCCTGTTTCTGCTGTCCTGGCTGCAAGAGAACCCTCATGGGCTCAAGGCACTTTTGCTTTCATGGGCCTTTTCTTCCATAAAAATGTTAAAAATTACATTTTACAATTGCATTTACAATGCATTTGCAACAGTATAAGCATAAGGATGAACATATTAATATTTATATAACATTTTCTTTAACCTAAAAGGTCAGATTTTTTTCTCTCCAATTTTAAAAGAAATTAAAATATTTTTGGGGGGTGCTACAAGTATTGTAGGCTGTACGTAGGGAGCCTCTGCACCATGTGAGTCAGTACTGACTGCTATAGAGGCAGAAAGACTGAAGCTCTCCGAGGTGGATAGACATAGGCACTATACAGAGATATCATTGATCACTGGTGTGTATGTGTGTGTGTATATATATATATATATATATACTCACAATTTTTTTTTTCTGAGACAGAGTCTCACTCTGTTAAACAGCTGGAGCGCAGTGGCACGATCTTGGCTCACTGCAACCTCCACCTCCCAGGTTCAAACAATCATCCCACCTCAGCTCCTGAGTAGCTGGGACTACAGGTGGGCACCACCACACCCAGCTAATTTTTGTATTTTTTGTAGAGACGGGGTATCACCATGTTGCACAGGCTGGTCTCAAACTCCTGGGCTCAAGCAAGTCTCCCAACTCAGCTCCCAAAGTGCTGACATTATAGGTGTGACCCTCTGCCCCTGGCCTAGAGGGCATATATTTTTGTATGCCTATTTTATAGTCTTCTTTTATATCATATTTGGTTGACTACACAGTTTATAGTGTGTATAATTTATTTCTATATGAAAAAGCCCTCAGTGTAGTAACGCATTAGGCATCACTTTCACACCAAAGGTCAAGCAGTGCTATGAGCTACAGAAACAATAACTGCCGTGTATCTTATTTTATATGAATTGCTCAGTACCGAAGCAGTCTTGTACATAGTAAGCATTCAGAAAATGTCAGATAAATCAGCAAATGCATAAATGGAGTATGATCCATTTATAATGATCTTATTATAAAAATAAATATTCCTAATTTATATATAAGATCATTAATAATAAATGGTAATTGCAAACCATGTTAAGAAGCAAAGATAAGAATACTACACAATTAAAAACTGCTTTGTCTTAATATGGTTTAAGCCAAGGTTTGCTCTATGATATTCTAGACAGGGTTCACCTCTTTAGTTCATTCATCAGAAATGTTCTTTTCCCAAGTGAGTCCTGGGCAGAACTGAAATGTGAGAATTATGCATCACAGTTTTTAGATGTTCAGCTTCACAGTCCTCTAGCAATTATCACATAAGTGACCTTTTCTAGGCAAAGAAGGCACTTCGATCCCTCAAAGTCCAGTATAACTTAAAGTTCATTTACTTAACCTTCTCTTCCATGTAATAAGTGGACAGTTATGAGCAATTTACATCTTTTCCTACCCCAGGGTGGGAGGGTATAGAATCAGTTCAAATCAATTGCTTCTGTTTCATTAAGATAAAAGGGTTCTACTGCCTATACAGGATCATATTCTTGAGTCAGTTGAATGACTGCATTTGTATATGTTGCCTGAATGCCACTGGGAACATACAAGGGAAATAAAGTCTTGATCAATTTAAGGGGCATCATTTGCTGGGGAGGAGAGAGAAAGAAGTATATTTAATAGCTCAAAAATCATAAAATATCATGAATCATTAAAATTAATGTGTATAGGTAACATAATCTGGCAGAGTTTATTAAGGTGATCGAACTACTTGCTTGCATTATCTTAAAAATAGATTTGGCCTACTTCCTTCCTAAGAGACCCTGTCTACAGTCATAGTTAGGAATCCTGTTTTCATCTTGGCTCTCAGAAACCGTTTTACATTATGTAACTTGACTGTCATCAAGCTGAATTATAACTACATTCTATCAACTGGACTGAGCATTCTTAGACAAGAGATTGCATCTTATTTGATAATGAATTTCCCAGTATCTAAGCAGAGTATTGCACAGAGTAGGTACTCTAAAAAGATTTGATAAATAAGCAAATGCATAAATGAATCCTTAACAAATTAAAACTGCAAATATACATCCGAGATCACCATGATGATATTTATAATGTTGTAGTCACCCTATAAAAGGAGGTCTTCTGCAGTAGATTTTTGCAATTACATTCCTTTGAATTGTGATATTCAATCTTTATTAAGTATAATAATTGTGTGGATACCTTGTATAAAATTAAGACTCCCAAATTGTTAGACATTATGATGCCAGTAGGTATGGGTTGGACTCCAGGAATCTGCTTTGAACAATGAAGGCCAGTGTCTGATGATCAATTGAGAAACACTGCTCTAATAGCAGGTTTGCCATTGTGCATTTGATTGAACATCTGAGTTATGATTCACTTTTTAGAAAAAAAATCTATTTTATATAGTAAAATAATGATCACCAGAGCATCTTAAACAACTTAATTGAATAAATTATGGTATAGTGGAGTGCTTCTGAAACATCAGTGTACATATGAATCACTTGGGATCCTGTTAAAATACAGATTCCCACCCTGTAAATCTGAAATAGTCCTGGGACTCCACATTTTGATGCTGATGCTGCTGGACCACAGAAAATGCCTTGAGTTGTATAATAATAATGTAATACATCTCTTCCCAAATTCTAATACACAAGTCTTACAAGGTACACCTTACTGAAAGTATTCCTTGGACAAATAAACATTTTCAAGGCTGCATATTATAGCTCACTCTTGCAAATCTCCCAATACCCTATAGAATCATATATTAAAATGTAGGATAAAAATGCTTATGACTAAGTGAAAAAAGCCAGTCTGAAAGGGCTATACACTGTACGACTCCAACTATATGACATTGTGGAAAATGCAATGCTATGGAGACAGTAAAAAGATCAAGGCTTGTTCGGAGTTAAGGGAGAGAGAGGGATGAATAGGCAGAGCACGCAGGATTTTTATAGCAGTGAAAATACTCTGGTGGACGTGTCATCATACATTTGTCCAAACCTGTAGAATGTACACCACCAAGAGTGAACCCTAACATAACGTTCTGACTTTGGGTGACAATGATGTGTCCATATAGGTTCATCCATTACAATAAATGTGAGACTCTGGTCGGGGATGTTGATAATTGGGGAGGCTGAACATGTGTGTTGCTGAGAATATAAATTTCTCTCAAAAATAAAGTCTTCAAAAAATCGCAACGATTCATGCAATAAAGAAACAAACTTTAAATTTGCAAAACTTACTTTTTCCTTTGAGACGAAATCTCCCTCTGTTATCCAGCTGGAGTGCAGTGGTGCAATCTCAGGTCACTGCAACCTCCGCCTCCCGATTTTCTGCCTCAGCCTCCCGAGTAGCTGGGACTGCAGGCATGTACCACCATGCCCGGCTAATTTTTGTATTTTCAGTAGAGACGGGGTTTCGCCATGTTGACCAGGCTGCTCTCGAAATCCTGACTGCAAGTGATCCACCCGCCTCAGCCTCCCCAAAGTGCTAAGATTACAGGCATGAGCCGCTGCACCTGGCCCACAAAACTTACTTTTTAAGCAACGCTACTAACTTCCTAGAGAATTGGCATTGCCTAGTATATAGGACATCTCTTGTGCCACTCAGATCCTCAGATTTCCACTCCCATTTCAGCCACTGCTGAAGCAAGTATTTCCTCTTTGCGCTGACTAGCTTCCCTCAGGTGCACACTAATAGCTCCCAGGTTTGGGGCTGCACCATTTCCCCACTCACTTCCTACCCTCAAGCTTCTTTGATGCCTCTGCAAGGTATCCCTGTGGAACTTGCTTGGTCCTTAGAATGAGCAGCCCAAAAATACAGTATGGGGCAGTCAGGGCCGTGGGGCCACCTTTGCATAAAGAGTGATAGATAAAAGTTTTTTCTGTTCATCCCTAGGTAGAAGTTCTCAGACATACTTAGAAAGTTCCACGGGGTCAAACACCAGCTACCTGCAGGTGCGGACAATGTGATGACACAGATTTGCCCACTTCTCTGTAATTCCACCCTTCTCTTCATTCAAAATCTCTGGAATCACTTCCAAAGTAAACTGGCATGAAATTGGCTCATGTGAATTTAGTTGTGCTGTAAACATAAAATATGCACTGGATCTCAAATACTTCATATTAAAAAGGAAGGTAAATGCAGTACTTCTTAATATTTGTTATACTGAACACATGGTAAAGTAATATAAGGATATATTCAGTCACATAAAATGTACTATTAAAATTAAAATTTCGCCTGCTTCTTGGTACCCTTTTTCTTATCATGGTTACTAGAAATTTAAAATTAGATCAGTGGTTCACCTTTCTAATGGATAGTGCTTTCTTCAGCTTTATGGAATAGCCTATATTCTTGCAATAAATCGTCTTTCCTTTTATTTGGCTTACAAGCAATTAGGTGCTTGGAACTAAAGAACCTAACCAGTAAGTCTACTAGGAAAATAAGTAAGAGGTGATTATATAATGTCTGATTTTTTCTTCGCTATGTTTATTCAGTTAACATTAACTGAGAAATCAAGTAGTACAAAGACAAACCATAGCTCACAGTAATTCTCTAAGTCAGTGGTTCTCAACTCCAGTTGTAAATGAGAGCCATATGGGCAGCTTTTTTAAAGCTTGTGAGGTTGGGGCTTCAATTGCATACCACAAAATCAGGATCTGTAGGAGATAGGCCCAGGTGTCAGTATATTTTAGGACCTTCCCAGGTGATAATAATGTATAGCAGGTGGAGAATCACTAGCACATCGTATCCACATCAGATTTGGGAAAATATGTCTACTAATGAAAAATGATGGACGTAGCATTACTTTTTACATACTTGCTTCTGATTTTATAAGACTATAAAATTTTTCTCAGTTTCTGCATTATTCTGTTCAATACTGATTTGACTCGCTTGCCCAGCTCATAGCTTATTGACATTCTGTGGGTTTTAACAATAAAATTTGTTTTCTTCTGAGTGTGGAGAAGACAATTTTTCCCAGACCTCTGTCTTTGTAGCCCAGCTTAGTTGCTTATTAGTATAATTATTAAAAGCACAATATAAAATTGTTTCCTTTTTTATAAAGTCTGACTGGTTCTTAATTTTGTTGAAAATTGTCAGGAAAAGGGAGGTGTGGAAACACCAACAATCGCATTATATTAATGAGCCCAAAGTTTCCTTGTCTTTTATGTGTGTAGCTTTCACATGGTTATTAAATGTACAAATTTTAGAATTATTCTATGACTGGAAGGCTCCTTAGAGACATCAATAGCATGTTTCATTAGAGCAGTGGCTCCTAAGTTTTAAGTGCCTCTGAATCAGCTGGGGCTCATGTTAAAATGCAGACTCTGCTTCAGGAGACCTGGAGTGTGGTCTGAGACTATATTTTCCCTCTGGGTTCCCAGGTAATGCTCACGCCACCAGCCCCAAACAAGTTAAGGAGCAATGGTTTAAAACTGAGCTATCAAATAAAATTGC
This sequence comes from Ateles fusciceps, assembly GCA_036589455.1. Classification (NCBI taxonomy): domain Eukaryota; kingdom Metazoa; phylum Chordata; class Mammalia; order Primates; family Atelidae; genus Ateles; species Ateles fusciceps. The sequence continues at coordinate 2,129,010 of JAZHEH010000299.1, forward strand.
AATCGCCAGAGTCTAGATTCTGTTGCCACCAGTGGGTGATATTGGGAAAGTTACTTAATCTCCTTAGGTCTCAGTTTCTTTGTCCCTATAACAATACCGCAGTGGCCACCATGAGGATTAAAATTAATATGTTATATATTGTACTTAGCTTGTTGGTGCTATGGCATGTATTTGATAAATGTGGTTTTATTTTATTATTACTATCATTATGGACAAATTTAATCCCCTACCTTTAAAACATGCCCAATTATTCCACAGAACCAATATTTACATTGTTTTAAATAAATGAAGAAATTGACCCTCCCCTAGTCTTACAATTTGTAACTAACACTTGGCTTATTTGAGTTCCTTCCTTAGGCAAGTGGCTGCTGAAACTCACCAGATCACAACAGACAGACAACAAGCGGCATCCATCATGATTGCTTCCTTATCCCTCCCTAATTTATGTTTTCCCTGCATGCAGCTACATTCCTTCCCTAGCTCTATAAACCCCGAATTTCAGTCAGCTAGGAAAGAAGTATATGAAACTGATCTCCTGTCTCTGTGAGTGATTTCACCCAAATAAAAAGCCTTCTTCTCTGGCAATACTCATTGTCTCAGTAATTGGTTTTCTCTGTGGTGAGCAAGGAGACCTAGACAGATATCCTGGTGTTTTGGTAACACTTATTCAGTTGTCAAAAATGTGACCCAAAGAAAGAAAATAATTTACCTAAGTCCATGCGTTTAGCTAACAATAGAGCTAGCTGGGATTTTAGCCCAGATTTCAAAATCCTTAATAAACTATGTATTCCTCTGCAGTAGCATTCCATTTACAGCTAAATGACTTTGGACAATTCTTTTCTGTAGTCTTCATTGTACTTTGTGGTAATTATTACCTGTGTGTGTTTAAAAATATATTTAAAAATCCTTTAGAACTCCCTTCAAAGGGTGTAGCCTGATTACCCTACCATTGACTGTGGGCTAGAATTAGTGATTCATTTCTAATGAACACAGTGAGGTAGGAGCAACAATGCATGACTTCTTAGACAAAGCCATCAAAGGCACTCTGGCCTTCTTCTTGCTCTCTCTTACATCACTTACAATGGTAGAAGCCATGTTGTGAGGACACTCGACCAGCCCTGTGCAGAGAGGTTCACCTGTCAAAGAATAGCTGGCAGGGAAATGGGGCTTTCTGCCAATAGCCACATGAAGGAGAAATGTTGGAAATGTATTCTTTCACTCTACTCAAGCCTGAAAATTGTTATAGCCCCAGCAGACATCTTAACTGCCACCTGATAGACCTTAAGCCAGAACCACCTAGTTAAGCTTCTCCTGAATTTCTTGCCAATAGAAACTGAGATAATACATTTTTTTTGTTGTAAGCTGTTAATTTTTGTGTGAATTTGTTATGCAGCAAGAAATGACTACTGCCTTATCACTCTCACATTCATTCATCTACCCATCAAATATCTATTGATATCCTACAATATCTCAGGTGATGCTTCTAGATATTGGGGTTACAATGGTTGAACATGATACAGTCTCTATCCTCAGGAAACTTACAATCAGGGAGACAGATACATAGTCAATAAATGACAAATGACTTGAAGCAGAACACGGTAAATATGGCAAAATCTTAGTTATCATTGTTTTTAAAATATGCTAATTTTGGCCGGGTGCAGTGGCTCATACCTGTAATCCCAGCACTTTGGAAGGATGAGGTGGGCGAATCACTTGAGGCCAGGAGTTCAAGACCAGCCTGGCCAACATGGCAAAACCTCATCTCTACTAAAAATACAAAAATTAGCCGGGTGTGGTTGTGCACATCTGTAATCCCAGCTACTCTCTGAGGCTGAAGCAGAAGAATCCCTTGAGCTCTGGAGGCAGAGGTTGCAGTGAGCTGACATTGCAGCACTGCACTTCAGCCTGGGAAACAGAATGAGACTCTGTCTCAAAAAATTAAAAAAGAAAAAAAAAAAAGAATAAATAAAATATTGCTAATTTTGCTGATTTAAACTCACTGAGCCAAACTCTGCCTACTTCCTCCCTGGGTTCAAAGTAAGAAAGTCTAGGGGTAGAGTCATAAGCTTGTGATGATGCTGTCCAGAGATTTTTGTTTTGGTTGGTTTTTTATTCCCTAGTAAATTAACAGACTTAGCAACGATCATTAGTAGAGATAACATTACTTTAAGATAGGCATCCACAGCCCATATGCATCCAGATAGAAGCACACAGAAGCACTTATGGTTGTACACACTTTCTTGCCCCAGCCCAAAAAAATCTACCAGAATTAATTAAGCCTTTATATCTATTTTTTTTATATATATTGCAAATCAAGGGAAGGGCAGATATGTCAGTTAACACCACAAAAAGCAAAATCCAAATTGTGGAAAAATATACACAAAATGATGCAGATTCTTCAACAAATTACCACAAAAAGAGAGAAATAAATGAGAAAAGATAGGACATATGAATAGATTAAAAATAAAAGACCTGAAAGATATATCAAACAATTGCAATTGCTTTTATTTGGATTTAAAAAAAAATTAAGAGAGATTTCTCACTATTTTGCTCAGGCTAGACTGGAAGAGCCCCTAGGCTCCAGCAATCCTCCTGCTTCAGCCTCCTGAGTCGCTGGGACTGCAGGCACTCACAGGCATGCACCACCACACTAGTTTATTTGTATCTTAATTCAAACAAACTCGTATAGGAGAGAGGATAAAGAGAGAAATAGATATGTACTTAAATAAACTTATAAAAACATTGAGAAAATGTAAACATTGATTATAAATTTGATAATTTTAAAATATGGTGTTTTGATTGTTGTTTTTTTCATGAAGAGAGTCTCTGACATTTAGAGAAATCTACTGAAATTATTATGGATAAAGTAATATGATATCTGGAGTTTGCTTCAAAATAATAAAGGCAGAGAGGAGGAGGGAAACAGGAAAAACCATGAGTTAACAAGTTTTGAAGCTGGGTGATAAAGGATGGGGGAGAAAAAATATTTTTTCTCATACTTTTAGCTCATGGTTAAGGTCCTTATAAAAAATGACAGATTAACAAGAGAAAAGCATACACATTTGCTTTTTGCAATATAATTTTGACATGTCACAGGAGCCTTTATAAGGCCGTATATTTAAGTTTCTTTTTCTTACTGTTTTTGGGCATTTTTTTTAATGGTAGGATTGATGAAGAATGGATTGCCATCCAGAAATATGATAGGGCAAAATGTATGTAGTCCAATGGTAAAAACGGGGTTGTTGGGGAGGTCAGCTACCATTTCTCATACCTGCAATCCCAGCATATCAGAAGGAAGAGGCAGAAAGATTGCTCAAAGCCAGGAGTTCCAGACTAGCCTGAGCAACATGGTGAGATCCTGTCTCTACAAAAAATTAAAAAAATTAGCAGGGAATGGTGATGCATGCCTATAGTACTACTTAGTCAGGAGGCTGAGATGGGATGACCACTTGAGCCCAGAATGTCGAGGCTGCAGTAAGCTATGATAGTGACACTGCACTCCCGCCTGGGTGACAGAGTGAGAACTTGTCTCAATAAACAAACAAATAAACTGGAAGAAACTTACAAGGTCTGTTTGCTCAGATTCTTCTCTGTCTGTGTCTCTGCATCTTTGGAGGTAAGGATGTTCCTTTCTCTGGGAAGGTACCTCTAATAAGTGTTTTAAAGGTCCGAAAATTCTTCCTAGGTTCTATATGACCTGCTTCAGTGAAGATGAATGGGGCAAGGTCACAAAGACCTTTCTGCTTCTTCCTTTTCCTCAAATATTTTCAGTTTAAAATATTAAATATGTCAATGAGGGCTATTTTGGGGTAGTGTTTCCTGAACACTATCATAGGCATATGGGATTTCATTAAATACTACTTTCCACTTTTAAATATGTTTGAAATTCTAAAGAACAGTTTTTAAAATTAGAGGATTTTACATAATTTAGAAAAAGATTTCCAGGTTTTCAAATGCACTTTAAAAACTAAAGTATCAGGCAAAGATTTGGAGCTGAGAGCTGAGATTGTCTCCTTTGATAAACCATGCTGTCTCAGGTGAACTAGGATCCTCACTCCTTCCTATCCTCTTTACTTGGCTGGCCTCATGTACAGGATTCTCCTAGGCACTCAGTGCATTTGATCTCTAGGGAAACAGACTTTTCCCAAGTACCATCTAGAAAATCAAGAGTCAGTTATGGTACTCCAGTGGCAGGGAAAGAAAACGCAGCCCAAGAAACAGCTCAGAGGCAGGGTTAATCTGATTCAGCAGATTAACCTCTTTCTGAGGTTAATTCAAAAGCTTATTTTATTTTAGAAGAACCTTCATTTGCAAGACAAAGGGCAGAATAAAAATGAACCACATACACCCAAATAGCTGATTTGCTATTTCCTAAGGCTTTTGTGGGAGCTCAAATATAAAATGATACCTTTCCTACTGTTTTTATTACAAATTCACTTAACATTTTAAAATCTCTTTTTAATCCTTCAAGACTGAAGAAAAGAAACTTCTATTATCATACACATGGCTCTCAGTATAGGTAACTCTGCCTCTTTCTGTTCCCAGGTTTGCTTTCAATTGTTAGTCAATTATAGCAATAAGTTCTTGGTTTCATTAAATGGATTCCATTTCAGATAAAACAGATTTTGTACTGCTAAAACCACTGGCATTGAGTGATAGCTATGTAAATGAAAAGTAGGAGATAATTACTCTGGCTCTGTTCTCTACATTAAACTAAGTATAAAAAATGCATGCAAAAAATAAAAATGGCCACCACAATCATCTCCTGATGGTAAGATACCACCAAAGACATAAAACACTCATTAAAATTAAGGTATTTGGTGCAACATGATCATATAAACTTAAAAATGCTATTAAAAGTAAAACTTGGCATTAAGAACATCAGAGTAGAGGTTTACCAATTCACCAATGGTAATAAAGGTTATTTTCTTTTATTTACACAGTGTTCTTCTACATATAAAGTTTCAATTTATGCCCTACATTAATAATATTATTGATTACTATCATTATTGGTAACATTGATATATGTGCCGGGTATCATTATGACGTGTATATGAGTCAGCTCATTTAATTTACATAACAACTTTTCAAATTAGTTACGACTTTTGTTCTCTGTCCCCCAGTATTTTTGTCAGGTAAGAGATCCAAGGTTATGAGAGAACACAAACCATACGTTGTAGAGTTAGCCAGAAGGGGAACCAGGACACAAACCAAAGCTTTCTGACTCTAACTTCTTGGCCTGGATCCTCTGCACTGTTTCTCAAGCTAGCTCTCAACTCATGTGCTTTGAAGGAACTTGAAGTCCCTATCTTCGCCCTGGCTCTGCTTTTGCAGTTCTTTTCCTGACTGGTCAATTTCAAGGGAAAAAAGATTTGTTTGTTTGTTTGTTTGTTTTTCATTTTCTGGCAGTTCCATGGTATCAAGCTATCCATGATCTTGCCCAGAAGGTTTCCCACAGAAGGGACTGAACCTTGGAGGATGGTTTCTACACTCTGGCTGTCCACCCTGTACTGCAAGTGACAAAGATTCTCTCCTGGACCAAACACTAACCAGGCTCCTCTGAACACTCTTCTCAACCAGCCCCTGATTTTCAGGTTTCTGTGTTTGTCTCTAACATATTCTATTTAAGCAAAAATTCTGCTAAATCAGTTTATCTTCCATCCTCAATGTCTTAACACCCTCAATATCTGATTGGGTTATCTTTCACTATCCCCAGGCAATATCTGATCACCTTGAACTCGCCTTCAGCCTTCAGCAAGAATCCTATTAGATCAGTTTAGCCAGAATCTCCCGATTTTTTTTTTTTTTTTGAGAGGGAGTCTTGCTCTGTCATCCAAGCTGGAGTGCAGCAGTGTGATCTCAGCTCACTGCAACTCTGCCTCCCAGGTTCAAGCATTTCTCGTGCCTTGGCCTCCCAAGTAGCTGGAACTACAGGTACAGGCTGCCACACACGGCTAATTTTTTTTTTTTTTTTTTGAAATGGAATCTCACTCTGTCACCCAGGCTGGAATGCAGTGGCGAGATCTCAGCTCATTGCAACCTCTGCCTCCCGGGGTTCTTGCAATTCTCCTGCCTCAGCCTCCCAAGTAGCTGGGACTACAGGCGCACACTGTCACACCTGGCTAATTTTTTGTATTTTAGTAGAGATTGGTTTTCACCATGTTGTCCAGGCTGTTCTCTAACTCCTGAGCTCAGGCAATCCGCCCACCTTGGCCTCCCAAATGCTAGGATTACAGGTGTGAGCCACTATGCCCATCCTGAGCCACTATGCCCATCCTGAGCCACTAGCCTGGTGAAGAATCTCCCCTTATCTGTGATGTTTCCTTTTAGAAATTTTCTATCCACTGGCCCACACCCTGCTCCTTAGCTATAAATTTTGATTTTTCCTATTATCTCTGTGTTATATTAACAGGTCTGAGTTTGAAGGTATAGCTGAAAATCCAATTGTTATTACTGCCAAGTTTAAGGAAAAGTTTGCTTTTGATAAAGATCAAAGTTGCAAATGTACTTCAGAGTATCTTCTTGGGTCTTAACATTTTGAAGTCTGAGTTGAGAATCTGTGAAAGTTACTCACCTACTACAATGTATTGCACTCCAGTTCAGGGGTTTCTCAGATTCCCAAAACCCATCTAAAGGATCTCCTGTAGCCTAATGGACCCCAGTTAAGGACTTTTTCTGTGATAACTATCCAATAGACATGTATCTGAAAGATGACAGCTATTTCTAGCAACTGAAGGCAGATAGTGTGCACAGAATTAGACAAATAAAACTGCACATTGACCTGGACCCTGTCACTTATCAGCTGTGTGACCTTGGGTCGGTTCTACAAAGTTCAATTTCCTCATTTTAAAAATCAGTTTATGTATACTTCTTGTAATATAATTGTTGGAGAAGTTGACTGTATTAAGTAGTTCAATATTTAGCACCCAGAAAATATTCAGTACATGTTATCAAAATGTATTGATGTGAAGATATAGTGATACAGATATTCTTATTATCACTGTGACATGGAAAAAAAAAACCTTAATAAATCCAAGACAAAGATGAGAATTTTAGGAACCAGTTGTTTTACATCTGAGGACAGATTGATAGGAACTGGCTTAAATGAATAAAGCAGATCTATTTGCCTTGGGATAAACAAAGGCCTCCATGACAGCAAGACTTGATAATTTTGAAATTATTTTTTTAAGGAAGCTACTAATTTCTATTCATAAAGAGTCAACCTTTTGGAGAAGGTCTTTTTACATTCATTATTTCATCTAAGCCTCACATATAGTTTTGAGATAGTCATTATCACCTGCAGTTTTCAGATAAGAAAACTGAGTTTGACCAGAGTGGGGTGCTTTAAATTTGTTCTATTAATATGAAGCACAAACAGAATTTGAGTCCCATTCCCTGGCTCTAAGCTCATTCCAAGAAAGAAAGAAGGATGGAGGAAGAAGAGAAGGAGAGGAAGAATAAAATCACAGAGGAGATTATTGAGTGAGCATACCAAGGCTCTGAAAGCCACTTCTGGCCCCAGAATGAGGTTAAAAGTAACTGAGTACTTCATTTGGAATTGTAGATATAAACCTGAATTTGAGAGGAACACAAAATCATCATCAAGTAGTTTTCTTCTTTCCATGCAAATCAATTTTCTTTTAAGAAAATGCTATTTGAATTTTGTTTCTTTTTGTTTGTTGGAAGAGACGCAAATTTCCAAACAATTGAGTTTCTCACTCAGCAACTTTCTCCTGGTTGAAGAGAGTTTTCTTAATTAAATGTAAACACATTTATCAAATCAGTGTAGTAAGTGTCTAAAGGCCTCCTAGGATGATGTGAATTGTCATCAGACTTTTCCATCAGTTATGAGTGTTTGATTTGAATGCCAAATAATTTCCTTAAGGACCAGGTCCTAAACAAAAGATGAGCTTGAATCAACAACAAAACTAAGTAAGCCATTCTTGACAATTTCTACCGATGCACCAGGATGCTGCATAAATGCTGCATAGCCAATTAGCTCTATAAATCTTTCTAGGTCAAAGACAGGCATTGTCACAATGAGAAAATTCATCCATTGTAGGTGACCCTGTTAAAAAGGCCAAAGGACACCAACAGAGGAGGACATTTAAAAAAATGCATCCTCATTGTTATTTACAGGTGTCATCCAAATAAACACTGTAGCAAGTCTATACCACCTTTTATTTGCTTGTTAGATGTTAGGACATTTGCTTTAGAAAAGAGTATAATTTACCTTACTTTCAATAGGAGACAGAAGGAACGTTTTGAACATTTCTTGTGTTGCTAGTTCTGCAGGTAGAATTGGGCCAAGAACCAAATGTCATTGATGTCAACAGTCAGTTAATGGGTGAATGGCCTGTTTCCCAGTACTGAAATCTCTTAAACCTCTGTGCAGTTTCAGAATTTGGGATAAACTGGAAGCCACTGCTGACTATTTTATGTCACATATTCAGTGTTTTCATCTCCAAAAAACAACCTAGAGATGAACTTGAACATTTTGTGGGGAATCAGATCATTTAAAACTCTTTCATAAGTAAATCAAAATGTATAATAAGAGGAAAATACAAGCCAGATTTTCCAGGGAAGAGCAAACTCAGACAGGAGTTGTCAATTCAGAACTTTCCATCTTAGGTCATGAGGGAATGTGAGATAATATGTTCTTACAGACTCTGAGCTATTCCAGATATCGAGACATATTTGCTAACAGGCTTCCCCAAATCTCTGAGAATGAGTGAAATAACAGATATGATTTCCATCTTTTGGGATATAATTTCTGCTATAGGAGAGTTACAGGGAAGATCTAGAAGGCAAAAAAATATGAATAACAAACATTCATATTAATGCTTCCCATTCTTTTATAGAAACTGTTCCATTTAATATTTATCATCACAATACAGGTTAGATGTGGTCATCATCTCCATTTGATTGATGGAGAAGAGGCTCAAAGAGCCAAAGGAACTTGCTGAAGGAGGTACAGCAGTTGTTAAATGGCAGAGCCCAAATTCAGGAGTAGGGTCCCTGCCTCATCCTGAGCTTTTTCTTCATTAGTACACCATCACTAATCATTTGAGAATGCAAATTTAAGCTGGAGACCCTAGTAGAAATACCTCAAACCAATATATTCAGTTTATCCAGAAATAATAACCAAATTAGCTCTAGCAAACTATCAAGGTTTTTTTTTGTCTAATAAACATATTTTATACACATTGAGATATTCTGTACTGTTTGAAGTTCTTTTCACATGCTTTGTTTATCATTATTATTTGTCAATCCCTTTGAAGGAAAGTCACCTCTCTTATACTTCCTTCAGATTCTAACACATAGTAGGTGCTCAGCAATATTTGTTTAACTTAAATCATTAGAAATACTTCAAGATTATAAAATGAAATCAGTGTCCCTTTTGCCTTTTCAGTTATACACACAGCTATTTCATTTGTATGAATTAGTTTTGCAATTAGGAAAATTAATTTAAATTTTCTGATTTCTCCTCCCAATACGATTTACTGTGGCTTACACTACTACTGCAAAATTACACACTGAATAACAGCCATAAGAAAGGGGAAAAAGAATTTAATAGCCGCAATTCAGGAAGACATTATTACTATGGCAAAACAATAACTTTTTCTCTGGGCTTACCTGCAGCCAAAGTAAAAAGGAAAAATGATTAGATTAACAATCTTCACAATCTGATGGAAGGAAGAACGTTAACTTATTAAGACATGACATTAAAACGAATTTATTCTGTGGGCATTCCCATTAAGTGACACTACATTTCTTAGATGATAGCTCCCTTCACATAAAGACAGTTCTTCACACGCTTTCTGCTAGTGATCTCGGTGGTATGACTATGAAACTCACAATACCAACTGAGTTTCAGTAAGAATGGGATTCTAATTAGGTTTCTATCTATTTTCCTATGTATCTAAAAACGATAAGGCTACGATATAAAGTAGACCAGGGGTTCTTCAATTTCTGGGGGACGCCTTCAAAATATAGATAGAAAGTCTTACTCCTCTGAAATCCAGATTAACAAGCAAATGGATTTGGAGGAGAGCCAGGAGGGGGGAAGGTTGTCAAGTAACCATTTTCCTTCTGATTACAGCATCCCATTTCTTTTTTTTTCAAAGCATTATACCTCGCCCCTATCTTAGCCATATGTTTTGAATGAGTTTAGCTGTATCTCCTTTGTTACCTGAGCAGGTATGTGACACAGTTCTGGCCAGTCTGAGCATTCCTAAGCAACAAGACAAGGAGACTCAACACTGAGCCTTTTGTTAAAGCTACTGAAAAAGAGGCAACCTCTCCATGCTAAACATAGTGTGAAAATAGGTACCCAGCCTTGACTCCCTATAAAAAGAAGCAGCAGAGATATATATAGAGTGCCGGCAAATAACTTGATGTCATTTTTGGTGCTTCTGGATTTTTTCTGTATCCGAAGTAAGACTGGATTTTTGAATTTAAATTTAAAATTTGATGCTTGCTATTGCAATAGGCATACTAACAATGGCTAACTATCAATATTTAAAATCATACAGATCTGCCTGGAGGAGTTTCATGATGAGCCAAGTTAGAAAACCACTGCATGAAATGTTCTTATGAAGTATGTCTTAAAATATATCTGCAAATACCTAAATTAGCATATGGTACTATTGAACATAAGTTTATTCATAGAATTCAGTAAGTATTACTGAAAACTTTAAGATGCTTTCAGAACTTCAAAGGTGTCAAGATTATAGGTTAAAATTGATTTATCAAACTCTTAAAATAAAACGTTACTCATATGATGTGAATGAGTTACAGATTTGACAAAAAATATGAATCCCATGTAGTTGGGGATAGAGGTAAAGCCAATCAAGGCCTAATTGGCCAGAGTCCCTGGATGGCCATATCCGGCTCTGAGCAGAGTCTCTGAGCTTTCATAGAAGGTGGTCTGACCCTGAGAGGAACTACTGAGTAGGCTCATGGTCCTTACTGGCAGTGAAAATGATGACTAGTATCCGGTATCTGCTGCTCCACCTTGACACGTGACTTTTGTTTAAAGACAAGAACTACCATCTAGCCATCTATCTTAAGAGCCAGCAGCCAAATACAGACCTTCCCTTTGTGCATACGCTGCACCAGTGAGCTTCTTACTGAGTGTGATGTGGAGCTAAAGTGCAATTTGTAGAGGGTGCTGCGCCTGGCAATGACAATCAAGAACTCCTGACATGCACCAGTCCAGCCAGCAGCCTGAAATCTAAGTCTCACATATTGATTTGCCTGCCTATCATCTGTGTTTTTCTGAGGCATTTGTTGGACGTGTTTTTTGGAGTAACCCAAGCTTTTTGTAGGGTCTCTAATCAAATAAGACAGTGCATTTTGTAAATTAGAGCTTCATTATTATTTTGAAATACTTGGCATGAAAAACATGGATTGGATTTTTAATCCATTCACATTTTCAGAATAAATTGAAAAGAAAGAGCTATTACAATCTTTAAACATAATTTGGTACATGTTTTAAATTGTTATAAAGTGATTTAAATTATTTTATTATCTACTTGTGTGAATGAAGTTTCTTGTTAAAGATAATTTATCAAGAATTTGAAGAGACTGTCATTTAAAAAGTCTTGATCAGACATTTCATCTAATTCTTTCAAGCATAAGATGAGTTCTTAAAAATAGTTTCATTCTCAATGGGAAGTTCAAGTTTCTCACTAATCATAACCAAAGAGATTGTATTTGAAAGTTTTATCCAATTCATATTTGTCCTAATACTTATATTTTGTAATTATAACCAAAGTTATAGAATATATAAAAACAATTGTTTTCACCAAACCTCATGTGTATACTTCCAAATTTTCCCAGTTCATCTCAATACATCATATACATGTAATTATTTTTAAAAAGTTTTTACTATGGTAGCAAGCCTCTAAAATGGGCCCAAATCATTCTCACCTCCTGTTATTCATACTAATTATTTATTCCTCTACCTCACTGAGCTTGGGTTACAAGTATAATCATGAGATAGTGTATAAATGATGGCATATGACTTATCATGTTCTGAGCCCTTTGGGATCACTTATTCTGGGGGAAGCCAGCAGCCATTATGCAAAAACACTCAAGCTTCCCTATGAAAAGTTTCACATTGCAAGAACAGAGGCCTCTCTCCAGCAACCACTAACTTGTTAGACATGTGAGTGTATCATCTAGGAAGTAGAACCTCCAATGCCAGACATGCCTTTTGATTACTTCATCTCTAGATGGCATCTTGAGTAAAATCTCATGAGATACCCCGAGTTAGCTAACCTGCTCTAATTATTCCCAACTCAAACAAAGTAAATGAAGTAAGTTTTTATTGTGGCTTTAAGCTGTTACATTTAAGGGGAACTTGTTACATAGAAATAGATGCATGTACTATTGGATTATATCATTATTATAGTAATACATTGCATTACTTACTACTATAGCAGCAATCACTAAATCAATTTTAGCACTTAGCTAAAATTGCAAAGGAAAGCAAAATTAAAGCCTATGCTTAACATAGACATAGACTCATTCACTAGCTCAGTGACTCATTTCCACCTATCACTCTTATAGTGAGCAAAAGTTATAGTTGTAGACCAGTAGTATATCATCATCTCATCAAGTTTTGTATGGCATAATCTTTGAGAACCAACCAAATATGTTAAATCATTATATTGTGACAATCTATTCCATGTGCTCCTTGTAGAGCATTATAATTTTTTAAAAAAATACATACTTATGGACGGGCATGGTGGTTCACGCCTCTAATCCCAGCACTTCGGGAGGCTAAGACTGAAGGATCATGAGGTAGGAGATCAAGACCATCTTGGTAAACATGGTGACACCCCATCTCTACTAAAAGTACAAAAATTAGCTGGGTATGGTGGCGTGTGCCTGAAGTCCCAGCTACTCGGGAGGCTGAGGCAGGAGAATGGCTTGAAGCTGAGAGGCAGAGATTGCAGTGAGCCGAGATCCAAGATCAAACCACTGCACTCCAGCCTGGTGATGGAGTGAGACTCCACCTCAAAAAAAAAAAAAAAAATTTATCTTTAAATGACAAATGTTAATTGCATATATTTATAAGGTACAATGTTTTGATATATGCATATATTGTAGAAAGAATAAATGAAACTAATTAACATATCCTTTACCTCATTGACTTATCCTTTATTTTTTGTGGTGAGAACATTAGAAATCTATTCTTTAGCAATTTCAAAATACATTATATGTTATTATTAACTGTGGTCACCATGCAGTGCAATAGATCACTAAATTGTGTGCCTTTAGTCTGAGTACTCTTTGATCAACATCTCCAGATTGTCCATCCCACTTCCCCTCAACCCACAGCCTCTGTAAACACTTTCTACTCTGAGTTTTGTTGAGATATACTTTTTTCAACTTCAACATATAAATGACATCATATGATATTTGTCTTTTTGTGCCTGGCTCATTTCACTTAGCATAATATCATACAGGTTTATCCATGTTGTTGCAAATGATTGAATTTTCTTCTTTTTAAAGACTGTATAGTATTCTATTGTGTAATATACCACTTTCTTTATCTACTCATCTGTTGATAAACAATTAGGTTAATTCTTTATCTTGGCTATTATCAACAGTACTTAAGTGAACCCAGGAGTACAGACAACTCTTCAGCATACTGCCTTCAATTTCTCTGGTTATATACCCAGAAATGAGATTGCTGTATCACTGGGTTCTTTTTTTTTTTTTTTTTAATATTTTTTTTTTTTTTTTTTTTTTTTTTTTATGGGCCCCGCGGCCCCCCCCCCCCCCCCCCCCCCCACGCCCCCCCCCTTTTTTTATGGGGGTTCCGCGGCCCTGGGGGGGGGGGGGTTTTTCTATTTTTTAATTTTTTAAAGAATCCCCATACTATCTTCCAGAAATCCTATACTATTTCCATTCTCACCAACAATGTACTGTAGCATTACAACTCTTAATGCCTCTAACATTAGACTAGGGATCACTCCTACTTTTACATATATCTATATCCACAGTTGCTAGCAGAGTACTCAGGATAAAGTAGGTGTTCAATAATATTGTTTCATTTATGTATTCTACCATGTATTTAAGTTTTTCATATGTATATATTAGTGATTCATCAGTATATATGCATTTTTGAACATCATGCAATCTATTAAATGGCACATAAAAGCTATTCTTTAATGAATAATATCTGTTAGGCACACAGTTCTAGTTTAATTATCAGAGAAGCCCTATGGTTATCCTGTTTTTCAGTTGAGGAATCCTAGTCTAATAAAAGTTATACAAAATTCGTGAAACACAAATCTAAGAAGCTGAGGAGTAAGATTTAAAATGTGGCAGGTCTGTTTGATTCAGAGCCTGTGTAGCTAACCACTATACCCCTAGATAATACCTTCCCTTCATAATTCCTTATGATTCAATCTTCAAAGAGGATTATTTGTCTTCTTCCTAATTCCCATTATTAAAAAAAAAAACTAAAACAACAGATATAAGAAAGTCTTCCAAATTGTCTAGAAAGTTTCCCCGCTAATTAATATAAAATATTGCAGCTATAACTTTAGGTTATTTTAACCATGAATCAAAAGCATATAATTAAATATTAAAATGAATTAAATGTCTCAGCTAAGTAATTGGCATAGGGGACTTAATGTGTCCTACAGTAAGAGTCCATACACACATATGTCATTTGCTGAAAAGAACTGATGTGCTGATGGGACTTCAACCTGCAAGTGGTATATAATTCATGTTTATTGTAGATAAAAATTTGATGCAGGGCTACAAATATGAAAAATAAAGTTTTATAGCAATTTTGAAATACACCATATGTTATTATTAACTGTGGTCACCATGCAGTGCAATAGATCTGGTTTTTATTCAAAAGAGTTGTCCAAAGACAAATTCATAAACAAAACTTACATTGAGCACATTCTGTTCAAAAATAAGTTAATTTCAAAGCCCTTAATTTAGTTTTTAAAAGTGAAATCACTTTCTTTAGTAACTCAATTTATCTGTAACTTGCAGTTTTTTCAACTCATTTTAAGAGTTAATCTTATTATATTTCAAACTCTGAAACAAGCTGTTCTCCATATGTGGGAAGAGCTTATTTGCCAGTTTACAAATAGGTGTGTTTTCCATTTTGTTTTAACAGATCTACAAATAAGCTCATAATTAAGTAGCTCATCCATAAATTACCCACACATAAATTTGATAAGTATGTTTTCTACCAACTAGAGCATATTCATATGAACAAAAAGATAGTCTTTATTTTTATTTTTATTTTTTTTAATTTTTGAGACAGGGTCTCACTCTGTCAGCCAGGTTGGAGTGCAGTAGCACAATCACAGCTCACTGCAGCCTCAACCTTCTAGGCTCAAGTGGTCCTCCTGCCTCAACCTCCCAAGTAGCTGGGACAACAGGCATGGACCACCATACCCAGTCAAGTTTTAAAAATCTTTTTGTGGATATGGGATCTCACTGTGTTGCCCAGGCTTATTGTATTTAAAAAGGCTTTACACGATTATAAATTCTCAAACTGTTTCCTTCATTTTGGGTTATGTTGGATGACTAGGGTAGCCGCTATTACCATTCCCTAAATATGATTTTCAGCAAAAGGCTATTTATACTACTGAGTAACCCTCCAATTGGCAACGTAATTCAAGCATATTCTGTTTTTCCTAATCATTGTTTCCTCTTGTTTCTGTCCATTGATGTATGTCTTGAAGCCTATTGGTAGTCAGAGTTCATTCACATCTCTGTTCCATTGTCTAACTCTATCCTCTCATTTGTTCTGGCCAATGGAATGTGAGTAGAGGTGACATATACCATGTTTGAGCCAATGTTTGGCTCTGTCTCTTGCTTTTTCCCACTCCAAACTAATGACTGTCCCAAAAAAGTAGCCACTCCTTTAGCCTGAGTCCCAGAAAGAAAAGAAATGACAAAATGCATCAGTCAGTAAACAGATGCTGACATATTTCACAAAGACTTGTAATTGTAAGCCGCTAAGATCTAAGGATTCTTCATTAAAGCAGTTGGCAGATACAACCACCCTTTAATAAGACTGGTGTACAACGTAAATACGATGATGTTTTTGAAAGGGAAGTTACCATTTATTAATGGTCTACTGTCCCATTTAATACAGGCAATAGTCAAGTAAGAATTTGTATACCTGTTACACAGACAAGAAAACTGAATCTCATAGGGATTAAATTTCCCCCAAATCACACAGCAAATGACGGACAGAGATGGAATTTAAAATAGGTTATAATGGACTCTACTTGTAGTGTGTGCTTGTCTTATTATGCTTTGAAACCTCAGAATGTACTTTTTAAAAATATAACATCCTTGGCCATGTGTGGTGGCTCATTCCTGTAATCCCAGCACTCTGGGAGGTCAAGGCAGGTGGATCATCTGAGGTCAGAAGTCTGAGATCAGCCTGGTCAACATGGTGAAACTTCATCTCTAGTTAAAAAAAAAAAATTAGCTGGTTGTGCTGGCGGGTAACAGTAATCCCAGCTACTTGGAAGGTTGAGGCAAGATAACTGCTCGAATGCATGAGTTGGAGGTTGCAGTGAGCTGAGATAGTGCCACTATACTCCAACCAGAGTGAAAGAGCAGGACTCTGTCAAAAAAAAAAAAAAAAAGTCACATCCTTTTACATTACTGTTGTGTTTGCATTTATATTGATGAAAAAACGTTGCAAAAAACTTTAGCATGACAGAACAAATCTTGAAAAATATTATGTAAGCTCCTGTGTTATATTCAGGCAGTATATAAGGAATCCAATACAGTTTATTATTGAAAGTACATATCCTGTTCTAAATCTTAATTTGAAAACAAAATTAGTACATCTTTTTTAAAAAACTAATAATTATATTCATTAAGCTATGAAAATATTGATATGGTTTGGCTATGTCCCCACCCAAATCTCATCTTGAATTGCAATTACCATAATCCCCAATTGTCTTGAGAGGGATCCTATAGGTGGTAATTGAATCATGGGGGGCAGTTATCTCCATGCTGTTCTCATGATAGTGAGTGATTATCATGAGGTCTGATGTTTTTGTAAGGGAATTTTCCTCTGCTTCACTCTGCACTTCTATTTGCTGCTTCCATGTCAAGAAGGATGTTTGCTTCCCCTTCCACCATGATTGTAAGTTTCCTGAGGTATTCCCTAGCCATGCAGAATTGTGAGTCAATCCAGCTTCTTTCCTTTATAAATTATCCAGTCTCATGTGTGTCCTTAGAGAATGGACTAATACAGTAAATTAGTACTACAGAGAGTGGGGTGCTGCTATAAGGATACCCAATGGTGGAAGCAACTTTGAAACTGGGAAAAGGGCATAGATTGGAACAGTTTAGAGGAAACAGTTCTGAAGAAGACAGGAAAATGGAAAGTCTGGAACTTCCTAGAGACTTAAAGGGCTTCATAAGACAGAAAATTGTGGGAAAGTCTGAAACTTCTTAAAGAATTATTGTATGACTTTGACCAAAATGCTGATGGTGGTATGGACAATGAAGTCTATGCTGAGGTGGTCTCACATAAAGATGAGGAACTTGTTGGGACTGTATAAAGGTGATTCTTGCTACGCGTTAGCAAAGAAACTGGCAGCATTTTGCCTCTGCCCTAGAGATTTGTGGAACTTTGACCTTGAGAGAAATAATTTAGGGTATCTAAATTATTGTGGAAGAAATTGCTAAGTGGCAAAGTGTTCAAGAGAAAGCAGAGCATAAAAGTTTGGAATGTTTGCAGCCTGACAATCCAATAGAAAAGAAAACCCATTTTCTGGGGGAGAAACTCAAGCCTGCTCCAGAAATTGCATATGTAACATGGAGCTGAATGTTAATCACCAGCACAATGGGGAGAATGTCTCCAGGGCATGTCAGAGATCCTTGTGGCAGCTCCTCCCATCATAGGCCCAGAGGTCTAGGAGGAAAAAATAATTTCATGGGCTGTGCCCAGGGCCTTGCTGCTTTGTGCAGCCTAGGGACTTGGTGCCCTGCATCCCAGCTGCTCCACCTCTGGCTAAAACAGGCCAATGTACAGCTTGGGCCATGGCTTCAGAGGGAGCAAGCCTCAAGTCTTGGCAGCTTCCATGTGGTGTTGAGCCTGCAGGTACACAGAAGTCAACATTTGAGGTTTGGGAACCTCCACCTAGATTTCAGAGGCTATGTGGCAACACCTGGATGTCCAGGCAGAATTTTGCTGCAGGAGCAGAGCCCTCATGGAGAACCTATGCTAGGGCAATGTGGAAAGAAAATGTAGGGTTGGAGTCCCCCACACTGAGTTTCCACTGGGGCACGGCCTAGTGGAACTATGAGAAAAGGATCACCATCTTCCAGACCTTAGAATGGTAGATCCACTGACAGCTTTCACTGTGCTTCTGAAAAAGCCACAGAAATTCAACACCAGCCCATGAAAGCATGGGCTATGCCCTGCTAAGCCACAGGGCCAGAGCTGCCCAAGGTCATGAGAGCCCACCTCTTATATCAGCATGACCTGGAGGTGAGAGATAGAGTTAAAGGAGATTATTTCTAAGCTTTAAGATTTAATTACTACCCTATTGGATTTCAGACTTGCATGGGGCCTGTAGCCCTTAGCCCCTTTGTTTTGGCCAATTTCCCCCATTTGGAATGAGTATATTTACCCAATCCCTGTAATCCCATTGTATCTATCTAGTAGATAACTTTTTTTTTTTTTTTTTTTTTTTATAGACATTTACTCTTTTTACCCAGGCTAGAGTGCAATGGTGCAACCTTGGCTCACTGCAACATCTACCTCCCAGGTTCAACTAATTCTCCTGCCTCAACCTCCCAAGTAGCTGGGATTACAGATGCAGGCCACCATGCCTGGCTAATTTTACATTTTTCATAGAGATAGGTTTCACCATGTTGGCCAGGCTGGTCTTAAACTTCTGACCTCAGGTGATCTGCCCTCCTTGGCCTCCCAAAGGGCTGAGATTACAGGCGTGAGCCACTATGCCTGGCCCTAACTTCCTTTTGATTTTACAGACTCATAAGATGACGGAACTTGCCTTGTCTCAGATTTGACTTCAGACTTGAACTTTTGGACTAATGCTGGAATGAGTTAAGACTTTGGGTGACTGTTGGGAAGGTGTGATTGTGTTCTGAAATGTGAGGACATGATATTTGGGAGGGGCCAGGAGCAGAATGATATGCTTTCAGGATGTCCCTACCCATGTCTCATCTTGAACTGTAGTTCCCATAATCCCCACAAGTTGTGGGAAGAACTGGGTGGGAAGTAATTGAATCATTGGGGGCAGTTACCTCCATGCTATTCTCAAGATAGTGAGTGAGTTCACATGGGATCTGATGGTTTTATAAGGGGCTTTCCCCCACTTTGCTCTGTACTTCTCCTTGCTGCTGTCATGTGAAGGACATGTTGCTTCTTCTTCCAGCATGATTGTAAGCTTCCTGAGGTGTCTCCAGCCCTGTGGAACTGTGAGTCAAGTAAACGTCTTTCCTTTTTAAATTACCCAGTCATGGGTATGCCCTTATAGGAGGGTGAAAATAGACTAATACAAATATTAAGCCAAAGTTTCTATTAAAGATGATAAAATAAATTATCACTTTAGAAAATTGCCCCCTGTAATGGCACCTGACCAAGAAAATATTAATTATTGAAAGTAGCTAATAAAACTAGCTTAAAAATAAAAAAAAGAAGAGGCCAAATGAGCTATGGAACAATTAATTTAGTGTGTTCATATTAAATGTTTATCCTCTCTCACAGAGAGAAAGAATAAATAGAGAATTCTAAGATTTTTAACATTTTTCTTGCTTTTTAATCATAACTTCTTACTACATTGCAAGTACCTGATAATTTTCTATTCTGAGGCATTTCATCTGGATTCCCTATGTTTGTAGGTAGGTCAGGGAATTGTATCGATGTTTTTCCTTCCAGACTTCCTTTTGTGCTTGTCAATTCCCTAGCTTTTCGTTGAGCTGCAGGGACTTGTTTGTCAGGGATTTTGTTCTGGTGAGTAAGACCCTCAAGGTCTCATAAGGAATCTTTGGCTCCAGGTTTCCTTTTGCAGGAAGAAGGAAATCAGCTACATGAATGACAGAAGGGAAATAAGAAATAAAGGCTGAAGAGAAGGAAGATACCCTTTGCTTTTGTGACAGAAAATTTGAGCTATCCCATAAATTTGGCTGAGATGGCTCTCACCACTCATGGGAGGAGAAGTTGAGGCATTTTATCTTCAAAGAGATATCCACGAGTTGTGAGGTTTTACCCAATAGAGCACTTTTTCAGAAAACAGAGTTCAGGAGCAAACTCCCATTGCCTAGAGAGCTCCTGACTGCATCACAGAATGCTGCAGTTTATTGACATAACAGTTGCGCTTTACAAATTACTCTTTAAAATAAATTGTTCATTTATTATGAAACATTTCAGAAAGGATTTTCTTCACTTTGGTTTTTGAAATAATTCTATTAAAAATTTGTAGAAATAATCTGGGCATGGTGGCTCACACCTGTAATCCCAGCTCTTTGGGAGGCCAACGTGGGCAGATCACAAGGTCAGGAGATCAAGACAATCCTGGCTAACAGGGTGAA
Source organism: Ateles fusciceps (assembly GCA_036589455.1). NCBI lineage: Eukaryota > Metazoa > Chordata > Mammalia > Primates > Atelidae > Ateles > Ateles fusciceps. The sequence continues at coordinate 2,149,587 of JAZHEH010000299.1, forward strand.
ACTCCACCTCTACTAAAAATACAAAAAATTAGCCTGGCGTGGTGATACATGCCTGTAGTCACAGCTACTCGGGAGGCTGAGGCAGGAAAATCACTGAAACCTGGGAGGCGGAGGTTGCAGTGAGCCGAGATCACACTGCTGCCCTTCAACCTGGGTGACAGAGTGACACTTCATCTCAAACCAAAAAAAAATTAGAATTATATACACAGAAAAGGAAATGTCATCAGGTGTACGGCTGGATGCATTTTCATGAAGTGAGCATATCTATGCAACCAGCATCAAACTTAAAAAATAGAAAATCAGTAGTGTACAGAAGCTTCCCTTTCACTTCTTTCAAACCTCTATAATTATAATTTGAACTCAATTATTATTAAAATTAGGGTTTAAGTGATAATGAAAGAGGTCAGTAAATTTCTTCCCATGGTCCCTTGCTTATACGTGTTCTCTTGGTACTACTTTTCTGGTGACCACTATAGCCTTTCAGAAATAATTTCTTTCCTTTTTTCTCTGTTCAATTTTGGGAAAATTTCTTAATGTTCAGCCTGCTTTAAAAATAGCTGTTCCAATTCAATTTTATGTCATTATTTCTTTGATACTTGATATGATTCAGTTATATTAAATAAAGCTCCAAAACCAAATCAATTTCACATGGTTCTATTTTAACAAATATTTTGATAGAAAAGCACAAAATTGCCATTGCATTCTTATAGTTCTCCAACAAATTTCCTTTGTAAAGTGTAATGGAATTTAGGCATTATAGTCTTGAGGTTTAAAGCATCCTCAACACCTCTGAGGTTTAAAGCAGGTGTCAATACGTTATGGCCCATGAGCTGAATCTGACTGCTGCCTGCTTTTATAAGAAAAGTTTTATTGCAACACAGACATGCCCATTAATTTAATTTTTATCTATGGCAATTTTTTGTGCTACCCCAGCTACAATGACAAAATTGAGTAGTTGTAATAGAGATCATGCTGCTTACAAAGCCAAAAAATATTTAATATCCTGTCCTTTACAAAAAAGTTGGGTGACTATTGCTTATACAAATAAAATGTATTTATTGCTCATACCTCATGACAAACATAGGTTGGCTGAGAAATATTATGTTCCTTAGTTATCAGGAATGAATAAGTTGCCATGCTTTTATGATGCCAACAATCATTTACTAATGAAGAAGAAAGCATGGAAAGTTGGGTACCAACTCTGAAATGCATCTCTTCTACTTGCTTTTAATTCGCCAAAGTCACTCATGTGTTTCTGACTAATTGCAGAATGGTGAAGAGTAACATGTGATGTGCAAGTGTAGCCTGTGAAGAACTGGAAATAGCTGTGGTACTTCCTTAAATAAAATCTCCCTTTCAACATAGAGATACAAAATCCAACTTGACCTAATCATCCAAATGCACAATTTCACCATGAAAGACTTCAGAAAAACAATAACAATTATTTTTAAAGCACCTAGTATATGATCAGGTGGTATTATTATTAAAAAGATTTTCAAAAAGATTGTATTTCTATCACTGGCTGAAGTCCATGAAGGAAAATAAAAACAAAATCCTGTTTATAAAGCAATAATTTGTCTCTAAGAAAAAAAAAATGGTGTAATATTTTAAAGAATCAACATGTCCAGAATAAACATCTGACCAATGTTCTTTTTAAAAAAAAAAATTCAGGGTCAGGTGCAGTGGCTCACACCTGTAATCCCAGTACATTGGGAGGCCAAGGTGGGTGGATCACCTGAGGTCAGGAGTTTGAGACCAGCTTGGCCAACACAGTGAAACTTCATCTCTACTAAAAATGCAAACATCAGCTGGGCACGGTGGCACGCACCTGTATTCCCAGCTACTCAGGAGGCTGAGGCAAGAGAATTGCAGTAGAAGGTAGAGGTTACAGTGAGCCAAAATCTCACCACTACACTCCCGCCTGGGCGACAGAGTGAGATTCTGTCTTGAAAAAAAAAAAAAAAAATTCAACAACAAAAAAGAGCTTCAGCTTTTTACCTTAAGCATTGAGATATTATGGAAATTTAACTACTCACAGGGTCAGTTTAGAAAGCAGTGTCTCCTTTCTGTGGACTCTTAGAACATTGTTACTACAGTTTATTAAAGACAACTAAGGCTATGTTTCATTAACACAAAAACAGGCAGAAAATATGACAGTAAGATAATTGTTTCCCCCTCTCCCAGCTAACATGCTCAGGTTTCCTTTATCACAGAAACAAAACCACATTCCTTCTCCTGTCACCTCCCAGCATAGGGTCTATAAGTCTCTACTAACATTGCTCCCTCACCATCAAAGTCTCTGAAATAATAATTTACATAATTGCACAATCCAAGGATCTTTCCCAGTCCTGATTCTTTTTAGAAATATTTTACCTTGAAAATGCCTCTTTTGATGGCTTCTATTGGCTCAACATTTTCTTCTACTTCAAAATATCCCTTTTCTATATCTTGCATTGCTCTTTATAGGATAACACTACCGAGATGTTATTTGCCAAATTTCCACTAACAAATCAATTATTATTATTTTTTATTTTTGGCAACTCTATTCTCTTTTAGGCAACATGATCTCTATGCAGCTGGGTCTTAAATGTACAACTTCAGCCCATGCTCTATTCCCAAATCCTGCACCTACCAGCACAAGTAGCTGAAAATGAATTCATCCCTTCTTCCCTCAGTTCTATTTTTTGCTGACTTCCTTCTGTGTGCCATGGAAGAACATAAATTAAAGACCTTATTTTTACATCTCCTTCTACATGTAATGTATCGTTAAGCCCTGTTTGCTCTAAAACCATAATTTCATGATTTCTTTCCCACCGCCAACATCCTTTTCAGACCAACAGAGTTGCTTGGCTTGAATGCTGCAATATGCTCCTGACTGGCTTCTCTGCATAGAGTCTCTACCACCTCCAGGCTGTCTTCTCTGGTACCAGATTAGTTGTTTCAATATGCTTTTCTTTTCAAGTTAAAACCATTCAACCACCAACTACAGTACAAGTCACCCAACTGGGCATCCAATGCTTTCTTCTACTCTCTCTACAACCATTTAACTGACACACATCATGTATTTGAGCTAATCTGAGTTATTGTCTTTGAGTTTCCACTTCCTTGCTTTTTCTCAATCTGTCTACACCCCTGGGAATGCCCTCTGCTGTTATTATCACGTTATATATGTTCCAAGGCTTGTATCATACCTGCTCCTTTTGATACCTCCAAGAAGGGGTCTGATATGGTTTGGCTCTGTACCCACCCAAATCTCATCTTGAATTGTAGTTCCCATAATTCCCACGTGTTGTGGAGGGACCTTATGGGAGGTGATTGAATCATGAGGGCAGATCCCCCCCCATGCAATTCTCATGATAGTAAGTTCTCATGAGATCTGATGATTTTATAAGGGGCTTCTCCTTCACTCAGTTTTCATTCTTGTTTCCCCTTCCTGATGCCAAGTGAAGAAGGATGTGTTTGCTTCCCTTTCTGCCATGATTTTAAGTTTCCTGAGGCCTCCCCAGCCATGCTGAACCGAGTCAATTAAACCTCTTTCCTTTATAAATTACCCAGTCTTGGGTATGTCTTTATTAGCAATATGAAAACGGACTAATACAGGGTCTCTATTTGCTTGTCCTCAGGTCTCTCTCCTATCTTTCTCTGCCCTGATCTGTGTCCCAGGGTGCTGCATTATCTTACTGACCGGGCTATCTAGCTTCTCAAATGAGCTGACTTCACATTTGGCTTGACCAATGGGACCTAGCAGTAAGAGATCAGAGTGTGGGGAGGAGAAAGAGCTGGAGGAAACTCTCCATCTCTTATTGTTCTAAGCCATTTCTTCTAGCAGTGGCTGCTTTTCTTCATGGTTATGACTCCTGTGGGGCAGCACTCTTTTATGTCTCTATCCCTTACTGGGTTTCAGGCACACTATTTCCTCCCTTGGCTCCTGTAAGGCCAAGGTTGCTAACAGCTTTCTTTAATTGCTAGTCTCATCAAGCTCATCTCATGTTATCTCCCTTGAACCTATCCATAGCTCTGTAAATACTTCCTTCATTAACGTTTTCTGAATCATCTAAATTGGATTCTGTTCCCTGCAGGCAGTATTATTGATATGAAGGAATGGCTTTACCCACTTATCAGCTCACAAAGGCAATTTGCTCTTGTTTTTGTGATTTGTGTCCAATTCTGCATAACATTTCAGTTAAATGTATGTGCACGCTATCTCTCCTACTTGACTGTAAGTGATTTCAGGTTAAATATTTATCTTTGAGGACTCCAGAAAATCAAAGCACAGGCTAGCTTATATGGAGTACTTGTTGAATTGAGTACTTGTTGAATTGAGTGTGTTGAATAGTAGTAAATCATGTCAAAGAACATGTAGCACAATAAACAGGGCAAGAAAGGAATGCTAAGAGTCATTTTCCTGGACAAACGCCTACTTTTGAGATTATAGCAGCCTCAGCCTATGGCTACACCCCATCTTCCCCATCTCTTTCCACTTCTGCCTTTCTTTCTGTGACTGTAATGTGTAAATTAGTCTTTCCTGTCCTTATGTGACTTCTCTGTGGCAGATGGCATTGATAGCTTTTTTCTTTTTTGAACAAAAAAACAAACTGGTTGTGAGGAGCTGGGAAGTAGGGAATTGGGAGATATTGGTCAAAGGGTACAAACTTTTAGTTAGAAGAGGAATATATTCTAGAGATCTAATGTACAGCATAGTGACTATAATTAGTAATAATCTATTATATACTTGAAATTTGCTGAGAATAGATTTTAAGTGTTTTCACCACACACATACATGTGTGCACAAATGATAGCTATATAACAGGATGGATGTGTTAATTAGCTTGGTTGTGGTAATTGTTTCACAATATATATTTATGTCAAATCATCACTTTAAATGATGCTTTATTTTATGATGATCACATACCTTAAATCAAGATAACTTTTGTCAATTACTCCTCAATAAATTTGGAAATTTTTTTTTAAAACTCTATTCTCTTGGCTTGTGGGATATAACTCTTTCTTCTTCTTTCTCAAATGTTCCTTGTGCCTCTTGTTTACTGACTCTTAACTTTAGCTCTATTGCAGTGATTTTTAGTCTTCTCTCCTCACCTTACATGTCTCTCTTCTACAGTCTTATGTTCTCATTTGCTTCAAATACCGAATCTGTCCTTACAACCTTTATATTTTTTTCATGCAGTCAAGGGTTTCTTCTTAGCTCTAAGGACTAGGTCCAGAGGTTCCTGAAAGCAATTAGTCTGGTGGGAAAGCGTGGGGAAATAGGTTACCCTGATCCATCTGCAAGTAAAGACAAAGAGCAAGTTTAGGGGCTGTGAAGGTCTCATTCGTATTTTCATTCATTCTTTATCAGCACTTACACATTGGCTGCTCTTACGGAATTTCAAATCTAGAGTGGCAGGCAGGGGAAGAAGTAATCTCATGTACAATGAGAGTTAACTAAGTGTGCAGGTTGGTAAGAGGGCATTTGTGTGTGTGTGTGTGTGTGTGTGTGTGTGCGCGCACGCTTGTGTGTGTTAAGGACAGAGTCTGGCTCAGTCATCCAGGCTGGAGTGCAGTGGTATGATCACATCTCACTGCAGCCTGGAACTAAAGCAATCCTCCTATCTTTGCCTCTCAAAGTGCTGGAACTACAGGTTCCTGCCACCACGCCTGGCCTCTTGTGAACTTTCAACAGTCCTGGGCCACAGGAACATAAAGCTCCAAGGAAGAATCCCACTCAGTCCCTCAGAGTGATTTAATTAAGACTTTGGAGTTGATTAACTTTGTTGAACATTAAATAAGAGAAAGCATTTCTCACTAGGAAAGGGGGAATGTTAGAGAGAAATAGGGGAATCCTGCAGAAAGAACCCATATTTTATGGCAGACCCTGAAAAGAATGAGGTACTGCTTGGAGACTGTGAAAAGAATGAATACATCTATGTAAACAAAAATCAAAAATCAGGATTGAAAGATACAGCAAACTCAGCATTTGTTAAAAATTCACAGTAAGAGACATCTCATCCCAAGCCAGCTCTGAGCCCTTCCATGAAACACCCCCCCCTCCACGGAGCCATGTTGATAGTGGTAACTTAAAAGCCTGTATGCCTAGTGATTTGCTAAGGAGAAGAAAAATGAACAAAAAAGTTTTATTTTGTATTTATATGTGATTCCTAACACCCATCTCCCAACACAGTATTAATGAACTCAGAGAAATAAAAAGGTACCATTTACTAACTCCCCTGGAAGAGTCCATGAGTACTGCCATTAGATTTATTTGCTTGCTTTTAAAGTTTTAATTTTCTTCTCAGGGAATCTTCAAATATTAAGGAAGCAAGGGACTAAAATACAGGGCTGGAGGACTAGCATCTTTCAGAGATTTTGGAAAAAATAGCTATCATATTTAGAATTCCATTTTCATGTAATTCACCATAAAGGGGGGGAAGTTGGGAAGGGCTGCCTGTCTCTAATATCCACAGGGAACCCCAGTTGGCATAAATGGTAAGCAGCCCTCTTAGGCACAGCCCTTCAGGAAGGGAGGAATATAGGTAATTCAGAAAGAATATGCGGAATCAGCTAGTATCCTGTGTTCTTGGAAGTCACAAAATCAGAGCAACTGAGGAAAGATGAGCCCTGAAGATAAAGGGAAGCAACAGCTGTTCACATTTCTGAATGTTTTGTCAACATCCAGGAAAAGAACCATTAGCACATAGTAGAGAGAGGCTGCTGCCTCTTTTACTCTGGAGATTATATTTCTCTTCATGGATCCCAAGATAACACTAGCTCTTTTCACACAGATGTTACACTGATGATTCATACTGAGTAATCAATGAAGACACTACATCCCTCTAACCATTAATACTGCTCAAGTCATTTGAACTATCAGCTTTTTGAACCCAAAGGTTGTATTTTTCCGTTACTCCCATTTAGTTTTGGCTTCTTAGGTTTATCAATTTCTTTTACAACACTCTTTGAATCTGGATTCAGATGTCTTATATATTTGTCATTATGGTTGTACATAGTTGTAGGACTAGGAGTGATAATTTGGAAAAAGAAAGGTTGTGAAGGAAGAAAGAAGTCTGAGATAGGAGTAAGTTTTCTATTTATACATGATAGCCATGAACATAGAAGTTAAAAATACAGAATACAAAATAGAAGACTGGATCCATCTCCTAACTATGTCACCCTAACAAATTCACTGTCCTCATGCCTCTGAGTTTTCTCATTTATAAGCTAAGGATAACCTTTAAAAATGCAGATTTTATGGATATTCTATTTTGTTATTGTTGTTGTTGATCTGTTCTTTTCCTAATAGCATTAGCTAAAGTGTTGACATACATAAAATATATGAGAGGAAAAAAGTACAATATTTCTTTTGGACCATTGAATGGCCTTCCAGACTGCTATTTGAACACCAAAACACTTTTAAAGGAAATTTATTGATGTGTATTCCACAGAACACTACTTCTAAATGCCTTGTGTAAAAAAGTTATGTTGTCAATTTATAGTTGCTTTCAGAAATGTGATACATCCTGCTCACCCCTGGCCACTTAAAGAGCTTGATGGCAAATTTTTAAGCTGAAAGATTTAAAAAATCCTACACTAAAGAAAACTGATTTTGTTTGACCTATCATTTAAAAGTGATAGAAATAGGTTGTTTTTTTTTTTGCAATAATACCAATTAAAATCTCACAAATCAAATTGAACCTTTGAGAAACATTGCCTTAAGAATATTTATTTATGTGGCCAAGAAATAAACCTATCTTTGGTCTATATGGAGTGAAGGAATAGCCAACCTTCATAATGACATGAAATTCAACAAAATAAAATATAAATGATTTGGAAAATATACTATACTTCTTATGAAAATTTTGGCATAGTCAGAGTACATGTTCTTTGGAAGATTTGCAAATGAAAAATAAATTTTGAGACTTTAATTTCTATTGTTGTGGTATGAAATAAGAGAAAAAAATGATGTGAAATATCACACAATTTTAACATGGGGAAAGCAACCACAATAACCAGTACACTTAGTTCACAGTAGATACTTTAGTTTGAGCTGAGAAGCACTGATATTCTAAACTTGCCATGTTAGTCATCACAAGGATAACATTAAGACCTGCCACTATGGGACTGTCAGTAGAAAAATAAGTGCATTACTCTGAGAAAGTAATGCCCTGAGTGATTAAGCAGCATCCTTGGAGAACACTGGATGCATCTGGTATCTGCTGGAACTCCTGAGAGCCACCCAACAGATGTGCTGTAAAGTCCAAAAAGAGTGGTCCATGATGACCTGAAAAAGCTGGAGGTGATGTGGCCTCCCTAGATGTCATACTGATTCTCAGGAACAGTTCATGCAGAGGGAGTCCATGGACTTGAGTTTCTTTTTAAATAATATTCTGTTCTTTTGGAATGAGAGTAACATTATCAGAGATGATCTCTACCTCCATTGCTACCATCCTGGAAATATGACAGTGATCAGATTTTCCATAGGCCATGTCCAGAGCCTATGGGAAATCTGATCACTGTCAGATTTCCAGGATGGTAGCAATGTCTGTTTCTAGGAATCTTGGTCCTCAATATTCCACTCTTCATACAGCAATCACTGTGACCTTTTAAATATAGTGACCCAATCATACTACTTTCCAGTGAAAATCTTTCTACTGGCTTTTATGTCACTTAGGAACTAGTGACCTATGAAGAATTAGCATGAACCAGCTTGAATAGCTGTCAAACTTCACCTCAGCATACTTCCTTCCTGTCTTCTCCTAGAATGCTCAAGTTCACTCCTGCTTGAAGCTTTTTGCACTTGCTCTTACCTGTGCCAGGCAATACTGTTTCCTCTCATCAATGGAGTCACGACCTGTGTCTTCAAGATGTCTTCTCTCACCACCTTGTTTAGAGCAGTGCCAGATATTTCTGTAACTATATCAGTTTTATTTTTGTCTTTCAGCGCCAATAATTTCTAAATCTGTCTTATTTACTACTTGTTTGTTAGCTTTCTTTCCACACCACAAGAAATGTTACGTGCTCAGAATGCAGGAAAATTGTTTGCATTCTTTCATTATTTTATTCTTGCAACACTTAATTTTCTCTGCCACATAGTAAATGCACAAGAACCACTTGTCAATACAGCACCACAGAAGGCTAGAAGAAAAAGGAGAAAAGGCAAACAGGAATGGAGGTAAAGGGGAAGGGTAATAAAAGGAAAGAACAGAGGAGAAAAGAAACTGAGAAAGAAGGGGATTAGAATAGAAGGGCAGTAGGCAGAACTGTTGCTGAATAGTATGAATTAACTGAGTAACACAAGCCAAGATAAAATTTTGGGAAAAAATCCATCATTTCTTCCTTCCTTCATTCATTCTCTTATCATTTACATGCTTACTAAGTAACAGGTACTATGCCGAGAGGTGAAAGCATGGAGAGGATGAGCCTCACATCCCCAGTCAAGCAGGTTGCTTGCTCACAGAGAGAAGAAAAAGTGAGTGTCAGAGCGCTGGTGTTGCTAAGACAGAAACATGAAAGGATGGCTGTGGAACTTAGAAGCCACTGTTCAGATACAGAGGAAGCCAGGGGCAGGATTGGAACAGTGGCATCCTAATGAACAAGCAGAAGTTAGCTAAGTGAAAAAAACAGTAGCCTATTCTATACAGAGAGCTAAAAGGAAGAGAAGTAGAGAGCTTAGAAAATCATCACGGTTAATTCTGAGAACATGAAATACCTGAGAGTGTGAAGCAGAAGACTGGGTATGAGCAGTTAGAGAGTGAGCACTAGAAGTTAGGAAAACAAATAATCCATTTCAAGATGTGGAGCTGGAACTAAATGAATGCTTACAGTGGAATTACTAAGAGGTGAGATTATTTTCAACCATTTTTTTGAGGCATAATTTATATACCAAGAACACTGCACATATTCAATTTGTACAATTTAATGAGTTTGGACATACACATATACCTGTTATACTATCACCATAATAAAGGTAATAAACATAACCATTACCTCCAAATGTTTCCTTGTGTCTCTGTTTTTTTTTCATTTTTATTTTTGCTTTTATGTTAAGAACACTTAATGACTAATTTACCCTCTTAGCAAATTTGTAAGTACATAATGCTGTATTATGAAGTATAGGTACTGTGTTGTACAGCAGATCCCTAGAACGTATTTGTCCTGAATAACTGAAATTTCATACTCATTGTGGCCACCAGATGTATGCAAAGGCTCTCATCATCACTAATCACCAGGGAAATGCAAGTCAAAACTACAATGAGCTGTCACCTCACACTTGCTAGGATGGTTATTCTCAAAAAAGCAAAAAGTGGGAATTTTTAAAGACTTCAAGTAAGTGAATTTAAGTATTGAAAACATCCTCAGGAGGGTCTTCTTATACATTATTTTAGACAAATATTAGTACCTTAATATATGTCTCTATAGTTTACTCCCTTTAGTCAAGCTAATTTCCAGATTTAATAACATGTCTTTGTTCCTGGTAGGCCCAATTGCTTCAGCCAGTATCACCATCATTTTCTAACCGCCTCAGCACCAGCAGATGTGGAATAGTGAACAGAGAAGTGGAACTTAGTTGGAAAATATGGATTAACATACAGCATCTACTTCATATTAGCCATGTGACATTGGGCTATTTTGCCACTTTAAGCTTCAGTTTCTTCATCTATAATACAAGATCCATAAGGCATACTTGCAAGCCTGTGGCAGGGATGAAACAACGTATTTGTGAAAATGGCTTGATAACCACACATTGAAAATATGATAAATGGCACAGAAAGACAAACATCAAGTGTTCTCACATATTTGTGGGATCTAAAGGTCAAAACAATAAGCATATCGATACATAGAGTAGAATGATTATCGATAGAGTATCGATACATAGAGTAGACCAGAGGCTAGGAAGGGTAGACAGGTGGGGGTGGAGATGGTTAATACAATACAAAAAAAACAAAATAGAAAAAATGAATGAGACCTACGATTTGGTAGCACAACAGAGACACTATAATCAATAACTTAATTGTACACTTTTAAATAAAGAATGTAATTGGATTTTTTACAACTCAAAGGATAAATGCTTGATGGATGGATACCCCATTCTCCATGATATGCTTATTTCATACTTCGTGCCTGTATCAAGACATCTCATGTATCTCATAAGTATATATACCAACTATGTGTGCCCACAAAAATTTAAAAACTGAAGAAAAGGTAAGATAATGTGACAAATGGTGGAAACATTGGGAAGTGTGAGCCTTGTTTATAGAGGTGATCTCAGCCTTGAAGCTCTGTCTGACACTGAAGAAAAAGCTGAGGAACTGAAATGGCCTGCTTTTTCAATCTGCACTGATACACAAACTGTTTTGGCACACGCATACCCTTTGGAATAATACATTAAGTCAGCAGCCTCCTTTCTCAGTTCTGATGGGAAAAGGCTTCATTCTACCCCAGGAATTCCTTCTTTACAGTCTAGGACCTTACTTTTCTTCCATGTAATTTTTCAGGAAACTCTGACTCATCATTGAATGTATCAATGTACCTGAAGGGTGGTCAGCCAATTCACCTCCATAATGACTAAGGAAAACATTCAGGGGGACTGCAAGATCCAGAAAAACATCTGTGTCACCAAAAGACACATGCAGATGTTAGTCATGTTCAGATAAATTACAATGTTCACAGGGTAGAGAAAAAAAGGTGATTCATAATAAAAATTAATTTCTGGTAGCAAATGCATATCACCTTTTGCTGTGATTACTATTAAATATCTGCCAGTAAATAATTATTGAAAAAATAGATAATGCATAATTCCAGTAAGCTTTGATGGAATAAAGTCTATGTAACGAAATCTATGTAATTATTCCTAAGGACTGCCATTGTAATGAATCAGCTTTCAAAAGAGTTGGGGTAGACTTATTAGAGAGCAATTGGAGAGAGTTTGATGAAATATTAGTTTTTTCTCCCCAACAGTTTTGTACTCTGCTTTTTGTCACAAGAGAGGTGCTTGCTGATAAAAATAATAAGGATAATAATATGCATCATTCATTGAACTTATGACTTTAGAGTTCATCTTCTTAACCACAAGGTTCTACTACCTTCAAGATGATGTGCCAATAAATTTATGCATATTTTGGAAGAGGCCAACTGAAAATGTCTTAATTCAAGGAATACCTAAAAGTCCTCAAATGTTAAAAGTGACAGGGTAGTGGGAAAATGTTTGTGAGTAGGTAAACTTTCATTTGTTCTTCAAATCATTCCATGGAAGTGGTCAGCTGTCAGCGTCCTATGCCTGGCATAAGCTCTTTGTTTTATGACGACAGAAGAAAACAAACCATATGCAGGGTTATTTTGATTGTTCTGGGGCTTAAAAACACAGATAGATGGTTAGATATTGTTAAATATCTAATTGTTAGATAGAAAGAAATAGCTAAACATCTTCAGTAAGATCTATCAAAATTTTGGCACTCAGAAAACTGAAAACAAAGCAAAGCCAAAACGAAAGGTCATCTGAGGTTGGACTGTAGAAAAAAATAATGTGTTTCAGTTTGTAAATAATATTATTACAAAAGCTGGGTTCTACTATAATGTTTAGCTTGTAGATGAACTGCATGGCTCAATGTCAAGCTAGAAAACAGAAATATCCCATAATAATTTATAAGTTTGTAGGGCTCTGGTAAAACATGAAATTTTATGTTTCTTCATTAACCTTGAGTTTATTTTATGTATGAAAATTATGAGGAAGTGTAACTAGACCTCAGTAAACATATAATTCACCCAATGTCATTGATGTATCCCTTTCTGGCCCTTAAAAAAAAATCCATTAACTTCCTAAAACCATTAAGGATAGTGACCCTTTTTCCCATTCATTCCCTAAAGTTTGCTTACTGCAGAAACCTGAGAAGCTTTCCTCAGTGGGTTTATAACAGTTCCTACACTACATCCAGGCTGAAAAATGTCAGGTCTAATTTTTCTTGCATATGAACTATTTACCAATTATTACCATTGCTTCCTTTCTATTTAGTCTCCCTGAATTCACTAATTTGGCAAATTTTCATTCCAAACAATCTTGGATAGTCAGAGACATATGTGGCCTTTTAGTGGTTTGTGGTTGTGCCTAAATTTTCCAGCCTGTCTTGCTTTTGCAATCCTTCATTTTGTTTATTGAATACAAAATAAAAATCAATAAAAATAGTATTTCTGAGGGAAAAGCAGAGAGGATTTGATAATTATAGATAATTCAAAAATATCTTCACCTACTGCATTTTTTTTCTTCAAAAACCATGGTAAGCAATTCCATTATTTGGCATTTACTCTAAAAAATGAAAATTTATGTTCATACAAAATTATCTACATGAGTGCTTTTAATAGTTGCACTTGCTATATCCGAAAACTAGGAACAGCCTAAATGCTCTGTGCTAGAAGAATGAATAAACAAACTGATTTGAAGATGATCATGCAGCCAGAGCTTCATCTGTGAGGAACATACTTTCCCTCCATTAAGAGAAATGGTAGGACACTAAGTAATTATCCTGCAATACAAGTTTTGTGCTCAACGTAGACAACATATGCCAACATTAGCCTCTGGATGCAAGACAATTATTTAGAAAAAGAAACAAAGACACTTGATAGAGCCTCATTTCAACTTTTTTAGCAGGGATGGGAGATTCCATTGTCCTCTTCAAAGTCCTTTGTTCACCTTCAACTGCTGGTGAAAACATCCACACCAAAGAAAGCCCACAAGTTGTGGTGAATTACGTAATATGCCTAATTTTAGACAGTGCATATAACTATACCAGAGTACTTAAAGCCAAAATATTTTGTCTTTAAAAGAACACATCTAAATTGTAAATGAATCAAACATTTATAATTTAAATATAAAAAATACGCAACCCAGAAATCAGCTGTGTCTCAATATCCTTCTGAGGTTTGCTAAAACTTTATCTGAACTTCATTCCACGGCCTTTGCAAATTTTACAAACTTCTCAAAATTCTCTACAGAACCCTTGCTTTCACCTCTTCATCCTCTATCATGGTTCTGCCCCAAAGTAAGCTAAAGATAAAGTTTAGTTCCTTCAAGGCTTTGCACTGGGGAAAAAAAAATATCCCTTCTACTTTAGCATTTTGTAACTTCAGTAATTTCACCAGTTTACTTTGGATGGGTCATGAGGAGGGTTCACCTCACCTAATCTATAGCGTTTTCCTATTTTTCTAGCTTCGTACTTTACTCTCTATCTTCTGTCATCTTCTGTTTGGGGGTAATAAGCAAGTTATTTTCTTCTTTCTAGCAGGGAAGCTACCCAAGTCCCAGTGAGTAAATAGTTTTCCTAACTTGTCTCTCTAGTAAGAACTTGCACACAAGTGGCTAAGAGACCTGTGAACATCTCATTACATGTATATTGGGTATGTATTTGTTTATCACTTATGGTATTCAAAGTATGTGTTCATACTGCATAAATAAAACTAATTCAATACATATCCTTATAAGGAAACAATAGAAGTCCTGAAACATAGCGAGCTAATCTTTTTAATAAACTAGTTTAATTGGATTTCACAGGGGAAAGCTAGAGATCTAGGCTTCCCAAGTACACAGTAGACAGAGAAACTTGTCACTGGAGTCTTTCATTCATTATTAAAATTTGTTGGGAAGACAAAGAACAAGTTCATTCATGGCTCCATTACCACCTTCTCCCCAAAATTATATACAAAATATTGCATATGTACATTTTTTGGAGGGAAGATCAATAGTTTTCAGCAAATTCTATGAAGTTCTATGGCCTCAAAAATATTAAGTACCGTATAATCATTAAGTACTGTGCAATCATTAACATTATGTTCTGATTATTTAGGTAAGTTTTATTTGCTTTTCCTTCCCAAGCCCTCTTCATTAGAACTCAAGAAAGAAAGAATGAAAGAATGAGAGAACAGAAGGGCAAAGGAAGAAAATATATGAAGTTGAAGTTAGCAAAATATATGCCTTTTTAACATTTAACCTTAAAGGACATTAATTCTAACATACTAAAAGGTAGATGGTAAACAGAAAAAATTCCAGTTGAGATTCAGGCATTTTTCAACAAGAATTAGTGATTTCATATATTATGAATATGTCTTTATAAAGCGGAATGTTACCTCTCACAGAATGACACACATCAATATATATCGGAGAAAAAGAAGAAAATGACAATCACCTGAAATTGGCCAGACTGATAATCACAGATAACAATCTATTATATAATTTTCTTGTTCATTTTCTCTGCATGTATTATGTTGGTGCAAAAGTGATTGGGAATTTGCAATTAAAAATAATGGCAAAAACCACAATTATTTTTGCACCAACCTATTTTTTTAACAAAATAAGATGATGCAATAAATAATGATTTATAATCTGTCCTTTGATACACCAATAATAGATCTTGGTAATCTTGTAACAGTACTATTATTCTGTGATCTCCATGGGCAATTTTAAATTAATTTCTATATTTGGGTATTGTTTGACTTTTTTAGATATTAATAAATATCATTGAGATGAACATCCTCATAGATAAATCTACATGCACTACTATGATTGCCATGAGTCCTAGAAATGTGATTGTTGGGTTAAAATGTCTGCAAAGCATATGTCTATGGATATGTTTGTTTCTAAGTTTCTAAGGGTCATGGTGAACACCAGAGATACCAAATGTAATCCTCTAGCCATAGGCAGAAAGACCTTGTGTTGTAGGGAAGTCCAGGCCATTCTACTTCCCTTGAAGATTTTACTGAATGTAGCATAGCTTGAGATGATCATGACTGACCTATCCTGCTGTAGGAATTACTCCCTTGTTAATTTTTAGATTAATTTCCTTATTATCTGAAAAGAGAGAATTCGTTGAAGAGAGAAAATCTTAAATCAAAATGGTGGGTCTTTTTTATTAATTTTGCTGGGAAATATTTTAGTGTCAATACTTACTAATCAATGAAAGATGTTTTTCAAGAACACAATGGGTATGTTGGAAGGATCTTATTGTCTCTTTGTTTCCTTACTATTTGGCCAACGGCTACCCTGAAACATTTATACACTCTCCCAGTAACTTCTTTCTATAATAACTTGGATAGAATAAAAAAGAATTATATGACTGTCCATACCTCTTCTCTCTAAAGCCTCCTTTATTTTAAACCACTATCAAGGATGAATAATTATTCTGGAAGTATTTGGAAGTCTGCCTTCTGGACTTGGAAGAGCAGATACATGTCCTTGGGTTAATACATCTCCACCCGTTATTTTTAATAAGGAAAAATGTTCTAAGAGGACCTTCCCTTTCCTGTTACGTCACTATGTTCTCCTTTAATAGAAATAATGTAAATAAGCCATCCTCTCCCCCGACTCACTCCCATCAAGGAAAGTGATAGCATAAAAAACAAAATCCTTATTTTTCAGTGTAATTTTGCCTATCTCAGCATTCATTTGACTAAATAACTTCTCTGTTAGTAGTAAATTATTCTGGAAAATAATGGCAATCAGTGCCCAGAGCAATTTAATTGTTTGGATTAAATGGGGGGGGGGAGTACTAAAACAATAATTTCCGGTGCCCTTGCTATATTTATTTCTTACTGTTGCAGCCATTAAAAAAAAAAATACCACAAACTCAGTGGCTTAAGACAACAGAGATGTATTCCCCCCATAGGTCTAAAAGCTAGAAGTTGAATAAGTCCTCGGTCCTTATGTTACCCTATCCATATAAACTATGATGCTCTCATTTCAAAATCCTTAATTATTTCTGCAAAGATTCTTTTGTGAGCCAAATAAGCTCACATTTTAAGGGTTCTGGGGATTAGGACATGAACATATATTTTGGAGGGCCACCATTCAACCCACTACTCTTGCTTACTTGAGTTCTTAAAAGTAAAATGTAATAAATTTATTGACATTGGGCAAAAACAGAATTTTATTTTCCCAGTTCATTTTTACAGAAATGTTATTATTTTCCTGGAATCACTCTATTATTGGCTGAAATACTATCAGTTAGGACTACTTTAAAAGACACATTTCCAAGAATTTATGATGGCTCCTTAACCCACTGAAGTTGTGTTAAGTCCAGCATTTGGCAACGCCCAAATATTTCATTGTTACTAATATCTCCTTTATCAGTCTACATATTCACCCATTCAAGTAAAATCCAGCAATATAAGGGATCGGATTGTTTTAAATGATACTTCTGTTTGGAGAGTTCGTTTGCTTGCTTGTTTTGCTTTCATTTATGGGGATGGCAAGATCCTGCCAGTTAGTGGTGGGTTGTCATTGCTGTATCTAAATTTAGATATCCCATCTTTTGTGACCTCTGACTTTGAAGAAAAGAACAGTTCAGGGACTTGCAATAATATCTTAGGGAATAAGGATCTGTTATAATGATCTATTTCAATCATGTATCCAAAACAATATAACATACCAATGCGCACGCGTGCGCACAGACACACACACACCCCAGCTTAACTGCCATTATAGATACAGGAATAGTAAGTGTCTCAGTATAGGATTATAGTAAGTGTCTCAGTACAGGACTTTAAAAATAAGGATAAATTATAGAGTAAAAGCACACTTGTTTTTAGTAAAGATAACTTCTAATCTGACATGCTTGCTTGTGATGCCAACTAAAGTGGCAATGGCAGTAACTAACCCCCAACCCTCCCTGTAGCTTCATATTTGGCCAACACTTGGTTTCACCACAACTTCCTGGCTTGTCAGCAATTAGAGGAGGAAATATGTCATGTTACTTAGATAGATGAATCAATAAATGGCCAGCAGTCATTCTGAGTAGCAGTTGCCCAGTTAGTAACCATCAATTCTGATCACTTCATATCGTAGCCCAAGCCTCTGCATTGATTCTCTTCACTGCATTCTAGGGACTAGATTATTTACCTTCGAAAGCAACAATGGGGTAAAAGTATGAGTTAAAAGGAGAGGACCCTGAGAGCCTGAGGCTGTCACCTGCTGGATTTTTTTCCTGCTGTCAACAATATCCTTTTAAATAGTGCTATAAAACATCTCGCTTAAGTATTTGGCAGTGGGGATAGCGGATCTTATTTCAGCACACTTGTAAGAGAAAAAGTGAACTCATGAAGACAAAAATTCTGGTCAAATAATCAAATTAGGACTCCAAATTTTTTCAGTTAGAGAAGTGATGGTGAGCATGATGGAAACTCCTATGGCCAACTGCATAATAGAGGGACTAAAGCCACAAATGCTGTTTTCAGAATTGGTGCTCAAACAAACAAAAGAATACATAAAAAGATTAATCCTTAGTTACAATGACTGTATAAGTTATTGCAGAAACCAGGTAACACTTGAACAATAAAGTGCAAACTGACACTGCCCCTGGAAAAGTGGGATTCAGGGCCTCCCCACTTTTAGACAGGTTTCTTTTTCTGACATGGTACTTTCACATGAGTGTCTATGTTTTTATTAAAACATTATAGGTGAGTTGGAATCTTGCAGAATGAAATCACTGATAATTTTTATTTTCTCTATAACTTCAAATGTTGGGCCTTTTTCAAATGCTCAATAAACATTTACTTATTGTAATTTGGTTAAGGAGATGCCTCAAAATTGGTACTGTTCTTAAACTACAGCATGGGTTCCTAACTCCTGCGGCTATAGGGGTAGAGCTGGTAAGCAAAATGAATGAAGAGGGCCAGATGTGGGGAGAGTAAATAAACTGGAAAGCTCAGAGAGAGATGAGGCCAAGTATGCCAATTCTTCTGATTGTTTCAGAGGCACCAGAAATCTAAATTGTAGAATCACTCCATTTTGAAATCTTGGTAACTAGCCTTTTTATTTTTTTCAACAAAATCAGCATATGGTCCAGCTCTTGATTCTGATCACATGTTCATAATGTGCCTTTTGTGGCTGAGGTCAGTTTATCCCTTATGTTCTCGCTAGGAGTTCATAGAATCTCATAATTAAATAATAAGAGGCACTTAAGGAAATGACTTTTCAAACTGTGAGTGCTTTTCAAATTGTAAATCATGACCCATTTGTGGGTTGTGAACCTTATTCATAATCAGATTAGCTGGCTTAAAATAAACAAACAACAACAAAATAAAATATATTAGAATAAATGTATTAGCCCAGAATTAAAAACATCAGACAGCGTCATAAGTACACGTAAAATAAAGGTAAACATTGTTTCTTAAACTTCAAGTTGGCAAATACATAGGTGTGTGCTTCACTATGTGTGTTTAGTGGGTTATGACATAAAATGTTTTAAGGAGACTCATGGTCAAATAAATGTGCATGCCCTGATTTTGCCTAATTCCTATAAGACAAATAAATGGAAACCTAGAGAAGTAAAATCATTTTCCAAATCTTGCACAGGTAGAAAGTGGGAAACTTGAAACTCAAGTTAAAATTCAGGTTCCCCTTGTTTAAAATCTCTTATGAGATAGAGCCTTCCTTTGGAAAGAAACTATAACCAAAGCAGTTGCTTTGTGATCTTTCAGGGAAGGATTTGACATCTCCTGGTAGATTTTAATCTGACCATTTCTCGATTCTTTTCTAGCCTCAAATTCTTCATCTAAGACCTAATTATCTGATTGTAAATTTTTACTAAGAGAACAGAAGAATTCAGGAGATTCTCCACATATTTTCCCATTGCAGGTACTTATCCCCATGCATCTGCACTCCCAAACTATGTGTTTCTACAGATATCATACTCTTGCTCCTAATGCTAACCCTTCTCTATGCATTATAGCCCACATCCTTTGCTTCTCAGTAATTCCTCTACTAAAAATGTGCCAGTATCTCCTGCATCATGATATCTGCCTTTACTGGATCAAACACATCAATGCATAAGAATACTCTAACATTTCCAATATGCTCCCAAAACACAATTTATTTATTCTACATCTCCTCCACCATGATGTCATTTCCCCCTTTCCAGCAAAACTCCATGAATAATTTTTTCTATACAATTCCTAAATTTTCCTCTACTTTTCTAAAAATCACAGTTCAATCAGGTTTCCAACTCTGTCTTCCACTTCTCCCCAACAGCCCTTGTTATGGTCACAAAATAACTTTCCTTTGATATGTCTGATGGGCCACCCTCAGTCCTTATCTTACCCCACTGGCAGCAGCTCTTAACACAGTTGACCACAGCCTCTTCCTTGAAACATCTCATGCACCTGGACTCCAGGAGATGACTTTCTCTTTTTTCTCTTCCTACCTCACAAGAGGCTCCTCTTCAGCAGCCTTCCCTGATAACCTCACATTTTACAGGCTGCTAAATGCTGAGTTCTTTAGCTCAGTTTTCACATGTCTTCTATTTTCAACCTAGACTCACTCCCTTGATAATCTCAATGTCTCAACAAAAGCATTCTCTAGGCATTAAACGTTATTTCTAGGCTGACAGCTCCCAAACTGATATCCTCAATTGGACACCCAGAGCCCTTTCACTCAACTGTCTATTCAACATCTGCACTACGATGCTGAACAAAACATGTCAAAATTTTTCTCCAAAACTGAGACCCTGATCTTTCCCCAGTCACTACCCCAAATGGCATCTAAACATGATACACATTTTGGCTTTCCCCATCTATGTTAGTGGCTTTCTTTCTGTTGTTCGGGCTTAAGGCTTTGTGGGATCATCTTTGCTGCTCTTTTACTTTCATGTTTTGCATCCTCTCCCTCAGTAAATACTGTAAATCTTACCTTAAACATGTGTTTAGAATCCAATCACTTCATTTCAAATTTAAAGTTTGCATTCTGGTCTGAGCAATCATCATCTCTCTCCAGGCTTTTTGTAGGAGCTGTGTAACTAGCCTCTCTCTTCAGTTTTCCTTCTCATACAATCAATTCTTAACACATCAGCCTATCAGATAATGTCCATATAGGCTCAAATTTCTACCATGGCTTTCCCTCTTATCAATCAAAACTCAAGGCCTTACTATAGCTGCTAAGGCCCCCATGTGAAATGAACCTTGACTGCTTCTCTGAATCCATCTCCTTTCACATTCCCTTTGCTCAAGCACTCAAACCACATTTTATTCCTTGCTACTCCCTGAATATTCTAAGCACATTCACACTCAGGGCCTTTGCATCTGCTGGTCTCTCTGCCTAGTGGTTCCTCCACCAGTAAGTCTCATGAATCACTTTACTTTCTTCCTGTCTGACTAAAATATCACCCTACCAGTGAGATCTGCCTTGGTCATGAAACCCACATTCCTCCTTTATCTTGCTATATTTCTTCCCAGACATTTCTCACTTGATATAGTATATGTTTATTATTTTACTATATATATAAATACACAGATACATATATGTGTACACATATATACACATTTATGTGTGTGTGTATGTGTGTGTGTGCGTATACATTTTCCATACCACTGGTATGCAAGCTCCTTGTAAATAGGGATGTCAATTATTTCACTAATCTTTAGTACTGAGATGGGTACTAAAAAAGAACATGGTACATAGTAGATGTTCAGTTAAGAGTTGCTCAAAGAAAGAAAGAATGAATGAATGCTATTAGGGCATAATAACAATAATAATTATGATGATGGTGATAACAATAATAATAAACAACCACAATAAAAACTCAAAGCACTTGTAAAACTGATCAAAACATCTGCATACGCAATGCCTTATATTTGCCTTACTACAAGTCTTTATGGTTGATACATGTTATGTTTCCTGTTTACAGAGGAATAAAGTAAGGCTCAAAATGCCCAAAGTGCCATAGCTAGTAAACACAGAAATCAAAACTGACACTCAGATTATATGACTCTAATTCCAGTTCTCATTTCCCCATGAAATATTCCGTGAATATATCCCTCTGTGTCAGACACAGAAATGTGCCACTGAGACTCCTCAAGAAATGCCTTGCTGCTCAGCTGCAAGAGGTTTGCTAATGGCCTCGGCTGTTAGCCCTAGCATGACTCCCCCTCAGCTTTTGAGATAAAGTCAAGCGATTTTGGGGGCCCATAACTGAGCGAGGTAGTGGCACCTACCTTTCCTGACCATCTCTGCCTGACACAAGATGATTCTAAGGGACTGTCCTTGCTGCAGAGCTCTCCATTGGCCTGGCAGAGACTGTCAGTCCTAAAGCACAGTCTAATGCCCCATTCACCCCAAACTGCTTCCTCGCTTTTCCTTTCACAGGTTCTTGCCAAGAGACCTTTTTGCACTACTATCTAGGTTTCGGCTTTCACCCTCCAGAAAATCCAAACCAGCAATGGATGACACACAAGGCACACTAGAAATGGCCCTGGATGAAAAGCAGGTAAAAGCAAGGCACCTCACATGATTTGTATCATTATGTATTTCTGAGCTACCCCTGCAGGAAAGACATTTTCTCTTCCCTTACCTTCTGCACTCTATCAGAAGACAAAGAAATGCAGACAATCGGAACTCTCTCAATGGAAAACCCAGTACTGCTGAGGTTTGAGGAAGGATCTGTGTATTCAAAATCTAACTCAAAGAAGTCGCAGGAGTCTTTTTAATAAATTGACTTCCTAACCTGCATTACAAAAGCAAATGGCACTGTGTGTTCTGACATCAATGAAGTAGGAAAATGCCATGGAACAACTCTCACATATCTCTCAGAAATTTGTGCTGATACTACAAATCCCCTTTTTTACATAAATAAGGACAGATAGACATTCAGCTATCTCAATGGCAAAGCAGAGAAAATAATAATAATATCTGCTAAGTTGTGTGAGAATTAAGTTAGATATATTATAAAGAGTAAAATAATTCATATTATTTGCTATTTTAATCATTTCTAAAATGCTATTAATCATTTCTTTAAAAAATGCAATAAATATTACCTTTTAAAAGTCATATTTATTTCTAAGCTTTACTTTTAGTTTTAATAAAACAACTGCGGTGAGCTCTGCAAAAATTTAGTTAAGTACCACTTCTTTTGTTTCAGTCAATGTGACTTTTCTTATTGCTCTAAGGAATTTCTTAACCCACATTATCTACCTCGATAGAGTGAATAAAACAATGAATATAAATAAACTGTACAGGAAGAAAAAAGGAAAAATTTGAGGCTAAATATATACACATACAAACATGAATAGTAGCTGATATTCATCTGGATAAAGGATGTCAAAGTCACCCATTTAGCAATGCATGATCCTAAATTATACTCTTTTACTATAAAGAACACTTTTGGGAACAATTGGTGAACCTGGAATTGAGTCTGAGATTTAGACAGTAGTAATATAGCAATATCAGTTTCCTGATTTTGATGGTTATATTGGGGTTTTGTAGGATGACTGTCCATGTTCATAAGAGCTGTACTCTAAAATATGCAGAGGGGGGATGGGAATTAGGTAGGCAACTAACTCATTGGCAAATGGTTCAGGAAGAAAAGTTCTTTGAACTGTACTTGCAACATTTCTGTAAGGTTTTAATTGTCTCAAAATAATTTTAAAAGTTAAAATATTTACCTAGCTGTTGACTTTTACTGGTATGCAAGGCTTTTAAGCTACCGGTTTTAAAATATGCATCCTGATTAGACTTAATCAGCAAAGTGTTTCGTTGTTATTTTTAATGTTTGTTTTTTGTGGAATCATCTTTGCTGCTCTTTTTACTTCCATGTTTTGCATCCTCTCCCTCAGTACATATTGTAAGGTAAATACCTTGCCTTAAATATGTGTCCAGAGTCCAATCACTTCATTTCAAATTTAAAGTTTGCACTCTGGTCTGAGCTACCATCATCTCTTTCCCGGCATTTTGTGGGAGCTGTGTAACTGGTCTCTGTTCAGTTTTCCCTCTCATACAATCAGTTCTTAACACACCAACATAGCACATAATTCCCAACAATGCTCAAATTTCTAGCATGGCTTTCCCTCTTACCAACCAAAACCCAAGTCCTTACCATAGCTGCTAAGGCTAGGTATATATTTTAATGTTTAAAACATTTTAATGCTTAAAGTCAACAACTAGGTGAATATTTACACTTTTAAAAATTATTTTGAAACAATTACAACATTACAGAAATGTTTCAAGCACAGTCCAAAGAACTTTTCTTCCTGAACCATTTAAACACATCAATTAGCTCTGAAAACAATATAGTAAGTTTGAACACAGTGATTTAGCTGGGAGGCCTATCAAGCTCTGGTTTGATAGGCTAGCCTCTAATTATGCTGCAGACACTTAGACATGAGCTGCAACCTGTAGATCAGAAGGAAAAGTCTTCGAGCAGTTTTCAGGAGAGGCTAGCTTTCTGCACTGGAAGATGTCTTACGTCACTTTTGACTGGGAACCAGGTTAATCAGAGTAAACTTCTTTTTGGAAGATGTACCTAGAAATGTAATTTTACAAAAAAAGATGTACCCCCTGGCCCAGTTCACCCAGTGCAGCAGTTGGGTGGTGTGTAAGGTTAAATGTTTCTTATGCTCTTTCACACCTCAGGCAGGAGAAAATTGCCTCCAGGCCTTAGAAAAAGGCACATGCACTTCTGCTTTACATACTGTGAAGGTGGCAGTGGGGGAAACATAAGTTGACAATGCCAGTCACACTCAGTACTCTGCTTTTCCTGGTGACTCCCTTGTACTCTGGGAACATATGATGTGTCAAGTCTGCCTGGGGGATGGAGATTCCCTGTACCCCTAACCAAACCACCACTACTCCCTGTCTTTAAAAGGCTGGGCCTTGAATATGGGTGGAATCGTTAACTTCCTAAGAGAAGGAGTAGGCAGGGCAAAACCATGGAGATCATGTGACCAAAATTTCCCATGAACTCTCAAGAACTGATGGATTTGCTTTATCCTGACCCATTCATTCATTAACTATTCATTAAGGTTCTGTAGTGCTAGGTCATAAAACACCGATTTTGCAATGTATGACAGCTCTTTATAGTTCCCTAAATACGAAAGAAGGCACAGCGGGGGGGGAAAACACTGAGCTGAGCACTAGTAGAGTTGGATTCAAATCTACCCACTGATTCGCTAACCATTTACTATGTGACCTTGGAAAGTTCAATTAACTTCTCTGAGCAGTTAGTATCTTCATTTATATAATGCAGATAACGATAACTACCTTCCATTGTTATTTTGAAGATGAAAACAGACAGTATAGCCAAACATATTTCCTTGAAATGTAAAAAAAACAACGTATATTGCAAAATCACCTATATTAGGCAGAGATATATAATTTTCAGGATAGTATTAAGTCATACATACTACCTAACCTGCCCTGATAGGGACAACTTTTAAAACTACAAATTTAAAAAATTAACAACAAAACAAAACAAAAGAAACAAACATAAAAGGATGTGCTGGTAATTTAAAAATTACTGGCTCACAAGAAAGAAAAAAAAACAACAACCCTGATTTGTAGAGCTTTCTGATATTAGTGGTATAAATGTCCCCAGTATAGCCAACTTTATGCTACTAACATGACATCAGTAATTGGAGTGAGTTAGGCAGGAATGAAATTAGTTGTCAACATTCAATTTTTGGTAGATTTTTACATGCAAATTGAATTTTTGGTGTACTCAAAGAATTAGAAAATGTGACAACCCTGGGCCCATATTCTACAGAGCAGCACATATATTCTGGTAAATGTATGGAATGAGTAACAATGGTTAAGTGACTTGCTTTGAGACATTTTTCATGATGTCTTGAAAGATATGGAGGGGAAACTGTCCTGAGTCAGTTTTACTTCTTGACCCTGCAATAAAAACCTCCCCTGAGCCAAAGGAGCACAAAAGTCTTGGTTATTTCTCTGAAAAGGAAGGGACAAATAAGAGTACAGAATAAATAATGATAACAAGAACAAAATATTACAATAAATGATCCTGATACACAGCAAATATTAAAATTGCTTATTTCCAACTTAATATTGCAATAAGCATTTTAAATAAATGATAGTTATTATTCACATTTTCCAGATGCATATAAGTGGTGTCATGGGTTGAATTATGTCCCTCTAAAAATAAGTGGTGTCATGGGTTAAATTATGTCCCTCCAAAATATATATTGAAGTCCTAACCACTCTCAGAATGAGACCTTTCTTAGGAATATGGTCCTTACAGAGGTAATCAAAATAAAATGAATTCATTAGGGTGGACCCTATTCTAATGAGACTAGTGTTCTATATAAGAAGAAATTTGGACCCAGAGACAGACATACACAGAAGGAAGATGATATGAAGAAATAATGGAGAAGACATAGCCATCTGAAAGCCAAGGAATCTGTGAGACTATCACAAGCTAAGAGAAAGGAATGAAACAGATACATTTCCTAGAGCCTTCAAAGAGGGGAAGGGCCCTGCTGGCACCTTGATTTTTAACTTCTGGCCTCCAGATGTTTGTAGACAATACATTTTTGTTGTTCAAGGCCACCCAGTTTGTAGTGCTTTGTCATAGCAGTCCTAGGAACCTAATACACAAGTCTCAGGGTAAATCAATGTCCCTAATTCGCACAGCTACTAAACTCTTAACTTGGTTCCAACAAGCTTGTTTGTTTTTGTTTTTAACAAATATCAATGCCCAGATTTCTTGCCCTCCTCCTCTCCACACCCTAGAGGCTGATTTAATTGGAAGGACACCCACAGACGATTTTGATGGGCAGTCAGCTCTGAGACCCACGGTATGAGTGGCAGAATAAGGATTCCAGCTCATGTCTGCCTGGTCCCCAGGCCTGTATTGAAATAAAGCAGTGACGTTCAGCATTTCACATGGGACACAATCGTTTTATTTTACATCTGTTCTATATCAATATATAACATTGTTCATCCTTATTGACCATATAGGTAAAATACTCTCCAAACACTGTATTCTTCTTCGTAAAGACTAAAAATATAGGACAACTTATATGTATATTACATACACTCATCCTAACTTTTATGATGAAGTGGGAAGTTACTGTGTGAAACAAACAGCCAATTAGGGTAAATCAGTAAGGTCTAGCCAGGCGTGGTGGCTCATGCCTGTAATCCCAACACTCTGGGAGGCCAAAGTGAACTGGTCGTTTGAGCCCAATAGTTGGATATCAGCCTGGGCAACATGGCAAAACCTGTCTCTAAGAAACATATAAAAAGGAGTAGCTAGGCTTGTGAGGCATGCCTGTAGTCCCAGCTGTTTGGGAGGCTGAGCTGGGAGGATAACTTGTGCCCAGGAGTTTGAGGCTGCAGTGAGTGAACTGTAATTGTGCCACTGCATTCCAGCCTGCATGGCAGAGCAAGGCTCTGTCTTCAAAAATAAATAAATAAAAATTAAAAAGGAAGTCTTATTAAGGCCTTAATATAGCTTGGTAACCCAAAGCAAAGTCTATAATAATTACCAACACTGGTTGAAAGCCAATAAAATACTGAGGTGGGAGGACTGCTTGAGGCCAGGAGTTTGAAAGTCAATAAAATACTTCAGCAGTCACTGTGCTGTAATATAGGCACATACCTGATATTATTTCATCAACTCCAATCCTCATCATCATTTTTAAAGATATTATTATTATTCCTTATAGGAGAGATAACCAATGATGAAAGAGGCCTCATTATGGCCAAAGATTACATAAAATTATAAATGGTAGGGCCAAAATATACACTCCCAGATATGTACTCCAAAACTCTTGCTCTTACAACCACATCTGGACACAATAAATTTAGTTTATTAGCGATTACAGAAACACTTTTGTTTTACTAGTCATTTATTGCCAAAGTTTTCATATCTGACTTTAAGAGCTGACTTTAAGTCACTATCCTCTTTGATATATTTTTCATTATGGCAACATTTGGAACTTTCTAATGGATACACTGATTCGTCATATATATTAAACATAGGGCTTTCAAGTTTTTTAAGTTTATTTGCAAGGTAAGGATAGGAAGACAAGGAAATGGTGATAGGAATTCATGCCTGAATGATAGTTAATGGGCAATCTTAAGAATGTCCACCATTTGGTAAACACTGTTTCTGCTCTCTAAGAATATGTATTCATTGCAAGAAATATAAACTGTAAAAATGTAAGAGCTTCTGTTTGTTAATTGGAGCCCCCAGAAAATCCCCAGCTTAGAAGATCTCAGAAGTACTAGTCCAACCTTGCATCCTTACATTTTTCTCCTTCTACTTAAGATTATTCTATTTTGATCTGCAAAAGAGAACAACCAAATGTGAAGGCGGATTATATTGTCACAACTCTTTCACCTCCTGCCTACTCTAATTATGTGGTCTGATAAAGAAGGAGATTAAAACGATGCCACCAAAATACGTAAAATAAATTCTACAAGTATAAAAAAATTCCACGAATCTAGCTTATACTGATGAAGTCACAGTAAATTCTTTGTTAACATCGCAAGGACCTGGGCTGGGAGAGAAACCCAAGGGCATTTCATATGCCACTGGTGATACATGCATTCACTCTAAAACATTCCTGCAAAGTAATTATCCACCCCAGATCTGAAAATCTTTCAGATCACCTTAGTGCAAAGGATAGGGTGTGGTGACAGGGATAACCAAAACACTGCCTCTTTTTCTCAACTTGAGTGTGCCTTGTTTGCTGAGAGTTTGCTGGACTTCCTTCTCCTATCTGTAATCAGCAGATCCCTTGATAGCACCACTCGGATGCAAGCAGAACCTTGCTCATCTATTCTTCACAGAGCATTGAAAAGTCATTTATTCATCTGTAGGCAGAAATTGAGTTGGAGAAAATTAAGAACAAACTAAGATTTTAATTTTAAAATAAATGTTATATTGTCTACCTGAGTTATCAGGTACAGGCAGGAAGTGCCTGCCAATAAGATGAAAGGCAAAGCCAGGTATGGTGTCTCACACCTGTAATCCCAGCACTTTGGGAGGCTGAGGCAGGAAGATTACTTGAGTCCAGAAGTGTGAGACCAGTCTGGGCAACATAGTGATACCCCCATCTTCACAAAAAATAAAATAAAATAAATTATCAAGTCATGGTGGCATATACCTATGCCACAAGTCCCAGCTACTAGGGAGGATGAGATGGGAAGACTGCTTGAGCCTGGGAGGTTGAGGCTGCAGTGAGCCATGATCACATAATTGCACTCCACCCTGGGAGACAGAGCAAAACTCTGTCTCCAAAAAATAAAAAAATAAAAAAAAAAGAAGAGAAAAAATAAAAGGAGAGAAAGTAACATCGATAAGCGAATATCATCCAATACAGAAGACTAGATTGTTCTGGAACAACATTTCTCCATCCTCTTTGTGCTTCAGCTATACTAGTTTTCTATTAGTTCTTCTTCAGTGGGAGGTGGCAGGCTCTCTCCCACCTAGGGTCTTTTTGCTCATCATTTATTTCTGAGTACTAGGGAAGCAGCATGATGTCACCCAGCTCTTGACCTTTACTTGCTGCTTCCCTGGTACCCACATTTCCCACAATGGTTAATTGGTCAGAAGCATGGATCTGGGTCAGAGTGGTGGCAAAGAAAGTAGAACATGAAGGCCAGATAAAATAGACATTTGGAAGAAGCACCCAGTCAATAATCAAACATAAAGTCAAGGGACAGAAAAAAGAGACAAGCAAAAGTGACACTGAGATATTGAACACAGAGACAGGGGAGAATGCTAACTGCATTGCTGTCAGATACCAAGAAGTCTGGAGGGGCAGCTGGTACAAAGAACAATCATAAGTTTGATTTTCTGCTGATGTGAAAGCAGAAAAAAAATTTGCAAATATGTCAAAACGGTCATCTTAGAGAAACTATCTTTGAGGAGAAAAAAATTGATAGAAATTAACCTTTTAGGATTACTTACATACATAGAGACTATAACTGTAGATGGGAGATTTGTTGATTTCTGGGGGAAGTGCAAAGAATTGAAGGCTGAATCTTAAACCAAGTTTATATTATGAAGGCAGGCGGAAGAAATAGAGTAAGTAAGGAAGGGACTGGATATGTCTGAGAAGTAGGTCAAGTCACCATGGGGGGCAAGAGAGTTTGAAGAGGAGCGGTGTTAGGGACTTACTCTTTAAGTCCCTACAAAATGCATAGTCCTCATGAATGGAATTAGTGCCCTCATGAAAAGGACCCAGAGAGCTCCCTAACTAACTCTCTTTCTACCATGTGAGGATACAATGATAAGTTTACAGTTTGCAACTCAGAAAAGGGCCCTCACCAGAACCCCAACCAGACTGGCACTCTGATCTGGGGACTTCTAGCCTACAGATCTGTGAGAAAATTTCTGTTGTTTATAAGCCACCCAGCCAATAGTACTATGTCATTGCATGCCGGATGACTGAGACAGGAGGGATGTTTAACAGGGTCAAAAGCTATCAAGAGGCCTTTAAATTTGTTGATTAAGGAGCTATTGCTGATCTTTAAGAGAACAATTTCAATTAAGCATTGCATAAGGAAATGGGGTGGTGGGTGACGGTGAATCAGTGGTGATAGTATGGAGGCAGCAAATGTAGATGGTCTCGTATGGAAATTAAGTAGTGAAATGAAGGCAGTAGCTTGAAGGCACTGAAGTGTCAAAAACAAGCTTTTATCAAATAGAGAAAATGCCAACAGAACTTCAGCTTGGCAAATCTGATGCAGAGTGTAGATAAAAAAAAAATAAGCCTATATTTCTTATTCATCCTGAGAGTACCCTTAATATTTGTGTTTATTTCATTGAAACGAGGACGATATTCATGTCACACCATTATTTTACATAAGAAAGGAATAAAATGTTACCAATTAAACTATGACCCACAGTCATTGTAAATTATACCATGATTTTTAAAATGCTAAATATATACACACATTTTGGAATGAATGAAATGTACTGGGACAAAATTTTCTTTATTTATTTAGAGGCAAGGTCACCCTGTCACCCAGCCTGGAGTGCTCACTGTAACCTGAAACTCCTGGGCTCAAGAAATTCTCAGCCACTGGAGTTGCTGGGACTACAGGTTGCACTACCATAATCAGGTTATTAGCGCATTCTTTTCTTCAGTTAGGTTGATTTACATCATTAGGAGAGATATATTCTTTATGTAGTAATTTATACATCTTTGTGTATGATATAGCTCCAGAAACATCCAGATTCTGGCAGTACTATTACTCAGATGTTGTTTTTAGTTATATAGTAGATAGCTGGGGTTGCTGAACTAAAGAATGCAGAAAAATCAGCCCATAAAAGTTCTTAGGAACCTTCCACTTCTGAGTTTTCCACATGGTTCTGTTTTGGCAAATAATTTACTTCCCTCCTGGCAAAATTGCAGAGCTTTGTGTCTATGCTGAAGCAGCATTTATACCCACATTGCAGAACACTGGCCACCTGAAAAACATCTCCAAAGAAAATAAGGGTTCCTATAGACTATCAGGGCTCTTCTTAAATCTTATTTATAAAAGCTGCAATTACACACTGCAGAGAAATGAACTATACACGGGCCCTTTGGCAGATTTCCAGAAATGAAGGCAGTTTCCCCTTGCATTTAACCTTGAGGTATACTTCCTCACAATCACTTCATGATTGATGATAGCCAGAGACAAGTAAACAGCTTAAAACTTGAAATGTAACATGATTACAGCATTTGCTCCTTTTTTGTTTTTAAGGAAAAATTATCTCCACTTTTCTCCTACTGGGCAGTTAGTCTTCTTGATGAAACCTGGAACTATCCTCCTCATTCACCCCTTTGGTGATAAAATTCACACTGCAATATAGCATAGTAGTTAAGAGCAAGACTTCTGGTCAGTTCTGGGTTTGAATCCCACTCTTAACACTACGAGTTGTGTGACCTTCTCAAACTACTTACACTAACTGAACATTGTCATGTTTAACCACTTCTCACCTGCATTATTTGTGCCACTGATCGAAACAAGCATATGTCATCATCATTATTCATTTTCATATCATTTTTGTCCTCTTTGACTGTTGAAGAGTATCTCATTATATTCATGCTCCCTAGGTTTTATCTTTGCAGCATTAGTGAGTTTTCCTTTCTCATTTTTTATGTAGACCACCTTTTTTTCTCTTTTTTGACTAATTCTAACAAACTGTTTCCTGCTTAGCGTTCTTCACTTTGCTGTATTCTCCGTTCCCTAAATTCATAGTTCTAGTGTCGGTAGATGTAATTTCTACAGATATCACTAACCATGATATTCCTTTAATTTTGTCATGCATTTATTCAACAAAAAATTTATTCAGCTTCTACTATATACCAGGATTGTGAAAGGCTATGCAAGTGCAGTGACAAAAATGATAGTCTTCATGTTTCCTAAATTTAAGTGGGAGTAGACTAATAATTACAATACAACAAAATAAATGCTAAGGAAGATCTAGCTCATATGGTATCAAAAGGATGCATAAGGTAATAAATAACGATGGACCATAAAATTTAGCAAGATGGAAGATGTGGAGACGAAGCCTCAATTGCAATGAATTAAGGAAAAACTGGAAGTTGAAGTAGTTTGAACAATTTTTTTCAAGGAGTTTTTCTATAAAGAGAGAAAAGAGATATGAAACCCTGGCTGTAGGACGTTTGTAGTTAGTTTACTTTTTTAGATGGGGTGGTGTAGTGTAGTATGTTTATACCTAAGCAGGGATAATCTAGTACACACTCATACACTGAGCGTATAGAAAACAGAAGAAATAACTGCATGAGGATAGGGCTCAACTGGGACACAAGGGAGGGACTACAGGACGTGAGTGGATGGTTTTGCTCTCGTTAAGAACAAGAACAAGGAGGTATTATCCATAGCAAAATGCAGCTGGGTCAGTAGATTTGGTTGTAGGAATGTAAAAAGTTTTCTTCTGATTGTGTCTATGCTATTTTTAAATGAAATAAGTAGAATCAGTGAGAGTGAAAAGAAGACAGGGTGAATGGTTAAGTGGAGAGGAGAAACTGTGATTGGTGGAGGGTGTGGAGCAGAATTTCTGGTCAGTGTGAAGGTCCATGGAGACAATCATGAATGACCAGTCAGTGATACTTGTGCATTTTTCTCAAGCCATGTTCTACCTCCTCAATTCAGTGGTCTAATAGGTGAAGAGTTATGAGAGGGTTTGCTGGGGAAGTCAACAAATGGAGAAGAGGCAAAGAAGCTGAAGGTATGAGCAAGGGAATGATTATGGCAAGAAGAATAGCAGATCAGCTGGGTAAGGAGGCATAGACAGGGTTTTCAGAGGTCTGAAAGGGGCCTGCAAATTGTCAGACTGGGATCTTCAGTGTGATGTTATGGAGAGAAGGAGGTGGCTGTGAGAACATGAGATGCTAGTGATTGAGATTTGGCAAATTGTACTCTTATTGGTGACAAATTGTAAGATATGTGCAAAGGAATGAGTGGCTGAAGTCAGGTGGAAGAGAAGATCTCATATGTATAGAAGTCGAGGAAGTGAGAGAGACTGGGATTTTGGGCAGATGACCAGTGTAAATTTTGATATCACCAGAAATAATGACAGAAATAATGAGAGAAAGACAGAAGGATGCAAGCAAAAATATTCAGAAAAGGAGAAATGAATAGAATTTAGCAGACAACTATGACAACCAGGATAGTACATTTTCTTGGCCTGTGCTTTTAACACAGTGAGCTTTTTGAATTAGAAATGTCTGAGAAACAGCAATAAGAGAGAAAGAGAGTGACAATCCAGCCTCGAGGCCCCAACGTAGGTAGAAGGGAGCAGAAAAAGGCATTCTCCTCTTAGGGGACAATACGGGAACCTGGGTCATCAAGGGAAGTCAGTTTTCTATTCAAGCCAGAAGAGTAAGGAAGCAATAAGAGAAAATATTGGAGATTGGAAATTTTGCTAATGACAGACTGCATGTTCCAGGGAATACATTGAAAGTTTTTTGGGGACTGAGGGATTGGAAAGAAATGGAAGATTATCTTATTAAGGAATGTAATGAGTTATAGGGATAAATTCTGGGTATTTAAAATCCTGGAATGCTTGAATTTTCGGTGGTCACAGAGTAAAATGTGAATAAAGGCACGGTGGGATTAATCTGGTAGTATTTTGGTGGAAGATAAATTAGTGGCAAAAGCATAGGAAACGTGGAGAGAGGTTGATTTGCATTGGGTTGGGGGTTGGTGAGCATTGGTTATATACATTGATTAGTGGGCTTCAAAAGAGAAAAGTGATGTCATAGCTGGAAAAGGGCATCTTTATCAGGACCACAGATAATTCTTTGCATATTTCTTAAATCCATGACAGTGAAATATAGAAAAGAAGGCACATTGGAAAGAGGTTGGGAAGAGCACAGGAATAGATTGGGGGTGGCTCAGCTTCAGTCATTGCCTGTGGTGCACATTGGGGCTGGAGGCATCCCTTCAAAGAGAAGTCTGGGGTAGATGCTGTTTGCCTGATTTAACACTAGAATTAGTTTTTAAGCAAAGTATGTTTAGGATTATAGTAGGCATTAGTTTGGTGAACCTATTGATACAAGCAGGGACTTCCTAAATCTAATCTTCTATTAGTCTGACCTACACAAATTTCTACATGTTCAGCCTCTTTTCTGATACTACAGAATGAAACAGCTTCAGATAAGAGGTCAAGAGACAGAGAGAAAACATACCTCTCCATGAGTTTCCATTTGTTACAAGTGTGAAAAAAAATTAGCTTACCAGTACAGACAGCACATTTTAAAATCACCATACGGACAATGAGCGTTGATGGAGTCTGCATGATCATGGGCTGATAATCCATAATACATATAGTCATAAAGATAAATGGATCCTAAATGAATCTGATGATAGATTCTATTTACATGTCTGGTATTCCCTATTTTAAAAAACTATGGACTCATTTGAGGGATATATGTTCTTTGTAACTAAAGATGATAACAGCAACCGTTAATGAGCTCAGATGGGGTAATATATCATCCAGTATTAGCATTAAACTCTTGCCACTTTTCAGGAAGCCCGGTTGCCTAGAGTATTTTCATAGCCTCACAGAAAATCACAAAGGGTATTGTAATTATTAGAAAGCATGTATATAAAAACTTCATTTATTTTCCATGATTGGGGAATAGAAGTTTCTACTTTAATTGCTATTTTACACACCTTAACCATCTTCCTGGAGAATTCAAAATTCGAAGGAAAAAAATCCAGTTTTGATGGAATTATTTTAAAATTTATTATTTTTTACATATGTAAAAATAGCATAATTTAATCTTTTCTTGATTACTTAGAGTAGGCAGGCTAGAGTCATAGCCAAGAGCCATATAACCAAAGCCAAGATACTTAACTTCTCCAAGCTTCTCTTTCTTCCTCTGTAAAATGTATCAATACCTACTTTATAGGGCCATTACATAAATGAAATGAGATCATATGTAAAGAGAGCTCAGCCTTAATTCTGCCACATACTACACAATCAAGCATAGATATCATTATCAGATTAGCATTTTAATTTTCACCATCAAAAATGTCCTCCACTTTAATCAAGTGATGCCTACAGGGCCATGTGCCCCTGGACACAATGGACTTAAAGTATAATTTTGAATTATGGGTTTGAGTTACAATTTTATGTTTTTCAATCTTTTTTTTGTTATTGTTGTTGTTGTGGTATGTGCTTTCACTTATCTGCATTAATTCTTCTGTTCAACCACTGGATTTTCTGCTTCTAATATGTTCTGGTATGCAAAACTTGGTACCTGGATTTACTTGAACTGTATAAAGTAGGTAAAAAATAGATTTTTGAATGAGAGCAAGAAGGACTCTCTTATAATCCAAAGTCATGGATTTTAGGGTATGAAATTGGTAACATCCATATTAGTTTTTGAGAAAGCTTTTTTTGTATTTAGTTTAACTCAGCTTCAACTCTCAGATACATGTCAGAACTTTATTATATAAGGTCTAGACCACTGTCGCTGCCATTTATTCAATGATCAAATATTTTAGAAAATGAAACTATGTCCCAGCAATTCCACTCCTAGATATTTACCCAGGGAAAATGAAAGAACAAGGTCCACACAAATACTTTTAGACAAATATTTGTAATAGCTTTATTTACAAAAGACAACCCTGAAAGTTATCAAATGTCCATCAGCAGGTGAACAAATAAACTGTAGTACATCCTCACAGTGGATTACTATTCAACAACAAATAAGTAAATAATTCATCAATTAATCAATCAATAAGAGTAAACTACTGATAACATGAAATAGCACAGATGTATCTCAAATCACTATGCTGAGTAAAATAAGCTAGAATCCTTCTCCAAAAAAAAGCATGATGCCATTTTTACAAAATTCTAGAAAATGTAAACTAATATATAGAGAGTTAGAAGGATTGCATGGAGGCACAAGAAAATTGTGGGGGATGGTAAATTTGATATTTTAATTATGATGATGGTTAGTAGGTGTTGGTTATTTTATAACACACACACACACACACACACACACACACACAGGTATATAATCAATAATAGTTTGTGCACGTGTGCATGTATCACATGTAAATTTTACCTCAATAGAGTTATTTAAAACACACTTCTGTGTTCCCCTGATCATTGGCTACTGAATTAGGTGAGCTCCTGTTTGCCATTGTATGTCATATTGTAACAGTCTGTACTTTATCTTTTTAAAATGCATCTAGTTGTTTTTTAGAGTGAGTGGAATACCTGTTTATATAATGTCCTTCCTCTCTGGATTGTCAACTTCAAGTGGACCAGATATATGTCCCTCTTTTTCATTGTGTTTTTCTTACCGCTTAGCACATTGAATGAAAGAATGAAACACTGAAAGTGTTATTGCACTGGTAAATATCTGGGAATTAATCTTTCTTTTCACATAAAGATCTCTGACAGTAGAGCAATAGGGGGATGAGTCGATATAAGGAAATGTGTCCCCTTACTGTGTTACGCTGTGCAAATGAGAGAAGGGTCATTCAGAGTGAGAATGAGATAAGTCTGCAGCAATGCTTTAACTTGGGACATATGCAGAAACCAGTAAAACAAACCTACACGAAGGTGAAATACAGTTTAAAATATTTTATGCAAGATGTGCTGCCTGTGGGACACTAAAGAACAAGGCTCACATTTTTGTGTCAGTGTTGAGAGTGCAAGTGCAGAGGGAGAGTTTTGCCAATGTCAAATGTAACCCTCAGGGAACACTCCCTCTGGAATGAAGCAATGCTACACATTACACTGGGCTTTGGCTGCCATTGAGCTATACTCTGAGCTCCTTGCCCTCAGCAAGCTGACAAGTTAGACACCTTAATCAAGAATGGAAAGCTTTGAGTCCTGGGAGAAATTCCTTTTACAGAGAGATTAATTTTAACTAAATGGAAACAGCTTGTGAATAAAAGCAAAAGTGAAACTTCATGGAAAATTTTAGGACTGCACCTAGTGGCAATTCCAAAATAACACCAGGATCCAAAGGCAATCTTAAAAAGACACTCATAGGGTCACTTAAGTCACTGAAAGAGTCTGTCATATAAAATTAAATTCTAGTGGGAAAATTCTTATGCTATATCTATACATATAAATAGAAGGTTAAATAGTCATATAGCTATTTTCATATATTCAGCGTGATGTAAACTTGATGCTCTTCTCAGCAGTATTTTTGTAAAGCATCATTGCATGTTATTTAAATTGAGTTTATATTTATTTAGCCTACCTGTTCATTACCATGGGTTGTAAATTGTAATTTAAAATATAATCAATGACTCCCTTCAAAGATTAACCTCTGACTTCAAATTGCATTTCCTGGTCCCTGTGCTACTTGAACAAGACATAGTAACGCTCTAAAAGTATGTGAAAGACATTCTACAATGGAACACTCAACGGTGAGATATAAACCTTTTTTTCAGGTATTTGGAGATGAGAGATTCATGTGAGCAGTACTGAGCAGGTGAACATGCACAGAAAAGATGAGCTTGAGCTTACTTTTGAAGGACGTTTAGGATTAGGAAAGTGAGATAGGATAGAAAAGCATCTACATAGGAGAATAAAGGAGAGTATGAAAAATTTGCCACAGAAAGCAGTGATTTTCTTTTCATAAAATAACAAAAGAAAAGAAAAGAAAAAAAATGGTGTCCCTTTTTGCGCAAAGTATTAGAAGGAAAGGTCTGAGAGGAGCAGGGCTTCTCTGTAATGATGTAATCCTCTAATGTGAATTAGAAACCACATTAGAGGAGAGCAAGGGTGAACAGGCAGCACAATGTCATCTCTCCCCACCAACAC
This sequence comes from Ateles fusciceps, assembly GCA_036589455.1. Classification (NCBI taxonomy): domain Eukaryota; kingdom Metazoa; phylum Chordata; class Mammalia; order Primates; family Atelidae; genus Ateles; species Ateles fusciceps. The sequence continues at coordinate 2,187,614 of JAZHEH010000299.1, forward strand.
TCATGGTGGAATATTATTTGTAGATCAAAACCCCTTACGACTGTTGACTTCAGACTTGACCTCAGAATCTTCCCCACCACAGTGCAGTGCGTGAGAGTTGGCCCATACGACAAAAGTCATTTGAGATCTCTGCCTTAGAGAGTCACTTTCCCTCCTGAATTGCCTGAAAATATCATGTTCCATGGCATAAGCAAGTTGTATGTGTTGCTGAATTTATGAGTATACTTTTTTAAACCTTTGTATTGAGATTCTCTAACAAGATACTAAATATCCCAGTCAAATTTGTCTTTACTTATAACTTTAAAATTAACTTGGGGGTAGGGTGTACAGGATCATATATATTATAATCTCTCTCCTTTGTGATCAAAACAATTTATGCCATATACAATGTGTTCAGAAATGTCACCTCACAAATCCAGCAATGGTCTTTCTCCATAATTTCGATGGTCACCTCCTTTTAGGAAAAGAATGTTACTCTACTTTTTTTTTTTTTTTTTTTTGAGACAGAGTCTCTTTCTGTCACCCAGGCTGGAGTGCAGTGGCATGATCTCGACTCACTGCAATCGCTGCCTCATGGGTTCATCCGATTCTCATGCCTCAGCCTCCCAAGTGGCTGGGATTACAGGCATGTGCCATGCCACCCGGATAATTTTGTATTTTTAGTAGATAAGGGATTTTACCATGTTGGCCACGCTGGTCTCAAACTCCTGACCTCATGATCTGACCATCTCAGCCTCCCAAAGTGCTGGGATCACAGGCATAAGCCACCATACCCAGCCGTGTCACTCTATTCCTTTCTTTTTTTTTTTTTTTTTTTTTTTTTGAGATAGATTCTCATTCTGTCACCCAGGTTGGAGTGCAGTGGCATGATCTCAACTCACTGCAACCTCCAACTCCCGTGTTCAAGCAATTCTCCTGCCTCAGACTCCCGAGTAGCTAGGATTACAGGTGCCTGCCACCACACACGGCTGATTTTTGCATTTTAGTAGAGACATGGTTTCACCATGTTGGACCAGGCTGCTTTTGAACTCCTGGCCTCGGGTCATCCACCTCTCTCGATCTCTCAAAGTGTTGGGATTACAGGCATGAGCCACCGTGCCCGGCTGTCATTCTATTCTTAAATAATGATACTATACACAGTATTATTCTTTATAATTGTTTAAAATCTTGTTTTGTTCTATTTTATCTTGCTTTAATATTAACTACAGTAGGCCAAATAAAAGGCATGATTTATGTGAAAATGAGGTCAACTTGCCTAAGGTGACAGATACTACAAATGAGGTAAATAATTTTTACATGCAATTAACTTTTTATAGATTTGAGGCAAGGTTTTATTTACTTTCATATACTTTATAATATAAAAACTATTTCAACCCCTTGCGGGGAATATTATTAGCCCCATTTTATTGGTGAGAATACTGAGCCTCAGCAATTAAAAGCAACAAAACCTGGACATAAATTTGAGTCATCTCACTCCAACCCCAATATTCTATCTACTGCATTTTACTGCCTCTTCTTTATAATCATATTAATTATAATAACATTTATTAGGCACTGACTATATGCCATCTTCTCTTCTAAGTACTTTACATATATTATCCCATTTCCGTGATAATGTTCCTATGAAGGAATATCACTGACTAAATTTCACAGATTTGCAGAGAGGTTGCTGGAGCTCACACAGATAGTAAGTAATGGAGCTGGGCCTTGAATTCAGAATTCAGAACCAAAGCTATTCATTGGTATTCTTTGCTGCCTCTTTCTGAGTGGCAAAATGCTATTAGCAGATTCAGTTACAGGTGTTCAGACCTTATTTTAGGGATATGTGACAAAGGTAAGGGGGGAAAACCCATTTTCGTGAAGAATCAGCGAGCAAGCACATAATGAAAGCTTATTATGCTTTCACTGCAGCATAGGTTCTAATAATTAATAGAATAATAGGGTGACTATAGTTAAAAACAATGCAAGTTAATTGCAGAATAATTTAAAATGTTTAATAGAAGAGAGGGTGACCATAGTTAACAACAAGGTATTATATCTTTCAATACAGCTAGAAGAAAGGACTTGACATGTACAGAACACATATATAGGATAAATACTTTAGTGATGTATACACTGACTTGATCATTACACATTCTTATGCATATACCAAAATTTCACATGTACCCTGCAAATACTTAGAAACATAATATATCAAATTTTTTTTGAATAAAATAATACAAGCATAACTTTTTCAATATATTATCACCTCCACAAGAAAAGCACTTAAATATTTGCTTAAAATCCTACACTTAACTAATAATTACAAGAGCTTTGATTATTTATTTCTTTCTATATGTGCCTGGGACCATGTTTAGCACCTCACATGAATTATCTCATTTAATTCTCATAACCTCCATATTTGGCTTATGATTTCTTTATATCACTGGAAGGAGCAGTTTATTAATCCCAAAGAAGTCCAACAGGTACTAGCCTACCTGGGTAAAAGGGAGCCATGCAGGTCTGCTTCACAAATGCTTTTGAAGCTAATCATGGCTTCCTTTTGTATGGACTCCACTGTCCATGAGATTATTCAGCAATCACCTGGTGAGATGTGATGTGTGGTTTTGATACAATTGTGAGGAATGCGCTATGAAAAGAAACCTAGTGTGCTTTTTTGTTATATGAAAGAAAAAGGCTCCCTTAAGAACATGAGTGGATGAATGAGACATTGAGCCTGCTGCACAGCATCAGAGTTGGAGGCATGGGCCGGGGGGGAAATGAAGCATATATTTTAGAAGGGGTTAAAAGACCACAGAGGTCTTTATGTTTGTCAAGAGATGATGAGCAATTCAGCAAAGAGCTTGCTTGCCTTTTTTTGGGTACAGCTGTTGCTGCATGTTGGCTTATCAGGGCTACAGTTCCCAGAACCTCCTGCATCTAGATCTTGCCAATGGCATGTGAGTTGAAGTAATGAGTATCACATCTGAGTTTAGGTGATTGAGAACAATGTGTCTTCTGTACCTTCTCATGTGTCTTCTAACTACATTCAAAACAAAAACAAAAAAGAAACAAAAATCTCTGAGGCACTGGGAAATGACAGAGCCAGGGGATGAAAGAATCTGGGGTCCCCAAGTCATTTCATCAAAAAACAAGTCTGCAGCAAATTGGAAACACCATGTTCTACCTTAGGTAAACAAGAAATGAATCTTTTCTTTATGTTCAGTCACTAAAATATAGAGAATTGTTGTTATACCCACTCTTATTACACTAATATAATGTAGAAATGTGAATCTTCTTTATTTCATTAAGAACAGATGTTGTATTGTGCAGTCAATTATCCATTGTCGTTGGAATTTTGCTTCATGACTACATTAGAAAAATCCACAGAGAAACCTAAAGCTTCATTTTAACCGTGATGATGTTGCTAATACACTAATATAAGAAAGAAGTCATATGGTACTATTATTTCAATTTTGCATCCTCTTGTACTCCCTATTCTAGCTAAACTAGAGTAATAGGGGCTGGCTTTGCCTTCTTACATGAAACACTCAAAAACAAAACAAAACAACAAGCAAACAAATATATAAAACAAATTTTTAAGAAATTAGATAATTAAAGTCAGTTTTCCCCTGAGAGATGGGAAACAAACAAGGTGAGTCCTATGATTGCCCCAGCTTATTGCATTCACAGAGATTTTAGGCCAAAATGCAGGAAGGGAAATAAGGCAGAGCCCAGCAGACTTCTTAAGTTGAAGAGTCACAGAGGCGCCTGGGGAAGTCAATGCAGCCAAAGTTAATAGGACAGAATACCAGAAAGAACAGAGCTGGACAGAGAGAGACCTCCAGAGATCTACAAAGAGTTTCTTCCTCAAGCATATAGCTGTTTGGTGCATGCATGTAAAAAAAAAAAAAAAATGAATATCAGAAATCAGAAAAACAAGGTTAGAGGTAACAGAGCCATGTGCACACAGGTCCTGAAATAGTACCTGCTCCCACTATCCAGACAGGAAGACCTCATAATTCATGAGATAGTGGGTAGAGGACTCGAAAGGGTCTGGCCTAGGTTGTGGGGAATATCCTTAGACTAAATATGATTCTGTTCCTTCCTAACTACTCTTAGAAGCAACACCAGAAAGAATGAAACTGTTTCTCAAGTAGAATCACTGCATCCTCAAACAAAGGTCAAGAATATTTCAAATCTGAGACAAATAGAAAACAAATAGCAAGATGATAGACATAAACCTAACAATATCAATAATCACTAGTAAAACAAAAAGCTAAGTGGTTATATTAAAATCAGGCAAAGTGGATTTCAGAAAACAAAACACTATCAGGGGATAAAGAACATTATTTCATAATGATAAAGGGGACAATTTATCAAGAGGACATGATAGTCCTCAATCACTTTGCAAAAAATAAGAGCTACAAAATATATGAAGCACAGTAATTAAAAGAATAAGTAGATAGAAAAGTGAGTAAGGGAATATCGAACTTTTACTCCACTATCAACTAACTTGACCTAATTGATATTTATAGAACCTTCCACTGAACAATAATGAAACACACATATTTTTTTTTCTGAAAGGGCACTTGGAACATTTACCAAGATAAGCCATGTTCTGGACCATAAAGCAAGCCTCAATAAACTTTAAAAGATGAAAGTTCTGTAAATTAGAAATCAATAACAGAAAGATCTCTAGAAATATTCCAAATACTTGTGAACTGCATAATGTACTGCAAAATAACCCAGGAATCAAAGAAGAAATCACAAGGGAAATTAAAACTATTTTAAACTAAATGTTAATGAAAACACAATACATCAGTATTTGTAGAATAGCACTAAAGCAGTACTTAAGGAGAAATTTATAGCACTAAATGCCTGTATTAGAAAAAGACGAAAGATACCAAATCAATGACCCCAGGTTTCACACTAAAAGACTAGAATAAAAAGAAAAAACTATACTGAAAATGAGCTGAAGAAGAAAATAATACAAATCAGCCTAAAATGATAGTATAAACAAATTTTAAAATAGGAAAATAAATCAGATACAAAGCTGATTCTTTGAAAAATTAATAACATTCATAAACTTCTAGTCAGACTGATCAGAAAAAACAAGAAAGGGAAAGACAAAAATTACCAATATCAGAAATGAGAACGGCAACATAGACATTGCACAGATATTAAAAGGATAATAAAGAAATGTTATGAACACTATGTGCCAACAAATTTGATATTTTAGATCAAAGACATGTTAAAAGGGCTCACTTAAACAGAGAACCTAAATAGGCTGAAATTGAATTTGTGATGTAAAACTTTCTCACAATAAAAACTCGGCCCAGATGTCCTTACTAGTAAATTCTTCCAAATGTATAAGACAGAAATAATACCAATTCAATCCAAAGTTCAAAAATTTGAGGAGCGGCAAATCCTTCCCAACTCATTCCAGGAAGCTACATTTATCCAGATAGCAAAATTAGGGGGAAAAGGCATTATTAAAAAAAAAAAAACTACAGAATAAAACCTCTTAGGAATAAATACGCAAAAACTCAACAAAATTTAAGGAAATTAAATCCAACAACATATAAAAACGATCATATGTCATGACCAAGTAGGCTCATCCTAAGAATATAAGGCTGGCTTAGCATTTGAAAGGAATCAAGATAATTTAAGATACTGACAAACTTTAAAAACAAAAAAACCATATAAATGATCTCCACAGATACAGAAACATCAGTTAAAACCAACATCCATTCCTAATAAAAATTATCAGAAAACCATGAGAAAAAGGGAACTTCCTCAACCTCATAAAGGGTATCTATGAAAAATCTATGGTCAACAACATACTTATGAATGAAAGATTGAAAGCCCTTTCTCTAAGATCAGGAACAATACAGGAATATCTCTGCTTGCCACTTCTATTCAATCTTGTACTAGAGATTCTAGCCCATGCAACGCAGCTAAAAGAAGAAAGAAAAGCACGCAAATGAAAAACAGAGATTAACTTGTCTTTATTTGAAGATGTTATGGTCACGTATATAGAAAATTAGGTGGAATCCACAAAAAAAAAAGTTTATAGAACTAAAAAATGAGTTTATGAGAATTGCAAAACAAAAGGTCAATATACAAAACCAAATCTACAATATTTCTATATGCTAGAAATAAAGAATTGAAATTATTTTTCAAATAGCATCAGAAATTTGAAATATTTAGGTATAAAAAGCAAGAAAAGATGCATAACACTTGTACACTTAATGATCAAACATTGCTGAGGACATTAAAAATTATCTAAATAAATAGTTACCTTTTTCATTAATCAGTAAGCTCAGAATTGTTTAGAAGACAATTTTTCCCAACTTGATCAATACATTCGGTAAAACTCCAAACATAACCCAGCAAGTGATTTTGTTAAAATTGACAAGCTGAGTCTAAAATGAATGTGGACATGCAAAGTATTCGGAATAGGCAACATAACCTTAAAGAACAAAGCTAAATGATTTATGTTACTTAACTTCAGTATGTGTTATAAGGCTACACTAATCGACAAAGTAGGGCATTGGCATAAAGATAAACAGATGTACGAATGAAGCAGAAGAGTCTATAAATTGACCTACACGTACTCCAGCAACAGATTTTACTTTTTTGGCATCCATTTTTAACAAAGGTAATTCAATGGAGATGTTGGTGCTGGAATAATTGGATTTTTGTATGCAAATAATCAACTTTAATTCATAATACACACTGATTACAAAAGTTTATGAAAAATAGACTATAGACCTAACTTTAAATTATATAAAACTATAAAACATCTAAATCAAAATCTAGAAAAAATATTGGGCAAATATTTTTTAGACACCACACAAAAAACATGATACATAAAAGAAAAACTGTATATAAATTGGACTTTATCAAAACTAAAAACTTCTGTTTTTTGATAGATTCCTGTAAGAAAGGTAAAAGATATGCTGCCATCTGAAAAACATCTTCAACTTATGTATCTGATAAATAACTTGTCTCTAGAATATGAAATATTTTTAAAACTTAACAATAAAGAACCAACTTACCAAAAAGTGGACAAAGATTTGAATGGACACTTTATCAACAAAAGCAAAAAGATGGCAAAATAATCTAATTATATAATAAAAATCATTCATCATCAGAAAATTCAAATCAAAATCACAATGAGATATCACTCCATACATACTCGAATGACTAAAATTTAGATAGACTGCTTATACAGTTTGTTGGAGATAAAGAATAACTGGAAATCTCGTACAATACTGATGGAAAGGTAAACTGGTACAACTGCTTTCAAAAACAGTTTGGCAATTTCTGAAAGAGTTAAGCATATCCTACTGTATGATCCATCCAGGTATTTGCTGAAGAGAAAAGCAGGCACCCGCACAAAAGCTTGTACACAAATATTCATGGCAGCTTCAATTTTTTAATAGCTAAGTAAACTGGCAATAACCTAAATTCCCATCAACAAGTATATGGAACAAATGGTGGTATGGACTATACAATGAAATAGTATTTAGCAGTTAAAAGGAATATACTAATAATATAGTCAGTAACATGGTTAGATCTCAAAATTATTATGTGAGTAGTGGAAGTCAATAATGACTATATGAGCTCTTTTCAATAACATTTTAGAAAATGTAAATAAATCTATATTAACAAAAAGAAGACACAGGAGGAAGTTTTTGTGTACATTAGATATTGTGGTGATGGGTTTTATAGATTTATACATAAATCAAAACTTATATTGTGCATTTTAATTATATGCAGTTTATTCCATGCCAATTATACCTCAAAAAGCTGTTAAAAATAAGCCCTTTAGATATATCTTTTAATCCTCTCAATCTTACTGGTAGTAATTGTGGTAGTATTGTTATTTTACAGAAACAAAATCCATATTTACAGGGAAGGGGGAAGGTAGGAAGGGATAATAAAAAGTAGCTGAAAATGTATTCAATAAGGTATAGTTACTTGTATGCAAAACATTTGATAATACAACATGCTTAAAATAAAATCCATTAGCACTTGGATTTACCCTTCAATATTATAACCTTTTATTGGAAAGTTTTACATGTTAAACAAGTAAATAGTCAAATATATAACAAAACTGAACGAAAGTGTTGTTCCTGATATTCTATTCCGTTCATACGACTAATATGGTACTTGTCAAATTGTACAATAGTTATGTGTTAACCTACAGGATTCTGCACAAGACTGACAGGGCCTTCAAAGTAAAGGTAATGACTTGTTCACTGATCTAGCCCAGCACCTAGATCAATGCCAGATATAGAGTCCACACCAACAAATGCCTCATGAATATATAAATTAATACTTACATGAATGAATATATGAATGTAAGTACAAATGAATGAATGTAGAGACTGAAATATACAAAGAATAAAACTATTATTTGCATATCAAGATCACTCAAAATAAAATAATTTCCATTTGACTTTAGAAAGCCTTTTTGACCGTATTTAAATGTGGTTGTATCTAAGTCAGTTGAAAATCATTCAAACAGTAGAATTAAGTCACAAGATTAGAAGTTAGATCCAGCAGACAAAGCTAATCTATTTTGCTTTTCATCCTCAATTTCTTTTCATAAACCCTTCTGACTAAGGCAAAGCACCAACCTAAGTTTTCATCCAAAGTTTGTTACCTTCCTGCTGATTGTTTTGAATAAAAGACAAAGAATATCTATTCGATATAAAAACTCGACATTTTCAGCTCCCAAAGACTTCAGGTTCAGTGTAGATAAAGAAAGGGTAAAAACATAGAAGTTTGCCATTTTGGTATTACTTTAAAACTCCTTCAAGAGAGTTCTAAGTCATATACCTAAAGCAGAGGATTCTAGCCAGTCTGCTGAGGTACACAGTAGGGGAATTAACGTGTGTGAGTGACACATAAGATAATGACTCCCTTAGCCTTTGAGGCTCCCAGGCGGAAAGGCTGGTTTACCTGGAATGCTGGAGATACTAACATCCAGCCACGAGTAGCAACCCCAGAGTCTTCTGGTAAGCTGACTCAAGAGAGGCAGGGACTGATGGAAGCTTAAGTGGCCACAGATGGCAAACACAATGAGCAACATCTACCCCAGTGGGTTTACCATAATTTGATCAACGTTCAACCATCTGGACATCAATTTCTGCAGCAGCCAGCTACAGTGTGTGCCAATGCTCACTGTGAAGAAGGGACTGCAGGAATTTCTAGGAAAACTCATATTGCAGGGTAGAGTAGGTGAGGGGAGAACTTAGGCTGATATTCCATATCTCTGTCTTCACATGAATGTGATATGACTGTTCAATAGATGTCCCAGCTACAGAGAAATGGGTGTTCAAATATAGTCTTGTTCCTTCTACAAAATAGAGCACCATCATTATTGTGACATACTTGTAAAAACAAACTTGGACTGAGTTTAAATTCCTACACATTATCAGAAGATATTTCAATTGTCTGTGTGTGTGAAAGAAGAACCTGTAGATTCTTTTTAAAAAATGAACTCGTAAATTTCTCAATGGTTATAAAAATGATAAAAAAAGTTTTATTGAATATGATTATCAAAAATTGGAAGATAGCACTATTGAAGAGTTAAAGTATAAGATCTGATGGAAAAACTTATGTTTGTGGAGTAGGAACAGATTTCTCATTAAAAAAATAAAAAACATGATTTAAAAGTTATATGTAAATTAAATATTTATTTCCAAATACCCTATATTGTATTCCTATTATAGTTGTTTAATTTAAAAGATATAATAAGATTTTCACCAAGTTTCATTTAAACTCCTCCAGTTTACCCCAGTGCGGCATATAAATGTTATCTTTTTCTATGCCACGAAATGAAAACAGCAAGCAGTAGAAGCCTAGAATATGAGTAACATGTTAACATTCAAAGCCGGAACTTTGCTCTAGATTTGAAGGGGACAGAAACCAGAAAACATCCTTAGCCTGCTGATTAGGTAAATATTCAATTTAAGATTATATCTTCCATAGACCACACAAACAAAAAATAAATACCAGGATAATGATGGGATTTGAGTTCTGTAATTTTATCTGGCAATGTAGGCCTTTACGGCAGCAATCCCTGGTGTTTCATGCATTAATTGTCTACTGTGGAGCTTTTTGACACAGAATTGAAATTAATTTTGTACATCTCACTACCTAAAACTTACATGTTTTTCATGACAAATAATTTAAAGATTTATAAATGTGAAATATATATGCTTTCTATTTAAATGTGGCATTCAACTGCTGCTCTGTGCCCAAAATAACAATGTGAATAACTGTATTTTTTAAAAATCCAGATTTACTTAATTTCTTTATCTTTTCCCTCATCCACATGTTTGAGGGTAGTAGGAGGTGTTATCCTGTGAAGTCAAGATAAAGTATTCTCTATTTGAAGAATCAGATTTATTGATTGATAGTGAGGTGAATCACTAACACATGACTCACAAAATTGGGAGGCAGTATAACTGGATATTTCTTATTACAACTAAAGCCTAAAGCCTTAACGGTTTTTTTTCTTTTGATTGTGTATGTATAGATCAAGTAACTTTTCTTAACTGAGCTGGAGTTTCCTCATATCTAAAAAAAGGTTTGCATTAAATATTTATTGAGTTCTGTTGAACATCTTGTGATTTTTGTTATCCCATATAACTTGTGTGGAGAAAAGTAAAAATTTATAAAACCCTAGCAGTAGGTATTCTGCTTATACATTTAAGAAAGAGATAGAGAGGTATTAGTTTATGCACTGAATTAATTTGATTTTATGCCACAATGCCTGCTAATAAATAAACAAGAAGTGCCTTAACAGAGATTTTATAATATGAAGGAATATCAATGGATTTCCTATGTAGATTGACCTTCCCTTCTTAATGAGATACAACTTCATGATTTTCTACATGCTCTACCTTCATTACATCCGGTCTCCTTCGGTTTTTTTTTCAGACTTTTCAAACTCTGAACGAAACGTTCACAGTCCAGAATTTCCCGGAAGTGGCCTACCTTTGAAGAGCAGAATTCCAATGAAGAAACTTGAGAATGGGCCCTGCTAACACGTCCCTCTCCTCACTCCCCTCCTTTCTTGAAAAGATTTTGTCAGTGGTGTCAATGCCTGCCTCTCTTAGGCTGTCTTATTATTTTTAAATCCCCTCTAAGCCTACCACAGTGATCCAGCCTTTTGCATGTTAATGGTGCTCAAGATATATTTGTCAAGCCAGCACGTCTTTCTCAATTTTACCAGACTGTAGCTTCTTAACCGTACACTCCAGGATCAGTGGGAGTCAGAGGGGGTGGAGTTAAAGCTGGCCTGGAAGACACCGTGCAAAAAAACTACAGATTTTGACTGTGTATTACTTCTGGACAAGCACGTGGTGGAATATGATACATGTGAATTTCATTTGTCAAATGTGTTTGTGATGGGAAAGAAGTTGACAATAACAATTCCAGACCATATAGCACTGTAATACATCTGAGATATCCAAGCAATTTCATTTCAAAATGGTGAATTAAGGGGAACAATCTAATCATTTGACTTGAAAATAATCCATGATACATTGTTTCTTAGAGACTCTATTGGAATAAAAACCTAAAGGAGTTGAATGAAGGTGCTCAGGCTAATGTCATTGGAGTCAGACAACCTACCTTACGCACTGGTTGAACAGATGAGTAATTGTGTCACCATAGCCAAATTCTTAACTTTTTCCCCCCTCAGCATCTTTATCTGTAAAATGCAGATGTCATTGGTATTTACTTATTAAGAGATTTGTGAGGATCAACTAAATTAATCATAGACAAGAAGCATGTAGTCTACACAGCAGGTGCTCAGCAAGAGGCAGTGTGTTGTTGATGATAATGATCACGACCACAACAACAAGTTGCTACATGCCTGTCTGTTTTTATGATTATATCATGATAATGGATAATATAAATTACACCTCCTTGTTCTGAGATTAGCACAGCATTTCTTACAAACCTTCCAATGGCTCACTAAAGACTGGTGTTTCTAAAGCTCATTGAGAAAACCCCTGTAAGCAAATCATAAACATAAATGTTGAATTAAGATGACCACTTTCAGGAAGAGTCTCAGAGGCATGTTTGGTTCCTTCCTGGTGGGAGAGATTTTTCAGTATTACCAATCGGGATTATTCCCTCACTGGTTCAAATTAACCTGAAAGATCCTCAGCAATTCAAGAATGTTTAACTCAATATTCAAGATTGTTTATACTAGGGATGCACTCATGTCAAGAAAACAACAACTGGGCCAGTGGTTTAGGCCTTCCAGATGAAGCTATGGGGATCTTTTCTCTAAGCACAGGAAATCAGCCAAACTCAATTTGTTTAAGATCTTGAGGTTAACAATTTGTTTTCTTTCTCAAAGCACTTGCTTCTAAGAATAACCAAGATACTCTAAATCATTTAATCCATTCCCATTTTCCATTCTTCTGATGAGGTGGATTTCCCAATTGAAAACACAAGGAAAACATTTAATCAAAGAAGCAGCAAGAAGTGATTTATGATAATTGATGTTTAATGGCTCAATCTCAAATTTTGTTTCAGTTCTTATGTTACAGGAGAGATTTTTTAAATTCCTGCTATGAAAGTTTGGCAGGAGACAATAAATACCATAACTCTCTTTCTCCTTATACTTCTATATGATGTTACATTATACCACTAAATAATATGTTCAGAATTCCCCTGGAATTACATAAAGCACTTTACATAGTGTGTTCATCATTTCCCATTGACTAGAATGTCCAAATGACTAAGAGTTAATTGCAAGGAAATCATTACGAATGTAAACAAAGATTTAGGTTCAAGGGTGTACACCTGAGCATTGTTTACAATTTGAAACAGTATATATGTCTAATGATAAAAATAAAACTGTATATATGTGTAATAATAAGGGATGGAAAAAATGATGAAGTATCTACTACTATCATGGACTACTATGCTGCCATTAAAATAATAATATAGAAACTCATAGAACATCATGGAAAGGGGGCTTGTGATTCTTTTAAATATTAAAATAAAACATGCGAAATTTAGAGGACTAATCAATTATCATTCTGGGTCCAATCAGGGAAAAAAAACTACATAATAACTCCAGCATAAAAAATTTAATTAAAAAAATGTTAAGTATGGCCAGGAATTAGAGTAATGAGAGGATGAATGGTGATGAGTAAAAAGAAGTCAAAAAAATAGAGGAATAGCATATCTGAGGAATAACAAGATTCTTTCAGGCTAAGAAGGTTGGAGAGGGTGTGACTGTGGCTCACTGGATAGCATAGAAGTTCCTGTGGTGCCACACTGGTAAAACTTTCCAGAAATATGCCCTTTGGAACTTATTGGGAAACCACTCTCTAGGCTTCCAGGAAAAGATATTTACGGGGAAGTGTCTTACCAAAGACACTCTATTGCAGAGCCTCTTGATAGGAACTGTGAGAGAAGCTGCTGGCTGCCCTGTACTGTTGAAGGTAGCTATGGGTGTTGTGTGCACTGCAAGAGTAGAACACTGAGGGAGACCTCAGAGCTGGGAGAGCTGGGTGCTGGAGGAAACTTGAATGCTGGAGAAAGCACATGTGTTGCAGAGCTGGGTGCTAGGAAAGTCATAGGTGCTTTATGAGCTGCACACTGGAGAGGCCTCTGGGAGACTTCCAAGCAAGCACATTAGAAACAGAAAGCAAAGACTGGAACAGTGGCTCACCTAGCGAAGCCGAAGTGGGCAGATCACCTGAGGTCAGGAGTTCGAGACTAGCCTGGCCAACATGGTAAAACCCTGTCTCTACTAAAAATACAAAAATTAGCTGGGCATGGTGGCACATGTCTGTAATCCCAGCTATTTGGGAGGCAGAGGCAGGAGAATTGCTTGAACCTGGGAGGCTGAGGTTGCCAAGATCGCGCCATTGCATTCCAGCCTGGGCAACAGAGCAAGACTCCATCTCAAAAGAAAAACAAACAAACAAACAAAACCAGAAAGCAAAGACTTTCCTTCTGGAATGTCTCTCCAGTGCCATCTGTTGGTAAACCAAATCATGCCAGCTGGCAAAGGAAACATGTAGAAGCTTAGATGTGTTTTCACAGGGCAGGTAAAAAGGGTGAATTTAGAGCTTGAGGGCCGATATATAAGAAACTGTCACAAAGAATATATATTAAAATGCTACCAATGTTTTTTCTTAGGGTGGGGGATTTCAGGTTAATTTTACATTATTCTTTGAGCTTTGCCATGTTTCTACAATGTAAATTTTAATAAGTAGACATCCTTTGTAAAAAAAAAAAAAGAAAGAAAGAAAGAAACCTATGAGCTTTACAATACACTTAATTTTCATTTAGTAAATTTTATTTTATATTGAATTGGTTATAACATAAACATAAGTACAATGTGGATACTACAGATTTAAGGCATAATCAATAAGGCTTACTCATTTTGTGGAATCAAGTAGAAGGAATTATTTAGTTGTCCCAAACAATTTCTCTTTCATTCTACTACATAAAACGCTCCCTGTAACTGAAGACATAATATGAATCATGTTCTAGTTCTCCAAATCAACTATGTTTCAATGTATGTTCTAGGGTTGGTGCTGAGGGCAAGGGATGCAAGGTGAAATAAGTTTGGGTAGTGATCAGTGAACCAAAAGGGAACAAATTTAAATATTACTGAGATTCTCAGAACTTCTAAAATGCTGGTGTTCACTGAGAACCTTGAAGAGGGAGATTATTCCATTAAAGTTTTTGCAACATAACTCTATTTGAGGAAGATTGTCATATTCCAATACTCTTTTTCTAGGGCATGATGTAAACATCATGTGAGGCAAAAATTTGGGAGCCCTTCTCAAAATTCCCCTACCTCCAAACTTCACCTAATTCTATTGGTATTTCCATCCTAAATATGTTTCTGAATTGAAAAGAATCTCACTTTGTCCTGCCACCATCCTCATTCAGACTAGACCATGTCTCACCTGCACTAAACAACCTAGTGATCTCCACCTCTACTCTTCTCTCCTCTATATCTGTTCTCCACTACTGTGGTCTGTCAAATCTCTTCCAAACATATATTCAGTTATACCCTCCTGCAGAGACATACAAATACTCATATACACTCATTCTAATGTCTTCCTGGTAACTTTGAGTACCATAATCTTTAAAATTAACTACAAAATGTAGTGATATATTCTCTAGTTGGTTTTGTTTTCCAATATTGTTCTTTCCTAATGTAATCAAGAGATGGGGCGGGCGGGGTGGAGGCAGTTTTTATGGTATCTTACTATTGTATCTGTGTCCAGCACAGCCCTGGTATAGAAAATGACATAAAAAAAATTGTGAAATGATGAATGAGAAAAAAATAATTAGAAAATACCACTGTGTGTCTCCTAGCAGATTTTCTTATGGTTCATCTAATCATTCAAGAGATATTTACTCAGTACCTAAATACCATGCTAGAAGTTTCAAGACCTTTCCATCCCTAGTGAATGAATGAATGAATAATAGATTATAATTAGGCTAGACATATTCAGTGGTCAGTTCTACCCTGGTTTTATTGAATGGACCCTGGTGCATACTGGTAGACATGAAGAATGATTCTCCTCATACTCATGAGTGAGTTGCCCGTCACGCATTGGAACTGGCTTAGCTCGGAAAGCTCTTTACTTTCCCTCATTTAGCCCAACCTTGTCCTTTTTTAACTTTCCACCCTGATCTTATTGGTTCCATCTCTAGAGAATCACTTAGTTGAACAAAAGCTTTTAATTCAATATTTCCTGCCATTTGGCTAACTAAAAAAGAAAGATAGTTACTATTCTGGCTTATTATTTTCTGAATAGTAGAATCAAGCCCTGATTACTACTCTGACACAGTTTTGTACCTGAGTCTGAGAATGGCTAGCAATGTTGTTGTTTTTATTTATTTATTTATTTATTTTCTTGTCAGATTTGGTAAAACACGGCCTGATTACAAAACAAGTATTAGGCACTTAATTGATCTTTATTCTTTCAAGAAGAGGACTTAAAACTGCTGGTTTGATCTTGCAAGTCATGGTTTACAGTAGTTACCCTTCTATTTTAGTTTTATTTTAAACTAGTTGCAGGATGCATTTTATATCAACATCCTCCTGTATTTCATAAAAAATAGGGGTTGACTTTGCATAAATGTTTCCACTTTAAAATTCATTAGATGGACTTCATCTTAAAGTAAGCAGCATCTATTGGATATAAATACTGTTTCTGCTTTTATGTATACAGGTTGTGTAGGTTTATACAGAACTACAATCAGTTTAGAGTCCAGTTAAGCCTGGATATGATCCCGTTTTACCAATCTAACAAGGAAACTGTCATTTGAGCATGATCGAGTCAAGGAGAATGAACATGTTTTGGGGAAATGATAGAGACCTACACAAAGCACTATATCTCTCTCAAGTGCTATAATATAATTGTAAAAGCTTTTGGCTTATAATAATGATTATCTTTCAGCCTTCCTTCCTGTATTTTATTAAACTTCACCTCATTTTAAATGTGATTTAAGGAAATGTTTTGCTTTATTATTTTTTCATTTATCCCTCCCTCTCTTTCTAACTTATAAAAATATTAAAGGCTGGGTGCAGTGGCTCAAGCTTGCAATCCCAGCACTTTGGGAGGCTGAGGTGGGTGGGTGGCCTGAGGTCAGGAGTTTGAGACCAGTCTGGCCAACATGGTGAAACTCCATCTCTATTAAAAATACAAACATTAGCCGGGCATGGTGGTAGGTACCTATGATCCCAGCTACTTGGAAGGCCGAGGCAAGAGAATCATATGAACCCGGGAGGCGGAGGTTGCAGTGAGCCGAGATTATGCCATTGCACTCCAGCCTGGGTAACAGAGCGAGACTCAGTCTCAAAAGACTACTACTAATAATAATAATAAATTTTTAAAAATTTCCAATTTCTAAAAAACTTCAACTGGAAAGTTATATATGACCTCCTGCTATGATGAATATAATATTCAATAAGCTATCATTGAAGCTGTAAAAATAGTTAGTGACGTACATATAGCCACCTTTATTTTAAATATCCCTTGCTGGACCAGTAATGATGTTTCCTTTATTATTCCCAAATTATGTTTTTAAATCTAAAAGACAAGTACAATTTCATTTCTCTAAATTATTTCACTATAACTACATGTCCCCAAATTGTAAGAGATGCTTGGGTCATTTTCTGCTTAAAATTTCAGAAGACACATGCTTCCATAACTCCCACCAACCTTTGCAAATGGACCAAAAGCTTCTATCTAGGCTACTGGATCAGAAGAATTGGCAGGTATATCCACTGAAAAGCAGGATAAAATGTTAAGACTAAGAATATCCTCAAAGGAAAAGCCTAATTGTGGGAACTTGGTAGGCTGAGTATCCATTATATTACTTTGAAAATGCATTTAGGATGATAGTATAGGTACAGGTTAAAATATCTAGTCATTTGATTCAAAAAATAAAGCTTCAGTGGTAGAACATAACATTCAAATAGAGATCAGTAGTTGCAGTGTTTACACAGAAATTTTGCTGAGGTGTATTTTTAATTCTTAGTCTTCAAAACCCAATCTTACCATTTACATCTGTGATGCTATCTCTACACCTGTCACCCTACCCAAGCAGCAATATTCCCTTATGCCTGTATTGCTTTTGTCTCCTCGTATCATAATAATTGAGTTAATCAACTTTCTTCTTCACTAGAATATGAATGAGGTCTATGAAGTCAGAAACCTTATTTAATTATGTTGGAATCACCAAACTTTAGTGCATTCTTTTTTCCAGTGTCTCAAATGCCTACTGCCCTCCAGGCACCTGTGCTGAGTACAAGGGAAAAGCCAAAAGTAGAGATACAGTTCTTGAGCTCACTGAGTTTAGCATTCAGTGCAGGGGATAATAAATATATGAGTAAACATATCAAGGAATAATTACAAATTTATATAAGTTATATGGCACAAAAGAGGGAAGTGCTACAACATGCAACAACCTGGTGTCATTTCTTAGAGTAAATAGAGTAGAGCCTTCTTGCAGAGGGCATTTTGGAGCAAAGGATCCTCAGCAAAGCATCCTGACTGAGGGAAGAGACTGCATGAAGTTTCTGAGTCAGGAGAACTGGGCAGGAATTAATGCGAAATTGAAGGAACAAATGAATAGTTTGGAAATTAACTCTACAGCAACATGATGGAAGGTGGGAATATGATCCCAGTCTCCAAGAAGGATGCTAAGAGCAATGACGAGGAGCCTGAGAGCGGCCATCCTTGCAGTCCTTCTATGTCACTCTTTCTATTATTTTTCCTTTCACGCAGGACAGACATTGCTAATAAGTTGTGACATTCTCCACTAAGGCTAAAATGAAGCCTTGACATCTTCTGAACTCTTCTCTTATGAGTGTTTCTGGCAGCCACTGCTTATTATTCAAAAAGGGCCCTCAAGATAATACTGTCTTGCCCTCCCTGATTTAAGTGGTTCATATTTTTAACTAATGAATGAAAGATTGGTATCTGTTTGATGGAGAAAAGAGCTAGTGCAATATGAGCTACTATAAAGTGAACAATGTAAATGAATATGAAACCTGTTTTGTTTTTTTTTTGTAGGTGCTGGAATTGATAGAAGTGATGACAAGTAAGGAGGTAATGATAGTAGGAAAGAAAGAATGGGGCATCCTAGTAACTGATGACAGTTCACATTTGAGGCTACTTCTGAAGGTGAGAAAAATGACCAGTTAGGAAGCACTGAGTGTCCTTTAATGACTTCATAGTTTTTACATGGGCAGGAAGCTAGTATATTAAATACAGGAAAAGAAACATTCTTACACTCAAGAAAGTAAGACTATCAGCAAGTGCCTATTGCTACTGGAAACTGGCATCTTGATTCAACCCAAGTAAACTTAGAAATAATCCATCTGTCAGCTCAGCCAACTACACCCCTTGGTCTGTGAACTAAGACCAAAATCCCAGCAAGTCAGAGTCAAAACATCTGCTTTTCCTCACCTGCATTGGGTAAACTATATATTTAGGTATAAAATGAGCGTCTTTATAATTTTTGTAAAACTCAGAGGCACTCTAATACATTATTAAGATTAAAAAATCAAACACTAAGACACCAAAACATTATAAAGGCTTAGTTCTTATAATTAATTGGAAATATGTTCCCTACACTACATATTGAGAACCTATTTGGATATAATTTGATATGTTATAACCACAGGATATAGACATGAAATCATTTGACCTCTTGCCTACTCTACGTTCTTCTGGTAAGTTTTTATTAAATATTGTTTCACTTTAGGATGGTCTATGTTAGATATAATACTTTTCCTGAATTATAGAAATAGATACCACTTTTATTGTCTTTTTAATATGAGTACTCTGCTTGACTTTTTACATATATTATCTCAACTGCTACAATAACCCAGCAAGGACTCACCCTATTTCCACCTACAGACAAGGCAACTGCAGTTCAGAGAATTTAAATAATTTGTTCAATTTACTTAACTAAATCAATAGTAGGGTTGGGATTTCCACACAGTCTGTCGCACTCCAGAGCTTGTATCATTTTCACTACCCTTTGTTTGCCTGAACATTAGCTTTATTTCATTCCACAGCCACATTTGGGTTGGGGGAAAATCAGATGATCACTCCAGACACCACATTTGTTGGGCCTTGTAAAAATTTGTATGAGGTATTTATCTCTGGAAAAGACAGCATTGTTCCCATTCAATGTGGAAAAGATCGATGGCAAGGCTTGTATACCCTCTGTCAGCCCCTAAGACATTCTGACAGCACCTGGACAGTGTGTGCACTCAGCATTTTTCACCTTCCCTACACAAGTCCAGGCCACTTAGGATTGTAATCAATGTTTAATGTTCTGATAGATGCTCATTTTAACAAGTCTGTCATTGTAAACAGGCCTGGGTGTAGGGCCCACTTTTCTGTTATATCCACCTTATTGACAAAGACTGCATCAATATTCTGTCCCCTAGCTTTATGTTACAATGATAGACAAGATGCACTAGCAATCCCAAGCATGAACAGATAGACATAATTCCATTCTCCTTTCCCTGGGAAAAAATAAAATATACTTTAAAAAGCACACCTACTGTATGTTATACAGCAGGTCGTCTGCTACTGTATCATCTTCACAAACAAGGTACCATCATATAACTATTCAATTTTAGCTTCCATACCTTTCACTAGTTTCTGGATTCTCATTTCATTTTGGGCATCTCAGTGCTGTCTCCAGTAGATATTCCAAAGTAAGTCCTGAGATGAACAGCTGCTAAGAGGGAAGAGGCAGTCAGGGAGGCGTGGAGGTTTAAACAGACTAATTATGGGGGACAAGGAGCAGGGGTAGATGCTCTGTTAGAGTTATTAAAAATGAATATGGGCCCTCTTGCCAGCCAGAGGCACCATCTTTATAAAACAAATACTCCTTTCTCACACCACCCTCAACTACTGGGAATGCTTTGACTATAATTTTTACTGACAATTCAGCATGTGTTATAATACCAATATCGCACTGAATGGAACAGACTGAAAGTCCTACAGATATTACTGTTCTTTTCCAATTATTTCTCATCTTTCCAAGCAGGTCGTGGGTGGTATGTTCAGCTCCCTCATTTGCTTGCAGAAGCCAGGTGTTGCAAGATATTAACTTAGCACCAACCCAAGGCATCTAATCAAAACTGCAGATAGAAAAATCACTTTAAAATACTACGACTGGCGTTTTATGCACCAGTTAAAATATGGGGGAACCTAATTATTGTGAATGACATACAAGTGCTCGTCGAACCCACTGCTTATTAGCACAGCATGCTCAATTTAAAAGAACATTTTCTAACAGTAAATAAACCAAAAGGCTACAATTACAAACTTGAAAAGCCATTTAGTGATAAATTGGAGGGCAAGAGAAGATTATCGCCTGCTTAACTAAGCTTCCATTGATTCTATCAAGTTGTTTGCCTGGCAAAATCTGGGCTATGATGAAAAAGCTGAGAAAACTCATTTCCCCTCCATCTAAATATATATTAATCACAAACATTTATTTTAAAAAGGTATATAGCACTTTGGTAGAAAAAAATCTGCTTGACAACTACCAATTATACTTAATAATAAATAATATTTATTATTTATTTATTTGCACAATAATTTTCACATTTAAATCCTTTCACAGATTTTGCTTCCTCATATGCCATGATGCATATATTGAATATCAATACAAATTCACTATGTGAGTAACACTGCCATCTTCCTGAAGGACCAGTGCCAAATAGTAAGCTTTCATGGGAAAACTGTGGGGCTTAATCATATCTATATGTTAACAAATCATTACAACTGCATTTTTTAGTACTTAAGAAAGAGAGTGGTATTGAGCAACTCTCTTGGGGGGAATTCCAAGGGACATTTTGGGAAAGCGCCCAGTTAATGCAAACCATACAAAGTGCTTGGAAGAGGCAACAGGATCAATGAAGGATGTGTTAAAATACATATCTCAGCAGTGTAGAAAAAAAAGCAAAACAGATAAAAAGAATATAACTGAAATAATCTAAAATGTGAAGTCTATATTTAAATTTTTGTAAAACTGCCTGTGTGAGTTACAAGTGGACTTGTGACCTAGTGATTCCATTTTAGAAATATGTTCTAAGTGTGAAACTAGAGGAGGTAACCATGGCACTAACTGAAGCATTATTTGTAAAAGGAAAAACTTGGAAATAACTTAAGTGTCCAATAATAGGAGATTATTTAAATAAGTGACCCCATTATTGGAACATTCGGCAACTTACACATTATCTAAATGAAGAACATTCGATCATATGGGAAACAGTCATGTTGTTAACTGAAAATGTAATATAGATAAAAATGACATAAACAGCATATCTTAACATTATTAAATTGTGTATAAAATGAGTATATTTACATATGCATATGAACATAAATGCATGTAACAGTGGAAAATAGAAATTATATTCTCTCCAAAGCGTATTTTTTCTGTATTTAATAATTTTCCTAATTTTACTGGATCTTTCTTTTTTTCCTTCCTTCCTTCCTTTTTTCCTTTCTTCCTCTCTCTTTCTTTCTCCCCCCTTTCCTTCTTTCTTTCTCTCCCCTTCCTTCTTTCTCTCCCTCCTTCCCTCTCACTCTCTTCTCTCTCTCTCTCTTTCTCTCTTTTCTTTCTTTCTTCTTTCTCCAAGAGTCTAGCTCTGTCACCTAGGCCAGAGTGCAGTGGAATAATCTGGTCTCACTGCAACCTTGGCATCCTGACTTTAAGTACTCCTCCTGCCTCAGTCTCCTAAGTAGCTGGGATTACAAACGTGCACCACCATGCCTGGCTAACTTTTTGGATTTTTAGTAAAGACAAGGTTTCACCATGTTGGCCAGGCTGATCTCACACTCCTGGTCTCAAGTGATCTGCCTACCTCAGCCTCCCAAAGTGCTGGGATTACAGGCGTGAGCCATCATGCACAGTTTTATTTCTCTAAAAATTCTATTTATTTATTTTATTGAACATATTTAAGTTGTAGAACATGAAGTTTTAACAATTCTGTTATATATGTCTACATAAACAGTGGTCAAATTTTGCTTAACACAGTGCAAGTAAAAAATGCAGGCTGCTTTCTGTGGGCCTGACCATGATAAAAATAATAAAAGTGGTTATAAAAGATTTCATATCTTTGGCTCAGTGATTTCAGATCCAGTTTAGAATTTCATTATAAGAAATCAGGTATCTGGGTGAATATGTAGTACAAAGATGTTTGCTGCAACTGTATTTAAAAAAGGAAATTTATAGCACTAAATGCCCATGCGAGAAGCGAGGAAAGATCAAAAAAGGAAAACTATGGAAACAACATTAAGGCCTGTCAAAAGGAGATTTATGAAACGAATCCTGGTTTATCCCTTGCATATAGTTCTACAGTTAATAAAATGGTGATGTTCAGGGGACACTAACTCAGCCCTAGGGGGTTTTGCACCAATTTTTTGCAAGAAGCAGGTCAAACTAATGGCTAAACTCTTCGGAGAGCACCTGCTCATTGTCGAGAAGACACCTACGTTTCAGTTTCCATCACATCCTTGTAAGACTACAGACTCAATATTACCACATTATCCTCTTTGCAAGAGTAGCTGCAAAATGTCATGGCTTTTAAAATGTTGCCCAGGTCTATGGGGAAAGAAAATATCTGTGAGATGCATTTTAGGCAACATTCATGACTTGCAAACTTTAATGTGTAACTAATATTATTGCCATGTAATAATGCTCAGTACTTATAATAAGTCTTAAAACATAGGATTAGAACACTATATTTTTATTTAGGTAAAATTATGTGTATATGTTTGCATTTGCATTTATGTGATGTTCACACAAATAAATGCACACATAATATATGTAGAAAAAATAAGAGGTCAATGGATCTGAAAGAATATGAAAGGGCTTATCTCTAGGTAATGAGCTATTCTGAATGATTTTTCATCTTTTTCTTTATGCTATTCTATATTGTTTTTATTTTTGAAATAAACATATGCAGATTTTATGATATAAGAATTACATTGACTAGACATATGGTTTTCCTTGGGTGTATATGCATGTGTGTGTGGGATTCTAGGGGGTCCCTGTGTCTCAGATGGACCACATTTGAAGCACTAAAGCCAGGTCTGAGCATGATTTGGGGGAAGTAACTTTAGGAAACAAAAGCGAGTGAAAGCAAGAGTAAAAAAGATGGTCAAGAGCCTAGACATACTCTCATATGATTTATAGGAAAAACACTAGACTACCTGACCTGAAGAGAAGACTTTAGGGATGTGATGATGGGCTACAAATATCTGGAGTGCCAATATGTGTATGTGAGACTGGTATATTTTTCTTTCTAGTTCTACCAGGACAAGATAGTATCAATGGGTGAGATGCTTTAGGGAGCCAGATATAAGGAAGAACTTCATAGCAGTTATAGCTATTTATATATGGTATGCATTAAATCATCAAACAGAACATTCAGGTCACAAGAGCTCTCAAAATGGGACTAGATGACCACTAACTGGTTTATAGAATAAACTCCAACATTGAATGAGACAAAAGAGGATTTGACTTCAACTTCTAAAATCAAGATCATGGTTTCCCTTTTAGACCTAATGATATGACAACGTAACCTTCTCAGGTATGGTATAAAGCAGGTAACTCATTTGAGAAGGGTGCTGAGTTTGAAGTTAAATTGATTGATTCATTCATTCATTAATTCATGTATTCATTCAACAAATGCTTATTGAGGGACTTATTGAATACATTCATTGAACAAATGCCTAAGTGCCAGGGATCCAGAAAACAAAATGCCAGCAGACATCAATTTCCTTAATGGAACTTAAAATATGTGGAAGAAAAACTATTAAATGTGTACATAGAGTAAAGCATGAAATGGAAGGAAAAAATAAAGATGATTATATCATGAGGGCTTGCCCCAAGAGTAAGTCTTCTCCACATGGATTACTTTTGCTTTTCTCTTTCTTTACTCCATTCTCCCCACTCATATCACTATTTCCTTCTTCAGTAGAAAAATATATCAATGTCTTGAACTCAGATCTGGATGTGTACCTAATAGACCTCTACAGAACTCTCCACCCCCAAACCACAGAATATACATTCTTCTTAGCACCGCATTGCACTTTAAAATTGACTGCATAATTTGAAGTAAAACACTCCTCAGCAAATGCAAAAGAACAGAAAAAAATAACAAACAGTCTCTCAGACCACAGTGCAATCAAATTAGAACTCAGAATTAAGAAACTCACTCAAATCCACCCAACTGCATGGAAACTAAACAATCTGCTCCTGAATGACTACTGGATAAATAATGAAATGAAGGCAGAAATAAAGATGTTCTTCGAAACCAATGAGAATGAAGACACCAGCATACCAGTATCTCTGGGACACATTTAAGGTAGTGTCTAGAGGGAAATTTATAGCACTAAATGCCCATGTGAGAAGCGAGGAAAGATAAAAAATCGACACCCTATCATCACAATTAAAAGAACTAGAGGAGCAAGTTCAAACAAATTCAAAAGCTAGCAGAAGACAAGAAATAACTAAGATCAGAGAAGAACTGAAGGAGACAGAGACACAACAAACCCTTCAAAAAATCAAGAAATCCAGGAGTTGGATTTTTGAAAAGATCAACAAAATAGACAGACTGCTAGCCAGACTAATAAAAAGAAAAGAGAGAAGATTCAAATAGATGCAATAAAAAATGATAAAGGGGATATCACCACTAATCCCACAGAAATACAAACTATCATCAGAGATTACCACAAACATCTCCATGCAGATAAACCAGTAAATCTAGAAGAAATGGATAAATTCCTGGGCACTTACACCCTCCCAAGACTAAACCAGGAAGAAGTTGAATTCCTGAATAGACCAATAACAAGGTCTGAAGTTGAGGTAGCAATTAACAGTCTAGCAATCAAAAGTCCAGGACCAGATGGGTTCACAGCCAAATTCTACCAGAGGTACAAAGAGAAGCTGGTACCATTCCTTCTGAAACTATTCCAAACAATACAGAAAGAGGGACTCCTTCCTAACTCATTTTATGAAACCAACATCATCCTGATATCAAAACCTGGCAGAGACTCAACTGAAAAAGAAAATTTCAGACCAATATCCATGAAGAATATTGATGCAAAAATCTTCAATAAAACACTGGCAAACTGAATTCAACAGCACATCAAAAAGCTTATTCATCATGATCAAATTGGCTTCATCCCAGGGATGCAAGGTTGGTTCAACATCTGCAAGTCTATAAATGTAATCCATCACATAAACAGAACCAAAGACAAAAACCACATGATTATCTCAACAGATGCAGAGAAGGTCTTCAACAAAATTCAACAGCCCTTTATGCTAAAAATTCTCAATAAACTATGCATCGATGGATCATATCTCAAAGTAATAAGAGCTATTTATGACAAACCCACAGCCAATATCATACTGAATGGAAAAAAACTGGAAGCATTCCCTTTGAAAACTGGTGCAAGACAAGGATGCCCTCTGTCACCACTCTATTTCACATAGTATTGGAAGTTCTGGTTAGGGCCATAAGGCAAGAGAAAGAAATAAAGTGTATTCGAATAGGAAGAGAGGACATCAAATTGACCCTGTTTGCAGATGACATGATTGTATATTTAGAAAACCCCATTGTCTCAGACCAAAATCTCCTTAAGCTGATAAGCAACTTCAGCAAAGTCTCAGGACACAAAATCAATGTGCAAAAATCGCAAGCATTCCTATACATCAAAAATAGACAAACAGAGAGCAAAATCATGAGTGAACTCCCATTCTCAATTGCTATGAAGAGAATAAAATACCTAGGAATACAACTAACAAGGGAAGTGAAGGATCTCTTCAAGGAGAACTATAAACCACTGCTCAAGGAAATAAGAGAGGACACAAACAGCTAGAAAAACATTCCATGCTCATGGTTAGGAAGAACAAATATCGTGAAAATGGCCAGACTGCCCCAAACTAATATACACATTCAATGCCATCCCCCATTAAGCTACCAATGACTTTCTTCACAGAATTGGAAAAAAAAAAACAAAAAACACCTTAAACTTCATATGGAACCAAAAAGAGCTCGCATAGCCAAGACAATCCTAAGCAAAAAAAGCCAAGCTGGAGGCATCACGCTACCTGACTTCAAACTATATTACAATGCTACTGTAATCAAAATAGCATGGTACTGGTACCAAAACAGAGATATAGACTGATGGAACAGAACAGAGGTCTCAGAAAGAACACCACACAACTACAACCATCTGATCTTTGACAAACCTGACAAAAACAAGCAATGGGAAAAGGATTCCCTATTTAATAAATGGTGTTGGGAAAACTGGCTAGCCATAGGCAGAAAGCTGAAACTGGATCCTTTCCTTACACCCTATACAAAAATTAACTCTAGGTGGATTAAAGATTTAAACATAAGACTGAACACCATAAAAACTCTAGAAGGAAACCTAGGCAATGCCATTCAGGACATAGGCATGGGCAAAGACTTCATGACTAAAACATAAAAAGCAATGGCAACAAAAGCCAAAATGGACAAATGGGATCTAATTAAACATAAGAGCTTCTGCACAGCAAAAGAAACTATCAATAGAGTGAACCAGCAACCAACAGAATGGGAAAAATATTTTTGAAATATACCATCTGACAAAGGGCTACTATTCAGAATTTATAAATCACTTAAACAAATTTACAGGAAAGAAACAAACAACCCCATCAATAAGTAGGCAAAGTATATGAACAGACACTTTTCAAAATAAGCCATATATGAGGCCAACAAGCATAAGAAAAAAAGCTCATTATCACTGGTCATTAGAGAAATGCAAATCAAAAACACATTGAGATACCACCTCACACCAGTTAGTATGACGATCATTAAAAATCAGGAGACAACAGATGTTGGAGAGAATGAGGAGAAATAGGAACACTTTTACACTGTTGGTGGGTGTGCAAATTAGTTCAACCATTGTGGAAGATATTGTGGCAATTCTTCAAGGATCTAGAACTAGTAATATCATTTGACCCAGCAATCCTATTACTTGGTATATACCCAAAGGATTATAATTCATTCTATTATAAAGACACATGCACATCTAGGTTTATTGTGGCATTGTTCACAATAGCAAAGACTTGGAACCAACCCAAATGCCCATCAATGATAGACTGGTTAAACAAAATGTGGTACATATACACTATGGAATACTATGCAGCCATAATAAAGAATGAGTTCATGTCCTTTGCAGAGATATGGATGAATCTGGAAACCATCATTCTCAGCAAACTGACACAAGAAGAGAAAACCAAACACCACATGTTCTCACTCATAAGTGGGTGCTGAACAATGAGAAAACAGGGACACAGAGAAGGGAACATCATACATCAGGGCCTGGGGGGTGGAGAGCTAGGGGAGGATTGCAGGAGGTGGAGGGATTGGGGGATTGGGAAGGGATAGCATTAGGAGAAATACCTAATGTAGATGATGGGGTGATGGATGCAGCAAGCTACCACACAGCACGTCTATACCTATGTAACAAACCTGCACAATCTGCACATGTACCCCAGAACTTAAAGTATAATAATAATAATAAAAGACAATTCAGAAAAGATTAAACAAAAAAAAAAGAAAATATTTGTCCTTTCCACTTCTAGCATACAAGAAGCCTCAGTTATAGACTTGTTATGTAGCTGTGGGTCCCTATATTATGAAACAAGAGTCAAGGGTCATGAGCCCCAATATCATGACTTCCAAAGGAATCACAGGATTCTCTCAAAATTTCAGTGATTTAGGGGTCTTTTCTATGTCTCTCTCAATGTTCCAGGTATGGAGGCACCCATAACACAGCCCTAGAATCCCTTCTACTAACAGTGTTTTGGAGATGTACTTTTAATGTTTAAATACTGTGAGTTTCTTTAATTAATGTCTGGTAGCCTCTTAGATTGTGTGTGTTGTGTGTGTGTGTGTGTGTGTGTGTGTGTGTGTGTGTGTAAAATTAGCTTCCATTTAAAATTTTTAAATAATTCATGTTGCTACTCATTGGCATAGAGTTGCCCATGTAAGGAGCAGAACTACCCTGTCACAACATCCCCTTTTGGGATACTTCAGCTACAGTATCTTAACATATATAGTAGTTCTCAGTCTTCCCTGCATATAGGAACCACCCTACAAGTCTTAAAATATACCAAGGTCTTGGTCCAACTCTCTAGTCCCAGAAATTTATATTTAGTTGGTGTAAGTAACTGGGCTTTAAGATTTTTAAAAGTTCCCTAAGGGATTCTCGATCTATAGCCAAAGTTAAGAACTACTGACATCATAGATTATCTCTTTCCTGATAAGCAGGCAAAATGCTTCTCATTTTATCTTTGTCTTTGATGATCTTGGAGATATTTGTCTATCTCTTTGAAGTGCCTTCAGAGGGTCCTCATAGTATCCCATTTAGCTAATATTTTCAAAAGGACCGTTGTAAACCTCCAAATCTGATGAAAGTCAATTTAATTATTTTTCTCCAAAATGAGAGGAAGAATTTCTTTTCTGTTTACCATTCTAATTATGTTATGTTATAGGCATAATTATTCACATTTTATATGAGAAACTGAGATTCAAAGAAAATAAGTGAGGTACGCATTGTTATAAAGCTAGCAAATTAAAAACATTAGAGAAAGCTCAAGTCTTCTGACTCCAACTTAAATAAGTATCAGATGTCATCATTTTATTTTTCCACTGACACTGTTGTCATGAGTGAACAGAAGAAAAGCAACTAAATGAAAATGTGAACAGGCCTGTGAACAGAAAGAAAAATCACGTCCTTCACTCAGAGGACATGCTATGTGTTCAGACATTAAAAAGGTTTAGTCAGCTGCATTTATGGTCCCATAAGCAGGAAGAAACATCATGACAAAAGAAAATTTTATGAATGCAGAGAAAAACACATCAAATAAAATAAATAATTCATAGATAGAGCAAAGTTCACAGAATGGATCTGATAAAAAGTATCTAAAATAAGTGTTGATGTGTTTCTTTAACCACTCCATCTGCCAGTCCAGGTGCAGGGGTAAAAAAATAAACTATCATAGAGCTAGTAAAAGTTAAAACAAAAAATAAAAAACAATAGAGGAGATGAATTCTAAGTTGGTGATCCTTTGAACAATCCTCAAAAGATTTCATTGCTATGTTAATCCAATGTTACAGACAGTTTAGAAATAAAAGAATATTTTTTTTTGCTAGTTTATGCAATTCAAGTTGCTTCTATAATTATGGAACTAAAGATAATCGATTATTATTTTTTAAATGGCCACTTTTTCATGTTACAGGTGAGAAAATTGAGTTAGAAAATGTTCATGTGGGCCAGGCATGGTGGATCACGCCTGTAAGCCCAGTACTTTGGGAGGCTAAGGCAGGTGGATCATCTGAAGCCAGGAGTTCAAGACCAGCCTGGCCAATATAGTGAGACTGTGTCTCTATTAAAACTACAAAAATTAGCTGGGCCTGGTGGCACCCCTAGTCCCAGCTACTCCAGAGGCTGAGGCAGGAAAATCGCTTGAACCCTGGGGACAGAGGTTGCAGTGAGCTGAGATCGTGCCACTGCACTCCAGCCTGGGCGACAGGGACTCCATCAAAAAACAAACAAAACAAAACAAAAATGAACAAACAAACAAACAAAAAAACAAAGAAAATAAAATGTTCATATCCTAGGCTAAAAGTAAACTTTATTCCTGTCAGTGGCCAACACAAGGTTAGAATGCAGTTCTCCCATTTTTCTCTTCACTTAATTATTTAACATTCTTTATCCATTTAAGCACAACTAATGCATTGTTGTTTGAAATCAGACCCTTCCAATGGCAGTCAAAATACCATACTTTTAACAGTGTTTTCATCATCTTTGAACAGAACGTTAAACTGACAATCATAATCTGAGCTTCTTTTCAGATGAATTATAATGTGTTAAGCTCTATTTCAATATTGATTTATATTATATTTTCTAGTACTTCAGTTTCCTCTAATCTCTATTCAAAGTTCTGTTCTATATGCATGTTAAAGTTTCTAAAATTTTTAATCTAATGAAGGATTTCCTATATCTACCATGTCCAACAATTCAAAAAAAGTCACTACAAGAGAAAAAGAGGTGATAAACTTAAAAACTGAAATCTTGTATCCATTTCAAGAAACCTGTTTGACAGAATCTGAACTCTAGAAACATGCATAGGGCTTAGGAAAATATAACAGTCAATTGTCTTTGGAGTATTATAGTTGGAGAATGCTTGGCCATTTTAATCAATTGAAGCACATCGTTAGTTACTTATGGCCAGTAAAAAGGTAGAAGACTTCGCTTAAAAAAAAAGTGAGTATCTTCAGTAATGAAAATATTAGTGCACTTCAAGTGTCTTTATGGTTGTTCATTTCTATCTGGAACTGTGGTCAGTTTCTCAGACTTCAGGAGAAGAAGAAAATTGGCAGGTGAGGAAGTTTAAGTAGTATAATAGGTTAAAAGCATGGGCTATGTGATATGGGAATGTTACTCAGCTTCTGCTTTAGTTGCAAATCTATAAAACAAGGAATAAGACATGTCAGAAAGAGCTGTGCTCAGACAATGCTTCAGTCTTCACATGTTTGTGAGGGAATAGAAAGCCCAACCCCATTGCCTTCCATCCTGTTCTTGGAAGAAGAATTGTGAACTTTATTGACCAACAACCATGATGTCTATCGAGCAGTGAGAGGAGTTATTGTATTAGAAAGTGGCAAGTGTGTTACACAGCCAGTCCCAGCAACTCGGTCTGTGATTCAGTGCGAAAATTATATTAGCTTAGGCTTGTCCTGTGTTCTAGTTATCTGTAATTTGTGGGAGTGGAGAGAGAGAGAGAAACTGTTCAGAATTCCAAAATGAGATAATAGGGCTGAGCTCACTGTTAACAGATAATAATTTGGTCTTTTCTGGCTATGGTTTCTTGTACACAGATCACTTGGCAGGAAATTTCAACACCCATTTCAGAGGTCTGTTACTCAATAAGACACAGTGTAGAAAGCAACACAATGCAGAGCCTGGTACACAATAAGTTGTGAAGGAATACTAGATAGATGTCTTTGGATTTGTACTTAAATGTTTGTTGTTGAATCAGTTTATATAAGGTTAGGCATCCTGAGCCTTAGTATAAAATGAATCCAAGTGTTTTTTATACACATAGCTCTTTGAAATACTAGTTAGTCTGTCCTACTATTTCAGGTAAGTAGAAGCTGTTGGCTGGGCATTCCCTCGGGGCACAGGTACTGACAGAAGAAGGACTCAGGGTATTGAAACCAGCCCAGTAGTAGATGGTAAACTATCTCCCAGGCACTGCTGCCTCCTGTTCAGCAGAAGGCTCTCATGGAAATTGCTTTCTGAATCATTAGCTGTCACCTACTCCCATCTCTCCTCTCGCAGCTGCTCTTCGGATTCTGCCTGCAAACTTTTCACACTGGGCATGCTCCCAAGCCAAACAAGTTGCCTCTCGGCAGCTTTTGTTCCTGCTGGGAGCTAGAACCAAACCACACAGATAAGCCAAAGTGAGGATGCAGCATGGCCTAATACATTTGCCGAAGGAACAGACTTCTCTAAACCAATGTGACGGATGCCTTTGGAAGTCATTTTCATGCTGGTTCACATAAGAGTGTCAGTCAGTCTCCAGAAGCATATACTGCTATTTTAAAATTATTTGCCTCTTTAGATTTTTTTAAGGTTCCTGTCCTCTCAGATGTATCTTTAGATCATGATCTTCCTATTGGCTAGAGACATCCTGGTGGTATTTTTGGAAACATGCAATTCTGAGAGTATATCTGGGTCTACTCAAGCAAAATAAAATAATATATGAAATACAAAAAGCTCACATAGAAGTCACTTCTCAGGTAACTATCAACAGCTCATGAAGTACGACTCAGTCAGATCCAGGCATCTAAAGAGAGAAGCAGACCTAGCCCCAAGCAGTGGAAATCAGGAGTATTACAGTGAATGAAAACAGGCTGGGAATTAAACTGGACAACTCATGAGAGTAAAATATAGACAGTAAACTAATTTGAGTTGATCTGCAGAGGTATGATTCAAAATTTGTGAGAAAAGTCATCAATCATCTTTTTTTTTTTTTTTTTTTTTTTTTTTTGAGATGGAGTCTTGTCCTCTTGCCCAGGCTGCAGTGCAGTGGCACAATCTCAACTCATGCAGCCTCCATCTCCCAGGTTCCAGGGATTCTCAGCCTCCCGAGCAGCTGGGATTACATGTGCACACCACCATGCCCAGCTAATTTTTTGTATTTTTGTAGAGATGAGGTTTCACCATGTTGGCCAGACTGGTCTCCATCTCCTGACCTCAAGTAATCCGCCTGCCTCAGCCTTCCAAAATGCTGGAATTACAGGCATGAGCCACTGCGCCTGGCCCATCAATCATCGTCTTTGTTAATTTAGGGATTGATAAAAATGTATTATTGCTATGTCACTAATTAAAGCTTAGCAATCTCAAAACTCTTCTACAAAAAATAAGAAGTATGAATCCATTAAATTGAAATAAATGAGAAAACTATGCCTTACATTTAAATCATATTTTTTAGCTTCTGCTGGTTATATGTATTATATATTAATTGGCAGAGCAAAAGAATAGGAGATATCTTTGTCTCCCTCAGTCTTAACCATTGTGTTATATTCAACTCTATAAAAAATGTATGGCAAACGTTGGCTTAATAATTGCCATCTCATTCAGATAGAATGAGTAAGCAGAAACTAAGCTTCGCTTCTGGTTTTAGCACCTCACCTGGTTGGGCATCTCAAAGTGGAACAGGCACATTCCTGTGTGGAAAAGCCTAAGGTACAAGAAAAGGAAGGGAAACGTTTTAATCAAATCCTAATTTCCTACCATAGTTAAATATAATATTGAAAATTAAATAATTTAGAATATTCAAAAGTTATCTATATCCACATTTAAACCCTAAAGTTGATGATTACTATGAATCTAAATTGAGTAGGGAAAGAACCCTATGCTGAAATCAAAATTTTAATGTCTTCTTCAGATTCTGTTTTACCTATGTACAGACATAAAACTAGCTGATCAGCATATCCAGAGAAATATGACAAATAATACAATAATGTTTTTCACATTTTGAATCATAAGATATAAGATACATTTCCTGGCCAGGCACAGTGGCTCAGACCCAGCACTTTGGGAGGGCAAGGTGGGTGGATCACCTGAGGTCAGGAGTTTGAGACCAGCCTAGGCAACATGGTAGAAACCCTGTCTCTACAAAAAAAAAAAAAAAATACAAAAATTAGCTGGGTGTGGTGGTAGGTGCCTGTAATCCCAGCTACTCGGGAGGCTGAGGCAGGAGAATTGCTTGAACCTAGGAGGCAGAAGTTGCAGTGAGCTGAGATGGTGCCATTGCACTCCAGCCCAGGGTGATAGAGTGAGACTCTGTCGCAATAAAATAAAACAAGATAATCAAATAAAATACATTTATTTGAAGATTTCCTTTATTTATGCCTCCATACATAAAGAACCAAAATTAAGTGATATTAGACCAGGGAGGCCAGAATTTTCCATTGATTCAAAAAATAAGATCTGCCAGAATATGTCAATGTTAGGCTCAACCAGAGAGTTAGAGTGCTGTGATCATTTGTTATGCAGTGGGGTCATAAAGACTGTTCCCTCATTTAATCCCTACCAAATGAACCCTGTTTAATCAATCCACTTCCAGATTTGGAAACTAAAACTGGAAGTGTGGTATGTCCAAAATCACAACACACTGTGGCTCCAAATACCTCTAGGCCTACCTCTTGGAAGTGTGTGTGAGTCATTTCTCCTTCTATGATTACCTGAGCCTTTTATCTTTTCCTGTGGTCGGTTTCAATCTTACTTCTCATATCTACAGAGTTCTGCTATCCACTGAAAAGTGTTTCTGGCACTCTAGGGAACTTAACTGGTCTTGGCAGAGTACTTGGCATGTAGTGAGTTCTTAGCCAGTATTTGTTGGAGGAATGAATAAACATATAAGGAAATATTAAAATTGATACTTAATGGAAGGGGAAATAGGCATCAAGAGGTTAAGAAACTTTCTCCAAGGATACACAACTAGTAAGTGATGGAGCTGGGATTCAAATTCTAAAGCACATGGGATCAGCCATCAGGATGTTAAAGTTATCTTCATTAGAATAGAATATGTCCAACCTAAATGGCTCACTAGACTCTAACTAACATGAAGGAGGAACTGGGTACCTAATATACCTTATTCCCCATGTCATCCTACAAGGTGATAGGCAAAAGTGATCGTGTAAAAATGAACTGAAGGCTTACGCTTTCCCTGCCGTATTCCCTCCTGAACTTTGAGTCATTCCTGTGATGAAATCCTTGTCTAGCTCACAGAATGACCTTGAGCAAGCAGCTTTCCTTTACAGCCTTTGTTTCCTCTTCTGTAAAATACTGTTGACAGGACTTGTTCTATCTGACTCAGAGATGCATTGGGAAAGCACTTTGGAAAGTACAATGCTTTCATTAAAAGCAAGCAAATATGTTAAATGTCGTTGTTATATTAGTGCTTAAAAGGGACTTTTTACATGGTGAAAAGAAACCTTAGCTTATCAATTGTGCAGCTA
Source organism: Ateles fusciceps (assembly GCA_036589455.1). Taxonomy (NCBI): domain Eukaryota; kingdom Metazoa; phylum Chordata; class Mammalia; order Primates; family Atelidae; genus Ateles; species Ateles fusciceps. Next base: position 2,222,742 of record JAZHEH010000299.1, read on the forward strand.
AACCATACAAAATTTAAGGCAGAATGGTATTGCTGTAATAATTCCAAACTGATCAATTTAATTAATAGGTGAAGAGTAGTCAAAACTTCTTTCTGTACTATTTTGATTGACTATGGAGGGCAGCCCTTAAGGAGTTATGAAAATATAGATATGAGCCTCAAACCCTAGTTTGCAATGTGACATTTTTTTTCTGAACTTCATCTGCCAGTCTTGCTATCAGTTCAGTTGCAATGCAATATATTACTGCATTTCATTTCTAGGCAAGAACATTATTTACTCACAGGAGAAATACTTTCCTGAGGAAAGATTGTCTTTGGGAACTTTCAAGGACATTTGAGAAATGCTTCAGCCCAAGCCACAAAATTATGAGCATTTGTTTTTGCCTCTGCATTTCTAGGGAACCATTTTTTAAAACTCTCATTTAAGTTTATTACAAACATCCATCTTCTCTTTCCAGAAAAAAATAGCAATTAACAAAACTTCATTGATTTCCAGATTCCCTAGGTGCCATTTTATAATACATATATTTTAATCAATTTGCATTATGATTTTTGCCTCTTTAAACATTTTTCTGTCTCTCCATCTAAATTTTAACCTTATATGACAAGCTTTATCACTTGCAATTTATTTAAATCTATAGTCGACATTCACCATTACTTAATTACATTTTTTTCTCAATCTATATCTAATTTAGCAAACTGAGCAACAATATCATAATACTACAATATCTAATATTTATAAAGAGGCTAAATGCTGGGTAGAGTCTTAACCTCTTATCAAATCCTCCCCCAAATCTACAATGTAGGTATTGTCAACATTATCAATGGGCAGATGAGAAAACTGAGGCACAAAGAGCTTAAGTAACTTGACTGAGTTCACACAACTAGTGAGGGGCATGGCTGGGATTCTTCTGAATTGAATCACTAGGAAGTATCTGTAGCTCCCCCCTCCCAATTAAAAGGAGACATCTATATATGAATTTGGGACACTCCTAAGAGTTACTTACAGTGATTGTTCTGAATCCATCTCAACCTGAAACATTTTCTGCCTCCAGTCAGCTCCGCACTTCAGTTTTTTAGAAATATTCTCTTCTTCTTACATATCAGGATTGAGAATAGCATAGACACATAGTAGGTTCTTAATGAAAAAAATTAACGAATTAATAATTTTTACCTCTGCTATGATCTGAATGCTTGTGTCTCCCCCAAGATTTATATGTCAAAATCCAATCACCAGTCCAATAGGTAGGGTCTTTAGGAGATAATTAGATAATCAGGGCAGAGCTCTCATGAATGGGATTAGTGTCCTTATAAGAGACCTGAGGGAGCTTGTTCCCGTCTTCCACTATATGAGGACACAGAGAAGGTGCCCACGACTCCAAGAGCCTTCACCAGACCCTGAATCTGCTGGTGCCTTGATTGTGAACTTCCCAGCCCCTGGAACTCTAAGAAGTGCATTTCTGTTGTTTATAAATTACTTAGTCAAAGGTATTTTGCTCAGTCCATCCAAAATGGACTAAGACAACCTCCTTTTATTGCTCATTTCTCTGACTCCTCCTATACTGCTACTGCTTAATTAATGTATTCCTCTGGTCTCAGTTCAAACAGCACTTAGGAAAGTCTTTCTTGGAACTCCTGATAATGTTGGTTTTTTCACTTGCTTTTATGGCATAACATATTTATTGTACATTTTACATACATCTGTGTGATTGCTGCATTAATGTCTGAATCCCTCCTTGCTGTGGGTACATTTAGTACCATCAAGCTTTCCAAAATATAAGATTCATGACTACGTGAGCTCTGTCTGTTTTGCTCATTATTGTATCTTTAGTATCTGACACACAGTAAGCCTGCAGGAAATTTGCTGAATGAACAAAAACAGGACTTTGTAAGAATAAATAAATACGTAACCAGATCAATGATTTTGGTTGGCTGTAACATCAACAATGACAGTGCCAGGTTGAAAGTTTACTCCGAGTATACTCCCAGAATTCTTCTCAAACTGAGTTCTTATTGGTTGTCTACACCACTGATTAGAACAGACAAAAAACAATCAAACTCTAATTTTGCCATTATCCACATGGGCTGAAGCTCATGGGCTAGGAAAGAAAGGATGCATTAAGCATAATACTTCTGCTTGGAACTACATATAGAACTCAGTCTTTGCTAAAAAAAATTTACTGTTAATATGTTTGGGTGAAAGATAAAATAAGACTATCAAGCCCATTAGTTGTAATACTGAATTTTTTTGTCCCATTTTTACATTCATTTCCATGAATTTGGATGCCTTTTGGTCAAACTCACCTAAGCATTTATACCACCTTAATAGTGAAATATCAATGAATACATAGAAAGACAGTTTCCAAATTTTGCAAAGAAAACATATTAGCATGAACTTGAAAATGTAACACACAGGTTCATTGGTATGCATAGAACCAAGTGATTTTTGTTAAAGTAAGAAATTTGATGACAGCATGAAAAGATAAAAGTTGAGAATGTGCTTTCTATTTTAAAATCAAGAAGTTAGAAACATTGTAATGATTCACATTACTTTAAATCTGCCATCCAAGTGACTATAAAAAATCAATATTTATACATGAATTTTAAAAGCCCATCATCTCCAAGGTACAATATGGGATAAAACAAAAACATAACAGAGCACAACAGCAACAACAACAACCAAAAACTGTTATATTTTGGCTCTTTTTAATTGTAAAATGATTGTTGTATATAGAAAAATAAAAATAAAACTTTCAAAAGAATTGCACTCTGAAAAATATTTCTAAATATAAATGACTATTTTATATGTAATTCATCACAAAATCATAAAAGCATGACTCTTCATTACATACGTTTAAGAACACATTCATAATTCTGAACAAGGACTATGCAGTCCTGGAGCACTAAGTCCTAAGTAAGAAATATTTAGTCCTGGAGCAATAAGGAATACATCCTGAAGCAAATGCACACATTGGCGTTAGTCTCGATACATGTGGAATTTTTTCTATCCTCTCAAGTTTATGTCAAAAACATCTGCCTAGCTGCTATAACCAAATAATGTTGTGCAAAGAACAGTAAGAGTCACACTGGTTTTGAATAGAGATGGGGAGGATTGAGAGAAATTTTCTTTGCTCTCTAAAATTTTAAAGTCAAATTTATTGAACACCCACTAAGTGAAAAACATGGCAAGATATTAGAAGACTGAAAAAAATTATTAATAAATACTTTATGGCTTCAAGTAACTGGTATCATAGAGATATAAAAGATGAAAATAGCTAAAACAATGAAGAATATTTTAGTATCATGTTAGATAGCACCAAGTCAAATAATTTATTTTTAGAATACATGACTATGGAAGCTATACAACCATTACTAGCAAAGACTGACAACTTTATTTTTAGTGGGTGAGAAACTTCATTGAAGCAACTTATGAACCTACTAATGGTTTATTGATTAATTGACTTGTTGATCATGGAAAGAATAGCATTTTCTAAAGTACTTGAAGGCAAAAAAAAAATTTAGTGAATAACATGAAGGGATTTCCTAGGCAGAGAAATGCGGATACATTGGAACACAAAATTACAAAGCAACTCATAACCCAGGAAATTAAATGTAGTTCAGGTGAATGGATGTTAAATGTGTGAAAGAAATAAATGAGGAGTAAGAACGGGAGTGAGTTTTTGAAGATAGGATAATGTAGTGTCTTGAATATCAAGATAAAAAATGGTATTTTATCTGGCAGACTGTTTTTGAGAAGGGATGGTATGCCAAGAAGGCCAAGGTCACAAATTGTTGGTCAAAGTTATAGACTCTATCATTCAGTCTGGTTGTCTACCCATCTATTGCATCAAGCTGATCAGAAGTAAGGTTATGTGGAAGACTGAGTGGTTAAGAACAACACATACTTACTCTTGCTACTAAAACTATGAGTACTCTAAACCTTAAACAGAATAACCTCTGGCTGTACTAGAAACATAACTTTATAAATAAAGGATGAAAACAAAGGTTCATTACAACTAGACCCAGACATATGGAGGTATGCAAATAGTCAGAAATTCAGTGTTACTGGAAAGTTAAGAACTTCATAACCAAGAACTAGAAAAAGATAAGAATAGAGTACATCAAACTGGTAAAGTTCATTGGTAAGTATTTTTCATACAGGTTTCTTGTCATCTAAGTGTTTCATTATTCATATCCTCACAATTTTAAATTGCCCCCAAAATCCAATTCTTCTAAGTTGGTAACCTACCCATTTTGTTTTAGTTGATTACTCATTTATGGATGCAAGCTATGAATATAATACCACACAAAAAATAAAATGTAAGTCAAGTGCAATGTGAAATCCTAAATTTTGCAGATTGGATATCATCTATCTATCCATTTACATTGATAAAGCCAATGTAAATAATATCAGAAATCTTCTAGAATAAATATGCAAAGCCATTGCTCAATGGGGACCTGGCAAAAATATATTTAGCTAAATATTTTAAAAGATAAATGGACACAATAGAGGTTACAAAAGATATTTATTTCAGTATCAAATGATTAGGAGAGGGCTTAGAAAAATTGAAGAACTCCGTCAGTGAATTTTTACCAAAAGGATCCTCTTTGATTTGAACTACTAATGCTGAATATTCAGTGGAGGGAAGGGAATAATGATATAATCCAATTTTGTTGGAATAATCACTCAAAACAACATGTAATTATTTTTTAAATTATTGCAATTTTGCATAAGTGGAATTTAGCCTGAATTTATGAATCACAAGAGAAAATGTGCTGGTTTTATTCACTTAATACCAACCTATTTTGACACAAATTTCAAATCACAATTTATTTTTAAAAATTATTTTAAATTAATTATTGATCACTATAACTTGTTTTAGCATATTTTTCTAGGTAGAAATTGTCTTTGGTTAATAAAGATTCCTTTACTTAGTAGGATCTTTAAAATCAGAGATCCAATAAGTACACTTTTAAAAGTTAAAATTTTCTAACTGTAAAAAAGACATTGAATTTAAATCTTCTTAACAGAAAAGCATTCCAACTATAGAATCAGCTGATCTGTAAGGCATTGAACATTCTGTTATAAAAATATTCATCCACAGCCAAATGAGAGGATAGCATGGATATAGTGAAGATTTCTATATTGGAAATTGGATGAGCTTGTTGGTGGGCCTCCCTCCAACTGCTAAGATTTCAATGGCACAACTGAAAGTAGGACAGCATTTCCCAAAGTTGCTAGAAACAAGAGTCCTTTAAAATGTTCCCCCCAACAAAGGGTTGCATAGCCAAATGAATTTTAAAAATTCTTCACACCAACACCTACTTCACATGGAAATTCACAGGGCCTATTATAGCTCATTCTACATCTTAGAAGTCCTGTAGTGAAGAAACATATTTAATTTTGTCTAATGCAGCATTTCCCAAACATATTTTACTAATTATAAAATTCTTTTTCATTACTTTTCTTTACTTGATATCAATCAACATCCTGTGGAAGCATAGGTGATATTAAAAATATCTAATAACCTTAAGGAGAAGGCACTAAACAATCAGCTGTCTGCTAAAACTAGTGTTCTTAGGAACATAGATGGGAGGGGGGAGAATCTGGCTTAACACTGAGATCTTATTTAGTAACCTAGTGTAATCAATCTTCAAAGCTGACTTAATTATTGGATTATTTTTCTTACAGTTGATGGAATTGAATGTGGCAGACATGATGTAAATCATTTTAGAAAGGTCTAATGCATAACATTGTCATATGTTCCTAGCTTCATATCAATTCAACTAAGCCTAAAATAATCTCCCTTTTAAGAATGATATTTTTTAACTTTTGAAGATTTAGTCTTCACTTAGACAAAACTAAAAAAAAATGTTTGAAACTAAATTAAAAAGTTTTAAAACATAAATGAGTGGAAATAAGTAAGAGCTAAAGTAGAAGTTTTCATTAGCCATGAAAAATTCCTTCTTAAATCCGATTTGAAAAATAAGTAGCAAAGATGGGTTATTTGGTTACTTTCCCCAGAGGCTACCACTTGTAGTACAAACATTTACTGAGATGACTTGTTCCACTTTCCTACTTCTGTAGTTTTATAATATAATAATCTTTGAAACATACATATGTGTATTTGCATATATACACAAAAAACCTCTGATGGACACATAAGAAATTAATAACAGTTGTCAAGGGGCAAGGGGTCTTAAAATGTTTGGATGAAGGAGCAGAAATCCCAGAAGAAATTTATACTATTTATATTTTTATATTACATGATTTTAGAATTCTCATTAGATATTCTAAAAAGTAAATAAGTGAAAGAAAGATTCTTTGAAGGGAATGGTGAAAGAAAATGTGGTTATATACTTTGGCCAAATAAAGGCTAAGGGAGAATTTGATTATACTGCTACGTAGGCCAAGAAACGTGAAGAAAACAATTATTTAAATATGACCAAAAAAAGTGCCAGATTATAGAAGGTACTTTCTCACAAGCAGAGAAATACAGCTGCCCTCCTTCCTGTTGTTTTTGGTTAAGGATGATTAGAAGCTCCTGTGAGGGGGGCTAATGCCCACATCAAGTTAATTGCTCATGTCCTGATATCAAATACTAGAAATCACCCAGGACCCAGGAAAAACACAGTGATAGGTTGCTGTTGCTATTACAGTGCTTGGTAGATACAAATATTTGTACCTGATTGGTGGTTTCAAGTGGATGACTTAATTTATTGCAATATAGAACTCTGCTCAATGGGACAGTGCTCTTCCATGACTAAGAAATAAATCTTTCTCAATTTTTACTCATCACTATCTGCAAACACTGCTCTTCTCTGTCACTGATTACCCATCTTTAACTGTGTCCTAGAGAGTGAGATGCATTTTATTTTCCTCTTCCTGGGCAGAGAACAATCCTTTTGTTTGTTTGTTTGTTAAGAGGTGGATTCTTGCTATGTTGTCCAGGCTGGCCTCGAATTTCTGGCCTCAAGCAATTCTCTTGCCTCGGGCTCTGTAGCCAGAGCTACATGTGTGCAAACTAAAGAGAACACTGAGCCCAACTAAAGAGAACACTCATTTTATAGGCTTACTTGTATCTAGATGAAGATCATTATTTTGCTTTCCGGCCAAAAGGATATGAGTCCTCCATTTCTAGACTTGGCCAGGAAACCTTGCATACTGCCTGTGTCCCCTTCTGTTGTAACTGAGGATGCCATGTGTTTAAGATACCAACATTCTAAGATGGAAGAGACATGGGTTCCTGATTCACTACTTGAAGATGATCTGCTAAGAAAGAATTACCTGAACCACATTTGCCTCCAGCATGTGAAATAAACATTTATCAAGTTATACCAGTTGCATTTAAGGAGGGTTTGTTAGGGTTTCTAGCATTGAATACCCTAATTCATTGCTACATTGGCATGCTGGTAATACCCATGGATTAGCAATGAGTCTATTCAATGCAAGCCCTCTCCATTTCTCATTGTCCATTTACCCTACCTACTAAATATCATTTTTCACATACTATTTATTGATGGCAATACCAGCCTTGAATTATCCCATGTGCCTCTTGATTTTTTCCTTCAGTCCAACCTGTCAATGAGGAAGCTGATATCATGTATCCTATATAGATAAAATCCTATTTCAGGATTTTATGTAGAAATTTTATATATGGAGGATCAGTCCATGGAGGCATCATTTCTAGAGGGGCTCTCAATTTGTCCCATATAGTCTGTATTAGGTCAGTTCTTGAAAACTACCTTTTCTATTCTATAAATCTGTATTTTTACATAAAAATTTACTATTTTCCCCAATTTCTATGTCATGGATGGAAAACAAGATTTTTCTTGTGTCCCAATTCAAATCAAATGGGAATGTGTGGTTTATATTGTGCATAAGGATCCTGATATTGAGTCTAGACCCAAAGGGAAAAAATGTCAAGATAGATTGGTGATAACTATAATGAACGTGGGAAGGAAAAGCAGTGGCATATTTCCCTGACTTAGATCATTTCTTTTTTATATACAGTGGAAATCTCAGTACTTTTAGTTAATTTGTGTGCTGCAAGACACGGACAATTCATCCACCCATCTAATTAACATTTCTGAGATCTTAATCTGAGCCAAGAAATGTGCTGTCTGCTGGAAAGATAGCGAAAAATAAGGTCTCAGTTCTGTCCTGAAGGAGCTTATAGAGGAACACTTAACTTACCCCAATTAGTAATTGACACAAGATAATTAGGAAGGCAAATGGGTAGTTTCCTTTATTGTACACTTGAGGGATAGAAAGCAGAGATGAAAACATCTTCAAAGAGTTGGACAGTTTTATTATCATTGATTTTGGAGTAACTACCAATCAAAGGGCAGGCTTAGCAGTCATAAATGATCACCTCCTTAGATGACTACAAGAGCTAGATCCAAAAATTTTCCCTAATCTTTCAGTTCTATTTTCATTTTATAAAGAGACAAGTAAATCAGAGGTCATATTCTTGCATGTCCATAACAGGGATAATTTAACACTTCTAGTAAACTACCTGCTGAGCTAAACCTAGGGTAATACGTTTTGGAATCCATGGAAAGATTTAATGACTTGGGCAACTTTCTTTCTTGGAAATACATGCAAGATGATGATGAATTGTACTGAATTATAATATATAGTGTCAATCATGAATTTAAAGTCTCTAAGAAATGGGGGAGAAACAATTAGCAAAAGGCATTCTTGACTTACCAGAAATCCATCTCGGACACCCAAAGCACTCATTTTAACAGTCAGGCCACAAGACACATCTTTAATTTCTGCAAAATCTGGTTCTTGCTAGCTCTAATAGAAATGTGATCTTAATGGATATCTCATGTTTCTCATACAGTGTGGCTATGAAATTTTACGGCATAGAGCCGATAAAAAGACAGGCCCTTTTATATAGTATTCTTTGTGTCTGATCACTCTTGCCACAGTCTGAATAAAAGGACACTTCAAGGACTCTGTGTGAGGACAGACAGAGTGAATTTTAGCAGAGTGGAACAGTGGATAGAGAATCACCTGTGAAAAGGCAAGCGAATAGGGGAGCTATTTCTGGTACTGGCATCACCACAATGAATGACCTTGATGGATAATTCAGCCTCTTTGAACCTCAGTTTTTTCATCTGTGAAATGAGGGAAAAACACATCTGCCTTTTTGCACTTTCTCAGGATTGCTGGAGAATTAAACAGATCATTGCTGCAAGCTTAAGTGCACTGAGTCCATGAGACAAAAAGAAAAGAAGACATCATCTAAGTACACAGTATTCTTTTCATCATTATTAATTTTCAAAGGTGAAGATAACTGTGAAAGAACCACATAAGCAGATTGTTGTCTTGGAAACAAAATAAAGGCTCAACCAGAATCCCTACATTAGAAGAGAGCTGCTACCTTGGTATCTACTTTTCATATCTACTCAAAGACAGAAAGGACCCAGACATTCCTTCTACTTTCTCAAGATTCCGTAGTTGAAATACTTTCTTGCTTGCTTTGCCTTTTTATTTTCTTTGTCTTCTTTAACAAAAAGATATTAGCTACTTTTGGGGTTTTGTTATTGCATAGTTTAGCATATATATGGTATATGTAATCTTCTTTCCAATTGGCTAATAGTAGGGGAGTAAGGGAGAGAAGGAAGAGAGGGAAAGAGAGAACAATACATTAAGAATAAACACACAGGCTAAAAGAAACTGACTTCTAAAGACAAAGCAATTTTATACCCTAAAATACTACATAATACAAATAAACTTAAAAATGTGTTTGCCCTGAAGAAGGCTGAATGGAAGAGGACTGTTGTGGTTTTCTAGATAATGTCCTGTATTTCGCTACTTTAATGAGACATTTGTTTCTAAGAGAGCTTTATCTCCCAGAAATGATAAAATCAATAATTGTTTTCTCTCCATAGTTTCTTAAAACAAAATTGGTCTTATTTCTTTTCATTCTTCTCCCTACCTCCACTCTTTATCATGGTCAAACTAGGGGAAAATAGCATTGTGTAATTACTTAGAAATAAGTAGAAATCATTTAATGATTTATGATTTTCAGGTTCCTGATATGAAAAAATGTGAATTTGAACCCAATGATCTCTAACTTTTTCTTTAGTTTTAGCTATAGTTCTTTGACTTTAGGCCTTGCTGTTAGAGCACCACTTCTTGCCAATAATTTTTGAACAAGAAATCAGACTGTTACTCATCTTCTTCAGCATAACTCTTTAATGATAAAATGTCTCCATGGTCCTTTTCCAAATCATTTTCATCTCATGAAATTTTTAAAACTGGTATCCTAACTTTACAGTAGTTTCATCTGAAAGGATGTGAGACAGGGACGATGAAGAATTTCCCCTTTTTACTTTGTGTTTTTATTTTTTCAATAATTTCATTTTTTTTAACTAAAAAATAGCCCAGGCAGAGTGGCTCATGCCTGTAATCCTAGCTCATTGGGAGACTGAGGTGGTTGCATCCCTTGAATCTTGGAGTTTAAGACAGCTGGGCAACATGGCAAGGCATTGTATCTATAAAAATAATAAAAAGAATACATCTCAAGAGATATACCCATCTTTAGTTTACTTTTCATGCTATTGATTATAAAAAATGCATTAAGGGAATACTGGGAGGTGTTGAATATGTCTATTGCCTTGATTGTGGTAATGGTATAAGTGTTTGCATATGTCCAAACTCATTAGATTGCACATGCTAAATATGTGCAGTTCTTTATATGTCAATTCTACCTAAATAAGGATGTCAAAAAATGCATCAAGGTAAAAATATAATGTATATTTAGATAAACTTTTTTCATCCCTGGAAATACTTTCAATTTTAATTCTTTGTACAGTAGTTAAAAACATAAGAAAAATGCTGGGATGGTATAAATGAGACACACTGTATATTATGCTCCTTGAAAATGCTTCATGCACATATGGTTTCAAAAGTCAATGGGGGAGATCAGAGCCTTCTGAACATCCTCAGTGCATGATGCGACCCATTTGTCTAAGTCTATGCAATCTAAGATGTAATACTCATTTCTATTCCCTTTAATTCTTTTAAATGCCCCTAGGCTGGAAATGAGAGAACTGAGATAAAAGGAGGGCATCGAACTGAATACAAATAATATTTTTTAAAAAGTCAAATTTCTCTTCTAAGATAGAAGCCAAAAATATAATATTTTTTCACGGAATTTTGAAGAATATTAAAAATAATGTGATAAGATGTTTCAAAAATAATGGCATAATCCCCCCCCTCCCGCATCTTCGTCCCTGGGTCACCCACTTCAGCACTGACTCAGCTTCAGCATGTAACTTGTTCCAGCCTCCCAGTGAGATAACAGCAAAGGAGCTTCACCTGTCTTGCTGCTGTTGGAACCCAGTTGCCGTGGACTAGCCTGCCAGATCCTAATGATATTATACATGAACCAAGTGCCCCCATTGCCCAAGCCAACCACCAAAGAGTAAGTGAGGCTTCCTCTGGCAAGACCTCCCCCTACTGATTCATCAGCTAACTGAAGCTGTATGAATGAACCCAGGAGAAACCAGGAGAAAAATGTTCCCAGTTGAACCTACCCCAAACTGTCAAGTGATTGCTGTTGTAAGCCAAACAAAGGTGAGGTGGCTTTTAATGCAACAAAAGCTAACTTAATGATAAAACAATATGGCCACTTAGGTTTATCCCTGAGAATGCAATGATTTGAATGACACAAGAAAAATCTTGTTTTCCATCCATGACATAGAAATTGGGGAAAATAGTAAATTTTTATGTAAAAATTTAGATTTGTAGAATAGAAAAGGTAGTTTTCAAGAACTGACCTAATACAGACTTTAGGGGACAAATTGAGAGCCCCTCTAGAAATGATGCCTCCATGGACTGATCCTCCATATATAAAATTTCTACATAAAATCCTGAAATGGGTTCATTATATAAAAAGGGACAGAGCTGAATCCTAACCTAACCATGTAACTTATATTGTGCTGTCTTATACAGCTTGCTTAATTTTCAAAAAAATTCCTATGAGACATAAACTAGTATCCTACTTTGTAGGTGAGAAAACTGAGGTGTGAAAGTAAAGTGACTAACCTAAGTATGTGGCAGAGCTGAGAATTAAACTCATACAGTTTTTCCTCAGAGATTATTCTACTAAATACAATCCTGCACAGTAAACCCCATCTCTACTAAAATTACAAAAAAAAAAAAAAAAATTAGCCAGGTATGGTGGTATGTGCCTGTAATCCCAGCTACTCAGGAGGCTGAGGCAGGAGAATCACTGGAACCTGGGAGGAAGAGGTTGCAGTGAGCTGAGATTGCACCACTGCACTCCAGCCTGAGCGACAGAGTGAGACTCCATCACAAACCAGCAAACAAACAAACAAACAAACATAAAAGCATATAAGCAAAATGGACAAATTTGGCTGCATTAAAATTATGGATTTAGGTAAAATAAATGAAACCAAAGTCAGAGTTAAAAACAAGTGACCTGTAGACGATATATACAACATCTGAAAATCAATAATGGATTTATATCTGAACATAAATGAACACCTACAAATCTAAGTGAAAATACAGAACATGTATCAGTAAAATGGGCACAGATCATAGATGAGCAATTCACAGATGGGAAAACATTAATGGCAATACCGTATATGAAGACTCAACCTCATTAGAATCACAAAAATGCAGAATTAAAACAAAAAATTATATATGAATTTCTATATGTCAGATTTCCAAAAGTTAAAATGCAAACTAGTATTCTTTGTTGGTTAAGGATATGGTCAAAGAAAAACTGCTGGTGAGAGATAAATGGTGAAGCTATTCTGGTGAATAATCCGTGAATTAAGGTACATATACAACTTCTACCTCAGCCATTCTATATCTGAGTATAAACCAGAGAGAAACTACACCCTGTTCCTCAAAAAGAGTTGATTATTGCTTTATAATAGAAGTAAAATGTTGATAACAGCCTATGTTCTCATCACTAGGGTAATGGACAAGTAAAACTTGGTATTAACTTATGTGAAAATGTGAGATGGTGCCAGAAGCAATAAATTAAATTCATATGGAGCAACAGAGATATATTTTAAAACTATAATTGGAAAAAAATAAAACATAGGATGTGATTTGTAGTAAATATTATTTTGTGCAAATTAGTAATCACAAAACAATCCAGTTTTTCAGAAATCCACACAAAATAAATATGGAAGATGAGTTGGGAGACCGCATGTCAAATGACTCAAAGAATGCAATAATACTACACAACAGAGAAAAAAGAAATTAAGCTGGCAGAGGAGTTCGAGGACCAAAAAGTAAAAACCCATAAAATTTTGGGAAATAGAGGGATCATATACATTGATGATAGGGTAACATTAACTTAGGTATATGGTCCAATTTGTCTAAGTATCCTAAAAATGAACTAAAGATAAGCAATATTTTCAGACTTATATGCACTATAAAAATGTGTAACACAATTGCAGGACACAGGAGAAATATATAACCTCTTAATTTAAACCGATACAATTCTGATTAAATATATCATCATTGTTCTCATGTCACCCATGCAAAGAAAGCAAATAGAAATCAGCTTTTAAGATAGAGGCTGGTTTTTAATTATTTTAGAATCATTAGTTAGCATGCCAAGTAAATAATGGTCCATCTGTATCCAAAACATATAAAAAGTTCTAACTCTTAAAATTCCAGGAGCTAGAGTAGGGGTGTGTGTGTGTGTGTGTGTGTGTGTGTGTGTGTGTGTCTGTGTGTGAGAGAGAGAGAGAGTGTGTGTGTGTGTGTGTGTGTGTGTGTGTGTTGTTTAATAAACTCAAGGGGACATAGTATACCTTACCACACTCTTAACAATTCTTGGGCAAGTCAAAATGAAGGTCAAAAGTAAACAGTTAGTTGCTGCTTGAATGACACTCCAAATTATTAAGAAATCTGCAGATATGGCTAGACAATCATGTTTTGCTTTCAGACATAATATATTTTTATTTTCTTATAAAATGCCCTTGAAAGACTAAATCTTAGAAGCATTTGTAATTAATAGAATACATGACACAATAGCAATTGAAGAGTTTACAAAACAAGTTTATTCAAATTTCTGGGGTAAGTGGACTCTTGGTTCTAAACATTAAACCCATTTAACTTGAATTTTCTATAACTCAAATTTTTATCTATAAAATGGAGGAATATACTTCAATAACTCTAAAAATCTATAAATTTGGGCTTTGGGTTTCAAATTCTTTCTCTAAATGACAGAAAGGTTTAACACAGACATTGGGCTTGCCTAAAATTTTTCATTTTCTGTACTTCTTTCTACATAATCTTCCAGCTTACATTTGGATACCTGTCACTTTTTAAAATTGTGCAAAAACTAATGCTTTTCAAAAGGCAAAACAATTTCCCATGGACTTAAAGTAATACAAGGCAATGCCATGTATTGAAAGTACATGCTTCATGGTAGACATTAATCTGGAGGCTAGCTTAAGAACAAGGTGGTCTGGTTGAAGTACATAAATTAGTTCAAATGTACAAATAACATTAACTCACTCTGTAATAAAGTCTTTGTCTTTTCATATAAAAATTAGGTTTTTTCTTTTCTGTTTAAGGTCCAGGAAATCCCCATAAATCTTATCTCCATAGGGCAAATTTGAAAAGTTCTTAAGACAGAAAAGTTCTTATCAAACATGTAGAAAATTAAAAACATACAAAAATGTATAGTCTAATGAAAGTTCGACAAACAGCAACTTAAGAGGACTTCACTGATATTACACTGCTGAGAAAAATACATTATTTCTAAGCAAAAAGATAAATGGAAACAAAAAAATACTAAAACTAAAATAAAAATTTAAAAATAACAAAAATACTAGTCAACACAAAGTTAAAAACTCTTTAATTTTGGTGTATTACCAACCTCATAAAAGATTTCACATACATTATAAATCAAAACAAAACAAAGAAAAAAATGTAAACATTTATCTTTTCAAATCATTCTACGTATGTCTTCTTATTGCTAAAGTGGTAGAAAAATTCTCGTTGAACATCTGAATTATACCTATTAAAGTTTTTATTTCTCAGATGGATCTTGTTGTATAAAATGTATGATTAAAATAACTTGCCTGTTAGTTATTCATATTTTGGCATCTGTCATTAACTCATTTAATTACATTGTCACCCCCTGGCTAACTCCTAAATAAAAGCAAATATAAATGTAATATACATCCCATCATTAATTTCTGAGCTCTAAGACTTAGGAAAACTCAACCTGGAGAATAAACTTTAGTTTCACTAAATGAAGAAAACTATTTTCCAGTTTTGTTTTGTTTTTTTTTTTTAATGAGGGGTTATTCCATCTGAATAGAGCAGGCATCACAAAAATGCAAACAAAATGAACTTTGCCAGGTTCTAATGCCAGAAATACTGTGAGTGTTGCACTCGATCTTACAAAAATAGCCACGGTCTGGCGCTTGCAGGGCTGGGTCGTGGTGTGTTAAAAAATAATACCTAGACCTGATGGAACTCCTTTGGGCCAAAAAGCTTTCACCTGCATTATTATTTTAACCTCACTGCATTGTTATGGGAAATGTATTTATTTTTTGAAATGACATTCAGATATATACTTAAAAGAATGCTTTCAATCCCTCTACAAGCTTCTTCTCTCTTCAGCCAACACATTATCTTTTAAAAATCAATAGTCGACTTCTCTTTCTTTATATCATCACATTTCAAATATGATGTGGCTAATAGATGTTAAAATAATTTTTTTCAAGAATGTTCTCTTTCTTATTATCTATGCCCTCATCTTCATCCTGCCTATTCAGGGCAAAGGTTAGCTTTCCTTTTTTTTTTTTTTTAATAATCATATAAAGATTATGCATTTTGTTCAATTTTAGTTTTATGTGATGTCTAAGTGTATAAATTAATGTCAGTGCGAATAATAGCTGTATTATTTGCCAGATGGTTGGAATAATTCTCGTGTTTTTAAAACATCTGATTTCATGCCTTGCAGTCAGTTCAAGTATACAGAAACAGAAGTTTACAGTGATGTGACTTTTCTGTAACACTTTCCAGACTGCTGTTCACATGTCAGCCCCTTGTTTTATTCTTAAACTGTTATTGTTGTTGTTGTTGTTCAATCTATAAAATCTGTCTTAAACGTCCCCCACACTGCTTGTAATTTGATCTTTTACTTTTGAGGACTCACTGTTTTCAAATTGCCATCTCTAACCATATTCCCCTTCCAGATGATTTTCAGATTATCTCAATCAATAATTACATTACTTTTTACCTCAATTTTGGGATTCTTGAATTAGCTCTTATATCTGTATCCATTATTGCTCCAATTATTTTGTTAAGCATTTTTCCTGGGAGTAAGTTCATGCTATTTTTGACAAGGATGTATTTGACTTCTGTAAAGATACTGACTTGAGAATTTTAGAAATGGGTTTATGTCTCCCACATACATCTAATTAAATGTGTGACCTTGAATAAAAGCCCCTTAACTCTTCAGTTGCTCTCTTTGCTCACCTCCAAAGTTGATTAAAAGTATGAACATCTTGATGTTTAGGCTTTCTGGTCTTAGTTTGGTCAATGAAGCTCTCAAAAGTCCATGATACTGTCTTTACTTTTCTCATTAGCCAGTCTATCTAAAATAAATTACCATTTATGAAGCCAGGGATTTTCCTTTTTTTTCTGGCATCTAATCACTGTAAACATCTCTCATGGATGTATTTTAAGAAGGCCTATGAGTAACCTGACCTTTTATGACTTCCCATTTTGTTGTCTTAACAACTTGGTTTCCCCATAACTTTCAGAGAAAGCTTTTCACCTTTTCCTGGTTCTCCTTTTGACCTGTAGAGAACTTAGCACTTTCAAAAGACATCACACTAGTACTATTATTATCACATGCCCTCCAAAAATCCTTAACCTTTTTTTGCCAGTTTAAGTTAATATTTTATCAAAAGTTGCCCAATCGAGTATTTTATGCCGAGCTCTTTGACGGATATTTTACATGCCCTGTAATAAAAAGCTGAGAGATTCATTAAGAATTAATTTCCTGGTATGTTTTCACTTTGATATTTCTTCATTAATGAGTCATCAATTGTGTCTTGCCTATAGAAATAGATAAAACTAAGTGAGAAAAGATATGTATGAGAACTAGTGCAGAGTTCCCTCCTTTGTTATACCAGGGATATAACAAGCATTCAATAGATGATAGCTATTATTCTTAACATGATCATTATCACCTTAGCTCATGTGTTTTACGACTTCATTACTGGACTCAGCTCTTACCTCTATGTTAGATCCTCACAGCAACACCTGAGGAAGCTAGATTTTTGTCCCCATTTTACTGATTGGGATGTGGAAGCCTAGAGAGTTTAAGTAAATTAACTGGTCAAGAGTCAAGAAAAAAGTCTGAATTTGTCACATCCACTCGTGCATACTGTACTGTGGCAATACCACCTGTCATGCACCCAGCTTGACCAGTCTTGTCAGTGCTCTTTTCTTTTCTTTCTTTCTTCCTTTTTTTGAAAAAACTTTTTTAGATAGAATCTCTTACTGCTGCCCTGTAGTGCAGTGGTGCAGTAATAGCTCCTGGGCTCCAGTGACACTCCTGCCTTGGCCTCCAGAGTAGCTGGGAGGTTGGCACCACCACACCTGGTCTCCCTGCCTCATAGACAAAATAGATACCCCTAGCCAACCTATTTTTTGGAAGTATCTTTTTCTTGACACTGTCATCCTGTCCCCCAAGTTAAGTTCACTTTTATTTTCCTATTCTTGGTGAAGAGAGTAGAAGGTGGAAACTGAGGTTAAAGGAGGGAACTCTGATGTTATCCAAATACCGACTTCAGTCACACACAGAACAGTCACTGTTTCTACCATATGCTCTGCCCTGCCTTTTTTTTTTTTTTTTTTTTTTTTGTCTTTGTTCCATTGCTTTATCTCTGCTTGAAATGACACTCCTTTGTCCTTGGTCTCTCACCAATCCCTACTTCATAGTCATCATTAAAATCCAAATCTTCCTTTCACACCCAATTCAAATGCCAGTTCTACCCTGAAGCCTTCTGTGTCTACCAAGTAAGCACTAACTACTTGTGTCTCTATGCTTCTATAGTGGCCCTTACATGAGAATGACAAGTGATTTTACAGCTGGCAATATATATATATATATTCTATCAGCCCTTCCAAATTCTTTCTCCATCCAGCTCTGTGCCCTGGGTGTTTTGCATGGCCTAACTTGATGGATGTACTTGCCTTCTAGCTTCTTATTGGGTTCACTAATGGAGAATACCCATGGGAGATTGGGGAAAAGGTGAAAGAAGAGTGAAGTCAGGGTGTTTGTTCCTTTGGTTTCCTCCCTGCTAAGTTGCTAAAGAATGGCTGCCTCCCTCAACTTAAGGTCACAGCTTCTATGGGGAGGCCTCCACTCTCCAGCAATGCCTTCCTTCTCTTTCCCTGCTAGACCAAGAGTGATAAAAGTAGCCAAGTTTTACTGACACACTAATGTTACACTATCTGTGTTTCCCTACCTCATGCTCAAATTGTTCTTTTCAGGTTCCCACAGACTTCCTGCTGAAATCTTGTTTGATAAACTTCTTAATATATTTCTTCAAAGCTGCTAACTTTACAAACCACATTATTACCTATATGTGAAGTGGGTCTTCAAGATGAGTCAAAACATTATAAGTGATGATAATGGTAACAGCTAGCATTTATTGAACATGTTCTATGCTTCAGGCACTCTCCCAAATGAACTATTCTAATGTAATTATCCCTATAACCTAAGCAAGGTACAAAATGCTGAGAAGGTACCAGAAGTAACTTACTCAAGGTCACTCTAGTAGCTGAGTGGAGCTTAGGAGTCAGATCTGCTCCAAGCTTAAAGCTTAAGCTCTGGATCTAAACTGGTGGCTAGATACAGATACTTAGATAACTGGTGGGTAACTAAGCATTCAAGAAAGAAGACTTATTTTCCATGTGGTTCCAGAGTAATTTGATAACCAGTGGTTCTTAAACTTGTGTAGGCATTGAAGTTACCTGGAGCATTTGTTAAAACACAGACTTTGGGGCTCAATCCCAGAGTCCCTGACTCTTCCCGTCTAGGGCAAGGTCCAAGAATTTGCAACTCCCGGGTGATGCTGATGTGCTGGTCTGGGTACCACACTTTGAGAACTGCTAGAACACGAAGTACTGTTTCCCATACACAATGACTAAAAAGCTGCTCAACAGTGTGAGGTACAGAAATTTTAGGATTCATTTCCAGCTGATTTCCTAGCTGGAGGTCAAAAGAACAGTGAGATATTATTTTCTATTTTTGGCAATAAAATGTAATTCAATTCAGCTAGTATCCTAGGAGCACCCACTATGTGTTGGAGTAATTTGCTCAGGATAACTGTCAGAAGTACACCACACTCAAGAATTCTTCCCAATCTTTCAAACACTTAGGCAAACAAATAACTATGATATAATATGATTGCTGTTATAACAGAGCACACACATACATTTATATACATACACGACTGGTGGAGCACAGTTGAAGAAAAAATAAATTTTCTTTGTCAGGAGGTAATAAATGCAATCTCAAGCAGTCAATAATGGGACTAAGTATTCAAGAAAGAAGAGTTATTTTCCAGGAAAACAAGTGGAGATAGGCATTTTAAGGAGGGAAAAAGAAAACCTTCAGCCTGCTCACAAAGGGAAATGAAGAATAATGTATAAAGATTCTGGTTCACAGGACACAACAGTGAGTGAATACCCTGCCTCTCTCTAAAGGTGGGAAGCAAACCTCACTACTACTTATTAAATATCTCCTAAATGCTAGACATTGAACTCAAAATAGGTCACACTGATGATGCAGGTGCAATGCTTGTCCTGCAGGGACTTGCATTTTAGATTACACACAACAGCTAGGCAGACCGAATTGCAGTTAATATATTGAGTTACAACTTATCTCAAGCAAAATCTATTCATGAAAATGATCCAGGAGTCAAATTACATAAGACTTCACCTGCAAATCAAATGTTCGTTTTATGAAATGGTAGGTAAAAATTATTTTATATGCCAAACAGGCTTGGCCTAGAAGAGACACAATTCTTCCATTCATAATATATGAGCAAGCCCACAAACATGTTACTTTTTTTCCAGAAGAAACTTCCCCTTCTTCCCTAAGAAGCTAGGAGTAAGGGTAAGGCATGGGAATACTTTCATCAAAAGCAGAGTATCATTGCCACGGCTCAGCACAGCTCTAATTCACATCCTTCTGAATGGCTTCCAAACTAAGTAATTTAACAAACTGATGAAGAAAAAAATGGGCCATTAATCTTATGCTGCATGTTATAATTTAACTCAGGTTTAGCATAGGAAAATATTATTTGCATTGATTAGAAATATGCTTTATGGTTGCATTTATTATAGACTCAGAACATTTTAAAATTATTGACTGGGCTGACATGATGAACTACATAAGAGGACTATTAGACGGCATCTCAATGTCATCTGCACCTCATGTTATATTGGGCTAGGAATAAATATGTATTTTACTCACTGGGCAATCTTATTCTAAACAGCAAAACATGTTCATTTCTATTCAGTTGTTGTAATCATAAGGCTATCAGCTAAATATTATTTAGATAACTTAGATGCCAGTAAATTCTTGTATTTACAATTCAAATATTCTTACGCCATTTTCCCACTTTGCTTAACCTAATATAATCGCCTGATCAGTCTGATTAGGAGGGCTTTTTAAAATTAATTTACTCAAATGCTCTAAGGTAGCTTCTGAAGGACTTGAATTATGGTCTTTGGCATACAACAGAAAGGGTTCAGACTTATCTGTTACTAGCTGTGTGACCTTGGCCAAATGACAGCATCTCTGAGCCTCACTTTCCTAATTTGTAAAATGGAAATAATAATAGAACTTGAGCTGTAAAGTTCAAGGAAAAAATAAGTTTGGCAACATGTTTACCATATGGCAGAAAAAGAGCAGTTATTCTGATAATCATTACCACATATGTGGTTGCTAAGATTATTGAAAACCTATTGTTTGTTCCCTGTTCAAAGAGCTAGAATTTTAAGGCAGGTTCCCATCCTTCCCCTGATTTCACCCTTAATATTGTCACACACTGGCAAAAACATGTTGGTATTTCTGGGGAAGGGGTCCACTGAGGTGACATCTTTGTTGTACCAAATATATAAGGTATAGAAAACTTGGGAGTCTTTCTTTAGACTTCTATTTACTTTCCACTAGATTGAGGGTTAATAATCATCCTGTCTCCTGCTGTGGATAGCTGTGACCTGGTTCACCTATTGGCATTTTCTCTGGTTCATAGACAAGGGGCAGGAACCCAGTAAGAGAGGCCTTTCTTTTCTACTCCTATTGCTAAGAACCCTCTTGGGTAAAGACAATTTTAAACAGATTATGAGATTGCTACTTGTTATAGGATCAAAGCAGTGTTCCAAAAAAGAACACTGACTTCTGTCTATTACACTTAGATTTCACTTTAGATACCTTTCCATTCCCTAGAGAAAACAGATGTTTCAACACCTTCCAAGCACTAGAATAATAGTCAGGGCATCTCTACAACTGCATATTTAATCATACTGTTCCATCCAGATGAATGTTTTTCCATCAAGATCAGACTAACTGACCAGTTGAAATGCTTGATTTTATCCAAAAGTCAGAATCAAGTAAAGATTCGGAAAGCCTACCCAGTTTACATCCTATCTTCTCTGCTAAACATGCTCTGAACATGGAAGTTGAGATTGCACTTATATGTGTGCATATGTGTATATGCAATGTATATGTGTATTTAACACATATACATACCTATATAGATATGTGCACATATACACAGTATGTGAATTATATTTCATGGATATGTATATATGTGTATATTTTTCTTTAATAAATTATAGCTCCATGTCTTCTCTTTCTAAGTGGATTCCTTTGTAATCACAGTGTTCATGTACATTATTATATTCTCCAAAATATCCAGAATAATGTCATATATTTGGTACCTGTTTAATAGAAAATCATTAGCCAGTACAGAACACTATGATCTCTTAATGTGTTTTCTAGATTATGACTCCTGGGAGAGTGTCTATGAAAGAAAAGATTCAGAGTCCAACAAATCTGGGGCCTGCTGCTCATCACATCTCCTACTCAGAAATTCATAATTCACTATGACTATTTAAGAAGCTCTGTAGTTAAC
The DNA here is from genome assembly GCA_036589455.1 of Ateles fusciceps. NCBI lineage: Eukaryota > Metazoa > Chordata > Mammalia > Primates > Atelidae > Ateles > Ateles fusciceps. Next base: position 2,244,929 of record JAZHEH010000299.1, read on the forward strand.
AAATGATTTGATTTTGTTTAAAACAATATTTCTCTTATATCTAAATAGCAGCTCCAGGAGACAAGGGCATTTTCTATGTTGAATGTAATATATCTACTGCTTAGAGTAGTACCTATACTTAGTTGACACCTAATAAATATTTGAATGCTTTTGAACAAAGCCAAGCCATATATTGAAAATAATGTATATTTTTATTTATTTTAGGAAGTTTAGTTATCTATGATGTTATAAAGATAAACAGATAAACTAATACAAAATCATTTTTTAAATAATATATATGAATATGATAGTGTTTTATTTTTTGTAAATCTACACAGCAGCATACTTACTATTTAGTGGTGATGGTAAATGGGCTACATTTGCTGTAGAAATTCACTAAGAATGGCTAGTAAAAACTACAACTTCAATACAAAACAATTAATTTAGTTCATTTTTCCCCATTCTAGCATTTTTTAGGATAGAAACAATAGATGATATAAATTCCTTTTCTGTCGCAATATAATATCATCTAAAGAATCATGTTTTATTAGCTAGAAGTAGGATTTGCTTTTGTTATTGCAGTGCATTCAATAATATAAGAATATTTCTGTTCTTAGTGAATTTGATAGCATCTTCATCTAAAATTTAGATGGAGATTCAGAATAAATGTCATATCAATTTCCTAGACTACTTAATATGTAATTATGCTACAGATTTTAATCTCTATGAAACAAGGGGAAAAAGCAGAGAGAAACGAACCAAGTGTACTCAAGATCATTCTCTGCTATCGAAATTTCCCCAAATCTGAGAGGTTTCATCTATACATAGAAAGATTTTCACTACGGAATGTATAGTGGTTGAACTTTTCAAGAAGAGTTGACTTATTATCTAAAAGTTTTCCATATTTCCTTTCCTATGTTTACCCTCAAGGACTGCCATTTACTTTAATGGAAACTGTTCATGTGCCCCAGGAAAGAATGAACAATTTAATAGAAAATGCTAAAGGAGTGTGATACTAGGATAGCCTCTCATGCCATCTGAAAGAAAAACATATGTAAATTTTCTACTCTCTACTTTATTTCCCACCTTATTTTCAGGATGTGGTGATAAAAATGTAAAGTCTAATGAATTTTTAAACAGCTTATAATTATTAGCATTATTGTTAGAATAGCAGAATATAACTAATAACCATGTGTAAAATGTTTGGTAAGGAAATCGTTATATTAAAAATATAAATTGGATTGCTGTTAGTAAATGCTAAAAGGGATTGACAATATAAAAGGTACAAAAATTGATGACTGTATTTCAAATTCTGAGAGATACATTTGTGTGTCTTTTTCTGTTTCTCACTTGTATTCAGCACCTATACAACTAAAGGCATATATTTACAAGACGGTGGGCATGTTTTGCATGCTCAGTTTACATCTGTAGGAAAGAAAACAACACAAAGATAATTGCCTCAAATTAGATCAAATATTATATAAGAGATGAGTTAGAGGCAAAACTAGGATTCATGTTATGAGTTTCTCAACAGTTACCAATAGAACCAATGACAGATATAAAAGTGTAGTGTAATATATGCCAAGATACTTTAAAGTAATTTACTTTATGTTAACTATTAAGACATCTTAGTTCAACCATGCTCAGCTGCTTTGCAATAACAGAGTCAGAATTAGGTACAAATTTCATTGCTTTAGCAGTAAGTAAATGGCTCTATCCATACAATATAATTCAGGCAGATCCAGTGTCCAGTCATTGTGTTCTAACACCCAACTGTGATCTAGAATAAATTCTTTAATTTTTGATCCTTGAGGACACTGAAATAATAATGCTTACTTCATAGGGTCATAGTGGAGATTAAAGGTTATTAAGATAATATGCCCTTCATCTAGGAAACATCAATAAATATTACTGATGCTATCATTGTCATCATCATCATCATCATCATCATTATCATCATCAAGGTCATGACAGAAAGAGGACACATTTCCACATGAAATCTCAACTTTGTCCCTGGACCATGCACACCTTTCTCTTCAAAGACTTTTATGTGAGATCCTAACATTGTCAAATGACAGAAAATATAAGTCCCTATGCCTTATTCTGTAGCTAATTTTGGCATCTTTCCATTTGAGTTTTTGGTTTAGCATATTCCTGCCCCACACAACAGAAGCTGATCTCTAAAGAGAGGAATGATGTAGCCTCAAGCGACAAAGACATTAAGTGAAGTCTTTCACATCCTGGGATGGCTGTGGCCCAGCACAGAGGGCTGCTGGGTTGCCAGCACAGGGTTTACCCCTCTCGTGTCTGTAATTGGGTAAAAAGATGTGAAGCTTAGCATGTGATATGTAAAATGGGAGGCTACAAATATAATTATAAAACAAGCAGAACTGGCTTCAATTCTCAATTCTTCCTTCTCTTTCCCCACTCTCAGATGCTCAGGAAGCTTTCCTGCTCTTGTCCCTGACAGGAATATATTATACCTTCCTGGATATGTAGGTGGATATCAAGAAAGTGCTTATTTTCAAGCAACAGGAGCCAGATATGGCTCATTTGAGCAGAAAATAATTTCTGAAAGGTTATTTGTTAAGTTTCAGTAACTAGAAGCAGATGAAAGAACCAAAACCAAAGACACACTATCAAAATCACAGAATCATGTAAAATTGAAGTGTATGTGCAGGACTGCCTGGCTGCCCCGACAGAAACAGGATATGAGATGCTGACCCAGGAACTGCTGCTGTCACAATTACTCCTGTAAGGGCTTCTCTGAAATCCTTGCTCCCTCATATCATTTGTTTCTAATTCAAAATCTAGGACGTGAGTGTAATTGGTCAATCCTAGGTCATCTGACTGTTTTCTGATTGCAAGGAAGACTGATAAGAGAGTCAAGTTTACTTTACATTGTTTACGTAAAAATATGTCTGGTATTTTCAGTTTACACAGAGGGAGGAGGGCACTGGCCCACATCAAGACTCACAAAGTTCCGCATATATATAAAAGAATTTCAAATCAGATGTTTGGAAGTTAACAACAAAGTCAGAGGTAGAATTATAGACATTTTGTAGTTTAAAAATATATGTTTGGAGTAATTCTGACCAATTCATATGTTAAGCAAACTACTCAATCTTGCTGATCCTCAATGTCCTCTGAAAAAAAAAATTTGGAAGATAATATCTATACAAAACAGTGTCATATAGATTGAATGAGATTATATATACAAAGTGCTTAGCACATCCTAAGCATTTTATTAAACTGTTTATTATTATTATTGTTACCGATCTCTTAAATGACTGCAAGAACTAACAGAGTAATGATATAACACAGTACTAAATGTCACATTTACCATCTTAGTTAAGCATGTGTTGATTCAACAAATATTCTATATATCAGACAATAATTCATTAGTATATTTTTTAAAGAAAAAAAATCATGATGAATATGAAGCATGAGCAATGGACCAAAAGCCACACAATTAAGACATATTGGAAGTGAGATTCCAACCCAGAGTTAGAATTATTGAGCTTGAGAAACTACAGTCTTAACCATAAAAATATGGCACCCCTCAGATTGAATGTACAATATGGTGACTATAGTTAATAATACTGCACTGTTTACTTGAAATTTGCCAAGAGAGAAAATCTTAAGTGTCCTTATCGTGCGCACGCACACACACACACACACACACACAATTGTAACTATGTGTGGCAACAGATGTGCTAATTATTTAGATTGTGGTAAACATTCCACAATGTATACATATATCAAATCATTTTGTGGTACATGTTGAATATATATAAATTATAATTATCAATTGTATGTCAATAAAGCTGGAAAGAAACCCAAACTACAAAACAATATAGCATCTCTCAATATGTTAATGATTATAAAATACTTAATAGATTGGAGACGTTCAATAAGTGACATTTATTGTAACCATAACTATTATTACTTATTAGCTGTGTGGCATAGTTTACTCCTAATGACAAGGATGTAAGATGAGGCTTGCTGCTGCAAAACTTCAGAGCCCTGTGGGCATTTGTGGGGGTAAACACAGCAGGAAATGAGGTCTCTCAGTTCCCAACATAGAACTCCTCAAGTCTGTTGGTCTTCGTAATACCTCCTTTGTGATATGAAAATAATGCCTTTCCTACATTTGCACTGGGCATGGGAATCAATACATATTTCCGGGTGTGAGGCAGGAGGCAGGACTAGATTTTGGGGATGGGTCTTGGATATCTGATCAAATGCAGCACTAGCTAAAACAGGTCAGGTTGGAAACACCTCCACATATGACACTCCCACCAGTGTGTCATCTTGATTTATCATTGCCATGGCAATACCCAGAAATTACTGCTCTTTTCATGGCAACAACCTAGACAACCTGGAAGTTACAACCTTCATCCTAGAAATTTCTGCATAAGTTGTCCCTGAATTTGCATATAATTAAAAGTTGGCCTAAGTATGATGGCAGAACTGCCTCTAAGCTACCTAAGCTGGGCACAGTGCCTATGGAGCAGCACTGCTCTGCAAGAAGCAGTACCTCTGCTGCCGCTGTAGGCCACTGCTTCAATGTAAGTTGCTATTTAATACCACCAGCTTGCCTCTGAATTCTTTCCTGGGTGACACTAAGAACACTCTTGGGCTAAGCCTCAATTTGGGGGCTTGCCTGTCCTGCATCAGATGTGTATAGAACCTTCACTTAAATTGTCATCTACTCAGACTTATTATACTAGAACACTTTATTTCATTAATGCAAATTAGCCATAGAAATAAGGGATACATGTGGAGTATTGGAGGAGTTCAAGAACATCGCCACTCATCTTTCCGTAGTCTTTAAAGGCATGTGTTATTTCTACCTCACATAAAGAAAACTGTCCTGCCAGGCACAGTGGCTCCTGCCAGTAATCCCAGAACTTTGGGAGGCTGAGGCAGGTGGATCACGAGGCCAGGAGTTTGAGACCAGACTGGCTAACATGGTGAAAACCCATCTCTACTAAAAATACAAAAACTAGCCGGGCGTGGTGGCGGGTATCTGTAAACCCAGCTACTCGGGAGGCTGAGGCAGGAGAACTGCTTGAACCCAAAGGTGAGAGCTGCAGTGAGTTGACATCATGACACTCCACTCCAGCCTGGGAGACAGAGCAAGACTCCATCTTGGAATGAATGAATGAATGAATGAATGAATAAAACAAACCTGTGTGACTTGCCCAAGACTACACAGTTAGGTTACAAGAGAATATAAAGCCATATTTAAATGGTCAAAATGCTGATGTTTTTTATAACTGTAAGATTGTGTCTAATCAAATAAAAATATTTAAAACTATCCTACTACACTGTGAGGAATTCTTTATCCTAACCGGAGTGCCCTAGTGTGTACAATATCACAGAAATAATAAATAGGCTATTTAACTTGATGGTTATACTAACCTACTTAATACTCCCAATGGCAAGAACTAACTACCTGATGAAGCAGCTCCTTCCATTTTTAGACAGCTCTAGGGGTCAAATGTGGTAACATCTCACTGCCTGCAATGTCATCTAGTTCTACCTGGACAAATAAAACAGAACAAGTAGCCACTGTTCATGACAAATGGATATAATTTCAGTTTTTCAAAATGTGACTGCCAGATTCATTCATCGTACTGAATAGATCTGTCAAATGGCTTTGCCCATTTACCAATGGATGGCACACTGCAAAAACATGTTGGAATTTTAGAGGACTAAATGTCATCTCACTGATACTGTCATCAATATGATATATATGGACATTTTGTCTCACACTGACTTTAAGGACTGTAGGGGAGTTCCAAGTCTCCAGATCTTGTGTTGACCATCTCTGCCCCACAGAGTACTTTTCTGCTCATTTCCAGAGGAAACCAAGGATAACTTCTCAGACTACTCAAATCTACTTTCCCTACTTGACAACACATGTTGGGTGGGCTGACTGGATCGAGATCGTATAAGCAGGATCCTCACAGTTTAAAGTCCTTGCTGTTCTGGAGGAGACAGAGGCTATTTCCCGCTCGCATAACCACTCACTTCTTGCTGTGAAGCTTTCCTAGGCTGTTTTTGCTAATGCCAACAAAATTAATGATGCTTATCAGATGACAAGTATACAACCTAAAATGCCATCTTTATAAATAAGGCAATCACCAATGGACTGTGATTTATGGCCTGTCATTTTTCCTGTACATTATATGTGCCCTATAAAATCCTGCTTTACAGCTTCATAGAGGGTATAATCCCTTTCAGAGGGAATAAATTATTTCCAACCATAATATAAAATAGGGAGTTATATTCACATACTGGCAAAGGAAATACATTAATTATAAAATGTAAGAAAGTGACTAATGATTTCTCCCTATGTCTGCATTATTAAAGTGTTTTGCAATAGACTGGACAATATTAAAGAATTTATATAAACATGAGATTATAATTTAAATCAAAAAGAAAAATTACATTGAAAACAATATAACAAAATAATAAACACTTTAATATATAAAAAGTTACCATAAATCAATGTGAAAAAATGGATAAACGTCATAAAGTCACAAAAGAAGAAATACAAAGAGCCAATAAATATATTAAAATAAGTTTAATCTCATTCTTATTAACCAAAAAAATATAGTTAGAATCATGTAGGTCTCATGTTTTACTCATCAGAGTGGCACAAATGAAATAAATGGCTAATGCTGGTACAGGAGAGAGTGTGAGAAACTACATATGATGTTAAATTGCTGATAGAAGGGTAAGGTAGTGCAACTATTCTGTAAGACCATATGTCAATATGTACCCAAATTGAAAAGTGGCCATTTAATTTCTAAAAAGTCATTCTAAGGAAATGTATAAATGCAGAAAGGCATATGAACAAGAATGTTTTTCTCATTTTTTGTACTGCCAAAGAAAAGAGAGAGGTAAACCTAAATTTTGAGTGGTAAGAAACTGGTTACCTAAATAATGAAATGCTGCTGAACTATTTAAATTTGTGATATAGTCTTATTAAATGACATGGAATTATGCTCAGTATATACTAATAGGTAAAAAATGATATAAAACATTTTTATGATTTGATCTAATAATTAAAAGTAGCATATATTTGCTTGTATTACGCTTGTGTGTACCCCCAAAAACAAAAAAAAATTTCAAGAATGTTATGAAGATCATTTGTTGGAAATGGGATAATGGGATTTAAAGTTATTTATACTTTTTATTTATTTATATATACATTTTTTTGGAGACAGGGTCTTGTTGTATTGCCCAGGCTGGAGGGCAGTGGTACAACTATAGCCCAGAGCAGCCTGGAACTCGTGGGCTCAAGCAGATCCAGCCTTAGGCTCTGGAGAAACTGGGACTATAGGCGAATGCTACCATGCCTGGGTTATACTTTTTCCTTTACATCTTTTTAATTTTTGTAGTTTCCACAATGAGTTTATGCTACTTTTATAATTAAAAGTATCTTAATTTTCAACAAGAAGATTTAGATTTCCCTAACTTTCCAATTACCCTACACCATGACTCAGAGTATTTGTGCAAAAGAAAATCAGCCTTTTTTTCTGTGTTAATTTTCCACAGATTCATCATTTGGAATTGGTAAAAGTTGTACAGAGTAAAACTCTTAGGGTCTGGGTATGCTATACCTTTTAAAGCATTGGAGACCTTGGAATAACTTCCTTCAGTTTTTACCACACTGATGCTAAGGTGGATGTGAGGTAGAGGATGAAGGAAAACAGTAATCATCTTCAACTGGGAAAAATAAACAGTGAACAGCAATTGATCTATATACATTTGTAAGGTGGACTTCCTCAAGTTTCAGCTCACACTAATACACACACACACACACACACACACACACACACACACAATTCAATTGCCTGAGACTAACTGATAATTGTGGTAGAAATGACTGCCTATTAACTAAACATTTTTAGCTCCCCCAGATTGTAGAGGTGTTGCAATAAGGATGCCTAGAAGAGTATTCCCCATCTCCACGCCTCTAGGTATGGCCATGTTATTGCTTATTGGCCCACAGAATGTTACCAGAAATTTTATAAGAATGTATATTTAATTTGCATTTCTCTAATGATCAGTGATGTTGAGCTTTTTTTCATGTTTGTTAGCTGAGTAAATGTCTTCTTTTCAGAAGTATCTGTTTATGTCCTTTGCCCATTTTTAATTAGGTTTTTTTTTCTTGTAAATTTGTTTGAGTTCCTTGTAGATTCTGGGTGTTAGACCCAATGCCTATGAACAATAGACTGAATAAAGAAAATCTGGTACATATAAACCATCGAATACTATGCAGCCATAAAATGAACAGTATCAGGTCCTTTGCAGGGACGTGGATGAAGCAGGAAGCCATCATCCTCAGCAAACTAATGCAGGAATAGAAAACCAAATACTGCATGTTCTCATTTGTAAATGGGAGCTGAAAAATGAGAACACACGGACACAGGGAGGGGAACAACATACACTGGGGCCTGTCAGGGGGTGGGGTGGAGGGAAGGAGAGCATTAGGAAACATAGCTAATGTATGCTGGACTTAACACCTACGTGATGGGTTGATAGGTGCAGCAAACCACCATGGTACATGTTTACCTACGTAACAAACCTGAACATCCTGCACATGTACCTCAGAACTAAAAATAAAAATTAAAAGAAAAAAACAATGTATATTTGAGGAATAATGAGTTTACAATTGAGCTTGCAATTACCTCTCTCCTTTCCCTTTTGAGATAATGCATAGGCATATAATGGAAATGGTAGGCTCTTGAATCACCGACCAGAAAACTGATTGCCAAGCCAGTGAAGTCCAAACTGAACTACAGAGTAACTGAGAGATAAACTTATAGTAAATTATAACTCATAATAAATATGATAAACTTTTAATAAATTATTAGAGGCATTACACACATTGCTTACTTTTTAAGTTAACAGCTCTACCTTCTTTTGCAAAGGGAAGTTCTCCAAGCTTCTGGAGAAACTATAGCAATCTCCTTTTTTAGTTTGAGAGATGAGTCCAAAAATGAGATGAGAAAGAATAAAGACCCTGAGAAATGTTTTTGACAAAGAGGAGTGAGAGATGGAATGCTGAAGAATTCTTAGTAATAAAGAATTCTGACAGGAGAAGTGAATGGGGTGATATCAAACAGATTTGCTCAAAGGCATTTTGGGAAGGAAAATTTGTGAAAATATAGAGAGAGGAGAAAAATCAGTCATAAATGGCCTTTTAGTCCCTGAATAAATTTTTCTTCCAAAAGATTCATATTGTTTATATGCAAACCGTAAGAATTCTCTATCCACTTCTTCCAGAATTTTCTAAGCCTGACAGGACATCTGCAGAGAAAGAGAATGTCATTCCAGGATAATCAACTACAAGTTACTAAATTAAGATCAAAATATCCTCAACCTTGAACATTTTTCAAAGAGTTTTTAGAAGAAAGAGGCTCTCTAGGGGGTTGAATAATTATATAATTGTACCCTTTGCAGGAGGCTATTTACAGATAAGTAATTTTCCCCCACTATTCCTCAAAGTAAAATGTATGAAATAAAGTAGAATTTGGGGTTATTTGTCAGGGAGACTGGGAAGGAAGTTTGTGCAGACTCTGTGAGCTGTCTGATTAATAACCCACTCTTCCTTCATTTCCTGCTATCAAAACCCTGATTGTCATATCCCTAATATCCTCAAAACTAAGGAGGCCAGTTTAAAGCCCTAGCTAATGAGATCTAAGTGAAAGTCTGATGATGATGTTTGATAAATACTTTGCTCCAGGATGTAGATGCAGCTCCCCCTTTTAAATACTCTTTCTTCCACCTTAAACATTGGGAATGCAATTTCAGATTCAGTAATCATCTTGCCACTATGGGGGTCACAGTGACACACTAGAGGTGAGAGGACAGAAAGATAAGAGAACCTATTCTTTTATGGACACCACTTAGCAGCTGAGTTAACACAGAAACAATCTTCAAACTGTTACATGAGGAAAGTCAGGTAAGTGACTTTTATTTAGGTTCTATTTTTTTTTAGTGAAACTTGTTATAAATAGATACTGAATTCTAACCTCGGGTTTCCAGAATTCTTCCTAGCATCCCATAGTTATCTCCCTATTCTAGACTTTGATCATCAGATTTGCTTGAGGTAGCTGTACAGTGAGGTCTGGCTGCTTTAGAAGTCTTAATACTATTCACAACATCTTTTAAAAAATAGTAATACTTTTATGTCCACTCATCTTCCTAATTACACTCAGAGGTCAGTTCCTCCAGAAAGCCTTGGCTGACAACATTTTATCCCTGTATAAGCAGAATGATTGAGCAAAATAAGTAAAACAGAACAGTTAAATGTGTAGTGTATTATACGTCTGAAAATAACTAAGAGAATACATTTCAAATGTATTGCCATAAAACAATGTCAAGTAAGTGTGATTAGCTTGATCTAGTCACTCCACTGTGTTCATATATCAAAAACATCACAATGTATTCTATAAATGTAATACAACTCCAATTTTTTAATTGAAAATAATGTAAGCATAAAAAAAGTGTCAGGGCTCTGAAATCAGACTTTCTAGATCTGAATTCTTAATTTGCTACTTACTGGTCATATGACTTGGGTAAATTAATTTATCTGTAAACTGGGGACATTAAGTAGGACTTAACGTATCTTATTGAAAATATTAAATGGAGTAATTCAATTAAAGTTCTTATAATCTTGCTTGGTTCAATAAAATCTAGCTAAGTTTTAGATTACCTTTGGCCAATTTAGGGTAGAGGCCCTTTGCTCTCCTGTGGTTCTCTGTACACCTCTCTTTCATGAAACACACATCCAGTACTGAAAGTATTTTCTGTAAGCAAGGGGTTTTTTAAGTGTGGTCATTGGACCGGTGACATTAGCAACACTTGGGAACGGGTCAGAAATGCAAATCTAGTGATCCGGAAACTCTGAAGGTGGAGACCAGCAATGTGTGTTTTAACAAGACTTTCAGGCAGATCTGATGCAGACTAAAGTCTGAGGACAATTGAAAACACCCATCTCAGAATCTCCGGAGAACATTCAAGAAAAATATAGTTTCTAGAGCCTTATACCTGTCCAGAAGGGGTCTGGAACCTGCCTGCTTAGCATGCCTGCGATGTGATTCTTCAGCACCATGATGTTTAAGAGCCTTTGCTATTTTACTAGTGTGTGATGTATTGGTCCATTTCCCCAGTGGAATTTTCTTCCATGTCTAAGAGGATGCATTGTTGTTTTTGCATTATTTTTATTATTTTATGTTAATCTCTTAAATATCTAGTGCATACTGCAGTCCCAGGCACAAAGTATTTGCTCATTAAACTAGGTGTCCCTAAAATCTTAGTAGAGCTTCAAGATCAATTTCTTCAGAAGAAAAAATACTACACACACACACACACACACACACACACACACAAACATACACAATCACCCTTCGAAAGTCTAATCATTTCAATTTCTTGGTCACCTTTTTAGTTTTGATAATTTTGAGTAACACATATTTAGTTACAACTTTTTGGTCTTCAATTCAATGTTTGCCATCTTCAATTAGAAGGACAGAAACAAATACAATTAAATACTGATTTTTCAAAATACACAAACATAAATACGTAGAGAAATTTAAATAATTAAACTTTCAAATGATTTTTTGGGGGACATGTTTGTAATTTCACACTTCTGAAGCTATTAAAAATTAAAATTGCACTAAGGCATTTGGGACATGCTGTATTAGACTTAAATGAATGGAATTTTGTTGTGGAAGGCAGAAGAAATATTTTCTCCAACAAATGTATCTGTAGATAAAACTGTAACCACAAATTCATAAAAAAGTAAGTTATTAAATTAAATCTGATCAGCTACTTCCCTGCTTATATGTGTGTACAGAGCTACTAATAATTTCATTTGTTACTTACTAGCAGAAGTCACAGTGTGTGTGTGTGTGTGTGTGTGTGTGTGTGTGGAGGCATATATGTGTATATATATCCTCAATTTAAAATTGTTCATATACATCTACATGAAAATTTTTAAATTGAGGAAATTATATCCAGTGGCCTATTTTATTCCCCATGAATTATAAAGGAACACCATTTTCTACTTTTACAAGCAAATCTCAATCTACCTCAGGAGTCTATCAAAGAGTAAATTTGAAAAACCACTGGTTTAGCCAGTGATATGGTTACTAGGTGATGCTAGGCCCCATTGCCATTGTTAAAAGCTTATCCATAAACAAGATAAGAAGCCCCTTGCTTGGCATGTAGAAGCAGGAGTAGCAGGAGATGGAAGGTAGCTGCAGGCTGATGATATATGATGTCTCTACATACCTATATAGAACCAACATGTCCATGAATATACCCACTTTTCATAACAAACCCAAAGCTACTTTATCATTAATCCCAGTCAACAATAGTAAGATCCAAGTGTGCTGCTGTATCCTGGCATCGAGGTGTCTATGAACTCATGTGAGTTTGTCTTGGTTTTTACAGTGTGGGACCAGCTAGGCTCCCAGCATCAAATCCCTCTGTATAGCAGGCAAATGAGTATCAGACTTTTCTGCCTGCTGTGGGAAGTCTAAGAAAAGGGAGCTCACTAACATGATTCATGTGCTGAGAAATGCCTTTGCACATAGTAGATACTCAATATACTTTGAATGAATGGATTTGTTGGTGTCATAAAACAGCCCTCACCAATATTGAGGAAAATTCCATTCAATTGGCTGAAATTCCTCCCCACACTCCTCACCTCCTGTGAGCTTGCAACCAAACAAAAACTTAATTAAAAAGAGCTGAGGAAATTAGAGAAGCTACCTAATTCACTCTGGTAGGGTCACACAACTTTAATTTAGTGGTAGGCCAGGTGTGACGGCTCTCGCCTATAATCCTAGCACTTTGGGAGGCTGAGGTGGGTGGATCACCTGAGGTCAAAAGCTTGAGACCAGCCTGATCAACATGGTGGAACCCCGTCTCTACTAAAAATACAAAAATTAGCTGGGCATGGTGGCCGGCACTTGTAATCCCAGCTACTCAGGAGGCTGAGGCAGGAGAATGGCTTGAATCCAGGAGATGGAGGTTGCAGTGAACCCAGATAGCACCACTGTACTCTAGCCTGGGTGACACAGCAAGACCCTGTCTTAAAAAAAAACAATTAGTGGTAAAGACCTCTGACTTGTCAGTCACATGGACCTGAGTTCAAGTTCCGCCTTCATCATATTTTAGCATGAGTATATATACACTTCAAACGCTCTGCTCCATGTGTGCAGTGTGGGGGTCATAATACCATGCATTTTCACTGTATGACTCTCAAAAAATTTGGATGAAACAATCCATTTGCCACAGCCAGCAAAGTGTCTTGCACCCAGAAAGCACTCAATGCATTAGCTGATATTAATAGGGGAGAAATAAGCAGGAAAGCCCAAGGCCCTGACTCCTACCCAGTAACCTCTGATTCATGCCATAATAACTTTCTTTCTTTTTTTTTCTTTTGAGATGGAACCTCACTCTGTCACCCAGACTGTAGTGCAGTGGGTGCACTACTAGATCTCGGCTCATTGCAACCTCCACCTCCCAGGTTCAAGAGATTCTCATGCCTCAGCCTCCCACGTAGCTGGGATAACAGGTGCCCGCCACCATGCCCCGTAGTTTTGCCATGTTGGCTAGGCCAGTTTTAAACTCCTGACCTTAGGTAATCTGCCTGCCTCGGCCTCCCAAAATGCTGCAATTACAGACGTGAGCCATCATGCCCAGCCATGCCATAATAACTTTCTTCAATTCACCCTAATAGCTTCCCATCAAGACTGAGGAGAGAAAGATGAACAAATTGAGATTAAACCCTTTTGAGATAGCTTTGTGCCTCCTGAATGAATAAAATTATAAAAATATAACAATTAATGAGTTTTGCAGAAATATAAGAGAACTCTAGTTCTTTATGTTACTTTTCTAGAAAACCAATTTATGGTTCTAAGATGTACCTCCCCTCCATACTACACCTCTGACATGATCAAATGATATCTTTGTAAATGGGTAAGTTAACACCATAATCAATAAACTAAATTATAAGCAAGTGAAACTTTGTAGTATTGATGAATAAAACTCAGTTGATTAGTCTGTTGACATGCTGCTAATAAAACTGGATGATTTATAAAGAAAAGAAGTTTAACAGACTCACAGTTCCACATGGCTGAGGAGGCCTCACACCTGGTAGAAGGCGAATGAAGAGCAAAGCCATGCCTTACATGACAGCAGGCAAGAGAGCTTGTGCAGGGGAACTCTCATTTATAAAACCATCAGATCTCATGAGATTAATTCTCTATCATGAGAACCTTATGGGGGAAACCACCCAAATGATTCAATTTACCTCAACCTGGCCCCACCCTTGACACATGGGGATTATTACAATTCAACATGAGATTTGGGTGGGGACACAGCCAAACTATATCATCAGGCTTATCAGTACATATTAAAATAAGGTAATACGAAGTACATAATCTTAAAAAAAAAAAAAAGTCTGCAGAACCAAGACCTCTGTGATCCTATTTTAAAAACAGCTACAATTTTAGTTAGAATGTTTCCCTTATGAGGAAGCATTTTCTGCATAACTTTTAATGTACTGTTGATGAGCACAATTCATCAAAACTCAAATAAATATTTGCAGAAATCCTGCAAGATGTAAAGCCTAGAGTTAGATGCTATAGAGGATAATTGTACTTCAGGATGAGTAAGACCCTACACTTGACCTCAAATAAATTAACTTTAAATAGAGTGGATGACTCATGTGCAGAATGTAAGAATAAGAAAAGGTCAAGGTAACTAGCAAAAAGGAACATGTGGGGGATTCTTAAAAAGTAAATAAAATATTAGTTGATTCAGGAAGGGTTGAAAGGAGTAAGTTTTCCTTGAATGGTCTTTGAAGAGATCCCCTTCACTACCTCCTAGTACTGAGACTAGGGTGTCACAGGCTATAGAAAGATATGGAGATCAAGAATTTTCTCCACTCTTATAGGAGTGGCTGAAAGATTTTCTTACCAGGATGTAGTGTAATGACATTTAAGGGCTTATAAAGTCAGAGAGACAGAGGTTCAAATATCCTAGCTCCATCTCTCTCACTAAGGGTCAAGTTGCTTATCCTGTCAACACCTCAGGGTCTTTATCAGTAAAATGATAAGAATTTTTCCTACCTGAGTGGGAGAAGAAAATGATTCATTCCTTTGGGAGGCCAAGGTGGGCAGATCACAAGGTGAAGAGATCGAGACCATCCTGGCCAACATGGTGAAACCCCATCTCTACTAAAAATATAAAAATTAGCTGGACTTGGTGGTGCACACCTGTAATCCCAGCTACTTGGGAGGGTGAGGCAGGAGAATCACTTGAACCTGGTATACGGAGGTAGCAATGAGCCGAGATTGTGCCATTGCACTCCAGCATGTCAAAACAGAAAGACTCTGTCTCAAAAAAAAAGAAAATGATGCAATCTATATACAGGGACAAGCTTGGTATCTGGCACACAGAAAGTACTGAATATGACTAGTTGATCGATGATGATGGCAATGAGGATGGTGGTAGTGGTGGTATTGATGTGGCCTGTCCAGAGCTGGCTCTGACTGGAAGTACAGTGAAAGACTTCTGGGCTCCTGAGGCTTTCCATATAAATGACACTTAATAAATGTAAACTGTCCAAAACATGATGTGAAATTTAAGAAAAGGAAGGACCTCAGAGTTGTTCAACTACTTAATACGAATATTGGAAGCAGTTATGGCAGCTAACATTTATTGAGCACTTACTATATGCCAAACATGTGCCTAGTGCTTTAGAAGGATTTCCTCATTCATTCTTCACAACAGTATGCAGTACATCCTATGTCCTAATATTATTATTTCTTTCTTTCAGAGGTAGACACAGGCTTAGAGAGGTTACAGTAAACACTTAAGTTCCCCAGTCAGTATATGCTGCAAAGGAGTTAAAATTCAGTCTCTCCGGCTTGGTGTCAATTACTAAACTATGTAACTAAGCATTTTGCCCATTGCCTGATTCTCCTTCTGATGTGTGAATACTTGGCTCAATCCCCTAGGTAAAGAAGAGAGAAAATTCTCTCTCTTTGACCCTGCTTTGCCTTAACATCCAACTTCCCTTCTCCAATCAGGGATTGTTTCAATGCACAGCAATAAATGCCAGGAACTGGCCCAGCCTCAGCAATGACTAGGGGTCAGATACCAGCAGAGGTAAAAGTCTGTGACAACCCCACCCTTGTACAGGGTGCGTGACAGGAATGGGAGTTAGGGGATAATGGAAGAAGGCTAGGAAAGATAGCACCAGGCATGCTGAAAATACTGACACTAATAATATTAATAATAAATAATAGGCCTCACTGTGCTGTAGGCATTCTATTAGGAAGACCTTTATTTAACCCTGAAAACAGGCCTACGCAGATAGATCTATTGTTATCATTATTTCACCATTTGGGATAGTGAGGCCCTGATAATCAGATGATTGCTCAAGCTCACATGGTTAACAAGTGGAAAGCAGGAATTTGAACTATGTTCAGCACCTGCGTTCTTAATCATTATGCTATATTGCTTTTCATAGATACGAAAATTACTGTCGGCCACGGTGGCTCACACCTGTAATCCCATCACTTTGGGAGGCCCAGGCCGGTGGATCACCTGAGGTCGGGAGTTCGGAACCTGGCTGGCAAACATGGTAAAACCCCATCTCTACTAAAAAATACAAAAAATTAGCTGGACACGATGGTGGGTGCCTGTAATCCCAGCTACTCGGGAGACTGAGATGGGTGAATCTTTGGAACCCAGGAGGCGGAGGTTGCAGTGAGACGAGATCACACCACTGCACTCCAGGGCATGACAGAGCAGGACTCTGTCATCTAAAAAAATAAAAATTACAACGATCTTTTTCCATAGCCATTCTTTCACTCCAGACTCCATGTGAGTTCACGAAAGAGAGACAGTGAGATCAAGGCAGAAAAAGAGCGAGATTGAGAGTGAGAGAGAGAGAATGTGAGCATACAAGCGTGGAGAGTGGCAGTTGAGGAAATAGCAATCATTTCAAAACAATGTACTTTGCCTCATATAATACAGTGTCTGTGATAATCTTCTCAATGAAACAGGGTGCAATGATTAGAGTATAAGTATGACCCTCCTCATGAGGATGGAGGGATAGCATTTTTGACCTTTAGCTTAACTGTTACAGAAATTGTGGTCCCAGTAAGGCATACAAACTAGTGGATCTTCCACACCTCCCAAATCCAAAAGTAATGTTTTATTTCCATGTTTCTTTCCATAGTTTCACTCTTCTCATCCCTATCATTCATTTACTTGCCTGTTTTTTTCTTGTTTTCTATACAGAAAGATGCTACCTCTGTGTTCTTGGATGTGCAAAAAGGTGTAGGAGAGGGAGCTACGGTACCTCAATGGTTTGGGGATTTTTAATCTTAATTTTATTATGCCAACTCCACTGAACTTAATTATGGTAAATACAGAATTATACAATTACCCTCTGTTTCGTTCTTCAGAAGCTATATTTTGATAAAATTCACTACACACTGCTTTTCCCCTGAACACTAGAAATGGATGTGTGTTGATATAAAACATGTTATAATTGCAATTAAAATATATCTTACATAATGATAGTGTCAAAATAAAATTATAGATGTATTGACACAACACGGTCATGCATTTTTATTACAAGTACATACTTAGACCAATATCTGGTAGCCAAATGAAAAGGGAACAGAATTTTGGTTAAACCACAAAAGCTGTTTAATGGTTTCCAAATACCTAAAGGGAGCTGACAACCTATGAAATAAAATTTCCCCAGTTATATTTTTAATTTAAAAAGTCAGGGAAATACATGAAATGTCTGGTGAAATTGTTCAAAGTAAGCATGCACACGCATATTTTAAGATAAGCCCCTTGTTTCTTTTCTTAAATACCTGTGTAACTGCCTAAATTTCATCGTGTGTATCACTGATGGCAAATTCACAACTAAGTTTAATGAAAAGCCTAAAATAATAATAATAAATAGTATGTTATTACATTAACTAAGTAGTTCAGAATAGATTCTCATTAAAGAGCCACCCTATGGTAATGAACTTAAACCTTACAAAATATGGTTGCAATTACATCAGAGAGAAATGCAGGAAACAGAAACATTTCTTCTAAATGTTTGTAGTTATGGTGTCTGACTAGAATAACTGTGTCACAAATATTATTAAAATAATGAGATATCATTTTGTGCAGTTTTACCGCAGAAGCAAACTACAGAATTTTCTTTTCATTTCAGGTAATTATTTTTCAGTAATTAATGTGTTTTTAGAACCTACAGTTCTAATTCCACTTCCTCATTTAATCTTGAAAATAACACTTTCAGATAATTATTCCTAATATCTCTATTTTACACAATGTATCTCTAGTTTAGATCTTCCTTCAGACCTGCAGACTTCTGAGACCTTCTGTCTCCAAAGCTGATCCTTAACCCCCAACCCTGTTCCACCCCAATCTTCTCAATTTCAGATGACAATAATCTTACCTTTCCAGTTGCCCAGGCCCAAAATCTTGGATTAACCCTTGATCCCATTCTTTCTTTCACATACCACATTCTATCTACCTGGAAATCCTATTTCAACCTTCAAAATGTTTTCCTTCTTAGAAGCTCAAGCCACCAAACCATCGATCTTACCTGGAAATTCCTATCTGTTCTCCCTGGAGTAGTATGATTCTACTTTTTGCCCTTACCCTCAATACTACTGAGAGTGTTATCCTTTTCAAACAAGAGAAAGTCCATCTCATACCTCTGCTAAAATCCTACCACTGACTGTCTACATTTAGAGTAAAAGACAAAATGCCTATGACTGCCCTGCACGAACTAGCCCCATCACATCTCTGACCTCAAGACCTCCTGCTGTCCTTCCTCATTGACTCTACTCAGCCACAATGGCCTCTGCACTACTCCTCCAACATGCCAGGCCCATGTTTACCTTGGAGTTTTGGCACTGGTCATTCCTACTCCCAGGGAGTGGTCTTCCCCTAAATCCACTGTACCAATTCCCTCACTTCAAGTCTTTGCTTAATTGTCACCCCATCAAGTCTACCCTATTACCCTACTTAAATGTAGAGGCCACATTTATAGCCCTTAGCACTAACAACCTAACAATCTTCAGCAAGTTCTACATTCTCTTCCTTATCCCATAATGTTCACCAACTTGTAACATGCCATAGGATGTATTTATAACATCCATCTGTTTTCACACATGAGAGTGTAAGCTGAGAGATAGAGGAGGGAGGAGAGAGGGGAGAAGGGAGAAAGGAGAGGGAGAAGAAAAGAAGGAAGAGGAAAGAAAAGCGAGAAAAAGCTTTTACTTTTATACAGGTGTGTCCAAGCACTTAGAAAAGTTCACATGGAAGGTGCTTAATAAATATTTCTAGGAAAAAATATAGATTAAGGCAAAAAGGAGTAAAGCTTATAAAAGTATAAGTAACTTTCCCAAAGCTCTGCAGATAGAAAGAGTCTGCAATGGAATTCAAGCTTGAGGCTGCCAGACTTCCACTGCTCTTAGCCTTTCTGTTATCTTAAATCCATTAAATTCATTATTTGCCTTAATCAGTTCCATAAAAATTCTCATTCCACTGAGTAACATCCCTAAAATGTTCTATGTTTGTGTGTGTGTGTGTGTGTGTGTGTGTATAAATTTTCAGTGTAGCAGAAGAAACAGAGAAGAGTGTAATCCAGCATAATTACTATGATTATTTAACAGCAAAATTCAAACTTAGCAAATAATGATTATTTAAGGAATACTGACAATGACTGTAAGGCCGGTTGCCTCGCCAGGAGCTCGGACACGCCCATCCTTCCCTGCGACAGGGAATTACATCACTACTCTGCACCTCACACCTAGCCCCCGGTGAAAAACCCCAGCCCAAAAATTTCAAAAAAGCCACACCAAACCCTGCCCAATAACTCTTGTCCCGTTTAGGTCATTCTTCCCCAAGACGGCCCACTCACCGAAGATCCCGCTTACCTACCAGTAATAACTACCTTCACTCCACTTCCTGGGTCCCAATATCCAGTCAAGTGCCTTATACTTTGCCTCCCCTATACCCAATCAAATGCCTTCACTCCACTTCCTGGGTCCCAATATCCAGTCAAGTGCCTTATGCTTTGTCTCCCCTATATCAGTCAAATGCCTTCACTCCACTTCCTGGGTCCCAATATCTAGTCAAGTGCCTTATGCTTTGTCTCCCCTATATCCAATCAAATGCCTTCACTCCTTATAAAACCCCTTGCCCTAAAAGGTTAAGGGCGACTTCTCTGGCCCTTACCTGGACCATAGAACCTCACCCAGGAGCTAAATAAATCGGATTTTCATTTTCTTATACTGGCCTCAGTTTCTTCATTTTAACTCAACAATATACCTTACAATGACCACCTAGTAACTTAAACACAGCTTTTAAATTTATTAAACATGCTAATCTCAGTGCTAAAATATTTCCATGTTTATTTCATGAAATCCTTGCAATTATTCTATCAGACAGGTACATTTTTATTATACCCATTCCAAAGATAAGAAAATTGGTGAAAGGTGTGGTACTTTTTTGATCCATGTCAGACAGGCAGTAAGTGGATAAGCTAACACCTTCAGAACATAGTCAAGTTTAAAACATGACAAAATGTTTAAAGAGCAATTTAAAAATGGAAATATTTTTATTTAAACTATAATGCAGAAGACTACACTGAGCCCTTTAAGTGACTTTCTTGCTACCATCTATCAAGAATAAAAGAGTCAGCAGCTGTGGAATGGCAAAAGCTCAACACTCAAAGATGGAGAATTCTGCAAATGACCAATTACAAGACTATTAAGCTGAAGCTCTTTTACAGCAAGAGGCAAAATAATCCATTAAACTGAAAACCCTCCTACCCTTCCCTCCAAGGCCCACACAAACATTAATGTTGCATTTATTAGGATGTACTTCCTGTGCTCTACAACTTGACTTTCAGCAATTGTATTAATACAGTCCTCTCACTTTGCACATATATCTGAATGATTGATCTCCCCACTTGAGGTCTGTAGAAAGAGTGGAGTGAATGAAATAAAGTTCAGGAAGAGCCATCATAATCCATAATGGTGGGTACTGAATCAAGACAAGAAGAAACATCTTTTCTCATTTATTTGAAGGTAAAGTCTACAGTATGTTTATTGCCTGCATTCGGGGCTACTTGTTGCATAATGGAGAACAAGCATTTTTCATTTGGAGATAAGGGTTTGTGTGCTCAAGTTTCTATGGGCCTACAGAATTAGTCTTGTTTTAGGATTAAAATAAAGCATATATTTCTGTAAATAGATATGTTGAAACAATCAGCAACTGTGTCGTCTTTAAACCACTATACATTTAGGATAGAAAAATCTATAATTACTTTAAGCATTTATGCATTTGTGCAACAATTGAGCAGTGTACATAGTGATTGACAACCTGGGTGTTGTCGGACAAATCTAAGTTTGAATTCAGGCTTTGCCACTTACCAGCTGTGTGACTTTGGGCTATGAGAATCACTTTCCTTAGCTCAACAATGGGGGATGAGAATATGAGCATTGCAGGACTACTGTGAGAACTAAATGAAATACTTTTAGCACATGGCTCAGTGACTTATAGTAAGGACTCCAATTATTATTATGGTTACTACTACTTTTATTGAAAAAAGATTAGAAAGTCTGTTTGCATAAATGTGATTATGTATCCTATATCACTGAAATTTCATCTATTTAGTTTTCGACCTTATAATCTAATAATGTAATTCAAAAAACCTTTAGTCATCAATATAGTTGAAAGCAGGTTACTTGTCAAACATGGAAATATAATATGAAGAAGGCTGACTCAATACTCTTTCAGACAAATATTTACCTGTACATAGGTTTTATTGTTTTGATTTTTTAAGTGCAGGAAAAGTATATATTGACTATGTCAATTCACAAAAGGTCCATTAATTAACCAGTCTGACTATATATTTCATAAATGTCATTTTACGTAGAGATCATATTTGCATTTTAGTGATTAGGAAATATGTTTGCAGCTGTTTTTAATTGCCTAATTAATGTAAAAGGGGACAAGAGGGCAGATTTAGGCTTGTTGCTTATTGTAGAGCGACCCAGGAGTTTAATGTACTTTGTATTCCATTATGCCATGAAAATGTTTCTGTGCCCTGGGGATTTCAATGAAAAATTTACTTTAATGAAAGGAACCAAGTATGGTTCCAAAGCTTTCAGATAGGAGGCCTATATATCCTGCAGTTTACATCAGAAGTGTTCACCTTCTCTCTCAACTGCATCGAGATAGGGAAGATGTAATCACAAAGGCTGAAAGCAATTACAGTAAATGTTGGGAAGAAAAGGAGATCGAGTTTTGAATGTCCCAAAGCTGGGCTAAAAGAATTATGTTTAAAGTAAAGAAAGTGTCAACTACGGTATGATTTTTCACTGAATGAATGCCAGTCAGTGAACCTTACATTAATGTAGAAAATCGGCTGTTTTTGCTATAATGCTTTCAACTGCACATGGCTAAAATCAAACTCAAAATAGTAAAAGAAATGTGTTTCAAAAACTAACATGTCCTAGAAACTCACAGACACATCTAGATTCAGATATAGTTGAATATAGGAGTTCCAGAATATCAGCAGGGCTCGCCCTATCTCCCACCACTCAGCCCTGCTCACATCTACTTGACTTCATGCTACAGCAAGTCTCTCCTTGTGCTGGATGGCCACTGGGAGCCACAGAATCACATCTCCCCAGCTTAGAAATTCCAGAGAGAGGAGTTAATGTTCCCATTTATCTCTTAGAGAAACATCTTGGGGAAGATTCTAATTGGCCTAGATGAGGTCAAATGAACTACAAAGGAACCAATCACCTGCTTTGCTTGACCTGGGACAGATACCTCATCCCTGGGGCCAGGAAGATAGGTGGGATGTCATCATTTCTCAGTTTTGGGGAGAGAAAGGTCTAATATTTTTGCAAGATGGAATGGAATACGACATGGAGATACAAAAACTATAGCTTGCTGCTACTGTAAATTCCACAGTTATCACTCCCTGCCTTGTGTCTTATGACCATGCAGTAAGCTGATCTGTGAGATCATTTTCCCTATCAGTAGCCTTGATATATATGATTGAGAAGCAAATTGTAAAATAATACAGAAGCAGTCTGAATATAGGAAATTAATTGGACTAG
Source organism: Ateles fusciceps (assembly GCA_036589455.1). Lineage (NCBI taxonomy): Eukaryota > Metazoa > Chordata > Mammalia > Primates > Atelidae > Ateles > Ateles fusciceps. The sequence goes on from JAZHEH010000299.1 coordinate 2,268,130, forward strand.
TAATGACCAAGATAGCTGTGTGAAAATATATTTTAAAAGTTCCCACAAACTCACCAAAAGTTCAAAGTGGGAGCTGGAAATGCAAAGACAGTTTTGACAAGAGCAAGTTTTTTTCCAAGCTAAACAAAAAAGATCACAGACTTTTAGAAGCTACATTTTTAAAGAAAAAAAACACAGATAAAGAAAATGAAATTAAAATTAAGAGATTTATTTAGGGTAACTAAATAAATATTAAAATTAAGAGATTTATTTAGGGTAACTTAGCCAGTTAATGGCAGGATTGAAATGAGAACACACTTTATAATTCAAGTATGGTCTTTTAAATCTATGATACAACCTGTATATATGTAGGAAATACAACACTGGTAATTTGTTAATCTCTAAATGTTCATGAAGTTGAAGTAAATGCATTCATTGTTCCAATTATTCTTAAAGAGAAAAAATGCCCAAAGACATAATTGGATGGGTATGTATACATGAAATACACATGGAGATATCTTCAAATGTAATATGTGCATGTCTTCATTCCTTCCCTCTGCTCTTTTTAAAAATGCCCCTTTAAAAATTTCCCACTCACCATCTGTTAGGTAAATTTCCTAAAACACAGTAAATGTGGAGGCAGGGATTGTTATAGAGACCATTCCAAATGGCAGTGACACCTATACTTAAGAAATTATTAAAAGTGTAGGTTAAAGTTGTTTTTTAAACAAATTTCACCACTGTAGTAATACCACACCACCTATGTGCTCAGTTCTACAGGATTACATAAGATGGAGAGAGAAAAAAGGAAAAAAAAATCTAGGTATTTATGTATAAAATGTTATCCCAAAAGTTTGATATTACATTCAAGCTTCAATTAACAGAAGGAAAACATTGACACATTCACTAAAGCATTTCGTTTATGGTACAAGGTCCACAGACTTAGATTTGCATTGTGCTCCAATAAGGGTAGAGTTCACCACTTTTCCATCTACTTCCTTTGGGAGAAAAAAAAAAAATCCACCTGAATCAGATGCCATTCAATTCCAAGTCTACAGCTTAGACCATGTCACTACATATGAAATATTATTCATTCAGAGTCAGGATGTAGCAAGAGTAATTTATACTCTTGGAGTGTTTGCTCTCAAGCTAATAACAGAGAATCCTTGAATAAAAATGTTCCCATTACTTTCCGCTATAATATATCTTACTTACTGCCCTTAAAACAGTGGTCAGAGGAGATTTATCTAATGGTTACCATATTATGTAACCTCTCCACTGTAAGCCATCCCACCTCTGTGATGATTTTTTTAAAAATATGTTACTTATAGTCAATATTAATTTATATTTAATCTTTCTTAGCATTAGGAGAGTGTTATTTTGCACAAGTTTGGAACAAATCTCCAGAAATTCCTCCCAGATGTTTCTTTGAGGCTGAAAATACATTGCAGGACAGTTGCAGTGATTTAATTATAGTTGGCAGAGCCCTGGTCACACACTAATTTCATTAGCCTCAAATTTCTGGATTGATTTGAAGACCCACTGGATATCATTCCTGTCCTCAGACATGTCATTTACTAACCCACTGAGTGTGTAAAGAGAGGAGAGGAAGAGGACTTGCTAAGCTCATATCTTCAATCTGGTATACCAGTATGCCCACGAAAATTCAAAGTCATAGACACTATTTATATCTCTGTAGTCATTCTTGCCCAGGTCCAAATTTTCAGGGAAGAACTTCATTCCTGGCTTTGCTGGTGGCAGCAGCATTTGTTACATCTATTACCATCTAATTTCTCCCTCCTTCCCTGCAGTGCTCAGCATCTCCATTTAAGTCCCTAAGTATTCCTTCACCTAGCCTACAGGCTTGATTTACTACAAATGTGTATCTCAAGTGATCAGTTTGGCATGATCCCTACAGCAACCTGCAGGGACCAGAGGAAAAAGAAAACTCACTGGAGAGCTAGGAATTCAATCATTTGGAGGAGTTTCTTTTATAAAGGACAATCTTAATTGAACTGAAACTTGGAATCCCAGAGAAGATTCACTATGTCCTCTTCCTCTCCCTCTAAGAGTGCCTTTGAACAATAGGTATGTGTACCATTATTCTCTGTACTCATTTTGCCGGCTTATGGAAACTGGAAAAGTGGGGACTGGAATTACATGACAGGAGCTTCTAAGATCACATGCCAAAAGGGCTACTGGAATAAATTGTTGGTATACGAAATGCAGATTCTAACATTGGCGGTGATTAACCAGGACACACACCAACCAACTGTTTTATCTAGCTTGCATGCATGCCCAGCTACAAGTTGGTGCATTCCTCAGACTACCAGCCTCTTCTCAATAAATGCAGGTGAAAACTGGGGGCTCTTTTTTCCTCAGCTATTCAATCCAACATGAATAGCTGCAATTTGCAAATTAGAGGAAAATGACTGTGTTTTCTTTGGATGGTTTTAGTCCCAAGCCATAATGCTAACGCTAGCATTGGGTTTCTTTCTCCTCAGTTCAGGGAATGGGGGAAATTAGCGTAAGGCCAGCACTTCCTCTCCTTATTCCCCCCCTAGCAAGTTACCTCCGGTTCACACAACAGGAGGAATCAGCTCCCCCCTGGAATCTTTTTCAGCAAACACAGTCCCTCAGCCTAATCTGCAATCCCTTTCTTGACTTTAACATTTCACTTTTTTTCAGACAGAGACAGACTCATCTGCAGTACTGCCCATGCTGAGTGAAGAAACAGGCAGCAAAATAATTTTAAAATGCTAAACACAAAATATTTTGTGCCTTTAACCCCAGGGGCTAACAGGGAAAACACTGTAACCTCCCCCCAGCCCCCAGTGGTTCTCAGGTAATGTCTCTGACCTCATCCTCTCCCACTGCACTGCTACCTCAACTTGTCTAGCTTTAAGCTCAAAGATGAAGGAAGCACTCTGGGTTTCAGCTACAAATCAAGTTCTTCCTAAAAGCAAAGAACTCAGAGTGATGGCTAGCCCCAAAACACTTTTGGGTTTGCAAACCTTTAAGGATTTCCATGATAGCACTCATAAAGTGTCAGGGACGCTCAGAGGATCAGAGGGGCCAAGCAAGCCGCAGCCTAGGATGAGCACTCCTCTCTCCTGAATGCAAACTTCACACTCCTGGAGGTGATGTGGTGTTAGCCCTGGGTCTCACAGAGTCCCCTTCTGAAGCCCAACACCTTTAGGGAAAGCACTTGAGAGGGGCTGGTTCTCTACATATGAGGAGAATAAAGGTGCCAGGATCAACGTGTACATCTGCGGAAGAGATTAGCTGGGTTTGGGTACCACCAGGCAGGGAGAGAGCCGCTGGGCATTGGGAAAGGGTCATATTAATACTGAGATGAACCAAGAACTTGGGAGTGAAGACAGAGGGGAAAAGGAGGCACAGATTGAAAGGGAGGGGGAAAAAAACAGCAAAGGAGACAGAGCCAGAAAGAGAGAGTGATGCACATATAGGGAGACACAGAGCAGGGAACCTACAATCACAGAGACCCTGAAACTCAATTTCCAATCCCCAAAGTCACTCATTCCTACCCAATGCAGCTCAGGAGCCATGGGGCAGAGGCTGCGGGAACAGGAGGCAAGAGAACACTGCGGTAGAACCCACCGCTCAGCGGCCCCGGATCCGCCTTCCTCCCATTTTTTCTTAGTCGCCCTCCGGCACAGGAGCAGGAGGACCAGGGGGCCCTGCTCCACGCACCTCTCTGCCTCCCAACTCCCAAGGGCGCCTTCGTGCCTTGCTCCGGGAATCCTCCTCCAAACCGAGAATTTGGCTTGGGGTCTGCATCAGGGAGGTGGTGGGTGAGGGGGGGGGGCGGAGGGAGGAGGCAGGGAGAGCTATTTGTTTCGCAGTTAGCATGAGCTCATCTCTGGGCTGAGGTCTGAAGTGGCAGGAGTGGAAAGCCGATCGCCCAGCTCCGGCCAGTGGCTGGATCGCAAATGCAATTTAGACGGTGCAAAAAATTGCCCGGAGCAAACCAACTGAGGGTCATGTCTGCGGGCAGCATCTCTCCACCTGAGGAAGGTCCCAGCACCTCACAACCTGGGCTCTTGCGGAGGCTGGCTACAGGTCAGGAAATCAACCCGAGGGAGATGGGGACTTAACATCCACTTCTAGGTTAAGACCAAGCCCTCGATTTAAGAAGTGCCTCCTTAAGGCCGTCTCCAAATTTTCCAGGGGAGGGCAGATTTGCAGGCTAGCTTGGGGGTGGTGGGAAGCTGGGGAGTTGGGAAATGCCCGGTTTCCAGGCATCTTCTCATCTTTCCTATTCCATTCCTTTTAACTAGCTCTCCTAGGAGCCTGGCACTTTCACAAGCCTGTTTTCAGACCATATTTCACTTTAATGCAAACCCATTTAAATCATCGCCTTGTTTTTCGCAGATTGCTTCTTGTAAATGGGGCCATAAATCTAGGATGTCAAGCCGGATGGAGTGGAGCGTGGACAGGGGAGAGATGGAAGGGAAATAAACCAAGCAGGGAAGGTATCTCCTTGGGCGGGGTGGGAGGGATTCAGCAGGGTCTCCAGGGTGGAAATGAGAGGAGGCTGACCTGACCCACACCACCTGACTCCAAGCGAGCTTTTAGGGTTAAGAGCGCAGGTAGCCACGGTATGCTCCGCCCCGGAGGGAGCGCCCCCCTACCTGGAAGAGCCTCAGGATGTTGGCTACCATGATGGAGACAGAACTCCCCGAAGCCCCAATCACTCCAACTACTTTCTCCGGCTTGACGAAAACCGGGGGTTCGCCGTTGGTGCAGCGCACGTCGGAGGTGTCCTTCTGGATGAGCGCCTGGACGAAAGTGAGCGACTGTTCCAGCGCGTAAGTGTCCCTGGAACAAGTGTCCAGGATCCGCGCGCCCAGCGTCACGTTGGGCAGTAGGTTGGGATCACTGTTGATCTGGTCCAAGGCGTAGAGCATCGCTTCCAGCCTGTGGATCCCGTTCTCCCTCTTGATGTCGCCGCAGGGCACTCCGCTGGGACCCTTGGCGTGCACGGGGAACAGCCCCCCAAGGGTGACATCCCCCTCGATCCGGATTGAGTGCGGGGCGTACATCTCCTGGCCGCGCGCCGCCGCCGCCAGCGCGCACAGGAGCACCTCCAGCACGCAGCAGGGGAACTTCATCAAAGTCAGGACGCGGAGCAGCTTCCTCAGCTGGACCATGCTGCTCCGGCTGCTGCGGTGGCGGCGGCGGCGCTGGAGGGGGATGGTGGTGGGCTCGCCGAGGTCCAGGCCCCTCTGGGCGAGATCCTCCGGGAAAGCCCAGGGGCTCCTCCAGGCACGAAGGGTGGAGGAGTCCGGGGAGGGGCGACTGGAGAGGGTGAGGGGTCCCGAGGCGCCTGCCAGCCTGGGGCACCTCGCGCTCTCTGGTTCGCCGGCCGGCGCGCTGCGCTCGCGCTCACCAGCGTGCAGCTCGCTCTCTCCAACAGCCCAGCACTGGGGAGAGGGGCAGGGATTGCTATCGCTTTAAATGGTCGTTCGGCTCCCTCTCCTCCTCCTCCCACTCCCTCCCTCCCTCGCTGGCTCTCCTTCTCTCCCCCACCCTTCCCAGCGCCCGCCCTCCCCACTGGTTTGCATCATCACGCAGGGAGGGGCTGCGTGCTGAGGTAAGGGGGGGGGAAAGGGTGGGCGGCTGGGGAATGGGGGGGAGGTTTCCTCGGAATGGGAGTTTCGTGGTCCCCAGGGAATCTAGGGATTGCGAGCTGGGCTCTCGCCCCCAACTCACTGTGGAAGCCTCTTGCCTGTCTGCACCCACACCCACGTTCTGGGCTTGGGTGTCATCAGCCGCGGGATAGGGCGAGGACGTCGGGCTGACTGCTCCCCAAACCCTAGGTCCGGAGCCTAGGCTCTTAGCTCTGGGGGAACGCGAGGGACAGGCAGAGAAACCAGTGAGGGAGGGGGCGCGGGAAGACCCTAGCTAGGCTCTATTCCTGAACCGCCTGTGCTAGTTTTTGCTAAGAAAGCCACACATGCACACAGGATCCGGATTCATGACTTAAAGACGCTTTACCCAAAGGGGTCTCCAGGGCCAGGCTCTGAGCTTGGCTGCAAGGAAACAGAAGCCAAGAGAAGACACCAGGCATGGGAGTGCATCTTTGGTCTTCAGCGGTCTCTAGATTCAGAGCTCCGTGAACTGACGCGTTTCCCCAGCATTTCTGTGGCGGAAACCTCGGACGCATCCCTTCTCTTTTCTTCTTTGCAGAGATGGAACTACTGAGAACTCCACAGAGCGCACTTTCTTCTCTAGTACTGACAGGTGTAAGACTCCCTCCTGTTTCTAGAGATGTATCTGGTGCACCTGGTGACAGTTTTTGCCTGTAAGAAACTGCAGGAAAGAGATGATGGCAGGAATAGGAAAGAGGGGGGCAGGTAGAAGTGTCCCCATAGATTGGGAATGCCTTTCTCTTTCACTGGCTGGGGTTTGGGGGCAATGTTAGGATGCCAGAACAGGTTGCAGTGCAATTGAGAAGTTCTTTATGAAACGTGCCTCCTCCTGCAGGTCCAGATACATTTGGCCTATTAAAGCAACAAGTGGCTCTACTTCTAATACAAGGAAAGTGATTGTGTCTGTCCTTGGGGATGGGAGTGGACTTGAGGAAGTTAAACCAACTCTTGCTGAGGCTTTCTGTTGCAGTGCGGCAAAATCATATTATACAGACATTAGGGCGGAAAGAAAACCAGAAGCAAGACTATACATTTTGTTTCTGTTGATGATGTAACGAAGAAACCTATCATTGTAGGGAGAAAAAAAAAGTTAAAAGGCACGTAGTTGGTTGTCTCTGCCACCAAATAGTTGTGTGTTCTCAGCACGTCTGTTCCTCTGTCTGGGTTTTAGTTTCCCCATCTGGAAAATGATGAGATTGAATTGGATGCTCTCCAAGTTATCTTTTAACTCTCAAATCATCTGTTAAAATAGGTCATGTCCCTTTGGCCATCGTGCTCTTTTTAGGCCAATATTTTCTATTGTAGTATGTGTAGACCAGTTTTTCTATATCCAAAGAACACTATGAAGATTTCTTGGTATTGAAGGATTTTTTTTTTTCTTGTTCAGTATCTATTCTTTTTTCCTGTCAGGGACATCCCATCAATTTCTTTTTGGATATGCCCCTCTTGCTTGTTTAAATGTTTATGGTTTCAAGAGAATTGATCCCACTCCCTGTAATGAAGTCTTGGCTGATCAGAACATCAGATCCTTCTGGCTGCAGTGATGTTCCAGGATGGGCAGTAAGTCCAATCAGAGCCATTCAGGGATAATCCCTGGACCTTTGCTGGGGCAGCCAGGATAGAAGCATAGGGGTACCATTATCACATAGGCAATCTCTGTTTAAGTCAGATAAAAAGGGGCCCCTTCTACAAAATACTTTGTTTCTTTTTTGGAAAATTGTTGTGCTATTCTAATTTTGTCAAAACAAGATATTGTGTTACCTTCCAGAAAACAGTGCTGTAATTAATACACAAAGCTACTCTGTGTACAATGTGCCTATGAATCACCTTCAGACTCAATGCCTTGCTACGTAAATGCACAAGTTGAATTACCATATGCCATGATGGTCCCTGCTCCTCTTGCATGTTGTGGAGCTGTGAGAATATAAGCCTGAGCTGTGCCAGAGGCTTTACAAGAACAGGGAGATATTTGAAACCCAAGTAAGAGAGAGAGATACGTAGAGATAGAGATAGATAAAAAATGGGAGAGAGATTGAGGCTTAATTAAAACATTTGCATTCCTGGATCCAAGCATGCTTTAAGAATTGCCTCTGGACTTTTTAAATTATATAGCACTCCCTTTCTGTTTGAAGCCAAAAGGATCCTCCTCTAATTCACCTGTTCCAACACACAAGATCAAAAAGGTGAGATGGCTGAACAGATATTCTGTTAGGGCAGCATCAACTCATTTGGAAGAAGATATAAATAAAGCAATAGAGAGACATACTTGGGAACACACGTATTACGATCCTAGTATTTAAGCATTAGCACCTAAGGCTGTCTTTGACAGATACTATTACATCCTTATTTCATTTTTAATTCCAGTCTATTTATTACAAACTTGGTGATAAAAATATTTGGAGAATTGAAGTAACAAGTAATGTCACTTGGTTTTTCACCTACACATGTCTCGCTTCGTACTCTGCTTCCATTTTCATTTCCCATCCAAAGATTGCTCAATAAATATTTCTTGGCTGACTGTTAAATGCTGCCTTATTCTGCCATCTCTCTTTGCTCTGCTCCTTCTCCCCAAACATCTGGCAGTGATCATTATCTTTCCTTTATTGCCATCATCTGAGTGCATGTCTTATTTCCCTTGCCAAGTTGTAAGATCCTTGAGGGTAAGGGCTGGGTATTATTTATCTTTTTATCGGGACCATGTTTCAAATGATGTTTTGTGCCTAAGAAGCACTCATGTGTTGAATGATTCAGAACTAGTTTTGCCATTCTCCACTGCCTTTATTTGACAGTGACCAAAACTTACAGTGGGAGGAGCAGGGGATGCTGACAGATAAATCACTTCCCTCTTAGTTGCTATAGACAGTTTCTAGAACTTAAAGATAATTAGTAGATTTTGAAGTAATTTTGCTTTTTAAAAAATGTGCAGGACTAAAATATTCTAACCTTAAAAAACTTGATTAACTCTCAGGTAAAGCTTTGATTGGTCAAATTTCCTGAGTCCAGTGCTCACGGAGGGTTCAACAACTGTGGCCATGCCCATAGGCTATTTCAAGGAGCTCAGAAGCATAGACCTATTTTTCTAGCCAGGTACCACCACCACTTAAACTACATGGAAAGAGAACTCTGTTACCAGATAAACTGGAAAATGATGCTGAGCTTGCAAAATCACTACACATCTACTACATATGATTTATAATTCATATTTATACCTTTTGCCATGGCATAGGATCTGGCACTTGATAAGGAACACGGTATTTTTGTTTTGTTACATTTTCTGAGATTATATGGATTGAAAATCTCTGTGTAAGATGGGTTTATGTAAAACAGGGCCAGTCATTGTTCTAATGTCAGATTTAATTGGAGGAGAACCTAGTTTTAGGCACAAAGATTGTAAGCTATAAAATGTGTTCACAGGCTTGGTTCTATTTAGTAATCAATCTGTCCTCACTCAGGGGTTAATAAAAAATAACTTAAGTTCTCAGTCTTACTTCATATTCTTTTATTTTCTTGATCATCTTAGTTTTACTTATTTTCTTTGTTGTTCTGCTGCCTGAAGATGTTCTACTCTTCAACATTTTCTGCAGGAAATAATGTTTGCACTTCCAGTTCACACTATATTTATTTAAATTCAATTTTTAATATACAAATGTGTCTTCCTTAACCACTGCTACTTCTGCTATGGCTGCTAATGCACTTTGGCTATTCTTCTATCCTTATATAATCTTCATCTGTAACTTTTCAAAACACAATCTCACATTTTATTATACTTTTGAATGGAGGTTCACTTTACCTTGGAGGCAGAGACTACCCCATTTTCATCTGTTATACTTTTTTGCTTTATCTATTTGTAATAGATACCTTCTGTCACTTAACTAGCATCCGTTCATCCATTTTCTCATCCCATTTGTTAAGAAACCTTGGTATTGTGCAGATAAATTCACTCCACAGATCCTGCAATGGGTGGACTGAAATTGATTCCTACTGGTAACCCTTTCTTTCTTTCTAGCAGTTCATTTAGGAATTCAAGCCAGTGACATCTAGGGAAAGGCTTGATGGGGGTTTCTGAAAGCACTTCTTGCCTCTGGCAGAATTGTGTGTAGATATGAGACCCAAGATTATTGTAGTTATTTCACTAGTTGCATGAAGATGAGTTCAATACACAGAGCTCCCTGCACCACTACATCAAATCAACCCCAATGCTTCCTCTTTGATTTCCAGTTACATAAGCCAAGAAATCTGCTAATTGCATAGGCAAGTATTAGTTGAGTTTTCTGTTACTTGCAGCCAAATTCATGCTAGGTGTTACTAAAAGTATTTATGTTATTAATAAATAGGATATGAATACATTTACATTAATGTTATACATTTTATATGAATAATGAATATTACCAAAAGCTCACATTTTTTCATGTGTTTACTGGGTACCAGGCATTATATATATCAATTCTCAAGATAACCTCATTTGATATATATCATTATTATTATTATTGCTATTTTATAGATCAGAAAATGGAGGCCCAGGAAGGTGAAAAGTATAGTTTTATCAATATGCTGTCATTTTTTACTGCTTCTTTAGTTTATCTGCCTTACCATCTTGTTACCTTGAAGCTCTCATATCTTAAGTCCAGATTCCAGATGCTCTATTGAGTGTTCTGTCTCATCAAACGCACTCAATTCAGAAAGACCTCACTTATTACATCCCTCAGATCTCGTTGCCCTTTGGATGCAGCGTCTGGGAAGTCACAAGGAGAGTCACACCTAAGGACCAAAGGAAACCTCACTCCCCAGTTTTCTTTTTCCCAGGTCTCAGTGATTCCACTCATTTCTTCTCTCGGTACATAGGGAGGACTGTTTTATCCTGCCCTTTGGGTAGGCAAATGAAACAACAGCTTTGGGGCAAGTCACTCATACACTAAGTGATTCTCCAGGTACAAATCTCTCTCTCTCATATTTTGTGCTACCACTTAAAAAACCAGTTGTTCCCTCCAGAGCTGTGAGTCAGAGAACAAAATGGCTTTGACTTACTTAATAGGCAAAAACAATTCTCTGCTTTCAAATTGCTAGACAAGACTGCCTAGAAGGTCTTGAACCTCACCCTACCCCTATAATTCTTTCAATCCCCCCTACAGTGTCCCCTAGGTTTGTAGAGCATGAAATGTCCCAACCCTCCTTTTGGTAACATCATCAGCCATTCCTTTGGGAAAGCACCCTTCTCAGTCTTTAGGAATTGAGATGGATCCTAATACCCCCATCTACCCAAACTCAGATGTGGGCACACATCTAGGGTTAGCTGAACTGAGCTGTTTCTTCCCCCTGATGGGGCTGATGAGTCCAAAGACAGGTAAAGAACTTGAATTTTCTGTATGGATTCTAGAAGGCAGAGGTACTTCTCCTAGCTAAATACATACAAAGATAGAGACCTGGGGCTTCTAGCAGGTGTTGTTTCCACAACATAAAGAAAACCTGTCTAAGAATAAAATTGACCTCCATGGCCAGACACAGTGACTCATGCCTGTAATCCTACCTCTTTGAGAGGCTGAGGTGGGTGGACCACTTGAGGTCAGGAGTTTGAGACCAGCCTGACCAACATGGTGAAACCCTGTATCTACTAAAAATACAAAAATAATCTGGGTGTCCTGGTACATGCCTGTAATCCCAGCTACTTGGGAGGCTGAGGCAGGCGAATTATTTGAAGCAGGGAGGCAGAGGTTGCAGCGAGCCAAGATTGCGCCACAGAACTCCAGCCTGGGTGACAGAACAAGACTCCATCCATCTCAAAAAAAAAAAAAAAAAAAAAAAAAAAAACCCACACAAGGAAACAAATCCAAGTTATGAAAAGTAGAACTCTGGGGGAGAAATGCCAGATATAGGTGATGGGGAGGAAGGCAGCAAATCACACTGCCATGTGTGTACCTATGCAACAATCTTGCATGTTCTTCACATGTACCCCAAAACCTAAAATGCAATAAAAATATATATTAAAAAAAAAAAAGAAAAGAAAAGTAGAACTCTGACAAAGTGTCCTGAGACAGAGGATCCAACAATGTCTGCAACTGTATTTGCCTTTGAACATTTCATTTTGTTATCCAATATATTTAATGCTTTGCTTAAGCTAGTTTGAGTCCAGTCTCTCAACATTGCAGAGCACTAATTTAGATGGTTACTGTTTTAAGATAAGCAGGTATTAATTCATATGTACTGATTCTTATACTCCTCTAGAATGAACTATAGAAGGTTTAGAACTCTATAACATAAGAGAATAGTAGCCCTGGAATCAGTTCTTGATTTGACTCCAGACCTTGAGCATATAATATCAAGCTCCAAATTACAATGGCTTTAAATGACCAGTTAAGTGGGAAGTAAAATTAAAACGTAAAAAGTATTGAGTGTAACTGATGGACTTTTACATTGTCTTAAAAACACAATTTGTTGTGTTCATTTCATGATAAGAAATGTAGAAATACTACAAAAATATACAAAAATTAGCCAGATGTAGTGACGTGCACCTTTAGACGCAGCTACTTGAGATGCTGAGGATGGCTTGAGCCCAGGAGGCCGAGGTTGCAGTGAGCCATGATTGTGCCACTGCACTCCAACCTGGGAGAAAGAGCCAGTCCTTGTCTCAAAGAAAAAAAAAAAAAAAGGAATGAAAGAAATGCGGCAATAGTATAGATTTGTACATGTGTGTGTTAGATATGTGAGATATATTTTGTCTATTTAGAGCTAGTACTAACTGTAAAGTAATATAGTTTGCTTTACTGTAAGAATCAAACCATATAGCCCTTGCATTCTAAAGACCTGCTTATTTATGGGCAATGGAGGTATTTGAATATGCTGATTGAATCTCATGTATTTCTTGAATCAACCCTGACTAATGTGTGAGGTTTATGCTGTTTATTGAAGACTTACTCTGTAATAGGCACTGAAATGAGCAGTTTATATGCAATGCATCATTTAATCTCTGCAATGAATCTATAAAAGTTTTTGCCATTATTGATATCTTAATTTTAACAGAAATAATGATAGTAAATAACACTTTTCTGCTACTTGCTTTGATCCAGGTACTGTTCCAATTATGTACACATGCTGATATATTTAATCCTCATAGTAAATTAGGGATTTATTTAATTCTCAAAATATATAAGGTAAGTACTATTATAATTACCTCTATTTTTCAGATTGAGAAATTGAGCTGCAAAGTTGTTAAAAATTTTGCCAATCTCATAAATGTAATAAATGTAATAAGTGCGAGAGCTCAGATTTGAACCCAGAAAATCTATCTCCAACGTCTGTGTTTCAGCCCCTATGCTTCCTAGCTTGTAGATAAAGAAGCAGAGCACACCCACATGTGTTCAGCAGACATGCCTTTAAGTACTGTACCCAATTGCTTCTCTGTGAATCAGTAGATGCTGATATATATCAGCTGGGGGTCCTGAATTTTTACTCTTTGGGAAGGCACATTCAGGGCATGTCTAGTGAACCACTCATACTCACTTGTTCAATTGCTGCTTTTTTCCTCTCTTCTCACAGTCACATGCATTGTTCATATAAGAAGTAGAAAATGTCTGTTCTCTATCAGTCTTCTAGGCCTTCATATGGCCATGAATACCTGTACTGTATCTTAAGGCCTTGGACAAGCTGCTTTGTCTTTGTTAGGACCTTCTCCCTGTGTGATGTCCTGTTGCAGCTTATTGAGATGCTACTCTCAACCACCCCTAAAACCCTGAAAATGTCAAGTTCAAAACCTACCTGAATCAAGCTCAAGTTCAGTGCCTTGTTTGAAGTGAGTTGAGGGCATGTTTGCCTTTCTGGTTATTACTTGATTCAGTAAATATTAACTGAGTACTTTAGATTTAACAATAATACTATTTTCATAATACCAAAACTTGGCCATCCAAATAAGCTTTGTGTCTTTCAGTGTAGTCAACTGAGATATTATAGATCTATTTCTAAAATGTTTGAAATATTGAGCAATTCCCCCTGGGAAATGTCTTAATATGTTTTAATGTGTCTTATGAGACCATCTACTGTATTGTTTAATATTCCCCTCATTTAAGAATCAACAGTACCTCTCTAGTTATTCATGTATGTTTCCTACAAGTTTTGATTCTTTGTGATTTTGGCCCATTTTTCATTATCTTTTGTACATCGAAAATAAGTAAGACATTTTGATGCTAGTGTCTTAGCCAAACAAGTTCTTTATTTTATGATTTTGATTGTTCAGTCTCTCAGATCCCCACAAAAAAAGGGGAAAAAAAAACAATGTATGTATAAACCATAAAAATTGGGATCTAGCCTCATTTCTGTGGGAGATGGTAGAAGGTAAGCTCTTGTGCACATTCATTCAGTCAATCAATCTCGATTGAGGATGTTTGCTTCATCATGGTGAACTAATTGGTCCCAGACTTTCCCTCTCACTTACTCCCAATCATTAGAAAATCAGACAATATTTGAAAGAACTTGTTTAAGCCACTGGATTAATTAGCAACTCTGGACCATGATTCCCAAAGAAAAGGAACAAATTAGGAGAGCTCTATGAATGTCATGACTTTCTGCTTCGTGCCACTATTCAGACCTAAGCTAACCAAGATAAATTTGAGGGGGAGAGAGATCAGAGTTCAGGGAGGTTAAGGAGGCTATCACCTGTATCTTGATGAAGGCTACACCTGCAAGATGATTAAGGCTACACACAAAAAGAGGACCAGAAACCTGTATGAGGTTCCCTTGAAGTTTATCTGAACACTAAACTGTGAAAACATAGGATGAGGATCTGGGACACCAGGAAAATAACAACTATTTGGGAACCACATCAGAGCTCATGCAGTACCAGGAGACATTTGTGCTCTGACCCTTGTTGACTAGGCGACATTTGTAGAGCCTGTGTTGAATCCTCAGAGCATTTAGTAGAGACTCTAGAAAGATTACACTTTAATAATAGGGCTAAATACCCACCCTAAAACATGTTAGAAATAAGCCTGGAAAGGTTCATGCTGTTCTGCAAGTAACTTAAGCCTGCTTAAACAAAGTTTAACAATTTTTAAAGGTAGACAGTGAAATACTGACCCTAACCCTGTTACATTTACATTGTGTAGAAGCTAATGAAAATTATAAGGCATGTTAAAAAGTAGGAGAAAAATAAAAACAGATTTTGGAATTATATATTTTGGAATCAGCAGAAAAATACAATAGAACAGCAAGGTAGACAGAATACTAAAATAATCCCAGTGGTTCTATTACTGATAATAGAGCTTGTTCAGACATAATTAAGGTTATTAATCAGTTGACTTAGAGAAATTTTCCAGGTGAGCCTAACCTAAACACATGAATCTTTTAAATGTGAAGGCTTTTCTCTTACTGGTTGCAAAGAGAAAGTCAGAGAGATCCAAAGCATGACAGAGATTTTACTCTGTAGTTCAGCCTACAGAACTGTAAGATAAATGACTGTTGTTTCAAGCCACTAAAACTAATATAATCAACTAGTTTAAATATTCTCAAGAATTTGAGGAAAACATGAGCATAATAAGAAGAAAAGTGGAAACATAAAGAACCAATGGAAATATCTAGAGCTGAAAAACACAATATAGGAAATAAAATATCTGAAATTCATTGCTTATGTGTAACACCAGTTGCACATTGCAAAAGAAAAGATCAAAGAAAAAGATACATGGAACACTGATCAAAATAGACTCTATGTTATTCTATAAAATAAGTCTGAATACATAAAAAATTCAACCAATTTTGACAATGAGGACATTAAAAGTAAAATGTCTGAGAAAATATCCTTGCATTTAAAAATGAAACAATATACTGTCAAATAACCTACAGTTCAAACAAAATATTTCTTAAGAAAATACCAGAAAATATTTTAAATGACATAACAAAAGCAACCTATCTAAATTTGTAGTGTGTAGCTAATGTAGGTCTTTAGAAGATATTGAAAACTTAAGTCCTTATATTAGAAAAACATATTTCACCCAAAGTAGAAAAAAATAATAAAAAGCATAACTCAATAAGAAAAAAAGTGTAAAAATAGAGAAAAAATCAGTAACACGAAAGCTGTTCTTGGAAAAGAATAGTAAAATTGACAATGTATAGCTGGACATATTAAGAAAAGAGAGAAGAGAAAAATGACCAGTATAAAATGAGTGAACATTGCTCTAGACTCTATACTCATTCAAAAGAATGAGAAGGCTGGGTGCAATGGCTCACACCTGTAATCCCAGCACTTTGGGGGACCGAAGTGAGCAGATCAAATGAGGCCAGGAGTTTGAGACCAGTCTGGGCAACATGGCAAAACCCTGTCTCTACTAAAAATACAAAAATTAGCCAGGAGTAGTGGTGCATGCCTGCAGTCCCAGCTATTTGGTGGGCTGAGGTGGGAAGTTCACTTGAACCTGGAAGGTGGAGGTTGCAGTGAGCAGAGATCACACCACTGCACTCCAGCCTGGCCAACAGAGAGACTCTGTCTCTAAATAAATAAGAAAATGTTATGAGCAATGTTATGTCCAACAAATGAATAACTAAGTGAAATGAACAAATTTATTAAAAGGCACAATTTACTAAAACTGCCACAAACCACCTCCCAAAAAATCTGAAAATGTTGATGTCTCTTAAATTATAAACCCACTGTTTGTAATCATAAAGTATATTTAAGAGACATAAACCTTTTCCCACTCTTGCCTGGGGATGGTGGTGGGAATTAGAATTAACTGTAAATGGGCATGAAATAAAAATGTTCTAAAACTAACTATGGTGATGGTTTCACAACTTCGTAACAGTAGTAAAAATTATTAAATTGTACTGTTTAAATGGATGGACTTTATGATAAAGTGAAATAGATCTCAATAAAACTGTTAAAATAAGGTAAATAAAATCATATATATATGTATAGTTTCCACAAAGAAAATTTCAGGTCTGGATAAATTTCATCAAACATTTAAGGAAAACATGTCAATCCTGGACTCGAATGCCTGACCTCAAGTAATCATCCCACTTGGGCCTCCCACAGTGCTGGAATTACAGGCATAAGTCACTGCACCTGGCCTATCCTCAAGACTCTTAGAAAAAATATTTCACAAAACATATTTGCTAATTATTGTATATAGTTAAGTTATATAATAGACACATAGGCACACATGCAAAGAAAAATAACATATGTTTGCTATGCAGATGATAATAGCCACACAAAAAGATGTTCAACATCGTTAGTTATCAGGGATAAGCAAAGTAAAACCATGATGAGATACCACTACCAGTTAGAATAGCCAAAATTTAAATTAAAAAAAAAAAAAAAAGCATTCCAAGAGCTGGCCAGGACAATGGTCGTTTTATATACTACTAGTCAGATTGCAAAAGGGCATTACCACTTTAGAAAACTCTTTATCAGTTTCTTAAAAGGTTAAACATACACTTGCAATGCAACTCAACATTTCTGCTTTTACTCAAGGACATAAAAATGTATGTCCACACAGGAGTCTATTTGAATACTTACAGTAATGTTATTCAAAATAGTCACAAAATGAAACAACTGAAATGGCCATCAACAGTATAAATACACTGTGTTATATCCCTACAGTGGAATATTACTCAGCTATAAGAAAATAACAAACTATTAAAACACACTAAATAGGTAAATCTCAAAAATATTACAGCAAGTAAAAGAACACAGATAAAAAAGAGTATGTGCCATATGACACCTTTTATATGAAATGCTGCAAAAGTCAAAAATTAATGTTTAGTAATAGCTGATCAGGCCAGGTGTAGCGTTAAGAAGTGGATTGAGTAAATAAGAGTATGAGATAACTGTACAGGAATTATGCTATACCTTGTTTGTGGTAGTTGTTATGATAATAATTTTATCTTTATATATTTATAAACTCAACCTATACTCTTAATGTGTGCCTTTTTATTTATCTAAATTATACCTCAATAAAATTGATGTAAAATGTTAAAAATGTCTTGTGGTCTTACACATTTCTCTCATTTATAACCTGAAGGGATGTTTTTTCCTCTGAGTTATAACATTGCTTTCAGCTCTAATTACATGTCATGATTCTTATAATTATTGATAAAATATAAACTTGTATATTGTCTCCTCATGAACTTTTATACTTATATTTGTGCTGCTTCTTGTAAAACACATTATTTTTCCATAAATCCAATAGCAGTTAATGTTATAACTACAACTTGTAAGAAGGCATTGATAAAAACTACGTTAGAAATCTCTTTCCCACATTGATAACGTCTTACTTAAGAAGTTAGGATCATATATGTCTTGCTCCTACTTCAGTGACTGAAGAAAAGAGTGCACCTCAGAAATCCTTGAATATAAAATATCATTTGATTCTCTTGCTTTCCTTACTCTTTAGAAAGTACATTCCATAATTTCATACAGAATAGCTTACTCTATGCCATATTTGCCAAAGTCATGCCAGTTTTTTCACATTCTTTTCACACACTCAGCAGTTATGAGGTAAGCTATTGGTTCCTGTGACTTATTTTGTTAATCTTTTTTTTTCTGACAGTAGAATTAAACTTTTGCTTGTCATCAATTGATTTTTCTTTTCTTTTTCTATTTCTTTTAATTTTTGTAGAGATGGTGTCTGTGTTGTCCATGCTGGCCGTAAATGCCTGACCTCAAGCAATCCTCCTCCCACCTGGACCTCCTACAGTGCTGGGATTACATGCATAAATCACTGCACCTGGCTCATCCTCACGTTTTTATATATATGGGACAAAGTTAAAAGTCCCTGGGATGGTAGAGCTACATTTCCTAGTTAATCCAGTCAGAAAAAGTAGATGGAGAAACACCCAGTCTGTTAAAGGTAACCCAATAGAATCAAGTAGTTAACAACTGGAATACTTATTTCCAGAGCAACTTAAAATGTGTAATATGCATGACAGAGTTTGGGCACTTATGACTCAATTATAACTAAAAGAATTCTTTAGCAACTTCATGAAATCAAAATATTGAATTATGAAGAGTTAAAACAACTTTAGAGGGTTGATAGAAATGTTCTACATTTTGATTGGGATAGTGGCTACGTAGGTAAATCTAACTGTCAAAAGTAATGTCTTCATGCACTTAACGTGCATTTTCTTCATATAAACTATACTTTGAATAGGTTGGTAACAATTTTAAAACAGTAACAGTCAAGAAACATGTCATAATACCTCAGTTGACTAAAGTTAACATAAACAGTGGTACACCAGGTTGATAGTACATACCCTTGATATAATGTGATAAAATTGGCACATTACTTCTGTGGTCTTCCTCCTAGAAGCCCATAATCCTATTTTAATTATGAGAAAAACATCAGTGAAATACAAATTGAGGGACAGTCTACAAAATACCTGATCAGTACTTCTCTAAAGAACCCATGTCGACTGGGTGCAGTGGCTCATGCCTGTAATCCCAACACTTTGGGAGGTCGAGGCAGGTGGATCAAATGGGGCCAGGAGTTTGAGACCAGCCTGGGCAACATGGCAAAACATCGTCTCTACTAAAAATAAAAAAAATTAGCTGAGCATGGTGGTGCATGTCTGTAGTTCCAGCTATTGGTGGGCTGAGGCGGGAGGCTGGCTTGAACCTGGGAGACTGAGGTAGCAGTGAGCCAATATCACACCACGGCACCACTTTACTCCAGCCTGGGCAACACGGCAAGACCTGTCTCAAAAAGAAAAGAAAAACAAAAAAGAGCTCACGTGACCAGAAACAAGGAAAGCCTGATAATTTGTCATAGCCAAGAGGAGTCTAAGGAGACATGATGACTAAAAGGAATGTAGTAGTTTGGGTCAGATCCTGAGTCAGAAAAATGACCTTAGGGGAAAAAAATCAAGAAAATTTGAATAAACTATGAAATTTAGCATCAATATTAGTGCATTAATTATGATGCATTAATAAAAATGTTAATAGGAAAAAACTAGATGTGGTATACTGGAATTCAGTGCTATCTTTGCAACTTCTCCAAAAATCTTAAGCTCTAAAGTTAAAAAAAAAAGGTTAATTAAAATCACTTTGAGTAAGACATATGTAAAACATATGGAAGTTCATATATGTACATGGAAGAGGCAGTATTAGGGTGATCATGTAATTATTGTCCAAACCTGGACATGTGCTGTTAATAACCATTTAAGGATAGAAAGATAAAGTATGGGTCACCCTAAGTGAAAAGCATATTAAATATTCAAGTTTTGGTTTTATACTTCCGGTGTTTCAGTCCAATCTCTGCCACTTGCTTGTTTTTATAAATCACTGAATATTATTTCCAATTTGGGAAGGACAGTAATATTTTCCTTACAAAGTTTGGGAGGACAAATAAGGCAATTAAAGTGTTTACTTAACACAATAACTGGCACATAATAAATACTCAATAAATCATAGATGACATTTATGCATATCTAGACCTTAGTACATTTTGCTAAAAAGTACCTACATAGTTACACAGAATTCTATACTAATATGTCCTCTTGATTTTCATCCTAACCCAACAGTGGTCATACGAATACTTAACTCTTTAACAGTTAGCATAGATATTACCTGACAACATACATCTTCCACCCAGTATTTGTTAGGACATTTGCAATAATGCTAATGAAGACAAAAAATAATAATGGTAAATAATATTGGTTACATGGCCTTTTTTCCTTTGGGTCACTCTCCCCATCTCACTTCTCCTGATCTTGTTGGATCTGACAGTTAGAGTTCCAGCACCTAGATGCAGATGCAGCACACAAATGTGACTGAAGCTCAACCTCTTAGAAACAATGATTGATTCAAAAATAAACCTAAGACTACAGGAGAGTCCATCAGACTCATGTGGGGGAAGAGAGGTAACCCTTGTCATCGGATTCATGACTTGTAATGATGTTAACCCCAGGCTGACAATAGTCTTCTTTGTCACAGTATGAAGAGAAATTTCGTGAGGATGAAGCCAATGCAGAAGCAAGCAAAACTAAGAGGTTGGCCCAGCATGGTGGCTCACGCCGGTAGTCCCAGCACTTTGGGATGCCAAGGCAGGCGGATCACCTGAGGTCAGAAATTTGAGACCAGCTTGACCAACATGGAGAAACCCAGTCTCTACTAACAATACAAAATTAGCTGGGTGTGGTGGCACATGCCTGTAACCCCAGCTACTCGGGAGGCTGAGGCAGGAAAATCTCTTGAACCCAGGAGGTGGAGGTTGCCCTGAGCTGAGATTGCACCATTGCACTCCAGACTGGGGAACAAGGGCAAAACTCCCTCTCAAAACAAAACAAAATTAACACTGAGACGTTAAGGAAAGATAGATAGAGTCCTGGGGTCATGGTTTGAACTCCTAGGTCCAGCTGTGCCTGAATGCATTCTGCCATGCAAGTTGTTTGTCCACACCCCTAACCCGACCCCCCCGCCTAAGCTGACTTTTTTTTTCCATCTCTTACAACTGCAGAAACCATAAGTAATAAGGCACATTTCCCATTTCATTCTGTGCTTGCCCACACTGTGATATTAATCATACTATGCATGAATTCTTTCACTATTCTTCCTTCGACTAAGCTCTCTGTAAATCCAGAGATGCAGTCTTTATCAAATTAGAATTCCTCCTTTTTAATGAACACTGTACAATGTTGGCAGAAAAAACTAAATTATAACATTTTCACACAGTTAGGTTGAACAATTGGTCTTCCATCGTTAGAATGTGCAAACAGTAGGTGAGCAGAAGGACAAAGTCTTCAGTTTGATTCTGGAAATTTTTCTCCTCCATTATCGTCTCTATTTCAATCTGCTATGAGGTCATTTTTCTCTGATGCCTTGTTTGTCCTTGAAGAACAAGTTTGCAAGATAACCCATACACTCCCTCTTTATTTGTTCATTATTTCTGCCTTAAAATTCAAGGGGTTTTCTACCCCTTCTTGTTGGACCTGTTTGTCTTTTATCTGTGTATCTGTCACTTTGCTATTTGCATTTCTAATTTCTTGTCCACATTTGCTCAATGAGAATATTCACTGTAATCAGCAGATCTCTTTCCTCTGCAAGTGATGGAAACCTAGTGCAAACTAGATGAAGCAAAAATGGAATTTTGTTGACTCTCTCATGTTACCAGATAGCCAAAGGAAAAAACTAGCTTCAGATATGGCTGTATCTAGGTGCTTGAAAAAGTCATGAGACTTTTTTTTTTCTGTCAGAGTCCACTTACCTTTGCATTTCTTTGCTTGTTCACTCGATTCCTTCTTGTAATGTGGCCAGGCTCTCTGCACCTGCATGCAAGACAGACAAGAATAGTAGACAGCTGCATTACGGAGTCCTTAAAGGTCAAAATACAAAGTAACAGAGATCTCTATGCCAATGTCCATAGAAAATATGTTAAAAAATCATAAACATAATCTGATTGAGCAAAATTGAGCCATGTTATCCTCCAGGAAGTGATCAGACATTGTGGTTAAGACACTCACTAGAACTCTGCTCATGATAGAAGAGTAATTCCACACTGAAAATAGCAGGTGTTTATTCAATATAAAGTAAAATGTGACGAAAAATAAATAAATAAGCGAACAAATAACTTACTTTTATTGTAACTATGGGAAACTGATTGAGAAATTTCTCTGGTTTTAGGTAGTAAAGGAATAAGTTCGAGACGGAAGCTACACAGAATGCTACAGCCTTCTGCAAGACAGTCCTTTCTTGATGACATTTTCCATTTTCCACTATAAAACATGTCTTGCCCAGCCATCAAAGACAAATATTTAATTATTTTATGCCCAACATTTCTAGGGGCACATATGGAAATTACCAAGAGCTGAGTTCTATTAAATTACATATTAAACATTTTTCCTGACTCACCACACCCACCAGGCATATAGTCAACTCACATTCAGCCTGCTTTACCTCTTTGCATTAAGCCATGATCCCACACTTTCCTCACGTCTTACAGTTCCAGTTATAATTCGTAGAATTCCTAAAATAGCTTATTGTATTGCTTAAAAACCCGGACCAAATGGCCATAAATGAAAATTATCATGTGGTCAGACACTTCAATTAGGTCTCTCAATTCTAATTTAGATCTTACATCATGAAGATTAGTGATTCTCAGCTAGGATGATATCACCCCCCTCCCCAGTATATCTGGCATTATCTGGAGACATTTTTAATTGTTGTAACTGATATCTTTCCTGATATCTAGTGGGTTGAGGGCTGAGATGGTGCTAATCATCTTATAAAGCAAAGGACAGCAACAACAAAAAAATGATTCAACCCAAAATTTCATTGATGCTAAGTTTGACAAACCCTGATCTAGATTAATAATCCCAAGGATTATGAACAAAATTATCATATCTCTATCACTTCATTCAATATGCACAATATACTCAAATGGATGGATAAATAATTACATGAAGGCAAAATGCAGTAGAGAATACTAATCATTAATGATCTCAGTCTTCTACATGGTTTATTTCTTTCATTTTTTCTTCTATTTTTGTCAAGCCTTCATGTTCTATTACGGCATTCCAGTTGAGCTCTTAGATCATCAACAGAATAGAAAAGTGAAATAAAATCATGGTGTGCTAAAACCCAAGAAACTCTGGTACTAGTTCCATACATGTCTTGTACTAGAGTTATAACTTGGCAAAATAATTTACTCTTTTAGGAACATATTTTCTACTTGTTTAATAAATATTTAGATTAATTCATTATTTTTAGTACTTTTACATCTAATAAAGAAGAACAAAACGTAAAAAGAAACATACAGAAACACAATGGTGAAAAAAACATTCAAGAAGCCAGAAGCCCTGCTGATTCAACTTGTCTCTCTTTCCCAACAATGACACCAAAAGGGAGATTCTTCTAAATTCATTTGGTTAATCACTGAATTCATTGACTTCTGTTCTTCTTTTGAGTTCTAGTGTTTGATGAATAAAGCAAAATTTATTCATTGTTGGTTCCGTTTTTGTAATGAAGCAGGACATTTCCCTTTACCCCTTTGGGGTTGGGAACTGGAGTGCAGACAATAGAGTTAGCTGGCTGCTTTGGTGCCAGCAGGGGCAAACTCCACTCACTTGAAGGCATTGCTGTCAACCCCTTGCAGGAGGGAGCATGCAGGTGAGAGGGTGCAGAAGCCAGGTCATTTTGGGCACCAGCAGGAGCAGAAACTCCATGTAAGCCCTGTGGCAGTTTCTAGCAGGGAGTACCCATAATCCTCAAAGCCCCAGAGGGCATATGTTACAGTGCTTTTTTAGCTTTACCATCCACAATGGTTTAGGTGTTAACTCAGTGGGCCCTCTGGCTTTTCACATGAGGTAGTTGTTCTCCACCAGTGAGGGCAGAGGGTCAGGATAACAGCCTTTAGCATCTATACCCATGACAGCAAAGCTCTTATTTGGCATCCAGGAAAAAGAAGGTCACATGGATGAATTGAAGGGTGGTTAATGTGGAGGATTTCATTGCCGATGAAACTCACTCTTGGGGGAAGGGGAGCTAAAGAGGGGATGGAGCAGGAAGGTAATCTTCCCTTAGCATCCAGCTGTCAGCTGGACTCCTCTCCAAAGCAATGCTGTCAAGCCATCCCTCTGAAGTCAAGCTGCTTGTCTCTGATGTCAAGCTGTAGTTTCTGATGTCTAGCTGCTTTTCTCTGCCTCTCTTCCTCTGCTGGTGGAGCCTGGGGATTTTATAGGTTACAAGATGGGGGATGGGGTGGGCCATGGGTAGTCTTAGAAAAGGCAATGTGGGAGCAGGAAAACAGGAATGCATGTTCTCACTTTGGGCTGCAATTCCAGGCTTGAGGATGGGGTCCTCACCAGGGACCTGAGCTCTTCTGCCCAGAATTTCCCTGCCTTCTGTCTCTATCAGTAACACTTTGCTCTCTATTTAGAACTAAGTCTTACCTAATAAAATAACTAAATTGTCTTAGATACCATAATATGGTAACATTTCTGAGGTCAATATATAGAGGCTTCTTCAGAAATTAGTCTAAGACCTATAGTCTCATGCACAATGCCAATCTAGTGCAGGTGACATTTCAGTTGAGAGCACCATTTTGCTTCTGTCAAATTATTTGAGAAGAAGGCTTATTCAAGATTTGCCTAAAAGGAACAATACTATGCCAAGCCACAGAGAAAACCATGTTCCAGAGACAGGAAAAGAGAAGATTTTTCCCAACAGCAATCACTTGATACAGGAAAAAATATATTTGGCAAATAAAATAAAATCCTCCTAAATTCTAAAGTAATAAAACAAAATTAAAATTACAAAACAAAATTTTCTTTGTTAACCAATGGATCCTTTTAACAATGTTTACACAAAAATCTGCAAATGAGATTTTGGTATGCCAGAAAATGAGCAAGATTATAAGACCAGCAAGAGTATTTACTAAGATTTTTTTTCTCCATGTTTTTCTTCTCTTAATCAGCCTTAGCAATTATATCTAGCTTAAGAGTACCTGTTAGATTTTCCCTATGTTGCGTCTTTCCTTGATATCTTGATGAGGAAAATGAAAATCAATATACATTCTGTGGCATGGCCCTGGCAGTATTTGTATGCTTGGCTTCAGAAGTGCTTTATTTATACTGAATAAAAAGTGATAGTGTTCAGAACATGCTACACCCAAAATATGGTGCTTTGGCATATTGAATGTTTTAAGCTGAAGGAATGTGAGAAACAAGAGGTGCAGTAAGGACCTTTTCACCTTCCCATGGAGCAAGTTGGAAGGCCCTCATGTGAGAAGCACCCTCCTTAACTTTAAGACAGAGGAAGTTCTCTTAGCTCACTACTCATGGCTCCTGCCACTTTGTCCAACCACATTTTTTCATGACTTTCTACTATAACTGCCCAGTGGGTTTTTCCTTGCTCATTGCCCAGATAAAGCCAATTTATCAAGGCAGGAGAATTTCAGGAGAGAAAGAATTTTACACACATAGAGCCAGCCAAATGGAAGACTGGAGTTTTATTATTACTCAAATCAACCTCTCCAACCCTTTAGAGACTAGGTTTCAAAGGTAGTTTGGGGGAAGGGGCCGGAGTTGCTAGCAATAGGTGCTTGCTGCTGATTGGTGGAAGTGCAATCATAAGGGTGTAGGAAGTGGTCTTCTTGTGCATGGAGTGGTTTCTGGATTGGGCCACCCAGAAGCAGTTGGCATATCCAGGTGGAGCCATTGGTAGAAAGATTTGAAAAAAAAAAAAATCAGGAAAAGGTATTTCAAAAGTCCAATCTTAGGTTCTACAATAGTAATATTATCTGCATGAGTAATTGGGAAAGTGTCCTATCTTGTGACCTACAAAATAATGACTGGCAATTGTTCACGTCTATACCTCAGCTGAATTCAGGCTTCTCTTTTCATCTAGACTGGATGGCTCTCATTAGCTTTACAAAGCCAGTTAGTTTTGGGGAAAGGCTATTATCATATATCATGTAAACTATAAACTAAATATCTCCTATTAGTTTTCTTGACTTAATCTCAGGAATAATTAAGGGCAGCTTGAAGGCCAAAGACAAGATGAGGACTGGCCAGATCAGCTCTCCCCCCACTGCCATAATTTTCTCACTGATATAATTTGTGTGCAAAGGTGGTTTCACTACATTTTTTTTTTCCCAAACCTAGTATAAAAACACTCAGGTTTGGCTATTTATTTGGGTTTTCATTTCTTTTAGAAGCTCCACTGTTACATAAAACCTATATTACATAAATTTGTTGCTTTTTTTCATTAATTCATCTTTTGTTACAGGCGCCAGAGGAGAACCAAGAAGGGCTGAAGGAAATACTTTTTCTCCCTATAGTTTCTGATAATAGGATGAGATACCATTGACCAGGACATCTTTCTCTGTCCAGAAGCTGCAGCTGAAATCTGGAAACTTGGCCAGGAGTGGTGGCTCATGCCTGTAATCCCAGCACTTTGGTAGGCCAAGGCAGGAGGACCACCTGACGTCAGGAGTTCAAGACCAGCCTGGCCAACTGTAGGAAATAAGAATATAAGTTTCCTCTTCAAAGCTTTCCTCTTAGTTCATTATGAATAAATAATAGTTTCTCCAAAGTTTAATTTAACGCTTTTGCTAATAAACTTAAAGTAGGTGTTAGTCATAATAAAGAAATAAGTGTATCCTTTGTTCTTAGTTTTTACACCTTAACCTAGTTATTTTCCCTAAAATGCCTGGACAAGCCAAGGCAAGTCTTAGGTCATAGCTTATTCCCCTTCCTTATTTGGAAATGTTATTGCTTCTCTAAGCATTCTTCAAGTTACTTCCTCTTTTCCTTTGTTCTCCTCTGCCTTTACCTCTTTAGAAAAGTTTTAAGTTGTTAGTCAACTGAGTGAAGCCTAGACTGTGAAGTCCAGTTCCAGTCAATGGAATCAGGACACAGCAGTAGGGCGGATGGTTAGATATAAATGGCTCTGCCTCATTTGTTCAGTGTCCTCTTGTGGCAAGACAGCTAACAGGAGCACCCTTTCTGCAGAAAGTAAACCTGCCTTGCTGAGAAAAATTAAATTTATGTCCAAGTGCTACTGCTTTTGTGGCACCAAAAATTTACATATAACACCATCATAGTGAAACCTCATTTCTACTAAATACAAAATTAGCTGGGTGTGGTGGCATACAGCTGTAGTTCCAGCTACTTGGGAGGCTGAGACAGGAGTATCACTTGAACACAGGAGATGGAGCCTGCAGTGAGCTGAGATCACATGACTGCACTACAGCCTTGGTGAAACAGAGAGAAACTCTGTCAAAAAAAAAAAAAAAAAGTACAGAAATCTGGAAACTTTGACAAAGTTGGCCAAGGTAAACATTCATTAAAAGGTTTATTGAGCTTGAATTTCATTCACAATTGGAATAGTATACTTTGAAGATTTGGACTTTTACATCCAATTTTTCTTTCTTCAGAGTTCTCATTATAAACAAATGTCCCATAAGTATCTATAGGAATAACAGATTGAAAGAAAGAAAAAATGAAAAAGAAACAGAATTTCTTGACTGGTCTGAGAAAAACACGTGAAAACACCAAAAAAAAAAAAAACACCTCCCTTTAAAAAGATTAGGAGGGAGAGCTCAGACTTAGAACAAAAGTTATGAATTGCAAAAGACACTCAGACAGGCTGAGACTTAGGTTAAAACGTATAGCCAAGAAATAGCTTTGAAAAAGGCCCCAGGGAACCCAGCAAGGCTGTTTTACAGTCCCTTATAAAGTCCACTTATTTCTTGAGACTCTATAACCTAACATGTTCACTTCTACGCCTTCCCATTCAAATTACATTGCAAATGTATTTTGGACCCCAATCATAAAAATTTACTTAATGGGGAAAAAAAAAGATCTTACGTAATAATTACCCTAGATTTCTGACACTATAATAAGCAAATATGTTCCTGATTTCCTTCTTGGAGAAAACCTAAATCATTTCTCTTTCACTTGGAGATATAAATCTTATCATCTCCTTGGAAATGCAAACTTCCAGGAAAATAACCCTTGCATTCAACTCAAATGGAGAAAGAAGGGAGACATTTTGGAAATAAACTGCTACTTGCACTTTCATAGGGTCCCTCACCCCAAATTTAGTCCACAGCTTCCATAAGATTACTTATCAAGTTCATATGAAATTCTTAAAAGTTTTTTTCACAAATATTGGTAAAAAAGCTTTTTAGCTACCATTGAGCAAGTAATATTGACTTATTTGGTCCATCTGCTAGAAATGTTATAAGGCAAAGATAATCAACTCTTACATAAATGAGCAAATTTTTTATTTCTGTGTTTGCACCTAATACATGGCTAAGATTTAGAATGAAAGCTATAAAATTTCTATTTGCATCTGTCTGTATATTTATGTATACATAATACTTTCTGTCCTTGAATGGTTGAAAATTAATTTTAGAAATTAATTAATTTCTACCATAGTAATTTATAAAATTATCCAAAGAAATTCTATTCAAATAGGCTTTGAGATAAATGCACACTTACATAAATTGTCATAGGTGCATCTGGCTGGGACTCATGTCCTGGACAGTAAAATAATTTACCAAGACAGTCATGGATAAAGAAAGGCAGATTTATTAGAAAAAGCATGAAGCTACATTGCAAACGTGCAATGGGCAGCACAGCAGAGAAGGGGCTGTCTGCCAAGAGGCAGGGACTAAAGGGAAATTTTATAGAGTTGTACTGGAGGGGCTATGTGCAGATGAGGTGTGCAGATAAGGTCCTGCTGCTGGAGCTATGTGCAGAACGAGGTATTTGGGAATAGGATGTCTTACCAGTGGGCTCTCTGTGATTAGCCATTTCTCAGAACAATTGTTCTTCTCCACCTGGGACCTCTTCCTTGTTGCTGCTTACTTATCTTATCAGAACTCCACATTTAGTATTCCTAAAAGTCTCAGAACTCTAAAAATTAACCCAAATGCTTTTCATGTGGCTTGAACAAATCTTTAATAAATAAGATTGGTTTAATATTGTTAGTGTAATAAAAACAGCTATGTCTTCCCAGTTGTCAACACTAAGTATAACACATTTTTATTCTACTTGAATTTACCAGCCAAATGAGGTTATAATAGTTAACAAGGAAAGAACATGAAATGATGACTAGCATTGTTTGGTGTTATAATAAGTTTGCCTACAAAATACATTCCAAAATTTTTTTGGTAACCAGCATCACTGAGGTTCCACTAAGTTACATTAAATAATGGACATTAATTAAATGTCTGGGTCAGTTCTCAAATAAAGTACTAAAACATTACTTTTGGCATCTTGTTTTTATATGGTATAAAGAAGTTAAATATATTTGGGTCTGTTAATAAAGGTGAAGAATTGTATTATGAGGAAGTATATTCCGTAAAAAATAGGCGATAATATATTAATAAAATTTGATAGTCTGCTATAGATTAATAGTATTTGGAAGACAATTCACAATTGTCTACTTCCTAGTTTTTTCAGTTAAAAAAAGGATACCAATGGCTAAAAATTATAATCAATATATAAAATAAAACTACTAAAATAAAGGAATCAACTTTGTATGCAAAGTATACAACAAACATAGGATATATTTTCAATAAAGAAATATACAAGATATGGATAGAAGAAAGTATATAAGACATAAAAGACGAGTTATTGTTAAGGAAAAAAAAGAGTAATTTTATTCTAAAGAAAGGTGACTAGTTTTTCCAGAATTAAGTAAAGACAAATCCTGAATAGAAAGTTGTAAAAGTCTTGCATAAAAGATATCTTATCTCATGTAGTTAATTAAGCTGGCTAAGACTTAAATGAATTTAGTATAAGTTTCTTAAATTAGCTTTTAAATCAATAGAATACCTATGGAAAACTAAAATTTAACTTTCTCTGTTTAAAGGACAAAGATTTCTTGGATTATTTAAAAAATATTTTTGTTCACCTATTAAGTAATGTGCCTAAGAAACAAAAATTCTGTTTAATCAAAAAAATGTTTTCCCATGCTTCACATTATTTTATCAGACCTTGATTACTTCAAAAAGCTCAGTCTCAATATTAAAAAATAAGAGTTGGGGTTTTGTTTGCTTGCTTTTTAGCAAGTATGTTACTTTCTGCATTTGCCTTTAAAATAGTTGTCACTTTGGTTAAATGGGTAACTATTGTTTCATCGTAATTGTGATTCTACTTAATCAAGTATTCAAATATTTAAATATTTTTTGACAGATTTCCCCAAATCAAATGCTAAATGTAGTCTTTTTGACCACAAACTAACTTTGAGATTTTTCAGAGAGCCCCTAGAAAATAGCAAATAATTTCTCAACTTGTAAAGAGAGAAATGTTTAAGTAGATTTAATATGTTAAATTACATAGTTACTAAATGTTTACTAATTACATAGTTACCAAATATTTAACTAATTAGATTTATTTGATATTTTAAATTACAGAGCGAGGACATTGACAAATTTCTAGGAATTTCCTACAATTTGTGATCCATGTATTAATAACATATCTGTACAAATATAACATGAAGGTTTATAATCACTTCTTATTTGATAATGCAATTATGGGTTACATGGGACTAAATTAACCAAGAAATAAAGGCTTATAATTTTCATGGCCCTTGTGTTAAAAACACTGTGTTTCTCAAATGTTTTGCTTTCTAGATTTAAGGAACTCTTCTTCCCTTTCCTCTTAAGCTATCTGCAGCTTACAACTATTTGATAAATTATGTGTTTATATTAAAAAAAGAAACATTTTCTCTTTCTCCATACCTGATCCCTCTACAAATGAAAAACTACTATTGAATATTCTTATTTTTCTGGCAACACAATTATTTGTGTTAAGTTTAATAAGAATATGTTCTCCTTGTAACAGAACGTAATTGTCAACATTGGCTATATTACCTGTAATGTTGTGTACACAATCAAATACAACCAGAGAGTTTTAAGGAACTAAGGCTGATTTTATAGAGAGAGCCAAGGCTTATAAAATCCCTTGGAATAATGGCATACCTAGTTATAGGATTCACAGCCTTATGGGTGAATAAAGGAGCTCACTTTCTGCCAGGTCCAAGAATCTCAGATTATGTTGGAAACCTCAAGAAAAGAAGGATTCACTCAAACCTATAAGTATTGTAGGAAAAGTCTAATGCCCAGTTCCTGGCTTGTCTTTATAGCCTCAAGAGGCTTTGCAAAGTCCAATCTGAGATTCCTTATAAAAAATTACAGCAAAGCAAACTAAAGAATCCCACATGGTAAATAACTATTTTTCCTATATATATGTAAATAACAGGCCATGTATAATGAGACAAGATTTAGTTTGCAAACAAATTAGTCTTACTTTGATTATCTTTGATAGAAATGGAGGTGACTGTAGAGAAAAAAATTATATTTCAATGGCAAATTATATCACATCACATGAATAAATACAATTCCATTCCCACTGGTCATTGGATTTGAAGTTTTGTTATCTACTGTAAACTGGATGGATCCTGCTCAGTTCTTTTAGTTTCCTTGAAAATGTGGTTACAACTCTTTAACATTTTACATTATTCTTTTATCCTCCTGATTTGGCACCACTGAGAGCTAAAACCTGATTGCTCGCATCCTTATTTGGAATAACTAAGCCTTGCAAGCTGAAACGGGGCACCTCCATACTTTGCTGTGAGAGCAAACATAATGGTGTGGTACAGTTTGGAGATATGTACCCTCCAAATCTCATGTTGAAATTCCGTCCACAATGTTGGAGGTGGGGCTTCATGGAAGATGTTTGTGTTATGTGGGCAGATCCCTCATGAATGGTTTGGTGCTATTCTTGTGGTAATAAGTGAGTTCTTGCTCTGTTTGTTCCCATGAAAACTGATTGTTTCAAGGAGCATGGCGCTTTCTTCCCCCTCTCCTTTGTGCTTCTCTCTTGTCATGTGACATGCCTGATGTCCTTTGCCTTCCACCATGAGTGGAAGTTCCCTGAAGGCTTCACTAAAAGCATGCTGGTGCCATGCTTTTGGTACACCCTACAGAACTTTGAGCCAAATAAGCCTCTTTTCTTTAAAAATTATCCAGCTTCAGGTATTCCTTTACAGCAACACAAACAAACTATGACACAGTGCCATAACTAGAGGCATTCAAATGACAAACCAAAATATTTGTTGGATGTCCACTGTTATTGTCACTCCACTATCTCAGGATACTTTCAGCTCAATATCTAGAATTTTTTTTTTTCTTTTTTGAGACAGAGTTTTACTCTTGTTGCTCAGGCTGGAGTGCAATGATGTGATCTCAGCTCACTGCAACTTCTGCCTCCTGGGTTCAAGTGATTCTCCTCCCTCAGCCTCCTGAGTGGCTGTGATTAAGGCGCACACCACCACGCCCAGCTAATTTTGCATTTTTAGCAGAGGTGGGGTTTCTCAATGCTGATCTCAAACTCCTGACTTCAGGTGATCTGCCCTCTCAACCTCCCAAAGTGCTAGGATTACAGACGTGAGCCGCTGTACACAGCCTAGAATTTTTTAATTGCACTCTGGATTCAAAAAGTGAGTTTGTAACTTGTTTTAACAATTAACCTTTTTTTATTTGTGTTTTCATAAAAATACCACTACTTAAAAGCCTTCTTGCTCACACCTCATGGAGGTTTAAGTAGGCATCCTACTTCTGCTTATACTACTAAGTCCAGAAATAAGACACAATTGTTTAAGTAGACTAATCAAATCCCAGGTCTGAGAGACTGGTTCACTGACATATGGGACAATCTGCCAACTCAGTTTCTGGGCTGTAAAACCCTTGTGGAAAAGTTTCAGATGGGTAAATAATAGGGTTCAGAACATACTACCCCAAAATACGGTGTCTTGATATATTAAATGTTTTAAGTTGAAAGAATTTGAGAAATAGTAAGTACAGGAATGACTCCGATTTACCTGAAGAAGTCAAAGACTTTTGTATGAGAGGTGTCCTTCTTATACCTGGGAGAGAGACAGCATCCTTATCTCTGAAGATGAAGAGAAGCTGAAAGGTATCTAAATCAACAAGCCTTCATATGCTTGTTTATTATTCTTATCTCATTAACCTTAGTCCTACCATATATATATATTTTTTATATCTTTGTACTCTTCCTCAAATCTAGTATAAAAATACTCAGATTTAACCATTTTTTCTTTCGGATCTTCATTTCATTATGGAGTATCCTATGTCACATTAAACTTGTATTAAGCAAATATAAACTTATATTAAGCAAATATAAGGCATGGTGGTGCAAGCCTGTAATCCAGCACTTTGGGAGGCTGAGGTGGGTGAATCACTTGATCCCAGGAGTTCGAGCCCAGCCTGGGCAATGATGGTGAAACCCCATCTCTAGAAAAAATACAAAAATTAGTTGGGTGTGGTGGTGCATACCTGTAGTCCCAGATATTTGGGAGGCTGAGGTGGGAGGATTGCTTGAGCCTGGGAGGCAGAGGTTGCAGTGAGCCGAGATTGTGCCTCTGCACTCCAGCATGGGAGACAGAGACGAGGCTCCATTAAAAAAAAAAGTGTTGGTTTTTTTTGTTTTGTCTGTGTTTGTTTGTTTTAGTTAATCTGTCTTTTCTTACAGGCCTCAACTGAGATCCTAGAAGTGTATAAGGAAAATATTTGTTTTCCTCCCCTATAAAAGTACTGAAATGTTAATACTTCAAATCTGGTTAAACCTATTCAATGCTAGAAAGAATTCATGCCTCAACTCATACAAGGGTTTTCTTCAAGCTGTCAAATTTATTTTCCTTCCTTCCTTCCCTCCCTCCTTCCTTTCTCCTTCATTCCTTCTTTCCATCCTTCTTTCCCTCCTTCCCTCCCTCCCTCCCTTCTTCCTTTCTCCTTCCTTCCTTTCTTCCTTCCTTCCTCCCTTCCTCCCTTCTTCCCTCCCTCCCTTCCTCCCTCCTTCCCTTCCTTCTTTTCTTTCTTTTCTTTCCTTTGTTCGTTTTGAGACAGAGTCTTCCTCTGTTACCCAGGCTGAAGTGCAGTGGTGCAATCTCAGCTCACTGCAACCTCTGCTGCCTCCCAGGTTCAAGCAATTCTTCTGCCTCAGCCTTCTGAGTAGCTAGGATTACAGGCATGAGCCACCACTCCTGGCTAGTTTTCGTATTTTTAGCAGAAATGGTATATCACTGTGTTGGCCAGGCTGGTCTCAAACTACTGGCATCAAGAGCTCAAAAGATCTGCCTACTTCAGCCTTCCAAACTGCTGGGATTAAAGGTGTTAGCCACGGTGCTGGGTCTCCTTCTCCCTTCTTTCCTTTCTTTCTGTGCAGTGTCAAATACCTTGGCTTTCTTAAAATTTCGAAACAAAATTTCCCAATAACTCCTGTAGAATATTAATCCCCAAATATATTCATTTATTAGAAACTAGATGACCAAATACATACTCTTGTGGATATTTTTTTGTTTCCATTTGCCAAAAGAATTTTCTGGGAAGTCTTGCAGTAAAAATAATGTTAAATTGTTTTCCCAAGTTATTTCACAATGGGACTCTGTCCCAACATTTTCCTGTATATTTTTTTCAAGAAATAGCTATTAACACCTGTGACAGTAGCAGGAAAAACTGGAAAATATTGGTCTTTGATTTTTATCTTCCTTTCCTTCTCTTTTCTTTTTTTCAAAATCTTTTGAATCTGCACTTTGGCCCTTCAATATGCTACTCCCTTAGTAGCAAAAGCACTTTTGCAAGAATCTCCAATAATTCTGAAATTTTATTTAAATACTGTCTTTTAATTCTCCACTCTAATTGGGCCTCTGTAGTATGCAAAATAATCCTTTACTCATTACTTGATTATCTTGTGCCCCCCCCCTTCCCCAATATTTAAAAAAAAAAAGTATATATATATATATGTCTTTTGATTTTCATCCTTTATGTCTTGTTATGGTTTGAATGTCCCTTTTAAAACTCCTGTTGAAACTTAATCCCAACGTGGAAGTATTGAGAGACAGTATTAAAAAAAGTAACTGAATCATGAGGACTCTGCCCTTATGAATTGATTAATCCATTCATTGAGTAATGGATTAATGGGCTGTCATGGGAGGGGAACTAGTGGCTTTATAAGAAGAGATCTGAGCTAGTGTGTGAGCACACCAAGCCCCCTTGCCTGATACCTGCATCATCTCATGACCCCTTAGAGAGTCTACACCAGTAAGAAGGCTCTCACCAGACACAGCCCTCAACCTCGGCTTAGCCTCCATAATTATAAGAATAAATCTCTTTTCTTTATAAATTACCTAGTTTTAGGTGTTCTCTTATAAACAACAAAAAGTGAGCTAATACATATCTCCACCAAGAGCATGTTGCCATCAGAACTCCATCCTCAGTTCTATTATTTCTTTTGTTTTATTCCTTTTCCTTGTATGATTTCATTCACTACATGTTTTTAGTTATAATGATTGGATGGTAACGACTCTTAAAGAAGTATTTCCAGCCCATACTCCAGTCTTGATCTTGAGAATCAAATTTCAGTTGTTCCTAAATACTACTCAGAGTTCACAAAATCTTTCTGAGTAGAGATCCTCTCCTTCTCCTCCTCCCCATCCCCCTTCTTCATCTTCTTCCTCTTGTTCTTCCTCTTCTTCTCCTCCTCCTCCTTCTTTTTCTCCTTCTTCTTATCTCTGTCACCCAGGCTGGAATGTAGTGGTATAATTACTGCTCACTGCAGCTTCAAACTCCTGGGCTTCAGCAATCTTCCTCTCTCTGCCTCCTGAGTATCTAGGACTACAGGCATGCACCACCAGGCTTGGCTACTGTTTTTTGTAGAGAATTGGTTTCACTGTGTTGCCCAGGCTGGTCTCAAACTCCTGGGTTCAAGCAATTTACCTGCCTCACCTTCCCAAAGTGCTGGGATTACAGGCATCAGGCATGAGCAACACTCCCTTCCTCCCTTCCCTTTTTTTTTTTTTTTGCAGCACTTAGTATAGGGCCTTTATAATTGCACAGACCTAATACTTGTTGGTTAAATCAAAATTTAGAACCAAATTAACTACGTGGATTAGTAATTTATCTAAGAGTTTGAACTCAGATTAATTTGCCATTGATCAAATCACTTAATTTATTCAGCTATCAGTTTCATCTGAAAATTGGAGAAGATGAACTAGATAATTGTTATGCTCACTATTAGCATTATATTTCTT
Organism: Ateles fusciceps; assembly: GCA_036589455.1. Classification (NCBI taxonomy): domain Eukaryota; kingdom Metazoa; phylum Chordata; class Mammalia; order Primates; family Atelidae; genus Ateles; species Ateles fusciceps. Next base: position 2,304,316 of record JAZHEH010000299.1, read on the forward strand.
TTTAAAAAATTTTCTATTATCTCTTTTAAAAAATAAAATTTTAAAAATTATTTAAAACAAGAGAAGCTTTGTCTATGAAGTTATGGTATTTCAGTATAAATATATTCATTTAATAAACTTTTCTGAATGCCAAATTAGTGTCAGGTATTGGGATAGACATTTTAAGATGAATAAAACATGCTAAGGATGAGTAGAAAAGAAATTCTATAAAAAGTGATTTACATTTCTATTTAAAGTTTACATTCTCCATACATAAGTTAAAAAAATATGTTCCACCAAGTCTTAATTAAAACTAAAAAGAGCTTAAAAAGTGACAGAAAAACATCATAAATTTACTGCCAGGTGAGGTGGCTCAGGCCTGTAATCCTAGCATTTTGTGAGGCCGAGGCAGGCGCATCACCTGAGGTCAGGAGTTCAAGACCAGCCTAACCAACAGGGAGAAACCCCGTCTCTACTAAAAACACAAAAAATTAGCCAGACGTGGTGACACATGCCTGTAATCCCAGCTACTCAGGGGGCTGAAGCAGGAGAATCGCTTGAACCCAGGAGGCAGAGGTTGTGGTGAGCCCAGATTGCACCACTGTACTCCAGCCTGGGCAACAAGAGCAAAACTCTGTCAAAGAAAGAAAGAAAGAAGGGAGGGAGGGAGGGAGGGAGGGGAGGGAAGGAAGGAAGGAGGGAGGGAGGGAGGGAGGGAAGGAAGGAGGGAGGGAGGGAGGGAGGGAAGGAAAGAGGAAAGAAGGAAGGAAGAAAGAAGAAATGTATAATACTAAATACTAAAAGCTTTTATAATTTTGAAACATCAAATAAAATTTGTCCTAGTTGCAAAGATTTAAGAATAAGGTTTTCTTAAAAAAATATTTGGACCACTTTAACCCATAAATAATTATTTCATTTTTTGTTTGTCATAAATTTTGAAAAACTTAAGGAAAGTCAGAGAGAAAATAATATTGGCCTAATATTAATCAGAAATGCCGGAACATCAAATAATGTCACCTACCTACTCATTATCCATGTTAATGGAGGGGTTATGAATAAGGCATGTTGCATATAGTAGTTCATAAGTGAAACCATCTGTAATAGCATTGGACACCCTGCTGGTGTAAAGTATCACAGTATTTCAGAGCCACATATATGAATCAGAAATCTTAGAGGATTGAGAGAGATTTCAACTTAACTCTTCACACTGGAGTGAAGAACAATAAGAAAAATTGTCACTGATATAGACTGACAATCAGTAGTAAGGGCACACATTTTATCCAGCTATTTTTATGTTTTTTAAAACTTGGTCCATATTACACATAAAATATTACATAACATACTGGAAGAAAAAATATAAAAGTGAGATGGGACCTATTCCTAATAATTGAAGCCATATGTTTAGTTTTTGTGCTTTATGGAATTCTAAGCATAGAAAATATTGATGGTGGTTGTTATCCCCTTTTTGGAACTTTATTGCATTCAGGGACCAAATCTTATTCAACATGATATTCTCAATACATAGCAGAGTATGTGCCCATGAAAAGGTGCTCCAAAAGCTGTTGAATCTAGTTAAATTAAAAGAAAACAAGAGGGAATTATATGATAAATTCATGATAGTTATTCCCATGCCAAAAAATATGTGTAAATACAGTAGAATCTCTTTTAACAGGTCCACATTTAAATAACCCATTGGATTACTAAGAATTACAATTTTTATTGCAAAACCTAAAACTATGTTCATCATCTAAGTAATGCCCAAGGCTACTTAATTATATTCTAGTATTCTCACATTTCTGCTACTCCCAGATAAGCTGCATACTTACCAAGAATCATTTTTTCCTCCCAGATCTGTTTTTTTTCCAAGTCCACTTTTTATTACTTCCTTCATTATTTATATAACCTAATATGAGCATGGAAAGAGAGCAATTCCTGTGAAAACTATGTTTAATGATTTCAAAATACTAAGAAAGGCAAGTTACAAAAAATATTCTTGAATTATATGCAGAAAAAAGAAAAATAAGATTGTGAGTGGGAATATAAGATCTCTGAGGATTGTAATCTTGCATTGTTTCACAAATATGTCTGAGTTCTTATTTCACTTAAAACAACAACAGGGAAATAAATGACAACACATTATGAGTATAGTTCATACAAGGAAAAGAACATAGCTCTTTAATCAGCAAGCTCATTAAAATAAATGTAGTCCTACTTCAAAATATTGGAAAATGAATGACAGCTTAAATAGTGTATCTTTATAAAACATTTCATGATTTATATGACTTAAATTTTTTTCTTATTGATCAATTAGACTAATTATGTTAAATAGAATACTTCCATTCTATCCAATTTACGCATGATATATGATACCAAAAATCTGTATTAAAACTGCTTCTCCCAGGTACCTCTTCTTCCTAGTAAGTCTATTTCTTTATTTTTACTCACTCTGCCATGACAACTTGGCCATGAAGTTTATTACCTCAGGTAAAAATAAGGTAAATTCAGCCTAGAATAATGTAATCACTGTTCAGTTTCAAGTTGACTTCAAAGTGATTTGTTTTTCCCCCACTGGCAAAAACAATTTTTTTTACCCTGACTATGTCAACAGCTGCATCAGAATCTCAATATTCCAAAGAATGTTGTACCTAGTAAGATGAATGCCAATGTCGGATCAAAAATGTGTCAGGTATGCTTTAGTTAGTGGCCTTGGAATAATTTATGGATAATTATTTTTTAAATTCTGTTCTTGCTAAAAAAGTACTTAGAAAATTTTATTTGTGTTGTTTCTGAGGTCCGCTTTTAAAAATCATGTTGTGATGCCTTTTTATCTGCTAAATACCTGGAAAGTTCTTTCCTCTGGAAAGAAATTGCTAACAGGCGTTTGCAGCTTGGGAGAAAGAGAACATTTTGGTATGTCTAAGAAGGTAATAGACATGAGAGAGCAGCAAGCCTACACAGAGTGGGAGAGGGGTCCGGAAGTACTGAGATACCCCCCAGAGGAGGAGCTGAGGCATGAGGCCCAAGCCTGTGGAGAGGCTGGAGCCATTATGGTGAGGGAATAGGTACACTTGGTATGGATGTCTTGACATGGATGGTCTATGTTAGGGCCTGAAGGGTGGCATTTCTGAGACTCAGAAGTTCTGAAGCATCAATGGGGCAAAGTTACTGGGAAAAGAGAACTGCTATACTATGAATAGTGCATGAGTGATAATTTCACAAGCCTCAAGATTCAGCAACACGTAAGGCAAGATGTGAAACCACAGCTCAGAGTTCAGTTGAGTTGTGAGTCATCCGGCCTTTATCTAAAACAAGAAAGAGCAGAGCAGGTAGACTGGGGGCCATTTTCCCAAATCAAATGGAGATAGATAGGTATCTCCATGCACCTAAAGTAGACTTGCATCGAGAAGGGGAATGATGAAACACCCTTTGCGATGGGTTCCTATAAATCCATTCTCCCCTACAATGAATTTATAGGAAATTTACGTTTTTCTGAGATTCACTTATGGAGAAATAAGGAATCTGTATTCTATTATTTCCAATATGAATGGCAAGGTATACATCATTTTATACACATACACATACACACACACTCAGACAAATATGTATACACAAACCTAAGAAAAGGAAATGAAGGTATCGGAGAGGAAAGCCACGTTGATCTCTTCACAGAGAAAGCAATATGTAGTCCCTTGATTCTGTAGAAATTGCAGTGAACAAATATGTGTAGTACTTGCCTTTGTTTTATTAAAATGATTTATGGGAAGTTCTGAAAAATAAAAACTCTCTAATATGCACCCTCAAAATGTCTTTATTTTCTATTTATTTATTTGAGACAAAAGTCTCTCTCTGTTGCCCAGGCTGAAGTGCAGTGGCAGGATCTCTGCTCACTGCAACCTCCGCCTCCCGGGTTCAAGCAACTCTCCTGCCCCAGCCTCCCAAGTAGCTGAGACTATAGACATCTGCCACCACACCCAGTTAATTTTTGTATTTTCAGTAGAGGCTGGATTTCACCATGTTAGCCAGGCTGGTCTTGAACTCCTGACCTCAAGTGATCCGCCTGGATTGGCCTCCCAAAATACTGGGATTACAGGCATGGGCCACTGCTCCCGGCCCTCATTTTCTCATTTTTTAAAGCTCCTGACTGATATATTGGGCCAGTACATTTAATAAGAATAATGCAATCTGATATAGGGAGATGTTTTATTAAAAACTTCTGTTTTGTGTGTGTTTGTGAAATGCATGACCTGTCCCTAATAATCATACTCCACCTTTTTGAGATCACTAAAGTATATTTTAAAGAATGAAATATTTAGCAAATCAACAGCTCTGTCATCATGGTACCAAACCACAAATTTTACTTTTTTTTTCTCCCCAAATTTATTTTTTCATTATCTTAGAGCAAAGAAAGAAAATTGTTTTCTCATCTTCTGGTATTAGCAGAATAAAATTTTTCATGTTGAAGCTCCCCCAAATTTGCTTAATATTTTTTTCTTAAATTGGTTATTTTTAAAAAAATCCTGTTATATAATATTGTCAGAGAAATGTAGCAATGAATTTAAAACAAACTTAGAATCTGTGAAGATGCACCTTTCTAAGAAAAATATCTTAGCTGTTATCACCTTCTCTTCATAACCTTCATGCTAATCAGACATGGGTGTTTTCTAAAAGATATGCAACCCTGAGTCAGTTATATCCTATTTGGCATAAGTGAGAATTGCAGATTAATTCTGAAAAATCCAAGAGTAATAAAGTTCTTTCAACAAAGTTACTTTTGTTAAAAGAAATTGTTTTCACATCCTCCACAATTTTTATTATTATCAATCTAATTTTCTTCTATTACACTTTCTAGTAGTTAATAGAACATTCTCTAGTTGCTGTTTGTTCTCCCAAATGTGTTTTATTCCCTGATCTAATGGGAAAATAAAGGTTTGCTTTTTTGCTAGCACTACATTTTCCAGGTAGCCATGGTCTCCCGTGAGACTAGAATAACACAGAGATGTATCATGTTGTATTGACTTGATTCTCATTATAGCTGTTCAACTCAACAATTGTATTTTTTTCCCTAAAAATCATTAGTGGTATTCAATTTCTACTATATACTGATAATTTAACCTTAACAAATGGATATAATTCTGCTTCTCATGGCAACTACCTTCTAATGAAAGAAAGAGATGAAAAGTAGAAAATAAATATATAGAAATATAATATCATTTAAATAAGACAGGAGAAAATTAGATATTGAGGCAGATAATATCAGAGGGTATGGTGGGGAAACCAATTTTAGATGATGGATGGGGCCTGGAAGTGAGAAAGGACTAATTATAAGAGGGAATGAGAGAGAGAAAAAGAAAGAAATCAGGAAATAAAGAAAAGGAGTGAAAGAGAGGAAGGAAAATGAAAGGGAAAGGGAAGGGGAAAAGGAAAGGGAAAGGGACAAGGAAAGGGAAAAAGAAAGGGAAGGGGAGGGGAAGGGAGGGAAAGAAGGGGAGGGGAGGGGAGGGGAAATTAGTGGTTTTATCTGAGAAAAAATAAGAGTCTAGATGTAGAAAAAGAGCTTGGAGTAAAGAACTAAAACAAGACCAGGGTAGCCTCAGTGCAGTAGGCAAGGCAGAAAACAACCCTGGATGAAGCTGGAGCCTTGGTAAATAGCCAGGACATAAGAGTCATGATAAGGCCTTTCTATAATCGCAAAAATGTTAGAGCTGTTTATTTTTGAAATATGAAGTGTTCCTACAGGACAAAAAATAATGGGCTCTTTGTTACATTTGTAGAATTCTGTAATGACAACTGCCTTCCAAACTCCTAAAATCCTGCTTATCACAAACACATCTCCACTTGATGTCTCACCTGAGGCCATCCGTATCGTCAGCTTCCTAAAAATGTGAAGATGCCCATCATACATGTACAATGTACAGTGCATTTTTTTCTAGCAGGTGCTGTTCTCTTCAGTAGGAACAAGATCTTTCTGAGGTGCAAGACTGAGCACACACAGTTCAACAGAATGACTTCAGGACATACACCCAGGTTAGCTCTCAGTTCTATGCTTCTAGCCTCCTAATTGTGGTCTATCATAGCCACAGGCCATGAGCTCTAAAAACTGTGTTCTCACTGTAGTTTTAATTATAATTTCCATATTTATCTCATTTACTATAAGTTTCAAATCGATGATCCAATCTCCCATTCTCTTATGGATAAATTAGCCAACCTATTTTATACTCTGTTAATATTACTCTGCTTTTGTTTTTCTAAATCTCACTTTTGTAAGCACAGTTTATTAAATTATTTCCAAGAATAGTCAGAAATAATTGTGTTTATAACCAGAAAGTTTTAAGTGAAATTCATTTCTGAGGAATACATAAATTTCTCATGGGGGGGGGCACTATAATGAATTCGTAGACCTTTTTGCAAAATTTGGCATTTAAGGAAATAAATTAGAGATTTCAACATTTTATAAGGAAAACAGCAACAGAACAACTCCAAGCACTATTAAATATTATGTTTAATAAAAGTTCAAACATCTAAGAGTTATGTCATCTTTATTTTGTTACTATTATAAACAATTATAAAACATAATGTGTTTTGGAATTCTTTTGTATGCATTAATTGTATTTACACTTAATAACCACTGGAGCTTGGTAACCTCTCACTAGACTATTTATTTTTTCCATTTTATAAGGTCAGATTATAGCATACTAAAAGATGAATGAGCTATCTCTAAATTCTACTAATGAAGACATTTGGTTTTTAGACTTATTCTCCCTCACCCTTTTCCTTCAAGTGTGCTCTGCTTAAGGTTATTTTTCAACATAAGATAAACTTTTCCAAAATTTTAGTTAGGGCAAGTCCAGCCAAGCTAATTTTATTTCAGACATGCAATGAATAGTATATTTTTCAAACTTCCTAGTAGCAGTAAATTAAAAAGAAACAGAGAACGCAGCATACTGAGCCCCAGTGGTGTGCCTGTCATTCAGGCATTATTCTTGTCTGCCCAACAATCTATAGGTATCTCTATAGATGGCTCCTAATAAATTATGTCATAGATTCCTATTCCAAATACTTAAGGAGTGAAAAATTGTCATGGTCAAATGAAAAGCTAAAAACCAAAGCTGCATCAGAACCCCAAGACTGGGAATATCAGGATTGTTAACGTACTTTCTGAGTATGGTTTCCAGTAGGAAACCAATGTGTACTTCATGCCTAGGCATGAGTATGAGCAATTATCTTGACTGGAGTAGGATGGGCAGAAATCTAGTGTCATCACTGTATGACACTGAGAATATAGTGACATTTGGTGGCTGAATCAAGCACTACACTAATCTTTGATTCATGGTTTTTGTCTTGTATCCTGGGATGAGCTAAGAAATTAGTGTGTTCTCTTTCATCACTGAAATGAGCAGCCAATTATCTGTGGGTGGTTTCCCATTAGGAAGTGGAAAACTCACAGTACACCAGAAATGAGCAGCTATCCTAATTTTTTATAGAATAAATTGGACAATATCATTGGGGTGATACTTCTGCATGGAGTGAGCCAAAGGCAATGACAATGTTGGATCAAAAAATATAAATCCAAGTGCATTTGAGTTAGTGGCCTCACAATCACTTACGGATAACCTTTGAAAATAGTGTCTTTTTTCAGAAAAGGTGCCTCGAAGATATTGTTCGTATTTCTTCTCAAGTCACCTTTCTAAATAAGGGTGTCATGTCTCTTCACCTGCTAAATACCCTGAAAGTTCTTCCCTCTGAAAAGGATTTGCTAGAAGTCATTTACATCTACAGTGAATTAAAGTCACTGAGTTTCCCAAGAAAATACATGCTTGTAGCCAGAATGCAGGACAAACTGTTTTTCCCAATGAGGAGGGCACAAGTATTGAAGAAAGGGAATACAATGTGAAAAGTATGTTGTTTACTTAAATTTGTTAAGAGAATAAATCTTAAATGACTTCACCACACACAAACACACACACACACACACACACACACACACAGTGACTGTGTGGTGATGGAAGTGCTAATCAATTGGATTGTGGCAATCCTTTCACAATGTATAAATACATCAAATAATCACAACGTACATCACGTAATCATGCTGTACATCTTGCATGTATACAATTTTTATTTGTCAACTACAGTAAAGCTGGGAAAATAAATGAAAAATTTAAAAAGAAGAGATGAGGTTGAGAGGGAAATTAAAAGGGAATTCAGGGAAGGAGAAAGAAACTATTTTTTGAACACAAAGTAAGAGACAAATGTGGAACTAATAACTTTCATATTCCTAATGCCATTTCATTCCCCAACCACAGTTAGTATCTCAGATGAATTCTGAGCTACAATCTGAGATTTTTCTTATCCTGAATTTTCTTGTTGCCCTGAGATCCTTCACTATTTGCATCGGTGACAGGTACTGGAGTATAGGCCCTACGGGAGAATGTCAAGATAGCAACATGTCAATTTGTGTCTTCTGAGCTTCCCAGCTCATCTTTGGGATTCTGTTGCACAAGCAACAGAGAGAAAAGATCTTTTGTGAATCAAGACTCAAGTTCCTGGTATAAACAATATAGAGTAATATTGACCTAATCAGGTTTTATCACTAGGACAGTACAAAGGAAAGTCATTTTCAGTTCTAGAGAACATTAGAATTAGTTGCTGGGTTGGATCTCATTCTGAAAAATGAAGCCATAATCCCACAGCCCTGTGTCAGGCTCAGGCAGGAAAAGGTAGAATAATGTGCAAATAGATTCATCATTTAACTGGCGCAGGCTATTGTTAATTATAATAACATTAGGTTATCCCTCATTTCACTCTGCATAAAAACCTCAGTGGCATTAACAGATGACTAGTTTTTTTCTATTATGTACTTAGTAATTACGGATATAATTATAAGAGAAACATAGAATGTTTATAATATTTGTAATTTGAGAATTCTGAACACCTTTATTACCATTTTCAGAGGTAAAATAATATACCTTAAAAAGGTTGAAAGCAATTCATCCAAGTCATATTCTCTTTTTAGAAACACCTAACTTTAAAAAAAATTCAAAACACTTTCTAAATAATTGTATTTGCCCTCATATCACACCTAGGAAGTCTTTATCTTCTATTTTACAGCAAAGAGAAATCTTCTCATCTCTGTTGTTCTTAGGGTTTACAAATTTTACTCACTTTTATTATTTAATTTTATTTTTGTAACACGCATGTGTTAAGCTAAACAGTCATTAATATTTCCATTTTACAAATGATGCAAACAGGGTTAAATTTTTTCACATACTCTTCTCCAAGACTCACAACTAGCGACTGTCAGATTTAAATTCAGAGTGAGTCTCCATCTCTAAGACTAACATTTTATTCATCAAATTACAGGACACAAGAAAGTTTATATGACTTGCCCCAGACACTGGGCAGAGCAGGAATAAGAAAAAAAAAATCTTTAGATTTCATACTTAAGTGTGCGTAACGATCATGTTTTTATGAAAAACACAAACTGCCAAGACTTATCCCCCAGTGATTTCTATTTAGCAGTTCTGTCTGGGGCCTAGGAATCTACTTATTTAGAAGATCCAGTTGTTTCTGGTGGTGATAGACTACAGACAGCACTCTGAGAGACAAAAGGCCCTGGCACGAAATTCATATTTTATGAAGCAGAGAAGCATATTTATCAAGGACCCTAAGTGACATGAGTGTCCTATACCGTTTATTTCATAGGAGTTTTCTTTTTGTAAGAGGAATATATATTTAAGTATTCATAATATTTAACTATATATAATGTATGAACTATATATAATATAGGTAATTATATATTTATATTACATATGTTTCTTGAAAGCAGGTACTCTTTTTCATTTTAGAAATATTATTAGTTAACCTGGCTGGGGGTGGTGACTCATGCCTATAATTCCAACACTATGGGAGGCTAAGAAGGGCAGATTACTTTAGCTTAGGAGTTTGAGACTAGACTGCCAACATGGGGAAACGCTGTCTCTACCAGAAATACAAAAAATTAGCTGAGTGTGGTGATGTGCCTCTGTAATCCCAACTACTCAGGTGGCTAAGGCAGGAGAAGAGATTGAGCATGGGAGGCAAATATTGCAGTGAGCTGAAATGGCAACAAGAGCGAGACTCTGTCTCAAAAAAACAAAATACATATTCACCATATTAAAGGCAAGGTGGTAGAAAAGGACAAACTGAGCAGTCTTTTTTTTCTTTAATTTGCCCATGGCTTATGCATAGACTTTGCATTTTTTTACTACAAAAACTTGTAACCTATCTATCTATTTATCTATCTATCTAATCCATCTCTCTATGCATTAGTATTTATTTTGTAGAGACAATACTGAGACCACGAAAATACTATAGGCTTTAGATATAAAGCTCAACCTCTAAGGGGAAGGATCTAGATGTTTCTATTCCCCTGAGAGAGATGAAGCAACATCTGCTAAGACATGGAACAGGGTCCTCAGTAGAAAATGTCATTCACACGAGAGACCCTTCTGTGTACAGCCCGAATATGAGCCAATGACATTTTCTACTCTAAAGCTTGAGGCAGGTTGAGAAGGTACCATTCTCAACTGGAATACTTACCAAAATGATCAAATGCACTAAGAGTCCACAAGTCAAGCTCACTCTTCTTTTTCCCTTCAAATTAGCTGTTGATTACTTTGAATAATCTCATTTTACCCATATATAGAATTCCTTTCTTCTGCACCTAAAGGGCATTCATATGGACATGATGCTCTTCATCTAAAATTTAAAATAGTGTTCATATTTATTTTCTGAGCCCACTTCTGCAACAGGGAAAGCGGAGTCCAAGGTCAGCATTTATCAGATGGTTGTAGTCAATATAGATTATTTACATAATTCAGGCTAAGGAAAACCATCCTTTTCCTCAATTATTTAAGGAATTCAGACCACAGCAGCTTTCACATCTGCCTATCAGATAATTAAAAATGAGGGAATCCAATTCAAAAGAGAAGTAAGAGGGCCTAGTTAACCTGAACATATTCTGGATTCTGCTGATAGCCATTTTTTTGCACTTAATGGTAGCTAGGGGAGTTGTTTGGTAGTCCTATTTTAAGTTTCACATAAGAAAATGTCTTTTTGTATATTAATTATTGAGTGAGGGACAGAATTACTCTATCTTGATTCATTAATTCTACTTTTTTGTATATCCCCACCACAATCATTTGCAGTTGCTGCTGTCTGTTTTTAGATGAATCCTTTCACTGTGTATTCAAACATCATGTCCAACTCACCAAGCCCTGACTCAACAACCCTTCACCATTGAAACCAACTCCTGTATGAACAAAGGGAAGCCATGATTGCATGCTCCAAAGTGGGAAAGACCTACTAAGACATGGGAAATTGTCTTTAGTCTGTGTGCACTTTAATTTTCTCATACATGAAATGAGAACTTCGAACCTTATAACTTCTAAATCCATTCCAGCTCTCACTTCCTGTTACTTCTCTTTAGTGTTATGTTTTAGTTTATTTACTGTTCAGACACCCTTGAATCTATACTATATTACTCTCAGGCCAGGAATAAGTATATAAATATCCAGTTGCAAAGGTGGACCTTTAAGCTTTATTTTTATTACGCTAGTATTCCATTAATTGCAGAGGTCCAAGAGAGTTAGCTCTCTTTTCTTAATGCCATAAACATTCCCTCCTCCTCCCAATACGACCTGTGATAATGCTTCATGGCCATCACCATGCAAGAAATCTTTATGGCATGAATGGTTTTTGGTCAAACAAACCATGGATTTGTGAATCATTATTAAATATTGGGCTCGTCTTTTGCAAAATATCAAGCACATTGCAGTCATTCAATAAATATTTGTTGACTAAATTAATGAATATGTTAATTCAAGTATGGTACAAAATTTGACACAGAACAGGGTACCAGTTCCTATATGAGTAACAAGAAAAATATCATGTTCTTGCTATAGACAATCTCTCTTGCTTTTTAAAAGGACTTGTCATTTTATATTTCTGAAGAGGTGAGAATTCTTATTGAAAAAAGCAAGAAAGACACTTTTTATTGAAATAAGTACAGATAATGTGTGTGTGTTTGTATGTGTATGTGTATGTGTGTATCTCTGTGCTTGTGTGTGTGTCTTGAAAAGGAGAGAGCTGGAAGGGTGAAAAAATAGAAATCAGCTTGACTTTGCAGCGAGTCCCCTGAGAAAGAGAAAAAGTACTGTTTATGGAGATGGGAGGTAAGATAGAGAATATAGAAACAAAATTTAAATGCTTTCATGAAGTTTTGTCATGTAGTATCTAATATAGATTGTCTTTCAGTGATTGTCATGTAATAGTAAAAATATTTATTTCTCTTTCATATAATATAGAGAAACCTGTTCCTAGGATATATCAGAATGCTGAGGTCTGCTTCTCCGAAGGAAGTGAGTGAGAAGCTTGTCACATTTCGGTTATCGATGCTAACAGTGCTATTTGCTCCAGGCAGTCTCACAGAAGCCAAACTCATTGTGCCTTTTATATCAGCTCTTTTGATTTTCAACTTTCTTCAACTGGGAAATAAAAAGTACTAAATAATCTGCCCCTCCCCCCAGCCCCACCACATACACACAAATCTCAGTACACTATAACACTAAACCAACACATCCCTAGAGGGACGAGGCTGGACAGAGAACGCAATCAGAGGTTTTACATAAATCTGCTGGATGTCAAAGGAACACTAAGGAAAATGAGGTGAGGGATAGAGGGGACTCATCTGAAGGGAGTGTTTGCCTTGGGGTTTGCACTTATACTATATTTTAATCTTTTGTATATGCGTCAATACAACACTTAAGCTCTTTGACTTGGAGGCTGAATATTTTGCTGAAAAAGAAATGAGCAGTCTGTGCACTTCGAAAGTAAGACATGCTGAAAAGAGAATCATAATAAATATTTAAATATATCACATTTAAGCACATATAAATCAAGAGCTTAAAGATAATGTTAATAAGATAATTATAATAAATTCAAATGAAGTCTACCTGCATACTTGCTAGCTCGTGGTCAACCTGGCTGTGTTCCAAATTGTTTAAATACATCTAAAATGAAACTGATGGCAGATCTTTTAAAACTTTGCTAAGAAAAAAAAAAACAGATTTATTGAATGATCTATGAGAATTTCACTTCATTTCACAAATGAGCAGGTAAATTTCTACAAGTAAGGTATACATTTCAAGAAGGAGAATCTTTTGATTGGTATTGCTAGCTTTCTTATCAAAACATGAACTTAAATGAAATCAGATTTATTTGAAAAAATGTATTATAGTTCAGCCTTTCTATTTCAGTTTTCCCTTGTAGACTTCATAATTAGTTTATTTTAAAACTTTAATAATAAGAAAAAATCAGATTTAGTGAATGATCTGTAAGAATTTCACTTTATTTCACAAATGAGCAGGTAAATTTCTATATGGAAGGTATACATTTCAAGAAGGATAATCTTCTGACTACAATGCTAGCTTTCTTATAATTTATATGAACTTAAATGAAATCAAATTTCTTTGAAATATGTATTATAATTCAGCCTTCTAGTAATTCAGATTTCCCTTGTAGACTTCATAATTAGTTTAAACTAATGATACCTTACTCTTCCTTTTATTTATGCACTCATCCCAAAATTTAACTAAGTGCTATTACCTAGTCATTTTGCTAAGCACTGATTCTAAATAATGAATAAAACAAAACTCTCTTGAACTCACTAGCAAAAGTAGATAAATATGCAAAGAAGAAATGAAGAAACCTAACAAATATTAATTCAATGCCTTCTATGTGCCAGATATTAGTTTTGGTACTGGGAATACAACAGTTAGTGAAATTCAAGTGTCCCAAACCTATGAACTTATATCAAAGAGGGTTTGTAAGTGTTGAGAATATAGACATATCCAGTGCATTATCAAAACAAAAGTTGTAAGTATTTTGCTTTGTATGTAGAAAATTGTTGAAATTCCAGTTGAAGCTCTTCAAAAACTACAGTTATTGTTATAGCATCCCAAAGAACACTCTATCATGTAACAGAAAAGATGCTGATTGAGAATCAGTGTTCACCTTTGACATTAACTCAGTTTGTGCAATTAGGTAGTAATTTAACATAGCCAGGTCACATTTCCCTCATCTATTTTATTTGTAAAGTGAGAAGATGGATCAAATATTCTCCAAGATCTCTCCAGCAGTAAAACTCAGCGTTTCTGAAACTATAGCCTTCATCCAATCCAGAGATCTTTGTTGGGATAATTTTAAGGAGTGAGAAAGAGGGGTGGAGATGTAAAAGAGTAAAGTGCACATTTTTAGAGGAACAGTGTTCATCAGGGTGCTATTGTTTGGAGGTTTGCCCCCTACAAATCTCATGCTGAAATGTGATCCGCAGTGTTGAAGGTAGAGCCTGGTGGGGAGGTGTTTGGGTCATGGGGGCAAAACCCCCATGAATGGGATTGTGCCCCCCCCCCATAGTTATGACTTCACACAAGATCTGGTTGTTTAAAAAGAGTCTGGGACCTCCCTCCTCTCTCTTGCTTCCTTTCTCACCATGTGACACACCTGCTCCCATCTTCAACTTTCACCATGAGTAAAACATTCCTGAGCCCTCAAAAGAAGCTGAACAGACGTTGCTGCCATACTTGTACAGCCTACAGAACTATAAGCCAATTAAACCTCTTTTCATTATAAGTTAACCAGTCTAGGTGTTCTTTGACAGAAATGCAGAATGGAATAATAAGAATAGATGGGTCTTAGGATGTGGCAGTTACTGTGGCTATTTACCAGGCATTTCTGGTTTTCTTCATTCTGATTGTATGGTAGGATTGCACTTGAAGTTGGGCCTGCAGGTGACCTACTTAGACCTATAATATGTGAGGCGGAGTCTTTATGAACTGAGGCACAATTCATCACCTTTTCTTACATCTGCCAAAGTGATAGAGATATTCCACATAGTGGAAAGTCCATCAACCTGTGTCACTGAGTGAAGATGATAGGAAGCAGAGGGCATGAGAAAGTCCACTGGGAGTAGGGCACAGTGGCTCACACCTGTAATCCCTGCACTTTGGAAGGCTGAGGTGGGCAGATCACTTGATGCCAGGAGTTCAAGGCCAGCCTGGCCAACATGGCTAAACCCTGTCTCTACTAAAAATACAAAAATTGGCCAAGTGTGGTGGTGCAGGCCTGTAGTCCTAGCTACTCGGGAGGCTGAGGCAGGAGAATCACTTGAACCCAGGAGGCAGAGGCTGCAGTGAGCTGAGATTGTGCCACTGCACTTCAGCCTGGGTGACAGAGTGAGACTCCTTCTCAAGGGAAAAAAAGAGAGAGAGAGAGAGAGAGAGAGAGAGAGAGAGAGAGGGAGGGAGAGATAAAGCCCATTGTTGCTTTGAACCACTGAGATCTGGGGATTTTTTTTTTTTTTGAGACAGGGTCTTACTCTGTCACCCAGGCTGGAGTGCAGTGGCATGCTCACAGCTAAATGTAGCCTCAATCTTAGCTCACTGCAGCCTCTATCTCCTGGGTGCAAGCAATCCTCTCACTTCAGCTGGGAGTAGCTGGGACTACAGGTGTGTGCCACCATGCCCAGCTTTTTTTTTTTTTTTTTTTTTTTTTTTTTTTTTTTTTTAAGTAGAGAAGAGGTCTTTCTCTATTACCCAGGCTGGTCTTGAACTCCTAAGCTCAAGCAATCTGCCTGCCTCAACCTCCCAAAGTGCTGTGATTACAGGTATGAGTCACCATTATGAGCTAGGGGATATTTTTTTTAACAAAACAGAACCATATTCATCCTGACTGATGGAGAGACTATATTAGCAAATGGACTGTTACCAGCAGGTCTGTTCTTGCCTTCACTTTTCTTGGTAAAGCTCAAAAGGTTGACTCCCACTAGTTTACGGCTAACACCAGAAAGGGAAAGAGACATTTGATGTTGTTCTATGCACAATTTGATAGATGTTTATTAAACTTTTCAAACTTAAAATTATATGTTTTTTTATCATTCATCCACAAACTAGATTTGGTCAACTTAAGTAGATTTTATGAGCAGAATTATTTAAACATATGAACTCAAAAGCTTTATCGTGGATTGAAAAGCTCAGCAGAGATTTATTGTAGATGCTGAACAAGATATTCCTACTTTGTTCCCCCTTTTCTGCCAAAAAAAAAAAACTGCATCATTCTTTATAATATTCTTTCTCTCAATTAGAGGTCCTTTATGATTTAATAATTTCAAGGTCTCTGAGACTCAGAGTTAAGTCATTATTATCCTCCAAAAGTTTCCTCAACCATGTAAAAATGCTAACTCTATATCAGGCTGACTCATGTAGAACCTGTCTGTGCATATACCACCCACCCCTAACACTGAAGCTCCAGCACCAAGCTGGATGCTCCCACACATCAAATCCCAGTTTACAAAATCCAACCCACAATATAACACCTGCCAGCGATAATATTATGACTGTAACTCACATTGTTCAAGTGCGGACCACAGCACTATGAAAAGCTTATCTTTTGTGATATTTTTATGACTGATCCTGAAGCAAAGGAGTGGGGGAGAAAGAACTATGAATGGTCACGAATCGCTGGTAACTGGCTCTTGCTGATCTGCTCCAAGTGTTCAGGCCTAAAACACAATTCGCAAACTTGTATGGAGAGGAATAACAATCCCATTCATCAGTCTTTACTAATAATTCATACAGTCTGAACTATGCTATTGATCATGTGTCTTTTTATGCCAGCTTTATATCTGCTTGTAAATAACAATCCATTTACTTACAGAAATAAATCTGCTCTGGCATCACTATGAAGTTGAAAGTGATAAAAAGTTTAATAAAATAAGCCCTAGAAATAGAGAACTCAGATGCCTTACTTTGGCCTCAACATCTTTTTATTTTAGTTCTTAAACGACCTTCTGATCCCCCTCTAAACATGGCTGCCCAGTGAAGATAATTGCTAGTCTTTCTTATTGGCAGTTTCCATTTTATAACTACTTAGTTTCTTATTATTCTCAGATTCTTTATCAGACAGCCTGAACTCTTGCCTATATTGTATATTCTTTTCTCTTTCTCTCACCACTTTTTGTCTCCTTTTTTTTGCTCTGATCTTCTCGTCCTAGAAAAGGTAATTTCACACATACTGAATTACTGCAATTTAGGTCAGAGAGACCAGGCACCATGAAAATAAGTTCTTTATTTAGAAAAAAAAAAAAGTTTCTGATCTATTTCTCCTGTTAAGCTTGTGAGAGTCTCACCTTCCTCGTGTTATGGATATTGCAAAGATATTTTTAAAGCACCCTTTAAAAAAGTCCCAAGAGGTACCAAAGATGCTAATGTCTTTCCACAATGCTGTTTGGGAAAAGTAAGAACATGTTAGAGGAAGCAAAATCTCTTATTTTGATTCTTCTCTTAATGCCATTGGTAAATCTTCTGTGACCTGACAAAAACCAAATCTGATCTTATGCCTTTTTATGCTAAAATCAAAAGGGAGTTTCTATACTATGACTATATGTTTTATGAAGTTTTATGAGGGTTTAGGAGATTATTGTGGAGGGTCAAATTTTACTGTGTATTTGTTAATAAATATTCATTTATCATTTGTAGGGGAGTGTGCATAAATGCTCACATATTCCATGGGTACTATGCCAAAACCTTTGCAAAAATTATATCATTTTATTAAATATGACTATTTTATAAATCAGAAACTAAAATTTTGAGAGTACAAGCAGCTGAATCAAGATCACACAGCTCAAAAGTGCCACTGCCCACACTAACTCCTCAAATTTGGACAGTACAACGGTCTAACTCCATTACTCCTCTTTTTTCCTTCCACTTCCTCCATATTTGCCTCCAAATAGCTAAATAGAGTGACTGAGTTCAAGTCAACAGGTATTTCTGAGGGCCTTCTGTGGAGTGCCATACCAGATGCTGTAGGACATGCACAGGGGAACAAATAGGAACTTGTAACCACGTAATCAAGAAATGGTGCAGCTAGTCTTGTCTCAGTCAGAAGCCTCTGAAGAGAGAACAATAAAGCCTCTGAACCAAGACACAGCCGTTTTCCTTCTTTTGGACTGACAACATGGTCTAGTCAACATTTACTCTTTACCCGGGAGGGAGCTGCCACTAACTGAAAGATGAGATGGTTTGCTACATCTTATTTATTATTTTTTGCTAGATTTCAGTCATATGTTTCCACCACATGACTTGACTCTCTTGAGGGCTTTACAGCATGGACACCACTTTGAGATATTAAGGATGCCTAAAGGAGTATGTGAAAAGAAAATGTGACAAAGAAAAGAAGTTCTGAATTCAACTCCTGTGACTCTGTTGCCAGGGAGAAGACAACGCTGGTGATCTGAGCGTCCACTGAAGACCCAGATTCTATGCTTGGGAACTGCTATGGTTTGGATATCCTACCCTTCCAAATCTCCTGTCAAAAATGTGATCCTAATGTTGGAGATTGGACCTAATGGGAAGCGTTTGGGTCAGGGGGGTGGGAGGACCCCCTCATGAATAGATTAATGCCCTCCCTGTGGGGGAAGGGGCAGTGAGTGAGTTCTTGTTCTGTTAACTCCTGTGAGAACCGGGGTGTTAAAAAGAGCCTGGCATCTCCCCCATCTTGTTCTCTTGCTTCCCTCTGGCCATGTGATATCTGCACCTGCCAGCTCCCCTTTACCTTCCACCATGAGTGGAAGCACCCTGAGGCCCTCACCAGATGCAGAAGCCGGTGCCATGCTTCTTGTACAGCCTGAAGAACTGTGAACCAAATACACCTCTTTGATTTCCTAATTACCCAGCCTCAGGTATTCTTTTATAGCACTAAGACAGGAATGATCTTGGTATTGCTCTCATTAGGTTTAAATGAAAAATCTTTTTCCCAACATGGCAGTTTTAACCCTTCAATGAAAACTAGCAAAGTGCCTATCTATATGCAAAGCCCTGTAGTAGTTCCTGGTGATACAGAGAGAACACAAATGCTATATATATGTATGTGTGTATACATATATCTATCTATATCTATCTCATATATATATATATATATATATATATTCTAAGTAATTTTTAAATCCAGGGATAAAATTGTGCCATCTGTACAAACCCTATATTGTTCATATATAACATAAATTTCATCACATACTAATAGCATATTTTCCCTCAGGTACATCATGTATTTATTGTAGTATCGTGACAGCAGGCAGAATGGTTCAGTCTGAAGATATGGGAATGATACTTCCCTAATGTTAATTTGGGGTACTCAGAAGCATGATAGCTAAATCCTGGTATATGTGATTATTCTACTCTTTCTCCTACAATGAAAATTTATAGAAGGATGATACAAAGTGATAAAGAAAGCACATTTCTTTTTTCTTGACTTCAACCAAAATTAGCAAAATTTAAACTACTCTGGAAAAGTTGAGGAAATGCTTGCTATCAATGAAACAGGAGTGGCATGAATAATTGCAGTCCATTTTGTATAAACTCCTCAAACTTCTCTTCTGAAGTTTGAGGAGTTTATACTTACTAACAAGATTGGACAAACTGTTTTCTTTATTTCCATTTAAAATAAAAAGAGGCTGGGTATGGTAGCTCATGCTTGTAATCCCATGGCAGGCAGATCACAAGGTCAAGAGATGGAGACCATCTTGGCCAACAGGGTGAAACTTCATCTCTACTAAAAATACACAAATTTGCTGGGTGTGGTGGCACACACCTGTAGTCCCAGCTGCTCTGGAGGCTGAGGCAGGAGAATCGCTTGAACCTGGGAGGCAGAGGTTGCATTAAGTCGAGATCATGCCACTGGACTCCAGCCTGGAGACAGAGTGAGACTCCATCTCAAAAATAAATAAATAAAAAATAAAAAGAATATTGGATGACATAGAGGAAAAATGTACAATGTGTCATTTATCCTAAATTACAAGTTCAAGTTGCAATTTTCAGGTCTGAATATGTTTTACAGTAAGGGCACAGAGCTAAAATCTCAATGGGCAATAATGCATCAGGTTGCCGTGGACACTTCTTCCATAATATTTAAAAGCAGCCATTATACTGGTGGTCTTCCACATACTCCAAGATCAATCAGAAATTGTCGTTTGATGTTTGCTATAGCTTTAGATGGGGATGCTAAATCTTTTAAATTCATGATTTGATGTTCAACATTCTCATTGATTATTTTAATCACATCATACACAGAAGTACTTCAGTCATCCAATACCTCCCAGGAGGCATAGCCTCAATTGCTATCTCTAATCCTTTTAGAGCACCCTCTTCTGCTACTGTTCATTAATTAAACATAGCTCTGCTGATGCTTCTTTTGGCTGCTGCTCCCCCAGAAGCTGCCAGATCCCTTGTCTTCATCTTATTCCCTTCATTCCAATTAAGTTCATTATCAATTATTTTTCTCTTTCAGAACTATCTTTCTCTCTTACAATATTCTTTGATGACTTGATAAGTCTTTAGAGTCAAATCCCCACCTCCATTTATTCAAATTACTGCTCTCGAAGGCACTACCAATCTTTCTTTGTAATCTTTAGTTGACAAAGATGTATAAGAGTCCCATAACAACGGTGGACATACAAAAGTAAATCCTCAGATTGAAGAGTAAAATTTTAAACCAGAGGTCAAGGTTGATACCAAAACTCAGTGTTAATCCAAAAAAATAGAAACTATAGTAGTAATACTGTAATACTGATTGATTTATGCATTTTCATATGCTGTATGTATTTAATGAGGGAGTATTTTATTAAGGAGCAATATTGTGTCAGGCACTGTGCTGGACAGGTGGGCAGGGTAAAAATGGCATTTTTGGCAGGATATATTTTTCAAAAAACACTCACATATTTTTCTCTTAATGTAACCTTGACACTTTTTCTATAGAGAGATGAGAGTCTGTGTTCTTTTCCCCCTCAATCTTACAACTATGGCTTACAACTATGACAATGCCAATACTATTTGATTCCTAAAACTAGGGCAAAAAGGCTATAGAGTTTTTTGCTTGGTTCTTTTGGGACACTCATTTATACACTTGGTTCTTTGGGACACCCTGCACTACTGGGTAAGTTGTCTGACTGTCTTAAAGTAGCCATGCTATAAGGAAACCTAAATAAACAGCTGACGGGAAATAAGACCTCATATCTTTAACTAGTTCACTACCAACACCCATCAACCAACTTGCCAACTCCAGCCATGTACGTGAGCCATCTTGAAAGTGGCTCCCCAGCTCTAGTCAAGCTTCCCTAACTAATGTTGCACAGAGCAGAGATAAGTTGTCACTATTGAGCCCTGCCCAAATTGCCAACTCAAAGATAATTGTTTTTTCAGGTACCAGGTTTTGGAGTGGTCTGCTACAATGTAATAGACAGGTGATGCAGTCAAAAATGTGCAGTCGAAACTGGGGGAAGAAAAGGAATATATTACGTCTACAGTGGAAGACATCATGTATTCATGTAGTTCATCATGTATGAGTTAGTTGGAATAAATACCTCAGGAAGCCAGACATTCAACTGAAACAAGACCTTTGTGTGGATTAGCTCCTTCCTTACGAACTTCACAGCCATTTGTTGGAACACATGGATAAAAATCTAGGATAACACATGAGATGAAATCTTAGGACTGTGAGAAGCACCCTCTAGAGTTGTGTGCACAGTGCAATTATGACCCAAGATAAAACCTGGGCATTCAAAAAGCCACAAAAAGTCAGAAATACAGTCCAGAAAACCAAGTCCAGAACATCAGAAAATAATCTAATTCCCTTTGCCAGAATGTGCTTCTTGAACCTTAACATCTTCATGTCCTATTCATTCCAATGCTGGGAAGCTTTTTGTTTTATTTCCAGTCTTGATTTTAATAATAATAATACTGTTACTACTACAACATTTATTAATCAGTTACAAATTCTGTAAAACTTTACTAGGTATTTTCTCATTTAATCATCAAAGAACCCTATGGAATAGATGCGAATGTCCTCAACATTTTATGAAAAGGAAATTGGAGCATAGTGAAGTGAAATCAATTGCCCAAGGTCACACAACATGCAAACAGTGATGCTGTGTTTGAACTCGTAATACCTCAGTCCACAGCCAGCATTCTTAACCACTGTGCACACTGTCCTCTTTTGTGCTCTGGCAATGCCTAGCAGTGCCATTCTCAGTTTGCTCATCCTAACTGTCAAACTGAAGGCAAGTTCCTGAGGGCAAGAGTTAAACCTTAGAAAGTATTTTATCTGTACCCCCTAATAAAATGCATGGCAATGTGTTGTTGATGCTCAATAAACGTTTGTTACATAAATGCATGAAGGAACAAAATGTATAAGTCATGTTTCCTCCATCGATCATAATATTCTCATCAGGAACATGAGGATGTTGCAGCAGATATACAGAGATATCTCTTTTGGCTCTGAAATTCTGTGATTTCCTGACTTGAACTACCTCTAAGTGAAGAAGGAACTGAGAATTTTCATTCAATTTTGTGTTGATCCCTAGACTAGAAAATAATAAAAGTTTTATAGGGTTGCACGGAGACTGGCTCTTTTTTTTAGCATTGGGGATTTCCTGTTCTACTTTAGTTAAATAGATCATACGCTCTGGATTCTTGAGAGGAACCCAGTTAAAAGAGTCACACTTTTGCTCTTCAAGATGAATGGGAAAAAGGAACATCCTCAAGGCCCACAGGACTTGGCAGCTCTTAGGGCAGACGTGGGTCAGGGTTGGTTGTTAGTATCACTCTTTTGGGTCTCTTTGTTCCTCAGGGATAGGGTCATTTTCATCATGTGAAGCACAAGGTAAGAGAAATGGGAAACTGAAGCTCCTTTTGCAAGTTAGCAAAACGGACTCCAATTTCCATATCACAGTGCTTGGAATTTGATATATAAACGCTATAGAATGCTAAGTTGGCTTTAGAAGGGAGATGATCTAACTCTGTTACCTTGTCCAATTTTGCAAGTTTTTTAACTGGGGGAAGAAGAGGAAGATATTAAGTTCATTGCCAAGCAAAATTACTCAGCACAACTCTTAGTCTCTGAGCTCTCAATGAGAGGTGGCTCTCTGTCCTAGATTCTATGCTCCAATTAGGTGTCATAGTCATCACATCAGTCACTTTGTGGTTGTTTTTTTTGTTGTTGTTTTTGCTCAGAAATGCTCATATAGTCTCCCTTGGTAATCTATTGACTACTCTCCCATGTAATTTTCCTGGACTTCCCGGGTTGTTCTATTTTACTATTTCCTCAGCAATGACTTTAGAAAAGGAATTTGATATTTATAGGACACAGTTCATACTCTCCTTTCTTAACTTTATATTCTTGTCAAGTTGTCTGTAAAATGAGTCACCTTCTGAACCAGCTAACACAGTAAACTTAAAGTTACTATCTTTGGAGGGAGAAGGAAACAACCTAAATAAGTAGAACCCATTCTTGATTAAAGGGTTAATACCTGTCAATTTGACACTGTAGATATTTAAACATTTTCACTGTCCATAACCACAGGTATTATATTACATTCCTACTGAATCTACCCATGGGAGTCCTTGCCTCTCTTCTCTTCGTGTGTCAAATATGCATTTATTTTATTGCTAACACTGTGGTCAACTCCTGGAATTTATACCTAGTTTATGACTCATTACTCTGGCATTTTTCTGGGGACCACTCCTAGACGTATCTTACTCCACATTCTTACTGACCCTTGTAAATATCGACCCTTTGTGTTGTTATTACGATAGCAATAGACATAAGCTATTTTACAGAGCCTGCCAAGATGACAAGCTCTCCCAGGGTTATGCAATCACTTTGCTCACATTAAAACTTTGGACGTCATCCAATTTCCTCCAAATGGATGTGAGAGAATACTGAACCATTGCTTACTGAGTTTCTTCCTTTTTTGTCCTTTCTTTGTTCTTTGACAACAGTGTTTAATATCTACACTCTCCCTCCTCTGTTTCCATGGCTAGTAACCCCCGAGGTTGCTTTTGACTCAGATTCTTTCTTTGAGATGCACATTAGTCACGCACTTAGCAATTCATGCATATACAGCTTGGCATGCAGATATATAGAAAATTGGAATGATGGTCACACATTCTCCTGGGTCTTGGTTTTCCTTGTTGCCTTCAGTCTCCATCGCTGTGTGGTAAACATTGGGCCCCCTGCTTGTTTCTAACCTTTACTGGTTTGGTACATTCTGAATTGCTTGCAGTCATGTTATGAGAGTAGAGTGCACAGATCTTCTTTCATTTATACGTATTACATAGAATTACAGAATTTTTGTATCACCTGGATAGCCTCTTTACTCCTTGGCCTATATAAATATCCCTTCTATTCTTTCTTTCTTCCTCCCTCTTTCTATTCTTACCCTTCTCCCTCCCTTCTTCCCTCCTTCCTTTGTTTATTCCATTTCCATTCGTCTTTTATTGAGCACCTATTATGAGCCATGTATTATTATAGACACTGGAGAGAGCTTGCTGAAAAAAGAGAGATGAGATTCCTGGTGCATATATTTCAGGAAAGCAAGAAAAGAAGTCCCAGGAAACATTTAACATGAATAAAACATAAACAGGATAGCTCCATGTAGTGATAAATTCTCTAATAGCAAATATAAAGGGCAATGTAATAGAGAGTCACTTGGGACAGGTAAGATACTCCAGGGAGACTTCTGAGTTAAAACTATCATGATAAGAAATTAGCTAATCATTCAAGGCTTTAAAATAAAAACATTCCAAGCAAAGGGAATAGCTTATGCTATGATGTGGAAAAAACTTGGCTTGACCAAAAAAGGCAGAACAAATTCATTAAAAATAGTAAAATCAAACTTGCAAGCAAGAACACACTCATCTTACCCATGTTAAACGTGGTTAAACAAATTTTTAAAAAATGCGTAATGGCATTCCAAAGAAGATACTAATCATCTGTTTTCTCCAGTCATTTGTTTCAAAGATACAGGATGGAACTCAGCTTCACCCATTAAATATTGAACTAAACGTCTGTGGCACTGTAACCAGACAGCTAATGCAGTATATCTGGCTCTATTATGTTATTCCAGCTCTCCCCTCCTAATTTTTTAAAATAAGAAAATAACTTTGAACAATTGTACAGACGCATGAATGCCTGCTATAACATAATACTAAAGTCCAAAAATTAGGAAGTAGAAGTACATACATGCACCTGGGTGCAAATAAGCAGGTGTAAGATTATGTAGAATCCTGCTATTCATAACAAAAAACTGAATATCATTCATAATAAACTGGATACATTGTATAATGTACATACAATGGAATACATTGTGATATGTTCATAAAACAGAATGGGAAAAACCCAAGCATGAATGAATACCACAAATGTAGAGTTGAGTGAATGAAGACAGACATAAAAGAATAGATACGATTAAGATTCAATTTGTTGAAACTTCAAAAAATAATAAAGCTCAGCATTTTTGGATGCATGCTAATGTAGTAAAACTATAAAGAGAGACATGAACTATGACCACAAAAGGAGGTATAGGAGGGGAGAGAGGTAGCTGGAATTGGGCTAGGCTGTTTAACAATTCTGGAGAGCAGACAATTATCAGCTTTTTTTTTTTTTAATTTAGGTAGCATTACATGAGTGTTTTTATTTTGAGGGGGGGGACAAATCACTGAGCTACATATTTTTATGGGGTACTCATCTATATACATACTAAATTTTATAATAAAAATAGGAACTAGCATAGTTTCTGGCCCACACTAAATGTCCTGTATATCAAAATGGAAGGCATTATAAGCTCGGAAAATACATTTCTCTTTCTCATCTGTGAAAGGAAGGATTAAATGAAATGGTTCCTAAATGGTTTTCTTTTTTCTTTCTTTTGAGATGACGTCTTACTCTGTTGCCCAGACTGGAGTGCAGTGGCACAATCTTGGCTCACTGCTACCTTTGCCTCCTGGGTTCAAGTAATTCTCCTGCCTCAGCCTCCTGCATAGCTGGGATTACAGGTATGCACCACCACCCAGCTAATTTTTCTATTTTTAGTAGAGACCAGGTTTCACCATGTTGGCCAGGCTAGTCTCGACCTCCTAACCTCAAATGATCCACCTGCCTTGTCCTCACAAAGTACTGTGATTACAGATGTGAGCCACTGAACCCGGCCTCATTTTTTCAAAGGAAAAAAAAAATACTTAAGAAATGGTTTATAGCTGCATCCTGATTTCCTGGGCATTGGGGAAAGACAGAAAGAAACAATTTAACCAACTGCTTCTACTAGTCTACTCTGGACTCAGCTCTCTGTGTATAACATGAAATTCAGATTTATTTTCATCCAAACTAACATTTGGAAATAGTAAGTATTAACAAATAAAAATATTTGTCAACCCCAGCGTAGTTTAAATCTTACTATATTATATGCTCCATCAGTACTAAATGTCTACTTTGCATTTCATTACATGCATATAATTAAATGATTGTAATAGTTTGAAGTGTGTCTGTTTTTTTCCTACTACTTTAAGAACCCATTCTTGTCTGGTTACCACAGAGTCCTTGGAATCTGCATTGTAAGACACATAGTAAACAGTCAAGAATATTTGTTGTTCTACTGATTGAGGTCGTCCTGTCTTGTAAGTCATACATGGCACATCTGTAGTTCAAGGTAAAATGAGCTGTTGGAACATATATGTGCAAATTCTCAGTGATAAACAATAGCTGTATTATTAGGGATCTAGAGAGTCACTGGTGATGGAGGCCATGCAGTCACTGGTTGATGGAGGCTTTGACAAAGCATCACTTTTCCCCAGGTTGAGGGCTTACCGATATCCAATGGCCAGAGGGGGAAGAGAAAGAGACAGATGGGAGTACACTGCTCAGGTGACCGGTGCACCAAAATCTCAGAAATCACCACTAAAGAATTTTCCATGTAGCCAAAAACCACCTGTACTCCAAAAACTATTGAAATAAAAGAACATAAAAATTATTTAAAAAAAATAAAAAAAAAAAAAAGAGAGAGAGAGTGACAGGCACATGGGAGATCACACAGAAGATCTTGTGGACCAGGCCTGGAAATGCCATACCTCCCCTTCTGCTCATATTTTACTGAAGCAAATCCAGTAAGTGGCATCTCTAGATGCAAAGTCATATGGGAGATGCAGTCCCTGTCTCATCGGGGCCACTCCTCATTGGCAGTAGAGTCTCCTAGAGGTTTTTCTACTATGCAAATCTAGTGGACCGATGGCTCTCTATGCCACAAGACCATTCAATTAATTTATTTCTATAGCTTCATACATCACATTCACCCCCCCTCAGCTACATTATAAGCAGCTGAAAGGAAAGGGATTAGATTCAAGTTTGAGTTTTAAAAGGATTTTACTTTATCTTCTCAAAGCCACCATTTTAGTGTGGCCAATGTAGATTATTGCTTTGTGTTTTAAGAAACCAGAGAACAAACTAACATTTAATTTATATTTCTGCTCAATTGTGGTACACTTAGAGACTTACCAAATCCCTTTATAAATGTCGCATAGAAAGAGAGAGTGCTTGCTCAGAGTTTTCAAGACAATATCTCAAACCATTCAACATTCAAAACAGAACAGTTCTGCTTATCTTCATTCTCATACTGTCCTTGGTAAAATCTGAAATTACAACCTCAATTGCTTGATTCATACCAACAAAGGGACATTTCCAAGGCCTTCTCTTTCACACCAAAATTTCAATTTGTTAAAGCAAATAATATCCTCCCTTTTGCAAATGCTTACTGCATTTCAGACTATTCCTGAACAGTATGTTTCTGTTCTTTCTTATTAAAAGTTAGCTGTTGGACATTTCCGCCATTCAAGAATGGAGATTTTGAAATTTTTACTTTCCTAAAAGACCATCCCACGGTACTGAATGATAACCAAGAACTAGAAATTGTGGAAATTCTTGCTTCTGTGATTTCAGATTAGTGCTCACAGTATCTTTGGCATAAGCTACATAGAGAAGAGCATCATGGCACTGAGCGATTTAAACATGAAACACAGGTATAGGTGATGTGGTTCTAACCAAATTGCAGATGTACTGCAGATTAGACAGAATTAATGAATTTTATACTGCAGTCTCTATAAATGAGCCAACAAATATGCAGCAAAATTCTGAACTGCAGCCTTGAAATAAAGAGCTTAATGTAATTCAGTGCTTACTGGTTGCCTAGAAACTAACTTGGAAGGGGGTTGGGGAGGGAGGACTAGAAAACATGAAGGGTTCATAGGTTTAATAAAGAGATTGACTCTGAACTGCTTGGGGATGTGATATATATACTCCACAGTGTTCTCCTCTCCCAAGACCCTCATAATATATCCAAGAGCAAGGTTGGGGGCATGTAGAAGAGGTTGCTATAGAATGACA
Source organism: Ateles fusciceps (assembly GCA_036589455.1). Taxonomy (NCBI): domain Eukaryota; kingdom Metazoa; phylum Chordata; class Mammalia; order Primates; family Atelidae; genus Ateles; species Ateles fusciceps. Next base: position 2,332,591 of record JAZHEH010000299.1, read on the forward strand.
GGGCAGTAGTGAAGGCTTTGGGCAAACACCAGCAGATACAAACCTCCACAGTTCTGCAACCCAAGATCATCTCAACTTATTGATAAGCTGCATCTATGGATAAAGCTTGCCTATTTCCTTTTCCTAAATTATTTTTCTAGAAACATATAGTTTAGCACTTGGTTATTACATGAGACATTTTCCCAATTCATCATATCACTAAGGATATTTTAAAAGCTTATTTGGGGCAGTTAGGGGATGGAGAGACAGAAGATAGCTTAATCAATTTTACAGTAAGAAAAGTGGGCTATATGCAGTGGCTCTTGCTTGTAATCCTAGCACTTTGGGAGGCTGAGGTGGGCAAATCACCTTGAGGTCAGCAGTTCGAGACCAGCCTGACCAAAATGGTGAAACCCCATCTCTACTAAAAATACAAAAAAAAAAATTAGCCAGGCGTGGTGGCAGGCACCTGTAGTCCCAGCTACTCTAGAAGCTGAGGCAGGAGAATTGCTTGAACCGGGGAGGCAGAGGTTGTAGTGAGCTGAAATCACCCCACTGCACTCTAGCATGGGGGACAAGAGCAAGACTCTGTCTCAAAAAAAAAAAAAAAAAAAAAGTGAATGTGAAGGAGAAATCAACCAGTTTTGATATTTTAATTGCAAACCAATTGATATGTGGGGCTTATTGAGACCACTCATGTTACAGTCCCGTCGTTAGTTCAACTTCTTTTTTTTACTGGAATATAGACACTGAGGAGGAGGAGATGATGCCCAGGTGGCAATTCACAAGGTAGCATTTTAGCATTTGCTCTAAAACTGTTAAATAAATGGCCTCTCAATTTTAGAACAGTGCATACACAGGAGGTACTGCGCTTGAGTGTCTCAGCTTCAAAGAGTTGCTTAGGGAGGACATATTTTATCCTAATTATTTTTGACAGGAATTAGGTCAGATTAATTAGTTTAAAATTCAGCTGAACAACAACGTCTTTGCTAATTACTTCAGGGTGCATGCATAATTCATTTACAATAGCAAAAAAAAAAAAAAAAAGGAAAATACTAGGAAAGAATGCTACCTCACACTGACCCCATTGATGGGCCATTCATAAAAGAGGACCCTCTGAGACCCAAAAGAAGTGAGGAGGAGCAGAGAGTTCCTGGAGCATTTTATTAAGTATGAAGACGAATGTTTATTTATATAAATATGCATTTTATGTAGCTTTATGTTTTTAATAACTTACATTTAAAATAATTAAACATTTATTTATTTATTAACAGTGTCTCACTCTGTCACCCAGGCTGAAGAGCAGTGGTGTGATCTCAGCTCACCGTAACCTCTGACCCAGGGGTTCAAGTGATTCTCCTCTCTCAGCCTCCCAAGTAGCTAAGATGACAGGCATGCATTTTTAGTAGAGATGGGGTTTCACCTAATTTTTGCATTTTTAGTATAGATGGGGTTTTGCCATGTTGGTCAGGCTGGTCTTGAACTCTTGGCCTCAAGTGATCCACCTGCCTCAGCCTCCCAAAGAGCTGGAATAATAGGCATGTGCCAGGCCTAAAGATATTTTTTAAAATAGTTTAGAATGTTATGTCAAGGTAAGATGGAGTAAGAGAGTGTGTAGTGAAAAGTGAATTTTAGAGAGGTGGTCCTAGGTCAGCCCCTTACCTTAGGCAATGCACAGAACTGCTCTGAAGTGTAGTTTTTTGTTATTGCTGTTAAACTAATAATAGCATTTAGCACCTAATTTATGGCCTGTTGTGAGAATTACATGAGATAATGTATATAAACCTCAGTACCTGACATAGAATAAGTATTTAATGTTTGTTAGTTATTATCATTTCTATAGTAGTATAGGAAATTAAATAAATGTTTGCCCTACTGCCTTCACACTTCTAAGCCTGCCCCCAAATTACTTTAAAATGAATTATACCTTTTGACTCAGACTGCATTAGAAAGGCCGTTTTAAATTTAGAATCAATTTTCTACAGAGAAAAAAAAAAAAGATGGACTAAAATATTTCAGTAGATTAAATATCCAGTAGTAGTAAGCAAAAACCAAAGGTGTTCAGGAGGTCTTGGACAAGTAGTAGAGTGTAAGTATGTGTTACTTGTCCAGTGTCCTACTCAGGAATGAGAAAGCATCTTAACATCTTTTATTTATGAAGAGAAGCCCAAATAAAGATTGTGGAATCTCTTGATATTTAAATGCCTCCTCACAGACTTTTGTTTTTAAACCGCATGAGACAAACAAATTTATCTACACATTGGGTTCTTTTAGTCTAAAATTCTGGGCTAAATTATGATTGGATTTAGGTACATATAATCAAGCATTCAGATACATGTAAACTGAAGACGAATTTTGCTGGCAAACTAGTTCCAGCCTCTGGCATTAGGACCACTTTGATTTTCTTTTCAGGCACTAGAGTGTATTTACAGCTTAAAAATTAGATGGAATAGGAGCTATTAAAAACTGACGACATTGAAGGAAATAGTAACAATAGTTTCCATATATAAACCCAAGTTGAAAATACAACTGGCAACTCTGTCTGCTCGGTGAAAAGCGTTTTGATGCTTAACACACACGTTATCATGATTGCCGCTACTTTAATTCCCACATCTCCTTGGCAAAATAATTGAATGGTGAAGAGAATAAATATCTCTCACAGCATGTAAGGCAAAAACCAGGATGATGCAGATCACATTTGGCCAGAGAAATGCTTTCTTATTTCTCTCCTAGAACTGTGTGTCTGAACGCTATGATGGGCTGTCCAAAGTGTTTTCTTAGGTGGTTCTTTTCCCCTGGATACCTGATTTCTATTTTAGAGGCATGTCTCTTCCCCTGGAAACAATTTTCCTTTTAAAGTTATAAAACGCCCATTAAAATGAATAACTTAACAATTGCCATCAGAGAATAAATTCTAAACAAACATAGTCTGAAATATTAAGAGAAAAACAAAAGGCCTGTGCACTTAACTTGCATGGATAAAATTTCCAATTAACCTTTGGCTACTTCAGGGAGAAAACTTTATATTAATGGGGAAGAGGAAGCAGGTATTTGGGTAGCTTGGGAAGGAGAGTGCAACTATCCTGAATTGCTGAATTGCAGACTGCAGTAATCATTAGATTCAAGCCAATTCTGGTCTTTCTTTTTCTCTTTGATAAAAGAGCAACAACAGTTCATGAGAATCAGATCTGAGCCACATCAGACAAACTTTTCTAGCCTCTATACTTATCAATTATCAACCAGCTGTAATTGATGTTGTCATTTCCATTGGCAGCAGCGGCACAACAGGTAGTGAAGATGGGTGCAGAGAGAAAGATGTGGCTGAACTATTTTCTCCAACACAGACTATCTGAGGTCTTTAACTACCTTATAAAAATGTTTTCTGTATTAAACTTTACATACAGGAAGGTTTTAGCAAATTCTCTGATATATTGTTACTATAAAAAAAAGAAAGACAGTATTGCTGTTACTGCTGTGATTCTTATCAATATCAAATAAATTGTCTAAAGAACACTGTAGACTGTCAAATAAATACAGTCTACATTAGTACTAAATTCAAAGACATTTTAATTCTAAATGGAGAACATAAACATAGGATACAAGCCAATGAGAACAGATGAAAATAATTTTATAAATAGAATGTCATTGTACCATTTGACTATACTCTTGACCACTTTTATTATCATAAAATATGAACACTTACTCTTTCTTGAATGCCAACTCTAGATTTAACTGTGTTAGGTGATTTACATACAAAATTTCATTGAATCACTGCAGTATAACTAAGCCTGGTGTTATCATAATCCTCATTGTAGAGCTAAAAAAAAAAAACTGAGCTTACATGAACTTCAATAACTTTGCCCAAGTACCCCAGCAGGTGATGTTTAAGCACATGATGGTAGATGTCCATATCTCTGGTAGATATGACTAGTAGACAGTTTGGCATTTGTGAACCACTGGACCTCACAATACACTTTCTAAATTTGTCTGAGCATACTTAAACTTGCTGTCCACTGTTTAGTCTTTGCAAAAAAAGATGGAGGTCTAGAGTGACAGAGGGTGTGAGGGAAAGAGTAGATCGCTTCGAAGTTTGGTCCCATGGATTGAGGTTGACTGCGCAGCAGTCTAGACCACCACTAGGGGGCAGGCTGATGCTATTTCATATTTCCATCATTTTTGGCCTAATCATAATGCACAGAACCCAAAGCAGCACCTTACTTTGTTCCCCACTATCCAAAGAGGGCACAGTTCTTTCTTTTTCAAGCTGACTAAATAAATGGAGGTTTAAAGGTAAGTGAACATGTACTTATTAGGGCAGGGATGAAAGAGTGTGAATGTAAAATATTGCAGCCACTTTGGAAAGAAGCTGGACCATTTCTTAGAAAGTCCAACCCAAACTTAACAAACTTAATCAGACATTCTCAACCCAGCAATGAGACTTCTAGATACCTATCCTAGAACAATGGAAACCTACGCTTACATAAAGATTTTCATGTAAATATTCATAGCAATATCATTCATGAATGATGGTAAAAAAGTAGAAGTTATCCAGATGTCCATCAACTGATGAATGGATATACAAAATGTGCTCTATCCACAAAATGGAATACAATGCAGCAATAAAAAAGGAGTAAAGCGCTGATATATGTTACGACAGGAGTGAACCTCTCCAATCATATACTAAGCAAAAGAACCCTTGCACAAAAGAACCCACATGTTGTATGACTTCTGTTAAATGTCTAGAATAGGTAAATCTGTAGAGACATACACTGCATGTGTGTTTGCCTGGGGCAGAGTGTAAGAACAGGGATTAACAGTAAATGGGCATATGGAATATGGAGCAATAAAAATGTTTTAATACTCTATTGTGGTTAGGCATGTACACTCCGTAATTATGTTAAAACGACTGAATTGTATACTTTAAACAGATGAATTTTATAATATGTAGATTATACTTCAATGACTCAGTTTTTTAAAAAAAACTTTAAAATGAAATTAAGGATGAAGCACATCAGGTGTGAGATAGGACATTCACTCAACTTGTCTCCCTCCTAAAAACATCTCACCTCTCAGTCCACATGCTGCTGCAGCAAATTCCTTCCCTTCTAGCCCTAACTTCTTTTATAACATTTTGCCTCTGCTTCTTGTCTCTTTATCCTCATCTCATAATCAACCCTCAACCCACTGCAATCTGGCTTCAGCCCACATAATTCTACCAAAATTGTTCTTGCCAACTTTGTGATGACCTCCTTTTTGTTACATCCAGTGGGTGTTTTTAGCCTTTGTCTTTATCTCTCAACACTTCGACCCTGTTCATCACTTTGTACCCACGATTTTCTCATAGAATCTGTAATGTTTTATTCTCCTGGTTTTCCTTCAATACCTCTGGTTACTTCTTTACAATCTTCTTTCTGGGTTCCTCTTTCTTTGTCCATCACTTATGTTCTGATACTACTCAGGATACTATGCAAGATCCTCTTCTCTTTATACTTCAGAATGGGGTCAGAATATCATCTTCATCAGAACCATTGGGTGGGGCTCTACTTTTCAACAAGGCAGATTTGGGAACTACATTCTACACCTACACAATGAGACACTCTGGAGTTGGTACCCAGGATTTTATATTTTATTAGGTTTACTGGGTAATTAATCTGACCCCAAAGTTTCAGAATAATTTCTTTATATATCATCCCTCAGTAATATTATCTACTCCCATGTTTAATTGCCATCTGCTTGCTGATAATCTCAAAGTTTATATATCTAGCTCAGAATTTGTTTCTGAAAAGGACTTTGTTTATAATCCATAGGTACAAAGTTCTGCTAACCATCTCACTTGGAGTCTTACAAAAGAAAACCTTACTATGCCACTAAATGATCTCATTAGGTTTGCTTGCCAGTTTCTTTTATGTTTCCTAGTTCTGTTGAGGAATCCGCCACCACTGTCACCAATCTCACAAATCTAGTTAGCTTCTTTAACCCTTGATCCTCACCTTCCATTATACCCAATCTGAAGCCCTGTCAATTTAATCTTCTAAAAATGTGATGATTCCAGCTACTTGTCTCCATCCCCATTTAACAGTATTCTAGTTGAGGCCAATAGCATCTCTCTACCTGGAACCACTATAGCTTGCTCCAGATGAGTTTCTTAGCCTCTATCTTTGCTGCTCTCATTTGTCTATGATCTTTTATTCATACTGAAATTATTTTTCTGAAATGTGAACCTAACCAGGCTGCTTTCTTATTTAAAACATTTCTGTAGATTCCAATCTTCTTAGGAGAAAGGTGAAATTCTTTAATTTGATAAAAAGGGACTTCCATGATGAAACAACCCCAGCTTACCAGCTTACCACTCCAGACTTACTCTTCTTGATCTCTGTTTCATCTTTTCAAGAATTCTAACTTCTAGTTTCATTGAACTTCTCTTACTTCTTCAAAGAATGTCAAATCTTTTATTGCCTCTATACATTTGTGTATAATGTTCACTGAGACGAAGCATTCTATTCCATCTCTTTAGCTGATTTTTACTGATTTGTCAGGTATTACCTTCCATGTTACCTTCCCTGGAAACTCTCTGACACTCTAAGTTCAAATAAGAAGATTCTGCAATATGCAATTATAATACACTATGTTCACCCCAGCATAGAACTATTACACTGCATGTTAAGTTTTGAGTTTTAAGAGTTTACTGAACTCCTCTTCCATAGGCTTAATGGGGGTTGGACCCAAGTTACCAGAACATGGATTTTGCCAGTATATATACCTACTGAATTATTCAACAGGGGAATGATTTATTTTTGTAAACCACAGTCTAAAAAAGTGTTACAGTCACATATGTTTAACTTCCACATAATTGAGATTATAATAAAGACTAGAAAATTATGTTCTAGGTTTTTGGATGACATGATGGATATCATTTTAACACTCTATTTGAATGTTTAAGATGGAATAAGTACAAATGTATCAACATTTGGGTGGAAAGTATTAGTGTTAGCATCCTCAGAATTAACTCAGTATAAACCACACTAAAGTATATTAAAAAATATTGTCACTTATTTGAATACAGAAAATTCTGCTATAAATTTTAAATTATTTTATTAGCACCACAAATTGAATAATATTCTTATTTAATTAGACATGAAAAAGTCTTGTTCAAATTCTATTTTCCTGTTGAGTTACCTTCTGAATGAATGACATTTAAAAAGTTATAATGGAGATTTCCTTATTTAAAACACATTTACCTCCTCAGAAGCCTGTTTCTGACTCTGTATATTTTGAGGTGACCTCTTCATTTGTAGTTTCAAGGTGCTTTCCTTATTTTTGCATGTGAGCTTTTAAAATGGAACCAAACTCATTTGAGCCTTTGTATTGACTCCAGAAAGAAGTTTCTTCTAGGAAATTTCATTAGAACTTTCATCTGGAATCTTGGTCTTAATACGCATAAAATTAAATATGCAAAACCTAGGAGCCTGTTCTCACCCCCTCCTTCAGGGTCATCGTGATGGCAAGTTCAGCTCTGGACAGCTCCCTCATATATTGACCATTGTATTAATTTGTCTTCACACTGCTAATAAAGACATACTTGACATTAGGTAACTTATAAAGGAAAGAGGTTTAATGGACTCACAGTTTCACATGGTTGAGGAGGCCTCACAGTCATGGCAGAATGCAGAGGAGAAACAAAGGCACATCTTACATGGCAGCAGGCAAGAGAGAGCTTGTGCAGGGGAACTCCCATTTACAAAACCATCAGATCTTATGAGACTTATTCACTTGAAACAGTAGTGGGGAAACCACTCCCATGGTTCAATTATCTCCACCTGGTCCTGCCCTTGACATGTGTGGATTATTACAATTCAAGGTGATATTTGGGTGGGGAAACAGCCAAACCATATCAACCACATCGTAGGCATTCATTATGACCAGGATTAAATACATTTCAAGGTGTTGTTGCATTGCTACATCATGACAAATCAGAGCTGCACAACTTTAAAACACATTGATATGCCAACTTGGATATAGAAATTGAAGATGTAGCTGCAAAAATGATTTTTGCCCTTCTATGATGGAGTCTGAAAGACCAGTTTGTCTGCTTACTAGCTGTGTGATCTTAAAGCAAGAAAGATAATCTCTGAGCTTCAATCCTCTCTTCCTTAAAATAATGATAATATTTGTTGCATTAGTTCACTATCACTACCTGAAATTAATATGTAACTACTTAACTCATGTTTCTTTGAGCCAGAAATTTGAGCTTAGCTCAATTGGGTGGTATTTTAATTTTGATTAAACTTCCTCAAGTGTCTAAAACCAGCCACAGGTCAGCAAGGTGGCTCTACTTTGGCAGGGTGACTCAGTGTTAGTTGGATCATGACTACGCCACACCCATCCACTAAATTCACCTATGCTTATTTATGTGTAAGTCTGCATAGGTTGGTATTTGTATAACCAAGATTTTATTGCATTATAGTAGCCAACATTCAGAACAACTGTCACCTACTCATATAATCCCTGATCATTCTAGCTGTAGTATCTCCAGGACACTCCCATTCCTTTTATATCACTTTACCCTGTTATATAATCTTCACAGCACCATTTCCCTTTTTGAATTATATGTTTATTTTTTATTTCTTAGTTCATAGTCGTTTCCCACTCCCCCTTGTATATAAGCTTTTCAAGGATGAGGCCTGTTCCATCTTATTCATTGCTCTATCTTTATCATAAAGAACTGTGATAAACCCATACAGCACTAAGTGATAGACACATACGAGGTGCTTCAGAAAGATCTGCTGCATATTAACAAGTAATTTTTCCTCCAGACATAACCAATGTTAAATGAGAATTTCTGACTGGTACAGTAGTTCATATTCACTACCATGGATTTGTGTAATGCCATTATGCCAAAATTTATCTTATAGAAGAGAGTATGATGATTTGTGTAATGACATTATTAAATGCTGCTGAGTGTGATAATACCTGTCTCACAGGGTTGTTGTAAAGATTACATGAGATAATGTATATAAAAGGTATTTTGTAAGGAAAAAACTTATTATTTATCATCATTATCCTGATTTCATAGATGAGGAACTTGGAGCTCCAGTGGCTACATAACTACTCAAGTTTACAGATATAAGTTCTTCAATCTCTGCAGAGCATCACTAAAATGATTTTATAGAAGTTTTTGTTTGTTTGTTTTTGTACTTTTGGATGGAACATCCCTTGCTAAAAGGTTATGAGGATCACAACGAATCTCCTAAAAGTTAGGAATGAAAGAAAAACATTTTCCCATTGATATGAAATTCTGTCTCTACTAAAAATACAAAAATCAGCCAGGCACTGTGGCATGCACCTGTAATTCCAGCTACTCAGGAGGTTGAGACAGGAGAATTGCTTAAACTCAGAAGATGGAGGTTGCAGTGAGCTAAGATGGCACCACTGCACTCCGGCATGGGTGACAGAGTTAGACTCTGACTCAAAAAAAATAAAAAAAAAGAGAAATTTCATGAACATCAGTAAAACAGCCAAAGAAAAGAAAATATAAGAAAGAGAAATTCAAAGCAAAATTTGGCCCACTGGCCCAGATGGTATGGAAATAAACCACTTGCGATGTTTAATGGGAAGCTGTAGAGAAGTTAATAAGTGTGTGAACAAATGTCCCAAGGTTACAGCTCGAGGTACGATTTCCCAATTCAAGCAATTTTCTACCCTGAGGGTAAAAATTTCATCAGCAAGGTGGCTCTACTTTGGCAGGGTGACTCAGTGTTAGTTGGATCAGATTTCGTCCAAAGAAACTGCCACCATTTCATATTTTTCTTCCTTTTCCTATTTTCCTAATAAAAGTGTTCAGTATTCTTTGGTGGAATTCTTCCCTGCTGTTTGATGTCATGACACTTCCTTGTCATTTGGAGCCACTGGTGCTAACCAGAGAAGTGTATGATAGATACTAGAAGGTGCATTAGTTCATTAGGTTATATCTCATATTCTTATATAATTCACACAACCGGCTACTTAACAGAAGTCAGCTTCAAAGTTGTGTGATTTTATTTTGTGGTATTTTTAAGTAATATTTTATTTTTTAACTTGATATAAGCTCATTAAGAACATACTAGCAATTAGTCACACATCACTCTAACTGAAAACAAAAATCATTTGGAATAACGTCAGACAAACCTGATGACCAGACATATTTATCAGGCGTGGAGTTCTTCTCAGCTACATAACTGGGGTGATAACTTTAGGTCTCCTCTCCCTGGTCCACTCTTTTCCCAAACATTAAAACATTCATTTGATCATCTTTGTTTGCCCTGAAACTCTCTGATACAATAATATTATGTTGTTTTGCAAGCAGTAATACAATCTGGAAAATGAAAATGAGAAAGTTGTAATTTTCTTAGAGCAGAATGACATTTCAGCTCTAAGCAGCAGCATCATTTTCTTAGAAACAACACAGGTCCAGAGAAATACTGTGACTTGCCTAAGGTTGCACAGACCTAGAATCCATGATCCCAACCAAATATCTTCAATGTTAGTCTTATTTCCACTGTATTGATTCTTTGTTTCTATTTTCTAGTTCATTAGTTTGTCCAGTGTGATTCACTAATAACTACAGGAGGGTTAATCATAATAATGTTAGTGAATTATTCTAGACACTTATGAAGCACCTACAATGTGAGGCCTCTGTAAAGAACTTCGAAAAAGTAATCCTGCTTTATTCTTACAACAACAAAGATGAGAATCATAGGTATTACCCACATTTTAAAGAAAAAAAAATATTCATGCAGATGGATCATTTAAGTTTCTGTAGTTAGAAAATGAAGGACCTGGGATAGGAATCTCATATGTATGCTTCGAGAACTTGAAAATCTGTTTTTTTGATACTGACTCATGACATAGTAAACCTTTTTCTCTGCCTTGGATTCATGGTTTGGGTTTCTATATTTAGTGTGTTTTCTCAGAATTTAGCTTTTTACTAGAGGAGCAGACTATAAAAATGACCGCTATCCTTTACCCCTTCCTTTGCTCTCTGCAGTGTAACATTGCAGTTTCTTCCATCAAGGAGTGAGATCTCTTTGTTGAATGTTTTTTGTTTTGTTTTGGTTTTGAGATGGAGTGTCACTCTTGTTGCCCAGGCTGGAATGCAGTGGCACTATCTCGGCTCACTACAACCTCCGCCTCCCATGTTCAAGCAATTCTCCTGCCTCAGCCTGTGGAGAAGCTGGGATTAAAGGCACCCGCCACCACACCTGGTTAATTTTTTGTATTTTTAGTAGAGATGGGGTTTCACCATGTTGGCCAGGCTAGTCTCGAACTCCTGACCTCAGGTGATCCACCTGCCTCGGCCTCTCAAAGTGCTGGGATTATAGGCATGAGCCACCGTGACTGTTGCATTTGGACTAGTTTTGTGAATTGCACGGCCAATATAATGCAACAAAGGCTAGTTAGCACATAACAAACAAAGAGACAACCTACAGAATCGGAGAAAATATTTGCAAACTATTCAACTGACAAGGGGTTAATGGCCAGAATATATAAGAAATTCAAACAATTCAATAGATAATAAAAAAGTCAACAAATAATCTGATTTAAAATGCACTAAAGATCTCAATAGACATGTCTCAGAAGAAGACATACAAATGGCCAACATCAATAATCATCTAAAAACTGCTATTCAAAACTACAATGAGATATCATATCACCCCAGTGAAAATGTCTTTTATCAAAAAGACAAAAAATAATGGATTCCAGTAAGGATGCAGAGAAAGGGGAATGCTTGTACACTGCTGATGAGATTATAACTTAGTACAGCCACTATGGAAAACAGTATAGAGGTTTCTCAAAAAGCTAAAAACAAAACTACCATATGGTACCAAATAAAGGAGATATATATCCAAAAGAAAGAAAAATCAGTACATCAAATAAATATCAGCACTCCCATGTTTACTGCAGCACTAGTCACAACAGTGAAGATTTGGACAACCTAAGTGTTCATCAGTGGATGAACAGATAAAGAAAATGTGGTCTATATACACAATGGAATAGTATTCAGCCATAAAAAATAAAATCCTGTCATTTACAACAACATGGATGAAACTGGAGGACATTATGTTAAGCGAAATAAGCAAGGCAAAGAAAGACAAGTATTTTATTTCATGTCCTCATTTATATGTGCAAGCTAAAAAAATTTATCTCATGGACATAGAGGGGTAGAATGATGGTTCCATCATAAAATTGGAATTACCCCATAATCTTTCTGTTAACCTACTTTTTCAATTTACCAACATATTTAGACTTAAAAAATCAATAGGTGTATACTCTCTTTATGGTATTAATAGTTATGAAGTACTCATTTAAAGGATTTTAGCATAACACATTTAACTAAGTAGTTTTCCTTGATACTTATGTGGTTACCAACTGCTCACTACTTTAAGCATCATGGAAATAAACATCCTTGTACAGTTATCTCTTTCTCAGATCATTTCCTTAAAAAAGATGGTGAATGGTTAGTCAAAGGATATATATACTGAAATCAGTGATATATATTGCAAGATTATAATCTGGAAATGAAATATCATTTAACATCTGTATCAACATTGCTCTCTTGAAAAGTTCGTGAGGGCAGAAGACTGAAAATATGTTGAAGGAAAAAAGAATGTGATAAACATCAGCCCAAGAATTAAAGAAGGAAAGAGATCCGGCTTAGGTAGGGCTCTTGATAATTTTAGTAATTCACATAGAAACTCAATCTGGTTTAACATGCATATTTTTTAGGTCACCATTGTAACAGGCCTTCCTTGCATTGCTATAAAGAAACTATAAGACACTTGGTAATTTATACGTAAAGAAGTTTAATTGGCTCACAGTTTTGCAGGGTGTATAAGAAGCATAGCAGCATCTGCTTCTGGAGAGACTTTAGGAGGCTTCCAAAAATGGCAGAATGCAAATGGGGGAGCAGGCTCATCACATGGCAAGAATGGGAGCCAGAGTGAGACAGAGTGGTGAGGGCAGAGACACATACTTTTAAACATACAGATCTCATGAGAACTCATCATCGTGAGAACAGTACCAAGGGGATCGTGCTAAACCATTCATAAGAAATCCGCCTCTGTGATCCAACCACCTCCCACCAGGCTCCATTTCCAACACTGGGATTTACAATACAACATGAGTTTTGAACAGAGACAAAAATATGAACTACATCAACCATATAGACTAGGTCTCTTTTCCTGTATACACTGAATATAGTATAATGATAATTCCCCATTCATCCATATTGGAAATTGTCAAATGACCATCTTCTATCTTTACATACTTTTCTATTGAATTACCTTAAATATTTATTATTATTTGTAAAAGTATATATTAAATATATATTAAAGATATTCCCCATTGTCACATATGTTGTCAGAGAGATTACAACATATATAAGATTTTGACAATACTTCAAAGCAAATTTTAATTGTATATGTATTCTATCTTTTTGTATCCTCTGTATTTATTACAGCTATTACTGTATATTTTAAATTGTTTGGGTTTTATCATTTTTGATCAAATACTAATTGTGTAGAGGACACTGAGGCCAAAGTAGTGGAAGCCGACTATGATTTTCAAAGGTTTTTGAGTAAAGCCCTTAAACAAACACGCCAAGACAATGTTGTGTCTCTGGGAAAAACAATTATGGCTAAGAACAATTAAACCCACTGGGAGAAAGAGAGCTTATTGCATAAGTCTTTATTCTCCAGTGGGTCAGTGTTATCTTGGCATACAAAGGATGACACATCATTAATGAAAACCAGGAGAGAAAACAATTTTAAGGCTATCAAATTCCCAAAAGTCAGAGGTCAAACTAAAATGTATCAGAAGCTGTCAAAAACAAGTTATTTCCATGATCATAAATGTGTTTATGAACAGCAAGGCTAATCGCATTGAAAAATTACAAGAACAAATTCAAAGTTTTTAACCTAAAACGACTCTAGAACTTTTTAAAAGAAACTCTTCTTTAAAAAGAAACCTGCATGTTGAATTCTGTCACTCTTCTCATTTAAGAAGCATTAAGTTTTCTAAAAAACCATGATAATGAGGAGTAGTTCTGTTAACTGTGGCAAGTTTATGTATAAATGTTGTATACCAGCAAATCTGAATACATCTGCTATTAAAAGCACAAGTGTGCCCCCTTCTGAATAAATGAAATATTGAGTCCTATATTTACACTTAAAATTACCAACTCCCTTCTTTCTGGACCAAAGTGAATAAATGAATTTGGGCAAATACTAATGGAGAGTTTCAAGAGCACTGTTTTCTAGAAACATTTATGATTGGCAAAATTCTAAAAGAATATTTAGATGAAATCTGCTATGTCTTTTCATATGTGTTTGTTTCCGCAGCTGGAATTCTCTAAAATAAGTCACCAGGAAAAATTCTGATCTTATTCTAGACAAAGACTGAAAAGCCAGGAAGTTACATAACCCAAAGTAGAGTGGAAAGAGTTGGGTAGAGAGTTGGCAACTGTTTTGGAAACTGAAATAGTGTTTAAGATGTCAGGAAAATGTGAAGTGACATTCCACTAAGACAGTTCAAAGATGTTTTGAAAGACAGTAGCTATGTAAGCTACGTACCTTGTGTTGACTTAAGTTTGACTTTGTTCACTTAGTTCTACAGCTGAAACAAGTCCCAGAAGGATTAAGTAGGTTTTGGGAAATTACTTAATGACAAAGCCATATTTTTCTACCTTCAGTCAAGTGCTCTACCTACAAGAAAAAATGGTGATCCAAATGAGCTATTCTGGTATATTAATACATGTTTAATAGATTACCATCTATAAAACTATTTCAATCCAGATTCTTCTCTTATTTCTCCTTCTGTAAATTCAGAGCCAAATCAACTTTTGACCAAAATATGGTACCATGTTTGATATACTTATCTTGGCAGTGTGACACTTGACTATTTTAAAGTATCATGGAAATAAAATGTGGATGATGATGATGATAATGACAATAGCAATTGTTATGAAAATGAAAATGTATTTTGTTATAACATTATTAAAGGATGACAGTTAAATGATAGCTTAAATCATAGTTAAAGGATATCCTAAGTCATCTGATAAACAGGAATGAATTTCTAACCAAGTTCTCCAATTTATAATCAGAGAATATTGTGTTTTGTCTTATATTTGTTATGGTGGCAACAATAATTTGTCTCATTTTAAACACAAAGGTTGATGGATTAAACCTATAGCTACTTTGCTAGTTTTACTGTGATTGATAGCTAAATCAGTTACCTTCCTTCTAAAGTTCTGTAAATTTTAACACATAAGAAAACTAAATACTTACACAAATTTCATCAGTATCTGCCTTTGTTTTCTGATGTATATATTAGAAATAAATTTCATCAGTATCTGCCTTTGTTTTCTAATTCACATAGAAACTCAATCTGGTTTAACATGCATTTTTTTTTTTTTTTTTAGATTACCATTGGATGAGGCCTTCCTTGCATTGCTATAAAGAAACTATAAGACACTGAGTAATTTGTAAGTAAAGAAGTGAATCATTTATAATTGGCTCACAGTTTCACAGGGTGTATAGGGAGCATAGCAGCATCTGCTTCTGGGGGAGACTTTAGGAGGCTTCCAATTATGGCAGAATGGAAATGGGGGAACAGGCTCATCACATGGTGACAATGGGAGCCAGAGTGAGAAAGAATGGTGGGGCCAGAGCCACATACTTTTAAACAAACAGATCTCATGAGAACTCACCATCGTGAGAACAGCACCAAGGGGATGGTGCTAAAACCATTCATGAGAAATCCGCCTCTATGATCCAACCACCTCCCACCAAGCTCCAGCTCCAATATTGGGATTTACAATACAACATGAGTTTTGAACAGGGACAAAAATATGAACTATATCAACCATATAGACTAGGTCTGTTTTCCTGTATACACTGAATATAGTATAATGATAATTTCCTATTCATCCATATTGGAAATTGTCAAATGACCATCTTCTACCTTTGCATATTTTTCTACTGAATTATCTAAAATATTGATAAAAACAAAAACAAATATTGATGAAATTTGTATAAATATTTAGGATTTTCCTCTCTTCAGCAAACCCTTCCCTTCGTGGTCATTTGACTTAAGTCAGATCTGGTTTTCCACGTGGTATTTAAAATTCATATCCTTTAAGAATAAAGTAACTTATTATTTTCTATGTATTTCCAGAAAGCACTAACTTCTGATATTATTAGAACTTTGGATGAAATAAACACAGGTTTTTGAATGAAGTAAATCTACTCTATCACCAGTTTAAATTATTTTCCAATACTATTCTTTCATGATTCTACAAAGATTCTACACAGAATCTTTCCAACACTATTACTCAATAAGTTCTCCAGAATACTGCATTAATCTACTTAAGTGTTGAATCTTTAAATTGCTGTTCTCAATGGATAAAACTGACTGATAAAAGCACATTTATAAATGTCAGTTGCCATATGGTTTACACTTTTGCTAATGATCAATCACAAGATTAAATCAATCATTGGACAAATACCATTATAAAACTGTGAAATGTTTATGCCAACTTTCTTCTGCTCTCTCCAAGTAACATCACTAACTTGTGCCAATATTTACAAACAGTTAACCTGTACCTCCTTTCCTGCTATAAGATTCAAATTCACCAATTGCAGTTAGAGTGGCCACCTATTACTTGGCCAATGTATTCATTTTAAAAGAACATTTATTGAATCAACATATATAAAATATCTTTTGGATTTAATTAATAGGCCTCATATATTCATTGCCAAAAATATGTTCTCAACTAAAACATACCCTATGATCATCAATTCACAGAGTTGCTGCTGATTATTCATAATTGTGCAATGAACCATCTTGTAGAATAAACAACCTCCATAGTTCTTATTTTGAAAAACTTTAAAACATTCAGACTAGTAATTACATTGAATGATAGCTTAATTTAAATTGTAAAAGACCTCTAGTGGATTGTTTATTTCATTTACACTGTGTGATATGTTTCACACATAAAGAAGTTATACATAGTCATGAATCAATATGTACAATGAAGGATTAATATTCAAAACAAATGTATTTTATTTTACTTTTAAAAAAATTATAGAAATTGAGCCCAGCCTTCCTACTGCCACTTCTTGCAACTTACACACTTCATATGTACACTATCTCTTTCCTTGGCCCTTGTAAGACATCATGTGTTTTTCACCTAATAATGATGTAAATATAAACACTCTTAATATTTACATTTCGTCGGAATTTTTTGTTCATGTATTTATTTTGTGAATTGCTAATGTGTTAACAGTACGGCATCCAATTGTCTTTCTTAACTGTGAATTACTTTGCATTTGTGAATTTGTTAACTGTAATCACAAACTATCTTTGTTACCTGGGTTTAAATAAAAGGCCAGAGATGCAGACCTGACTGATCACCATATTCCATTCCCTAGACTGTAGAGCTTGGTTCAAGAGTGGACACCAACTAAAACTAGTCCAGTCTCATTACAGTATTGCAAATTAAAACAACGAGATGCCACTACACACTTATTAGAATGATACAATCCCAAACACTGACAAGGACAAATGCTGGCCAGGATGTGGAGTAACAGCAACTCATTCATTTAGAAATGAAAAAATGTATGGCCATTTTTGGAGACAGTCTTACAAATTCTTACGAAGTTAATCATAGTATTACCATATGATCCAGCAATTACTCTTGTTGGTACTTCTCCAAATGATTTGAAAACTTAGGACCACACAAACCTGCACACAAGCATTTCCAGTGACTTTATTCAAAACTGCCCAAACTTGGAAGCATTCAGGTTATCCTTCGATAAGTGAATGATAAACAAACTGTGGTATATCCATGCAACAGAATAATACCCAGTGATAAAAACAAGTGAGCGAGCTCTAAAGCCACACAGAAAGGAATCTTAAGTGCATATTGCTAAGTGAAAGAAGCCAGTCTGTGAAGATTACACATGGTATGATTCCAACTATATGACATTCAGGGAAAAGGAAAACTTGAGAGACAGTAAAAACATCACTAGTGGCCAGGAGTTTGGCAGGATGGAGGGAAACCTGAATAGGTGGAGCACAGAAATTTTAGAACAGTACTCTGTACGATTCTGTAATGGTGAGTAAATGACATTACATATTTGTCAAAACACATACAACTCTACAACACAGAAGGTGAACTCTAATATAAGCTATGGATTTTAGTTTATAATGCTATATCAATACTGGTTCATCGGTTATAATAAATGTACCACATCAATACAAGATATTAATAGGGAAAACTGTGGAGGGTTGAAAATCTTTGGGAACTGTCAGTATTCACTGCTCAATTTTTTGATAAACCTAAAAGGGCTCTAAAAAATAAAGTCTATTAATTAAAAAACAACTGGTCAAATGAATCATAGTTCCAAAAACTCTACCTGGAAAGAAAATCACAGGAAAGACTTCTTAGGGATCAGGGATTACCATATGAAGAAAGTATACCCATAAATAAAGCCAGTATTATATAAATTGAGGTGAATAACAGGAAAAGAGTGAGAAAGAGAGATGGACTCTTGCATCTTCTTTTTCCTCTGAAGGTAAGCTGTGCTTGAATTCAGGGTTACCTCTAAGCCTTTCAGGCTACAGCTACCTCTAAGCCAACGGAACCCTTTTAGGTCAGAATGAGTTGAACTCCTGAATAATCTAGTTCTATATGTACAAATAAATATTGCAGTGCTAATTTTATTTTTAAAAATTATTTAATTTCTAAGTTGATGGAGATGCAGTGCTAGATTTAATTATCAGAAACACAGCTCATTTTTAGAGTTTAGAAGGGAACATTTCCAAATTATGTTGCTAATATATCTCCAGAAATTTGGTTAAAGACAATGAAACAGATTTTATTTAAGTAACACTGGGTATGGAAGAGGTCTAGTCAGTCAATGGAATTCCCACAGTAGCTGCTGTGGAACAAGTGAAGTCAACAGGTAGGGGCTGACAATGAGCAGGAAAGGCTCCCAAAGTGAACAACAATAGCTTCTCTGTTTTATTTACTGGGCATCCCTGTAAGTATTTCTTTGAACAAAGGAATATTCAGTGAATACAAAGTATGGAAGACACTACATTTGAACATGAGTAACTACCAAGTTCAGGTCCTGCTCAGTTCTAGACCTCCAAGAAACCATGGAGCAGGAACTGAAACACATAAACAATAACCTGGAAATTGAATTTAGTGGGCATTTATTATTACAACAGATCAATTGGCTGTGTCAGGTTAACCAGCCAGCTTCTTGAGAAGAAACAATAAGTCTCTGCAGGGGGTAGAAAGAGCTTAGCAGAATTGGGAGATCCATTCTGATGTCTTAACACAGTAGAAAAAGGGGACGACATCTACACAGAAGTGGGATGAGGGCATGGACAGAGTGACACTGATCTCAATGTGTACCTTATAGATGCTGTTTTTATAAAGAATCTATTAAGATGGTCTTTCCAAATTACTGCTTCTGTGTAACACCTTGTATTCCATAGCACTTCCTGGAATGAAGGAATGGATCAATGGTGCCCCCTAGAGTTGTTCAATCCAGTGACCTTGCTGCTGTCACACTAACATGGGTACTTCAGTCTCCATATTACCAGCTGTTTCGGGGGGCATCTATGTCTCACTGCCATAATGTTAAAATGACTTCCTGTCAAAGTCATGCTTACAATCATCTTGGGTCCCCCTTGGAATCCCAGATTATCTTCCAATCTAGTTTCAAGTCCTTATTTCCCACCCCAGATTTTCTCAAGACAACTTCTAAAAAGTTCAATTTAATTTAATTTTATATTAAGTTTCATGTCTGATCACCAAAACCCTTGCTTTTGGACAAACAAACATTTATGTGTCTATTGAAAGACTTGCATACAGCTATAGTAATGTAATAATGATGATGACAAACATTATAACAATGATTATTTATTGTTGTACCACACTGTACTTCTTAAACATTTTGAAATACATCATCCCATTCTAGGAGCTTCTAACTTCTAAATAAAACGTTGACTGACTTTTCTAAGGTGTCCAGAGGATTCCTCCTCCAAATAACTGTCTATTTATCAGGTACAATTGGCAATTCTGCCAACTGGGATTCCTGCTGCTAATGTGGTTTCCCATATTGCTGTGTAGGAAGTATTCGTGACATCAACTTCTGAACCAGCCATGGAAATAGCAGATCTCACACACACCTACTCTCCGCAAATCATCATGGACAGTTTTCGTCTTTCATGTTTGTAAAAGGGGGAGCAGATGATTTGTGTTGCTTGAGGGGGGTGGAGATAAAAATTCTCCAGCTATTTCTTGCACATCACAGCCACGGAAAAGATTTCAAGATCTGAAGTAGAAATGAATAATTTTGGACTCAGCTCTTGCCTCTACTGCTTTCTCAAGAAGGGTACATAATAATGTTGTTTTTTTTTCTTTTCATCTCAGAGTACTGGCAAATGTGTCAGGGAATGAGGATTAATTCATTTCTGAAAAACTCTTTTTAGTTATAAAAAAATGGAAAGCAATTTTTATGAGCATTCTGAATGATTTTTTTATGTCAATAGTATTGAAGATGAAAAAAATGGCAAATTAAAGCTCTATTTCCTTTTCAATTAGTTATGTTTAAAGGCCAACGTAATTTTTAGAGCAGCATCTATACTTTGATAAATGTACATCCTTCAAATAATAGTTTCGGATAGATTATGTAATTTTGTAACCGAATTTTTTAAATCAATACTTTTATGTGATCACGAACATGCTTCTTCACCATTATGCCTAAAAAATAATCCATATCATGGCTCATTTTTCATCTGTAAGATTTTTGGCTATTGAGGTACTTATTTGAAAGCTAAATAAGGTCTCACTGAAGCCTCAAAAGAGACAGTTCTGCCTGTTAACATCTACACATAAACTTCATGACAACATATGTTCAAAGACATTTTTTATTTACAGACACAAATATTTTTACCGTTAGGTGGAAACAATGTCATGTTATATTTATAGGAAAATGCCTAGACATGGTCAGAAGTCCCTGTTGCAATTAAATGAGACATAAGATGGTCATTTTAGGGAAGAGAGATGTGGTCAGGACAATGTCAGACAAATCAGAACCAATCAGGGGCAGCAAGAGGGATATTTTTTAAAGACTTCATTTTTTTAGACCAATTTCAGGTTCACAGTAGAATTGAGAGAAAGGTACAGAGATTTCCCATGTATCCTCTGCCAGTACACATGCATTCTCTCCCACTATCAACATCCCCCCCAACCCCCAGAGTGGTGCCTTTGTTACAATTAATAAACCTACATTGATAACATCATTATCACCACAGTCCATAGATATTAGGGTTCGCTCTTAGTGTTGTACACTCTGTGGGTTTGGACGAATGTATAATGACATAAATTCACCTTTGTAGTATGATGCAGAGTAGTTTCATTGCCCTAAAAATCCTCAGTGCTCCACTCATTCATCCCTTCCTCCCCCAACCCTTGGCAACCACTGATCTTCATGCCATCTCCAAAATTTTGCTAGTTATTTCTTTTGACCAGCTAAAATGGGTTCATCATGTGAAGGGTAAAGACAGCTAGCTTCCAGTGGACTTCACTCACCAGTTTTCAAATGATAAAATTCTAACTATATTTTTGCTTGAGAGAGCTTTTGTACTCAAATGTTATACATAAAGTGAGAGCATTTTGATATATTTAAGTTGCTCCCTATTTTAAATTTGCATGGTTTCATTTATAAGAATGTGGCTGTACTGGTGCCCAACACATGGAAGATTCTCTCACATAATAAATCTGACCTTTTGCTATAGCTGTCCTCATTCATGTTCTGTGACACTCATCTCTTTGCCCACTTCATGAAGGAGAAGTAAAGACTGTTTATACTAAAATAAGTTATCTATGTTGTCCCTGCCCCCTACTAAGTCATATTTAACTTATCCGTTTGGCATTGGGTCTACCATGTGAGACCCAAACAGAACAGATTCCAAATTTTATTCTTGTGCTTCTAAACAGAGAACACAGAAGAGCATTCCATCTATAAGAGCAACTCTTTATAATTCCTACTTCACACTGCTGTATCAAAGAATGACTTTAGTTCTGTGCATTCAGAATGCATCTAAAACAGGCATAAAAAATAATGTAATTGTACATTTAAAAATAACTACAAGAGTATAATGGATTGTTTGTAATACAAAGAATACTCGAGGTGATGGATACCCCATTTACCCTGACGTGATTATTACAAACTGTATGCCTTTACTGAAATATTCCATATGCCCCATTAATATATACACTTACTATGTACCCACAAAAAAATTAAAAATAAATAAATAAACCAGGTGTAAAGAATGATTGAACACTAAGATATTTGCTTTGGCATTTTTTGTTTGTTTGTTTGTTTGTTTTTTATTTCCAGAGATAGATAGGGTCTTGTTCTGACACATAGGCTGGAGTGCAGTGGTGCAATCATAGCTCACTGAAGCCTTGAACCCCCGGCTCAAGCAATCCTTCTGCCCCAATCTCTTGAGTTCTTTGAAATATTTTTGAGCTAACAAGAGTGAACTTTGGAGTTTACATAATCTGGGACTACATGCATGAGCTACTATGCCCAGCTAATATTTTTAGAGACAGGGTTTCCAACTCCTGGCCTCAAGTAATCCTCCTACCTTGGCCTCCTGAGTCCTTGGAGTGTTTTTGAGCTAGTGACAAAATACTTTAGAAATTACATAACCTAGTCCATTCTGTTTTAATAATGGAAGAAACTTAGGCCCAAGGGAGTAAATCTAATTGTCCCCCCAAATTTCTAATCACGTAAGCTACCGAATCCTTAATTCCACATGGTTTGCAACATGTGTATAATTTTGCCTGTTTATTAACTTATCATCCCTATACGAGATTCAATGGGAGTTGCAGCACACAAATTCTTTTGACCAAGATCTTCCGATATGGAATAAAATCACCTGGGTTTGTAACTTAGCTCTGCCACTTACTAGCCGGTTAAGTTAGTTAACCTTATCAGGTATCTTTTTCCATATCTTCAAAATGTGGAAAGTTTAGTACCAACCTCAGGGATATATGTTGAAATGCAGAGCAGAGAGACTGTTTAATAAATTTTAGCCACAGTAATTAGTATTAGCATTATCCAGCCAATCTATTTCTAAATAAAATAGTCCATAGAATAATTTTCATCAGATTTTTTCTGTCTTGTATGCAAACTGCTGGTATTCATTTCTTTCCTTTACTTCTCTGGAACAAAAAACGTAATCTGAAAAAATATTATAACATATGTCTAAATTGCATGGTCCTAAGCAATATATCTTCTAAGGGTTGTGTATGGGAACCCAGTTACATACCATTCAAAAAAATCCATGAAAGGGAATTAAGTATCTAATATAAAAAAGGAAATATACCCCAAAATAAAAGATCAGAATATTTCTCTCTTGTCTTGATACTATTTTTTGTCAAACGGTTTATGAGTTCTCTAAAAAATTTCTGGCAAATTTTGGTATTGATGACTATGACATTCACTCTCCAATTGAAATACTATATAAACACTACTACGAGAAATGACAAAGCCATTGTTTATTGTTCTAAAAAGTAGAGTTTTAGAACCCACTAGGGAAACTATTTTCAGTGAAAAGTAATATTCATGAAAACTTTAAGCATGGATTCAATCAATAAAATGCATCTCTGCAAAAGTAATAAACTAAATGTGAAATTGTTAACCAATTCATATCTGCAAATGGAAATGAGAATAATTATCAATCTGTATTCTCCATGTGCTACAAAATCTCTTTGGGTCACAAGAATGTAAATTTAGTTGGCATAATGTTACGTTTCCCATACTTTGCACCATGTCTCAAATCATAGCATATTATTATTTGTATGTAATATATACAAGACAACACAAATACATGCCAAAGCAAGTAAAAGTGCTGGGAGTTTTCTGTTTGTTTGTGTTCATTAAATTATGCATTCACGTACAAAAGTTTTCTATGACTGTGTACCAAATTATTAGTATCAACTCTCTTAAAATGTGAAGAATGTTTTTATTAAGCAATTCACTTATTTTCATTGCTCACAGACATTGTAGAATAGAGTTTTAGAGCACAGCGCTCAGGTTCTGGCTCTAGGTTCTACTGGAATTCAACTACTTTCTAGATCTAAATCTTAGTTTTCTTAAATTTAAAGTGAGGGCAGAAATAATATATATGTGGCAAAACTGTGAGCATAGATGCCTGGAATATAACTAAGCATATACAATGTGTATGTGTGAGTGTGTGTGTGTGTCTGTGTCTGTGTATATTACATACATGCATGCCTTTCATTTCTGTTTCTGTTTTTATAGGTAATGCTGAAATTGTATTTGTTCAGCAAAGGTCAATTATTTATAACATTAGTCCAAATCGGCTCTTTCTTCCTGGTTTCCATTCTCCCTGGCCTTTCAGATTTTTAGCTTTTTTTTTTTTTTTTTTTTTTCCCACAGTAGGCTTTTAATAAGTATGTATTGCAATGATTCTGACTCCTTTCTTATTTGGGGGTATCTATATCTTCCCTTCCTCTCCCCTGGAGACCTTATTTATTTATTTTTACTTTTATACCTGACAGTCCTGATTCTTCTTCATTTAGATCTGGGAATCTCTCTCCTTTTCTAGCTCAGTGAAATTCTACTGGTGTAATGCAGGGTTTCCTGGCTTCTGCACTACTGATATTTGATGCTGGATACTTCCTGGTTGTTGGGGCTTTGTTGGGCATTGCAAATGTTTAGCAGCATCCTTGGCCTCTACCCACTAGATGCCAGTAGCACGCTCTACCCCCTGGTAACAACCAGCAATGTCTCCAGACACTGTTAAGTAAATATCCTCCGAAAAAATTGCCTCTGGCTGAGAACCACTACTGCAATGTATTGGTTGGCATTTCTAACTTTAGAGTTAGAAAGTTACATGTTTAAGTCTCCATTCAGTCCTATCACCTGATTTTGAAAATAGTAGGAATTTAATAATAACTTTTCTAATAAAGGGTGAAAACTATGATAACCACTTAACCTTTCCAATCATTAGTTTCCTAATCTGTGAGATAGGAATAACAAAACACCTATTTTTACAGAGTTCCTTTAATGGCCTCAAGTGGGATTTAGTGAGACCTTGTATTTCAGCTGCGGTCTCATTTGGGTATCTGAAGTGGACATGAAAATGGGATTAAACTTATAAGTGTTTAACTAGGGGAAATGTCTATGTGAAAGGCAATGGAAGGGACCCAGGAAAATCTAGAAGAGCAGAACCATCAGAAAGCAAGCCTGATTCTGAGGAAAGGGGAGAGGAAAGGGGAGTGCAAGTGTCTTGAACTGCCAGGTAATATAAAGAAGTTTCAGCAAGGCTGAAGGGGAGTCCTGGAGCCATAATCAACCATCAGAGAAGTCCTTCTTGCCTTGGAATTCCTGCCATGCTCCCACCTCCACTGGGTGTTGTCCATGGGAGATCTGGCCCTAATGCAAAGAGGGTAATAGATTGCAGAGCATGGCAGCTGGGGCCTTTCCTCAGTTATGCTCCTTGTGGTGGAGGTCTGCTAGGTGCATGCTGGTGTCTGATAGCTACCTCACACAGTGCTTAAAATAGATTGGGACATGATGATGATGATGATCTTTGTTATGGTTACTAGTATTATTCATATGCAAACCTCACCCTACACCAGTGTCTAAACCCCTAGCTGTATTCTGAAATTTCTTAGTACACCACCTTTTTGATATTCCATAGATGTATCTATTTTGAAATCTATTAGGAATCTCAAAATTACCACGTCCAAAACAACATCATCTCATTTCCCCCTACCCTGGCCCAACTTTTTCCTTCCCATTCATCACCAGCTCAGTAACGAGCACCATCATCCTCTCAGTTGCTCAGATAAAAACTCCTGGAGTCATTTTTGACTCCTCTCTTTCACACACTGTGTCTGATCCCTAAGCAAATCTTGTCACTTGGCCTTTAAATTATATCCTGAACCCAATTACATGACTGACTCTTTCTCATGTTTTGTCCTTCATTCCATTTGGCAATCATTTCTGTCTCTTTCTTCTCCAGAATAAAAGTTTGCATGGAAGAATAATAAATGATTTATCAGCATGGGTCTAAGGCCTAACATCATTACCTAGGCCAGAGGTTGACAAACTTTTTCTTTAAAAGTTAAACAGTAAAGAGTTTAAGCTTTGCCAGCCAAAAGGCTATATCAAAAATATTATTTAGGTACTTCTGTAACCATTTACAGTAGAACTATTTAAAAATGTTAAAAATAATTCTGAGCTCTCAGGCAATGAGCTAGATTTGGGTCACAGGCCATAGATTGCCAAATACTGGCCTAAAGCATCATCTCTCAACAAACAGGTTACCTTTTTTACTTCTTATTTTCCAGCAATATTCTTTGCAGGAGAGACAGAATAATGGTTCTTTTATAATAAGATTTCATTTTATTCTGTTTCTCTCAAACTTCCTATAGATTCTGGTAATAACTGTTGTAAGACTCAAAATTCTTCCCTTGGTCTGTAAGGCGCTATATGATTTGTCTCCCACTTTACTTCTTGTTTCTGACATCATTTCCCACCACATTACCTCTTAATTTTTGTCTGTCCTACAGCCACACAGGTTCCTGGGGTACTTTGAATGCCGCTCACATGTTCCGCTTCAGGGCCTTTGCACTGGTGTTTTCCCCCTGCTCTTGCCTGACAGCACCACCTGGCTGCTCTCTCACTTCACATACTCCTCTGCCAAAATGTCACCCTCTTGGAGAATTCTCCCGTGAATGCCCTAACTCAGATATCACTTCTCTGTCACCCTCTCTCCTCTTACTCTGCATTAGGCTCCTCCATTATACTTATCATTGCTGGGTAACTTGCTCATTTGTTGGCAGTTTGTCCCCTCCACTGGAATGCTAGCTGCAAAATATGCTGGGATTGGGGATAGTTCACAGGATGTCTCCATGCCAAGAAGAGTTCTTGATACTGAATATAAAGGACTCTGATTTTTTTTTAAATAAACAAACCAGTAGGGTTTAATGTCATTTTGAATCATTTATTGCATTGTCTATATTAATGCCAAGCACATTAAGTTTTGAATCCTATCTTCATTTTCTTCTATTTTGTTACTTTCTTAAACATGATATGTGCCGTTTACAACCATTAAATACATATAACATATTCCATGTTATATATTCTACATATTATATGTATTATATATATGTTATATGTATACAAGTAGAGAAAAGGTATAGCAATAAGATATATAAACAATTGAAAATTCTCTAAAATCTCACCTCTAGAGATAATCAGTGAATAAGTTGATTTAAAATTTTTTTTTTATTATTTTTTTTTTTGAGGCAGAGTCTTGCTCTGTCATACAGGTGGGAGTGCAGTGACTCAGTCTCAGCTTACTGCAACCTCCGCCTCCCAGGGTTCAAGTGATTCTCCTGTCTCAGCCTTCTGAGTAGCTGGGACAACAGGCATCGGCCACCACGCCCAGCTAATTTTTGTATTTTTAGTAGAGTGGAGTTTCACCATGATGGCCAGTCTAGTCTGGAACTCCTGACCTCAAGTGATCCACCCACCTCTGCCTCCCAAACTGCTGGGATTACAGGTGTGAGCCTCTGTGCCCAGCCAATACATTTCTTTGGTGTTGTTTCTATGCACATATTCCTTTCTTTTCTTTTAATAAAAAAATAACACTTTCTATAATACTTGAACAGCTTATAGATATTTTAAATCAGTTAACACTAGATTTTTAATATCTGTTCATGCCAGGAACTTATAATTTGAGACTTAGCTTTTGAAAACTATGTGAGAAAATACAGAAAATCCATTACTTAGGATGCTTCTGGATTAAATTATTGTAGAAGTGACAAGTATAGGATTTTCAGCAAAAAAGAGATGACATTTGGGGGCCTAAATGCATAGGCATTAAAATACAGATAGAGTTGGGGAGAAAAATGTCATCTGTAGGTTAACAGGCTACCTAAAAGATACAGACTAACAATCTGAATTCCACAAGAATAAGAATGAGATCAAGCATTATAATAAAGGAAGAAGTAGCAAAATTACAACAGAGCAGTGAAATGGATATGCTTTCCGGCAATAATTGTGAAAGGTCTGGTAATGAGAAAGTAGCAAGAGCTAGTGGCTGCCACATAAAGAGAAAATAAACGAGATTAAATAGTTCAAGTTATAGCATGATGATTTCTTTAACAATCTGGAAAAGGTTTTGAGGGACATTTAACCATAGACAGATATTTTATGTGCAAAATTAACGTTAGAAAACTTATTTTCTTTTTAATGTGAAGCTATACATTTCAAATGCAATGTTACTGCCTTTTATAACTTAAATTATTGTTACTAGTATTATCTTTTTTCAGAACTCTTGAGTTTTAGTTAGAGCTGCCAAACATTTTCACATGACGGAAGTGAGGCATTAAAAAGTAAAGTAATAGAAAAAGAGTTTTGCTATTTTTTTATGAAGGAGCTGCTCATATGGAATAGTTTCTTGCTTATAGGGGATTATTAGAGTTTGCAGTGACCAGTCTTCATGGTGTGCTTTTTCTTTTAGCTTCCAATTGCTTTATGCTCAGGTGTTGAGCATCTACTTTGATTTCCTCCCTGTGCAGCTGTGATGCTGAGAGATTCTATTGTGTAATCCTTTGAGCCAAATGCTATTGTTGCTAAGGCAGGACTTAACAATATACATATAACTCCTATTTGGGATGTGGCTGTTTATTTATTTCTCCCTGGCTGGTGGAGCCCTCTGGGGACATTCTGAGTCTGTTTAAATGAAGGCATGCTTAGCATGTGGAATCACACATCATCCTTTTCAGCACAGACTTATCCAAGATGACTTTATACTTTATTACATGAAGGGTCTCATTTTAAGAATCAAAATACATATTTTCTCACTTTTTACACTTCCCAAATGGTCTCTCATCATTTTTCTTCCCAATATTCACATAGATATGGTCCAAAAAGGCATGATTTGTACAAGTTCTCCCACTTCCTAAAAAAGCTTAGTGGTCCTGATAATCAGCAATGATAAGAATAGATGCCTTCCCAATGTTCTCGAAAAATCGCCACTTAGGGACTGTAGATTTCATTTCATATTGTCACTTAGACTTTCATTAGTATGTCCCTTTATCCATCAACTTCCTTGATATGCCATGACAACAGAGTAATTTACAGCAACCCTTTAGTTGAATCACAATGTATTTAAATTCACTGGAGGCATTTCATTTAGCGCTCTTGTCAAAACGCTTCAGAATCAGAACTGTCTCTACCTGACCCCCACATTTTGCAAATCCCATTACCTTACTAATGGCATTTTATATCTGTAAATCATTTTAACCTTTGCAAAGCACTTTCAGATTTATTGATTTATTTGTTCAACTCAATGAGATCATATGACTTGCTAAGCACAGAGTTGGGGGTAGAAGAAATAGTAAAGTATGGTCCAGCCTAACAAGAATCTAACCAGTCAAAGCTGGGGCAGAACTGCTGAACTGTGTACTGACCGTGATTCTCCAAGTATGGTCCCCAGACCAGCAGCATCAAATTTTAAGAAATGTGTTTCACGGACATTAAGATGGTAACAATAGATACTGGGGACTACTAAAGAGGGTAGAGACGGTGCAGGGCAAGGGCTGAAAAACTACCTACTGGGGGCTATGCGCACCACCTAGGTGACGGGAGCATTTGTACCCCAAACCATAGCATCATGCAATATATCCATGTAACAAACCTGTACATATACCCCCAAATCTAAAATAAAAGTTGAAATTATAAAAGTTAAAAATAGAAACATGAACTTATAAAAATTCTAGAAAAAACACAGAAGAATATAAAATAATTTTGGAAAATTGTATGGGCATCTCACATGCCTGGATGAGAATATTCAGTATTGTTAATATTAAACCAAGCTAAATTTCTATATATGTGCAAGTTGTTTTCTATAAAAAAAAAAAATATATTGATGAAGATAGAAGAGGGGAAACTTGGAGATATTCCACCATTCAGTTAAGCTATAATCAAGAGAACGATCAAGAACTGTTGAGGGAAATAGAAAAGTCATTGAGGATACATAGATAGTAATGCTGTATTATATCATTAAATATATGGATTTATCTAATAGATAATAAGTGAATACATGTAGTAGTTATATCAGATAAATATTTGTTACTTATATGATGCAAATATTTGTTATATTCAATGATAGCATTTTACTTTGTAAGGTTATGACATGTATTAAACAAAGTTTGTAAAGCTAAAACAAACAAGCAAACAAAGAAAAAAGAAATGCATTAGAAAGGCACTCTTAAACCCCCACCCAGACTAGTGGAAGCAGAGACTTGGGGAAAAGTGTCTTGGGGGTCAGCTATCTGTATTTTAATAAGCTCCCAGGTTTCTCTAAGGCTCATAAAAGTTTGAGAAACACTGGATTATATATTAATAGCAAGAATATTTTCAAAGTGAACACTGGAACAATTTGCTCAGGTATGGGGCTCCCATTAAAAACAGGTCATGTAGTTACAATGGCTAAAAAACCAAAAGGTTTCAACTGAGGTGATTTTGCCCTGGAGAGGACTTTTGGCAATATCTGGAGTCAGTTTTGATTGTCATGACTGGGGGAGTAACTCATGTATTCAAAAAGCAGAGGCCAGAGATGCTGCAAAACATCCTACAATGCACAAGACAGCTCCCAAACACAAAAGAATTATCTGGACCAAAATGTCAAGAATACCAAATTTAAGAATCCCTGAAATAGAAGTAAAAGAGGTTGTGAGAGCAGAAAGGAAGAAATGATTCATTTCTAAGGGAGTAAGGCAAAAACCTAAAAAGAAATCATAAGGGGGTGGTGATTTGGCTGAACATTAAAGTTCTAGAAGAATTCTGATCAGGTTAGAGAAGGTGGTGGAAGATGGGTATGGGAAGAGTGGAAGAATGGGGATTTGAGATTGGAGTTCTAGGTTGAGAAAACCACTTTCTGTAAATAAAGCCAGGGAAGTAATAACAGATGCGATTCCAACTCTGTTAGCCAGTCATATCTCCCCCACCCCACCTCCTTCAAATATATCACTGGACCACTTTTTCCCCTCCTTCCATGGGGAGAACGTCTTTTGATTTCTTTGGATTTCTCTATGTCCATTTTTTTCTTGATAATTAAAGATTCAGTCTATGTATCCATTTCTACATCATCATTGCCTTATAGTTATAAGTCACTTTACTATGTTTCAAAATACTTGCATATTTTATCTCATTTGAGGGTAAATAGCTTAGGAGTGTGAGACCTGGATTCAAAATCAGATTTAGCTTGGATGTGAATCATGGCCCTATTGAACTTGGGGATATGGTTTGGGGTAAGGATCAAATAAACTGATACCTGTAAAGAAACTAACACAGTGACTGGAACATAGGAAAAGCTTAATACATGTGAATTACTATTAAAAATACTCATATTATTATGTTTTGCACCAATGCTATCAGGCAAATAATGAATGTTTGTATCATTGACCTGTGAAGGCAATGAAGCTCTGAGAGTATAAGCAGCTGATTCTGGAGGACCAAACACATTTTTGTGATACTAGAACCTGGGTCTCTTGCTGGTTTGAGGTTTTGACTTTTACTCTATGGAGCCAGGCACAAGCACACATTCATCATACAAATCCAAACAAAGATTTGAATCTTCAGCAGCTTAAAAGTCTACCCTTCAATTTAGAAATGGACTTTGTGCACTCAAGCTAGGATGTATATATGTCACCACTTGGTAATGACAAAATGATAACTGGGAATAGGGAAGTTTTATACCAGGGGAAGCAGCTTCAATATGGTCATTTCATTAACACTGCTTGAGCTTTACCTTGTGTCCGGATGTGTAGAGATATAGTAGATACAGAGGCATCTCAAGGAATTTATAGTCTAGTGCAACACAGTATGTCAGATTTAGACACAGGGTAGATACTATGGGAACCCAGGAGATGATCATCAAACCTGCCTGAACATGTTGGTATGCTCAGAATAGCTGTTCCAAGGGAGTCACCCCTGAACTTAAGAAAGAGCTACCTACATGAAGAAGCACTCTGTGGGCTGGGATGCCATTCAGACCTATTCATCTTCAGTCTTTCTCTGTGTACTTTTGAAAGATGTACAGATGCAAGATGTGAGCTTAAAATCCCCAGTTTGGAAATGCTCCTTCAAGTTCATACTTGTCACAAGTTTCATAAATTAAAAGGCAAGACTGGTGACCCTAGTGTATGAATTCATTTGAATGTCTGTGTCTAAGTCAGTACAAGCAGCTTTTGATATATGTTCTAATTTTGCATTCATTTGTGTAAAGGTTTGTGAAGTGAAAGAGAGTAAATTTTCATCTTAGTAAATAAATATTTGCAGTGAATATGTTCTGTTCACAACTAAGTAACATATATGATCTGAGGTTTACAATCACATTAAATATTTGTTTTATATACAGGAGTAGCAAAATGTCCACAGGACAAGGAAAGAGGGAAACTGGATTCTAGTCCGATGCCTCTAAAGAACTGGGTGACCTTGAGCCACTCACTTTCTCTTCTGGGTCCCATTGTTCCCTTTTACCAAAGAAGGAATTAATAACTGCTTAATATTCTCTCATATGTTTTATTATACAAGAAAATTCCAATTCTATAGAATTAGACATAACATTTAAAGATCCCAGAAACATACAAAGAGTTAATTCTCATTGTCTCTCTCTCTCTCCCCTCTCTCTTCCCATTTCTTTTTTTTTTTTCAAACCAAATCCTCATCCGAGCATATGCATGGTTTTCTAATGTATTAGAAAAAATATTGGTTATCTGAAAATTATGACTACTTAGAATTTATATTAATTTTATAAAGTGTCTAACATAAAATATTTATTTCTCAATCTACCTTTTTCTTGTTAAACACAGAGGATCATAGGAGGTGTTATAACAGCAAATGGATGTTATATTATTGTAACGCATATGCACACGCACACATGAACACTCACTCACATGCACACACACCACAACTGACTGCTAAACACAGACAAAAGGCAATAGGCACATTTTTCATGTGAGTAATTGTCACCATAATAGCGATTGTATTTGAAAGACAATGTAAAATGTCATGTCTGAGTGGTGACTCAGCCCCTGTCAATCTGGATTTATTTTTATAGAAAGAGCAAATGGAAATCAAGATGAAATGTTTGAGCAAAACTTATTGCTCTCTAGAAATCACTCAAACAATAGTTTAATCTTATCCTCTATTTCAACTATTTTATTTCTCTATTCTCAGCTTGTCTATTAGACTGAATGCTGAAGCAAAGAGTCTCCAGAAAAGAGAGAGAACTAATTCCTGACATCTAAATATTGAACACTGACAAATTTTCAAACTACATTCCACATCTTCTTACATTTTCACCTTTATATCTTCCCAGAAGTGTGGCCTTTGATGGGAATGACAGTCAGAAAAGGGATTATATGGCACATTTCTTTCAGACGACTGATGCTTCTGTGAGTAAGAGACTATACAATGCAATATAAATCAGGTGTTGGTTTGAGTTACGGGAAGGAGCCAGTCTTGTTTATATATCTTAGATATCAATAAAGTGGTTAAAAGGAGGCAATCAAAGTCAGCATTAGAGTCATAATATACTTGCACAGTCTCATCTCCAGCCTCACGCTATGTGCTTGCCTTTTCACAAAAACAAACAGGAAAACAAACCACAAATTAAAGCTCTGAAGTTACAAAGTCTCCCACATTTCTTCCCTTCTCAGCCATCAATCCTCTCCCTAGCGCTCACAGTAGGAGCCCTGGGAAGACATACAGGAACCTAACAAAGGAACCAGGAGGAGTTTTACGTTTGAGGCAGACAACTATAGGATCACTGCAAAGGTTGAAACAGAACCATTCAAGAGAGGGCCAGACTCAACCACAGAGAAATCCTCATTTTAGTTTTCACAGAAACTTGCATCGAGGTAAGAAAGAATGTAAGATACAGAGAGAGAAAATCATGCATATTTCCTTGATACCCTAGACTTACTCTCTGGGGCTGGATAACCAGGGTAGAAATTGTGGCTGAGAACTATGACCCATTAAACTATATAGCAATCAATACTGGAAAACTGTCCAGATCAATGTGTCCCAATCTTTGGGTTTACCAGTAGCACTTTCTTTATTTTGCCTTTTTAATGTATTATCTACATAGTCATTTTTTTTAACTGAGCTCATATTTCTTACTGAATTGACTTAAATAAATGTATTTAAAGAAAGACACTGTATCATTACTATAAAAGCAAAACCAATACACCTGGCATGAATTAAAGAGAACTCCCAAAGTGATGTCAATGAAAAGAAAATGGTGCTAGGAGAGCCTCACACAAGAGGCTGAAAACTGCAAGTCTGTTATTAAAAAAAGATGTGAGCATGAATTACAGAAGTGCTGAAGACCTGAACGGCAGCACCAGACCGACACTATACCCTCCCAACAACGATGTGCTGGTCCAAGTTTAACAGCCGACTGAGAAGAGGCTGGCTTGTAGAAATTTCTGATTTCTGTGTGTAAATCTTCCCACCGTGGATAATTTCAGGCTATTGAGGTAGCATCACTGGATATGGATGGGAGGAGATCCAAACAGCCTGCTCTTGTAAGCATCTAAGAGGCAGCCCAGCACACAACTGCCTTTTTTTTTCTTTATTTTTAACTTTTTTAAGTTCACGGGTACACATGCAAGTTTGTTACACAGGTAAACTTGTGTCATGGGGGTTTCTTATACAGATTATTTCATGACCCACATATTAAGCCTAGTACCCATTAGTTATTTTTCCTGATCCTCTCCCTCCTCTTTTAAGTAATTAGAAGTACTGAAGGAATTGAAACAAGAAAATTTTTTTCATTACCCATATCTAGGTAATTAATTCCATCTTAGTGTTACACTCAAAACCATATTCCTTTATCAGTTGAGGGATATATACATCCCCCATTTTGGAAAACATAAGTCTTAGATAACCTCCTAGGCTACCTTTTTCTTTTTCTTTTCTTTCTTTCTTTTTTTTTTTTTTCTTTTTTGAGATGGAGTCTTGCTCTGTCGCCCAGACTAGAGTGCAGTGGTGCAATCTTGGCTCACTGTAACCCCTGCCTCCTCAGTTCAAGCAATTCTCCTGACTCAGCCAGCCTCCCGAGCAGCTGGGGCTACAGACATGTACCACCATGCCCAGCTAATTTTTGTATTTTTAGTAGAGATGGGGTTTCACTGTGTTAGCCAGGATGGTCTTGATCTCTTGACCTCGTGATCCGCCTCGGTCTCCCAAAGTTCTGGGATCTCTTTACTTTTTCCATTTTTTTTTCACACTGAGGGACTTTAGTAGATAGATAAAATCATGTTATGAGAATGGTAGTATTTTCCTATTTCAAAGCAAGATTTCTCTGGTACAGTTGTATCTGATGCCTGCCCCAC
Organism: Ateles fusciceps; assembly: GCA_036589455.1. Taxonomy (NCBI): domain Eukaryota; kingdom Metazoa; phylum Chordata; class Mammalia; order Primates; family Atelidae; genus Ateles; species Ateles fusciceps. Next base: position 2,368,079 of record JAZHEH010000299.1, read on the forward strand.
CTTCTTTGAGATACTAAATTGGATCTATCTGTAGAGAGTAAATAAAGAACAAATGCAAGAATAGTGTAAGAACAAGCATCTGTTTCGACTTTTTGAAATAAAAAGTAAACAAACTAAAAGAGAAAATGATGCTAATGTCCTTAATCTACACCCTGTTTCTATGGTAAGGAAAAATGGGGTTGTTCTCTGAATTGGTTAGAAATTTTTTAAATGGTGGCATAAGACAAATATTTCACAAGAATACTGTGTATCAAAACCTCTGTATATATTTTGAAATCTATTTAGATTTCTTTGTACCCTTCTGGCTACTCTTCCTATTGTTTACAGACAAAAAGTAAATTTTAAGAGAGTTTTGTTTATTTTTTGATGAATCCTGATGGCATTTTTAGGCAGCAGAGATACAGGCACCAAACGACACAGCTGAGAATAATGAAGCTCTTACATTAAATCAAAAGGCTCATGATTTCATCCCAACAATGCAGATTCAGCAACTAAGACCTTGAAAGCATCTATATGGAATACAAATGCATAAAAGCAGAGATAGAAAAAGTCCAGCATCTCTTCAGAATGCCACAGTAAATCCAATAAGAAAAAAAATTACGGGACTTTTGAGAATGTGATGTTCTTTTAATGGATAAAGATTCAGTGGCATCCAGAAATGAGATGTGAATATTCAGAATATAGTGGTGTGAAACTTTGTCCTGTCACTTCTATTCTATGAATTTATGTAGAGATTAAATTATTATAGCCTGCTTCAACTCCCACCCAGTTCCTCGGGAATAGAGGAGAAATTCAAGAGTGATTTAAGGGAGCATTTACATCCACAGAGAGAAGGCATAATTTGTCAGTGGAGACTCATGCTTCCTTATTCTTCATACTGCTCAACTGAGCTGATATTTTAGTAAGCTGAAAGGCTTAGCTGTTTAAGGAGAAGTTCTGGATATCAAAAACTGGGGGAAAGGGGCTGTGAATAATGTCACTGAGCTGTTCTGTGCTCATCTTCTTTTCTCCCTGCCATTCCTGTTCTCTCCTTTGTGGATAATGGCAAAAATCTCCTTTAAGTTGGACTCCATGTGCCCATGGCTTCCCCGATCTTTCCACAAAATACAACAAATTGTCCACTTTGACTTGACAATATTTCCCACTAGATATACCTTAAATTTCTTGCTTCTGCTCTATTCTCTGGCACTGTTCTTCTAGTTCAGACTTCATCATTTCTAGCTAAATTGATCTATCATTTTTTGACCCCGGTCTTATCCACTGCAAACATCCAGAGTGACAGCTCGGACAGCCATGTCTGATCATATCCTTCCCCCTGCAGAGAATATCCCCAAGTCAGGATGACCGCCAAGTGCCTAAGGAGGGCATTCACTGCCACCGTGTTCTAGTCCCTGTTTACTTCTCCAGATTCAGCCCTTGCCACTCTCTGGTTTGAACTGCACCCTGTAAAAGGCTGTTTCTTCTGCTTCTATGTCTTTCATGTCACTCTGTTGTTTGTAAGGCTTTTCTCCCCTCTCCTGCTCTACGGTACTTGATAATAAAAACAATAGCATGTCTTCCATCAATGATAGACTGGATAAAGAAAATGTCCTACTTATATACCATGGAATAGTATACAGCAATATAAAGTAATGAGTTCATGTCCTTTGAATGGACATGGATGGAGCTGGAAGCCATTATCCTCAGCAAACTAATACAGGAACAGAAAACCAAACTCTGCATGTTCTCACTTACAAGTGGGGAGCTGAACAATGAGAACACATAGACAGTTGAGCGGAACAACACACACTGGGGCCTGTCAGAGGGTAGGGTATCAGGGAGGGGAGAGCATTAGGAAAACTAGTTAATGTACACTGGACTTTATACCTAGGTGATGGGATGATAGGTGCAGCAAACCACCATGGAACACGTTTACCTATGTAACAAACCTGCACATCCTGCACATATACCCTGGTACTTAAAAGAAACATAAAAAATTAAAAAAACAAACAAGCAAAAACTCAATAGCAACTTGTTTTTATGGGCTGCTTACTAAACTCCAGGTACTGTTCTAATCATTTCATTTAATCCTCAATTAATCTTGACAGGCATGGACCATTATTATCAGCATTTTAAACAGAGAAGTAAAGTAACTTGCCATGGTCATAGAATTAGTAAGTTTCATATTCTTGGACTCAAAACTAGCACTCCATCACCATGCTATATTCACTGTGTTTGCCCTAGTTAAATTCAACCATCTCTTCAGATACAGAGTCACTGTCTCCAGCACACTCTCCCGACTCTCCTGACTGGGTTATGTGTTCTTCCTCTTTGCTCATGTGAATCTTTCTATAAATGTATCTGTCACATCGAATTGTAATGAACCGTTTCTGTATCTCTTCACCCTGCTAGATTGTCAGTGGCCATGGCTGATTTGATTTTATATCCCAATGTCTGTTATCCAATAAATGTAAGTTGAATGTGAATGTAAATAAATATCTTACATTATAGCAAAATATCTGAGGCTTACAAGGCACTACAGAACATATTTATATGTAATTCTCACTATGTTTTATACAAATATCCCCCATCATCACATAAACCTAGAGAGCTTAGGTCAATATTTGTTGAGTGAATGAAAATGTCCATGATGAAATGTTAAGGGAAACTACAATCTTTGTAGTAAATATTCAGACTGTTCTAAAAATAAAGAGAATATCAAATTAAATCAAGATAGACCAGCGCTTCTGGGTTAGATACATCATGAGTACAAATTAAATATTTGGAAGATTTATTAACTGACCTATGCAAATGGACAGAGTTCAACTGTTCTGCTTCAAATATAAATATGTAAGTCTATGGGAAATGAGATTTGATAACTGCAGTTTAGAGAAAAAAATTCACCTTGATCCACTATCTTACTTAGCATAAACAGCATCATTCAACAGCGAGTTAATGATAGAAGAATTGATTAGTTTCTGATTTAATGAAGATTGTATGCAGTCAAACATTTCAATATATATATCAGCCTCTAAGAAATTAAACTATTCTAACGTACAAAATACTGAAAAGGACAGTTTGAGCAAATATTTCACAGTATATTGGCTGTATTTAGGAAGTACCTATTGTAATCATTTCACTTCCATTATTATTTTGGCTTCTTTTTTTTGAATGGATAATACATGCACATGATATGACATCAAAAATTATGAATGCACATATAGGGAAAGTAAGACTCCTTTCTCACGTGTTTGTTTCCTGTTTTCTTCCCTATAGACTAGCACTATTACCCATTTTGTGTGAATTCTTCCAGATATAGTCCTAACCTCTACCAATGCACAAAAAGTTACAAAATCAAGCTATAATATTGAATTCAGTTTTCTATCATTGACCATTTGGAGCATTTTAAGTATTGCAAACAATTTTTCACTGACTGTTCTTACATGTATGTCTTTGTTTATACCTATTAAATTCTAGAGTACCTGAAGACAAAAATATCTAGCAGTAAATTTGCTCAATTAAAATGTAGTTATGTTTTACATTTTGATGTGTGTTAACAAATTTGTAATCAAGCTGACGTTTGAAAACTTTTGCAATTTAGACTGTCACAACAATAAAAGAGAGTTTTTTTCTCTATGTCCTCATTAATAAAAGTGGTATCTCAATGGAATTTATATGCATGTGTGTGAGTGTGTATGTGTATGTATATATAAGTAGAGCTTAGTACTTCTTCAGATATTTAAAAGACAAATTTTAGTTTATTATTTGTCTGTAAGCTTTGTTTATTTGATGCCTATTTTTTCCTGTTGGTTTGTTTTCTGATACATAAAAAGTTCTTTATATAGTAAAAATGAATAGTAGTCACACTTAAGCTACTTGTTGGAAGTATCTTTTTCTGGTTAGTTGTATTGTCTTTTGACACTGTTTATGTTTTTTACTATGCAAAATGCTTATGTCATTGAACTTATAAATTCTTGGCAAGGTTTCTATGATTTGACCTACACTAAGAAAGTCCGTATCTTCAAAAAAAATGCTTCCATGTTTTCCCCAAGCACATTCATGTTTTCATTATTTCCATTTATATATTTTATGTTTTATCCAGTTTTCTCCATGGGATTTATCAAATAACCTATCCTTTCTTCCTTGATATTAATTCCATTTTTGATACATAATGAATTCCCTACATAATTTACGTCTATTTCTGAACTCTATTCTGTTCCAACACTGCATTTGCTATTTAATTAGCTTGGTAATATCTGTAGCATGATTTAGAGAATATATTCTCACCTCTTTCTACTCCTTTTTTGGAGATACTGACTATAACTAGTTTTCCCTATGGTCTTTAGAATCTAAATCCCTAATTCCAGAGATAAAATTATCCTTTCAACTATTTTATTGAAATTGAATTAATTTCATAGGGTAATTTATGATCAATTGAATCTTTATTGTATAGAGTCTGCCTATCCCAGATCAATATAATTTTCCTTCTATTCAAGCACTTTTTAGGTGTCTTAATAACCTTCTACCATTTCAATAAATATGTCTACAAATATTTTTAGTTTATTCATAGGTATTCTATGTTTCTATTTCTATTTAAAATGAAGTCTCTTCTGTCACATGAAAATTTAGTTTTTTGTCTATAGCAAGGCTATTAATTTTTGTTGTTAATTTTGTTCCCAGTTATGTCACTGTATACACTTATTTGTTATAAGATAACAAGATAATTTTCTTGCATTTTTCAAGCATGTCATATCTTTTGCAAATAATGATAGCATTATTCCCCCTTTCCCATTTTTATGCCACATTTTTATTTGTGATAGTGGACATCCTTTCTTTCTTCCTAACTTCAGTGAATAGTTATGATACTGTATTTCTATTCATTCTGATGTTATGTTTTATGCTGTTTTCCCTTCAATTGCTTCATTTTTTCCTGTGTTCTGTTTATTTCTTTGCTTTTTGTGTGTGGGTCGGGCATCTTACTACTGTTCTGGAAACTATTTTTTTTGTTTGTTTGTTTTGGGTCATTTTAGTCTTTTATTTTATAGATATAACATGGTTTAGTGTACTTATCTCCTATTTTATAGACACTAGAGCAATGATGAATTAATACATCTCCAATTTCTTTTCTCCAACGTGGCTTAGTAGAAACTAGTATTAGTTCTACTTGTACTTATTTCACACCTTAAAATATACCCAAACCTAAACTGTTTGAATTATCAGCTATGAGTGAGATTTTTAGACTTCTGATTATAAAAGATGAAATAATCAGTATTCTTGTACAACTGCCTAATTTCTTGCCAACTTTTATTAGTTATATTGTTAATTTGTTGTCATCCATTCACATAGTACTAATGAAATTGTGATTCCAACAGTTCTTTTTTCTTTACTTTTAAAGTCAAATGGAGTTTAGGTTCACCTTTGTCCTTTTGCTGCAGTGTCTCTATTCAACTAGTGTTCAACAGAGATTTATTTATTTATTTATTTATTTTTTTTTTTTTTTTTACAATTTCTTCAAGTTGGCTTTAGAGGAAATATATTCCCCTAGTGCCTGCATGATCAAAAATGCCTGCTGTTGCCTTTCTATTTCAGCAATTTGTCTAGGTATGTATAACATTTTTGCTCACACTTTATTTCCTGGAGGACTGTGCATTTTTTAGAATGTATTTTTGAATTTTTTTATTACTATGCTTTCAATCTTTGCCTTGGTAGGAAGTTTTTTTAATTCAAGAATGCTAAATACATATTGAAACCCCTTTGCCTATTTTCAGTATCTATCCATTTTTTTCGCTAACCCTACTTAATTCATTATTAGTTTCTAGTATGTGTATTAATTTTATTCAAGCTGTGAGGTCCTCCATATTTTCACTGTGTTTTAAACAGTTGCTGAAGTTACTTGTTTTTGCATTTTTCTAATGTGGTCTTCACTTATATTACGGTTTTATTTTCCTATTTCACTGCTTTATTGGGCTCTACGAACTGAATTTTCATCTGTTTCCATTGAACCATATTTCTAATGTCTTACCCGGCCCATATCTCTGTGAACTCTTATTTCTTTAAATTTAGGGACTTTTAAAAAAATTAAAATTGTTTTCTAAAATGACTTAAATCCATGAAAAGGTATTTTGACACAAGATATTTCTGTCCTTGGTAATATTTTTTCTGATGTGTAGTCTCTGCCTTTTGCTTTTCTGGTTCTAGTCCTCCTCTTTTCTTATAATATATTTACACAGATGCAGTCATGTGTCACTTGATGTTAGGGATACATTTTGAGAAATGCATTGTTAGGTGACGTTTTCATTATGCAAACATCATAGAGCCTGCTTTTACAGACCTAGATGACATAGCTTATTATACACCTAGGCTGTATGAGATAGGCTATTGCTCCCAGGTTGCAAACTCTTATATAGCATGCTACTGTATGAAATGCTGTAGCCAATTGTAACACAATGACAAAGATTTGTGTATCTAAACATATATAAATGTAGAAACGGTACAGTAAAAACACAGTATAATACAGTATTATAATATTATGGGACCACTGTTGTACATGTGGTCCGTAGATGACAAAAAACATGATGATGCTGTGCATGCCTGTATTGTGCATCCTCTTCAAATACTGTCCACTTTGAATTAGGTGAGTCCTTCCTGGGCCAGCTATTTTCTGGGCTTTATGATGGAGAGGACAGAGCTGTAAAATGTCTCTGTTTCAGTGTGGAGTTCTTTAAGACACAGTGGGTGTATGTGTGTACGAGGCATTGATTTAGCTTTCTGTTTATCCCTAACTTTTAGAGATTTATGGCTGCAGATCATCTAACAATTCTGAATCTTTTTTTGAGACCTTGACTCACAGACTACTTACTGCTGGCAAAAATGTCACTTGTCACCTAATTTAATTCTCTGTACCCCTCCAGTCCCTACAGTTCTGTGGTACCAAACGAGAAAGCTCTGTACTAGCTGTGTGTACTGATCTTTTTTAACAGGCAAGGCATGGCCCCTTGGCATGCTCCTGAGCTTTGGGACGTGGTCCACACCAGGTTCTGCTGCCCTTGGCTGTTGCAGTGTTTCTTTTTAGCGCCTTCCTGCATACCAGGCAGATCCTTTCTTCACGTAGTACCCCTTCGTTATCATTTGTGATTTTTGTGATTGAGGATTGTATGTCTATGTTTGTTTTTTAGTCTCTGTTTTCTGATCAGTTGTAGGTAGACAAGGACAGTGGTATCTGTAGTCTGCCATTGCATACCTGATTGTATTGACACTTCTAGCCAATGTCCAGCACATTTTGCGCAAGCTTACTCTAAGCCTTCTACTGCTTTAGCTGCTGGTAGTACAGCATCAAGAATCAAAAACAACAATAAAAACCACAACAAGAAAAACAGACTCATGTCTTTGTCCTCATGAACTACGAATAAATAATTAACATAAATAAGGTAGTAATTTAATTACATCTTGCCCTCTGCCCTTCAAGCGTTTAACTTGGCCTGCATAAAACATAATTTCAGTTAAAAAAAATACTGCAAACTAAGGTTAGGCCCCCCAAATCTACTGTAATTACCTCTGCGTTAAAAGGCCAGCCAGAATTCAGATTGTCTGTTGAACTCCCTGACTGGACATTCCCTTTACCCGCTTCACTAAGTATTGCTATTTTCCTTCTTCAGGAGTTATATGTGACACAGGCACTGGGAATGAGAGTAAATGGCCCTGGTAATTCAACTTTAATAATCTCTTGTTGCCTTTCTCCCTTTACAAAACACTCATAGTGATTTTTGTTTGCTTGTTGCTTTTGTTTATGAGAGCAGTACTGCAGTGATGACTTAAAATTAAAACCCTTTCTACTGAAATTTGAAGAAAAGTTAGAAATAATTTATGATGGAGAATTATGCCATTTGGAGGTATATGCTGGAGAGTAGAAGAAAGGAAACTTTCCCCCAATCAATTGACTGAAACTCAAAATGGTATATAAATCTACTTTGGGTAATTAAAACCTTTTTCTTATCGATTTTCATCATCATCATGGAAGGTTAATAATAATGATGATGACATTTGCTATTTTCAAATTTGTTTTACATATTTTTTGTTTTTAAATAATGTATTATTATTCTTGAGTGCTTACACTGTGACTGGACATCATACTACATGCTGTATAAGCAGTGTTTCATCCACCCTTGCAATGAAAATAATTGGCCTCATTTTATTTATTTTTTTCCTTTTTTAGTTAACACATTATTGCACATATTTATGGGGTACACAGTGACATTTTGATATGTGTATACAATGTATCATGATCAAATCAATTTAGCCTCATTTTAGAGATAAGAAAATCAAGGCTTAGAGGAAGTAAAAAGATCCTTCAAAATTATCCAGTTACTGGCCAGGTGCAGTGGCTCATGCCTGTAATCCCAGCACTTTGAGAGGCCCAGGCAGGCAGATCACGAGGTCAAGAGATTGAGACCATCCTGGCCAATATGGGGAAACCCCGTCTCTACAAAAAATACAAAAATTAGCTGAGCGCGGTGGTACGCACCTGTAATCCCAGCTACTCAGGAGGCTGAAGTAGGGGAATCACTTGAACCTGGAAGGCAGAGGTTACAGTGAGCTGAGATCACAGCACTGCACTCCAGCTTGGGTGACAGAGTTAGGCTCCATCTCAAAAAAAAAAAAAAAAAAAAAATTATCCTGGAGTTCAAATCAAGGTCTGATAAATACCCAATCCAACATCTCCAGTCATCATATTGTGCCATCTTGGTTCTAGTTCCAGAGGTTCCTCAGAAGCTTGGAAGAAATGCAAGTACTTTGATCCCACTTTATGATTTCAGACTCAGTAGGCTGGGATGGAGCCCAGGAATTTAGTGTGCTCTGGATGATTCTTTTCTATACCAAGTTTCAGAACCATTATTTTAGAAAAAAGAAAACTCTTTATTAAAATGAAAATTGTAACTTAAAAAGTTTTGTTTCCGCTTATGTTTATGTTATTTAAATATGAAATAGAAAATCAGAAATAAATTTAAAAAATGAATTCCTTTAATCCTACCAACCAAAAATAACTTTTTATATTTTCCTGTTTTTCTTTTTTTTTTATGTATTATGTATATAATTTCTTTTGGTTTGTTTTTTCTTTCAGGTCATCTGCAGTAGTGTTCTACATCAAATGTTGTATCATGATTTTTATACTTAGTGTTCTATAATAATTTTAATATTATTATATATGTCTTCATAAAGCTCACATTTGTCAAGATACTATAGTTGCAAGAAAACACGAATCCAGCTTATACTGGATTTTACAAAAATGAGAATGTATTTGTTAATATGATACATTAGGGAAAGAACACAGCAGAGCTGGTTCCATAGACAAAACAACTCTTTCCATTTCTGCCTCTGTTTTGTTGTTTCTGTCCCATCACTGTTCTTTTTTTTTTTTTTTTTTTTTCCTACTTCTGGTTCTCTTTTGGATTTAGCCTCTCAGGCTGTCAGTTCTCATGATTCCCACGTGACTATAACCGTAGGTTCCCATCTAAAGAGACAGGCAGAAATTGCACAGAACAGAAATAAATTTACTGTGCTTATTTCAGAATGAAAAACCCTTTGGATCTTTGTCCTGGATTGTGTGGTCATCCCTTGGTCCAACTGGCATAGTCAACAAAGGTGAAGTTTCATGACCGATATAACAGCGGCTCACTCTTGAAGCCAGGAGATCACTATAGGTGTCACTTCTCATAACCACAGGACTTGAGGAGAACCTACTGTTTAATTTTTTTTCACATGAGCAAAAAATAAAATTATATGTATTTTTTAGAAGTAAAATCACTAAGCCAAAGTGTTGACAAGGTTTAAAAATCTGATGTGTCTTTCCTAATTGTTTGTAAAAAATATTTTGCCCATGTACACTGCTATAAACACTGAAGGCACTGTTTTTCCCATACAACTGTCATCGTTGACTTCTTTTATGATAGCTTAAAATAAATCATGTGGGCATATATACTGTAAAAGTAAATCTTAGTAATTACAGCAGAGACGATGTCTAGAAGACTATGTGGTTTAGTTATTAGGTCACTCCCATCGGTATTCTACCTGAGGATGTTTATATACATGAATTTTTTCCTGAAATGTTCTGGCATACTAGCTATTTATTAGTTACACTGTGACATCTGACTTAAGTAAAATTCAACTGCATTATAGAAAATTATTGTTTCTAAATTTAAAGTAAAATTGCAGCATATCTCCTAGTGTGCTTTCTGGTATAGTATGCTTTTATGTGGAATAATGTAAGTGACAGTGTATAGCATAGGTGAATAGATTATACATAGCACAAACAAGGAAGTGTGATTGCTCAGAAAAGAGAGAAGAAAAAGATAAAAGGACAATACATTCAAATAAATTAAAAATATCAGCAGGTACTCATGCTGTCAAAAGCAAATGAGAAAATATAATTTTCCTATTGTGATACTGAATTTGATAGAAGCTGGTGTGTTACCTAGCTCTAAACTAGTGTTTATAGGAAATAATACAATGGAAATAACTAATACTTCAATCAAAATCTGTGTTCTAATAAGCAATACAATGAATTAGGGCTGTCAGAAATCTTGAGAATGCAGGAAATTAAAGGTGGACCCTATAAAATTTGTGGTCATCAAATGAGTGACTTCAGAAATACAGGGAAATAGTGGTAATGAGACAAAAGTGTCCATTTCAAAAAGGCTTTCAATCTCCAAATATTAACAATGCCAAAAATAAATAAATAACAAATATGGTAAACCGAAATAAGTCAAAGCTATAAAAAGTTTCCATGATATTACACAAAAGGGGGAAGCAGTATTAATTGGAACTCATACATAAATTTTTAATAATATTCACACACACATAAATTGCAATCAAATTAAATGAGTTTTACACCCAGGATTTTTTGGTCAAAATTTAAGTTGGTAAATCATAGATGGTAAAAAGAAATTATAAGTTATATAATAAAGCTGTTATTAAATTATAACCTTTTATATTTTAAAACAAAATGTATTTCCGTTTGAAATACATTCACAAATGGAGCCATCTTAAAACTAAGAAAAGAAACATGGATAACTATCAACTAGTAGGAAATGAAATGTCAAAATTAGTAGGGACAGTGTGAGCACATACTATATCACTTATTCAGAGGAGCTTTAAACTTCTTTGAGTGCTGTCTTTTTAAACTATTAAAAGCCAAAACAAAACCATTAATTGAATGTTGTTATATTTAAACATATAATGAAGATACAATTATTCCAGATATATTAATAAAGAATTTAATGTTCAGTGACTTGCCCTTGGCTGCATAGCTAATAAAAATTACAACGTGAATTTAATACTGAGACTTATTCTAGTATCACAATATATGATCTTTGTGCGTTAGGTCTATTATTAAAAGAAAAAATCTGATACTGCTGGAAAAATCAAATCAATACATGGATTTCAAAGTCTAAAAATATTTAATAGGTAAATAATCTTTCGATACGAATACACACACAAACACACACTTCAGTGCTGCTAATTTCTAAGACATATGGAATAGAGAGTTATGTAAAATTTGGATAAAGTCATACTAGACCACGTTACTCAGTAAAAACAGTTAACTTGAGTAATGACTGCAGGAGTCCCATATTATGCTCTGGCTACAGCCTCTGCTACTCAAGCTGCAAAGACTAGCTGATGTTCTGAGCCTGGCTACCTCCAGTAAAAAAGAAGGTGGAGAAGGGGGAGAAAAAGAAGAGAAGGAGAATGAGGAGAAAGAAGAAGAGGAAGAAAGAAAAAGAAAAAACAAAGCTCATACTAAACACTTAAAGTAGTAAATTATATACTAATGCTCAACAAAATATTAAAATTATATCCATAAAATTTAGGGGAAAGTAAAAAACAATACTAACTTAAAAACAGTATATGCAAACATTTCTTGATCAAAGAAATATTTATCACCTTGTAGAATCTCTTAATCTATTAAAACATCTTATTTGCAATAAATTCTATAAAATGGAATATTACTATAATTTAAAATTAAACACTTCCAAAATTTAAAAGATTATTAATAAGGTTGAGACTTAGAAATCTCTGCCTATTAACTGTCAGTGTGATAGGACATTTTATATTCTGGTAGTCCTTACTTTGTACACTATGGTCCTCTTTGAATTGTTACAACCAAACTCAAGGTATCAAACAAATTAGCACCAGCTACTCATATCTATTTTGTCTTTATTAGGTCAAATATAATATAAATTTTAAAATATCTTGACTCTCTTGTCCCAGTGATGGGGAAAGAAAAGAAGAGGGTTGTTCTAGTAGACCTTTGGACAAACTGCTCTTTAAGACTAAAGTTTCCCCATCATGCTTTTTCCTATCTCCTAAAACATTGTATTCTCCAACCATGTCAAAGTGGTTTCAGTAGAGTGGGGAAGGCCAAAATTGTCTGGAGGGGATTAAGAAGCAAAGGAGGGGTGATGTGAGGACATAGAGAAAGCAGGTACAGACATTTTCAAAAACTTTATCATAAACCAAAGAATGAAATAAGGTATTAGTTGAAAGGGGTTGTGGGGCCTAGCATGGAATTTAATTTTAAATATGCAAACAGTTTTTCATGTTGATTAGATTAAAAGGTATCATTGGTTGTACAAGAATGAGATACCAGGACAGTCCATGAATAAGCAAAATAGAATAACAGTACTGTTTTTAATGTTGCCGCTACCTAGGTGCAAGGAGAAATCTTTATCATTACAGGACAGTAGGCAGGTGCCCTGGGACATTTGGTGAAGGGACAATGAGGCAGAGGTGGAGGAAGTGACGCAGAAGACAGAGTAAGGTAAGATGTGTATTTCTCTACTTCAGTGAAAGAAAGACAAGAGGGAAGATATAAATGTGTCATCTCCGAAATCAGGAAACCTTCAGAAAAATGTAAGAAGCCAGCTAATAACCCAGTTGAGGTCTGAGGGTATAAATTTAAGTGGCATCAGCCAGCCACATTGGCTCCTCACCTGTAGATACAGAATAGGTAGATATGTAGATGCAATGAGGGTTGGTATCTTGCTGGCCAAAGTCAATAGAGGCAGGGGCAAAAGAATGGCAGGTACATGCAAACACATGCTTATTCTGATGGACTCTGAAGTCTGTGCTGGATCGGGAGGGGAAGAAAGTGTGAGGGCTGACTGTGGAAGCCTCTGATAACATGCTATGTAGGGCAGATTTCTGTCACCAGGAGTGGGAGCAAGTGTGGAATTACACTCCCTTAACCAAAAAAAGAGGGAAGAACGGGGGAAACATAGTTTTGCTGCAGTGAGAAGGAAGAAGAAAACCCATCTACTTCCAGGTCTTATGCTGTGAAAGAAGAAGGAAAAATAGCCACCACTGAAAAGGGCTACAGAGACAGTGGCTGGGCCCAGTGGATGGGAGGCTTCAAGTAGAGTAAGAGAGGCTAAAGGAACAGGAGACTTTGCCAGTGACAGACACTGTGCCTCCAGTGCAGGTGCAGTGGAGCCACTGAAGGGTCCCCAGAGGGGTGGGAGATTGGATCTAAAAAGTAATATTAACAGCTTACAACATATAACATTGCTGAGGGAAGCTGCATCAACAATTGTACATACTTTTCTTCATGTCAATTTCACTTGATACGACACATACAACTAAGAATAACCCTTTCAAGATTTATCTGAAAACTCTAGGTTCACAGATGATGCCACTTTACTATTTAAGTAATGTGACCAAGGTACAAAGAAGAACCTGCCTGTGGCAGGTGCCTTAAATGGACTAAGAATTTCAAGTTACTACTCCCCCATCTGTAGCCTATACAATGACTATTTAAAAGTCCCAGATTCCTCTCCTCTCTGACACAGATGATTGGTCAATGCAACATGATTCTCTCTAGGGAAAGGGAAGTTCAGATCTGATTGGATGTGTGAGAAAAAATAAAATAAACCCAGAGATCTCACAGGGAGATGAAACCAATATTATTTTAAATAGAAAGCAAATGTATAACACAATGAATCTTTGGCGGTCACAGTCTTTTGTTTTCTGCCTTTTATCTTTGTGGTTGACCAAGAATTAAGTTTATTCCAGTGAAAAGAGTCACCCTTAATTTTGGCAAAATGTCTTCTCATTATAAAAAGAAGAAAATATGTTAACCAAAATTGTATAAAAAGTAAATAAAATTTCCCCCTAATTCCACCAACTGTTGTACACCCCTACTGTCGTTACGGGGTAAATTTTTTTCTTTTTCTCTGCATAAAAATATATGAAACCACCTTTGCAAAAATTATACAAGTACAAACATTATGACAGTTGGAGAGATCTGATCTAGCCAACCCCCTCCTTGCCTTTAGCTTTCAAACTGCCTTAATTATTCCTGGACTTAGGCCAAGCTAACTTTGGAAGACATTAAGTTATAGGCTAAATGATAACAGCTCTTCCCCCCAAATCAACCATCTTTGCCTTTATAAAACTAATGAGAGATCACCAGGGTAGGAGGAGGAGAGGAGCCTGAATTTTGCCAAGATATGTAGACTGGTCACAAGATAGGCAACTTCCTCAATTACTCCTGCAGATAACATCACTATAGTAGATTGCCCTTTTGAGATATCTTTTCAGGGTTTTTGCATGTCTGAGACCCGCAGATCCACTTAGAACCACCAACTGATGGCTTCACTGCTCCTCTAACTTCACCCAGAAGCAACTCAGCATAAACAAACAGCTTAGACCCCGTATCATTTTATTTCCCTTCCAACCAGTCAGTAGCAAGCACCCATTTCATAGCCACCCCACCCCTACCCCCAAACTGCCTTTGAAAAACCTCTATCCAACAAGCCTTCAAAGAGATTAATTTGAGTAATAACTTACCGAGAAGCAGCTCTGTCGGGAGACCCCCACCCAGGCAGTGCTGAAGGTATTTGAGAGGCAGACACCCAGATATCACAACAGAGTGGCTCTATCCTAGGGACCTGAGAGCCTGAGAGCCTGCAGGGCTGATGGCTCCACAGACCGAAGGCTTCCAGCAGGCTTTCCTCCACATATTTATTTGCTGTTAGACAGGTGATTCTCATTAATACACACGTGTTCTATATTTACTTATAACTTAAAAATACATCAAGTAGGCAGCTGTTATCCACCTACCACTAATTACAAACTAAAAGTGTCCTCCATAAGGGAGCCATGGGAGCAGGGTAAACTTAATGTTCCTCAGCAATAACTGTCTCCCACATGGGATGGCTGGCCTCATGTAATGAAACTCTTTCTTTACTATAATTCCATGGTCTTTATTTGTGCAGTAGGCAGGAATAATTTGTTAGGAAGTTATATACATACATATATATAGATAGATACATACATATAGAGAGATGTATCTATATATTATATATATATATATGAGAGAGAGAGAGAGTTTGAGGTCAAAAAGGAAAAGACCTGCTGTGAATATGTTTTTTCCTCAAGTTTATCTCCTTTTAAAGTTTGCCACTGTTTTAAAGCAGGTGACTCTTATGTCTCCTTATGTTAGTTAGAAACAGTGCCTTCACTGGCAATTATTTCCACAAGGGCCTTAAAAACATACTTACAAATATATCTATTAAATATAAATATATCTGATCCAAGATGGCCGATTAGCAGCAGCTCAGGATTGTAGCTCCCACTGAAAGCGCAGAGAGTGAGTGGAAGCCACATTTTTAGATGAATTTTTATTGCCCAAGGACCAGGAGATTCCCGGCAGAGGAGCCCCACGGGTCGCCAGCACGACTCTTTGGCCGGTGCGGCAGTTCTCAGTCCAGAGTATATGGGACAGACTGAGTGCCCTTTTAGTTGGCATTTGGAGCTCCGGGAAGGCGGAGTCTCCCATTCAGCTGATTGAAAAGCGGATTGAAGCGGGGAACCAGACCGAGAGATTCCCGGGCAGAAAAGTGCCACGAATCTCAACGCCGCTGTTTCAGCTGGCGTAGTGGGTCACTGCAGGGGAAGCCTGGTCCCCCCTCAACGAAAAAAAGAAACAGCAATTGGAAATGCTGAGGATTGAGAGTTTCACAGCAAGTACAGCTGAACCTGGGAAGGTCCAGCTCAGTGGGGGAGGGCGTCCGCCGAAGGAAAACTAAGAAACAGAAAAAACTTTACCACCAACAAGCTGGACGTCCACTCAGAGGCCTAATCTGAAAGTCAGCAATTACACAGACGACAGGTGGATAAATCCACAGAGACGGGAAGAAACCAGCACAAAAAGGCTGAAAACACCCGAAATCAGAATGCCTCTCCTCTTACAGAGGATTGCAGTTCCTCATCACCAAATTGAACAAGGCCTGATCAAGAATGAATGTGAGGAATCAACAGAATCAGGCTTCAGAAGGTGGATAATGAGAAACTTCTGTGAGCTAAAAGAACATGTTTTAGCCCAATGCAAGGAAACTAAGAACCTTGAAAAAGGTTTGATGAAATGTTAACGAGAATGGACAATTTAGAAAGGAATATAAGTGAAGTAATGGAGCTGAAAAACACAATACGAGAACTTCGCAAAGTATGTACAAGTTTTAACAGTCGAATTGATCAAGCAGAAGAAAGGATTTCAGAGGTCGAAGACCAACTTAACGAAATAAAACGAGAAGACAAGATTAGAGAAAAAAGGGTAAAAGGAATGAGCAAAGTCTCCAAGAAATATGGGACGATGTGAAAAGACCTAATCTACGTTTGATAGGTGTACCTGAATGTGATGAAGAGAATGAATCCAAGCTGGAAAATATTCTTCAGGATATTATCCAGGAAAACTTTCCCAACCTAGCAAGGCAGAACAATACTCAACTCCAGGTAATACAGAGAACACCACAAGGATATTCCTCAAAAGAGCAACCCCCAAGGCACATAATCATTAGATTCACCAGGGTTGAAATGAAGGAGAAAATATTAAGGGCAGCCAGAGAGAAAGGTCAGGTTACCCACAAGGGGAAGCCTATCAGACTCACAGCAGATCTCTCAGCAGAAACCCTACAAGCCAGAAGAGAGAGGGGGCCAATATTCAACATCCTTAAAGAAAAGAACTTTCAACCCAGAATTTCATATCCAGCCAAATTAAGTTTCATAAGTGTAGGAAAAATAAAATTTTTTTACGAATAAGCAAGTACTCAGAGATTTCATTACCACCAGGCCTGCTTTACAAGAGCTTCTGAAAGAGGCACTATATACAGAAAGGAACAACCAGTATCAGCCATTCCAAAAAACCCATCAGTAAGCTGCATCCAGACCCATCTCACATGCAAGGATATACAGGGACTCAAAACAAAGGGATGGAGGAAGATTTGCCAACCAAATGGAGAGCAAAAAAAAAAAAAAAAACAAAGCAGGAATTGCAGTTCTCATCTCTGATAAAATAGATTTTAAAGTAACAGAAACCAAAAGAGACAGGAAGGACATTGTATAATGGTAGAGGGATCAATGTAATGGGAAGAGCTAACGATCCTAAGTCTATGCGCACCTAATACAGGAGCACCCAGATACATAGGGCAAGTTCTTGGTGACTTACAAAGAGACTTGGACTCCCACACAATAATAGTGGGAGACTTTAACACTACATTGTGAATATTGGACAGATCAATGAGACAGAAGGTTAACAAGGATACCCAGGACTTGAACTTAGACCTCGAACAAGTAAACTTAATAAGCATTTACAGAACTCTCTACTCCAAATCCACAAAACATACATTTTCTTCAGTAACACATCACATCTATTCTAAAAGTGATCACATGGTTGGAAGTAAATTATTCCCCAGCAATTGCATAGCATTTCATAGGTTTAAATGAAATATTGGTTGGCTGTTTGTTTGTTATTTTCCTCCCTTATTCCTTCCTGTCTCCATTGTATAACACAATTATTAGTATAAAAGAGGTTTTCAATACCCATTTTTAGACTGCATTCTAGCCTGGGCAATAGAGCAAGATTCCCATTCTCTCTCTTTCTTCTTCTTTCTCCCTTTCTTTCATTCTCTTTTTCCTTCTTTCTCTCTCTCTCTCTCTTTTCTTTTCTTTCTTTCAAAAAAAATTAAAGAATTGTGATAAAAAATTAAAAAATAATAAATATAAATATATCTATACATATATATATTTAAGTTGGTATCATAAATATAGTTAACAATTTGTTTTTTTGAGATTGAGTCTTGCTCTGTCACCGAGGCTGGAGTGCAGTGGTGTCACCTTGGCTCACTGAAATCTTTGCCTCCCAGGTTCAAGTGATTCTCCTGCCTCAGCCTCCCAAGTAGCTGGAACTACAGGTGCATGCTGCCACGCCTGGCTAATTTTTGTATTTTTGGAGACGTGGTTTCAGCATGTTGGCCAGGCTGGTCTTGAACTTCTGACCACAAGTGATCTGCCTGCCTCAGTCTCTCAAAGTGCTGGGATTACAGGCATGAGCCATGGTGCCCAGCCTAAAAATTTTTATAGTTTTACCTTTTTTTATGTTGTATATTTTTACTTGATTTTGTGTACCTTTTTTCAGATTATTACCTATCATCAAATTCATAATTTTTAAGGACTGCAGAGCTTACTATGGGAAATCCATATTTTATCAGTTTGCTGTCATTAGGTATCATTGTTTCTAATATATTTGCTGTATAAGTAAGACCCCAATAAATCTAATTTTAAATACATCTTTTGGTGTTTCTCTAATTATTCCCGTAGGTTAAATTCTTAGAGTTTTGAGGTCAAAGGAAAAGGCCTGCTGTGAATATGATGTTTTTTCCTCAAGTTTATCTCCTTTAAAGTTTGCCACTGTTTTAAAGCAGGTGACTCTTATGTCTCCTTATGTTAGTTAAAAACAGTGCCTTCACTGGCAATTATTTCCACATGGGCCTTAAAAACATACCTACAAATATATCTATTAAATCTATAAATAATCTCACTTTAGCAGTTCCCACACTTCAGGGGAACCACTCTTTTGACTCACAGGAATTTGGAAACCAACATGGAAGCTAGTCCTATAAAAAACTGGAAAGAATTAATTGAACCGTAAGTTGAGTTTCTATTGTGTTTGAGGAACATGACCCCAGTTGACATTAAAACATTATCTCCTTTGGCACTTGAGATTTATTTTTCCTTTTGACAACAAAAATTTTGCTTTTAGGACACAAATAAGATATTCCAATTTTCTGTTCAAATAACTGTTTACTTGGTATCAGATAAGCTGGGCCCAATTTCAAAAGCAAATTAATGACAAACCTCAATTTCAGGCAAGTCAAAGCTACAAATACATTATGGAGTTCATTTCAAAAAATGACACAAAATTAAAATGAAATAGGCTCTAAAATTTGAGAACCCTTAGGCACAGTAAATCTTAGTTATTGGGGAAGATGAAACATTCTATGACAAGATTGGGTCTGATAAGATGTAATAAAAACATGAAGCATGATACATAAGGGCAAGAGGACTGATATAAAATGTGAAATGATCAAAAAAAATAGCATAGTCCTAGTTCCCCAAAGTATTTGGTAGTGACAGGGAAACTAAACAGCAAGTAAAGCTGAATATTAAATGAGGGTGAATGTGCCATACATCATCCCTAAATCTATCTAGGTATTCCTATAATGCATGTCACACTTTTCCTGGAAAGAACTAATGTCAGGACCAAGGTTAAATTTTTCAAAAATGAGAGCATGAACATCATGGGATTTCAACAATGGTATTATGTACACATGATGAGAAGGAGATGAGGAGAAGGTATGGCTATTTGGCAGCAGTAAAATACACTTAAGAAAACAGCAGAAATGTATTCTTGTAGAACACAGTGTGACTTACTTTTATGCCTAACCTTGAAATTATGATGGCAAATCCCACAGGTGCTGAAATTGCCAAAAGCTTACTGACATTGCACCGTAGAGCAGCGTGACATTTGTTCCACAGACACCTCTGATTAATTCACATAACCCTTTAATAAGCAAAGAGCCACCTTTTAAAATGTGTTGAAACACGTTGCTTTGGTAGTACAAAGTTCCTTAGAACGAGGAATAATAGCTTTGCACTTCCTCATAGTCGGGTTTCAGCTGTGTCTTTGCTACTTACTACTGTATGATCTCGAACAATTTCCAAACTCTTCTGTGCCTCAGTTTCTTCATCTGGGAAACAGAGATGAATCTTATGAATGGGAACCAAGCTAAAATATGGACAGTTATCAGCACAATGTCTGTTAATTCAGTACCTTTCAAAGAACTTCACTTCCTTTTCTGCCACTCCTTAACCTCTCCTGGCTGCAGAAATCTGAATTGATCTTAATTAATCAGATACTGTCTTTATTTATGGTTAGCATCAGTTGCTACAAGACGGGATGAAAAAGGGAAGGAAGTGACTAAATATAAAAGGATAAGGCATAAAAATAGCTTAATGTTTCCTCTTAGACATTTTACAGCACCTGGGTTTCATCTTATTCCTCATCTTTTCTTTTTTTTTTTTTTTTTTTTTTGCCAGAAGGAAGATACTATGATACTGACATTCAGAATTCAGTAAGGCAATCGTCTTGAAAAACAGGCTATTGTCCTTCTAAGACATTAGCTAAATTATTCTTTCTCTTATTTTAACTGATGCAGTCAGACTCATCGTTAAATCTCCTCATTGTATCGAGGAGATCAAGGCTTCCACGTTGCACAGATACAGAAGGCATCATCTACATTGTATGCAGTGGTTTTACAATCTAAATAATATTCAGGAAGATATTTCTGTTCCCAATTAAAGATAGGTGAAATCAAGTAGAAGAAGCATATGATGCAAGGGAAGTAAAAAGAACAGTTTTATCTGCCCACTAGGGTGGTGCAAAGGAGAGAAGATCAGGGAAGAGAAGCTCATGAAGGAAACAAACATGGCTGTCCAGTCTGGAGAAGCACATTTGATAGTTTATAAAATCATGGAGGAGAGTACTCTTAGCTTGCCATCCATTTATTCATCTGGAAGGAGGCTTCCTGGTAGGTTGCACTCACACTCACAGGGAGGGCAGTCACGTAAAAGTAGACATCAGGCAGAGGTTTAATTTACTGGATTTCCCTTGGGTCTGATGAGGCAAAGGCATATCCAAAGCAGCTGAACACTTGGCTGGCACATTGGGCAGAGGGGCTTGCCTTAGGGGTTCTGCTCCAAGGGCTACAAGGTAAATGAGATTCCCAGTCAGACAATCAGAAAGCAGATAGCACCAGCAAGAGCTCAAATAAAGCTGAGAAAGTAAAAAAGTATTACATGGTCTTGACTACACAGACAAAAGATGCTTGGGCATAGTGGCTTAAACCTGGAACCCCAGCATTTTGGGAGGCTAAGGTGGGAGGATTGTTTGAGCCCAGGAGTTCAAGACCATCCTTGGCAACACAGTGAGACCTCGACTTTAAAAAAAAAAAAAAAAAAAAAAAAGATGCTGACCACAGTCCTAAATGTCAGTAGGGCTAACTGCCCCAAGATGGTCAAAGGACATTAAATTGGAGGTCAGGGTAAGGGAGGAATGGCAAGAAGCAGTATAAACACCTACTCCCCCTTCTACCCAGATACCATCTTTAGCAGATAAGCAGAGATGTTTGAGGTAGAGCAATCTCTGAGAAAGAGTAGGGAATTATATTTAAATAATATAAACCATTTTTAAAAGTCCTTAACTAGTTATTCGCTTAAGTTTTATTTTTTTAAAATAAAACTATCCCCAAGTTCTGTGAATAACTTAAAAATGGAGTTGTAGGAGGCAAATAGTTACAGGCAATATTTAAAAGCTACATTTTTCCCTCTTATACCTAAGACCAGTGAGACTTATAGGAAACACCCTGCTACCGGTAAGGCATGCACAATTTACATTTGTATGACTACCAGAGCTTACAAAACATCTCCAAATGTATCTTACTTTTAGAAAGAAATTATCAAGGTATAAAATATAGATGTTGTCAAGAGATCTGGGACTTCATAAAGCGAGAGAAACAGGAAGGTTTTTCTTGCATGAGGTTAGTTTAACCTTCTTGAAATATCAGAATAAAGACTGAGATCTTGCTCTACTATATGTGGAAACGTGCCATGCAGCTACAGCAATTATATCAGTATAGTTCTGAAGTGAAAATGATGGATCAGTGAAACAGTGGAGCCCCAAAATGCACATACATAAATAGATGGATAGATATAAATAGCTAGATATCCATAGAGTCATCACATCTATCTATCTATCTATATCTATCCATCTATTTATATCCATGTATGAATATCCTTACATGAAAAAGTTACAGTTCATAATCAACAGGTAGTGGATGGACCATTCAGTAGAGTGGATAGCCACAATAGGTTCCCAATTTGTGGTGAAAAATAATGTTTGATTCCTACCTAACATACCTTCCTAACATCTATGTATTTATTTGACACACATTTATTCCAAATAAATACAGGACCAGAAGGTAGAAAATATATCTTAAAATATTAGATGAAAATATATATTAATGTGGATAATGTGTACCTCTCCAGGAATAAAATGAAAATCAGAAGTGATAAAGAAAGTAAATACTGGAATTGTTTAATGAAAACATTGAAGTCTTCTATGGCAAGTAACAAAATAAACAACTTAAAATTAAAGACAGACAACAGAATTATTTATAAATATAAAGGCTCATATACCTGGTCATATAGAATGTTGGCAGGACTATATATTAGTACCACTTGTACTAATATAGGGCAATTTGGTAGTAACTACTAACATTTTGATAGAGGATGCATAAGCTGCACACACCCATTTATACCAAGACATTTTGAGAGAAGCAGGGATATTGGGGAGGAGGTATTTGTGAGAAACTAAGGATTTACATTCAGGAGAGGCTAATATTTTCTAAATGTGTTTGGTTATGTATTAATTTAAATATCTCTTACTAATTGTTGTGTGCCTTTCTAGGATTTTAGCACATGGAAGAAATGTCCCTACCTATGCATACAGAAATGCCTAAGAACAGGAAGTGAAGTATTATTTATCAGGAAAAACAGCATTCACATATTATTTATAAAAATTGAGCCCAACCTTCAAGCTTTACTGTGGAAAGATTTCATCAAGTTCCTAGATTGAAGAAAGCTAATTGTAAGAAAGACATATGTAATATAAACAAGTTTCATTATAAATAAGAGTATAAATATGAATTGCATATGTACATCTTTATGAGTGTCTGCGTGTATGTGTATGTAAATGTCTTCTTTTGTGTATATAAAATCCAGAACAATCTGCACCAAACTTATAAAGTGATTATGTTTGAGAAATGAAAATGGAAAGGAGAAATTTCTGCTTTAATCCTGACTTCATTTCCTTCATTTTTTTTTATTCTATTAAAAATAATTTACAACATGAAAGGCCTTGATATTTATTTTTAAAAATAGTTAATAACTAAACCACCTGTGTACAACAAAGCAGAATGTAATTCTGTATGTTAATTAGAATCACAATTTTAATTAGAAAAAAATAGTGTTTATACTCAAAGATGTAGTCTTGATTGGAGGTGGGGTAGGGGTAGTTTTTGGAAAAATTTGCCAAGGTATAAATAGAAACTATAGATAATGTAATTTACTTCATTTTTGTGCATTTTCTAAACTCAACAATTAATATAAGCTACTTTTATTATGCAGAAAACCTTATTAAAATTACAAAAATCTAGGATACCTGTGCATTTTGAAATATCTCATTTTATATCAAAGACTCTGGAAGTTCTGGATTGATAACCAAGTTTATATTTCAGCAAGCAGGTAAGAAGGTGTTCGTCTTAGGTGGATTCGCTAGAAGCAGGCTGAGACTGAGATTTATTGTAGAAACTATTCCAGAAGTGCCTCCAGAGGGAACCAGTAAGACAAAGGGAAGCAGAAAAGAGAAAAGTGAAAGGAACTCAACAAGGGTGTGGTTTCAGGTGATGTCTCCCCAGAGTTTTCCTGTCTATTCCTGCAGGGGATCTTGAGGCCATAAATTAATCTCAGAGTTGTTCACCTCCATGCAAGGAAGTTGGGCTTTCAAGTATTCTTTGACTAAGAGCCTCTGCTGGAGAAAAGGGCCAAGCTGGGCAGGAAGGAAACCGCTAAGAACTCTTCATCAGGTGGTAAAGCGATTCCAGCAGCCGAGGCAGCCTTCCTAAGTGAAATGCAGGTGCAACATAGAAACAAAAACAAACACAAGCCAGGAGAAGGATACAGCCAAGCAGAAAAGGGGATTGGAGGATATTTAGGCAGAGCATCAGCAGGATCCACTCCAGAAGAGGTTTTTTATTTTATTTCCAAATACATCTTCATTTGTTTAAAAAATTGAATTGAACAAATGTCTTTTCCAGTTCTAACACTACAGAAAAAAAAATCAAAAATTACAAGTGAACAAAATATCAAAGGCAACTGTTGTAATACAGGGAAGTTTTTAGGAATTCTGAGAAAAGCATAACAATTTAATAGCCTAAATTTAGTCAGATCAAAGTTCAAAGTTCTTAAAATTTTATAGACCTAAATGTTCCTGATCTAAAATCAAAACAGTGATTCAGCTCCTGTGTCTATTTTTCTTCAGAATGTATTTCCTTTTTCAATGTTCAGTGTTCTTTTGTACACTCCAGGAAATTCAGTAGAGAAAAGGTATACTTTTGTTTTAGAAAGATAATTTCAGTTATTTACTCCTAAATTATTCTAAAGCATCTCTGGACACAAGGAAAATAAGTGCTTTCAGGATGATCTAACCCACAATTTAAACTATAGTGCAAAGGAAACAAGAAAAACAAGATGTATTCAAAGACACAGCTAAAGTACTCAAGAGACCCTACTGGCTGGGGTGTCACACAAACATGACTCCATTTTCCCCTACAGCATTCTTGTATTCTTACATAATTATATTTTGTAACCTTACACAAGTTACTTAAGCTCTTTTCAGTTCCTCCATTGGTTTCCTGGTCAAGTTTTAGCACTCGGGAAATACTTGGTCAAAGGCAGACATGGTAGCTCATGCTTGTAATCCCAGCAGTTTGGGAGGCTGAGGTAGGCAAATCACTTGAGGTCAGGAGCTCGAGACCAGCCTGGCAAAATCCTGTCTCTACTAAAATACAAAAATGGTGATGCCTGTAATCACAGTTACTTGGGAGGCTGAGGCAGGAGAATAGCTTGAACCCGGGAGAGTTGCAGTGAACCAAAATTGCACCACTGCACTCTGGTTTGGGTGACAGAGCAAGACTCCATCTTAAAAAACAAACAAACAAACAAAAATAAATTAAAAACAAACACTTGTTCAATATATAGATCCATGGAGAATGTCAATCTGATTTGTACCTCTGCACTTCAGTTCTTTGGTTCCATATATCTAGAGTATCTATCTAGAATATACTCATCAGTTTCTCTAGCCATCTATATTATTTTTCTATTGCTACATAATAAATTATGACACACGTAGTGGCTTACAACAACACACATTTATCATCTCACAGTTTTCATGGATCAGAAGTCCAAGCATGGTTTATCTGAGTCCTTTGATCAAGGTCTCACAAGGCTACAATCAAGCTGTCCGCTGGATGGTGTTTCTTTTGGAGCTCAGGGTCCTATCCTAAGCTTACATGATGGTTGGCAGAATTCAGTTACTTGCAGCTGCAGAGCTGAGGTTCTGCTTTCTTGCTGGCTGTTAGCTGGGAGCCACTCTCAGCTCCTGCAGGTTCCCGCAGTCCCCTATCATGTGGCCCCTTTGTAGCCCACCTCACAGCATGACAGCTCACTTTTTCAGAGCCAGCAAGGCAGGGCCTCTCATCTCAGCCTAGTCTGCCCACAGTCATTTATCTATATGTATGTCTATATTTATATCTGTATCTACATGTACATCATATCATCTCTTATCATTATCTACTGTATCTATAGATAACGTGTACCTCAAGGGAGGGAGTAACATTCCATTTTTTCCATATTCTGTGGGTTAGAAGCAAGTCTCAGGTTCTGTTCACACTCAAAGAATAGGAATCATCAACAAGTATGACTCAACTGGGACTCCCCTTATGGTATATTTGCCACACTGTACAAGTCCTATTGACTTCAAAGTCAAGCTCAAGTCACAACCTTCTCCTTTGATCTCCTAGCACCAGATACTAGACAGGACAGAACTAAGAATTTATCTAGGGTGGTTTTTTTTTTTTTTTTTTAATCATTTGTCATGTCCTGTAACACACATGCATAGGTTCAGGACTAAATGCTTAATGCTTGTGGCTTGAGATCCCCTGAGGCTGGGGTCTTGCAGCTATCTGCAATCTTTATCTGTCTTTTGGCACACTATCCAAATCCTCAACAAATTATGCTAAATTTTCTGCACAGACACTTAGAATCCTCACTTATTCCTCATTTATGGGTCTTCAGTCTATTTCAAACTTCAAATATATCATGTCTGGAAAAAAAAAAAGCTTTTGGCTGTGCTTCATGTTTCTCATCTTTGCTAACTCCAGGAACCCCTACACATGTTACTCTCTGAAACGGTCACCACAGTGATTATGTGATCCTCACGACATAGGCCGGATGTCTACCTTACTGGAAGCACTTACCAGCATTTACGTATCTCATCTTTCAACCAGTACCTATATAAAGACTAAGAATAATTTGTATATTATTTTTTGTTTAGGTAACAAATTAAAAAATTAAAATAACATATCCAAAAACGGAAATAAAACAGATAAAATGCCAAGTACAAATTAAATAAGGCAAGCTATTTATGATGAGGTAAGGAGAGTACATAAAACTTTATGTTTAAGATGTAAAAACAATACTAGTTTGAAACTACTTTGTTTTATTTTTAGTTTTTCTCAAATTTAATATATGTAAGAAAATTCATAATTTTGTAGGTAAGAGTGTGGAGCACAAAACTATGTAACAAATGGGTGTTACCTATCCTCAGCTGTGATGGTTTTCAAGGCTGCCTGTGGAGTCTGATAAAACTGTGAAAGAAAAATAAATCTTGGGGCCCCAAAATCACTCAGCTAAAGGGAAAAGTCAAACTGGGAACAGCTTAGGGCAAACCAGCCTCCTATTTTGTTCAGAGTCACCTGACTCTGCTCACTCTGATTGCCTCCTTTGGAAAGGCTAATCAGAAACTCAAAAGAATGCAAACATTTGTCTCCTATCTACCTATAACCTGAAGCCCCCTCCTCACTTAAAGTCATCCCACCTTTCCAGATGGAACCAATGTTCATCTTACATATGTTGGTTGATGTCTTATTTGATGTCTCATGTCTCCTAAAATGTATAATGCCAAGCTGTGCTCTGTTTACCTTCAACACGTCCTTAGGACCTCCTGAGGTTGTGTCACAGGCGCACATCCTCAACCTTGGCAAAATAAACTTTCTAAAATAATTGAGACCTGTCTCAGATATTCAGTGTTCACACAACTCTAGTAAGTCCTTGACACTAGCAGCTCATCTCAAATATTGATGTTCTGAAGTACCATAATTAGAATAACTGAAAATTAAATTATATACAAGGGTAAAAAAAATTCATCACAACAGAACCAGTGATGGCCAAGACCTATAAAATTGGCCACAGTTAATGGGAGCCTGTTATTTTCTTCCATCTGCTTCAGGGGCATTAAGCTTTAGTTATAGTTTTTTTATATATATGCAAAAAATCTACATGTTAACTTCACAGACTTGAAAAATACGGAGTTATTTATTTATTTATTAACCTCACAGCAAGAGTTGGTGCATTGATGAATGTTGGGAAGTCAAACAGTGAAGTTTAGTGTTCTGGTGATTCTCATTCTCTCTTGGGGACTGGAGTTTATTCAAAGCTAAGAAAGATGAAGAGGTAAAGTGTTAACAAATTAGTATGCCTTGCCCAAATAACTAAACAGGAATAAAATAATTGATTCTCAGCCCTTCCATGGTTTAAGCAATATTTCTTTGTTAGCATCCATTGTTAAGTATTAAAAACTACTAATTTTTTCATAGTGTTTTAGCATATGACTATAGCAGCATTTTTCTTTCTTTTTTTTTTAAATTGAGACAGAGTCTTGCTCTGTCACCCAGGCTGGAGTGCAGTGGCACAATTTTGGCTCACTTCAACCTCTGCCTCCGGGTTCAAGCGATTCTCATGCCTCAGCTTCCCTAGTGGCTGGGACTATAGGCACGTGCCACCACACCCAGCTAATTTTTATGTTTTTAGTAGAGGCAGGGTTTCACCATGTTGGGCAGGCTGGTCTTGA
Source organism: Ateles fusciceps (assembly GCA_036589455.1). Classification (NCBI taxonomy): domain Eukaryota; kingdom Metazoa; phylum Chordata; class Mammalia; order Primates; family Atelidae; genus Ateles; species Ateles fusciceps. The sequence continues at coordinate 2,396,193 of JAZHEH010000299.1, forward strand.
ACTCCTGACCTCAGGTGATCCACCTGCCTCAGCCTCCCAAAGTTCTGGGATTACAGGCATGAGCCACCGTACCTGGCCTATAGCAGCTTTTCTTTTCAATGGTCAAAGAAAAATCATTTTGTAAACATGCTACAAAACTGCAGCCTCCTCTTTCTGAAGAGTTGAAAACATTCTTTGATCAGAAAATATATATATGCAGTTCAAAACTGTGGGAACTAATTGTATATTCTAATATTTGTTTGTGTATTTAATGCATTTTGTTTTGTTCAACACTGCCATGAACAGAATTGATACCATACTACTGTGTCTTTAAAGGTACATTCTTGGACAAATGTTGTCCTTTAATTAAATTTAACAGTGTTTTAAATAAAGTGGCCAAAATATACATTTACTTTGACTAGACAATTTACATAGTGCCCAGTTCAATTTCTCTAAGTTCCAATATCCAAGCCTCAAAACTAATGAGCAATCATTCTCTCCAACTGAACTGATTCCCTTAAATAAACTAGTGAAACATCAAACAAACGGGAATCGTGGCATCCTTGCACATTACCTTTTACCTACAGATATCATCATGCTTGCCCCAACCAAGCAGATTTTAGATGAAACAACTCTGTTCATCTTCCTCGTGTCTAGGGGAGCATGTTTTGTACCTTGTGATGCAGCCATTTCCTGGCCTCGGATACAGAGCTGTGGTGAACATATAATAAAAGATGAGCTATCTACAGAGTTGCAGTGCCTAAAAATATGAAGTTGGCTGATCTGATCTTCTTAAGAATTTGAACTCAGAAACACAAAGAAATCAGAACAATTAATAGTACAAAAAAAGCACCAGGGCAAAGAGGTAACAGACAATACCCTTGGACAAAAAGGAAATTAAAAAGAATGAAAAAGTATGGGGCAGCCTGATAAGTAGGTAGTGTCTAGGAGATATGGATAATCCCTTGACAGAATCCACGTGTGTCTTGAGGGATAAAAGCTGGCTCTTCGAATTGTTGTAGCTTCTGAAGTTTCCCATAAATGAGAATAATGTTTTTCTTTCTTGAAAATTTCTTGAATATCTCTATTTCCAACTATATGACAACAAAGGCAACAAAAGTATATTTTGATAGTAGTACCCTGATACGATATTCAAATTATGAAATAATCAGTGCAACACAGGCAGTGATCAACCTGAATAGATTCTGAATGTAAATATCCATTACTTGCACACCCAATAGCCTAGCTAAAATATTCCCTACACTAGCACCATGCAGTGTATGCAACACTAATTCAGAGGTGGTAACGTTACACAAATCAGTCTACACTGACCTTTGCCTTTGCTTCTCAGGGCAAAAATAGATGCTCATCAAGTTTGAAAGTAGCAACAGGATTTTAACCTGGATCTCTCTGACTGTATTATTTATTTCTTTATTTATCTATTTATTTATTTTTAGAGACAGGGTCTTGCTTCATCACCCAGGTTAGAGTGTAGTGGTGCCATAATAACTCATTGCAGCCTTGACCTTCTTGGCTCAAGCAACCATCCTACCTACCTCCTGAGTAGCTGGGACTACAGGTATATGCTGCCATGCTCGGCTACTTTTAAAAATTTTTTTGTAGAGATGAGATCTCACTTTGTTGCCCAGGCTGGTCTTGAACTCCTTGTCTCAAGAGATCCTCCTGTTTTGGCCTCCCAAAGTACTGGGATTGCAGGTGTGAGCCACCACACCCGGCTCTCTTTGACTTTAAAGCCATATTAATTCTAATTGAAGATTAGATTATACAAACAAAAGTGGCTGACATTTAGTTAATGCTTAATATATAGAAGACAGTTAATGTAGTCTTCATCAGAACCCTGTTTGCTTGGTACTATTGTTATAGAGAAAAATAAATGAAAATTTACACAATTTGCTCAAGATCACACAACAGGTGTAATTTGGAGTCAAGTGGTAACAACAGTCTAACTCTTGAGCCACTGTATTTACTATACTGCCCCCCACTCTAAGATCATACTTGCCATGTGGCCTTCAAAAACTGACAGAAAGTAGACAGTGGTGATAATTCTCTAATCATTGCAGTACACATGAAGTGCTTCCAGGAAAGGCTTTGTATCATTTGAAAGCTCTTCTCAGATCACATCAATATCAACAGTCAGGTGCACAGTGAACCCATTGCAGCACTGTTACTTGTTGCAGGCTGGGGACTCAGTTTTGTGGGACACAATGTTAAAACATAATGTGACACAAGGTCTCAGCTAGCTGCCCCAAGCAGTCTCAGAGACTGAGAGTCACTGGTGACTTTAAATCACCAAGAACATTTGAATCATTATTCTAGAGAGAGTAATAAGCTGAGCAGAACCCAAAGTGAAGAGATTGTTAGAGGGGGATAGCCAACGATAAACAAAATACTAGGCTTCTTTTTCTTTCCCATAATAAAAAACTGCATTTTTCCAGGAAGTTGTTTCTATGCTTTTATGAATTAATGCAGAGTCTCTAAGAGTTAAGACAAAGATTGTTAGAAGATAAATATCTGTGATAAACCAGACAATATCTTCAGTATTGATGTAATAATAGGAATTTACTCAGATCAGTTGTAACAATGCTCCTGTGAGTAATACTATTTTTGAAGCTTTTAATGAAAAGATCAGAATTGCATGTTCCTTTCATTTTAACATGCCATGATCACTGAGCATGTTTACGTGACAAGTATCAGATGAACTCCTATCATCTATCCAGGAATGTGCTGTGTTCTCGAGACAATACATAAGTAGTAATCTATAGCATGCCTGCATCAAGAAGCCTAAATTTGATCCACTGTTAATACTCAGAGCTGTTTTATTAAAGCTCATGAACAGAATTCATTCATTCATGTATTCTTTCCACAGTTTGTGAGTCTCTCCTTTGTTCCATAGCTATGCTAGGTACTAAAATATAAAGAAAAGAGAACTGATAAATTAGTATAATTTGTAGAAGTGCCAATGAAAGATTCAAAATGTCTACAATGAGATCTCCACTTTCCTAAGCTGACAAAGATGAGAATTTAGCTAAATTAAAGTTATTTTACTAGGGACCTTTTAGAAATAAGGATATTCTCCCTCTCATGGCAAGTATAATGGTCCACTCTGGGCAATGCACTGGCTAGGCTACAGAGACTGTGTGTCCCTTACATTTAGAGTCATGACTCTTCTATGGGGTTAGTATATGTAGTCTGATTAGGTTTGATGAGGGTAGTGCAAACAATGCCACCATTTATCAGAGTTAGTGGCTGAACTATCAGTGAAGCTTGGGGTGTATTAAAAGTGGTGAGAAAGGATTAGTCTGTCAATGACTGCATTAATTTGGTTTACAGTATTCATTCGGTCAGGTTAAGTTTGTTTATTGAATACAGGTTAGGTTTGTTTATAGACTAATGTTCTAATCTTCATGCTGGCATAGAAATAATCTCATAACCTTGTTTGTTATTGCTAATTTGACTTCATTTCTCCTTATACTGTTTTAATCAAGCACGTATCCCTACTGTCTCATTGAATATTCAGCAGGGACCCATAAAATTTTGCATGCACTTCCCTTCACCTGGAACGGCATTCTATTTCTTCTTCCTTAATCATAATTCCTCTCTATTCTTGAAGCTTAATTCCTTTTTTTATTTCCTAACAGGACTGTAGGTGTTATCAGTCCCATATTGTTTGAAATCTAATTGCATTTGTTGTCTGTAGACTGTCCATACATAAATATGCATGTTGTATTATTACTTTTTTCCATATATGCAAGCCATAATATAACTTTTCCCTGTGTTTATGTCTTTATTTCATAAGCAACTGGCTTGCAAGTTACCAGAGAGCATGGAGTAAATCCTTTATTTCCCATGTCCCCATTGTGCCTAAGACTGTGTTTCTGTACACATGTAAAAAGTAGGAAATCAATAGTTCCCTCTGCTGATACGTGAACTCTTCAAAATCTGGAGGAACACTATTGAATTGCTCCATTAGCTTTCTCTTCTTTAAGTTGAAAACAAAAATTGTGATGACATTTCTACCTAGTTCATTCTTCCCAAGACTAAACTAAGTCATAGTTTTCTTACTAATTAGGCAATAATGAGGCTCTTAAAAATATTGTAAGAGAAAAATTCCTTAGGAATGGAATATGCTATCAGAATAGCAATAATGATAGTGCCTGAGGAAGAAAGGGAAGAAATTTTAAGGCAGATAATTTTTGCAAATCCATATCTGTTTTTACTTTGGCCTAGAGGCAAATGTTGTCTACTAATTTAACTTTTGAAAAAACTCATTAGAGTATGTAGATAGAAAAACAGATGAGAAAAAAGTAAAGGTTAGAGCAAATTTTGCCATCTAATATTCATAGGACTTCACTAGAACCATTTTTAACATTTACAAAATGACAGAATTGTACTACATTATCTTTATGATTATTTTCTCTTCTGAAATTTTATGGTGAAGTAGGTCCAACTTTGAACTCTTATACAGTTGTCCCTTTGTATCCACGGGGAATTGGTTCTAGAACCTCCCAAAGTTATCAAAATCCAGGGATGCTCAACTCCCTGATACAAAATGGATGGAAACCTATATCCAAGCGTTATATGCAAATACTATGCAAAGATTAAATAACCTTTCCTATACACTTTAAATTATCTCTAGATGACTTTTAATACCTAATACAATTTGGGTTTGTCTTCTCACTCATATCTCGTGTTGAAATTTAATACCCAATGCTGGAGGTGGGACTTGGTGGGAGGTGATTAGATCATGGGGGTGGATTATTTCCTGGGTGTTGTTCTCATGATAGTAAGTGAGTTTTCATGAGATCTGGTTGTTTGATCTCTCTCTCCTCTCTCTTCCTCCTGTTCTGGCCATGTATGGCATGCTTATTTCCCATTCACCTTCCACCATGATTTTAAGTTTCCTGAGACCTGCCCAGTCCCTGTATAGCCTGCCCAGTCCCTGTATGACCTGCTTTCTGTATAGCCTTCAAAATGGTGAGCCAATTAAACCTCTTTTCTTTATAAACTACCCAGTCTCAGGTAGTTCTGTATAGCAGTGTGAGAACAAACTAATACAATACCTAACACAATACAAATGCTTATATAAATAGCTATACTAGGCCATATGCAGTCCCTCACGCCTGTAATCCCAGTACTTTGGGAGGCCAAGGTGGGCAGAGCATGAGGTCAGGAGATCAAGACTATCCTGGCCAACATGGTGAAACCCCATCTCTACTAAAAATACAAAAATTATCTGTGCATGGTGTCATGTGCCTGTAATCCCAGCTACTCGGAAGGCTGAGGCAGGAGAATTGCTTGAACCAGGGAGTCGGAGGTTGCAGTGAGCCGAGATCACGCCATTGTACTCCAGCCTGGTGACAGAGCAAGACTTCATCTCAAAAATATATATATATAGTTATACTGTATTTTATTTGCATTATTTTTCATTGTTGTAATGTTATTTTTATTGGATTTTTTTTTCTAATATTTTTTATCGTCAACTGACTGAATCCACAAAGTCAGAACCAATGGATGAAGAGGGCTGGGTATAAATCTATGTCAATGTGGGAAACATCACTTGAAAATCATATGAGTTTATATTGATCATCTTTTGTAATTTTTTGTTTGTTTTTTGGTAAGCGCATTTAATAGGAAATTGATCTTAACAAAGTTTTAGGTTCACAATACAACTATAGGCACAATGTTGTGCAACAGGTCGCTAGAATTTATTCATCCTGCATAACTGAAACTACAAACCCATTGAACAGCAACTTCCCACTTCCCCCATCCCTGGGACCTGATAATCATACTTTCTATGGTCTGTTTCTATGAGGTTGACTATTTTAGATATTTCATGCAACTGAAATCATGCAATATTTATATTTCTGTGCCTGGCTTATTTCCTTAACAAAATGTCCTTCAGGTTCATGAATGTTGCTGCATATGACAGGATTTCCTTATTTCTAAGGTTGAATCATATTACATTGTCTGTACATACAACATTCTCTGTATTCATTAATCTGTCAATGGTCATATAGGTTGTTTTTACATTTTGCCTATTGTGAATAATTATTCAATAAATATGGGGACTGTAGATACCTCTTCAAGATCCTGATTTCACTCTCTTTGGTTGGATTGTTGGATCTTATGGTAATTCCCTACAGTTTTTTGAGGAACCTCCACAGCGTTTTCCATAGTGGCTATAACATTTTACATTCCTGACAACTGTTGCCAACACTTTTTATCTTTTATTTTCTAACAATTTTTGATTAGCAAAATTCTTTTGTTTTTGTTTTTTGAGACAGAATCTGGCTGTGTCACCCAGGCTGGAGTGCAGCGGCACGATCTTGGCTCACCACAACCTCCGCCTCCAGGGTTCAAGCGATTCTCTTGCTCAGCCTCCCGAGTAGCTGGGACTACAGGTGTGTGCCACTGTGTCCAGCTATTTTTTTTTTTTTTTTTTTTGTATTTTTTTTAGTAGAGATGGGGTTTCACTGTGTTAGCCAGGATAGTCTTGATCTCCTGACCTCAAGATCCACCCACCTCGGTCTCCCAAAGTGCTGGGATTACAGGTGTAAGCCACCGCGCCTGGCCCGATTAGCAAAATTCTTACCTAGTATTTAAAATCTTGAAGAAAAGAACAACCATTTGTCTTCTTTTGGGTCACCTTTCCTTATTTGTGCATAGTGTTTAATAAGTAAAGATAATTTAATTTGACTTGGTTTTCTCAAAATATTTCTTAAAGTAACAATCTCCATAGTTTCTTCCACATTCTGGAGTCTAGACTTATGGCTGTTTAGCCCATTCTAAATTCTTGCACCAGCCTGATACTCTGGAAAAAGAAATGGACTACTGAATTAAAATCTTATCGTTTAGTATTAATTTGGTTTTATAGCTGATGTTGAATGGACTCATCTTCCGGTGGTCAGGATCTAGCCTTCTAACACAGAATCTAAATTCTGAAAAACCCTTATTCCAATAAATAGAGTTGTAGCTGTTGGCTATCGACACATAATAACCATTCTCCACATTTAGTGACCCAAATCAGTATCATTTATTAAGTATGCAATTCTACCAATTGGTAATTTGGAATAGGAAGTCCTGCTGGTCTTGGTTAGATTAGTCATGCATATGTGATCAGCTAAGGATGGGCTGGACAGCTTCAGAAAGTATGACTATCCTTGTCCCCCATAGAGTCCCTTGCTCTCCAATAAACTTCCCTGGGCTTGTTCACCTGGCAGCAGGAAGGGTTTCAACAAGCAGAGAAAAGTAGGCAAGCTCTTTTGATGTTTAGGCTTGGAACCAGCTCAGTATCACTTTGGTGATATTCTGTTGGCTGAAGCAAGTCACAAGCCCTGAGGCCAGCCCAGATTTAATAGATGGAAAGAAACACTCCACTTCTCAATGAGAGAAGTGAAGACTCACATTGAACAAAGCATGGATACAGGAAGGAAGAAATAATGGTGTCTATTTTTATAATCATTCTTCTACATGACATTTTTCTTATTTTATTTCATGCCTAAAATCCTGTCTTGACACTGTGTTCTGAGAGTTCAGGTTATCCTGCAATGTTGTCATGGCTCAAACTAAATACAAGTCCATCCTCCAGTGCCACCCTCCACGGTTTGCTTTCCTACCACCTGTGCTGGTAGTTTGCTATGTCGGTTATTTTTCCCTTTTATTTTCAGTTGACATGTAATAATTGGACATATTTAGGAGATACAGAGCAATGTTTGATACATGTAAACAAGGCATAATGATCAAATCAGAGTAATTAGTGTATTTATCACCTCAAGCATTTACCATTTATTCATGTTGTGAATATTCAAAATCCTCTTTTGAAAATATACAATAAATTATAGTTAGCCATATTTGCCCTACAGTGCTGCAGAACACCAGAACTCATTCGTCCTGCCTAGTGGTAACTTTCTATCTGTGAACCAATCTCTCCCTGTCCTCCCCTCCCCCTGCTTTTCCCAGCCTCTGATACCCACAATTCTCTCCACTTCCATGAGCTCAAAATTTCTTTCTTAACTTTCACGTATAAGTGAGAACATGTAATATTTATCTTGCTGTGCCTGACTTAACTTTGTTTAACATAATGTCCTCCAGGCTCATCCATGTTGAATGAGAGAAAGACAAAAAACACAAATGCTGGTGAGGATGTGGAGGAAAATGATTCCTCGTAACTGTTGATGGGGATGTAAATTAGTACAGCCATGATGAAAAACAGTATGGAAATCCAAACTAAAAATAGAACTATCATACTATCTAGCAATCCCTTAACTGGGTATTTATCCAAAGAAAAGGATATTGGTATATCAAAGGGATACCTGCACCCCCCATGTTTATAGCAGCCCTATTCACAACAGCTAAGATATGGAAATAGCCCGAATGTCCATCAGCAGGTAAATGAGTAAAGAAAATATATATGCACAATGGAATACTACTGAACCACAAAAATGAATATGATGTCAGTTTTTTATTGGATTATTTCCCATTGCAACCTGTGTTCCTCCTACCTACGTGGTCACTAAAGCTCAATGAACAGAGTTCATTTATGTGGTGCAACAGTGATTTCATTTATTCTGTGGATTTTAGCCATGTCTTTTGTCTTTCTTATCATTGGATGAGTCTCTATCATCCATTCTACAATAAATGGTGGTAAAATCGTCTTGTCATGAACAGGGAAGTGGTAGGCAGAGAACTTAGAGGCAAAACACAAGCAATGGCTATATAGTGCCAACAAAATAAAATTCAGCAGTATCTTTATTACTAAGGTCTTATTGCATTACTGGTTTCCATAGGAGGCAATTAAATCATGAGTTAGCTGGACTGATATCACTACTGCCAACCACTACTTGTACAATAACATATGAGGGAAATAAGAGCCTTGTAGTTTGATTCCTTTAGTAATTCCCAAGTCAAGGTTGAGATGAGATGATGCAGAGTGACCTGGAAATAAGAATCAAACTAGCCTACGTAAGAGTCAAACCGAAAATGCTGCATAATGGAGTCTTTTTTTTCTCAAAGCGCGAAGGAGAAATGTTATCAAATATAGGTTCTTTCATTTGCAGATTGTATAGCAGCTGTCAAATTCAATATGGAAAGGTAGAGGATAGGGAGCTGTGAAAAGCAGCTATTTTATATTTATGGTTGGTTCGAGAGTCTGAACAATTCAGGTCTAATTACATTTTCATCATGGACTCACTTTATCAGAACCTTGTGACCTGAAATATGCCTGCTTAATGGATTTATTGTGGTGAACCAGAGAGTCATTTCAGCTGAGCCAGAGAATCATTGATATAAGCTTCAGGGATACAAGTAGATTTTAAACCATTTATTATCCACTGAAGCAGACAGATTTAAGGACAATTTAAAAAAGAAATTTGCTAGAGAAAGAGTCGCAGCTTTTCTCTCTGAACAGTGACTACTGGTTGAACTTGGTACCAATTCAGGGTCAAAAACAGAAAAGTGAAACTACCAAATAAAGACCCATCAGGAACTAAGATGGTCAAGATCATGTAGCAATGCCAAAGTCAGAAAAATCAAAGCCAACAGGGAGACATGGGAAGACAAGAAACGAAGAGGAAAGGCTAGGAGCAAAACTCTGATATGTGTTTCCCAGACCCCAGCACAAAAGCAAGCATTTCTCAGGCCCAAACCCTTCACGGTCATTATAGGGCTCATGGAACTCTCACAGTAGGATCATTAACAATTTGTCTGATTACAGATTATATTGATTTGTATTAGCCACTCAAATAGTACAACCATGTGGGTATACCAAAGCAAATGAGATTCCAAATACAGATGAAACAATTTGTAAATTTTTTAAATAGTTTTTAGATATGGGCAATTATAATATGAATCACCCTTTTCTTAAGAACTCTCTAAATTGTTAATGGTTTTAATGTACTTATTTTGTCTTTGTTCCACTTACTAATGAACAATTAGAAAAGCACCAGGATTCCAAGAGAAACAAGTCTTCTTCCATCCCTAAACTAAAATGGTAGTATGCTCCATCCTCTTTCCATTATACACACATATGAGAACTTCTAGTTTAGGATTTTGTCAGCCTAAAACATCCAGTATTTCAGAAATAACATTACTGAACATAGTCATTCAAGCCAAACCTATTCCCAACTCAGTAAAAATAAACTATTATTACAAATAAGTAAGGCATAATAAAACTACAAAAATAACCAAAAACTCATTTTTGACCATAGGAAAATCCTTTAAAATTTAAAAAAGAAATTATTCACATAATTTAAATTTCTAGTGATCCAATCCATATATGTTTATGTGCTAATTGATTATTATCACTTTTCAGAATCTAATTTCCATGTTTGGTTAAATACAATGTGATGTAAATAAACTTCAAGAAAAAAATGATTTTGTGGTCTTTATTTCAATAATAGGTGTCAGTATCTTATTAAAGTATGCATAAGTAGAATGGTTGAGAAGGAAAGAGTCTGAAGAGGATTTCGTCTGAAATATTTATTATCACCATCTGTAAACTATGTCTTCCTTACTTCTTCCTCTTTGTTCACTGTATGAAACTGACTAAAAAATCTACTGGGAAGGGATGTCTTTTGTTTCCTTTTTGGATAAGTATTGAGTTCATGGTTGAGAAGAATTCTTTACTTTCAGATATATTATGTCCGGGTTAAAGGTTTTCAGACCTATAGTGAGAAAAGCATAATGTCTTTAGCCTTTTAAAAATTGTGTTCTTTGATCAAAATGATGTAAGAGTTTGTTTGCTTATGCATAAGAATTAGAAGGGAATGCACAAAACTGGAAATAATCCATGTGTTAAAATGGTGAGATTAGTGGAAAGTCTTTCTTTTCTTTGGTCAAGTTGTTTTAAAAGCTGTTGAAATATTATTTGCTAAGGAAAATAAACTCTATTTGTAATATTCTTTAGACATATAAAAATAATTCCGTATACTGCAGTTGTCTTAAAGCCATAATTATGTAATTATTATATCTTAAAAGAGAATGAAAAGCTTGGTTTTGCCAAAACAAAATGCACAGGCTATATATAACAATAAATAATATAGTTGTATGTGCATACTTTTGCCACATTTAACAATAAATCAGATTTCCAGAAACTGCTATAATAACAAATTCCAAAACTCTGAATATAAAAATAGACTCAGATCCAAAACCTTGCCCTAATTCCAATTCCTATGTTACAGTCACAGGCTTAACTCTTTTACTTAGAATCGATTAACTCCTCAAAAGTTTGTTATACTTTGTAAACTGTTTTATCTGGTTTTCCAATCCATGACACATTATAAGCAGAGACTGTAATGATTTGAGGAAGAAAGGTGAATCAGGGGATGATGAAATATGCAAGAGAGCAATCGCAGACAGTTTGGCCAGGATAAGATAGGGCTGTGTACTAAATCATTACCATACAAACAGCAACACCAAAAATAGCTGATATTTACCAAGTGTTTCTTTTATACTCGATACCATGGAACTAAGTGATTTACATGGGCGATTTTATTCTAATCTTTGCAACAAATTAGTGGAATATGTACTATAATCATTTTCATTTTATATATGAGGACTCCAAGGTTCAGAGAAGTTAAATAGCTTGCCCAAGATTACAGAGTTAGCATGTTACAGAGCTGGAATTTGAACCCAGACACTGTGAAGGTTGCCCTCAAAAAACAAATGCTAATCATGTTAATGATGTAATTGTATAGGAAAGTATGCACATGTACTTAAAAATTATTCGTTTACAAAAAAAAGTAATATATAAAGGTGTAAGTTTCAGTTAGCTAGAAAATCCATGTATGTAAGCACTCAGTTCCTAATCAGTGAAACGTTGCTGTTTCTCTCTACTCTCTCATTAATTTTTACTTCTAAGCTAAAACTCATCTCCTGTTGAGTAAAATTAAATGTTATTTTCAACAAAATGTACTTACAGTGCCCAGTATTTTTCTTTGTAGACATTTTATATTCTTTCAAAAATTTCCAGAAACATGATTATAGTTCTCTCAAGGGTTTTTAATAATGTCTAAGTAGATGTTCTAGTACTAGCTTGTAAAATGCTGAGTCAAAGACTATAGGTAATTTAGTCTTGAGAACTTTTGTAAGTGTTATATAGTTAAGTCACCTCAGGGCCATATTCTATCTGCTACTTCTATCTTGTTATAGGTTTAAAAAAAATGCAGTACTGTTTTTTCTCCTCAGCCATGTCAACAAACTGGTAATAATAAAAACATGGTCATGTTTGTGTAGTTGAGGGTGTTTCAAGCACTAAAGCTTTTCAAAGCATACCACCTGACAGGCAAAGCTCTTTGCACATTGGTAGTTTTGTTAAAAGTTATTGCCAAAGGCACCCTTGAGTAGAAGGAGTTGACTCATTTCATTGGAGTTGATTTGCTTCAAACTTTATTGTGTTGAATAGGTAATCTTTCTAACATGCCATTTGCCCAGAGTTTTCTGCAATATATTCTTATAATTTTGCTACTCCAAAGAGAAAACCAATTGGTTTAGACCTGATCTGAGTAACTATAAAAACGGAGTGGTGGTAAAAAGACTTTCCCTAGTAGAGAAGAACATAATTCACACTTTTGTAGAGAAGAACATAACCCACACTTGGCAAAACCTTCCAACTGCTAAGGCATGTTGGGAAGGCAGAGGACATTTTACTGCTAGAAGTAGATAGTCAGATATGGAAGACTGACATGTATGTTTGTGTTATTTCAATTGGATTCAACATCTAATTGAAACAGGCATCGACAGTCAATGAAAAATAATAAAACTTGTTCTTTAAAACAAATTCCAAGGTACATGATCTAGTATTTGAGGTGGGAGGGAGAAGGATATAAATAACAGAATGTATTGATAGTATTTGAATGGTTTTCAGCTCATAAACTGAGCTCACCTGTTTATTAGAAAGAGAAAGATACAAGACCTTTAAAAGTTTAAATTTGCTATCATCGATAGTCCTTTTGAGCTCAAGGTAAGATATCATTACATGTATACAGTATACAGAACTTGGCATCATAACAACACATACTTCACCTTTTGGAGCCTCAGGTATCTCTTCTGTAAATTTAGGAAACTAAACTAGTTTGGTGAATTAAAACTTTTCTTAGCATTAGAAATCTTTGTTTACATGTAATCTAATGTTGAAACACACATACACTCATGCATTGATATGGTTTGGCTGTGTCCCCACCCAAATCTCACCTTGAATTGTAATAATCCCCATGTGTCAAGGGTAGGGCCAGGTGGAGATAATTGAATCATGGGGGTGGTTTTCCCCATACTGTTGTCTTGGTAGTAAATAAGTCTCATGAGATCTGATGGCTTTTAAATGGGCATTCCCCTACACAAGCCCTCTTGCCTGCCTCCATGTAAAATGTGACTTCATTCTTCCTTTGCCTTTGTGACACTTGTGAGGCTTCCCCAGCCATGTAGATTGAGTCAATTTAAACCACTTTTTCTTTGTAAATTACCCAGTCGTGGGTATGTCTTTATTAGCAGTATAAGAATAGACTAATACATGCATACACACACACATACACAAACAATTGGTTAAATTGGAGCTGTGATTGAAGCAGAGTAGATTCATGGAACTCATCCCACTCTATCTTCCCCTAAACATCAAGGAAGCCTCCCAAGAAATATGTGGCACAGAGGAAAACCACTAGACTGGGTAATCTCAAAGGTTTATGATTCTGTCATTTTAGATGCTGTCTGTAATATGGATCCGCTGTGAAATGAGAACTCAGTATCTGCATAGAAAAAAACAGCCACAAGTAACTTGTATAAGAAAACAGGCAGTCATTTTTATTTCAGTTGCCAGCTTTGAAACGCCATAATTTTGGGGATTGAATTATCCTTTTGAATCTAATTTCAGCTAATAATTTTTAAATCTTTTTCTGTTTTGCTAATTTAAGTGACTGTCACTTGTTACAACAGCATAACTTAGATTCTCTCAGAAAGGCCCAAAACCTGTGAAACTAATTTAGGCTTGCAGCTGTGCTTGCCTATAGAAACAACAGTCAGATGCCAATAACCAGGAACCACCCACAAGACGAGCTAAGCCCAGAAACGCTGTCTTCACCTGAACTCCTGCCTCAGTGACAGACTCATTCTCATACCAACATTTCCACCCAATGGGGGAGAAATGTACCATTCTGGGTACAAAAAGCACCAGGTGCAAAAGATAACGCAAGACTACACATACTGCAACCCCCTCCTGGAAGAACACATTTTTTTCAAGGAATCCCAACCCCTGTCTCCACCTACCTGCCCAGAAGCCCTTAACATCCTCTTTACTTCTGGTAAGAAGGTGTTTTGAGCCTGGGTACTTAATCAATGAATAAAATTTCTGCACTGTTTTGACAAACCTGGTCTCTTTATGTTGGCATGAAAGGCACCAGGCAAGCGAAAAAAAACACATCATGGTCAAGGGAGGCCTTTTGAGAGTCAGTTGATAAGGTGACTACATGATTTTTTTGTTTTTAATTCACATCAAGACATTCTATTAAATTTAGTAATGTTTTCCAAGAGATTTCTCAATGCTCTTATGCTCAACTTCTCCAGAACTTTCATACAAAATGAAAACAGTTTTGCTGATAATTGTAGCAATAAGCTATAGGGAACAGTACAGATCTCTGGCCTGAAAAAAAAAAAAATGTTAGGGCCTGTTAAAAAACAAACAAAACAAAACAAAACAACATTGTACCATGGGATTAGCAAACTGGATGGGTATCAATTCTGATTAGATACTTATTAAAAATGCCTGGGGCTCCTTTAAAGCACTCAAGCTCTGCTCACCCCAGACAAATTAAATCTAAGTCTCTGAAGGTGTTCCAGTGGATAGATGTTCTATTTTATTTTCTTTGCTTGTTTTTCGCATAAGTTCTAATTTTAGAATAACGTACCTTTACAAAAAGTTTCAAAGTTCAGAGAATTCTTATATACCCCACACCCAATTTCCATTATTATTACCATGTAATATTAACACATTTTTATAGTTAATGATTCAAAAGTCATACATTATTATTAAACTAAAGCCCCTACTTGATTCAGATGTTTTTAGTTTTTATCTAATGTGCTTTTTCTGTTCTAGGATCTCATCCCACATACCACATTACCTTTAATTATCATGTTTCCTTAAGCTCCTCTTGGCTGTGACAGTTTTTCAGACTTCCTTGTTTTAATGACCTTGACAGTTTTGAGGAGTGTTACTCAGATACCATGTAAAATATCCCTCAGTTGGGATTTGTCTGATGTCTTTTCTCATGATTAGATTGAGGTTACAGGTTTTTAGGAAGACGACCAGAGAGAAAAAGTGCCATTCTTATCACATCACATCGCATCAGGAATAAATGACATTAACATGACATTATTGTTGAAGTTGAACGTGATCACCTACCTAGCTGATGTTGTTTGTCAGATTTCTTCACTATAAGGTACCCTTTCCTCTTTTTATATTGTACTTTCTAGAAGAAAGTTATTATGTGCAGCTCACAATTAAGGGAAAAGGAGTGACATTCCAACTCCCTGAGGGGGAAATATTTACATAAATTATTTGGAGTTATTCTAATTGGGAGACTTACTTGTTCTCACCACTTATTTATGTACATAATCAATCATTGGTTTATACCCACATGGGCTCAAAAACAGTTACTTTATACCTTGGAATATACTCCAGCGTTAAGCAATTTATTTTGCTGATCAAATTTTTTCAGCTTTGACCATTGATAGGTATTTTAGTTGGCTCCTGTATCCCCTTAATATGCTTCTATCGTTTTGTTTTTTAAACCCCAGCCAGGCACATAATGTATATTCCCTGCCCCAGACTTGGAAGCAGCTATTTCTCCAAGAAGCCCAGGTTCCTTTTACTAAAAAATAGTACTGGAAACCTGTATCTGGACACTTGGTGTGCTCACTGTTTCTGGGGTATTGATGGTGCTTCTAAGCCTTGTCAGTAGACAGAACTAGAAAATACACCTTGTATGTTTACTGCAGCACTATCTACAATAGCAAAGACTTGGAACCAACCCAATTGCTCATCAATAATAAAGAAAATGTGGCACATATGCACCATGGAATACTATGCAGCCATGAAAAAGAATGAGTACATGTCCTTTGCAGGGATGGATGAAGCTGGAAACCATCATTCTCAGCAAACTAACACAGGAACAGAAAACCAAACACCACATGTTCTCGCTCATAAGTTGGAATTGAATGATGAGAACACATGGACACAGGAAGGCAAATATCATACACTGGGGCCTATTGCGGCAGGGGCAGGGGGACAAGGGGAGGGAGAGCATTAGGACAAAAACCTAATGCATGCCGGGCTTAAAACCTAGATAATAGGCTGATGGGTGCAGCAAACCACCATGGCACATATATACCTATGTAACGAACCTGCACATTCTGCACAGGTATCCCAGAGTTTAAAGTAAAATTTAAAAAAATTAAAAATTAAAAAAGAAAAATTTTTAAAAAGAAAATATACATTGGCACCACTAACCTGTGAATACATACATACCTACATTAAAATTAACCTGAATTCATAGTAACGTTTCCTACTCGAATCCATTACTATGTGGACCATTCTACATTGTTCCCCTTGCCCATCTATAACTTCCCATTCCAACAGTGAGAAATCTGGC
Source organism: Ateles fusciceps (assembly GCA_036589455.1). Classification (NCBI taxonomy): domain Eukaryota; kingdom Metazoa; phylum Chordata; class Mammalia; order Primates; family Atelidae; genus Ateles; species Ateles fusciceps. The sequence continues at coordinate 2,412,827 of JAZHEH010000299.1, forward strand.
ACCGTTCACCATTTAGTTACATACTTGTTCAACCCTATGTACATGTATAGTGATTTCAGAATTGTTAGACTGTGCTTTTGTTGGAAGTAACTTTATCAATTAGAGTGCAGTGCTTATGCACACTCCTGTTGCCTTCGGTCTCAGTCCACTCAATTCCAAAAAAACTTAACACCTTGTTTCTCTGCCTCCTTCAGTGAGGTTGTGCATACCTTTGGAATACAGTTAGATTTCTTAGTCACAGTCTGCATTCCATCTTGGAACCCTCTGACCTCCTGAATTGATTTTTTAAAATTTGCAAATGTTAAAGCTCAGTACTTGAGCTGTAAACACATGTGGGTTTTGACAAGTGCTTATTATCAACTATTCACCACTAAAATATAGCAGGGGTGCTTTCTGGAAGTTTACCATGAGAGTCTAGTGTTCATCTAGCATTAGGAACCTTTAGACTTTTTCTGTCAAGTTCAGGTTCTGATGTATCTATCCAACTTTAGTTTTTGTGTGAGCAGAATTGAGAAGACTGCTATGCCTCTTACTGAGTAAACTGGCTGTTAGTTAACCTTCTTGTGCAGGTAGTGCATCCTCGCATTGAGCTCTCACACTACCTGCTCGAGAGTTGTTAGAGGAGTTAAATTGACTAATAAAAATAAAGCACAATTTAAGTGTTGAAAAGCAGTAGGTATTTAGTAAATGTTAGCCATTATTTTATTTTGATGTCCTAATAGTTTCTTAACATGACTCACAAAAAGAAATTTCAAAAAGCAAGAGCAAGGAAGCAGAGAGAAACAGAGGGAGAGAAAGAGAAAGAGTTTTTTTTAACTTTCATGAATTCTAGATTAGACATTTACTAGGTTGCTTCCCCATAGAATCATTTGTGGTTATATAACAGTCCGACTGTCCAGTCTGCCCTCACAATCTCTAAATTAGAATTTCTGATAGTGGTGGTAGGGTAGAGAAAATAGCTCCAGTAGTGTTTAAATATGTCCAGATGATATCAGTGATGTCTTAGTCAGTCTGGGCTGCTAAAACAAATATATCACGAACTGGGTGGCTTAAAAAAACATTTATTTCTCATCATCATGGAGGCTGGGAAGTCTAAGTTCAAGTTGCTGGCAGATCTGGTAGCTGGTGAGGCAAGATTCTTGGTTTGTTTTCTTGTTCTATCTTCACATGGCTGAGACGAGAGAAAGAGGAAGTGAGCTATTTTATGTCCATTTTTATGAGGACATTAATCCCATTCATGAGGGCTTTACTCATGACCCAATCTCCTTCCAAAGGACCCACATCCAAATACCATCATCGTGCGGATTAGGCATCAACATATGAATATGAGGAGGACATAAACTTCCATTCTATAGCAAATGTGCAGCCAAGTTTGAGAATCACTAAACAGCAGAAGAGTTTCACCTTTACTCCAATTTCTCCAGATTCTCTGACTCAAGGCTTTGAAAAAGAATCCAGAATATGACCAGAAAGAGAATGTGCACATGAGACACAGAAAAAGAGTGTCATAGCTGTGATGAGTCATTTTCATTGTGTTTCGAAATCCAATTCTCAGCACTGAATTTCATTTGATCATCTCAACACAGTCAAGGTGAGGGCAGCTTAAGTGTGTTTGTCTCCCTCAGGTTTTCCTGATCAAATTTCTGTCTCCTTCACTCTTTCTTCATTATTTCCTATTCCAGATAGTGGCTTTCCCCTGCTCTTGATGACATGCGTTTATGCCTCCATGATTAGAGGTATAACATTTCATTTGCACCTGGTTGTTTCACCTTGCTTTATGGTGAGCAGGTATATAAAAACCTACCCATGAAAGCTGAGAGGGAGCTGAGAGGCCAAAGAAAGAGGCTGACAAATCCAGTTTCTCAGAAAGAAAATATTTAAGGGGGACTTACAAACCGAAGCAATGTCTTGGGTTGACTGAAGATGGTAAATCCCAGCTCCAGCCCTCAAGAAAATGTTCATTTCTGTATAAGTTTTTAGGGTTAAACAGATAAAGCTGGTCACATCTCAGACTCTCTTGCTACTGAGAAGTTAGATAAGCCTCTTTCTGAGGGATGATTTATGCTACAAGGCACTGTTTTAAGACCCTGCTGCAGAACAGCTTGGTAAGCAGGAGTCAAATGTCTGTCATCATTATGGTTTCCCTTCATGAAGGTGTCACTCTTGCCATGACACAGACTGCTTTCCTGAACAGCTGCCTGGGGATAAGATGAATATATTTTTTCCCCTCTGTCTTTCTTTCCCTCCCTTTCTTCATCTCTTCTCCTCAGCATTTCCAAACTATGTTCAAATAATTTAGTCTAATGTGAGACGTTAAAAGATATATTGAAATAGAGGGCTACCATAATCAAATACCTTTTAGAAAATACTATATCCTCTGTCCAACATCTGCAGCATGTATTAGCATGTGAAAGACAAGGTGATGTTCTTCAATGACCTAAGTTGATTTACATTAAATTGTCCATACATATTTTTTAGGAATATTTTTGGGGGTGGTGAGAGAAAGATGAACACTTCTTATAAAAAGCTTTAGTCCATGCTGCTACAGAGTAGGAAATAATTATTTACTGCTAATTATATAAAATATGTCATTGTACTCCTTTCTTCTGCCTGATGCAGTTTAGTGTCATTTAAAATGTGAAGCTCCTTAAACTCACAATCCTATTCCAAACTGCTTCATAGACTTAGAATCACATTAAAATTTGACAAGCATAGTTTCAAATATGCACATATTCATATTCAGGCCTGGCATGGTGGCTTATGTCTGTAATCCCAGCAATTTGGAAGGCCAAGCTGGGCCGATCGCTTGACCTCACGAGTTTCAGACCAGCCTGGGCAACATAGCCAGAACTCATCTCTACTAAAATTCAAAAAAATTAGCTGAGTATAATGGATCATGACTTTAGTCCCAGGTACTTGGGGGCCTGAGGCAGGAGAATCACTCCAGCCTGGGAAGTCAAGGCTGCAGTGAGCCATAATCATGCCACTGCATTCTGGCCTGAGCAATAAAGGGAGAACTTGCCTCAAAAAAAAAAAAATCATATTCCAAATTCAGTGAATACCTAGCACTTTTCAGGCACTTATATATATGTCATCTTATTGATTCTTTACATCAACCACATAAGATACTATTCTAATATAAGAAGAGGACAAAAAGACAAGGAAATGGAAGTATTTGTCTAAAGCAGGATTCACAGCCTTGACGCTGTTGATATTTTGGGGCAGATAATTCTTTGTTGTTGAGAAGCCTAGGACATTTAGCAGCATTCCTAGCCTCTACCATGACATGATAGTAGTGGCCCCACTCCCTAAGTTGTGACAATGAAAAGATCTCTATGCATCCTTAAATGTGCTTTGTGGAGCACAAGTACCCAATCAGTTGAGAACCATTGGTCTAAATCCATGCAACAAATAAAATGCCAAAGTCAGTGCTTTTAGTTTCCTTTCTAGACATTTATCTACTTCTCAAAGACAATGCCCTTATGGGTCAAGACCCATCATGCATAATCATTTGCCAACCCCTTTCTAAAATGTCATTATCTTTATGCAATGTCTCTTACTGGTTAGCCCAGCCAGTATAAATGACCTGCAACTGAGCTCCATTCTCATGTAAAACTTGATATGGGCCAGAGGAACAAATGGGAGCCACAGGCTCTTGTCTTGAAAAATGTGTGGTAGGGATGTAAACTGGAATGTCCAAATGAATCCTTGTTGCTGCTAAAACAGATGGTAGGTCTGTAATTGTGTCTCTGGATATATAGCAGGATACTATTACTGGAGCTCCACATTGTGGTAAACTCCCAGAGTACGTGCCATTTTGCAATCTGGCATCTAGTTTCTTCATCACTATTAAATCCTTTGCACACAATGAGATGATTATTAGATTTTTTTTTTTTTTTTTGTCTCTGGCATTGGTTTTTCCCTTCTAAATGTTAGCCAGATTTCTGTTTCAGAATTTTTTTTTTTTTTTCAGTTATGGGATTTCTCCTGGACCTGTAATCTCATTTCCGGTCAATCTCCCTAATGTCATCACCTACATTGTCTTCATTGACCTTTTTAAAGTCTTGTATCTCTTTAGCCCTTGAACTTAATGCTTGTTTCTGGTGTTTCTTCCCATTCTCCTTTATATACAAAGAGGATCGGTAGATTATTGTTTTCTACACATAGGTGTTTGTTCTGTCAATAAAGTATCCCCTTCCTGCTTTTAAAGAATCTGAATGCCGATCTACTATCTTCCCTCATCAGACAAAACTCATCTTAACGTTTGTATCTACAGGCAGATAGATAGATAATTTTTTCTTAAAATGAAAAGTAAATTCTCAGTTGATATTTCCTTCCAGGTAGTTTTCCTAGATAAAGGTAGAAAATTCCTGTTCAATCTCAGAAATTCTGACACTGAATTTCAGAAGACACCAAGAATATGGCCAAAATCTCTGAGTTGACTGTGATGTGTTTTGCCCCAAGGCTAAGTTGTGCCAAGTCCAGGAAATGAAAAGCAAAGATGTGCCTTTCAGTTCTCTTGCTCTCAGTAGCTTTCCAGGAGGGCTGGAAGTGTTCTGCAGCCCTGGAGCCAAATTGCCTAAGGATGAAAGATTCCCACTTGGCATAACAGGGAGGCTTGCTCCTTTTCAACCTCTTTGCACAAGTTAACAGGGACTGGAGATTCTTTCTTTTTAATCTAGAGGAAAAACCCTCAAAACAGAAAAGGCTTCAATATTTAACTCACAGCTAGACAGAAGAAGGTGATCTTTTATCAAATATTATTTGAGAGGTTTAGAATGTTTCTCCACACTTCATAATCACTTTAAAAATCTCCCCCAGCTACCTCTACTTATCTTCTTAAAGATTGATTTCTTCTTTTAAACATGTCTTTGGCCTAAAAAATTCACTGCTGGAGTGAAAATATATCTTACTGGTACAATCTTTAAACAACCATAATATTTTAGACTAGTGTTTTCTAAAACTTTATTATAAAAAGTAGCTATTTTAGTAAAAAGGAAAAGGGTCATTCTTAAACTGCTAAAAATACACCTTCACCCTTCTCTCTTCCAGACCTGCTCCATAAGAATTGCCAAGTGGGCCCCTCCATCCCTATGGATTGATGTATTTTTAAAAATCCTCTGAGTCCTTGAAGTATATCACCAGATTTGAGATTCACTATTTGGAAGATTCTGTGCCTGGAAACAAAACTCTGGAATAGAGAATAGAGCTCCAGTACTATGGGGCCAAAGGATGGGCTTTGGCAATTTGCTGATTTCAGCGTTTGCCTGGCACTGTGCCTGGCACATTGTTAGATATCTAATTAATAATATCTGTTGGATAAACAAACAATAGCACTAACACAATATGATCAACAGTAACAGGAGCACGTGTTATTTATTTAGATTAAGGAATAGGAGCAGACCTTTATATATTATATTATTTTATGTCACTCCTACAATGCTTTTTTTCCCCCAGGGAAACAATATTACTGATATTCATTTTATAGTGCATAAATTAAGGCTCAAAAAATATTACCTGACTATGAGTCTACTTAACCCAAGCTGCTGTCTTATCTCCAAACTGTGTGCTCTTGCCAGTACACTCTATCGCTTCTCTGTCCCCTCCCTTCCACAAATATTTGTTGAATGCCCAGTATGTGTTAGGAATTGTTCTAGGTGCTGGGGATATACAGATATACAATTAAAAGGAGGCAAATAGTCTGTCTTATGAAACTTAAATTATTATATGAACAGATAGAAAATACCCATTATATATTATATATGTATATATAGTACCCATTATACATTATATATGTACATCTATTATATTAATATATAATAAAATAACTGTTATACTATATATATATATATATATATAATGTATAATGAGTATTTTCTGTCTATATATAATTAATGTAATATATGGTCTGGGTAATATTGGCTTTACTGCCCAATGAAAGAATGGACTCTGTGTGGCTAAAGTTGATCAGTTCATGCTATCCTCTTGTGGTGGGAGCCATAATGACTCCAAAAATGAGGCACATATTATAAACAAGAGTAGACTAATAGAAAGTGATGCTTGCCTTCATGAGTTTTTGAACCACCAGATCAAGCCTCACCTGAAGCTTGACATATATTTGAACTATTGCGTTACAGGGATTATCAATTTCTTTTTTTGCTTAAGCAAGTTTGAGCAGTGTTTTCTGTTGCTTATAGCAGAAAGAATCCTGATACAGATGATAGAACTGATTCTGAAGTTCCTTTCAGCCCTAAAGCATTGAGCCCCCATTTATGTCTTCTGATTGAGGATTATTTGGAATTAAAAACAAAATAAATTCAGAAGGGCTGCCAGAGACAGATCAAGAGTACCCCAGAGAGATATGGCCAAGGTGAAGAAACCTTGGCAGAAAGCCTCTCTTAAGGCATATTCATCTGGGGAGAACTGATTTATGTTAGGCTCATGTCTGCAGTATTTTACAACTGTAATGGCCAGTAAATAAAAAGAAATTGTTTCTATCAGCTTACCACCTCTCTTATTATGAGTGGAAGAATTTGAAGTGCTCAATCTTCCAAAAATTATATAAAGGTCAACCAGGACTCCCATTCTACCTCCCCGCTGGAGGAAAATGATTTTGCATTTTTAAACTGTAATGTAGCATCATGTTACCATCTAAATAGATTTAGTAATGCCTATGTTTTTAATAATTTTTAAAATACACTTTGGCTATACTTCATAATGATGTTTGCATTTTAAATGCAAAAATATTAAAATGTATTATATATTTGATTGAGTTGTATCATACAACTGGTGGATAGTAGGCACTTGTCTTTGACTATTAATGACACTGAAGCACAAAACTTCATAAAACACTGTCAAAGATATACATTTATGTATATGTGTGTGTATATACAGATACACTAGAGATGTTTCTTTTTCTTTTTAGATGCAAACTTTTAATTTTTTTATTAAGAAGATCATACCTAGCTAATGATCAGCTCTCTTCAAAGCTGATCATTAGCTAGCTGCTTGTATTCAATTTATATTTTTTGAATTGCTGGAGAGGATGTGGAGAAATAGGAACACTTTTACACTGTTGGTGGGAGTGTAAATTAGTTCAACCATTGTGGAAGACAGTGTGGTGATTCCTCAAGGACCTAGAAATAGAAATTCCATTTGACCCAGCAATCCCATTACTGGGTATATATCCAAAGGATTATAAATCGTTCTACTATAAGGACACATGCTCACGAATGTTCATTGCAGCACTGTTTACAATAGCAAAGACTTGGAACCAACCCAAATGCCCACTGACGATAGACTGGACAGGGAAAATGTGGCACATATACACCATGGAATAGTATGCAGCCATAAAAAACGATGAGTTTGTGTCCTTTGAAGGGACATGGATGAATCTGAAAACCATCATTCTCAGCAAACTAACATAAGAACAGAAAATCAAACACCGCATGTTCTCACTCACAGGTGGGTGTTGAACAATGAGAACACATGGACACAGGGAGGGGAGCATCACACACTGGGGTCTGGGGGAAATAGGGGAGGGACAGTGGCAGGTAGGGAGTTAAGGAGAGATAGCATGGGGAGAAATGCCAGATATAGGTAATGAGGAGGAAGGCAGCAAATCACACTGCCATGTGTGTACCTATGCAACAATCTTGCATGTTCTTCACATGTACCCCCAAACCTAAAATGCAATAAAAAAATCAAATTCTGGTTAATTCTGGTTACAAAGTTATTTCTGTTAGTTTACAAAGAATTATCTGAAAACCTGGAAAAAGTAACACATGGGATAGTGAAATGTACAACTGTTACATGTGGTGCTTAAGAATAATTCTGAAACCTGTTTTCAATTTCTCATTCTTTCACTTACTAGCTGTATGACTGAAGACAAGCCATTTCTTCCCTCTGTGTCACATTTACTCTATTTCTAAAGTAGGAATGATGATAATAGTACCACAAAGGGTTATATTGAGGACAAAATATGTGTTAATACGTGTAAATCCTTAGATCAGAAATTGGTACAACTATAGCTATTTTGATGCCTGATACCACATTTTCATTTGTGGTAGGTTTTTATGAATTTACTTCAGTTAGATAAAATACAATAGTGGAAAGAAAAAAAAACTAAGTAAAGACTCATACAGTAGTATGTAGAAATTAAAAAAAAAAATTCATGTGCCTTATTGTCCCAAAGGGTAATAACAGAAAGAATGAAGGGGAAGCAGAACTTGAAGAGCAAATGTTAAAGTATAATATGGCCATTTATGTAACTTCTTTAGATAAATATCACTTCTGGCCAGGCAAGGTAGCTTACACCTGTAATCCCAGCACTCTACGAGGCCAAGCAAGTGGATCACTTGAGGTCAAGAGTTCAAGATAAATATTGGTTCATCTTGTTTGCCCACTTTTTAATGGAATTATTATTATTATTATTTTCTTGCTGATTTGTTCGAGCTTCTTATAGATTCTGGATATTAGTCTTTAGCCAGAAGTACAGTTTGCAAACATTTTCTACCATCCTGTAGGTTACCTGTTTACTCTGCTGGTTATTTCTTTTGTTGTACAGAAGGTGTTCATTTTAATTAGGTCCCATTCTTTGTTTTTGTTTATGCTGCATTTGTTTTTGGGGTCTTATTCATAAATGCTTTGCCTAGGCCAATGGCCAGGAGAGTTTTTCCTAAGTTTTCTTCTAGAATTTCTATGGTTTTGGGTCTTGGACTTAAATCTTAATCCATCTTGAGTAAATGTTTGTATATAGTGAGAGACGAGATAGTACCTTACCCTAGCCCAAATGGCCATTATTAAAAATCAAAACACAATAGATGTTAGTTCAGATGCAGTACAAAGGGTGTGCTTACATGCTGTTATAGGGATGTAAATTAGTACAACCTCTTTGGAAAAACAGTATGGAGATTTCTCAGATAACTAAAATTAGATCTACCATTCAATTCAACAATACCACTACTGGGTATTTACCCAAAGGAAAAGAACTTACTATATCTGCATGCATGTGTTTATCACAGCATAATTTACACTTGCGAAGATATAGAATCAACCTAAGTACCCATCAACTGATGAGTAGATAAAGAAAATGTGGTATAGGCATATACTGTGGAATACCACCCAGCCATATAAAAAGAATGAAAAAATGTCTTTTGCAGCAACTTGAATGGAACCGGAAGCCATTACTCTAGTGAAGTAACTCAGGAACAAAAACTCAAATATCAGGTGTTCTCACTTACAAGTGGAAGCTAATCTATGGGTACGCAGAGGCATAAAGAGTGGTAATAATGGACATTGGAGACTCAGAAATTGAGAGGGAGAAGAGGCAGGAGGAATAAAAATTATCTATTAGGTACGGTGTATGCTATTTGGGTGTCAGGTACACTAAAAGCCCAGACTTCACCACCATACAATTAATCGATAAACTTTACCACCGTATAATTCACCTATATAACCAAAAATCACTGGTACTCCTAAAGCTACTGAAATAAAAATAAATAAGTAAATAAACAACACTTGGGAAGAAAAAATAATATGAATTTGAGGAAAGATATGTATTCTATGATTCAGAATGTACAACAAATTCCAAACACAAAAAAACCCCACAGAAATAATTTAAATCTAGGCGCATTACAGAGAAATTTCAGAATATATATAGTGGATCTTAAAAGGAATCAGAAAAATTAGAGATGAATTTGAAAAGCAAGAAAATTAAACACATCTCAGGCTACATCATATTTCTACTCCAAATATGTTCTAAATCTGCAAACCCATTTGATGTGCCAGCCATTTTCTTCAATGAAAAGAGACAGATTAAGATGACACTTCAGACATAATATATCAGGATTTCGTGGCTCATTACCTGGAAAGAGAAAGAAGAGAACAAAGAGGACTGCAAACTTTTGAACCAAGGTACTCAGGAGGCTATACTCTAAGACAAGAGAAGACAGCATGGGGTTGGCAAGGTTATGAGTTTTTACATGAACTAATGAGTTTGAGGAAATCTATACGAATCCAAAGTAAAAGTGTCTTACAAAGAAGAAGTCTGAGCCTGAAGCTAAGTAGAGAAGTAAAAACTTTAGAAAAGATTTTGTAGTTTTCAAGACAGAGTTGGTAAGTAAAGCTTAAGGTGAGTGGAAACACCAAGACAGCTTGCAGATAAAAAGGGAACCAAGAAGAAAACCTTAAGGAAAACCTAAGATACACAGAAACAAACCATTAGACACACAGGAGGAAACTGCAACTACATAATTAGAAGAAACAGGTAAGCCCAATGTCCTATGAGCCTGAAGAATAAAGAGATATTTTAAACACCTTTATTGTGTGGTTAGATTCAGCTAGGCTGTAAGAAAAAGAAAATTCAAATTTAAATAGATTAAATCATAAGATTTTTTTAAAGAAATTTTAGGGAGTTCAGCTGTGTAAGTGACTATTTAGATGGCTTAAAAATGGCAAAGATTCAAAGTTCTACAATATTTCTTCTGTGCCACCTTCAGTATGTGAGATTGTGGCTTTCAGATGCCTCAGTTCCAAATGTAACATACAAACATGGCAACGCTCAGTGAAAAATAAAATAGTTTACTTTTGTGGCTCTTTTTGTTCGCAGAAAACCCTTCTCAGACACAATGCCCTCACTGCTGATGTTCAATCTGTTTCACAGCTCGTTGTCCAAGGCATAGTCAGATGTTTATTCTCAAACCAATCAGTGATAAGCAAAATGCATTTCACCTGTGATTTATATAAATTAATGAAATCCATCATTTTTCCTGGGCACGTGCTATAGCAGAACTGACTAAATTGGGACCATGATTAAAAGTTACCAGGGAGCAAAGGAAGGTTTTAGGTAGAAAACAAGAACATCTGCTAAATGGTAAGTAGGATGAAATGAGAAACAGCAGTCAAATAAGTTCAAAAATAGCAAGAAGCTGCTGGACTTGCTCTTTAGACAGATGTAATTTAGGTTCCTGTCCTATTCCAGGCACTGCTGCATGTCTGGAATATAAAGAAGAGCAAGGCACAGCCCCTGTCATTGAGTTGCCAGTGGTTTGGAGAGTATATTGTACTAAAATCTTAGTGCTGAAGACCAAACAGAAGAAGTACAAACTGCTTATGTTATCAAGATGATCTCACCACAACAAATTTCCAAAGGAAAAAATGTCCTCAAAGATAGTACAAAACTCTATTTGAGAACATTATCTTGCCCAATTAACCAATCTTTTATGAATCTTTCCTCTGGTCCTAAAATATTTAGAGAATTTATCTAGATATCCTTAATTTGGAAGAAAGTAAAATCACAAAATCATTGATTATATCCCTTTCTAGGTATAGTATGCATACATAGTGACAGTCTACTTGAGGAACTATATCTTGCAATTTCTATAAAGTTTATTTCAGTTCAACTTGTCTTAATTGTATTGGGTATCATGGTAAGTTGGGGAGAGTAATACATTTTTACAAGTAAATTTATAAGAAAGAAAAATAAAATAATTTAAATAACAATGCAATCTATACATTTTCTCAAGCATGTTTAAATGTATATCTGAACCCGTAAGTATAAACTATTATAACACTAAAATTAAGAAAATCGAAATTAAGCACTAGAGATATTTTGTGTTGTTTATATTTGTTTAGCCACATACAATTCTCATTGTTTGGTCATTAGACAAACACTTTGCTGACAAAGTTAATTTTTAATATATATATTTTTAATTTTATTTCCTCTTTCCAATGATTTTATTTCTCTTTCAACTTTTAGTTTCAGGGGATACATGTGCAGGTTTATTACACGGGTAGATTGTGTGTTGCTGGGGTTTGTCGTATGAATTGTTTCATCACCCACATAGCATAAATCTTCATAGGCAGTCTTTGACATTCACCCTCCTCTCACCTTCCCCCCTCAAGTAGGCCATGGTGTCTAATTTCCCATCTTTGTGTCCATGTCTACTCAATCTTTAACTCCTACTTATAAATGAGAACATGTAGTATTTGGTTTTCTGTTCCTGCATTGATTTGCTTAGGATAATGGCCTCCAGCTACAGGTATGTTGTTGCAAAGCACATTATTTTATTTTTTATGGCTGTGTAGTATTTCATAATGTATATACACTACATTTTCTTTAACCAGTCCACCACTGATGATTATCTAGATTGACTCACTGTCTTTGCTATTATAAATAGTGCTGCAATGAGCATACACATGTACGTGTCTCTTTGGTAAAATGGTTTATATTTCTTTGGGTATATACCAAGTAATGAGTTAAATAATAGTTATAAGTTCTTTGAGAAATCTCCACACTGCTTCCCATAGTGTCTGATTTAATATGCATTCCCACCAGCAGTGTATAAGCGTTTCCTTTTCTCTGCAACTTTGCCAACACCTTTAGTTTTAGTTTTTTTGACTTCTTATTAATAGCCATTCTGACTGGTGTGAGATGGTATCTCATTGTGGTTTTGATTTGCATTTCTCTAATAATCAGTGATGTGGAGTATTTTTTAATATGCTTGTTGGCTTCTTTTTTTTTTTTTTTTTTTTTTTGAGAAGGAGTCTTGTTCTGTTGCCCAGGCTGGAGTGCAATGGCACAATCTCACCTCACTGCAACCTCTACCTCCCAGGTTCAAGTGATTGTCCTGTCTCAGCCTCCTGAGTAGCTGGGATTATAGGCGCACACCACCATGCCCAGCTAGTTTTTATGTTTTTTGTAGAGACAGTTTTTCACCATGTTGGCTAGGCTGGTCTCAAACTCCTGACTTCATTATCCACCCACCTCTGCCTCCCAAAGTGCTGGATTACAGGAATGAGTCACGGCACCCGACGTGTCTTCCTTTGAAAAGTGTCTGTTGCTGTCCTTAGTTCATTTTTCAATGAGGTTTTTTGGTTTGTTTGTTTTGTTTTGCTTGTCGACTTACGTTCCTTATAGATTCTAGATATTACACCTTGGTCAGATACAGTTTGTGAATACTTTCTCCCATTTTGCAGATTATCTGTTTACACTTTTGATGATAGTTTCTATTGTTGTGCATGAGTTCTTCAGTTTAATTAAGTCTCTCTGTTTTGTTTTGTTGCACTTGCTCTTTGAGCCTTCATCATGTCACCTTTGTCCAGGCCTATGTCCCGAATGGTATTTCCTAGTTTTCTTCTAAGAGTTTTATAGTTTTCATTTAAGTCTTTAATTAATCTTGAGTCGATTTTTGTATAGGGTTAAAGAACGTGGTCCTGTTGCAATCTTCTGCCTGGCTAACCAGTTATCTCAGCACCATTTATTGAATAGGGAACCCTTTCCCTTTGCCTGTTATTGTTGACATTGCTGAAGATCAGATGGTTGTAGATGTGTAGCTTTATTTTTGGGTTCTCTAACCTCTTCCATTAGTCTGCATTTCTGTTTTGTACCAGTATCATGTAGTTTTGGTTACGATAGTCTTGTAGTATAGTTACAAGTTGAGCAGTTGGTGTCTCTGGCTTTCTTCTTTTTGCTTAGGTCTGTGTTGGCTATTTAGGCTCTTTATTGGTCTATGTTAACTTCAGAATAGTTTAATTATGTGAAAAATAATATTGGTGGATTGATAGAAATAGCATTGAATCTGTAAATTGCTTTGGGCAGTATGGCTATTTTAACAACATTGATTCTTCCTGGATGAATGTGGAATGTTTTTCCATTTGTTTGTGTTGTCTCTGGTTTCTATCAGCCGTGTTTTGTAATTCTCATTGTAGAGATCTTTTACCTCCCTAGTAAGCTGTATTTTTAGGTATTTTATTCTTTTGTGGCTATTGTGAATAGTATTGTGTTCTTGATTTGGCTCTCAGCTTGGACATTACTGCTGTATAGAAATGTTCCTGATTTTTTAATGTAAATTTTGTATTCTAAAACTTTACTGGAATTGTTTATCAATTCTAGCAGCTTTTGGGCAGAGACTGTGGGGATTTCTAGGCATGGAATTATATTGTCTATAAAGAGAGATAGTTACTTTTTCTCTTCCTATTTGGATGTCTTTTGTTGCTTTCTCTTGCCTGATTGCTTGAGCTAGGACTTCCAGTACTATGTTGAATAGTACTGGTGAGAGTGAGCATCCTTGTCCTGTTCCGGTTCTCAAGGGGAATGCTTCTAGCTTTTGCTTATTCAGTCTGATGCTGGCTGTGGATTCGTCACAGATGGCTCCTGTTATTTTGAGGTATGTTCCTCCTATTCCTAGTTGTTGAGGGTTTTTAACATAAAGGGATGTTGAATTTTATCAAAAGCCTTTCTGCATCTATTGAGATGATCATTTGGTTTTAGTTTTCAGTTTTGCTTATGCGATGAATCACATTTATTGATTTGCATATGTTGAACCAACCTTGGATCCCAGGAATAAAGCCTACTTGATTGTGGTGGATTAGCTTTTTGATGTGTTGTTGGATTTGGTTTGCCATTATTTTGTCAAGAATTTTTGCTTCTATGCTCATCAAGGATATGAGCCTGAAGTTTTCTTTTATTGTTATGTATCTTGCCTGGTTTTGGTATAAGAATGATGCTGGCCTCATAGAGTGAGTTAGGGGAAGTCTCTTCCTGATTTTCGAAATAATTTAATTAGAATTCCTACCAGCTCTTTTTTGTATGTCTGGTAGAATTTGGTTGTGTATCCATCTGGAACAGGACTTTTTCTGGTTGGCAGGTGTTTTCTTTATTACTGATTCAATTTTGAAACTTACTAGTCAGTTCAAGATTTTAATCACTTCCTTATTTAATCTTGGGAGACTGTATTTTTCCAAGAATTTATCCAGTTCTTCTAGGTTTTCTAGTTTGTGTGCATGGAGGTGTTTGTAATAGTCTTGAGGGTTTTTTTGTTTTTGTTTTTTTTATATTTCCGTGGGGTTGATGGTAATGTCATCTTCGTCATTTCTGATTGCATCTATTTAAATCTTCTCTCTCTTTTGTAAATTAATCTAGCTACTGGCCTATCAATCTTCTTTATTGTTTTGAAGAACAAACGTTTGTTTTTATTTATCCTTTTTGTGGATTACTGTATCTCAATTTAATTCAGTTCACCTCAGATTTCAGTTATTTCTTTTCTTCTGCTACCTTTGGGGTTAGTTTGCTCTTATCATTCTAGTTATTCTAGATGTGATGTTAGGTACTTAATTTGCAGTCTTTCTAACTTCTTGATGTAGATGTTTATTGCTATAAACCTTCCTCTTAACACTGCTTTAGCTGTGTCCCAAGATTCTGGTATGTTGTATCTTTGTTTTCGCTAGTTTAAAAGAATTTTTTGATTTTTGCCTTAATTTTATTTTTTACCTAAAAGTCATTCATGAGCAGCTTGTTTAATTATCTTGTAATTGTATGGTTTTGAGAGGCCTTCTTCATATTGATTTCAATTTCTATCGCACTGTGGTCTGACAGTGTGATTGGTGTGATTTCAATTTTTTTTTTAATTTGTTGAGAATTGCTTTATAGTTGAGCATGTGCTCAGTCTTAGAGTATGTGCTGTGTGTGGATGAAAAAAAATGTATATTTTGTTGTTCTTGGGTGGAGTATTCTGTAGATTTCTGTTAGATCCCTTTGGTCAAGTTTTGAGTTTTTGTCCCAAATATCTTTGTTAGTTTTCTGCCTTGATTATCTCTCTAACACTGTCAGTGGGGGTGTTGAAGTCTCCCACTATTATTGTATGGTTATGTATGTTTCTTCACAGGTCTCTAAGAGCTTATTTAGTGAATCTGTTTGCTCCAATGTTGGGTGCATATATATTTATGATAGTTCAGTCTTCTTGCATAATTGAACCCTTTATCATTATGTTATGCTTTTCTTTGTCCTTTTTGATCACTATGAGATTAAAGTCTTTTTTAAAAATCTGAAGTAAGAATATCAACCTCTGATATTTTTTGTTTTCTATTGATCTTGATTCTGTCATTGTGTTGTTAGCTGGTTGTTATGTAAACTTGGTTGTATAATTGCCTTATAGTGTCAGTGGGCTATGTACTTACATGTGGTTTTGTGGTGGCAGGCATCAATCTTTCATTTTCACAATTAGTACTCCATTAAATACCTCTTGTAAAGCAGGTAAGGTAGTAACAAATTCCTTTAGTATTTGCTTGTCTGAAAAGGATTTTGTTTCTCCTTAACTTATGAAGCCTAGTTTGGCCAGATACGAAATTCTCGGTTAGAATTTCTGTTCTTTAAGGATGCTTACTATAGGGCCCCAATCTCTTCTGCCTTATAAGGTTTCTGCTAAAAGGTCTGCTGTTAGCCTGATGGGTTTCCCTTTGTAAGTGACTTTTCCCTTCTCTATAGCTGCCTTTAAGAGTTTTTCTTTTGCATTGATCTTAATAATCTGATGACTACGTGTCTTAGTAACGGTCATGTTGTATAGTATCTCACAGGGGTTCTCTGAATTTTCAGTATTTATTGTCAACCTCTCTGACAAGGTTGAGGAAATTTTCATGGACAATATATTCTCACATATATTTTCCAAGATTTTTGCTGTCTTGTCTTTTTCAAGAATGCCAATGAGTCATAGGTTTGTTCTCTTCACATAATCCATATTTATTGGAGGTTTTTTTCATTTTTAATTCTTTTTTTGTATTTGTTTGCCTGCATTGATTCAAAGGAGTGGTCTTTGAACTCTGAGATTCTTTCCTCAGTTTGGTCTATTCTGTTATTAATGCTTCCAACTGTGTTATCAAATTCATGTAGTTTTTCATTTACAGTATTTGAGTTTGGTTCTTTCTTAAAATTGGTATGTTAGCTATCTTTCAACTCATGGATCATTTTACTGCTTTTCTAGGATTATGTTTTAACCTTCTCTTGCATCTCATTGAATTTCCTTGTCATTCCGATTCTGAATTATTTGTCTGTCATTTCAGCCATTTTAGTCTGGTTAAAAGCCATTGCTGGGGAGCTAGTGTGATCATTTGGAGGTAAGAAAACACTTTGACTTTTACAGTTGTCAGAATTCTTCTGCTGTTTTTTTCTCATCTGTGTTAGCTGATGCTCCTTTAATTTTTGAAGTTGTCCTTTGGGTGGTGCTTTTTACCTGTACATTTTTTGAAGCCTTTGAGGGTTTGACTGTGGTAAAAGTTGTGTTTAGTTGATTTAGTTCAGTTCTGGGTGCTTTCATGGGCCAAGGCTCAGCTCAGCATTCCTGGACTGAGTAGTCTAAACATGGAGGGTTGGTACGAGGTTCACAGCTTTGTTCTCTGGCCCCTTTAGGTCAAGTTCCTACTGTGCTAGGGTGACTATAGTATATCCTCAGTCCACTACTAACAACATTTTGATGAGGGCTGCCAGTCAAAATTCTCCAATGAGGTGACAGGGAGCCACAGAAGAGTGCACTGTATTGTGGAGGTCATGGGTGAGCATGCACTGGCAGGGCAGTGGACAGAGGTCATGGGCAAGTGCACATTGGTGGAGTGGCTATGGGAATGGGTATCCTGATGAGAGTAGAATTCCAAGGAAACTGCAGAAGTTTTAAGGTAATGCCATTTCCTGGCTTCTGGGTCATGCCAGCATCTTTTCTACAGATTTCCCAGTACTTGCATGTTATAGGGCAACAGAGATGGTGATGGAGCCACCTTGGGACTTCTGGAGCTGAAGAGACAAAGCAGTAGAGATAGGACCCTCAATGGCATTGAGACAAAGGCTTAATTTTAAAAAATTATCCCAGTTACATTAAATCATTCAGTACAAAGAATGGTCTATTTTTTCCTTAAAACTTAGTGTTCTATCTACTTCCTTGTCAATTTTAAGTTTTCCAATACATTAGCATAGTCACCCAAATCTGTCAACATTTACAAATGTGCAAAATATAAAATATTAGGCAAGTGAAAGACAATATGATGTTCTATTAAAAAATATAATAAGAAAAATCCTGACTGAATGCCCATAAATATTTCTTTTTCCTCTTTTGCTGGATGAGTATGTGAAAGGCCAGTGAAAATCTCATTGAGCGGAGATTTTATTTCTCTAAGGATCCATTTAAGTAATTACAAATTACTGTGGACATAGAATCATAACCAACTTATCAAGGCATAAGGGAGCTAAATATCAGGTCCATGCAAATGAAAAAGTCATTTTGACCTTGGTTAGTGAGACCAGATAGTGTTGATGAGAAGAAAGTTTGAGTATTGTTACCTGCTAGTTCCTCTGAGTAGGTTTTAGAGTGGCAGCTGTCTTATTCTTCATCAACAAAATTTAAGTAACTGGCTTAAAGTGTATGTAATAGGTGAACATTAGTCATAACTACATAAAAATTTTTTTAAAAAGAAATCCAGAAGCCCAGTGCCAAAAACCCAATAGTTCAGACTAAATAGCTTCATGGGACTTGATTACATTTTAATTGTGGTAGAACCTATACAATGATTCCCAGTAGTAAAGTGAGGCAGAAGAATAATACTCTGCACAGAATTCAGGCTCCTGTATAATTGCCTTTATAGAAAGATCACATCATATAAGCTTACAAGTAACTGGCAATGTATAACGGGAATAAAGTAAGTGGGCTTGCATCTTTTTCCAGTGTTGAAAACTTACCAAGTGAAAGGCAAATGAAATAGTCAATGCAGTTGGGTACTAACATAGAGAAAAATAGGTATACAGATAATTATCAGATAAGGTAAACAATAATATTGCTTAAGAAGAGCAAGTGGTAGATTTTGTTGTTGGCTCCTAAAATTCATCTACTCCTGAATCCACAGCTATTCTTCATCTTAGGGCTATGTGGCTTCGAGCTCTTGACTTTGTACCTTATGTATGACCTGCTTTGACCAGAGGCAGAAAAGACAGTATGTCAGTTCTGATGATAGGCTTTAGAAGGTCTCTTATGCTTCTACCTGCTCTTTTGTGCCTCAATCATTATAAGAAGTACATGCTATTAATAAATTAGTTCTGGGGGTGTGGGGGATAGAGTAGCAAAGCCATATCAGCTGACCTATAGACCTGCAGTAGGAAGATGAGTGTGATATGCAGACCAGCTGAAGCCCAGAAAACCTGTAGGCACATAAACAGGAATAAATTATTGTATCAAATTATTATGGAAAAGGTTTGTTATGCAGCATTATTTTAACAAAATCTAACCAATAGAAGGCACAAAAAATACACAAGAATTTAAAAAACAGTTATTTAAATGTAAGGAAGTTGTTATAGGTAGCTTTGCTTTTAATGATGGGGAGATATGAAACCATCATTCTCAGCAAATTGACACAAGAACAGAAAACCCAACACCACATGTTATCACTCATAGGCGGGTGTTGAACAATTAGAACATGTAGATACAGGGAGGGGAGCATCACACACTGTGGTCAGTTGGCGGGGGCTAGGGGAGGGACAGCGGGGGGTGGGGGAGGGTGGGGAGGGATAACAAGGGGAGAAATACCAGATATAGGTGATGGGGGGGGATGAAGGCAGCAAACCACCTTGCCATGTATGTACCCATACAACAATCCTGTATGATCTGCACATGTAACCCTGAACCTAAAATACGATAATAAAGAAAAACTTAGATAGTTAAAAAATGGGAAAGATAAGTATGTTTGCAGAGAATGGTATGAGAAGAATATATGGAAATAGAAGATTTATACCTCTGTCAATAAAGGAAGCAATCAGGGAATAAGATTCTTAGTATAATCTCTGCCCCACAAATGTTGTGGCAACTTCCTTGTTCAAGTTCATAAAATAAGGCAGGATGAAGGAGAGAATTGAAAGTGAAATTGATAACTTTTCTCTCTCCTTTATCCCTCCATGCTGACTAGAATGGTGATTTTAACATTCAGTATCATTTCAAAGGTATCTGTATTTTAACCTGGCTGTCTGGAATGAAATGGATGGTTCTAAGATTAAATTGCAGATTTGTAATAGTGAGAGAAAGTTTCTCATAAATTATATCTTAATATTATGTTCCAGTATTAATGGTAATTATATACTATTAATATGGTAATATGGTGTTAGATAGTGACAAAAGTCAATTTATAAAATATTGTGTAGACACTAGGAAGTTAAGTATGATTCACCAGTCCATTGGTTTGAAGATGAATGTCTTTTATTGCCTCACAATACAGATTTTTAAGAGCTCACAGGATTCTCCAAATAATTTATGTATAATTATGCCATTAAGGTAAATATGATGAAAAATGATAACACTATATTAGGAAAAACTAACACAAACTGTTTTTAAAAATAATTTTCAATTAAATTACATTGTATCTGGTTTCATTTTCATTTGTTCAATTTCATTGACAAAATAACTACACAAATTTAACCGTCTATAAGTTGCAGGGAATCTCATAATATCATTAATATGCCATTTTTATTTGTGTGACGTAACACCTTTTATGGAAATCCTTATTCAGACAAGGCCTTGGGCCCTACTATGTAGAGACAAGGCACTGACAGTGAATTAGTAAACTTAGAAAATGTTCTCTATCCTTTTAGGTTGCTAACAGAGTTGAGAGAGAATAGTCTTATTTATTTATGACAAGGTATAATTAAAATTGGCAGATAATTTCTATGTAATTTTGGCCAATACTGTCAATTTTCTATTCATTTTTCTATGCTTCCTGTAAGTAGGCAGCGAATAGTTGATACAACTGTGTGAATATTTCAGCCTCTTGTAAACCCAGCCATCAAGTCTGGAAAAAGTGTGTTTTAGCTTATGTTCTCCAGAGTCACTCTTCAGATTGTTCTCAACCTTGATCCACTTGGCCAATGGCATGTGGATAGAAACCATTGAGTGGGCAAAGTTTAAGCTTCAGCTATTTGAGGTCCTTCATGTTACTATACCCAGTTAGCAATTGTTTCATAGTGTTTGTGCATATAGCCTTTAGATAGTCTTACAAATGCTAAGAACAGCTTGTCTCCCCTTAGGCACTCTTCCTTCAGCCTCAGATTTTAATTATGGCATCTAGTGACATAAGGCCACAAGTGTTACACCAAACATGGAAGATGTGAGAGACTGGAGACTTGCACACTTTATAAACGTTAAATATTGTAATTCAACTTGGTGGATAAGTATTTAATAGTCAAATGCAAGAAGCAGCTTAGATGGCTGATTTGAGATCTTTCCTAATTTCTAAGGTAGCATTCAGTTCTAAGATTTTTTTCTCAACAGTTTTAGTTGCATACCACATACTTTGAAATGTTGCGTATTCATTTTCATTTAATTCCATCTATGCTTTAACATTTTAATCTAAACTTCCTCTTGACTATAAATTATTTAAAAGTATGTTTTAAAATTTCTATTTGATTAGAGATTTTTCTGTTCTCTTTTGTTATTGATTTCTAGTTTGATTTTATTATAGTCAGAAAAGGCATTCTGCATGATTTTATTTTTTACAAATTTGTTGAGGTTTGTTTCAGGGTTCTAAATGTGGTCTACTTTGGTGAAAGTTTCATAGCCATTTGGAATAATAAAATAGGCATTTTGCTATTGTCTGAAAAGGACTGAATTTATATATATATATATATATATATATATATATATATATGAAAAAGGAATATGTATACATGTGCATATGTGTGTATATATATGCATATATATATTTATTCATATGTGTGCATATATAATAATTTCTGTTGTTTGAGTATGTTGTTGAGATTGTCTACATCCTTGTTCAGTTTTAATTTAATGATTGTATCTGCTTTTGAGTTCTGGAAAGAAGATTATAAAGCCCACATGTATAATTATGGATTTCTCCATTGCTCCTTTCAGCTCTGTCAGTTTTTATTTATCTATTTTGAGGCTTTGTTGTTTGGTATATACACATTTGTAATTGTTGTATCTTCCTGCAAAATTAAACCTTTTATTATAATGTAATATAATGTTCTTTTTCTCTCTAAATTTTTTTTTTGGTCTGAAGTGTACTTTATCAGTTATTAATATAGCTACTCTCGACTTTCTTATTAATGTTTGCATTAATATGTAGTGAAACGCTTTTTTGAAAAAAAAAAGGGAAATAAAGCATTCTCAGACAACATAAAGAATTTATTGCCAGTAGACTTGCTTTAAAAGTTAGCTTAAAAAAAAAACACAAATAAAATTATTATTCTTTAAACATAAATAATAAAACAAAGAATTATGAAGCATCAGAAAGGAAAAAGGAAAATCAGAAAGAGCATAAATGTAGGTATATACAATAGACTGTATCTTACTTATGAATTTTAGAAATTATATAATTAAATCAAAAGTTATAATGCTATCTTATACTAGATATAATGCTATCCTATATTAGATAATTTTATTTAAAGGTAGGGGAGGGTAAAGGGAACTAATTCATAGTTGAGAATTCATTTCATTTTGTATTTGAAAATTGTTGTACCACTTCCTTCTTCTCTCTATGATTTCAGATGAAAACCCCATTGACATTAAAACTAGTATTATCCTGTAGATAATGTTTCATTTCTCTCTTACTGCTTTCGAAATGTTTTCCTTGTGTTTGATTTTCAGAAGTTTATGATGTGTTTGGCATAAATTTCTCTGCATTTAACCACTTTGGATTCTTTCTTTCATCAACGTTTCTATTTTTTGCCAAAATTAAGAAGTTTTCAGCTATTCATGCTTTGAATGCTCTTTCAGACCCATTGTCATTTTTCCCTTCTCTTGTGGCTGTGATTATATGAATGCTGAACTTTTAGTTATGTTCCCTCAAGTCCCTGAAGCTCTGTTCTCTTCTTCTTTTTTCTCCTTCTCTTCTTCCCCCTTCCATTTCAGCTGCTCTTTTTGTCTATTTTCTCTCTACTTTTCAAGTTGGGTAAATTATATTGATTTGTCCTTGTGTTCCTTTATTCTATCCTCTGTCATCTCAGCAACACTATTAAGCCTACACAATGAGTTTTGTTTTTTTTATTTCTAATACTGTATTTTCCCTTTTATATATTTATTTGGTTCCTTTTTATAACTTCTAAGTTCTTGGTGAGATTTTCTATATTTTATATTTGTTTCAAAAGACTTTGTAATTGTTTGTTTCAGGATCGCTGTTTCAAAATCCTCATCTATTCAACAATAATTTCAACATCTGATTCATTTAAGCACTGATGGCTGTCAGTTGATTATCTTTTCTCAGTCAAATTGTAATTTTCTTGGTTCCTAGTATGATGGTGATTTTCAGTTGTATCCTAGACATAGTTTAGTCTACTCAGTAGTCTGCAGTTCCTTGACAGTTTAATTTTTACATCCTTTGTGCTATTATTTTGACTTGTTTGTTAGTTTGGTCTGATGCTTGTGGGGCTCTGACTGGTTCTTGCTGCCGCTGCCTCAATAGGAAACTAAAAGACTTCTCAGGTGGGGCTACTGGGTGTCTCCAGGTGGAGGAAAGGACTCCCAGGTTCCCCTCTCTGGATGCTCATTTATTGCAGACCCCTAACCCCAGCTGCCCCAGTGTCTCTGCTCCGTGTAGAGGGAGTATCAGGCCCATATGTACACAAAAAGATCTTCTGGGTCAGGATGCCTTCCATTCTGTGTTCCTCTTTGCAGTTCTCTCTGCCATATGGGGGTCTCCTAGTGTGGGTAGAAAGTCTTAATCTGCATGGGTCATCACTGTCAGGAGCTTGCAGTGGCAGGATTCCCCTGCCTGGGAGGACCTGGAGAGCAATTCTGGGAACAGTCACTTGCAGTGCTAGGATCCCTGTACCTGTGCCCCTTCCCCTCCTGGTGTCTCTGGGAAGGGAAGTCTCAAGACCATGGTGACAAGAAGGCTTCTCAAACCCATCTACTTGCTGTGGTCTCTCTTGCAAGTAAGTGCCATTGGCAGCTTCAGTATCTCTCTGTGGAGAAGTTGTCTCTGGTTCAGTGGGGAGAAGAGTGTTTCCTTTGTTTTCCATCGTTTGTGGGCCTCCAGAGTGATTTTCTTCTTCGCTCTGCCAGGTTTGTGTTTCCTATGGGGTTCTGGTTCTATGTGGGGAAGGAATGGGCCTAGTTAGGTTACTTGTTATTGTTAGGTTGGGGATTGGGAAATGCTGGCGCTGGGTCCCCTTCCTCTGTTGGTTGGGAACCATAAGACACACTTTGGCTGCGTCGTTCCTTCAGTCCTGTGTCCCTGACCAGTACACTGTCATATCACCTTTCAGAGATTTCCCTCATTGCGTTGCTATGTACTGAATGTTTGTGCAGGCCAAAAATTCATATGCTGAAACCTAATCCCAAGGTGATGGAATTAGGAGGTGGGACCTTTTAAGTGGCAGAGCTCTCACAAATGGAATTAGTGTTTTTTTTAGAAGAGGCTACAGAGAGTTCTCGCACTCCTTCTTCGTGTAAGTTCACAGGGAGAAGACAGGTGTCTATGCACATAGATATGGGATCAACCTGCACAACATCTGCCAGTAGATTGATCTTGGACTTTCTAGCCTCCAGAACTGTGGTGAAGAAAGGTTTATTGTTTATAAGTTATCTAGTCTGTGCTATTTTTTGATATAAGAGCCTGAATGGACTGAAATATACCTCTTGTTCTATTTCCTGGGTTTATAGTTGTATTTAAAAATTTTAATTTATGGGAAGAACAAAAAAAATGGCTCTGTATCATCTTGTCTTAACCTGAAGTCCATAATACGTTTTTCAAAAATACTTTTTTAGTCTGAAAATTGTTCTGAGTATTTAAAATCAGATGTCAGTAAACATGATATCCATGTTGGGTAGGAAAACCCATATAGCATCAGCTTTTCCCACTCACTTCCATCACATTTTAGAGATGTCAAGACAAAAAGTCACTCTTATAATTAAATTCACAATGAAGAGTCTTAAAATTCTTTACAAAAAGCAGTTTTTCACTGTGTGACTCTATATGCATTTTATTCTCTCAGATGAGTGAGGCAATAAATTCAGATAAAAGAAAAAAGTACACAAAATTGTGTAACTAGTTAATGTGACATAAATTATACAACTAATTCCTATATTGCTGGCAGTTCCAATTGGCTTTAAATGGCCACATCTAAGCAAGCTAACTAATTTCTTTTGTGAGAACTACCTGAAAAGGCTATATAAAGAAGTTTTTAAAGAAAAATATGTATATATATTAATATACACATATATGCAATATACATATATATAGAGAGATAAGTGGAGATAAGACACCTGTTGCAAAATGGAAAGGAATGCCATGCATCTGTTGACTTTAACTCCTGGATGTTGATGGCCTTGCTGCTCATGATGAAACAAAGAATTTATTCTCTGATTGCAAAGCTATCCACAGCTACTCAAGCAAAGGGTGATTTGAAGAATAATTATTTTTTAGCTTTTACTGATACATGAGATTTCTGTGGTAGTATCCAAAATTTGTCCTACAAACTTGCAGTAAATATGCAAGTCAGAACATGAATATTTCATCTAATACATCAGACTCTATGCTAGACTGAATAAGTCCCCAAAAATATGTACTTAAAATAAGGACCTTGAGATGAGATTATACTGGGTTATAGAATGGGATCAACATATTTCCAAGGGGCCTTATAAGAGACTATTTATAGGGGTATCAGAGTCAGAGAGATATGAGCACAGGAGCAGAGGTCTGTATAATGTAAGGGAGGGACCACAAGCCAAAAAATGCAAGCAGCTTCTAGAAGCTGGAAAGGCAAGGAAATAGATTCTCCCCTAGAGCTTCCAGAAAGAATGCAGCCCTGCTGACATCTTGATTTTGTAACTCCTGACCTCCAGAACTATAAGTAAATAAAGTTTTTTTGTTTTAAGCTACTACATTTGTGGTGATTTGTTACAGCGGCAGTAAGAAACAAAGCCTCCAAGTTAGTTTTCTCTGAAGCATATTCACTTGCACAATATTATCAAATCTTCTTTTCCATCCCTTTACCCAAAACCTTACTGTTCTTTTGCCTAATTGACAAATGGGAGAAATAAAAACTTTTTCTGGACTCTGTTTTGGAAACCATACTACTGCTAAGATTCTTACTCCAAAAATCCTCTGAAGGCACAAAGATTTTCAGCTCAAAACGATTTGTGTGTGTTTGTGTAAATGTAAGTGCCAAAGTTTCTTTCTGATCACACATACACAACATATGCACACATGAATATATACATATATATAAAATCTGTTTATTTATTTCTAAATTCTTCTTAGACAATGTATGCTACCATGTTAATATGACTTGATGTAGGTAAGATTTTTTTTTTTCTGTTCACTACTGGATTTCCAGAACCCAGAACAGTCAAGGTCTATTGAACAATGAAAAATTCAATTGAGAACTAATACAAACTATAACTCTGTTTATCCCCAGTTATCAGGACTAGGTGTCTTCTAAGCTCACAGTCACCAGCTAAAACTACATCTTGTTGTTTTTTTTCTTACCAAATTATCGCGTGCTGACATTGTGTGAGCCTTATAACTGAAAAGCTTAACTCAGACTTATAGTCTAATGCACATGGTTTTGGGGGAGTGCTTTAAAAATTTTGATTCAGTTGTATGCTTATTGGTGACAACTCTAACTTAGTTGTGGTAATCAAAAGAGATGGCAAATTCATGTTAATGAAGAAGCGATGAGTAACACTCTCTATAACTATGTTGAAATGATTCAGAAGGGAGCCAACTAGGATAGCCTGTACCCCAATGTTTTTTTGAAAGAGAGGAATTAAAAATTCGGGATGAAATCCATTACTGATATAATCAAATGCCATTTCATCTAAACCTTTGAGGTATCTGGAATGTTTGCTGTGATGCAAGTTTGTCATGAAAACACAGGTGGAAATCACATTACAGATGAAGGAAGCTAAGCTAATGTCACCCTCTCTGGTCAATTAGCAAGCATAGAAAATTATTATTATTATTATTATTTGAGACAGAATCTCCCTCTGTCCCCAGGCTGGAGTGCAGTGGTGTGATCTCAGCTCACTGCAACCTTTGCTTCCCAGGCTCAAGCATTTCTTCTGCTTCAGCCTCCTGAGTAGCTGGTACCACAGGCATGCACCACCACACTTGGATAATTTTTATATTTTTAGTAAAGACAGGGTTTCACCATGGTGGCCGGGCTGGTCTCGAACTCCTGAACTCAAGCGATCAACCTGCCTCGGCCTCCCAAAGTGCTGGGATTACAGGCATGAGCCACTGTGCCTGGTCATAAAGGATTACATTGTAATGGCATAAGAAGAGGAATAGTGTCATACATCAGTATTCATCCTTTATCTTGGTTCTGCTCTCCAAGCTCCTGGATCATTTTACGCAGGCTCACTGACCTTTACTTTGGGTTCCTGTAAATTCAATTTTTTTTTTTTCCCCAGATAGGTTTTTGGAATTTCAGAGTTGAGGGGGGAAGAGAAACAGAGAGGTAAGAATTGATTTTAAAAGTGTAATATAATATACATTGTTGAATATCATATGCGGTAGTATTTTCTTCAGTTTCTTTTGACACAAGAAGTGCTTATAATAAGAAAGAAAGAAAGAGAAAGAGGGAGAGAGGGAGGAGAAAGAAAGAAGAAAGCAAGAAAAATAAAAACAGATAAAAATAAAAAAAGTATTGAATAGTAATTGTAAAAAATATGATAATGTAATAAATGTATTGTCATTATGTCTTAGAAAAGAACTTTATTTAGTTTTCACCCTAATTAGTTTTAAAAGAAGCATTGCCACTGAGAATATAAACTCATTTACCTACTGATTTTAAAAATCAATTCATTAAAATGTCTTAACGCTATATACATATGAAGCATTCTGAAATACCTTCCCAGTTAAGGTGACAGATTTTAAATAAATATTTCATAGAATGTTATTTTGCATTCAACCCAATATTGCAAGATATTTTGCCTACAGTATCACCAGATTGATTTTACTTTTCCATAAATATCATTATCATGTTTTCTTTCTGCCCTCCCTTCTGTAGCTTCCTGGGATGTGGGACGTTCACATCAAACATAAACAATTTAACATGCCATTAGAGGCTTCACAATGTTTTCTTACTTCCTTTCTTCCTCCCTTCCCCTCCCCCTCTCTCTTCATCTTTCTGCTTTCCTCTCTCTCTCCAATTAGACAGTGAGTCTTTGCCATATGTGGGCATTATTCTTAGTATTGGTACCATTGCAGGGAACAGGACAATCAGGATCTCTATTTATTTGAACACCCGGTAATGAAGAAGGATGTTTAATAGAACAGCAACACTAGGCTTACACCAAAGAAGCCCAAATAGAGGAGGTAGAGCACAGATTCTGGAGCTGTTTCAATCTCGGCTCCATAACTGATAAATGCATGACTTGAGATGCAATGTAATCTTCCTGAGGCTATTTTTTAAAAAAATCTACAGACAAAGAATAATAATAAGGAGGAGGAGGAAAAGAAGAATGATAACTGCTTTATATGTTCCCTGAGAATACTAGTTGAGATAATATTTATAACTATGCAACTGAATATTGTAAAGTCTCAATAAATGTTAGCTGCTATCATTATCATTTTTTTTGTGTGTTGTTGTTAGAGGTTGGGCTAAACAATATACATATGCTTAAGGAGTTCAGTTGGATTTGAGAACTACAAAACAGCTTCCTATGACTTATAAAAATAATGATTTTTATCCAGCCTATGATAGACTGGATAAAGAAAATGTGGCAAATATACACCATGGAATAGTATGCAGCCATAAAAAAGGATGAGTTCATGTCCTTTGCAGGGACATGGATGAAACTGGAAACCATCATTCTCAGCAAACTGACACAAGAACAGAAAATCAAACACCACACGTTCTCACTCATAAGTGGCTGTTGAACAATGAGAACACATGGACACAGGGAGGGGAACATCACACACAGGGACCTGTTGAGGTGTGCGGGGGGAGCTAGGGGAGGGATAGCAACGGGTAGAGGGACTGGGGAGGGCTAACATTAGGAGAAATACCTAATATAGGTGATGGTGGGATGGATGCAGCAAACCACCATGGCATGTGTATACCTATGTAACAATCCTGCATGACCTGCACATGTACCCCAGAACTTAAAGTATAATAAAAATAAATAAAATAAATAATGGTTTTTAATGACCAAAAAATTATTCACCTGGAATCCAATAGACTTGGAATGGGTAACCAGGATAGTTGAAAATGGCCCTAGTATGATTTTCTTCCCAGGGCTCTTTCAAATTAGGGGGAACAAAGGTGAGTTTATCAACTAAAACATAACATAATGCACTTGTGCTGCTCCAGAGTGAAGGAGCCCCACACAGCACATGTTTCCCACATCCTCTTTGGCTGCCTCTTTTATCTGCTGCTTTTCAACCTGAAAGAGGTCAATAAAGCATTGCAGAGAACAAAGAGCATGTGTAGTATAAAAATGACAATGGAGAAACAAAATGTTGAATCATCTGGTGAATAAAGGGCATGTCATTTATTCCTGGACATACATTTATTTTCAGTTCCAATTATTATTGCTGAATCCATGCAAGAGGTGACATATGAAGCAAAGCTGGCAACTTTGTTCATCAATGACCCAGGGAATGAGAACAGGGAAAATAAAAGATAGCTTATGAAATGAGTCACTGCTGGGTCTTGTGTTGGTATTTCTGAACATACTATTTTTGTCTAGATTCTTTTATGCTCATTACTGAAATTATAGTGAAAGATAAAGGAAGGAAGCCTACGCAAAGAACTTCAGGATCATCATGGCTGTTATTTGAAGAATAATGATTTGCATTTCATTGCAGAGATAGAGTGATTCCATTAACACAAAAAAAAGTTGGCAAAAAAGGATGTAGGTCATAGAGGAGGTGACTTAGTGTGATGAGTAGTGCCATTAATAACAACGGCCCTGGACCAGGAATCAGGGATCCTGGCAGACATTTCAATATATTTCTACCTGGCAGGACAGCCCTGGGTCACTGAGGAAATAAATCCTTGAGCCCCCTATGCTTTAGTGTGACAAGTGCAGGGAGCCTTTAGAACCTTCCTCATATTTCTCAAAAGGGGTTGTGCCAATCAAAGGAGAACCAGCCACTGTGCTTCTCTTCATCAGCTAAAACAACAAACTGCTGTATCAATAATTCATTTAACTAAATCCTATTGATGTTTTTGTTGGAATGTATGCATTTATTAGAGTATACATTTGCTTTTAAATCTATAAGTCTCAACTTACACTTGATTTGTAAAAACCGTATTTTTTAAATCAGCAAAGTCACACTATCCCCATTCCTTTTTTCTCTCCATCTGTCTTTTTCCTCTACATGTATTTTGCTGGAAACATACATGGAATCCTAAACTTCTTCCACTCTTAGTGTCCAAAGTATGGCTGGGCATGAACAGCTTTGGTATCTCTCAGGAGTTTATTAAAAATGCAGACCCTCGGGCTCCACCCTTCCCCCTGTGGGACCAGACTTTGCATTTTAACAAGAATCCCAGGCGATTCCTTTTGCACCTTAGGTGTGAGGAGCACTAATTTAATTCAATTTAATTGTCAGGTTGGTTTT
Source organism: Ateles fusciceps (assembly GCA_036589455.1). NCBI lineage: Eukaryota > Metazoa > Chordata > Mammalia > Primates > Atelidae > Ateles > Ateles fusciceps. Next base: position 2,443,163 of record JAZHEH010000299.1, read on the forward strand.
GCATCATCATTTATTTCATACCCCAGGGGCAAAGATAAGAATAAAGACTCAAAACAAAGCACACAAACTCTCAAACCTGGCTTGGGGTTGGGAGAGTCTCTGGTGGTCTAGTCCAGATTCCTCTTCTTAAATTGAAAGGAATAATAATATGCCCAAGGTTATATTCTTATTGAGCCAGAAGCAAAATCTTAATCTGCTCACTTGAGTCATAGGTACTTTTCAACAATACCATGTTGGCAAAAATTTACTTTGCTACTCGGAACTTTTCTATTTTCTCTCTCTGGCCAGAGAAAAGTTAATCACAGGTTCTCTGGGTTATCCTTGGTGACTTGGTCTGTGACTCTTAGGCGCCTGTGTGCATGTACTTATTTACAGCAGAAAACAACTATAAACTGCTCAGTGGAGACCAAGGTCATCGAGGCTGCGTTAGTGGTGGCTTGGCTAATTCATTATTCTTTGCCTCTGGCTCCTCAATTATGGAGTAGAAGATGTTCCATTTTTACAGAGACCTTTGACAGTCTTAGCTGAAAAGCCTCTGAGAAGTGAAGAGCATTACTGTGCCCTGCAAATGAAAACTACACCATTCTGGGAACTCTCTCTGTATCTGGAACTGAAACTGAAATTCACAGCTGTCATTGGTGTAAATCATATATTACCCAGCAGTTTATTCCCACAGGCAGAGCCAAAGTTGCTTTGCAATTTATGAGCTATACACACTTGGTTCTCTGTGGAAATAACAGTCTATGATAGAAAGAACAATAGATTTGGGGTTAGAAGTTCTGGCTTTGAGCCCCACTTTCTCCACTTACTACTTGAGTGCCTAGAGGCTGCTATTCCATCTCTCTGGGCTTCTATTCCCTCTTTTTAAATAGCCTTAATTCTTGTTATGTCAAGATATTCTCCTCTAGTATTTGCCATTGACACTGTATTTTTCATCTGCCCCAGTGTAGAGGTCATCCTTCCACTGTTCCAGTGTTCATAATTTTTTCCCTTTTCTAAGACCACTAGTTTTTTATTTTGCTGTCCATGTGGCCCCAGGCAATGCAACTCTACTCTCAGGTCTTCCAGAACAGTATGTGACCATGCTGAGGCCAATGAGCACACTCAATGCCCTCTGGTCTCAAAAACTGTGTTCAGTAGTTGACATGTGAACTAATGCACTAGCCCAATGGGATGGTCCCAGGACTGGCCAGTAAATGCTGCATCCAAGAGTTTCACTTCTTTTTCACTGCGCAAGGAGCAAGATGTATGACATTTTTATGACCATTTGCTTCCACGAGAGATACCAACTTGAGGACAAAACTGACACACTGAGGTGGCAGAGATGAAAGAACTGGATCCTGAAAGGCACCATTGACTTCTGGATCAAGCCACACTTAGAAACAACTTTATCTCTGTACTTTTCAGTTATCTAAAACAGTTGTCTTCATTGCTTAAACAAAGTTGAGTGTGTGTATTTCAACACCAGGAAACCTAATCATGTGGGCTAATACAAACATTGTGGTCACAACAATGTTTTTAAACAGCCAACTTTTCACACATTTTTAAAAATATTATTTATAATTTATTCCACTCCAAAAAACATAGTATGGGATGTTGTTTAGACAACCAATGCTAAGGGTTCTTTGAATACTGAGATAGAAATATATATACACACACACATATATATGTGTATATATATACACACACACATATACATATATGTGTGTGTATGTTTTATAAATTATGAAGTACTCACAAATCTAAAATATCATTATTTCCCAAAGCAGTGAGTCTTAAGGAAACACACTAATCTTGGTCTTACTTTATTTGAGGTAAATAAACTAAAGGAATCTATAGGTCTTATTCCCCAAATTGTGAATATACATATACACACAATTTCCACAGAATCTCACAGAGGTCACAGACAAAATTCACAGGTCATTTATTATGTCTTCAGGACTGATATTTTAGAATTGATTCTTAATGTATAGTTTATGGGCACATAGCTTAACAAAGATTTTTAAAACCACACACTCTCCTAAGCACCAATGCATTCTAAAAATTCCTCTATCAAATATATCTTATTAGAAACTCCCACCTCAAAGCTCTATTAGAATTCAGTCAAAGCTCCATTACGATCAAAGCCACAATTAGAGATGTTCAGTTGAGGTCAATGGTCCTATGTTTTTCTCGTGACCTGCCCTTTACGTTTCTCCTTAAATTATTTCATAATAAGGTAGGGAAATTTTTGATGGCTGTCTAAAACACAGATTTAAGTAGAGAAAAACCGCAATAATTAAATTCAAGATTTTATTTGTGAAGTCATTTTATATCCATCTAAAAGCAACTCAGAAGATTTCTGTAGCTCCCTCTTCCAGTCAAACTTCAGAAAGGAGAGGGCAGCGGACAGATATGGGAAAACGGAGGCAGGTTTAGAGTGATTAACAAAGTATTTCCATCTTCCCCTACTCATCCACTACAAAGCTTGTGCTATGAAAAATCTTCAGCACAAAAGAGCAACAGTGAATTTATGATGCAAGCTTGGGCAGAGGGCTGCAGTTTTAGAGTTGGAAAACCATGATTTGAATTCCAATTTTCCCGCCTTCTTGCTATGTGACATGGGGAATTTACTTAATTTATTTCTAACTGCTACCCCTGCTTTTGCTCTTTCCCTTCTTTTTAAAGCCTTTTCTCAACATCCTTCTCATTGCCTATACCTCTCCAGCCATGCCAAAATGCGCTAGCATGTTCTTCCCCGATGGACTGCCTGTACCAGTCATCTGCAGACAGTTACAGGGCTTACTCTCTCACCTTCAGGCATTTACTTCCATCTCACAGTTTCATGGAAGGAAGTCCTGACCCCCCATGTTTAGTACTGCAACTCCTTCATGTTGCTCTAAGTTTTATGTTCCTTAGTCCATATAACCTTGAACAGCCTCTATTATATTAACATATATGTAAACATTGTGTTTATTGTAACTTCTTTGCCAGATTATAAACTCTGAAGAGATAGGAGAAGTTAGAATTGATCTGATTCTCCAATGTCCTTCCATCACCTAGAAGAGTACCTGGCATAATAGGAACTCAATGCATGTTTGATTTATATAATTAAATATATTAATCTCTGTGAATTTTTTTAAATCTGGAAATTTGACAATATATTACTGAGACAGACTGCCACTACCGAGGGAGTTCTAATTGTACCTCTGTAAACAAAACCACAAGGAAGTTTACACAGCAGCTGGGCAGGGCCTGCAGCAGCTCAGCAACGCCTCTGTTGGCAGACTATGACTAGACTACCTCCGTACTGCGTAGCACATCTCTGAAAAAAGTCAGCAGCATGTCAGGAACTTATAAATAAAGCCCCACCTTCCCAGGACAGAGCACCTGGGAAAGAGGCGGTTATGAGTTCCACTGTAGCAGACTTAAATGTACCTGCCCAGCAGCTCTGAACAGAACAACAGAACTCCCAGCACAGCACCTGAGCTCTGATAAGGGACAGACTGTCTCCTCAAGCAGCTCCCTGATGCCTGTATACCCAAAGAGTCACCTCATAAAGGAGAGCTCAGGCTGAGATCTGGTGGGTACCATTATGTGACAAAGATAACAGAAGAAGAAACTGGTACAACCCTTACTGTTCTGCAGCCCCCACAGGTGATTCCCAGGCAAGCAGGATCTGGAGTGGACCTCCAGCAGACCTGCAGCAAAGGGACCTGTTAGAACAAAAACTAAAAAACAGAAAGAAATAACTTCAACATCAACAAAAGGACATCCACTCAGAGACCACATCTGAAATTCACCAACTGCAAAGACCACAGGTAGATAAATCTACGAAAATTGGAAGAAACCAGTGCAAAAGGATGAAAACACCCAAAAGGAGAACACCTCTCCTCCTCCAAGGGATCATGACTCCTCACCAGCAAGGGAACAAAGCTGGATGGAGAATGAGTCTGATGAACTGAAGAAGCAGGCTTCAGAAGGTAGGTAATAACAAACTTCTCTGAGCTAAAAGAACATGTTCTAACCCAATGCAAAGAAACAAAGAAACTGGAAAAAAGGTTAGATGAAATGCTAACTAGAATAACCATCTTAGAGAGGAATATAAATAAATTGATGGAGCTGAAAAACACAACACAAGAACTTCAAGAAGCATACACAAGTTTCAATAGCCAAATTGACCAAGCAGAAGAAAAGATATCAGAAATTGAAGATCAACTCAGTGAAATAAAATGAGAAGGCAAGACTCAAGAAAAAAGAGTGAAAAGAAATGAACAAAGCCTCCAGGAAATACGGGATTATGTGAAAAGATCTAATCTACATTTGATAGGCGTACCAGAATGTAACGGAGAGAACGAATCCAAGTTGGAAAACACTCTTCAGGACGTTATCCAGGAGAACTTCCCCCAACCTAGCAAGGCAGACCAACATTCAAGTCCAGGAAATACAAAGAACACCACAAAGATATTCCTCAAGAAGAGCAATCTCACAAAGTTTTCCACATGTTAAAAAATTTTATTTGCCTACTATGTTGACCACATAGTTGGTTAATAACTGTACCTTCCCCTGTTTCCTTCCCAAAGCATATTGTTAGAGATTTAACAGGCCAATATTGTGTTTGAGAAGACAGAATCTTCATTTTCTGCCATATTTAGTGTTTGGACGACCAACAACTCTACCTGATTTGGTGAAGGTCATGTGTTATGTCTTAAGGACAAGGTCAGCATATGATTATTTCAAGGGACAGGAATGCTAAAATATGAAAGCAAGTGCAGGTCTGAAAATAAATATCAATAGGAAAAAGAAAATGTTAAAGTGAGATGGTTTAACTAGTTATGTTTAAGCTGAGCCCTTCAATTTATGTTATCCCTTGAGGCAGGAAGAGAACAAACAATGAAGATCAAGGAAACAGTTGTTAGGCCTCAACCTGAGAGATAATTGGGTTAAGACTTTTGTTTGAGGAAATTTTATTTCTCGAGATATAAGGATTCTTATGGCTTCTAGAAGAAGTATTGAAGGTTTGTCTCTCTCTTTCACACTGCATTCTTATTTTTAGACAAGGTTGGGTCCAGATTAGAGAAAACACACACAATCCCTGATAATTAGAAGTGCTGACATAGATTGGTTATATTCATGGAAAATTATTAATCCAAGTGTGAAATGTAGGCTGTTTATAAACTAAGTACCAATTTGGGGTTATTTCTAGGGAGAGTGAATCTTGGTAACATTTAGACACATGTGGAAACATGGGTGGATGCAAGTCACTTCAAGAAAGGCAAGGATACAATGCTCAGAACCAGGCAGGCAGAAATGGGAGGAAAGGAATACCTGAGGGATAGGAAAAAGCAGCTTGGGGATACAGCTATTCTATGACTGGAATAATTTTGTCTAGTTTTTCAGGTTTAAAATTTTTTAATTTTAACTTTGATAATGCTGTCCCTTGCCAAGCAAAGGTTATTGTGGTTTTACAGTACAACCTAGCAGTTTCTTCTTTTACTGTTCATGATTTTGAGTCATAACTGGGAAGTTTTTCACTCTAAAAGATTATGGCAGAATTTACCCATTTTCCCTAATACCAGTATGAGTTTATATTTTCCATTAAAATCAATACTAGGAATTATCTTCTTTCAAGATAATAGATACTTACTGTGTGCTTAGAACTGTACATGAACTAACCGACTTAGTCTTCACTACAATTTTGATATACGGATGTTATGTATTCTATGCATGTACGTATAAAAGGAGAAATTGAGAGTCAGAGAAGTTAAGCGAATTCTAAAAGATCATGCAGCTCATAAGTAGCAGTGCGGCAGAGCCATGAGTTCAGCCCACTTCTAATTCTGGAGTACTTAAAGACCATAGGATGCTGGTTTCCTGAAAGGCACACAGTCAGAATAAGAGATTTACGGGATAGGGTAATGGTGAAGGAGAATGAGTGACAGATTGTACTATTTTATGGAGAAGAGAGACACAATAAGACAATTTCCATAGGTCCTAAGAATATTATCTTGTTTGGCTTTGGGTATTTCCTCCCACTGACACAATAATTTACAAAAGTGACTTTTATCCAATGAATCTGATCACTGTTTCAATAATTAGAATTTGTCAGTTTCACTGTTACCTTCCACTAATATCATTTTGCTGTGTACTTTCTGAATAAGTGCTACCTATGTTTACTTTCAAGAGGAAAGGGAGCTCATGTATAACAAAACCTCAGAACTGATTAAAGAGTGCCTAAAGTATATCTTAAAATCCAGGCTTATCCATTGGGCTCAGAGCTTTAGATGTGATAAATCATACATAATGCAAGAGCAAAAGAGTTAGAGAAAGTTCACTAAAAATCATTTGAACTTCCATTAAGAGAGTATTACAGCTGTCTCTCCTCCATCACACCATTAAGCATCTCATTATCATTAGCTCTCTTTGTGGGTTTTAACAATTGTCTTTTTGTTTAAACGTCACTTCATGCTCTTACCCAACAAATGCAATTTTTACCCCATTAAACTGGTTGGTGTTAACATTGGAATAATAAAGAATTGAAACTAATCTCCATATGAATGGTTAGTTGGAGTCTTATTTAAGTTTGATAGTTGAGTTTTCTGGCCATTGTCATGGGCTTTACCCTCCAACTAGGTCAACCAGCATCTCTTGGAGACAGAGTTTGTGTAAAGTCATGGCAATGAATAAATGGATATGAAGTTCTATTCATCAGTAGAAAATACAATAGGAGTTAATGTTTTTCAGTGTAGTGGAAAGACCCTTAGAGATGATCCCACCTTAACCAAATGGCAATGAGAACAGAGGAGGGGGGTAGATTTGAGGGTAGTTGTACATTTTTAACAGCTATATGAAAAGAAACATAGCTATCTGAATTTTGTTTTGTAAGGTTGACAGATTCAGTAAATAAAAATATAGGATTCCCAGTTACATTAGAATTTCTGATAAGCAAAGAATATTTTTTTAGTACAATATTTAGAAAATATTTATACTAAATAAAAATTGTTTATCTGGATTTGAAGTTTACCTGGGCATACTACAATTTATCTGCAGTCCTAGTCTGGGCATATTTGGTTTTAGGATTTTGGCAGCTACACCTACACAATTATCTGGTTAAGAAAGGAATAGGCTCTTCCTCTATGATCATACAGGAAATGTAATAGAAGCTGCTTTCTCTATGTTCCTAGTATTCCGACATCTGCCAGATTTTGAGGGACAGAATAAAACCCTGCCTATAAAATCACAATGTTTTCATTTCTCCAGTGCAGTTGTATATTTAGTCTTGTTGTTCACCAAATGGTGTTAATGAGAAAACAGGTCAGTGGATTATTTCCCTTGAGATCCAGTTAGCATTAAAAAAAATCATGACATTTTACAACTTGGAGGAATCAAACCATAATTCTGTCACTCCCATCTTTTTAAATAAAGAACTGGAGTCTCCAAGCTGTTCACAGACTTGTCAAAGGTCAAATGGTAAGTGGCACTGATTCTATGACCCACTCTGCTAGGTCAAATATGAGCATTTTATTATTTAATTTTCACTGCCAGCCTGAGAATAAGTAATGTGAAGGTGGTGCAAAAGTAATTGCTCTTTCAGACTGTGACCTGTAAATCATTACAACTAGGCTCAAACACATCTTTTTTAGTCAAAATAGGGGCCATTACAATTAACACACATTTTTTGCCAAGGAGAAATAAGTGCTTATTGTTGTAGTGTAAAAATTTGTGCTTCAGGATTCAACAAACTCTTGGAAAATATTTTCAGCATCCTGCTGGTTGTGGAAACATTTTTCTGCAAAAAGTTATCAAATGCTTGAAGGAGTGGTAGTTGGTTGGCAAGAAGTCAGGTGAATATGGTGGATGAGGGCAAATTTGTAGCCCAATTCTTTCAACTTCTGAAGCGTTTGTTGTGGGACATGTGGTTGGGCATTGTCATGGAGAAGTTATATCCTTTCTGTTGACCAATACCAGCTGCAGGCACTGAAGTTTTCAGTGCATCTCACTCGATTTGCTGAGCATACTTCTCAGGTGTAATGGTTTGGCAGGGATTCAGAAAGTTGTAGTGAATCCGATCAGCAGCAGACCACCAAATGGTGACCATGACCTGTTTTGGGCGCAAGTTTGGCTTTCGGAAGTGCTTTGGAGCTTCTTCTCAGTCCAACCACTGAGCTGGTCATATAAAATCCACTTTTTGTCACATGCCACAATCCGAGATGAGAAATGGTTCATTGTTGTTTCATAGAATAAGAGAAGACAACACTTCAAAACGACCATTTTTTTTTTATTTTCACTCAGCTAATGAGGCACCCACTTATCACGCTTTTTCACCTTTCCAATTTGCTTCAAATGCTGAATGACCATAAAATGGTCAACTTTGAGTTCTCCCAACTTCGCAACTTCTCATGTAGTTGTGAGAGGATCGGCTTCAATGATTGCTCTCAATTGGTTGTTGTCAACTTCCAATGGCCGGCCGCTATGCTCCTCATCTTCAAGAGCCTCGTCTCCTTTGCAAAACTTCTTGAACCACCACTGCACTGTACATTCATTAGCAGCTCCTGGGCCAAATGCATTGTTGATGTTGTGAGTTGTCTTCACTGCTTTACAACCCATTTTGAACCAGAATTTTTAAAAATGCCCGAATTTGCTTTTTGTCTAATACCATTTCCATACTCTAAAATAAACATACAATAAACAGCAAGTAATAAGTCATTAGCAAAACAACATAAAGTGAGAGATGCCCATTCAAATGATGTGTAACATAACCATGTTTATTTAAGAATGTATTCCAATCTCAAAGAGCAAATTCCAACAATGCCAAAACTTCAATTACTTTTGCACTCACCTAATATTACAATTTTATAGATTAAAAAGTGTCTGAGTGAAGCTAACTAATTTTTATTGAAGAAGAACAGAAAACATCAGAGCTGAGACATGAAATGAAAATTGTCTGAATCTTGAGTGCATTCTCTCTTAATCTCTACAAAATCTCTCTCCCCACTTCCTCCCTTTCTACACACAGGTGCACACACACACACACACACACGCACACTAACACACACATACCCCATGCCATGGGCATAAATACTTCTATTGTATAATTTATATAATGTACTTGTTAAGGAGCCAAAACAAGATTTGTAGATTTCTTAAAATAAATCTAGCACCAGGACAGAAATAAACAATTTGAGATGGGCTAGAAGTATCACTCCCACCCAGGTATGTCAGGGTTACAATATCAGAGGATAGTGCCAGGGTTGGCCTGTGAGTTCTTGAGTGGAACACCCCTATTCTGTTATGTTTTTTTCTAGTCCTAACTTCTACCTCATTAGCAAAGTTTTCAATAAAGCTGAGAATTGTACTGTTTCTTACATTTTTAATAGATTTTATTTTTAGAGCAATTTTAGGTTCACAGCAAAATTGAATGGAGTATACAGAGAGTTCCCACGTACTCCTTGATTCCACATTTGCACAACCTCTCCTACTATCAACAGATGTAGAATGGTATATCTGTTGCAGCTGTTGAACCTACACTGGCAAGTCATTATCACCCAGAATTTACAGTTTACATTAGAGTTCACTCTTCGTGGTATCTATTCTATGGGTTGTGACAAACATACAATGATACATATCCATCATTATACTTACCAGCTGCATTTAAAGTCTGCTTCTGAGTTAGCAATTCCAAGTCTTAACCGAAATTTGTCTTAGAAGATAAAGCATCTTGACATACTGTCAGAAATCTTGGGCCATAATATAGTTAATAAAGTGTTTGAGCAAGGAATAATACAATTTTATAAAAGCAACTGATATTGGCCAACAGATGTAGCTTTGACAATCTGTTAGATTTCCAAATATTCTGTCTTAAAATTTACTTTAGAAAATGTATATAACGGTATTAAGTAAATATATTTAAATGTCTAAGTAGTGATTTTTTTTTTTGCAGTTTTGGAAAATTTTATTATATTACATATTTAATGATGTTTCCTCTCCCATTTACCATCTCTTGTAGTTTATTTATTTATTTATTTATTTTTTAATATATATTTTATTGCGTTTTAGGTTTTGGTGTACATGTGAAGAACATGCAAGATTGTTGCATAGGTACATACATGGCAATGTGGTTTGCTGCCTTCCTCCCCATCACCTATATCTGGCATTTCTCTCCATGTTATCCCTCCCCAACTCCCCACCCCTAAGTATCCCTCCCCCTATTCCCCTCCCACAGACCCCAGTGTGTGATGTTCCCCTCCCCTGTGTCCATATGTTCTCATTGTTCAACACCTGCCTATGAGTGAGAACATGCGGTGTTTGATTTTCTGTTCTTGTGTCAGTTTGCTGAGAATGATGGTTTCCAGGTTCATCCATGTCCCTACAAAGGACATGAACTCATCGTTTTTTATGGCTGCATAGTATTCCATGGTGTATATGTGCCACATTTTCCCTGTCCAGTCTATCATCAATGGGCATTTGGGTTGGTTCCAAGTCTTCGCTATTGTAAACAGTGCTGCAATGAACATTCATGTGCATGTGTCCTTATAGTAGAACAATTTATAATCCTTTGGATATATACCCAGTAATGGTATTGCTGGGTCAAATGGAATTTCTATTTCTAGGTCCTTGAGGAATCGCCACACTGTCTTCCACAATGGTTGAACTAATTTACACTCCCACCAACAGTGTAAAAGTGTTCCTATTTCTCCATATCCTGTTAGAATGGTGATCAGCAATGAATTTTTATGGGAGTCCAGAGTGAGTCTAAGTTGTTTGTCTGCTAAATATTAATTTGTGTTTTAGCACATATTATCTTGTTCACTACAGACCTAGGAATATTCAGTACAGCAGGAAAAATGAGACCAAATGTTATACTTACCACAAATATATGAATGATATTTTCACTATGATTTCTTCTCAAAAATAAAGTGATTCAACTATGAAGGGTAATTTGTAGTAAAATTACCGTTATTAACCTAATCGCTCTTGTGTTCGATAGCTTGGGCAGGGAATGCTGGTAAGCTCACATTGGTCTACTTACTTTGAATGTTGGAAAAGAAACAACTTTCAAGGTACTGGCATTAAAAAAATCTACATTTTAAATTTCATCAAAACATTTATAAAGAATTTAAATTTCTCAATATTTTCCCCCTAAAACATTTATATTGATGTAATAACCAACTCCCTGGAATATCTGGAATACTCAAGAACTTCAAATGAACCTAGACCAGGCTTCAATGTGCATGACAACTTCTGCTGGCTCAGGAGTTTTGAAATAAACAAAGATAATATAAGTATAGAATGAGAGTGCTACTAGAATTAATAGTGTCAACTCTATCAGTCCAGTTATTAACACATAGTTACATTCAACTAATTGAAAAGTTCTATTGATGATATCACCAAAGAATATTTCAAATTTTTCCATTTGTTTCTGTTACCACTTTTACGTTCCTGTCCAAACTTATTTCCAACCTGATCTGCAGTGGCCTCTGATCCTTGTTTCCACAGCCCATCCTGGTCCATTGCCCCTCCCTCAAATTAATGCCATCTGTGGTTGGCTGCTAGCATAAGCTTTATAAAATACATTTGGATAAATTATCTCAGAGTTTCTCATTACCCTTATGATGAAGTAAAAGAAAAAAAAGAAAGAAAGAAAAAATCATCCTCTTTGCTGGAAGCCCCTAAATGATTTAGCCACTGCTGACTCTACCATGATTTTTATACTACAACCAGCTCCTTATTCACTAAACTCTACCTACACTAGTCTTCTCTCTCATCCTTTAACTTGTCAAGACCTTCCTAGTCCCAAAGCATGTTGTTCCCCTTGCTTCTTCTTTTCTTCTATTTTCTGGTTAATTTCTGTTCATCCTTCAAGTCTTACCCTACATGTCTCTTTCCCAGGGCATCTTCCTCTGACATCCCTAACAAAGAGATTAGTTAGGTAGCTATGCTATAAGCTCTCACAGCATCCAGAAATTTTACTTTGTAGCACTTAACTACAATTTTATTCTAATAATTAATATTGTATTGGCCTAATGTGTTTTTTCCCTCCACTAAACTACTTGAAACCACGTATGTTGTTCATAATTGACTTCCCTAATATCCTACTGAAAAATTAAAATCGCCTAAAGACACTGAAAAAAATCCTAATACCTAGACCATGCCCCAGGTCAATTAAATAAAAGTTTAAGTGCTGCCCTGAGTATCAGTACTATTTTAAACTCCCTACTATTTTATTGTAAACCTCTCATAGTGATTCAAATGGAATTCAAGATTGAGAACATCTGATTTTACACAACATTTGTCATAAAATAGATGCTTAAGAAGCGTTTGTTGTATTAAAGAGTAGATTAGAAATATTGAGATGGTCCCAAGATGAGGCATTCACATAGAAGCAAAATAATTAGCCAAGTTTAAATAAAATAGAAAATTTTGAAGAACCCTCTAAATAGGTTAGACGTCTTAACCTATGGAGATTTAAAAAATCGTTATTCATATCCACTAAGAAAACACAATCTAAGTAAAGCTATATCTGACACGTAAGTAAAGTAACTATAACCACAAAATAGAAGATAAGAAACTTATTATAAATAAAAGAGTCATCTCCCAGTAGAAAAATAAATGTTTGTTTGGATTGGGGAGCAGTAAAAGAGAAGTTACAGAGGGAGACCATCTGTATCCACAGAGCTTAACTAACAGGACGGAGAACTGAAGCCATCTCTGTCAACATGACTTAACCACTTTTTCCAGGGAAATCTCTCTCAGAAAGATAAGACTGTAAACCAATAGATAGCTTCCCTGTTTGCTTCACTAAATTCCTACAAACCGATATCTCTGAACAAACAGTTTTCTCATCTGGGCAAATAGTTCTCCTATGAGGACATTAGATTGCTCATGTGGGCAAACATCTCATTTGTCAAACTCACTTCAAGACTCTCATCTTGCTGGGTCCACCAATTGTAAATTATTATACTATTTACTTTGTCCTATCCTAATCAGTTTCTCACCTTGAGACACTTGCCTTAAGCTACTTGAGCCCTGACATCAAAAGCCTTTCAATCTTCTGCTGAATTCCCCATTTTGAAGACCCACTAAGCATCTTTCAAAATGAGAAAGCTTTCTGAAAAGTCCTTTGACATTGATCAGATTTGAAAAACTGTATCTTCAGTGGAAACAGACTTTGTTTACATCTTTTCTCTATCGACAACAGTTTCCATCTTTTCTCTATCTACAACATAGACAAATAGTAAGAAAAAAATTATGAACCGGGTTTGCATTTCACTTCTAAGCCAGGACTTTATTACATGTGTGTAAGAATTTAACAAGTGGTGTGTCAAGACATGAATGTACCTAAATAAAACTAAGAGAGCAAATCTCATCCTTAATTTGGAGAAACTTCTGCTCCATAGGAAGTAGAGTAGTTCATGGTACACAGTGTCTTAAAAACAAATACAATCTCTCTACCTGTGAATGTAGAGGATAGTACAGAGACTTGTTCTCTGAGGCCCGAGTACCTTCAACTAGAAGGGGTGTATATAAAGCCTTGCTTTAGCCACAGGTACCAGTTATATTTTTCAAGTCTTCTTATGTTGATATCACAATTACTTAGGACTCAAAGGGAAGGCAGGTTAAACAATTAATATCTTCTATCCTCTGACAAAATGCTATACATTAAGTCAATCTCTATCTTAATCATCAGCAAATAGATCAACAAACCATATGCTATTTGGCCGAGATTTAGAATAAAAACAAGACAAAAAAATCAGGTCGTGGTTCAAGTTATAAAATTCTATTATCTTTTAATCACACATCTTAACAAGGGTATTTTGATTCTATATTAGGCCATTACTGCATTGCTATAAAGAAATACCTGAGACTGTATATTTATAAGAAAAGAGGTTTAATTGGTTCATGGTTCTGAAGGCTCTGTAGGAAGTGCAGTGGCATCTGCTTCTGATGAGGCCTCTTGATGCTTCCAATCATGGCAGAAGGAGAAGAGGGAGAAGGCACATTACATAGCAAAAGCAGGAGCGAGTGAAGGGGCCAAGGAGCCACACTTTTAAACAGCCAGATCTTATGAGAAGTCATATCACTATGGTAAGGACAGCACCAAAGGAATGATGTTAAACCATTTGTGAAAAGTCTACCCCCATGATTCAACTACTTCCCACCAGGATCCATCTCCAACATTGGAGATTACACCTCAACATGAAATTTGAGTGTGGCAAATATCTAAACCATATTATTCCACCCCTGGGCTCCCTTAAATTTCATGTACTTCTCATATTCAAAATACAATCATCTTTGCCTAATAGTCCCCGCAAAGTCATAACTCATTCCAGCATTAACTCAAAAGTCCTAAGTCCAAGTCTAAAGTCTCTTCTGAGACTCATCTTCTTCTACCTATGAACCCGTAAAATCAAAGCAAGTTATTTATTTCTAAGATCCAGTGGAAGCAGAGGTATTAGGTAAACACTGCCATTCCAAAAGGCAGGAATCAGCCAAAGGAAATGAGCCACAGGTCTCATCGATGTTCAAAATCCAGCAGGGCAGTCATTAAATCTTAACATTCCAAAATGATCTCCTTTGACTCCATGTACCACATCCAGATAACACTGCTTTGAGGAGTAAATTCCCAAAACCTTGGGCAGCTCCACCTCTGTGGCTTTGCAGTATTCAGGCCCCACAGCTTCTCTCACAGGTTGGGGCTGTATGCTTGTGACTTTTTTATGTGCAGGTATAAGCTGCCAGTGGCTTTCCCTTTCTGGAGTCTGGAGGTTGGTGGTCCCTTCCCACAGCTCCACTAAGCATTGCTTTTGCAGAGACTCTGCGTGGGGGCTCCAACCCCACATTTCCTTTCCACATAGCCCTAGTAGAGTTTCTTTACCAGAGATCCACCTCTGCAGCAGCCTTCTGCCTGAACACCCAGGCTTTTCCATACATCCTCTGAAATCTAGGCTCCCAAACCTCAATTCTTGCACTCTGTGCACTCACAGACTTAAAACCACATGAAAGACACCACCCTCTGGAGCTGCAGCCCAAGCTGTACCCAGGTCCCTTTAAGCTGAAGCTGGAGCCAGAGTGGCCAGATGGACAGCAGTGTTCCCAGTATACACAGGGCAATGGTGCCCTGGGTATGGCTTCATTATTCTTCCCTTCTAGGCCTCCTAGGCTGTGATGGGAAGGGCTTCCTTGAAGGACCCTGAAATGCCTTTGAGGCCCTTTTCCTACTGCCTTGGCTTTCACCACTTGCCTTCTTTTTAGTTATACAAATTTCTCTAGCAAGTGGTAGCTCAGCAGCCTGCTTAACTTCTGAAATTGGGCTTTATTTTCTGCCACATGGCTGCCTGCAAATTTTCCAAACATTTATGCTCCGCTTTCCTTCTAAACATAAATTCTGGCTGGGTGCGGTGGCTCACGCCTGTAATCCCAGCACTTTGGGAGGCCGAGGCGGGTGGATCACAAGGTCAGGAGTTCAACACCAGCCTGGCCAAGATGTTGAAACCCTGTCTCTACTAAAAATACAAAAATTAGCTGGGCGCGGTGGCATGCACCTGTAATCCCAGCTACTCAGGAGGCTGAGGCAGGAGAATCACTTGAACCTGGGAGGTGGAGGTTGCAGTGAGCTGAGATCACGCCATTGCACTCCAGCCTGGATGATAGAGTGAGACTCTGTCTCAAAAAACAAACAAACAAAAAAAAAAACCATAAATTCCAACATTAAGCCATTTCTTTGCTCCTGTATCTGAGTATATAAGGTTGCTAGAAGCAGCCAACCCACATCATGAATGCTTTACTGCTTATAGATGTCTTTCACCAGATACTCTAAATTATCACTCCAAAGCTCAAACCCCCACAGAGCTCTAGGGCAGGGGCGCAATGCAACCAAACTCTGCTAAGGCACATGTGTGATCTTTGCTCCAGTTCTCAATAAATTCCTCATTTGCCTCTCAGACCTCTGCATATTGGACTTCAGTGTCCACATCACTATCAGCATTTTGTTCACAGCCATTCAACAAGTCTCTAAGAAGTTCCAAACATTTCTTCCTACTCCTGTCTTCTTCTGAGCCCTCTAAACTCTTCCAACCTCTGCCTGTTACTGAGTTCCAAAGCTGCCTCCACATTTTTATTATAGGAATGGCCCACTCCTTGACACCAGTTTTCTGTATTAGATTATTCTTGCATTGCTATAAAGAAATACTTGAGACTGGATATTTTATAAGAGGTTTAATGGGCTCATGGTTCTGCAGGCTATACAGGAAGCATACCAGATTTTGCTTCTGAGGAGACCTCAGGAAGCTTCCAATTGTGGTGGAAGGCAAAGAGGGAGAAGGCATATATGACAAAAGCAGGAGAAAGGTACAGGGTGAGGTGCCACACACGTTTAAACAGCCAGGTCTTGTGAGAAGTCACTCACTATCGGAAGGATATCACCAAGGGGATGGTGCTAAACCATTTATGAGAAACCCACCCCCATGAGCCAATCGTCTCCGACAAGGCTCCACCACCAACATTAAGGATTACATTTCAACATGAGATTTTGGCTGGGCAAATATCCAAACCATATCAGAATCATAAACAAAATACCCCTATGAGGCATGGATCAGAAATTAAAACCATGCAACTTCACCTGTATCAGCTTCCTAGCCTCCACTGATAGGAAGCTTTTGAGTTAATGCTGAAATGAATTGAGACTCTGCAGGACTGTTGGGAAGGCATGACTGATTTTGAAATGTGAAGATATGAGATTTGGGAGTTACCAGGGGTGGAATTATATGGTTGGCTATGTCCCCACCAAAATCTCATCTTGAATTCCCACAACCTGGTGCAAGGTAATTGAATCATGGGGGCAAGTCTTCCCCATGCTGCTCTGGTGATAGTGAATATGTCACATGAGATCTGATGGCTTTAAAAAGAGGAGTTCCCTGCACAAGCTCTTGCTCTTTGCCTGCTGCCATCCATATAAGATGTGACTTGCTCTTCCTTGCCCTCTGCCATGATTATGAGGTTTCCCCAGCTACATGGAACTGTAAGTCCCTTTTTGTTGTATAAATTACCCAGTCTTGGGTGTGTCTTTATCAGCAGGATGAAAATGGATGAATACACTTAGATATACATAGAACACAATTCTACTAGCAACTAAATAGTTGTGAAAAATTGTTTAGAAGCTACCTTCAAGTATATAGCCAAAATGTACAAAATATTTATATTTTGAATTAGGGAGTGATATTTACTACACCTCGTTCCATTTGCAGCCTTTCATTAAAAGTGACCATTTGTGCTTATTACAGAAATAACAAGACTTAAAACTTAGTAGAAATACACCATCTATAAACATAATCGTATTAATTACATTTGACACATTGGTCAAATGATACCTTGAGGAAGTTGAAATAAGGTAGCTAAGTAAAAAATATTGTATAGACTCTCCATTCGTCAGGGTACTACAGAGAAAGAGAATAGTGTGTACGTGTGTGTATGTGTGTTTACTAAAATTTTTTTTAAGAAATTGTCTAATGCAATTATGGGAGCTGGCAAATATAGAATTCCCAGGGCAGGTCACAAGGCTAGAAACTCAGGAAGTGGTGTTGTAGTGTATAATGTGAAATTTGTAGGGCAGGCCAGCAGGCTAGAAACCCTGAGAATGTATATGTTATAATCCTGAAACAGAATCATTCTTTTGGACACTTCAGTTTTTGTTCTTAAGGCCTTCAAACAGGTTGCACGAGGTAAACTATTTTAATTAAAGACAACTAATTGTATATGTTAATATACAAAGAATACCTTCACAACAAAATCTAAACTAGTGTTTGACTAAGCAACTGGGCACCACAGCCTGGCCTAGTTGACACATAAAATTTAACCAATGTGGAGTCTAAGAATAGTATTACAATTTGTTTTTTTGAAAGGGGAAGAGTTTAGAGCTGGGGCAAACACTGACTTCCAACTACTCTTTTCACCTTGCAGGTTTCTGTAACCTTGAAACAATTACTTAACGTCCTTGAAAACCTGTTTACTTATCTGAAAATAAGAATATAGTACTATTTATATTACAGTTGATAAAAGAGTACATGGGAGAATTCTTATAAAGTATGAAATAATGTGCGCTTAGTAAATGCTCAATAACGGTGAAAATAAAAAAGAAATATGTAAACATTACTTTAAACTTGACAAGAGCTATTTTGACATCTATGCAATCAACATTACTCTGAATTAAAGAAAAATGTTTTCTGAAACTTGTTAGTATTTCTCTTATAAGCAAAAGCCTGGGTTATTAACTAAGTATTAGTCCAGTTCAGTTTCTAATTTAGTAAAATCTTATTTCGATTCACTACTGAAACATATTTGCTTATTGTAACATACAATATATCAATTCAACTGTAGAATTTTAAAACTCTTGTATTACTTGGAGTGAGTTATATTATAAATTTTCTATTTATTTCTCTTATCTAAATCTAATCTAGTTTATAATCCACTCAGGTTTGAGAGGTATTTTTTATATTATACATGAAATATATATAACGTATATTTTATTAATTTAGGAAAGAGTTCATAATAATTTTCAATCTTTTGATTTTTTCAATTTTTATTTGAAATTTGAAGAATTTCTTTTTTTTTTTTTTTTTTTTTTTTTTTAATTAATTACTTCTAGCCGGGGGGAGGGCGAGGCAGGGGAGGGGGGGCGGGCCGCCCCCGCGGGCGGGGCCCCCCCCCCCCCCCCCCCCCCCCCCCCCCCCCCGCCCCCCCCCCCCCCTCCCTTCCCCCCCCCCCCCCCCCCCCTCCCCCCCCCCCCCCCCCCCCCCCCCACCCCCCCCCCCCCCCCCCCCCGGGGTCCCCGCCCCACCCCGGGGGGATCACCCCGCGGGGGGGGGCGGGGGCGCGGGGCCGCCGGCCCGGGCGGCGCCCCGCCGGCGCGGACCGGGGGGGGCGCACGGGGGGGGGGGGCGGCACGGGATGGGTGGGGGGGCCGGGGGGGGGGGGCGGGGGGGGGGGAGAGGGAGATTTCCAGAAAAGGGGGCGGGGGCGGAGAGGGAGTCCGGGCGCTGTTTTTTTTTTTTTTTTTTTATTCTGGGCAATGAAGTCCTCGGGTGGTTGGTGTCGATTACGATTTGGTTCGCCGGGGGAGGGGCGTGGGGTGGGATAAGGGCGATGGAGGAGACCGAACACGAGAGGCGAGGGAAAGGGAACCCACAGGGGCCAGAGGGGGGGGGAGACGGGGCCGGGCGCACGGGGGGGGGGGGGAGGGGGGGGGTGAAATGATATTTTCAATCTTTAAAATATTTATCTATAGAGTTTGAAATCACTCCATTTTTAAAAAGATAGGTTTTTTGGTAAAAGTGCTAAAATAAAAAATCATATTGGTTAAAAATTCAGGCAATATGTAACAATCCAAAAAAGTTAGAGAAAGGCAAAAACTCAATTTCACCATATGACAGCTTATTAACATTTGTCTGCATCATTTTAGATCTTGCTTATGCAAATATGTAAATAAGATGTTTGTATATTGCAGTGCTTATGGAGAAATGAATGGATAAAGGAATGGGTGGTGGAGAGAGAGTAATAAAGATAAAATAAATAAGTGATGAGAGAGATAGAAACACAGAGATAATCTGACAAAAATGGGATCATTCTAAAATGATTTTGAAAGTTTCATGGTAAACTTAGTTTAACTTAAATTTAACAATTAAGATATTGCAGAGAGGATGACGTAATTGCTAACTGCAAATGGTTCTTTACCACAAGATAAAACTTTCTTAAAGTACCCTCTAAAGTTAATAAAGATGTGAATTAAAACAGCAAGAGGTAGTCTCCTTATTTTTCCTAATACTACATGATTCATGATTAGACCCTATCTCTTCACCAGTGAGATACATGGCTGATTTGGGCAAGAGAGATGAAAATACTGAAAATCAGACTTTGAACTGCTTACCTGTGTCTCAGGTGTATGCTTTGTCTGCCTGGCACATAAGAAGTGTTGAAAGAATTTCTTAGCATGAATCGGTGAATTAACTTCTGGAGGGTGGAGGGAGGAGACTATTGTAAGTTCTACATAGTTTTGCTGAACTGAACTGTTTACACTTCAACTGGCCTCTACAGCTTATTTACCTTAGGGGGAATACTGCTATCAGTACTTCCTAACATGATATGTTGGGCAAAAAACCTTAGAATCTAGGATTTTTATCTTCTTTCTGCTACTTTATACACAACTGACCTTTGGTCAATCAACTTGCTAGGTGAAAATTTCTCCAACTTCAAAATTAGGATTATTGGGAGGACTAAACTATATAATCGACTCTAGATCAATGTCTGGAATATTAAAATATTCAATAACTATCATTTAAAAAGACTGTTAGGGATGATATAAACAAGCATATATCTTTATTTTTTGATCTGTGAAATTCTTTAAGATAAGGTTCTATTATGAAACTGTAGGACCCATTCTCAGTGGGATTTCAATTATGAACTAGGTGAGCATCATAAATAGTGCCAACTAAAATTGATTAATTTATCTCTCCATATTGAGGATCAAAACAGGCAAAACACTGGGATCCTACAACTAGTAATTATGTTTTAAAGTAGTTTAATACAAGGAATTCATTATCTGAACATTATGTGGAACATTTATAGGCAAATTCCCTCTGGCTATACTGGCATTTTACAAATATATTGGCAAATGTCAGCAATTTGCATGTTATAAATATCTTCTTTGATTTAGAATTTCAAATAGTTTGGTTATGAAATTATACTCCCCACATTCTGCAAATACTTGGCATAAATGGTTTTGAATATGATTAACAGTTAATCTAGGCAAAGCTTATTATTTTCTGATCAGAGAAGCTGTGGATATGTAAACACAGGCATACATAAATGTAAATAGAAGGTGTCAAGAGATTCTGTTTCCCCCTGGAAGCATGGTTTCTAAGTATCACATCTCTATGCTCTATCAAACCTCCCTATAAATCCAAAGGAGTCCAATGCTTGTTACAAGAGTAGAGAGGACTAAGTAGGGCAATGAGTCACAAGACAGAAGAAAGAGGAAACAGAAGGTAACTAAACAGCTAGGGTGTATCGGGGCTTGGTTCTTCACATTTATGATTTTGAGCAATCTTCATCAAAGTACTACAAATTTCTCTAGAATGCAGACAAGGAAGGAGAGCCTTGGAAAAATTAATAACTTTCCCAGATGCAAGAGACCAGTAGTTCCTAGGATTGAATTAGCACTCAAGTCTTTTGAGTCCTAATCCTAATTTTGTCTGAAACGTACACCGTGTATATTTCATTTACGCAGAAAAAGTTTCATAATCATTCTGAATTCATTTTTAAGTCTTTAAAACATTTATGTCACATAGACCCATTATATTAAAAAATTAAAATTTGCTTTTTTGGAAAGATAATAAAATAAAAAATTAGAATCATTTAAAATTGCAACAATACATAAAAGTGTTCTTCCTACTATACTGTTCTGACTCTATAATTTAAAAAATGCTTCAGCCAGGTGCTGTGGATCACACTTGTAATCCCAGCCCTTTGGGAGGCCAAGGTGGGTAGATCACGAGGTCAGGAGTTCGAGACCAGCATGGCCAACATAGTGAAACCCTGTCTCTACAAAAATACAAAAATTAGCCAGGCACAGTGGTGGGCTCCTGTAATCCCAGCTATTTGGGAGGCTGAGGCAGGAGAATCACTTGAACATGGGAGGCAGAGGTTGCAGTGAGCTGAGATAATGCCACTGCACTCCAGCCTGGGTGACAGAGCAAAACTCCATCTCAAAATAATAATAATAATAATAATAATGCTTCTAAAATGTTCTTTGGCTATCTCTCATGATAAACAATTAAGAAAATAAACAACCAAATGTATTTTACCATAGTCAATAATTTGTGAAATCAGAATTCAATTTTGTATATAGCTGATTGTAAAGTTTATTATATGTTACTTATCCACCCTTCCTTTAGATTTAAATACTGTATATTAGCCCCATAAAACTAAGGAATGTATTCTTGTGTTCTTCTTTGTTGTATATTCAGTACCTAGGACAGTGTTTAACATGCAGTTGTTGTTCAGGCAAATGCATATTAAATAGATGTAAACCGTTGAAGATTCAGCATCCATGGGTCCCATCTGGGAATTCTAGGGATCTCTCTCTCTCTCTCTCTCTCTCTCTCTCTCATTCCATTGTAGCTCTATCCCATTGCCTACCTGCCCACAAGCCCTAATTGGTTCAGAACATGGAGAGCAGAAGGAGTGATGTTTAGGCTGTCCCCAGAATCCAAACCCAAATGAAACAATAAGTAACAGGAAGAGGGAGCCTATAATCAAAACAGAAACTTGAATACTTGTAACACTGGAATTGAGAATGTACCTTAGAGCAATGGCTGTGGTTGGCCTTGCTAATTTTTCTTTATTTTCAAATCCAGAATGCTGGGGTTCCTCTCTAGGGAAGTAGGTCTGAAGCCTCTTGAAAGATGTTCACTGCCTCAATTAGCAGGAAAAGAGATGAGATTATCTGATGCAGTAGGCTTGAAAAGACAAATAAGTAATCCCCTTAATTTAAACTAAGTAGGGTGAACAGATTTTTAAGTGTACAGATTTGGGCTTGTGGGTAGGCAGACACAATGAAAGATAGAAAGAGATAAGACAACAGCAGCTGGAAAAGACAGTCTGGAAATATATCTCTGTCAAAATAGCCTATAAACAGTGAAATAATATTCTTAGGGGAGCTGATACCTGAGACAGGATTCAAGATGATTCAGAAATGAGTAATCGAATAGCAATCAATTTAGATGATTAGTATAGAATTAGCTGGCAAAAGGAAAAGGAATGTATTAAATTGTATTATTTAGAAGATTTTTCCATAGTAACTTATTGATATGGTTTAGCTCTGTGTCCCCATCCAAATCTCATGTTGAATTCTGATCCTGAGTCTTGGAGTTGGTGTCCAGTGGGAAGTGATTGGATTATGGGGGTGAATGTTTTAGCAGTATCCCTCTAGTGCTATTTGAGTAAGTTTTCACATCTGGTGGTTTAAAAATAAGCATCATTTTCCCCTTCATTCTCTCTCTCTCTCTCTGTCTCTCTCTTATGTCTTCCACCTGCTCAGCCATTTGAAAATGTGCCAGCTTCCTCTTCACCTTTCAGCATGATTGTAAGTTTCCTGAAGCTTCCCTTAGCATGCTTCCTGTATAGTCTCAGAACCATGAGCTAATAAAACCTATTTTATTTATACGTTACCTAGTTTTAGGTAGTTCTTTATAGCAAAGAAAGAGAATAAAATAATACAGATAATTGGTACTAGAGAAGTAGGGCAATGCTACAAAAATACCTGAAATGTGAACACAGCTTTGGAACTGGGTAATGGGCAGAGGTTGGAGCAGTTTGGAGGGCTCGAAGGAAGACAGAAAGATGAGGGGAGGTTTGAAACTTACTAGAGACTTGTTGAATGATATTGACCAAAATGCTGAGAGTGATGTGTGCAATGAAGTCCAGGATGAGGTGGTCTCAGATGGAGATGAGGAACTTATTGGGAATTGGAGTAAAGTTCACTCTTTCTGTGCTTTAGCAAAGAGACTGGTGGTTTTTTGCTCCTGCCCTAGAGATCTGTGGAACTTTGAACTTGAGAGAGATGATTTAGGGTATCTGGTGGAAGAAATGTCTAAGCAGCAAAGTATTGAAGATGTGACCTTGCTGCTTCTAAGAGCATACACTCGTATGTATGAATGAAAAGATTATCTGAAACTGCAACTTACATTTTAAAGAGAAGCAGAACATAAAAGTTTGGAAAATTTGTAGCCTGCCCATGAAGCAGAAAAAAATTCCATTTTATGAGGAGAAATTCATGCAGCTGCAGAAATTTACATAGGTAAAGAGGAGCTAAATGTTAAAGCCACAACAATGGGAAAAATGCCTCTAAGGTATTTCAGACCTATGCAGCAGCCCCTCCCATTACAGGCCCAGAGATCTAAGAGAGAAAGATTGTTTTGTGGGTTCGGCCTAGGGACCTGCTGCTCTGTGCAGCCTTGGGACTTGGAACCCTGCATCCCAGCCACTCCAGCTTGAGCCATAGCTAAAAGGCACAAAAAAATACAAATCAGGCAATTTCTTTAGAGGGTACCAGCCCAAGCCTTGGTGGCTTCCCTGTGGTATTGGTCCTGTGGGTCCAAAGGTGGCAAGAGTTGAGGCTTGGAAGCCTCCACCTAGATTTCAGAGGATCAATGGGAATGCCTGGATGTCTAGGCAGAAGTCTGCTTCAGGGTTTGAGCCCTAATCTCTACTAGGGCAGTGGGAATGGAACATGTGGGGTTGAAACCCCCACACAGAATCCCACTGGGTCAGTTCCTAGTGAAGCTGTGAAAAGAGGGCCACCATCATCCACATCTCAGAATTATAGATCCACCAACAACTTGCACTGTATACCTGGAAAAGCTGCAGGCACTCCACACCAGCCTATGAAAGCAGCTGCAAGGGCTATACCCTGCAGAGCCACAGGAGCAGAGCAGTCCAAGGCTTTGGAAGCACTACCCTTGCATCAGTGTGGCCAGGATGTGAGACATGAAGTCAAAGAAGATTATTTTGGAACTTGAAGATTTAATGTCTACCCTGCTAGTTTTGGGACTTGCATGGGACCTATAGATCCTTTGTTTTGGCAGATTTATCCCAATTGGAATGGCTCTATTAACCTAATCCCCATACCTCATCCATATCTTGGAAGTAACTAACTTGTTTTTGTTTTAATTTCACAGGCTAATAGGTAGAAGGGACTTGCCTTGTCTCAGATGAGACTTTGGACTCGGACTTTTGAGTTAATGCTGGAATGAGTTAAGACTTTGGGAGACTGTTGAGAAGGCATGTCCTCCAAGGGATCACAACTCCTTACCAGCAAGGGAACAAAACTGGTTGGAGAATGAGTCTGATGAACTGACAGAAGCAGGCTTCAGAATGTGGGTAATAACAAACTTCTCTGAGCTAAAGGAACATCTTCTAACCCAATGCAAAGAAACTAAGAATGTTGAAAAAAGGTTAGACAAAATGCTAACTAGAATAACCAGTTTAGAGAAGAACATAAATGACTTGATGGAGCTGAAAAACACAGCATGAGAACTTCCTGAAGCATACACAAATTTCAATACCCAAATTGATTAAGCAGAAGAAAGGATATCAGAGATTGAAGATCAACTCAATGAAATAAAATGAGAAAGCAAGATTAGGAGAGTGAAAAAAAAATGAACAGACTCCAAGAAATATGGGATTATGTGCAAAGACCTAATCTACATTTGATCTGTGTACCTGAATGTGATGGGGAGAATAAATCCAAGCTAGAAAACAGTCTTCAGGATATTATCCAAAGAACTTCCCCAACCTAGCAAGGCAGGCCACCATTAAATCCAGGAAATACAGAGAACACCACAAAGCTATTCCTTAAGAAGAGCAACCCCAAGGCACATTATCATCAGATTCACCAGTGTTGAAATGAAGGAAAAATTGCTAAGGGTAGCCGGAGAGAAAGGTCGGGTTACCCACAAAAGTAAGTCCATCAGACTCACAGCAGATCTCTTGGCAGAAACCTTATAAGCCAGAATAGAGTGGGGACCAATATTTAACATACTTAAAGAAAATAATTTTCAACCCGGAATTTGATATCCAGCCAAACTAAGCTTTATAAGTGAAGGAGAAATAAAATTCTTTACAGGCAAGTAATTGCTGAGAGATTTAGTCACTACCAGCCTTGCCTTACAAGAGCTCCTGAAAGAAGCACTAAACATGGAAAGGAACAACCAGTACCATCCACTGCAAAACATACCAAATGAAAAAGACCATCAAAACAATGAAGAAACCGTGTCAACTAATGGGCAAAACAACCAGTTTGTATCAAAATGGCAGGATCAAATTCACACATAACAATATTAACCTTAAATGTAAAAGGGCTAAATACCCCAATCAAAACACACAGACTGCAAATTGGATAGAGTCAAGCCCCATTAGTGTGCTGTATTCAGGAGACCCACCTCACGTGCAAAGACACATATACACTCAAAATAAAAGAATGGAGGAAGATATACCAAGCAAATGGAGAGCAAAAAAAAACCTAGGGTTTACAATACTAGTGTCTGATAAAGTGGACTTTAAACCAACAAAGATCAAAAGAGACAAAGAAGGGCATTACATAATGGTAAAGGGATCAATGCAACGAGAAGAGCTAACTATCCTAAATATAGATGCACCCAATACAGGAGGACCCAGATACATAAATCAAGTTTTTAATGATCTACAAAAAGACTTAGACATCCACACAATAATAGTGGGAGACTTCAACACCCCACTGTCAATATTAGACAGATCAACGAGACAGAAAATTAACAAGGACATCCAGGACGTGAACTCAGATCTGGACCAAGTGGACCTAATAGACATCTACAGAACTGCCCACCACAAATCCACCAAATATACATTCTTCTCAGCACCACATCACATTTACTCTAAAATTGACCACATAATGGTAAGTAAATCACTCCTCAGCAAATGCAAAAGAACAGAAATCATAACAGTCTCTCAAACTACAGTGCAATCAAATTAGAACTCAGGATTAAGAAACTCATTCAAAACTGCAAAACTACATGGAGACTTTGACTAGTATACAAAAAATGAAATGAAGGCAGAAATAAAGATGTTCTTCAAAACCATTGAGAATTAAGACACAATGTACCAGAATCTCTGGGACACACTTAAAGCAGTGTCTAGAGGGAAATTTATAGCACTAAACGCCCATATGAGAAGCGAGGAAAGATCTAAAGTCGAAAACCTATCATCACAATTAAAAGAACTAGAGAAGCATGATCAAACAAATTCAAATGCTAGCAGAAGACAAGAAATAACCAAGATCAGAGAAGAACTGAAGGAGATAGAGACCAAAAAAAACCTTCAAAAAATCAATGAATCCAGGAGCTGGTTTTTTGAAAAGATCAACAAGATAGATAGGCCTCTAGCCAGACTAATAAAAACGAAAGGAGAGAAGAATCTAGTAGATGCAATAAAAAAGGATAAAGGGGATATCACCACCAATTCCACAGAAATACAAACTACCATCAGAGATTACTACAAACAATTCTATGCACATAATCCAGTAAATCTAGAAGAAATGGATTAATTCCTGGACACTTACACCCTCCCAAGATGAAACCAGGAAGAAGTTGAATTCCTGAATAGACCAATAATAAGGTCTGAAGTTGAGGCAGCAATTAATAGCCTACCAACAAGAAAAAGTCCAGGTCCAGACAGGTTCATAACCAAATTCTACCAGACGTACAAAGAAGAGCTGAAATTATTCCAAACAATACAAAAAGAGGGAATCATCCCTAACTCATTTTATGAGACCAACATCATCCTGATAACCAAAACCTGGCAGAGACACAACTAAAAAAGAAAATTTCAGGTCAATATCTATGATGAACATTGATGCAAAAATCTTCAATAAAATAGTGGCAAACTGAATGCAACACCGTATCAAAAAGCTTATCCACCAAAATCAAGTAGGCTTCACCCCAGGGATGCAAGTCTGGTTCAACATACACAAATCTATAAACGTAATCCATCACATAAACAGAACCAAAGACAAAAACCACATGATTATCTCAGTAGATGCAGAGAAGGCCTTTGACAAAATTCAACAGCCCTTTATGCTAAAAACTCTCAATAAACTAGGTGTCAATGGAGTGTATCTCAAAATAATAAAGGCTATTTACTACAAACTCACAGTGAATATCATCCTGAATGGGCAAAAATTGGAAGCATTCCCTTTGAAAACTGGCACTAGACAAGGATGCCCTCTCTCAGCATTCCTATTCAACATAGTGTTGGAAGTTCCAGCCAGAGTAATAAGGCAAGAAAAAGAAATAAAGGTTATTCAATTAGGAAAAGAGCAAGTCCAATTGTCTCTATTGGCAGATGACATGATTGTATATTTAGAAGACCCCATAGTGTCAGTCCAAAATATCCTTAAGATGATAAGCAACTTCAGAAAAGTCTCAGGATACAAAATCAGTGTGCAAAAATCGCAAGCATTCCTATCCACCAATAACAAACAAACAGAGCCAATCATGAGCGAACTCCCATTCACAATTGCTACAAAGATAATAAAATACCTAGGAATACAACTAACAAAGGATGTGAAGGACCTCTTCAAGAACTACAAACCACTGCTCAAGGAAATAAGAGAGGACACAAACAGATGGAAAAACATTCCATGCTCATGGCTAGGAAGAATCAATATCCTAAAATGGCCATACTGCCCAAAAGAATTTATACATTCAATGGTAGCCCCATCAAGCTACCATTGACTTTCTTCACAGAACTGTAAAAAACCACCTTAAACTTCATACGGAATGAAAAAAGAGTCCACATAGCAATGACAATCCTAAGCAAAAAGAACAAAGCTGGAGGCATCACACTACCTGACTTCAAACTATACTACAAGTCTACAGTAATCAAAACAGCATGGTACTGATACCAAAACAGAGATACAGACCAATGGAACAGAACAGAGGCCTCAGAAGTATTGCCACACATCTACAACCATCTGATCTTTGACAAACCTGACAAAAACAAGCAAGGATTCCCTGTTCAATAAATGGTGTTGGGAAAACTGGCTAGCCATGTGCAGAAAGCTGAATCTGGACCACTTCCCTACACCTTATGCAAAAATTAACTTCTGATGGATTAAAGATTTAAACATAAGAGCTAACACCATAAAAACCCTAGAAGAAAACCTAAGCAATACCATTCAGGACATAGGCATAGGCAAGGTCTTCACGACTATAACACCACCAGCAATGGCAACAAAAGACAAAACAGACAAATGGGATCTAATTAAATTTAAGACCTTCTGCACAGCAAAAGATACACTCATTAGAGTGAACTTGCAACCAACAGAATGGGAAAAAATTTTAGCAATCTACCCATCTGACAAAGAGCTAATATCCAGAATCGACAAAGAGCTGAAACAAATTTACAAGAAAAAAACAACCCTATTAAAAAAGTGGGTGAAGGATATGAACATGCACTTTTCAAAAGAAGACATTTATGTGACCAACAAACGAAAAAATGCTCATCATCACTGGTCATTAGAGAAATGCAAATGAAAACCACATTGAGATACCATCTGACAACAAATAGAATGGCGGTCATTGAAAAATCTGGAGACAATAGATGCTGGAGAGGATGTGGAGAAATAGGAATGCTTTTACACTGTTGGTGGGAGTGTAAATTAGTTCAACCATTGTGAAAGACAGTGTGGCAATTCCTCAGGGATCTAGAAGAGAAATAGCTTTTGACCCAGCAATTCCATTACTGGGTAAACACTCAAAGGATTATAAATCGTTCTATTATAAGCAACTTCAGCAAAGTCTCAGGACACAAAATCAATGGGCAAAAGTCACAAGCATTCCTATACACCAATAACAGACAGAGAGCCAAATCATGAGTGAACTCCCATGCACACAGATGTTCACTGCTGCACTGTTTACAATAGCAAAGACCTAGAATCAACCCAAATGCCCATCAAGGATAGACTGGATAAAGAAAATATGGCACATATACACCATGGAATACCATGCAGCCATAAAAAAGGATGAACTCATATCCTTTGCAGGGACATGGATGAATCTGGAAACCATCATTCTCAGCAAACTGACACAAGAGCAGAATAGCAAACACTGCATGTTCTCACTCATAAGTGGGTGTTGAACAATGAGAACACATGGACACAGGGAGGGGAACATCACACACTGGGGTCTGTTGGGGGTTGGGGGCTTGGGGAGGAATAGCAAAGGGTGGAGAGATTGGGGAGGGATAACACTGGGAGAAATATCTAATGTAGATGATGGGGGGGATGGAGGCAGCAAATCACCATGGCATAGTATACCTATGTAACAATCCTGCAAGATTTGCACATGTATCATGGAACTTAAAGTATAATTAAAAAAAAAAAAAAAAAAGAAGATGCCAATTATACCACCCAACCCTAAGAATGTCGAGTGTAGGGTAATGAACAGTGAATACTCAGTTCCAAGAGCTACACAGGAAAATGTTCTCCATCGAAACCCAGAATTTAGTCAGTACAAAACAGGGCTTTGAGTCTGTTAGTTCACAGGGAAGGTCAGTTAAGAGGACACCATGGAGAGGATGGGGAGTGTAGGAGACTAGGTTATAAGAAAGAAAACAGCTCTATGAAACTGAGTGTGGAAAAATGAGATGCTCCAAAGTACTGTCATTAGCTGGCCTCCCATAACGGAATGTAAGGATGGTAGATTTTGTACACAAATTTTCAAACTAAAATTGATCCAAAATGAAAACAACTCAGGTCATCAAAAGGAGAATAAACTGTAGGATATTCATACAATGAAATATGACTCAGCAATAAAAGAAACAATGTATACATGCAAGGACCTGGAAAGGATGAAAAAGCACTATGCTAAGAAGCTAAGCACTAAAGGTTGTTTACTTATAAACCTGTGATATTTAAAATAAAATAAAGTAAAACTACAGTTACAGAAAGCAGATTCACAATTGAGTCTTCATGTGGTGGGTAGGATTGACCTCGATGGGACATAAGGAACTTTCTTCGAGGATGAAGATATTTTATGTCTCAATAGGGGTGTGAGTAGCATGTGTTTTGGCATCTGACAAATTGAATGAGCTACATATCTAAGACCTATGCATCTCAATAGATATCAAGTGTATATCAATTTTAAAAATAGCTTCGGGCCGGCTGCAGTGGCTCATGCTTGTACTCCCGGCACTTTGGGAGGCCAAAGTAGGCAGATCACAAGTTCAAGAGTTCGAGAGCAGTCTGGCCAGCACAGTGAAACCCCATCTCTACTAAAAATACAAAAATTAGCTGGGTATGGTGGAAGGTGCCTGCAATCTCAGCTACTTGGAAGGCTAGGAGAATCGCTTGAACCTGGGAGGCGGAGGTAGCAGTGAGCTGAGATCGAGATCACACCATTGCACTCCAGCCTGGGCAACAGAGCAAGACTCCGTCTCAAAAAAAGAAAAAAAGCTCCATAAGTACTTAATAATCTATTTTGATCTAGGATATTTTGCTTTCAATGATTTGTTACCTCAGTGGTATGTTGAAAATTGGTGTGTTGGGGGTTGATTGACAACTGCCCCCCAAATTGGAAACACCTATCATCTACAGTGGTTGTGTAGAACTCTGAGATTTATGGATGTGATACTGTGTGTTTGTTTCGTGGATTTACATAGTGGATGCTCAACAAAAGTGAGTTACAATAAATGGACTGTTCTTTGGCCACAAGACAATGCAAGCTTTGTGCGATGCTCTCTTAGGGCAAAGATTTAACATTAACTTAGTGGCAATCCTTGGATTATGCTGGTAAGAGAATCAAGAGGGTTTGCTTTAAATATTGATACATGCTACTATAATTGTTTTTTAGATCTGTGGCATTTTGAGGTTGACAAGATTAGCATCTTTGCACTCTGTTCTCTGTAATTTATGATTGTTCTGACAAGAGAATAGCATGCTAAGAGTTACAATTAGGTCTGAGTTTATCATTAGTTATTTCTTTTCTTATAGTATTTACTTTCTTAAACAGTCAACAAGTATATTTTTACCCTGATAGAGAAAATATAATTTTGCCTTTGCAACTAAACATAAGTTATCAAATTCATGCTTCCAGGAAAAAATGGCTATCTTCATAGTTGCCAAAATTGACTATATTGGGAAGGATAAACATTTTTATTTTGGTAGCTACATTACCTCACTGTTCTACTTATTTTACTGGAGAAAAATGAAAATCCTGTCTGTCAGTTAAAGGAAGCTAAGTAAGATAAAGTTATTTTAAAGTAATAAAAATATATATGTCATAAGAAAAAATAGAGACTGAGAGGCATCCAGGAATATCAGAGCTTTCTTAAGGTACATTAAAGCATGGTGGAAAGAAAGCTAGACTCTAGGTGGAGTCCTGTCACCTATTCTACCCGTGCTTTTGTAAAAGACAGAAACTCTACATACTTCACAGGATGTCAGCACCAAATTAGGTAACATATCTAAAAGTCTCCTGTATACTTCCCAAATTGTAGGTAATGTAATTATTTAGATAGTATGGAAACAAGTAGATAAATCAAGCACCAAAAGAATTTTTTCTATTTATTTGTTTTTCTGATCAGGTTCTGAACTATGATCCAATTCATCCTCTAACCTCCAACTGTTCTTGTTCACTTTGTAATATGATTAAGTATGTTAGTTCAAAACCAGATCATTTTTTATTTAAATAGAATAACTCAAATATTTTGTAATTTAAAAAGCTTGGACTGTAATATTATTTAATTCTAGCCGTTGGTACTGACATCCAAAAGGAAGGTAAGCATGTCATCGGTTTGGTTCCTCATTTATACCATAGCTAGCAAATGGCTATGTAAGAGATTTGAAGCTTAATGACATAATGGATAAACAAATGAGCAAATGAATGAATGGCATGCAGAAGTTACGGCACATGGAGGCAATGAATACAGTAGGTGATTAATAAGGATCATTAGGTCGTTTGAATTGCCCACCTCATACTTCATTATGTGGCTACCTCCTACTTATTTTGAAGGCCCAATACAAAAATATCTTCCACTAGAAATCTTCGCCTACCCCAGGTAAAAAGGACTCACTCAGAACTGTGTCTACACCACTGTAAGAGCACCTATCCCATGTGTGACGATTAGCACTGGCAGTCAGCTTCGATAGCCCTAGTCTTCCTGTGGCTGGGGCTGTGCTTTCAGAACACACAGACCCTGGCACAATTCTTGATACAGAAGGTCTTAACGAAAACTTAAAGTCAGTTTAATAAAAGAGTCCTTTATATTTTCTTTGAATTCCTTTTTGAAGAGAAAAAACCTGTCAATCAAGTCATAAGCTCCATAGACGTGGCAGGGAGAAATAAACAGGCAGTTTTAGTATAGCTGAAAAGCTGCCTCGACCTTTTTTATTTTCCTCCGACTTTTCAAACATTTGGGGCTGCCTTCACCCAAAAACTTAGTACAAACATCTTCATTTGTGTAACAGGAAAATCCAGTTTGTGTTTTCATTCCATAATTCTTGACTTACATTAAGATTATAAAAAGAGCCCATTCAATTGTTCTCCCTTTTCTTCCCAAAGCTACAAAGACTCCTAATTATCTTTTGGTCATTTTCCCAGAGGACATGGAGATTAGATTTAAAAAAGTGAGTACCTCCTCTTTCCCTTAAAATATAAATTGTTTGAGGTCAGACTTTTCTTGTCTGTTTTGTTCACTGTTCTTCCTCAGCACTTAAAACTATGCCTGGCACAAAGCAGATACTGTTGTTTGAATGAATAAATATTTGATAAAAGCTGAAAGTTTTCTCACTTGAGAAAAATCTTTGTGTTCCATTCTAAATATTAAAATGATGCCTAAATGGAACTGCAGGAAATTAATTAACAGAAATCCTAAAAAGATATGTATTAAATTTCTTGTCATATGCTTCACTGATTCTTATTATGTCCATTTAAACTTGAAAATTCCTATCAAGCAGCTTGAATTGTCCTAAATAATCTCAAGAAAATGAAGACAGTATCTTTAGCTTTATTGGTTTTACAATCCATGTACAACTTGATTAAATTTGTTTAAAGAACTTTTCATTGAACAGGAAGGTTTAAGCATATTTCTTAATACTTCTATTGTGTAGCTTAAGTGTTTTTTATTTTTTCTTGTAAATATATAAAATGCAACTATGCAGTGAATCCACAAATGATCTGAGTCCTCCCAGTTTACTTAGCCTTTCCACAGATTGTTTCCTCTAGCATTACATTCAAAGAAAGGTTGGTCAATGTAAAAGTCATCAACCTAGCTATATGGTTCTTGCACAATTTATGGAAATGAATTCCAGATGAAACTTTAAAACAACCTGTTGTTATAATTGGAGATATTAAGTATAGAATCATCTATCCTGTTGTTGAAATACATTGCACAGAACTGCTAAGTTAATATATTGCAAAAATATCTGCAATGGCAAATTTAAAATTTCTAAACATTTGGAATATTCCAAATATACCAAAAGTTATCTAGGGAAAAAAGTAATGTATATTCATATACTCACCACTAGCTATAGTCTGCCATATTTACTTCAATTTTTTTAAAGGACTTAATCTTTACAAATAGAGCTGAAGCATTCTGTGAGCTGTACCCTCACATTTATCCCCGCTAACATCCCTTTCCTGAGGGCCCCCCTCCTGAATTTTGTGTATATCATTCTTATGTACATTTTCATTCTTTTACCAAAAGATTTCTCTCTAAAGGATATAAAGCAACATTTTGCCTCATTTACATTATGCTCAGCACAGAATAAGGACCCAATAAATGTTACTCTATTTGAAATGACACATCCTTTATTTTCTCTTAACATTGCATTTGAGACTTAGCCAAATTGATACATGTACTTCCAAATAATTTGCTTCCGCTGTGTTCTTGGGCTCTGTTGTGTGAGTATGCCACAAAGCCAATCAAGTCTTTCCTATCTGAAAATGTTCTTTTCCTTTTTCCTTTCCTTTTGTTTTAAGGGGAGGGACACCAGGCTGCACTCACCCAGGCTGGAGTGCAATGACACTATTACAGCTCACTGTAGCCTCAAACTCCCAGGCTCAAGCAATTCTCCCACTTCAGCCACCCAGGTAGCTGGGAATACAGGTGACACCATGCCTGATTAATTTGTTTTTTAATTAATTATTATTATTATTTTTTAGTAGAGATCAGGTCTTACTAGGTTGCCCAGACTGGTTTTGAACTCCTGAGCTCAAGGGATCCTCCTGCCTCAGCCTCCAGAGTAGCTGGGATTACAGGTGTGAGCCATTGCACCAGGCTTGAAAATGCCCTTTTATTTCTCTCTTGCAGTGACCCCTGACACCCAGCCACCAACTAGAGGCTGTTACTCTGCTACCACCCACTGCCGCCTGCCTACTGGTTTTATAAAGTACTGGGTTGGTGTAAAGTGATGTTTTTCTCTTGTAATAGGAGAAAAATATTGGTTCTACTTAATAAACATAATATGAGAGGTCTTAAAGTGATTAAGTATGCAGACTATATAAATCAAATCAATAAATATATGAAAGAAGAAGTAAAAGAAAGACCTAATAAGCATATTTGTATTATATTATTTTTAATACATATAACATCATAATTAAGTCTATTTATGTTTCCTTGCTCAGATACCAGTGAGTTTTTCTTGAATCACACTTAATAGAATGGCTAGGTTGAAATATACATATTTTTACTTACTAGAGATACAAAATTGCTCTGCAAATTGGTTTTAGCAATCTATTCAGACAACAGGGTCTAAGAATTTCCCTTTCTAAACATATTTGTCAACACATGTTATTTTAAGAATTTAAAATGTTTTACCAGTGTGATAGGTGTGAAACATTATCTCAATGTTTTTATATAAATTTCAACAATTTCTAGTAATGTTGAGCATCTTGCTGATTTCTTGATTGGTCAGTCCAATCTGGTCTCTTCTAGAAATTGCCTGCTTGAATCTTTCGTCTATATCCCTATTAGTTATTGTCTTTTTCTGTGTTAATTTGTAGAAACTCTTCATACATTTGAAATACTGATCCTAGGGTGTTCATATATGTTGCAAATATCCACCCCCAGTCAGTAACTTCACTACGTTTGTTTATAGTATTTTTGGTTGAACATGACTTTATAATTTGTCTTTCTTTTTTTTTTTGGAGATAACCTCTCTGTCACCCAGACAGGGTGCAGTGATGTGATCATAGCTCAGTGCAGCCTCAAACTCCTGGGCCAAGCAATCCTTCCCTCTTCAATCTCTTGAGTAGCCAGGACTACAGATGTGTCGAACTGTTCTGGCTAATTTTTAAATTTTTGGTAGAGATAGGGTCTCAGTAGAACATGACATTTTTAAAATTTAATGTAGACCAATATAGCAACTCTTTTATTCAAGTTCTGTAATTTTAGATCTCATTTAAAAAACCATTCTCTAGTCTGAGTTTATAAAAAAGGTTATATATAATTTTATTTTTTAGAAATTAATGTTTGCTTTATATAATTAGGTATTAACCTACATGTAACTGGTTTTTGTTTACTTGATATGTACAGAATTATTTATATGTTCTACATGCATAGCAAAAGGCCTCCAGATTATTTATTTTGCCATTTATTTTTTAATCACTGATTTCTCATGCCATCTCTACTATGCATCCCATTTACATTTGCATGCAGACAGGCAAGGTATCTTTCTCCTGGATTAAAAAATCTAGATCAAACAGATAGTAGGTTATTTTAGTCAGCAGCTCAGGCTGCTAGAACAAAATACTATAGACTGGGCAGCTTAAACAAGACATTTATTTTTCACAGTTCTGGAAGGTTTGAAGTCCAAGATGAAGGTGGCAGCAGATTGTCTGGTGAGTGTGTGCTTCCTGGCTTGCAGATGGCTACCTCTGGCTGTGGCTGTGTCCTCACATGACTTTTCTAGGGTTTCTCACGGAGAGAGAAGAAAGCTCCTCCTTCTCTAGTAAGGATATGGATCTTATTATGAAGGCACCTCTCTCATGACCTCATCTAAACCTAACTATTCCCTAAAGGCCTCACCTCTAAGTCCTATCACATTAGGGTTTAGGTTTCCACTAGATGAATGGTGGAGAGAGACACAAACCTTCAGTCCATAGCATGGATATTTAATAATTATTCTTTGACTCATTGAAAGGTAACTTAAACTGATTCCCTACAACACCCTATTATTCAAAGTCTTTTAATTCATCTCTTCCCTCCATGAATATATTGCTAACCTTAGTTATAGAGGAGTCACATCACTTGTGCATTTAGCTTACAATATTCCAAATATAGACATCTGGGGAGTCAAAAGAGAAGAAACAGTTTTAGTGTCTTGAGTGACTCTGTCTTCGCTTTCATGAAATGAATATAACCAGAAGGGTCATGAACAATGAACAGGGGGACATGAATTAGCTGTGCCTATAGTGGGTATGTTTCTGGGAACCTCTGTCAGTGTGAGTATCTTGCCGTGTATTGAGTCTAGTTTAGAAATACAGTAGTCCATTCTTATTGTAGTTTTGTTTTCCATGGCATCAGTTACCTGTGGTCATCTGTAGTCCAAAAATATTAAGATATTTTGAGAGAGACCACATTCATATAACCTGTATTACAGTAGATTGTTCTAACTGATCTATTTTATTATTGTTGTTGTTAATCTCTTATAGTGCCTAATTTAGAAATTAAAATTCATAGGTATGCATGCATAAGAAAAAACATAGTACAGTATATAGAAAATCTGGTAAAATGTGTGATTTCAGGCATCCATTAGGGGTCTTGGAATGTATCCCTCCAAGAATAAGAGGTTACTACCGTAGTAGTATATTTTTTATTTTTTTGATGGAGTTTCACATTTGTTGCTCAGGCTGGAGTACAATGGTGTGATCTCGGCTCACTGCAACCTCTGCCTCCCAGATTTAAGCAATTCTCCTGCCTCAGCTTCCCAAGTAGCTGGGATAACAGGCATGCACTACCACACCCGACTAACTTTGTTTTTTTAGTATCGATGAGATTTCACATGTTGGCCAAGCTGGCTCAAACTCCTGACTTCAGGTGATCCATCCGCCTCAGCCTCCCAAAATGCTAGGATTACAGGCGTGAGCCACCACACCCCACCTACTGTACTATTATTAAATACTTATTTTACTGCATAGGATTGCATATACGAATCTATTTACAATGCACTTTATGTCCAACTTAATGGATTTCTAAGGGGAATTTTACTAGACATGGTTTTGATCATAAGTACTGACTTTAAACTCTAATTTCTGAGTCAAACATGGCTCCACCATAATCAATGTGTCAATGGACCATCAAAATAACTGCTTTATCTTAAATAAGAGGTACAGATTTAAAAACAGCTTTTAGTATTTACTCACAAGCAGTGGTGAATGAGGAGATGCAGGGGTCTGACATTAGACCAGCATGTCTTGGTTCCCAAGATAAACACAGGCATACCAGGACACCACAAACCTGGAAGCACTGTTTATCAGCGACATATGGGCAACAGTTTGGCCTTTTCCTCCTGGATGAAAATATGACCTTTTGATACTGTGTTAATTTCAAGAACCATGAAGTACTTGCTACAAACGGAGTGTTCACATACTTCCCAAATTCATATGTGGAAAAACTAATCCCTGATGAAATAATACTCCCAATGTCTCTGGCAGGCAATTAGGTTATGTGGGTAGAAACCTCATGATGGAATTAACACCTTTTTAAGGGGAGACACACAAAACTCGCCTCCTCTCCCTCTCTTTGCCAAGTGAAGATACACTCTGTAAACAGGAAGTGGATCTTTGTCAAGAACTTGACCAAGATAGCACCCTGATCTTGGGCTTTCAGATGCCAGAACTGTGAAAATAAATTGAATTGTTAAAGCCACCCAGTCTAGTATTCGGTTATGGCAATCTAAACTGACTAAGTTAGTGTGAAATATTATACAGACACAGAAATGGACACACTAAATTTAAAAGAGTTTGACTCTAAAAAGAAGTGAGTTTCTCAAAGCTGGGGAGAACTGCTTTGCACAGACAATGGCAATACTGAGTGAGCAATCCCTTTAGAAACAGGCCACCATTCAAAGCTCTTCTGGTACTGGCTGCTGCTGCCAATTCTCTGTGTGGCCAACTCACTTTTGATATAATTTTGTTTATTAGCTTATTATATTAGGAACTTAATCTAACTCAGCCAGGCATCCAGTCTTATCCAGACAATCTATACTCTACCTGAAACACGTCATTGGATTATCTCTCCAATGGCAAGTATAATCAGAATACCTTTACTGATAAGTTATTTATACCATAATGGTGTGTCTACTTGAGGAACTGAGAGCACTCATTCTTTAAAACATAAGAAAAATGTCCTTGCAGACTTAATCATAAGTTGTTAGCTCTCATAGGCATCTAAGAGACTACTATGTCCCACAAAATGGATGAAGGTCTGAAAAACAGACACCAAGCAGTCCAAGGTCATCCTACTAAGAGGCAGAGCTGGTCTTGAACACAGATTTTTGTGTCGCTGTTGGACCCACAGAGCCAAATGCCAATAAGCAAACTGAAACCTATCAATGCAGGTATTTTCTTGCTTAAACAATTTACTACCTCAAGACATAGAGACCTAAATATTTATGTTCCTAAAAGTTCAAATTGAAGGGCACAAGAACAATGTTCTGAACAGTGATTATCCATATAACTTACTTAGAAATTGTTTTTAAGTGGACAATGGCCCTAATTTTAG
Organism: Ateles fusciceps; assembly: GCA_036589455.1. Taxonomy (NCBI): domain Eukaryota; kingdom Metazoa; phylum Chordata; class Mammalia; order Primates; family Atelidae; genus Ateles; species Ateles fusciceps. Next base: position 2,482,451 of record JAZHEH010000299.1, read on the forward strand.
TCCACTAACTGTGTTTTCTCAGAGTTAGTTACTGTCTCAGAGAGTACCAGATGTTATATGGACACTCAGGTCTCAACAGCATGGAAGTAGGATGTGCAATTTTTCTTGAAGATTATTAAAATAATAGTGACAACAATAACACATATAACAATATAATGGCTAACACATATTGAGTGCTTACATTTAGTATTAGAATTCTAAGTACTTAATATGTATAAATTTATTTAATTTTCACAGTAAACCTATGTTGTAGGTATTATTTATCTCCTAAGAAACTGAAAAATAGAGGAGTTACACACTTCGTGGAGAAAGGATTTGAATCCAGGAATCCTTCCTTAGAATTCACATCCTTAGCCATTCTTTATTGAGATAATCTTATACAAAAAATAGAGAGAAGGAATGCAGACCTCTTTCTTATCTTTCTGAATGAAGAATTTTAATTCAGTGAAGAGGCAATTTGCTAACTGGATTTCTGGTATCATGAAAGAATTAATGATGCTTCTCAGGTGGAAATTTTCTGAAAGGGAGTAATTCACACTCTGGAAAAATGTGGCACAATATGTTAACATGATGAGCAAGTAAGTTTTATCTATTGAGGTGTCGAGGTTGACATATTACTTAGCATATTCTCTACACCCCGCAGATAGCAGCATCTGTATAATGTAGTCAAAATAAATAAGGCTTTGAGTGTATGGGGAAGATAATCACATATCACTTTACACATAAAAATAAACTTGTCTGCTGTGCCTGCTTACCACAACTCAAGTTCTCAAAGAAGATGAGTCATTTCCAAAGAGCATCTGCCTCAGTCACCAGTTTTATTCTTTTAAGTACAGCTGTTTCCCTCTCAGATATCAGAGATGAGACCATAGCTGACAGGACCCCTTTCAGGAAGGAAGCAGTATATGCCCAAGTTCTCAAAAACTCCCATGAGTATAAGAAGAAGGTCCAACTAGTGTATAAAAAGGGGTAAGATAGTTTCCACTTTCATTAAAGATGTGTATTCTAAAATGCAATAATTGTTCCGATTTTGATGAAAGGGTAGTCAATACATTGCTGAAGCCAATACAAACAGATACAGGGTCTTGGAGATATGTCTCAGAAACTTCTCATTCCTAGGAATCAGCAGTTAAGAAATGATTCCCAACACAGGAAACGCTTCATGCTCAAGGCCACATGAGATGCAGTTGTGTGAAAGAAGAAACTTCTTTGCTGAACAAAAATGGAAAAGCTATTAAATAAATATAGAACATCTATGTGAAGGAATACTATGCAGTCACTAAATGACACACTTAAAAAGTGAAAATAGATTTTTGCAAATTTCTGTAGTCTTAGATTTTTTAAAATTTAAGTTTTATTTATAATTAGCACATAATTATTGTACATGTTTTTGGGCTCTAGTATGACGTCTCAGTGAATGTATACGTTGTATGGTGAAAAAATCAGTGTAGTCACTAAATCCATCACTTTAAACATTCATCATTTCTTTGTGGTAATAACATTAAAAATCTTCTCTTCTAGCCATCTTGAAGTACACGCTACATTGCTATTTGCTATAGCCACCCTATTCTGTAATTAAACACAAGCACTTATTCTTTCTGTTCAACTTTAACTCTGTACAGTTGACCAACCTCTTTGGGTCCTCCCTCCCATCTACTCACCTCAGCCTCTGGTAACCATTATTCTACTCTCTATTTCTAAAACTTTTTTAGATTTTATGTGTGACTGAGATCACACAGTATTTGTCTTTCTACACTTGGCTTATTTCACTTAATTAGTGATCTCCAGGTGTATCCATGTTGTTGCAAATTACAGAATTTCATTGTATTTTATGCCTGAATAGTATTCCAGTGAGTGTGTGTGTGTGTGTGTGTGTGTGTGTGTGTGTGTGAGAGAGAGAGGAGAGAGAGAGAGAGAGAGAGAGATATCACATTGTTTTATGGCTGAGTAGTTTTCTATTGTGTGTGTGTGTGTGTGTGTGTGTGTGTGTGTGTGTGTGTGTCTATCTCTCTCTCTCTCTCTCTCTCTCTCTCTCTCTATATATATATATATATAATGTTTTCTTTATCCATTCATCTGTAGTTGGGCATTTACATTGATCCATATCTTGGATATTGTAAATAGTGCTGCAATAAACATGAAGTGCAGATATCTCTTTGACACACTGATTTCATTTCCTTTGAATATATACCCAGTACTGAGACTGCTGGATCATATGATAGTTCTATTTTCCATAAAAATCTTTATATTGTTTTCTGTAATGTCAGTACTAATTTATATTCCCACCAACAGTGCATAAGAATTCCCTTTTCTCTACATCCTTGCTAGCATTTGTTCTTTTTTTGTCTTTTTGATAATAACCATTCTGTCATGTATGGGGTGATATCTTTTCTGGTTTGATTTGCATTTCCCTGATGATTAGTGATGTTTTTCATTTTAAAATATATCTGTTGGCTATTTGTGTCTCTGATTTTGATAGTTGCCTATTTAGGTCTTCTGCCCACTTTGAATCAAATTATTATTATTTTTTGGTCCTCATTTGTTTGAGTTTCTTATATAGTCTGGATTTTAATCCATTGTCATTGCATACTTTGAAAATACTTTCATCCATTTTGTAGGTTTTGTCTCCATTCTGTTGATAATTTCTTTTTCTGTGCAGAATCATTTTAGTTTGATGTAATCTCATTTCTAATTTTTGCTTTTTGTTGCCTGTGCTTTGAGGTCTTTTTTAAAAAATCCTTGTCCAGTTCAATTTCATGACTTATATGTTCTTCTAGTTTCATAGTTTCAGGTCTTTCATGTAGGTCTTCAATTCACTTAGGATTCATTTCTTGTATATGGTGGTAGGTGGAGATCTAGTTTCATTAGTTTGCATGTGGATATCCAATTTTCCCAACACAATTTATTAAAGAGACTGTCCTATTCCCAATGTGTGTTCTTGGGCACCTTTATAAAAAATCAGTTAGCTGTACATGCATGGATTTATTTTTGAGTTCTCTATTCTGTTCCATTGGTGTAGGTGTCTGCTTTCGTGCCTGTACCATGCTGTCTTGTTTACTTTGTAGAATATTTTGATGTCAAGTACTGTGATGCCTCCAGCTTTGGTCATTCTGCTCAAGACTGCTTTACCTATCCAGGGTCTTTTGCATTTTGAAATAAATGATAGGTTCTTAAAAATTTTTTGTAGTCGACATTCTCATTTTCTCCCTACTTTCCTTTATCCTTCTTCCCTTTTCTTCTCCATTTTCTCCCTCAAACATCAGAAAGATGTATTGGAGGAAGTTCAGTTTAAAATAAATGGTGAAAAATAGTTTTCTGTGAATAAATTGGTCATTATGATTTCACCACAAAGATGTAAAAAGTGAGAATTAAACATATTAAACAGCTTTGCCCAAGGAATACAGAACTACTAAGCCTGGATGGTGCCATGCCATGCTTCTTCCTGCTTACCCACTGAATTTAATCCTCTGATTCCTCAATTGTAAAAGAATGATCTTTCTGATCTCTTAAAATGCTGATGTAACTGAGTCCAGTCTGATATGATTATATGATTTTCACATTTTCACCACAAAAAGTGTATCAAGTAAGTTAAGAAGGTAATTGAATTATGTTAATAGAACTATCAGGTCTTTAATACGTATGCATATGAAAACAAGTTTGAATTGAAATGAATTCTTTTAAATAAATGAGTAGATCTAAAAATATTTCCTTCAGTCATTTATTTTTTCACTTGCCATGTATTTATTGAGCACCTTCGGTTTGTCAGAACTTGTGCTTGATACTTGGGATAGAAAAATCAGTAACATAGGTCTTACTCTCAGAAAGTTCACTGTCAGGTGAAACCTCTCTCTCTCCCAGATACACACACAGGCACACACACAGACACACACACACACACACATTAAAGCTACACACACACTGTGGTAATTATACTGATAATGATGTACCAGGTATTAAGAGGCATACAAAATATTAACACAACTATCCAGCCTGTGAAGAATTTCTGGACACAAGAAGAGAATGTCTTAGTGAAATTACAGGATACAGTTATCTAAAAAGGGATGAGAAAGACAAGAACACTCTAAGTTTAAAGCGAAGAGTGGCAAGACATGAGCTTGTCTAGCTGGAGTAGACAATAGAGAAAGGTGTTCACCTGTGAAAAAAAGTCAGACTTGAACCACTGGAGAGAACTGACAAAATCTTAAAGCAAATACTTCTATTTATCTTCACCTTTTATTTTCAACAGCTGCTGGAGCTCTCTAATGGCTTTATAAGTGATAGCCATTAGTGGGCCAAGCCATGATCCAATAGACCAGTTTGTGTAAAAGATACAGAGAACTTGAATTAGGGCAGTGATAGCAGGGATAGAACAGAAAGGATAAACCCAAACAATAATTAGGTTAATCTACATTAATCTGAAGGTATGGGCATTTCCAATATATACACACCCACAGCTTTTGCATACAATTTTAGAGAGTTCAGAGATCTCAGAGCTCATCCTAAGAGTCCATTAGTCCTCAATGAAGGATCCTTCATCTACAATAAGCAAAACTGTGATGGATGCCTATGGAAATTCGTTGGAATTAATTTGCCGTTGAAATTACTAAACTAGCATTGCTTTTAAGCACTTAATAATTAAGATGGCCTACTCCTTAACCTGAGTAAAATTTTATTTTAGGCATGATTTCTCAGGAAATAAAAGTATTCTGCTTTTCCTCTTAAAAGCAAAAAATGGATATTCATTATTTGATTTTTCCAAGGTATATAAAAGCTTGCCATTCCTAAGGCACAAAACAAAACACATAACTGATGCATGAAAAAAGCTAAATAAATTTGCACTAGGTTATCTATGTGGCAAATCTTTAATACCTTGTTTAGTGGGGACTTCCTAAGTCCAAAACTATAATGACAGAACACTTTAAGTGGAGAAAAACATTTTAAACTTTAAGTCATAGGTGTCAACTTTATGAATGCACTTTTTAAACATCACACACAATATAACTATTATATATTTTACTATGACAAAATTGAAACATTTAAAATGATATTGATCAAATTTTACATTCTTAAATAGCAATGATATAAAATTGAAATAAAGAAAACTATGTGGGTGGCCATATCATTTAGCAGATGTGTGGTTCAGATATTCAGCATACTGGATGCCAATAAAAAGTGACAGTGAAAGCACCAAATGGCAGCATATGGTTACTTCAATTAATTTCAGATTTGATTATTTTCTCCTTGACTCTCCATACAACAAAACCATGGCTAGGGGAAGGAGTGAATTAGCATAATTAACAAAGAGGCTAAAATTATTAGCGTTGTGAAAAGAAAAATAAGAAAATGGAAATTGACAATTTATAAATTGGGCATTTCATGAGTAACCCAAATTTACCCTACGAAAATTTTAATTACACAAAATAGGAAGAACCTAAAAATCACTTAAAAATTACTCAGTAATAAAGTTATAATAAAGGATGTTCTATTTATTGACTTTGGTGAGGGTTACATGAGAGCGTTCATTTTGAGATTATTTGCTGAATTACATACACTTTTCTATACTTATGTTAGCTTCCTAAAGACCTTTAGAATCTGAATACATAAAGAAAAGTAAATAGGGTTACAAGTGCTTTGCACGGTGTAGATCTTATTTCAGGAAGAAAATTTTGGGAGAGTTTATATCTAGCTAAGGCAAGAACTAAAATTGAAAAATTTATTCTTTGAAGTACAATTACAAAAAGAAGTTGTCCAAATGGGTATATGACAAACAACTGCTATTTGGGGAACTTAATGGATGTGACTTTACTGTGATCAATGGAACAGTCAATGAATTCTAATAGAACTTTCTAAGATGTTGGAAATTTCCTTTATCTTCATTGTTCAGTATAGTAGCCACTAGCCACATGCAGCTACTGAGTATTTGAAATAAGGCTCCTGTAATTAAAACACTGAGTATTAATTTAATTTAAATTCATTTACATTTAGATAGTTCTATGTGGCTAGTGGCTACTGAATTGGACAGCTAGAGTAAGCAAACTGAAACTAAATGTTTACCTTTCATTTTCAAGCTAATGAAGTTGTACATACCAAAAAAATAAAATAAAATTACACTTTTCGTTTTCCAGGGTCCCCAGTCTGAAGTGTCTTGTTACTGCTGACAAGACCTGCATGACTGACCATTTGCTCCCTAAGAGATGAAAACTGACATTGCTTTGAAGTTCAAAATGACATTGCCAGGGAGCTTTACTTTAAAATGGAACAACTGCTTTCTAGTTAAAGAGGTTCTCAAAGGGTCTAAAGATTTGCTGTCATAAAAATACATGCTTTGCCATCACCTTTTTTTCTTTTTCTTTTTCTAAACAGTAACAGGCTACCACTGTCAGAAAGTTGCTTAATTTTTCTTGAAAATATTAGAATACTAATTGCAGTGTATCTATGCAAGCCTCCCTAAAGCTAGAAATTTGCATGTTAATAGCCAGCTGAATGCAAAAGGCAATTCTTCTAAATGGCTTCCATAATACTCACTGTTTGATTTTGTTTTCCTACTCTGACCTACATAGTTATATAGTAGTATGTAGTAGTTATGATAGTGTATTGTAATACCTACTTAACTTTCTGCCTTCCTCATCAAACTGTAAACACATGAGGGCAGGAGCTGTATCTTATTTACTGTACACAGAGTTTCTTAATATTTGCAGGTTAGAATGAATGAAATAAATCCCAAACATCATTATGTTAACAAATATACAAAAGTGAAAGATGAAGGGCAGGTATTAATCTCACTTAAATTCACTTGATTACATACGTAAGTGACAACATGCTTCTCTCTAGTGCCCACGGCACATGTCATTTTAAAGACCTCTTAATTTATACTGTAGAAGAATGTGATTATGTATAAGAACTCAAAAGGGAGGATTGGAAAACAAGAGAGAGCTAATAGATTGCAAGCCCAAGGCAAAAATATAAGAGCTGGAAATCAGAGTTACAAGAGGATCACTTTGTATGCTTGTGTGTTTAAACACTTTCATAGTACAGCAGGTGTCTACCAAACTTTTCTAAAGGAGCCAGATAATGAGTAGTTTAGGCTATGTGGGCCATAAGTTCTCCATTACATATTTTTCTCTTTTTTTTCCTAAAAAAAAAAAACCTATAAAAATATAAAAAATATTGTTACATCACAGATTATTAAAACAGAAGCAGGCTGTGATCTTGATTTGGCTCACAGACCATAGTCTGCCTACTCCTGACACATAAAATTGACATTATTATTGTGAAAATTTTAGTGATTTGCTTTTTTTGGCCTCAAAGAAGAAAATTGTCACCTGAATGTTTTGCATTTAAAATTCTACATCCACAAAACAAACAAACAAACACAAATGGCCAATTCAATTTTGAAGTCAGTTGATGTTTTGGAAAATGTTGATTTTGAATTCAGATACTTCCATAACTATGACTCCATGCGTTCCATGTTTAAACAGGAAAAAGAAGAAAAGGAAAACAGTTAAGAAAAATTAATCAGAACAATATTGAACCTAGTTATAGATGTGTTTGCAGGTGGCACAGGCAACAAGTAATAAATAATCTCATTAATAAAGCCAGACATTTAATAACAACAGTAACCCACATTCCATAGAATGCTAAAATATCTCAAAATGCAAATGGTGTATAGAAAAGGATATCTTCCTTTACGCACAAGGAGCCTCATTAAAGTGGAAGAATCCTTTTTTGTAGTCTCATCACTATTGCTAGCTATGAAAGATATTGTACCCCATATCCAATTCTTTTTCTTTTCATGTATTCTCCACATCATAAAAAGGAATACTTAAAAGGGAGACAATGCACCTGTTCTTCATTTTGCCTATAAAATCAATACATAGGCTGGACGTGGTGGCTTATGTCTGCAATCCCAGCACTTTAATAGGCTGAGGCAGGGAGGACAGAGGTTCAAGACCAGCCTGGCCTGCATGGTGAAACCCATCTCTAATAAAAATACAAAAAATTTGTGTAGTATGGTGGTGCACACCTGTAATCCCAGCAACTCGGGAAGACTGAGGCAGGAGAACTACTTGAACGCAGCAGCAGAAGTTGCAGTGAGCCAAGATCCTGCTACTACACTCCAGCCTGGGCAACAGAGCGAGACTCCATCTCCAAAAAAATAGAAGAAACCAGTATGTGATTCTCCAAATAATGTATGATTACTAGATTTTTTTTTTAAAAAATGACATGTTATACCTTCTAAATACCACAAAAGATAATTCTTCTCTTTTCTGGCTTATCACATGAATTATCCATTTACATGTTCATTGTAAAGGCATCTTAAAGGTTGAACATCAACTTACTAAAAAGCACTTAAACAGAATATACTAATCATTTCAATACCTCCAACCATATACAGTATTTGATTATTTTAAGTACAGAATAGACAGTCTCCTAGAGAACCTAGGTTTCAAAAAACACTGTGAAGTGGTTTTAAAATAACCCCTTAATTTTGAGAGAGGTAAATGTTTGGGGAAAAAGATGTTACCCACTGAATTAAAAATAAAGTAGCTAACAAAAATCAATCTTTCATAAATTTTTTTTCCTCTTAGCTCAAATCACTAAAGCAGTCAAAGTAGGATATAATTTTTCTTTTTTGACAAATGTTGTCCAGTTTGACAAGTAAATAAATGTTTAACTCTCTTTCTTCTTTTCTTGCTGCAGAAAAAAGAAGAAATAGAAAATAACTGCAGCACATTTATGACATTCGTTTCTTTCTCTACGTGAAACATACAATGAGAACACTTTATAGATGAATTGTGCCTTCGATTGAATAGAGAATGGTGGATTGGCTTTGGTTTTATGGAATTGGATAATTTGTCATAGTTTCTGCCCCCTGAAAAAATGATAACCCAAAGGAAAACAAGTGGAAAAACTTTTTAAAATAGTGTTACAATACACAGCTGATATTTTTGGTTAATAGAAGACTTTAAAATACATAATTTACAAAGCAAATTACTAAGTTATAAGAAATGCTATCATCATCAATAAACATCCATAGAGCTTTAGGTTTCAACACAAAGCACTCCTCTTATTTCAGGTAATGTTATTTATGAAAAAAATCACTTGCAGATTGCTCCATGGTTATCACACTCTTCTAACCTGCTGATTACTTCAAACTGAGGGAACCTGGGGAACAGCAAATGAAGGGAGGAGCTTTCTCTAAATTTCCTTTATCTTTCTAAAGGAAAGGAAACTCAACTAAAAGAAACTCAACTATCATGACTCTGCTTCCTAGGAGTCTCATCAACCAGGGAAGATTAAACTTGTATCACAGGAGAGGGCATTGGAGGTTGGCACCATGCCCAGACAGACTTTGCTGTAGTCTAGCACTTATTCTTCTGAGGGCCTATTCGTCTTTCCACAAAATCATTTATTCTTCCCTAAGTTCGCCTACATCCCCAGCTTACCCCTCTCTAATGAAGAGGGTGTAGGGTGCAGAAAGGGCTTGATCCCTTTTTTTTGCCATCATGATGGTCATGGCCAACATCCCTATAACAAAGATGAAAAAGAGAAAAGCATAACAAATTTATTTGATCATAGCTTTATGTGACATGGGAGCCTTCAGAATGAAGATCCAAATATACAGGGAAAACTATACATTTTTATGTTTAGGTTCAATGAAGTTTAAAGAGCTCTATAGAAAATTGTGATGGGACAAAAAAAAAAATATGTGACCTAATGCTAATGCACTGAGAGGGAAAACCCAATAAGGCTTATGTGTTCACACATTTCTTGGCCTTTCTGTGCAGTATTCTTTTCCCCTAAGTATGGGGTAAGAACCCTCTGGAATGAGGGTCTTAATTTCTTTATGACCACCTGTTACACAGAATGGTGGGGGAGAAGATCAGAATGTTATTTTAGGTTTTATGTCTGGCTTTGAGGAAAGGGTGTTCTGGTTTCTATGGCTTGCCTCAGAGAGAATGAGGGGCAAGAGACAAGGAAGCAAAAAAAAAAAGGCAGAGAGAGACTTTGCTTCTGAGGTTGTTTCTTTCTTTTTTTTTTTTTTAGGACGAATAATTGTCTCCTTTATTGAGTTTTAAATGCTATTGGATGACCTTAGGTCCTAATATTTCCTCCAGTTCACACATTTTTCTGTTAATTACATTGCCTGAAACCATCAGAGAAGTGTCGTTTGTCCAGCTTTGTAGAATGATCAGTCACTTTTTGACACTGTCATATCTCAGAGGTTGTTTCTTAAGCCTTCACTTTGGGGTATCATTTCTGGACCCCAACAAGAGTATATAAGCTTCCAGATCTCCCTGGGTTTTGGGGTATTCATTTTTCTTTTGTGTGATGTCTCCATGCATGTAATAAATTTGAACACAGTCCTCAACATACTATAGTTCAGTTGACAATTTCTTGACTTTATGATGAGTTTATCGGGGCTTACTATGCATTTTCAACTGATGATGAGTTCATCAAGATGTGAACTCATCATAAGTTGAGGAGCATCTGTATACCTTTCTCCTATTAATCTGGCTACTCTCAATTTCATAAACTCAATTATTGAACCCCCAGAGAATAGGGGAAAAATGCCCCCTCCCCTACAATGCTCTACTGTCAAACAATGTTACATGAATAGGGAAAATGTTTGTCCAAATACTGGTCTGGGAATGATATTAGATCATTACCTTTTTTGAGCTATGAATCATAATTTTCTAAATATTTAAACAGCACTTTTGCCGAAGATGCTATGTTTATGTTTTCTGTCAACAAAGTCTGTTTTCTTCTTTTTCAAGATAAAATAGAAACCACTCTAATTTATGAGTCAGAAGCTAATCATTTTTAAGAGATAGTTTTAGAAAATAGCTTTAAGTAGGTTTCCTCTAAAAAATAGTAAGTTGCAATCTCTCAGAACCTTAGCTGCTAAAGTATTCACTTCTGAGAATAGAGACAAAATGTGAATTTGATTGGAAAGACTCATTGATGTCTTTCATTATTGACAACGTAATTCTGTTGTTCAGCAGTGTTTGGGAGTTTAAAAAGGCTTACAGAACCTCAAAATTGATGGTTAAAACAGCTAAGAAATTCTCCCTACCCCTGGAAGATGTAATGTTCCTCATGCTAATGTATAATCTGAGTCATCTGACTTTTGAATTTATAATTATATTGGTAAAATTGAGTCTAGCTGATTCATATGAGAGTCCAATATTTTTCAGGAAAATTTGCCATTAAGAAATAAATGTGTCAAAGTCACATTATATAAACACAGGATTTAGAAGACACAAGTTGATAGCAATTCATTCAGTAAAGGCATAAGGGTTCTTTTGACCATGAGAGCAGTATGAGTCACTGGTGAGATATGTATTAAGAGATAATTTTCAAATAAAGGTCAAATTATGAGTCTTACACAGATGTAAAAATGAACACTTGTTAATGATTTTATTTTACTCATACGATATTAGGAAACTAGGGAGATGTTGTAACTGAATCAAAGGAAAAGTAAAAAAAGCAAAAATTACATAGAATAAAAAAAGGTTTGGATAGGAAGTGTTACAAATGGGAATAGAAGTGGGTTTTCCATAGGAAGGAGGAAATTAATTAAAATCACTGCTAAACAGGAATGAATGTATATATCTATCAGTCACCTGTTTACAAAGAGTTGGAAAATGGCTCGAATACAGTAAATGGAGCTAGACTTTAACAACCAGGAGGGCTAACACAAGGAGAATGCACAGTTTTCTATGAATTCAATGTTTTTCTACATATGACTGCTCAGTGAACAACTATAACCTGAGACTGATCTAATAGAAATAAAGTCCCAAGTTTAAGGGAGACTATAGTCAATCTGCACTGAACGTAAGTAAAAACACATCTAAAACATTATGTGAATTCTAAATATGAATTTTTGAAAACAGTACTATTCATTCTTACCCCCAGCACCAAGATCTCCTCTCTCACCCCTCATTTTTCCCCATCTCTGATAAGAACAAAAGGGTCTACCCTGTTATTCAAATCCCAAACCTAGGAAGCATCTAGTCCTCTCTTTCAATCATCATCCATCTGAACTGCAACACAAGAAATCCATCATCAAGTAATGGCAATTGAATAATTTATTCTAATTTGATCTATTTTCAGTCTTCACTAGTCCAACACAAATTTAAATTATAATCTCTCATTCGCTCTCTTTTTATTGAATAACTCCTCACAAATTCCCAACCTCCACTTTTGCCTCCTTGTAATCTATTCTCCATAAAGCAGCCAATGGAATCTCTTAAAAACTGTATATTAGATCAAATACTTCAATACTTAAAGCCATTAGATATCACTGGGCTTTAGAATAAAATCTAAATCCCTCATCAGACCCCATAATGCCTGTCTTTGTCTCAAACACTGATTTTTCTCATTTAATCCCGTGTTCAACTTAGTCTACGCTTACTGAATTTCCTTGTCTTTTGAATACACTCCCCCTAAGTCTTACTCCTGCCCTGCTTTTTCCTTTAGTTAGTTCTGCTTTGCCCCAGATTTTTGAATGTTTGGCTTTTTTTTCCATCATTCAAAGCAATTTCCTCAAGGAGAACTTCTTGCCTCACTCAACGTAATATTATATAATACTCCAGAACACTCTTGTTTCTTTTTTATTTTTAAGTCTTCTTCCAAGCAACTTAAGGCTGAATAAAATTTAAAATTATTTAATTTCTTGGTTATCACCCAGCTTCTCTGCCCTAATATGCAAATTACCTAAGATCAGTGATCTTATATTTCTTGCTCAAGGCTGAAAATAAGAACATAAAAAAGATTCTAATACTATTGGCTATCAGTCAATGTTAGTTGAATTAATTAATCAATTATTCCTTTTCTTTTCAAGTAGTTAGGCAAACTACATTTTTTTCTGAGGAGGTAAAATTTATAGAATGTATGATAAACTCAGACCTACTGAGGGAAGCTTAGTTTAAAGAAAAGAGTCAGGTCTACAGGCACTGCTAGGTTTAGGGATAGTTGGGTACAATAAGTAGACTTGTTTACTTAGGTCTTCCAGCATCTGATTCAAGAAAGGTTAGCAGGGACTTATTTTAAAGGAGTGAGATTAAAGTCTACACTAGGAGAGTTCTCTAGGCTAACATGGATTGTAAGACAAGATATTCCACATGACAATGAGGCCTGGAATCACTGACTACAGGTTAGGCTAAATAAACATCTCTCGTGTATGTCTGATAGATTAGAGAAGTGTTGGCTTTCCAGTTTGTAATAAGCAGATAACAGTTTTGTATTCCTTCCCTTAAAAGACAAAAATTAAAACCAATTTAGTTTTAAATTCTTATTTGTCTTTTATCTGCAATTCTGGAATCAGTCAGGCAACACCTCATTCTATAAAATAGAATGAGTGAGCTGAGCACAGAAGATTAGCTTTATAGGCAGAAAGGAGCTGAAGAAAGCAGCAACTGAGAAAAAAAAGCAGATCAGTAATTTGAAATCACTTCCCTTGTAAAGGTTAAAGCAGAGGAGACTCCCTTATCATGCTGGCTAAAAACTGACCTGTTTGAAAATTTGGTTATTATTTCTTCCTCTCTTGATTTCTTGGAAGGTCAGATAAATAACTTAGTTTCAGCTTGGTGACTTGGAAGTTTAGCATGAGTAATTCCATTTTGATTTGGTCTATTGGGCCTAGTCTAAGAGCCCTGTCAAAATCAATGGCCTCCTACAAATTTTATTTAACACCACTTATATTTTATGTTGTTGTGCAGATCCTAGATTATTTAAAAGGATACATTTTGAAAAAAATAATCTTGTGCCAACATGAGGCATCATTGTCATTAAAACCACCATGTAGTCTCAGGATCTCAATTTTATCATTTAAACAATTTGTCTCAAAATGCCTCTCTCCCTGCTTTGTAAGGTAGAGATGCATGCAAAGAATTTTATTTTGCTGCTTATGGTAGCAATATAGGTTGTATTAGAAATGAGTGTGATGGAAGGATTTTGTTCATTTGGTTTAACACTGCAAGGGGATTCTGAAATGTAAAGAAAATCTATATAGTAAAATTTTGTGCCAGAAAATGTATATGAGCTACTTACAGTATAAAGGTAAGTCTACTTTACAAATATTCATGGAGTGTTCAGTTATTTTCAAGTTGTGTCTCCAGCAAAAACTTCATCTAATTTACTAGCATGACTCTCATGTTTACTGAAAAGCCTTCTTTATTTGCCTCATCTTTCCTGTTTGACTGATGGCTTACCACTAAGCTGACCATTAACACTAAACATATGCTTGTTTAGGCAACATCAAACCTTCTTAGCTCATTTCTCAGATTCTCCCTTGCCATAAATCCATATATTTCTTTGATTGAACCAATAATAATACCTGACTGTGTATAAAAATAGTTACTACTGACTGAATGATTGCCAGGTGTCAAGCACTGTGATGAAAGCTCAACATGCATTAATAACGAAAGCTCATGTTTGTGATAGGCACCATTATAAGTGCTTTGCAGACATTAACTTATTTATTTCTCAAGAAAACTTTGTGAGGCAGATACAATCTTCCCCCAATTTACAAATAAGAAAATTGAGGCAGGTAGGGGGAAAAATAATTTTTCTTCTACATTTTATAGTGTTTAGATGGGTTAGATTGCTGAAACAAAAGACAGATTAACAAGACAAAAAGGCTATGGAATAGGAACAGCTTCAGAGCACAGATCCCAGAGACAGTGATGCAGAAGGCGAGTGATCTCTGCATTTCCAACCGAGGTACCAGATTCATGTCAATAGGACTGGTTGGACAGTGGGTGTAGCCCAAAGAGTGCAAACCGAGGCAGGGTGGGGTGTTGCCTCACCCGGGAAGCACAACAGGCTGGAGAATCCCCTCTCCTACCCAAGGGAGGCTTTCGGGGGACTTTTCTGGACGCTCCGGCACTCTGGCTCACATACAGCACTTTTCCCCACGGTCTTTACAGCCCACAGACCAGGAGATTGCCACAGGTTCCAACAACACCAGTGCTGCAGGTTTCCAGCACAAAAATAGGCAGCCATTTTAGCCAGTGCCTGGAACGCCTGTGAGACAGAACCACCCATTTCCCTGGAAAAAGGACCAAAGGCAGGGAGCCAAGTGATCTGGCTTGACAGGTCCCACACCCACAAAGACCAGCAAACTGAGACCCACTGGCTAGAGATTTTCAGAGCCAGCACAGCAGTTTGAGCTTGACCTGGCATGGTCAAGCTCAGTGATGGGAGGGGCGTCTACCATTACTGAGGTAGTTCTAACCTTGCCTGTGTAAACAAAATCACAAGGGAGTTTACACAGCAGCTGGGTGGAGCCTGTGGCAGCTCAGCAAGACCTCTGCAGGCAGACTGTGACTAGACTCCCTCCTTGCTAGGCAGGGCATCTCTGACAAAAAGACAGCAGCCCAACAGGGACCAATAAATAAGTCCCACCTTCCTGGGACAGAGCACCTGGGAAAAGGGGCGATTGTGACTTCCGCTTCACCAGACTTAAACATGCCTGCCCAGCACTTCTGAAGAGAGCAACAGAGCTCCCAGCACAGCACTTGAACTCTGATAAGGGAAAGACTGCCTCCTCAAGTGGCTCCCTGACCCTCATTTATCTAAAGAGACACATTTCACAGGACAGCACTAGCTGACATCTTGAGGGTAGCCTTCTGGGATGAAGCTACCATTGGAAGGAACAGGTAGCACTCCTTGCTGTTCTGCAGTCCCCATGGGTGATTCCCAGGCAAGCAGGGTCTGGAGTGGACCTCCAGTAGAACTTCAGCAGAGGAGCCTTTTAGAAGGAAAACTAAAAAAAAAAAAAAAAAAAAAAAAAAAAAAACACACAGAAAGAAATAGCTTCAATATTAACAGAAAGATTTCCACCCAGAGACCCGATCTGAAAGTCACCAACTTTAAAGACCAAAGGTAGATAAATCCATGAAGATGGGGGAAAAAAATAGTGCAAAAAGGATGAAATCACCAAAAACCAGAATGCCTCTCCTTCTCCAGGGGATCACAACTCCTCACCAGCAAGTGAACAAAACCAGAGGGAGAATGAGTTTGATGAACTGACAGAGGCAGGCTTCAGAAGGTGGGTAATAACAAACTTCTCTGAGCTAAAGAAACATGTTTTAACCCAGTGCAAAGAAACTAAGAACCTTGAAAAAACGTTAGACGAAACGCTAACTAGAATCACCAGCTTAGAGAAGAACACAAACGACTTGATGGAGCTGAGAAACATAGCACAAGAACTTCGCAAAGCATACACAAGTTTCAATAGCCGAATTGATCTAGCAGAAGAAAGGATATCAGAGATTGAAGATGAATTCAATGAAATAAAATGAGAAGGCAAGATTAGAGGGAAAAGAATGAAAAGAAATGAACAAAGACTCCAAGAAATATGGGATTATGTGAAAAGACCTAATCTACATTTGATCTGTGTACCTGAATGTGATGGGGAGAATGAATCCAAGCTGGAAAACAGTCTTCAGGATATTATTCAGGAGAACTTCCCCCAATCTAGCAAGGCAGGCCAACATTCAAATCCAGGAAATACAGGGAAGATCAAAAAGCTATTCCTCAAGAAGAGAAACCCCAAGGCACATAATTGTCAGATTCACCAGGGTTGAAATGAAGGAAAAAATGCTAAGGCAACCAGAGAGAATGGTCAGGTTACCCAGAAAAGGAAGTCCATCAGACTCACAGCAGATCTCTCAGTAGAAACCCTACAAGCCAGAAGAGAGTGGGGGTCAATATTCAACATCCTTAAAGAAAAGAACTTTCAACCCAGAATTTCATATCCAGCCAAACTAAGCTTCATAAGTGAAGGAGAAATAAAATCCTTTATAGACAAGCAATTGCTGAGAGATTTCATCACCACCAGGCTTGCCTTACAAGAATTCCTGAAGGAAGTACTAAACATGGAAAGGAACAACCAATATCAGCCACTGCAAAAATGTAGCAAATGATAAAGTCCATCAACACAATGAATAAACTGTGTCAACTAACAGGCAAAACAACCAGTATCAAAATGGCAGGATCAAATTCACACATAACAACATTAACCTTAAGTATAAATGGGTTAAATACCCCAGTCAAAAGACACAGACTGGCAAATTGGATAAAATGTCAAGCCCCATTGGTGTGCTGTATTCAGGAGACCCATCTCACATGCAAAGACACACATAGACTCAAAATAAAGGGATGAAGGAAGATTTACCAAGCAGATGGAGAGAAAAAAAAAAAAAAAAAAAAAAAAAGCAGGAGTTGCAATCCTAGTCTCTGATAAAATGGACTTTAAACCAACAAAAATCAAAAGAGACAAAGAGGGGCATTACATAATGGTAAGAGAATCAATGCAACAAGAAAATCAAACTATCCTATATATAGATGCACCCAATACAGGAGTACCCAGATACATAAAGCAAATTCTTAATAATGTACAAAGAGACTTAGACTCCCACACAAAAATAGTGGGAGACTTTAACACTCCACTCTCAGTATTAGACAGATCAACGAGACAGAAAATTAACAAGGATATCCAGGACATGAACTCAGATCTGGATCAAGTGGATCTAATAGACATCTACAGGAATCTTCTCCCTAAATCCACAGAATATACATTCTTCTCAAAACCGCATCACATTTACTCTAAAATTGACCACATAATTGGAAGTACATCACTCCTCAGCAAATGCAAAAGAATAGAAATCATGACAGTCTCTCAGACTGCAGTGCAATCAAATTAGAACTCAGGATTAAGAAACTCACTCAAAACCATACAACTACATGGAAACTGAACAACCTGCTCCCTGATTGACTACTGGATAAATAATGAAATGAAGGCAGAAATAAAGACGTTGTTCGAAACCAATGAGAATAAAGACACAACATACCAGTATCTCTGGTACACATTTAAAGCAGTGTCTAGAGGGAAATTTATAGCACTAAATGCCCACATGAGAAGTGAAGAAAGATCTAAAACTGACACCCTATCATCACAATTAAAATAACTATAGAAGCAAGATAAAACAAATTTAAAGGTAGCAGAAGACAAGAAATAACTAAGATCAGAGCAGAACTGAAGGAGATAGAGACACAAAAAACCCTTCAAAAAATCAATAAATCCGGGAGCTGGTATTTTGTAAAGATCAACAAAATAGATAGACCTCTAGCCAGACTAATAAAAAAGAAAAGAGAGAAGAATCTAGTAGATGCAATAAAAAATGATAAAGGGGATATCACCACCAATTCCCCAGAAATACAAACTACCATCAGAAATTACTACAAACAACTCTATGCACATATATCAGTAAATCTAGAAGAAATGGATAAATGCCTGGACACTTATGTGCTCACAAGTCTAACACAGGAAGAAGTTGAATCCCTGAATAGATCAATAATAAGGTCTGAATCTGAGGCAGCAATTAATAGCCTACCAACCAAAAAAAAAGTCCAGGTCCAGATGGGTTCACAGCTGATTTCTACCAGACATACAAAGAAGAGCTGATACCATACCTACCGAAACTATTCCAAACAATACAAAAAGAAGGAATCTTTCTTAATTCATTTTATGAGACCAACATCATCCTGATACCAAAACCTGGCAGAGACACAACTAAAAAAGAAAATTTCAGGCCAATACCCATGATGAACATTGATGCAAAAATCTTCAATAAAATACTGGCAAACCGAATGCGACAGCACATCAAAAAGCTTATCCATCAAGATCAAGTAGACTTCATCCCGAGGATTCAAGGCTTGTGTAACTTAAGCAAATCTATAAATGTATTCCATCATACAAATAGAACCAAAGACAAAAACCACATGATTATCTTAATAGATGCAGAGAAGGCCTTTGACAAAATTCAACAGCCCTTTATGCTAAAAGCTCTCAATAAACTAGGTATCCATGGAACGTATCTCAAAATAATAAAAGCTATTTATGAGAAACCCACAGCCAATATCATACTGAAAGGGCAAAACTGGAAGCATTCCCTTTGAAAACTGGCACTAGACAGGGTGCTGTTTCTCCCCATTCCTATTCAACATAGAATTGGAAGTTCTAGCCAGAGCAATCAGGCAAGGAAAAGAAATAATCGTTATTCAATCAGGAAAAGAAGAAGTTAAACTGTCTCTATTTGCAGATGACATGATTGTATATTTAGAAGACCCCATCGTCTCAAGTCCACAATCTCCTTAAGATGATAAGCAACTTCAGCGAAGTCCCAGGGAAACAAAATCAATATGCAAAAATCACAAGCATTAATAACAGACAGACAGTCATATCCTGAGCAAATTCCCATTCACAATTGCTACAAAGAGAACAAAATACCTAGGAATACAACTAACAACATATGTGAAGAGCCTTTTCAAGGAAAACTGTAAACCACGGCTCAAGGAAATAAGAGAGGACACGAACAGGTGGAAAAACATCCCATGCTCATAGTTAGGAAGAACCAGTATCATGACAATGGCCACATAGCCCAAAGTAATACATACATTAAATGCTATCCCCATCAAGCTACCAGTGACCTTCTTCACAGAACTGGAAAACACCACCTTAAACTTCGTATGGAACCAAAAAAAGAGCTCATATAGCCAAGACAATCCTAAGCAAAAAGAACAAAGCTGGAGGCATCACGATACCTGACTTCAAACTATACTGCAAGCCTACCGTAATCAAAACAGCATGGTACTGGTACCAAAACAGAGATATAGACCAATGGAACAGAACAGAGGCCTTGGAAGTAATGCCACACATCTACAACCACCTGATCTTTGACAAACTTGACAAAAACAAGCAACGGGGAAAGGATTCCCTGTTTAATAAATGGTGTTGGGAAAACTGGCTAGCCATGTGCATGGTTGAAAATGAACCACTTCCTTACATCTTATACAAAAATTAACACCAGATGGATTAAATATTTAAACATAAGACCTAACACCATAAAAACTCTAGAAGAAAACCTAGGCAATACCATTCAGGACATAGGCATAGGCAAGGACTTCATGACTATAACACCAAAAGCAATGGCAACAAAAGCCAAAATAGACAAATGGGATCTAATTAAACTTAAGAGCGTCTGCAGAGCAAAAGAAACAATCATTTGAGTAAACCAGCAACCAACAGAATGGGAAAATATTGTTGCATGCTACCCATCTGACAAATGGCTACTATCCAGAATCTACAAAGAACTAAATCAAATTTACAAGAAAAACAATAAGCAATCACATCAAAAAGTGGGCTAAGGATATGAACAGGAACTTTTCCAAAGAAGACATTTATATGGCCAACCAACATATGAAAAAATGCTCATCATCACTGGTCATTAGAGAAATGCAAATCAAAACCACATTGAGATACCATTTCACACCAGTTAGAATGGCAATCATTAAAAAAATCTGGAAACACAGATGCTGGAGAGGACGTGGAAAAATAGGAATACTTTTACACTGTTGGTAGGAGTGTAAATTAGTGCAACCATTGTGGAAGACAGTATGGCGATTCCTCAGGGACCTAGAAATAGAAATTCCATTTGACCCGGCAATCCCATTACTGGGTATATACCCAAAGGATTATAAATCATTCTGTTATCAAGACACATGCACATGTATGTTTATTGCAGCACTGTTTACAATAGCAAAGACTTGGAACCAACCCAAATGCCCATCAAAGATAGACTGGATAAAGAAAACGTGGCACATATACACCATGGGATACTATGCATCCACAAAAAAGGATGAATTCATGTCCTTCGCAGGGACATGGATGAACATGGAAACCATCATTCTCAGCATTCTGACACGAGAACAGAAAACCAAACACTGCATGTTCTCGCTCATAAGTGGGTGTTTAACGATGAGAATACATGGACACAGGAAGGGGAACATCACACACTGGGGTCTCTTGCGGGGTGGTGGGGGCTAGGGGAGGGACAGCAGGGTGTGGGGGGGGGATAGGGGAGGGATAACATTAGCAGAAATACCTAATTTAGGTGATGGTGGGATAGATGCAGCAAACCACCATGGCATGTGTATACCTACGTAACAATCTTGCACGATCTGCACCTGTACCCCTGAAATTAAAGTATAATTAAAAAAAAAAAAAAAAACAGAGAAAAAGAAATAGAAGTTCAGTAATGTATATACTTCTTGTAGATAAAGGAGATACCCAAAGAAAAGAGTAAATCTCAAGGTTATTTTGAATTCATGTTTAAATACTATTGTCCACTGAAATAAAAAAGGCTGTGGGAAGGGCTGGTTATGGAGAGGTACTCATAAAATGCAGAGTAAACAAAGGTAAAGTTTTTTATGTAGATGTAAGTTGATGTTTTCTAATAAGAGTCTCTGGTGATGCAGAATCATCTGTTTTCCTCGTACAAATAGTGAAAGAAATCCTTACAAATGGGGGATTCCTTCTAAAGACATAAGTAGATATAATACTGATCTGCTATAGACAGATAATATTACAGAACAAAACAGCATTCACAGAACTAGAAAGTATTGAAGCTCAGTTATAAGCTGTTAAAAACCTTAACACAACTCTGAAAAGTAGGTATTATCTTCAAAATAAAGACATTGAGATTAGAGCTCAAAATGCATAAGTGACTTGCCCTATTTGCATAGTCCAAGACTGGGGAAAAGCAAGGACCTGAAGTAATCCTTTCCAAGGTCATGTCCTGGGCTCCTGCATATACCTCATGGGCTTTAAATTGTGCTAGAATTTAAACGAGGGCTAGAACCAGCAAGTGTTGCCCAAAAACAAATAGTACCAAACAGTAGAGTCTTTTAATTCCAGCTCATCATTCATTTTGATCACTATATTCTCAGGGGCAAGTATGCAGCAAGCTGTCTGGGAACAACACACTCCAGTTCCATTAAAGTCATTACAGGATCTGTGCCGGAAGCTCCTTCTCACTCCCTGGAAGACAGTTCCCCGATCTTCTTCTAGTGAATATTAGGATCTAAGCTAAATGTTTTGCCTTGCCTCTGGACTCTTGTTCTGAGATTTGTTCCATAAAAAAGCTTAAGAAGGTTTCTGGGAACGACGGTCATGGCCCCCCCTAGGGTGCCTAAGGAACAGGAAAGTCACCAATTCATTTATTACATTGTTTGTCTTTCCTTTTTTTTCCAAAGCTAATAAAAATGAAAAGTTCTCAGAAATATGAGAAATGAATATCTAAAATATTTTGAGTCATTTTGAGATGCGGTTGTTCCCTCGACTTTGAACCCGTTTGTGGACAGGAACTGGAGTGGTTTGTTTCACTCATCCTGCCATTTGTGGACAGCTAAGTATTAATAGCTCAGTGAAGGGTCAGGGTGACAGCCTCCAGCACCTGCTCTTTTTGACACCCGAGTTTTTGTTCAGTATCCAGGAAGAATCAGGTCACAAAAACTATTTGAAGGGTAGTGTTTGAGAAGAGGATTTTATTGGATGATTAAAGTGGTTCTCAGAGGGATGGAGAATTGGAAAGAGGTTGGTGCAGGAAGAAAAGTGATCTTTCCCTGAAGCCGCACTGTCTGAAATTAGACACAGCTATTATTCCTAGTCTCCAATGCTCAGCTGAGGGAAGAGACTCCTCTTTCCTGTCTCTTGTCTGAGAGGAGGAGGAAGTAAAAATTGAGACATAGCAGGCATGAGGTCAGTGGCAATGTCAGCTGATGCCACTGATCAGGCCTGGAGATTACAGATTAAACCCCTACCCTTAATCACACTCCTATCTACAGATCACAGGCATAATATGCAGAAATGCCCTCCACAGTTCTCACTCAATCTTGCTCAAGCCCCCAACTGGTCACATACCCTATGCCTACTTCATTGATCATGACCCTGTCTCATGTGCTTTCTAGAACTGTAAGCCTTTAAAAGAGCTAGGATTTTCTTTGTTGAGGAGCTCAGTTCTTGAGATGCAAGTCTGCCGATGCTCCCAGCCCAATAAAGCCACTGCCTTCTTTAAATCTGGTGTCAGGAGGTTTCATCTGAGGCTTGTCCTGCTACACAGCCACATGTATCCCCAACGTTCAGCAGCCTGTATCCCCCAGTGCTCAGCAGCTTGTGTCCCTAACCACTTGCATCAGCTGCTTGTGTTGCTCTTTTTTTTCTGCCAATTTGTCTGTTTTTTATGGGCAGAGGATGGGGGTAGGATGGTCTAAAAAGCAATAATTTGGGGAGGAAAAATGGGATCAGCTGTTTTCACTTAAGGCTAAGGTTTGAGGGTGGAGTTTAGCCAGGAGCCCAGCCATTCTGTATCAATATCATAATTTAAAAAGCAAGATGCAAGACCCATTTGGATTTTTTCATTAACAAAAAGGTAGTAAATATTGAGGTAATTATCATTTTCTTTTTGTTTATGATTTCTGTCAATGATATCCCTTTCTAAAAAAAAGAAATTACTCCTCATACCACCTTTTTAAAAGATGATTGCTAACATGCTCATGTATACATCACAGCCTATACAGTACTGAACCATGTCTGTGTCCAGGCTCAGAATAGGATCATCCAAAATACGACACTGGGCAACTAAGAAAGCCACAGAAACAAGAAGCTCACTGTGACCTTCCCCTGGCTTTCTGGTGTGAAGCATGGTCATAAAGAAATTATCTGACCTACCTCACCTCACTATAACGTAGATTATAAGACCCTCATTCCAGAGGGTTCCTGCTCCATACCTAGAGGACAATAAGTGCTGTTCAGAAAGGCCAAGAAGAATCTGAACAAACAAGAATTGCTGAGTTCCTCCCAGTTCATCACGATTAAATCGTACCCCTTTTTGGTCCAATCACATTTCTGTATGACTGCCCATTCTCATTGACTCTAAGCATAAAAATACACAGTTTTCCCTGGGTCTCTGGGTCTTCATTTCTGGAGGATCCCAGGCCATATAAAACTTTGTTAAATAAATTTGTTATGGTTTTCTCTTGTTAACCAGTCTTGTCTTATAGGGGTATCACCCATGACACTTGCAATGGGTAGGAAAAAGATATTAATCTTTCTCCCCCTTCACCTATTCGGACAAGGCTAAGGAACTTGAATCCAAGTACTGGAAAAATTCTATGCTTTGCGGAGCCTGGCTCAAATATCAGCTTCACCAATTATGTCTTGTTCTGGGAACCTGGAAGTATGTATTTGAGAGATTAGAGAGTTTGGAAAGGTAACAAAAACTCAAAACCTTATTGAGTATAAAGACAATAATTCATGTCAAACCCTTCACTTCCCTTATGGCAAAAATTCTCAACTTTGGTACTACTGACTTTTGGGGCCAGATTTTTTTTTTTTTTAAATGTGGAAGTTGTGTGCATTGTAAGATGTTTAGCAGCAATCCTGGATGCTCTCTACATGCCAGTAGCACCCATGTTCCTGTCCTGACAATCAAAAATGTTTCATGATATTGTCAAATTTCTTTAGGGTACCAAAGTCACCCCCAGGTGAAAAATAACCCCATAAATCTTAAAGTAGTAGATAAATATACACAGAAATCAAAAAAGAAGATTGAAGAATCTGTCATTCTAGTAAAAGCAGAATAACTTGGTGTTAGAAATCAAGGTTTCTTTCTTTACAAACTGAAATGATTAAGAGACAGAAAGAGCAAGAGAACAAGACAAAGAGGGAATGTGAATGAGTGGTGGATGCTCAGAAGCCCTGATCTCCAGTTCCCCAGTCCTATTAGTCATGTCCTCCCAAATAAAGGAGCTATTCTAAGAGAAGAGAAGCATGCTCTTCTTTCTCCCATAGCGACAAGATTTCTATTTTATATATAAGATTAAAATACCAGTTAGAGAGAAAATGTGTGATGTAGAAAGGAGACAAAGAGAATCTAGAAAAGATGAAATGTACAAATGGGCAAGCTGAATAATGAAGACATAGAAAATAAGGGAAAGGAGACAACTTTCATTGGTTGGAATGAGAAATAGGGTGGCTCATCATAGAGAAATAATGACAGAGAGAAATGTTTATCTCTAGGCTTAGGCTTGCAGTTCCAATCAAAGTTTATATGTCAACAACAACAATAACAAAACCATTTTTTCTTGAAATAATTCCATTCAATTCTTTCTCCTTACAGTTAAATAGGTCAGATGCAAACATTGCTACTGCTATCATTTCTATTAAAAGAGAAGAGACTTGTCAATAATGTCAAACCAAATCAGAATCTATGTCATTTTTTTAAAACCCCATTTAAATAGCCTTGATATATCCCTAGAGATGTTTAAAGCATTGAGAGAGTGAAAGAGAGAGAATACACAAACACTACCTTTTGCATCCTTCCTGATATCCACCAAGACCTTAAACTTCTATAAGACCAGAAGATAACTGTCTCTCCTGTGCTTTTTCCCCTTTTAGCTATATGTATTTATAGTAAGTTCAGCCAACTGTTTTTTTCTATTATGTATTTGTGAAATCTGCTTTTCTCTGCAGAGATTAAGTCTACTTCCTGCACCTTTGAAAGACTATTATCTTAGATATCTTTCGATTCCACATAGCACTTTATAATTTTTTTCTAGATTTTAACTATATGCAAGATTTATAATTGTAAAAAATAAAAATACAACAACAACAAACAGGTATATCAAGGTTTATATTCTTAGAACAACAACCACTTGTCACCATGGAAAATCCCATGATATGACAAACTTAACCAAGTTCAATTCCTCTGGTCACCAAAAAATTACACGACATATGGACTGAGTCTCCCTAATCTGATGTTCAGAAGTTTCCAACTTTTTGAATGTCAACATGGTGTCATAAATGGAAAATTCCATACCTGACCTCATGTGATGATGGGTTACAGTCAAATCACAGTTAAATAATACATAGTTTGTTCAGTGTCTCCAAGGGAGAGGAGATCCTCCCAGCCCTTTCAGCTACAATATATCTTTTTCACATGTACCTATATGCCCCCAAGCAAGCACAACCACAGAGTGTAATAAAACGTCATGTGTGCAGGATAGTCTCACCAACAGCAAGTTCTTTATGATGCCTTACAGCTACTAAAATATTATATAAAATCACCTCCAGTTTACACATATAAAGTGTAAACAAAACATAAATAAATGTTGTATTTAGACTTGAGTCTCATCCCCCAAGATGTCTCCTTATGTAAACAAATATTCCAAAATCTGAAACATCCAAAATCCGAAACATCCAAAATCCAAGACACTTCTTGCTCCAATCATTTTGGAAAAGGGATGCTCAACCTGTATCAAATATATATATATATATATATATATATATAAAACTTGGTTATATATATATATATAAAACTTGGTTATATATATATTTGATACAGTTATATACATATATATACAACTTGGTTATACATATATATTTTATATATATATAACTTGGTTATATATATTATATATATATATAGGTTATATATATATATATATTTGTCTAACACTTGTAGTGTAGGCTATATATATATTTACATTGTTTCATTCACCTTTCATGACTTGACTACAAGTGTTAGGCAAGTTTTTAAAAGAAAATCTCTTCGTAGTTTGCCATCACACTCCTTCAACAGTGAATCATCTAAAGTGAACACTTCTCATGTTTTAAATCACTACTGTAAATTGGGAGTAAATGAAACTGGCATTTGAGTCTCAGAATTTTAAAGACTTGTTGAACATTAAATATATTCTAATCCATCTCTCATTACAGATGGAACAATCAAATCCCAGGAAACATTGCTCAAGGTCAAATGATAAGTAATTCTGAGAGTTAAACTGAGATAAAATTAGAGAATTTTGCTCTAAATATTGTACACTCTTTTATGTCTCTTTCACTGTAACACACTATCTCTATGTCTTTGTGTATTAAGTCATATGTAGCCAACAACACAATTAAAAAGTATATCAAAATGATTTAATTTTTCTATCTTCAGACAAGTTCACATCAAACTTCATTAGGCATGTAAACTATCATAAGGGGAAAGGGAGAAGCTAATACTTAGTCCTTACTCTATGCTAAGTATTGGACTAAATATTTTATATGTAATTATCTCATTTAATTATCAAAATGATGCAACTTATGAGTTAGACTTAAATGCTGTCTTGTCTATGCCTACGTCCTGAATGGTTTTGCCTAGGTTTTCTTCTAGGATTTTTATGGTGTTAGGTCTTATGTTTAAGTCTTTAATCCTCCTGGAGTTAATTTAAGTGTAAGGTGTTAGGAGGGGTCCAGTTTCTGCTTTCTGCACATGGCTAGCCAGTTTTCCCAACACCATTTATTAAAGAGGGAATCCTTTCCCCATTGCTTGTTTTTGTCAGGTTTGTCAAAGATCAGATGGTTGTAGATGTGTGGCATTGCCTCTGAGGCCTCTGTTCTGTTCCATTGTTCTATATATCTGTTTTGGTACCAGCACCATACTGTTTTGATTACTGTAGCCTTGTAGTATAGTTTGAAGTCAGGTATCGTGATGCCTCCAGCTTTGTTCTTTTTACTTAGAACTGATTTGGCTATGTGGGCTCTCTTCGGTTCCATATGAAGGTTAAGGTGTTTTTTTCCAGTTCTGTGAAGAGGGTCATAGGTAGCTTGATGGAAATAGTATTGAATCTATAAATTACTTTGGGCAGTATGGCCGTTTTCACAATATTGATTCTTCCTACCTTGAGCATGGAACATTTTTCCATCTGTTTGTGTCCTCTTTTTATTTCCTTGAGCAGTGGTTTGTAGTTCTCCTTGAAGAGGTCCTTTACATCCTTTGTTAGTTATATTCCTAGGTATTTTATTCTCTTTGTAGCAATTGTGAATGGCAGTTCGTTGTTGATTTGGCTCTCTTTAAGTCTGTTATTGGTGTATAGGAATGCTTGTGATTTCCGCACATTGATTTTGTAGCCTGAGACTTTGCTGAAGTTGCTTATCAGTTTAAGGAGATTTTGGGCTGGGACAATGGGGTCTTCTAAATATACAATCATGTCATCTGCAAATAGAGATAATTTGACTTCCTCCTTTCTTAATTGAATACACTTTATTTCTTTTTCTTGCCTGATTGCTCTGGCTAGAACTTCCAATACTATATTGAATAGGAGTGGTGAGAGAGGGCATCCTTGTCTAGTGCCAGATTTCAAAGGGAATGCTTCCAGTTTTTGCCCATTCAGTATGATATTGGCGGTGGGTTTGTGATAAATAGCTTTTATTATTTTCAGATATGTTCCCTCGATACCTAGTTTGTTGAGAGTTTTTAGCATAAAGGGCTGTTGAATTTTGTCAAAGGCCTGCTCTGCATCTATTGAGATGATCATGTGGTTTTTGTCTTTGGTTCTGTTTATGTGGTGAATTACATTTATAGACTTGTATATGTTGAACCAGCCTTGCATCCTCGGGATGAAGCCTACTTGATCATGGTGGATAAGCTTTTGATGTGCTGTTGCAATTGGTTTGGCAGTATTTAATTGAAGATTTTTGCATCAATGTTCATCATGGATATTGGCCTGAACTTTTCTTTTTTAGTTGTGTCTCTGCTGGGTTTTGGTATCAGGATGATGTTGGTCTCATAAAATGATTTGAGAAGGATTCCCTTTCTTCGTATTGTTTGGAATAGTTTCAGAGAGACTAACACACCAAAAGCATTGGCAACAAAAGCCAAAATAGACAAATGGAATCTAATTTAAGAGCTTCTACACAGCAAAAGAAACAATCATTAGAGTGAACCAGCAACCAACAGAATGGGAAAAATGTTTGCAATCTGCCCATCTGACAAAGGGCTAATATCCAGAATCTACAAAGAACTAAAACAGATTTACAAGAAAAAAACAAACAAACCCATTCAAAAGTGGGTGAAGGACACAAACAGACACTTTTCCAAAGAAGACATATATGAGACCAACAAACATAAGAAAAAATGCTCATCATCACTGGTCATTAGAGAAATGCAAATCAAAACCACATTGAGATACTATCTCACACCAGTTAGAATGGTGATCATTAAAAAATCAGAAGACAACAGATGCTGGAGAGGATGTGGAGAAAGAGGAACACTTTTACACTGTTTGTGGAAGTGTAAATTAGTTCAATCATTGTGGAAAACAGTGTGGCAATTCCTCAAGGACCTAGAAATAGAATTTCCATTTGACCCAGTAATCCCATTACTGGGTATATATCCAAAGGATTATAAATCATTCTATTATCAAGACACAAGCACACGTTTGCTCATTGCAGCACTGTTTACAATAGCAAAGACCTGGAACCAACCCAAATGCCCATGGACAATAGACTGGACAGGGAAAATGTGGCATATATACACCATGGAATACTATGCAGCCATAAAAAATGATGAGTTCGTGTTCTTTGTAGGGACATGGATGAACCTGAAATCCATCATTCTCATCAAACTGACACAAGAACAGAAAATCAAACACCAAACACTGCATGTTCTCACTCACAGGTGTGTGTTGAACAATGAGAACACATGGACACAGGGAGGGAAGAAGCATACACTGGGGTCTGTTTGGGGGGACTAGGAGAGGGACAGCGTGGGGTGGGGGAGGTCAGGGAGGGGATAACATGGGGAGAAATACCAGATACAGGTGATGGGGATGGAGGCAGCAAAGCACATTGCCATGTATGTACCTATGCAACAATCCTGCATGTTCTTCACGTTTCACATGTACCCCAGAACCTAAAGTGCAATTATATATATATATATATATATATATATATATATATATGTAGTTATAAATACCTAAATAATAATAGCTTATCATCATAGAGAAGTAAAGGAATAGACTCCAGACCCAGGCTGGGGCCACACCTGAGCTGCCAAGGTAACTTCTGTTCCAGTATGGGGGAGGGGAATTGCTTGAGGGTTGGCTCGAGAACCAACTGATCCACCTCTTCCAGGATCTTCATGAGTAAAATGGAACTCTAAATTCCAACTCTGGGTCTCCAAGGAGTACATGTGATTTGGAAAACTAAAATTACATCCAGAACTGTAGCTGCAAGTGAGCCGGGAAATGCACTGTAGAGGCTGGGAAAGCTCAAAAGTACAAAAAGGCATGCATGGAATCATCAGAAAGGGTGTCACAAAGCCAATACAAATGACCCTCCACAACTACTATCTAATTTAAATCGAGAAATTATGGGAAAGAATATTCAAGTGACCAGAATTAAGTCACATAGCTGTGTGATGGAAAATGAGTATACAAATGTGGATTTATATAACTTAAATATCCACTCTTTCTCTACAACAAAATGTTTCTCTTGATTCCCTTGATTGGCCCATGTGAACCACAGAAATTTTCCTGATTTCTTTACCCTCCATCTTCCAGGCCTAAATTTCAGCTTTATCTGCGTTAGCTCCTCAAAATACATTGTGCAAATATTCATTCATAGTTCATTCTATGCATCAACTATTCCCCAGAAAACTGTGCCCTCATCCTGATGTTAAGGCATAAGATAACATACCAAGCTATAATTTTATCTTTTTGGGAATTAAATGATAGTGACATTTAAATGCTTAGTGCAATGCTTGGCACAGAGTAGGAATAATTTAAAAGCAGTACACAAATATGAGTTTGTAAGAAAGCTTATGTTTAAATACATTTAAAGAATCAATAGCTAATTTAAGATATTTAAAATATCTGGACTATTTAATAGGGCATATATATCTTTTTGGGAAAAAAATCTGAAAAAAATTAATCACATAATAAAAACAAAATATAATATTTCTAGTTATCACATGTTCCATTTAAGAAAGTAAGACCTATTTCTTTTAAAATTAAATGTTTCTTAATGTTTCTCTAGTAAAGTATGTTTTTCCTCTCTAGTCCATAGCAGACTGACAATATTTGGAAAATACAGTAAAAATAACATGAAAATATCAAATTGCTATAAAAATTCCTAATACTGCCCCTTAGTCTGTATACTTATAAGTCATAGGGAACACACAGTTCTCAGACCAACAGCTCTCTACAAATCAAATTTTGACTAGAATTGTTTTAAATTATGCTGTTAGTCATTTTTCTATATTTTATAAATTTTTAAAAGCTTCAGATTTTTAAATTTTCTTCCTTTTGGAATAAAACTTTAAAAGAGTATAATAATATTACTTTAAAAATAAAGCAATAAAAATGAATTTAAAGACAATATTGGATTGAAATTCAAGGTAGAAGTAAGAGTTTCCTAAAATACGATTGTAATTTGGGGAAAGTAAGACATTTCTCTTCTGAGTTAATGCCATGTTAATAAAAGTCTAACTTCTGCCAATAATTTGAATTTACATTCATTCATTTCATTCATTATTTTTTGCTTTCACTAAAATGAATTTAGTAAGAAGTTAGGTTTTGGATATCTGCCATCGACACTAAAATGAACAGTAATTAAACTTGTTATTAGTGTTTTTAAGAGTGTGCTAATGTTGCTCATGAAACACTGAATTGTTTTTTAGTCCATGTTCAATGGTGGCTGCATTTTATTATGCGGGTGTTGCCTGGTGTGTTGGCAAATGACATACACTGTCCTCCAAATGAATATTCACGGAAATGAGGTGTGTGTACTCAGAGGCAAGCTGGGTAACTGAAATCTGGCACTTGATGAAATCAACAAACAGCTTGTTTGTCGAGAGTGACTTTATGTTTACATAAATGATTCTTACCTCCATAAGGATGATGAGGTGATTTTACCATCAGTGATTTTACACTTGGAAGAGGTGATTAAACACCTCTGGTCTGCTGCTCCCATTAAGGAAGAATATTTTTACTTTCGTTCTTGCAACAAAGCTGAAGTTTATGCTACATTTGGGAGTCTTTGGCAATGAGATGATGTTTCATTTGCTGTTCTACCATCCATTGCTGGATTTGGAATTTTAGTTAAAATAAACAGTTTACTTTTTCCAGTGACTTCTCGATTACTACTTATTGTGTTTGTTCTGCTTTATTCTCAGAGAAGCTCACACTGTTTATGCCTCCAGAACTTTTTATGACTTACCCCTGAAAAAAGATTAGTCAAAAACCTTTCGTACCTCCTCCAAAGAGTGGCTATAAGACAAGGGACAGGACTTGGAGCCCAGAATATTAAGTATTAACCTCTCTTGGATGATTAAGGTTCATATCCTGGTATGACAGGGACAAAGCTGATGAAAGGACCCAATTTCTCTGGGTAAGCTCAATAAATGTAGTTTTAGAGTATACAAGAATTATCAATAATTTTGCTTTCATGTGATAAAACTAAATCCAAGCCTCATTCTTAAAAGCCTGTTGGACTGATGGGAAATTACAGTATTTGTCATTATTGGATATATCATGTTCCAGAGTTCCTTCCTAATTTAGGACAATTAAAGAGAAAGGGCTTCATACTGTAATCTGGTATGACTACAGTTGACATACTCGTTATATAAGCCAGTCATGGAACAGCTATTTGCTTTTATGCTATGACACCTAAAGCCTGAGCCTAAATGCCTTTAAAAGTCTATCTAGAAACAACTCCTCATTCCCTCCAAAATCCTTTCACCCCTTCTATGTATACCTTCCTAAACATGAGTGCTCAAACTGGACTTGGCCTTGTTGGGGCCAAAGGAAGTCTTCTCTTGACCTCTGAAGGCTTATCTAAAATCACTGACATAAGAATAACCGTTCTTTTTTTATGCTTAGGTTCAACAAGTATGGACAGCTGTGTAGAAATATGATTGGACAAAAAGGTTATAATGTAATTCTAATAGACTAAATGAAGAAACTCAGCAAGGCCTGTCTCTCTGGATTCTTTTTGGCCTCTCTCAGCATGTACTGCTTCCTTCTGGATATGGGGCAAGACTCTCTCTGGACTGGGGGAATCTTATAACCTACAGGCCAACAAGGTAGGTCAGATAATTTCTTTATGGCCTTTTTTTTGCACAGAAAGTCTGGGGGAGTTAGAGTAGTAATTTTTAGGTTTTATGGCTGGCTTTGGGTAAAGTTGTTTCTGGCTTCTGTGACTCACCTTGGGGAAGAGGGATTCTAGTTTCTATGGCTAGCCTAGGAGGAGAATGACACTAAGAGACAGGAGGACAAGAGAGAGTCAGAGAAAAACTTTTGCCTCTGAAGCTGCTTCCGAGGCTTTCATGTTGGGGATATTGCTTTCTGAATCTCAACAGTATCCGATTTTTGGAATATTCCGTCTTTAAAAAACAAAAATCAGGAGGGGGAAAGTATCCTACAGAAAACTTCTGCGGTTGGCATTGAAATACAAACTTGCCCTGAGGCAAAAGAGTTTAAGAGGTGCCTCTACACTTTTTTGAGTTGCCGTAAGGGAGAATTTAGAAATGGGGACAAGAAAAAGAAGAGATACTTCTATAAGTTACTCTTTAAACATGAGTTATAAATATTGTGATTTCTAAGGAGACCACTAACTTACATGACACCTTCTTGTAAGTTTAATGGAAACATTTATCTTTGAATAGATAAGTTACAAAAAGTGGTAACCCCTGAGGTGAAAAATAAGAAAAGGTGTCCCTTTCTTACGGATGACACAACCCCATCCATAGCTTATGGGTTGGTGATCAAAAGTGGGATGGAGTATATCTCCCAGTTGTGCTCATTTGTCCAAACCTTCAACATTCCCTTTCTAGTTTTAGTAGTAATTATCTTCATCAATTACATAATTATCATCACCATCATCACATTATTACCATTATCATCACCATCATCTTCATCATCAATGACATCTGAGTACTTACTGTGCCAGGCACTGTCATAAGTGCTATACTTAAATCATTTTTACCAAACTCTCAAGATGAGTTCCCAGTGAGAATTGATTGGGATATTACATATCTGTTCCAGGCAGTATTCTAAGCTCATTTAAATTATAATGATCTTATTTAGTCTCCCAACTCTATCAGGTAGGTACTATTATTATAACTAGATGAAGAAATGAGGCATAGACAGAGTAAGTCAGGTGATAAAATTTGTCAGCAAACCTATATATTAAAAATATGCCATCTCAGACACTCAGGAACTACTATAGGGTAAAGAGGACATCAATTTTTCGAGACAACTATTTTAAAGTTATTCTATACAAAGCTATATGAATGTCCAAAGTAGACAACTCATCTGTGCAAAAAGATATTTTATCTCAGACCAGTATACAATTAGCATTCTTAACATATGAGACATTTTAAGTTTTTTTTTTAAATAGCCATTAAAACTGACTCATCATATACATTGTTCCACCAGATTTAATTATATAAAGTTATTCATATAAAAACATTAAGAAAACTATGAGGCAATTGCAATAAATGATGTAATATTAGAAGTTACACATGGGTTTGTCAAAAACTATAATGGTGGCACACACTCTGCAGCTCAGTAAATTCTGCTCCTGGTGTTGATAAGCAGAACTGTTGGGTATATGAAAATGTGATGAAAGATAAAAGACACATGATGGTCTTTAAAGGAGGCCAGGATTCAGAGAGAACATCACACATTAACTTGAGGCATTTTCAAAGAAAAGGAAGATCACTTTGTTCAAAACAAAGTTAGAGAAGCATAAAAGCAAGTTGCAATTAACGCTGAAGGTCATATTGCCTAGCTTCACCCTAACAAAGTGAGCTATAAGGATGGAAATATCGGCAGGGGTCTAAAGTGTGAGGGGCTTTGAATGTAAATTTTATACTTGTATAGTTTACAAAGACTCACTGTAAATGTCATTTTTTTTGTTTCAATATTATATGTAAAAGGTATACATGTTTCTTGTGAAAATTTCAATCAATAAGTAAATGCACAAAAATTTTAAAAAATCTTTTTCTATCTAATTCTAAGGTATAATTCTTTTAAATTTAGGGGGCAGAGGCTTTCAGATTTTTCTGTACATACACAGGCACATATGTACATCTACTTTTATTTTTTACAAAATTATTAATCTACTCCAAAATCCTTCTACAGTTTGCTTTTTAATTTAACAACCCATCCTGAGCACTTCCCTATGTTATGGGAAAAAAAAAACAAAAGAAAATTCCCTATTGTCAAATGGTAAAGAAGAGTGACAAAGGCAGATATATGATAAGGACCAAGACTTTATAAATGCACCAGGACTCCAAGAATCTGATACACAGGGGCAATAATTGTTACATTGAGGGGGGAAAGACTGTCATTCTAAGCCAACATTTGTTAGTTACCTAAGATATCAAGATGCCATGGAATCTTCTTTTAATGTGATTTGAACCATTAGGTTTCAGGGAAGCAGACAAAGGAGCCCTTACCAAAAAAACTTGAATTCTTTGAAAGAAAAGGAAATTGACATGAGCTGAAAGGAAACCATTTCATTGATCTAAGGGTATCAATAATTCACAGGTCAAGATCAAAAACAATCTGCCATGCTGATCTGTAAATCAAAGCTGTTGCACACAGCATTCTATTGTTCTCCATCAGCATGTTTATACATTGCAATGCAATTGTTATTCTGTGCTTTCAATAATCAAATCTACTGATTTGGGATTTGGCTGCAGTTTCTAAGAACAAAAGTTCATGTGTGGTTCTAAATTATTAAATTCAATTTTAAAATGCAAAATGTTCCTTTTTATTCCTCCAAAAAGAAAGAAAGAAAGAAAGAAAAGCCTCAAACTCAATATACAATATCTTGTGGAGAGCTAAATGGATGATATTAAGATTACAAACTAATGATTAAAATTACAAAAGCAGATAGAAAGTCTGCTTCTGGTAGTTATAAACGGAGTGGTGAGGAGATAGGGTATAGAGTGCTTCAGAATTTAAGGCTCATCACCATTTGTTGGAAACAAGAAATCAATAGGATATATGACCCTGATGAAGATGGGAAATATTTTTGAGCCATTATCTTCATCCTGTCTCACAAATGAATGAGACACAAGCAAATAAATCTGGGTTTGTGTGTTTTCCAATGACTTATTGGTTTAATAAAAGAGAAATAAACCATTTATCCTTTTTATGCATCCCAAAATATGGATGTTTATAGATGAAATTGTAACACATAAAATATCACCTATTCATTCACCATTTTAATTTATTTTAATTGCATGTTTCTAATAGCACATTTGTTTTATAATTTTTCAGACTGCCATTTCTTTTAGTTGTACTTTCTTGCTAGCAGAATTCACTATGGAAAAATATTAACTATTTTTCAATTATTTCCAATTTTATTGTGTGAAAAATCTGCATGGGTGTTTGTGGAGTAGAAATTGGTTTAAACACAGCATGTTTTATCATATCCAATTACTCTTCCTCATCTCCCACTATCTCTTAAGTCAGGAAATTACCAGCAATGAAGTGATAAAGGCTGCACCTACAAAGGTTCTCCCCAAAACTGTTGTTAAATTACCCAGTGGAGCAGATCATATGGTGCATGTATTCATATTTTTTAGGCAAGTGTTAAAATATTCTCAAAACAGAAGAAATAGATCTGTGTTTTCTAGAATAATTATCCATAAGAGATTAGAATAATCTACCCATTAAAGACAATTTTAGTGTAACTAAATTAAAGGTTATGACCTTTCATAACTTTATGCATGTTTGAGGTACCATAGGACAATGTTGATTGTTGGTGGTCAAGTTAAAGAACCAACGGAGAATTGTCATTTTCTGTCTTTAGCTATTTCTAAGACAAATAAGTCTTTTGGAAGCATGTTTTGAGTTTCTACCACACGCCAGGAGCTCTGCTTGGAGTTGAAAATATAATAGAAACACAAGAGAAAATTTTCCTGCTCTCTTGGAACTTAACAGTAAATATAAAACACTAAACAAACCTTGCCCCTCCTGTCCATCCATTTCGTCTTTATTCTATGGAAAGGCCAATATACATAAAAAGTCTGAAGGCCACTCAAAGAACTTTTTGCTGTATAGTAGCAATTAGATCCAATCAGAAATGTGAACTGAGGGGAGGCATTTAAAAGTAATCTACTTAGAGACTTTTGCTTATGGACAAATGGAACAGACATACTTTCCTTATTTCTCTTACTAACTACAACTAAAAACCCTAGATAATATATATTCAAAAAAATAAGAAGACTCTGACAGGAAGACTAAGTGGTGACTTAGGGACGTGGGGAAAGCTATGGTTGTGACTTTCGTGAACCTTCTTATATATCCTAGACTAGTCCCAAAGAAGGAACAACTCAAAAATACAACAGATACAGACAAAACAAACAAATAAAAATCCATCAGAAGCCTGTCAATCTTGTCAAAGAACCAATAAAAGGGAAGCCTACAAGACAGGAAACTTTTAGACATTGGTGTTTTAGTTCAACCAACATCGCAGAAAAAACGACTCTGTCTATACCAACATTAGCAAGAGATAAGTAGAGAGTCAGATTGCACCTTCAGGAGGCTCTTAGGTGCCCCCAACATCCCTGCAAGGGTAGTTTCAGAGAAGGACAAGTAGGGTGGCTGGTCAGTAAACAGCATCTTCCTCATGAGGTCAGTGCAAAACAAACAGGGAGTCTGGATCTTTATCACTCTCCCTGCAATGTGGTAGTATCAAAAGAGCACCAGAGGAGAGTGTAGGCTTTCACTGTCACTGAGAAGTAACAAGCTGAGCTCCATTACAAGATCAGTGGAGATCATAAGAGACCCCAACTCCAATCTCTACCCAGCAGTGAGGAGGAGCACCTTCTCAGGTGTCAACAGATATTGAGTGGGAAACCTTGACTTTTTCCTTCATAGGACAGTAATAAAACAGTGCCGTTTTCCTTTTCCCCAATGGAGCAGAATCAAAAAGAAAGAAGGAAAAAGAAAATACAGTTAAAGCTAACGTATACATAAGATCCAGAAACTCATAACGTAATACAAAAATATCCAGACTAAAAAATTACTTATTACAGCAAGAAAAATACCTAAAATTACATTTAAAAAGACAACCGATAGATGCAAACACCAAGGTGGCAGAGATTATAGAAGAGTCTGGCAGAGATTTAAAACAACCATGACAAAAATGCTTCCACAAGCATATACAAACACACCTGAAACCACTGAATAAATAGAAAGTCTCAGCAAAGAAACAGAAAATCTAAGCAAAGAAAAGGATGATATTAAGAAGAGCCAGATAGAAATATTAGAAATGAGAAATAGAATAACTGGAAAAAAATCTCAGTAGATGGGCTCAATAGAAGAATAGAGGAGATAGAGGAAAGACTCAGCCACTGTCACTTCTGATACCAAATAATAGTTCTGGGGTCCTCAGGACTACCTTTACATTTAATAATTTGCTGAAAAACTCACAGAACTTGCTGAAAGTTGTTATACTCATGGTTGTGGTTTATTACAGTGAAAGGATGCAGACTAAAATCAGCCAGCAGGAGAGATGCAAGGGGTAAAACCTAGGAGGGTTCCAAACCTGTGGCTTCCAGTTGTCTTCTACTAATGGGGTCATGCACAGTGTTAACTTCTCCCATGAATAATTTATGGCAATATTCATGAAGCAGTACCATCCAGGAAAGCTCACCTGAGCCTTAGTTTCCAGAGTTTTTATTAGATCACATAAACCTGAATGGCTGCTCACATAGCTAATCTCAGACTTTAGCAGAGTCAAGCTGATACCTTGTGGCCCAAACCCCAACTCTAAATCATATTATTAGACTATCTGGTGTGGCTCCAAGTCCCCACTCTAGATTACATTATTATAAAGTTTGGTGTGACCTAAGGCCCCCAGATAAGCAAAGATACTCTTATCAGGCATGACATTACTAGAGTCACCTCCCAAAATCTTAGGTCAAAGGCCAGACCTCTCTATGGGCAAGGTTAATTTTTTTCTATACACATACCTACAGAAACCACTGAAATAGTAAGGAAACAGAAATAGGGCAGAAAACAGAAAAATTTTTTAAAACACATGATAAACAGAGAACAAAAAGTAAATGATAAACTTTATCTCTAACATATAATTTCATTAAATAATAATAGTTTAAATATAATAATTAAAAGTTTTTAGAACACTATTTATAACACTAAATGCATATGTTATTAAAAAGAGAGTTTTATATCAACAATCTAATCACTTAAAAAAAATAGAATAACCAAAGTAAACAGAAGGAAGGACGTGAGAAAGCTCAAAGCAGAATTCAATTAGATTTTAAACAAAAACAATAGAGGAATTCAACAGAACCAAGAACTGTTTTTTGAAAAGATTAATAAAATTAACACATTTCTAACAAAAAAAAAAAAGAAAAAAGACATGAATTATCAAAATCAATAACAAAACAGAAGATAATCACTATGGAACCCAGAGACATCAAAAGGATTAGGACAGAGTACTAATAAACAACTTTACATGCATAAATTTCACAACTTAGATGAAAAGGACCATTTTCTCAAAAGACACAAACTACTATAACTTACTCTATATGAACTAGATAATTTGAAACCTCTTACAACTATTAAGGGAATTGACTCTGTAATTTATAAACTGTCCCCCTAAATGTTCAACCAAACAATTAAAGCATAATTAACACCAATTACTCACAATCTCTTCCAGAAAATATAAGAGGGTGACAATTCCCAAGTTATTTTACGAAGTTCAAACTACTCTGAGAGCAAAATGATACAAAAAGTACAAAATAAACAAATAAATTACAGACCAATATATTTTATGAATTTCAGTGCGAAAGTCTACAACCCAGAAACAGATTTATTCAAAAATGCCCTACTAATATTTGATCAAGGTGTAAAAATAATTAGATTCAGAAAAGATAGCCTTTATAACAAAAGGTATAGGTTCATTTGGATATCCACAGATAATCAGTAAATCAATCAGCTAATAAAATAATCTCTAAGTCTCATATCTTATACCAAAAGGAAAACAAAATGACATTAAATATGAAGTATCTAAAGTTGACACAATTCTAGAAACAGAGAGTACAATGACAGTTACCAGGAGCTGGTCAGAGGGACAGAAAAGGAGTGGTTTAATGGGTATAGAATTTCTGATGTTCAAGAAGAATACGTTTAGAAGATCTGTTTCGCAATAATGTAAATATGCTTAACACCATTGCACGGCACACTTAAAAATGGTTAAGATGGCGAATTTTATGTTGCGTTATTTATCACAATAAATTTGAATGCAAACCAAAATATCTCACAAACTTAAATGTAAAACACAAAACTATAAAACGTTTAGGAAAAATAAGAAATTTTTCATCATATAGAGCTAGGCAAAGAGTTCTTGGACTAATCATCAAAAGCATGACCCTTAAGAGAAAAAATTGACAAGTTGGACCTCATAAAAATTAAAATATTTTGCCCAGTAAGAGTCACTTTCAGAGATAAAAAAGACAAGTTATAGAATGGGAGACACTATTCAAGAGCCACATATTCAACAAAGGACTGATATTTAAGATATGTAAAGAATTCTTAACACTTAATTGTAAAAACCAAACAACTTAATTAGAGCATGGGCAAAAGACAGGAAGAGATACTTCACTGAAGATATATAGATAGAAAATAAACACAAGAAAAAGTATTCAACATTATGAGTCATCAGAGAAATGCAAATTAAAACCACAGTGAGATATCACTATGTATCTATGAAAATAGCTACAATAATAATAGTGACTACACCAAATGCTAGTGAGGATGCAGGGAAACTGGATTGTTCATACATTGCTGTTAAGAATGTAAACTGGAATGACCACTCTCAAAAGTTGTACAGTTTATTTAAAAAGTACATATGCATCTATCATATGACTCAGCAATTGCATTTGTAAGCATTCAGCTCAGATAAAGACTCATGTTCACATAAATATCTGTATATGAATGGTTATAGCAGCTTTTTTTCTTAATAGTAAAATCCTTGTATTTTGTCACTTTTACACTGTTGGTGGGGGGTGTAAATTAGTTCAACCATTATGGAAGACAGTGTGGTGATTCCTCAAGGACCTAGAAATAGAAATTCCATTTGACCCAGCAATTCCATTACTGGGTATATATCCAAAGGATTATAAATCATTCTACTATAAGGACACATGCACACAAATGTTCATTGCAGCACAGTTTACAATAGCAAAGACCTGGAATCAACCCAAATGCCCATCGATGATAGACTGGACAGGGAAAATGTGGCACATATACACCATGGAATACTATGCAGCCATAAAAAACAATGAGTTCATGTCCTTTGTAGGGACATGGATGAACCTGGAAACCATCATTCTCAGCAAACTGACACAAGAACAGAAAATCAAACACTGCACGTTCTCACTCATAGGCAGGTGCTGAACAACGAGAACACATGGACATGGGGAGGGGAGCATCACACACTGGGGTCTGTCAGGGGGAAATAGGGGAGGGACAGTGGCGGGTGGGGGAGTTGGGGGAGAGATAGCATGGGGGAGAAATGCCAGATATAGGTGATGGGGGAGGAAGGCAGCAAATCACACTGCCATGTGTGTACCTATGCAACAATATTGCATGTTCTTCACATGTACCCCAAAACCTAAAATACAATTAAAAAAAAAAACAAAAAAAAATACTAAAATCCTGGAAACAGCCCACATGTCCTTCAATAGGTGAACAAACTATGGTACATCCATGCCGTGGAATGCTACTCAGTCATATGAATTATGCTGATAGAATATGTCAATTCTAAAAGGTTACACACTGTATGTTTCTATTTCAATAACATTCTTGAAATGACCACA
This sequence comes from Ateles fusciceps, assembly GCA_036589455.1. Lineage (NCBI taxonomy): Eukaryota > Metazoa > Chordata > Mammalia > Primates > Atelidae > Ateles > Ateles fusciceps. The sequence goes on from JAZHEH010000299.1 coordinate 2,523,988, forward strand.
TTATATAAATAGGAAACAGATGAGTGACTCCCAGGATTTAAGGAGAGTGTGCAGATGGAGCAAAGTGGATGTGGCTATGAGAAAGCAACATGAGGTCCTTGTTGTGATGGAGATGCCTCATTTGATTATGTTAATGTAAATATCCTGTTGGTATATTTACTATAATTTGGAAGATGTTATCATTGGGGAAAACTGGGTACATGTGATCTCTTTGTGTTGTTTTATGCTATTACATGTTAATCTACAATAATCTCAAGATAAAAAGTTTAAGTACAAAAAATAAGCAACTTACATGCAGAAGTCTCATTTCCAAACATGAAGGAAGTGAGGCAAGAGTCATTCACATATGCTGAAGTTACTGCGAAATTTTAATGAAAAGCAGGATATCTTTATGGTTCTCAGAGTTGTTCTCACAGCTTATTACTTGCAAGGTAGAACAAAAACACTTATTGGAGAAATTAGAAAACACTTTCTTATCAGAATTATTATCAACACTGTCTTGGGTGGATGCTGTGTGGCTCTAGATGTGATGGATGTGATTCCCTGAGAAGAACTCAGTACCCCCATCTATTATTCCAGCAAAGAAAGTGAAAACTCAATATAATCATAAGGAAACACTAGACCAGCAAAACACAAGAAATTTTACAAGTATGGATGACACCGTTAAAAACTTAATAAAAAACAAACACCATGGAATTGTTTCAGGCTAAAGGAATCTAAAGAAACATAGGAAAATAATGTAATACCTAAATCCCATCTAATTCCTGTAGGAGTAGGATGGCGCGATTCTATAAAAGGCATTACTGTATTGTGTAACTGAAGAAAATAAAATAGGTCTATAGGGTTAGATAAAATGAGTATATTTATGTAAATCTGTAAAGTTTATCAGTGTACCATGATGTGATAATGTAAGAGAATATCTGTATTCTTAGGAAATGCACATTAAGCCACAACTACCTATCTGACTTACCCTGAAATAGTTCAAAAAATTAACCATGTATATATGTATGTATAGTTATCATGTATCCATGTGTTTTAAGAGAGAGAGAGGAGAGGGAGAAAGAGAATGAGATGCAGAGGGAGAACAGAAGATAAAGCAATGTACTAAGATGTTAACAAAGGCAAAATCTGGATAACTGTTTTGATTTTTATTCATACTATTTTTCATATTTGGCAAATTTTGCTAATTTGAAACTATTTTGAAATAGGAAAAGTCTAAAACTGAAGACAAAATACTGTTCATGTTCAATCTTGTTTCAAGGTGAAGCAACAAAATATTTCTGTATGAGTGAAGCTTCATTCAGCTGCAGGTGACAGCAAAAGCTCAAATGAGCTTATACAATAAATGGAAAAAAGGGGAAACAGGAACAATTTCAGGCACTTTTGGATTTAGGGATTTCAAAGTTCTTTATGTCACAGAACTTGATCTTGGATTAAGCACCCAGGATTAATCACTATGGGCAGTATGGTGTGGTGCTCTATTTGTCCAGGTTTGAATCACATGGCTACCTATGACTGCGACTGGGAAGAGGGGAGGCAGAGATTTTGGTGTCAATCACACGAAAACCACATGACTAAGAGGTGGAAGAGTTGTTCCTAAAAGAAAATAAGGAGTTCTGCTATTATGTAAGAACAGGCAAACAATAAAACTCCAAAAACACCATGACCAAAATCCAAAGAACTTGGATCAAACTCCATGATCTCCTACCACTTAACACTTTTCTTTATAGCAGCACCTTTTGTTGAGCCTGAGAAAGAGTCTTTGTATTACAAGGCTGCCCACAGCAAGAGCTCAAGGTATACTTACACGTTCCATAAAGACCCTCTCTGTTAACACAGTATCCTGGGGTCTGTAAGGGTTGGCACTGCAGAAGTTGAGAAGTAGGCAGACCATTAACTCTACAGGCAGAAGTAATTGAATAGTTCTTCCTAGTGCAATTCATGGCATTCATGAATCCACAAGCAGTCTGAGATTTTTCCTCTTAAATTGGCAATATATAAAACCTAAGCTTCTGGATGAGACCTGCAGGTAGTTTATTTCAGTTGAAAGTTGTATTGATTTTAACATCTACCTGTGTTACATTTATCACACAATAAATGTACAATATATAAATAATGAACATTCAAAATATGTTGAGATTATCAAATATTTATGGATAAATATTTGTAGACAACCAGAACAATAGAACACATAAAGAGATGACATTATTTTCTAGGAGATGGCAATGTAATTGTCTTACATAGGACTTTGGTGAATTTATCTTTTATCCCAATAGTGCAAGGATTTAAACTGATATAAATTTTGTTCTTTCTGAACTTAATGTTAATATAACATCATTGCTGGAAACAAACGTTAGAAGAAAATAATTACACATAGTTGCTTTTTTTTTTTTTTTTTTTGCAGGCCAAAACTTGGTTCTAATTATGTAGTCAAATAATTTTTTTTTTTTTCATTTTGCTTTAGGTTCTGGGATACCTGTGCAGGTCATGCAGAGTTGTTGCACAGGTGCATATTATATCTGACATTTCTCCCCATGTTATCTATCCCCACCCTTCCCACACCCCCCTGTCTCTCCCCCAGCCCCTCACCAACTGCCCCCAGTGGTTGATGCTCCTCTCCCTGAGTCCACATGTTCTCATTGTTCAATACCCGCCTATGAGTGAGAACATGTGGTGTTTCATTAAATAATTTTTTAAAGGAAGAACCACCAACTATAATCAGCAATGCTGGTTTTTTTTGTTTTTTTGTTTTTCACAAAATGGCACTAAAATCTCTCCAAACCTGTAATCAAACAGTACAGTCATATGATGGTAGTCACTAGTTTTATAAACATAATTGTTCTAATACAAGATAATTTTTAGGTCACTACACATCTAAAATAAGAGAAACAAAACTATTTTCATCTGTAACTGAATTCTCCTTTTATCCCAAGCATTTCAGTTGAAACTCTCCAAACAACAGATTATATGTCTAAGTAAATACATAATTAGAAATAAAAATAAAAATAAAATAAAATAAAGTAAAAAGTTTTTGGTTAAAAAAAATGAGAGCAAATTATCCTATCTCACAAATGGGGCCACATTTTGTTTTCTTTGCCTGCAACCCCACTGTTAAAGTACACACGTCTGCCTTCATTTACCCATTTAGCAAATCCCTGGGACAGTAATTGAGAATATTTGTGAAACTAAGAGAATTTGGCAGAAATAAAAACTCATTGCTAACTTTCTAGTTGATTCCCATATCCTGCATCGTGACACACATTTTACCTGCAGTATCTCTACATCTCTGCAAAGACTACTAAAAGATGCTCACCAATCACTTCTAAGAATGGTGAAAAAGGTGAAAACATAAGGATAGAAAAATGTCTGAGAGCTGTGAGTTGCTACCGATAGAATGGAGACTCACCTATAAGTGATTGGATAATTTCAATTCAATAAGTATTTATTGTACAAGATTTATTACTTACATGCTATGCTCAAAGTCCCCTTCTAACTAAATAGTCTATTTGCTCAGGCAAAAGATACTGGGCTACTGTAATGCAGAAACCGAGCACTAACTGTAATAGAATGGCCACCATCCATATGCTGGAATGACTCATGAGGTGGCCTGTCACAAAGAGCTCTCCACTGTAATCAGAACAATGCTAATTAAGGTAGCCAAATAAAAGGGTTGACTTCCCCTTGGTTACTGATTACAGAACAGAGAATACTGGGGTAGTCAAGAGAAGGGAGAAGAAAAGAGAGAAGATACCTACAAACAGAGAAGGGCTAGAAAGAGTTCTTCAAGTGCACGAGGAATAACAAAATAAGAACAGGCATGAGTGGGTAAGGAATTGTAGACCAATGGAATGGTATATTCAAAAGATACAGAGCTGCGTAGCTTGTTTCAGACACTTCCAGTAGTTAGAACCTGTATAGGCATGAACCGAAGGATGGAGTTTAGTTTCCATATTTGATTCTCCTCTCAATCCAGACCTTCTAAATCTTGGTGTTTGTGTGCTTGTGTGTGTGTGTGTGTGTGTGTGTGTGTGTCTTGTGTTTTTAAGGGCTACTTCTTGGGCCACTCTTCTTTTCTATTCATATTCTTTACTTAGCAACTTTATTTTTACTCCAAGTTTTAAGGTTATCTTTACGTTACCACTTTTTAAATAAATGTCTCCACCTAGCCTTCTGCTCTAGCTGCAGACTCAAACATTCCCCTGCCTGTTTGAGCTCTCCATCTGTATGTCTCAATAGCATCTCCATGAACATGTCTGCAATGGAATCTTTGACTCCTGTGCCATTTCTACTTCATCCCAAAAAAAGAATACCGCCATCCTCTGGCATCCTTTCTAAAGCCAGGAATCTAGGAGACATGCCTCACTTCTACCTTTTCCTCATGCTCACTCCAACATCCACTGCCAAGCTATAACGGGATCCATACACTTTTTTCTATCTCATCTTCCAGCAATTTAGGTCAAATCACTGTCATAGTCTAGGCCACTGTAATAGCTTCTGAATTTGTCCCTCCAATTTTCTTCTTGTCTCCATACACTACCCATATGTCCTACAGTATACTATGCTCTGTTTTCAGAGATAAGTCCCACTACTACCTACTACTATTAACTTGTATGTAGCTCTTAATATAGCTACATACTTTCTACATATTAACTCATTTAAACTAAGTCATATTGTTCCCTTACAACCTTTTCATGTCTCCCTTTCTTTCTTTCTCTTTCTTTTTCCTTCCTTTCCTTTCCTTTCCTTTCCTTCCTCCCTCCCTCCCTCCCTCTCTCTCTCTCTCTCTCTCTCTCTCTCTCTCTCTCTCTTCTTTCTGATGGGGTCTGGCTATGTTGCTCAGGCTGGGGGGCAATGGCTCACTGCAACCTCCACCTCCTGGGCTCAAGCCATCCTCCCACCTCAACCTCCTGAGTAGCTGGGACTACAGGCATATGCCACCAAGCCCAGCTACTTTTTCATATTTTGATAGAGATTTTTCATTTTTCCCAGGCTGGTCTTGAACTTCTGGCCTTAATCAATCCTCCTGCTTGGCCTCCCAAAGTACTGGGATTACAGGCGTGAGCCACTGTGCCTGTCCTTTTCCCATGTATTTCTATTGCATTTAGGATAAACATAAAAATAAATAAATGCCCCCCACCCTGATTTCTACATGAGCAAGCCGCTGCCTACATCTCCAATCTAAACTTGTCTCTTTCCCTTCCTATGCTTAAGTCATACAGATCTTAAAAAAATCTTTTAATTTCCAAAATGTATTAAATTCTTCCAGATGCAGCATCTTTTTGCCCACTGTTCGCTGTGCTAGGAGCCCTCCTGTCTAGATGCTTTTGCCTTACTAGTTCTTTCTGTCCTTTAAGTCACAGTTTACTTGTTACCTCCTTCTACAGACATGCCCTGACCACTCCATATGAAAGATCCCTAAATCATGTAACTGACTTACTCTGAGTCATATAATCTGGCTTACTTATCGCATGGTTCAAGGCATAATTAATAACTATTATTATTTAAATACATGTTTCGTGTGTGTCTCCCACACTATAATATATGCTTTGAAAATGAAGAATCTTGTCTATCTTGCTCTCTCTTGTACCCTCAGGTTCTTAGCACAGTGCCTGCCTCCCAGTAGGTGCTTAGTAAATATATTTTTTGAGTGACTAGAGTATACTTAGGAATTAGTAAGGGCATATGAGCAGCTACAATTAATCACTCAAAAATATCAGTGGTTTAGCAAAATATATATGTATATATTCCTGGGTTAAATCAGTCAAATGCAAGTCAGTGAGGGTGGTAGAGACTCTTTCCCTGTCACTATATAACTGCCAAATTTATTTGAGACACTCACATCTATTTGGCTGATGGGAAGAGAGAGAGAGGAAATGGTAAAGGTACACTTTCTCTTAAATTTTATAGGCAGAAATTTTTTGCAAATTATCCAGCCAGTCTTCTCCTGGCTATATATAACATACACAATATCACTATGTGATTTCTCATGTTGCACCCTCCACCCCCATAAGACATGGATCTTTTTGATGTCAGGGACCTCAATTCCAACCTCTGCCTCCACTTAGCACAGAAAAGATTAATGTTTGTGTTATAAACTTAATAATTTCTGTTAATCAATTGATCACAATGAGTTTAGGAAGACTGAACACAGCTTGCTGGCAAAGAAAAATTCTGGAATAATCAATATACATGTGTTTAAATTACTTTCTTCAGTAAATTTGACTTGCAATGTGGCATTGGGAAAGTAAATTGGCCTGACCTCATTTATTTTTCCTGTCAATAGGTTCTTATATTGTCATTACATTATAACAAATAATAGCTTTTAATGGGCTAAAGCATGTTTTAACTGTTACAGGCTATGCAAATGCCAAGTATGCTTCTAAACTTAATTTAGAACCAGGATGCATAAACCCTTTATCTTTAAACAAAAGCATAAAGACTTCATTTTCATATGGCATTCATTATTTATATAGAAAATAATGAGTGAAGCCTATATTAACTTGTCTCAGAAAAAAAAAAAATAAAGAGGTGCTATCACCACAAAGGCAAAATAGGAAATCTCAGGCACCACTCCCTATTATAGAAACTTCAACTAGCACAGACCAGATTATATTTTTGAAAACCCAATACTTGGAAAGAAGCCGGCGACACCCATGGGGTCTGCAGAACTGAAGAAATTCTGAATTAAAAAGGTAAGAAGAAAAGTCTCATTCCAACAGTGCTGCCCCTTCAATTTGGCAAAACATCAGACAGAGAGAATTTTCCTCAATTCCTCCAGCTCTTTTTGAGAGGGGGAAAAAGAACTGGAGGCAGTCATCTAGCTTCTCTAGCACTTGAGGATGCTTCCCAGAAAGCCCACTTCATTCTCACCTCATGGGAAACACCAGAGGAAACAGGTGGAATAGACCACCAATGATCAGGTACAAACAAACAAACAAAAAAAGAAGGCAAAGGTCATATAGTGACCAGTATGCAGATCTTGGTGGTACTTCTGGTCCTGCCAGCTGTGGCCTTCTATTGCAGATACCAGCCAAGTTTGCTTCCTACCTGCAAAAATGAGCTGGTTGCCTTCAGGAGCAAGATGGGAAGTTCAACCATATTTGGAACAACGTAGGACTGTAAGGATGTTATGGAAGGCAATTATATCCTTAGGTAGAGAATTAAAAGAGAAAACTATTAATAATGATTATATCTAAAATAAATAGGGATACACATCACAAAATGATGGAAATTCTAACATTAAAAACATAAAATTCAGGGGGAGAGGAGAGTAAAAGTGTAAAGTTGTGGAATGCAATCAAAGTTAAGTTTTTTTCAGCTTGAAACAGACTGCTATACCTATAAGACATTCTGTGTGTCATGATAACTGAAAAGCAAATATCTTTATTAGAAGCACAATATAACAACAAAGCATTCTATGCATATTACTACAGAAAACCATCAAACTATAAAGGAAGATAACCATAGAGGAAAAAAGAAATAAAGTATTTACAAAACAACAAGAAAACATGATCAAATGGCAATTTAAAGTCCCTGTCTATCAATAATTATATTGAGTGTAAAAAAATTAAATTCCTTAATAAAAAGACATAGAGTGACTGGACTGAAACAAACAAATAAAGGAAACAAGGCCCAATGAAATGCTGCCTATAAGAGACTAACCTCCCTTTCGAGGACACACATAGACTGATGGTGAATGATATGGTTTGGCTATGTCCCCACCCACATTTCATCTTGAAATGTAGCTCCCATAATTCCCATGTGTTGTGGGAAGCACCCAGTGGGAGATAATTGAATCATGGGGCATGAGTCTTTCCCACGCTGTTCTTGTGATAGTGAGTAAGTCTCATGAGATTTGATGGCTCTATAAAGGAGAGTTCCCTTGTACATGCTCTCTTGCTTGCCACCATGTAATACCTGCCTTTGTTTCTCCTTTGCCTTCCATCATGACTGTGAGGCCTCTTTGGCTATGTAAAGCTGTGAGTCCATTAAACCTATTTCCTTATCAATCACCCAGTCTCAGGTATGTCTTTATTAGCAATTTGAGAACAGACAAATACAGTGAAGGTATGAAAAAAGATATGCCAAGAAAATAGAAACCAAAAGAAAAGCTTGGGCATCCATATGAATTTAAGTAAAAATAAATCCTGGGCCAAAAACATAAAAAGAGACATAGGAAAACATTATATAATGATAAAGGACGATCTATTCATCAAACAGATACAACAATTGTAAATATATATGCACCCAACCTCAGAATATACGAAACAAATATTAAAAGATTTGAAGAGACAGATTGCAATTAAATAATAGTAAAATATTTCAATAGCCCACTTTCAGTAGGGAAACATTATTATAGAGACATTGAACTTAAACAACATTTTAGACCAAGTGAATCAAACAGACATATATACTGATCATTTTTTCCAACAATAACAGACTACACATTCTTCTCAAGAAAACATAGAATATTCTCCAGGATAAATTACATGGTAGGGCACAAAACAAGCTTCACCCAATTCAAGAATATTAAAATGATATCAAATATTCTTTTTAAGCACAACGATATAAAATTAGAAACAGTAACAAAGGGAATTTCCTGAACAACAAATGGGTCAATAAATAAATTAAAAGAGAAACTGAAAAGCATCTTGATACAAATAAAAATGAAAATATTATACACCAAAATGTAAGGGATACATCAAAATCAGATCTAAGAGGAAAGGTTATAACAATAAATGCCCACATTTTAAAAGAAAAAAAACCTCAACCTAATATTACACTTCATAGAATAAGAAAAAGAGAGAGAAAAAAACCAAAACTCAAGGCCCAAGTCTGCAGAAGGAAGAAAATAACAAAAATCAGAGCAGAAATAAGTTCAATAAACACTAGAAAAACAATGCGAAGCTCAAAAAAACTAAGAGTTGTGTTTTGAAAACATAAACAAAAACTGAGACACATTTAGCTATACTAACGATAAAAAACAAGACTCAAATAAATGTCAGAAATGAAAGAGGAGACATTCATACCAATAATACAGAAATACGAAGGATCATAAGAAACGACTATGAACAATTACATCATCCCATTGGATAACCTAGAAGAAATAAATGAACTTCTAGACATATACAACCTGCCAAAACTGAATAATGAAGACATAGAAAATCTGACAAATATAGCATCCTTTCATTATAAAAACCCTAACTAAATTAGGCATAGAAGTAATATACTTCAACATAACCAAAGCTATTTATAAGAAGCCCACAGCTAATATTATACTCAATGGTGAAAATTCAAAAGGCTTTCTTCTAATACCTGGAACAAGATGAGGATGTATGTTCTTGCTACTTCTATTCAACATAGTATTGAAAGTCCTTGCCAGAGCAATTAATCCAGAGAAAAAAATAAAAGTCACACAAATAGGAAAGAAAAAAGTTAAATTGTCATTGTTTGCTAATGACATGATCTTATATATAGAAAATCTTACAGACCCTATGAAAAAACTATGAGAACAAATGAGTACAGCAAAATTATAGGAAACAAAATTAACACACAAAGTTTGTAGCATTTCTATGTACTAACAACAAACTACCCAAAAAAGAAATCAAGAGAATAATTTTATCTACAATAGCTACCAAAAATTAATATACTTAGGAATAAATTCCACTAAGGAGGCAAAAAATCTGTTCATTAAGTTATAAAATGTTGATGAAAGAGATTAAAGAATTCACAAAAATGAAAAGATATCCCTTTCGATGAATCAAAAGAGTTAATATTATTGAGGAATTCATGATTCCCAGAGCAGTCTACAGATTTAAAAAAATCTCTGCCAAGATTCCAAAATCACTTTCCATAAAAATAGAAAAACAATATTAATATTTATATGGAGCCACAAAAAAATGCCAAGGCAATCATGATAAAAAATAACAGAGCTTCAGGTATCATACACCTGATGTCAATGTATACTACAAAGCTATAGAAATTAAAAGAGCATGGTACTGTTTAGAATAGACACATTGAATAATACAGGAAAATACAGAGCACAGAAGTGAACACACACATGAATATCAATTAATTTTCAATAAAAGTGTCAAGAATTTGCAATGAGAAAAGGATAGTCTCTTTAATAAATCGTACTGGGAAAATTAAATATCCCCATATAGAAGAATAAAACTGAAACTTTGTCTCATATCATATGCTAAAATCAACTCAAAATAGATTTAAAACTTAATTGTAAGACTACAAATTGTAAAACTACTGGAGTGAAACATAGGTGAAAAACTATGTAATGTTGAAAAAAATCATCTGGGCAATAATGTTTTTTTTTTATTTGACTTTGAAAGTGGAAGGTACAAAAGAAATAGTAGACAAATGGGATTATATAAAACCAAAAATCTTCAGCAAAGTAAATAATTAACAATAGGCAGAGACAACCTACAGGTTGGGAGAAAATATTTTCAAGCCATGTATCGATAATGGATTTGTACCCAAAGTACATAAAGAGCTCAAACAACTCAATGAGAATAAAACAAAACAAAACAATTTTTTTTAAAAAACAAGGAAACTTAATAGACATTTTTCAAAAGAAGACCTACAAATGGCAAAGAGACCTATGGAAAAATGCACAAGATTGCTAATCATTAGAGAAATTTAAATTAAAACCACACTGAGATATAATCTCAAAAATGTCAAAATCACTGTTATGAAAAAGATAAAAGATAAGTTTGGGTGAGGATGTAGAGAAAGGGAACCCTTCCTTGTACACTGTTGTTAGAACCGCAAATTAGTAAAGTTGTTATGGAAAACTGTATAAAAATTTCTCAAAAAAACTAAAAATAGAATTACCATATGGTCTAACATTCCCATTATATTATTTATCCAAAATATTTTATATCCGTTTGTAAAGATATCTGCAATCAGATGTTCATTACAGCACTAAACACAATAGCCAAGATACAGAATCAACTTTGGTGTTCATCAGCAAATGAATGGATAAAGAAAATGCTGTATATAAACACAATGAAATATTACTCATCCTTAGAAAAGAAAGGAATTCTGTCATTTGAGGTGATATAGATTAACCTAAAGGACATTATGCTAAGTGAAGTAAGCCAACAACAGAAAGACAAGTACTCTGTGTGCTTACTTGTATGTGGAATTTAAAACAATCAAACTCACAGAAGCAGAGAATAAGATTCCTGGTTACAGGGAGTGAGGAGCGAGGAGAATGGAGAGATGATCAAATGGTACAAAATCTCAGACAGGAAGGATATTTAAAGATAATTTCACAGTGTGGTGAATATAGGTAATAATATGTACAATATTAATAGGTAATTGTACATATTATTATCCATATTGTTACTATATTATTGCAAAACTGGTGAGAGCAAACTTCAAATGTTCTCCCTATAACAATGTTAAGTATTTGAGGTGATAAGTATGTTAACTAGTATGGTTTGTTTATTCCACATTGTATTCATAAATCAAAACATCTTTTTATTCCATAAATATATACAATTATAAATTGTCAATTTATGATTTTAAAATAAAGATAAATAGGTTAAATGAAAAATTAAAATTGTGTTTGAAATAGGAACAATGTCATTTTATATAAGCTTATAAAACTGTATAAAAATTTTTCCAGGCAAGTGTTTGCCCCATTTAAAATAAATTTGATGAAAAGTCCTACCGTTGAGATCCATCAATAATATTTATAGTTTTCATACCCCACCCTTCAGTCTTAGGAAGGTTCTAACTATTGAATTGCTATTTTTTAGTAATATAATACTCCCCAAATGATATTATTATTAGTATTTTTGACATAGAATATAACACAATAGTTTTGTTTCTATTTACAGTTTAAATTTACTTTGAATAATTATTCTGTTTATTTTATTTATCTTATGACTGGCATCATTTATTTAAAAGAAATTCAAGGTAAAGTCAATAAAATGTGAATCTCAAATTTCAGAACGTAAACACCAATATATTCCAACCATACTATTGATAAGTATTCCATTAAATGTTGTGTACTAAAAAGATAATCTTTAAATCTTATAGTTTTTAGTGGGCATTTGCATACGACTTTCTTTGATCCTTACCGAAAGTGTGAATTAGTTGACATATACAAGGTGGTACAATTTTTCCCATGTCCATTTTTAAATTAGGAAAATTTTAGAGGATCTAAATTTTGCTCTATATTTCATCATGAAACTGTGAAAGTTAGATATTGTTGGGCAGCCAAACATTCAAAAATGTAGTAACTTAAAAAATATATGTTGTTCCTGCTTCTAAAGGTCTGTAACTTACTCCAGGCACAGTTGATTTATTATTCTGTTCTTGGCTAGAATTACTCATGTCTGCAGTAACCTATGTAAGCTAAAATACATTGCAAAAATGCAATCATATAATATGTACTATTGCATACTTTTACATGCATTAGTAGCCCACTTTTTAAAAAATTACTAATATTCTATTAATGGGTACATCACAACAGGTTTATCCATTTGTCTGTTGATGGACATCTGGTTTGTTTTTAGTTTGTGCTACTACAAATAAAACTCTGATGAATATGTGCAAGTCTTTGTATGAACATATGCTTTCTTTTTTTCATGGGTAAATATCTAGGAGTATAATGACTGAACCACATAGTTGATGCAACTTTTAACTCTTTAAGAAATTGTCAAACTATTTTCAATATGGTTAAATTTTATATTTCCACCAGCAGTGTAGGAGAATTCCAGTTGCTCCATATTTTCTACAAAACTTGGTTTGGTTGGTCTTTTTACATTTTTAGACATTTGAATTGGTTTATAGTGATTCCTCCTTATAGTTATAATTTGTATTTTTCTAATGAAAGCATATTTTCATTTGCTTATGCACAATTCTAATATCAACTTTGGTGAAGCACTTGTTCAGGGTTTTCATCCATTTTTTACTAGATATGTTGAAATTTAAGAGTCTTTGTATAATCTAAATACAAGTCCTTTGTCAGATATTTTGCTTTATAGATATTTTCTTCTAGTATGTGGCTTGCCTTTTCATTTTTGTAAGACTGACAACTTTTTCATTTTATAATCAGGGGTAAATGAGCAGGTTTGTTTCATGGGTATATCGCACAATGCTGAGGCTTACAATACAAATGAGTCTGTCACCCAGGTAGTGAGCACAGTAGGTAGTTTTACAACCCTGTCACTCTCCCTCCCTCCCACTTCTTTTATTCCCATCTTTATGTCTATGTGTAGTCAGTATCTAACTCCCACTTATAAATGAGAATATGCAGCATTGGGTTTTCTATTTTTGCTTTAGTTAACTTAGGATAATGGCCTCCAGCTGCATTTATGTTGCTGCAAAGGATATTATTTCCATTTTTATGGCTGCATAGTATTCTGTAGTGTATATGTGTCACATTTTTTTTATCCCATTCACCACTGACGGACATTTGGATTTATACCATGTCTTTGCTATTGTGAATAGTGCTGTGATGAACATAAGAATGCATGTGTTTTTATGGCAGAGCAATTTGTTTTCCTTTGAGTATACATGCAGTAACAGTATTGCTGGGTCAGACAGCAGTTCAATTCTTAGTTTCTCGAGAAATCTCCAAACTGCTTTCTACAGTAGCTAAACTACTTTATGTTCCAACCAAAAGTTTGTAACTGTTTCTTTTCTCTGCAGCCTGATCAACATCTGTTGTTTTTGCCTTTTTAACAAAAGCCATTCTGACTGGTGTGAGATGGTATCTCACTGTGGTTTTGATTTGCATTTCTCTGATGATTAGTGATGATGAGAATTTTTTCATTTGTTTGTTGGCTGTGTGTATGACTGCTTTTGGGAGGTGTCTGTTCATATCTTTGCCTCCTGTTTAAGTAGTTTATAGATTATGGGTATTAAACCTTTGTCAGATGTATTGTTTGCAAACATTTCCTCCCATTCTGTAGGTCCTGTGTTTACTTCCTTGATAGTTTCTTAAGAGTGACTTTTGAAGAACTAAAGAATTCTAAAGCTCAAACTGTTGATTTTTTCCACTATCATGTTTACTCTTTATATCTTAAGAAATAAAGAAATCTTTGCCAAACTCAGGGTCACTAAAATTTGCTTCTATGCTTTCTTTCATAAATTTGCTTTTAATTTTTTTAACTCATATCTATAATCCATTTGGTTAACTGTTGTATGTGGTATAAAATTTTAAAACTGCCTATATCAATAATTACATTTAAGCAATCTAAATGTTCCAGATAAACAATAGGGAGTATCAGGCTAAATAAAAGAGTAAGACTGAACTATATATTGTCTACATAAAAGTAACTTTAAATGTAAAAACAGAGGGATGTATTAAAAGTAAACATAAAGACATAAGATACATTGTGCCAATGAGGGGCTGTGAAAATATCAAACAGAATATATTTTAGGACAAACAATATTGACAGATAAGAAAAAATATTTCATAATAAATGGTAGAATTCTCAAGTTATCAAAAACACATAGCAATTATAAATGTGTGTGCACCTGCTAATAGTATTTTAAAATATATGAAGCAAACATATTAAGCAAAACTGGACAAAATTTTAAAAAGCAATAGATAAATCTGCAACTATGGTTAGATCTTTCTACCTACATATAATTAATATAAAAAGTAGGCAGAAAATAAGTGGCTTAAAAACCTAAAAAACATCAAATGGATAAGTAGACAGAAAATAAGTAACTACATAGAAGAGTTAAACAAAATCAGCCTAATTGACCTAATGTATATAGTTAGTGCACTGCACTCAACAGTGACAGAACTTATGCACGTTTTTCATGTGCACATGGAATTTCATCAAGATAGACTACATGCTGTGCCCTAAAATAAATCTCAATAAATTCAAAAAGATTGAAATCTTTTGAGCCTCTCTTCTGTTCCATTGGTCTATATATCTCTTTTGGTACCAGTACCAGGCTGTTTTTGTTACTGTAGCCTTCTAGTATAGTTTGAAGTCAGATAGTGTGATGCCTCTAACTTTGTTCTTTTTGCTTAGGATTGTCTTGGCTATGTGGGCTCATTTTTGGTTCCACATGAAATTTAAAGTAGTTTTTTCCAATTCTGTGAAGTAAGTCAGTGGTAGCTTGATGGGGATAACATCGAATCTATAAATTACTTTGGGCAGTATGCCATTTTATACCACACATCTACGATCATATAAACTTTGACAAATACTACAAAAACAAACAAAGGATTCCCTATTTAATAAATGGTATTGGGAAAACTGGCTAGCCATATGCAGAAAGCTGAAACTGGATCCCTTCCTTATACCTTATACAAAAATTAACTCAAGATGGATTAAAGACTTAAATGTAAGACCTGAAACCATAAAATCCCTGGAACAAAGCCTAGGCAATACCATTCAGGACATAGGCATGGGCAAGACTTCATGACTAAAACATCAAAAGCAATGGCAACAAAAATCAAAATTGACAAATGGGATCTAATTAAACTAAAGAGCTTCTGCACAGCAAAAGAACCCATCATTAGAGTGAGCAGGCAACCTACAGAACGGGAAAAATTTTTTGGCAATCTATTCATCTGACAAAGGGCTAATTTCCAAAATCTACAAAAAACTTAAACAAATTTACAAGAAAAAACAAACAAACCCATTAAAAAGTGGGCAAAGGATATGAACAGACACTTCTTAAAAGAAGACATTTATGCAGCCACCAAACATGAAAAAAGGCTCATCATCACTGGTCATTAGAGAAATGCAAATAAAACCACATTGAGATACCATCTCACAACAGTTAGAATGGCAATCATTAAAAAGTCAGAAAACAACAGATGCTGAAGAGGATGTGGAAAAACAGGAACACTTTTACACAGTTGGTAGGAGTGTAAATTAGTTCAACCATTGTGGAAGATAGTATAGTGATTCCTCAAGGATCTAGAACTAGAAATACCATTTGATCCAGCAATCCCATTACTGGGTATATACCCAAAGGATTATAAATCATTCTACTATAAATACACATGCATATGTATGTTTATTTTGACCCTGTTCACAATAGTAAAGACTTGGAACCAACCCAAATGCCCATCAAAGATAGACTGGATAATATACACCATGGAAAACTATGCAGCCATGAAAAGGATGAGTTTATGTCCTTTGCAGGGACATGGATAAAGCTGGAAACCATCATTCTCAGCAAAGTAACACAAGAACAGAAAAACAGACACTGCATGTTCTTACTTATAACTGGCAGTTTGAACAATGAGATCACATGGACACAGGGAGGGGAACATCACACACCAGGGCCTGTCGAGGAATGAGGGTCTGAGGGAGGGACAGCATTAGGAGAAATACCTAATGTAGATGATGGGTTGATGGGGGACAGCAAATCAACATGGCACATGTATACCTATGTAACAAACCTGCATATTTTGCACATGTACCCCAGAACTTAAAGTATAATAAAAAATTTTTAAAAAGATTTTAATCTTACAGAATCCATTTTCTGCCCACAATGTGTTAAATTAAGAATCAATAAAAATGAGATATTTGGAAAACACTAAATAATGGGAACTTACTTACAAAATATCCAAATAAGCAATAGGTCAAAAAAGACCAATTGGTCAACAAAAGTTACTCTTGGAAAAATTAGAAAAATATTTTGATCTTAATGTAAACAACATTACAAGATATCAAAATCTGTGGAATGCAGCCAAAGCTGTAATTACAAGGAAATTTATAACTCTAAGTGCTTAGAAATAAAAAAAACTCAACATTAATAATTTGTTTTCAGTTTAATACATTATGAAAATTGACAGTAGGAAGTGAATAATGATACAAATAAAAATTAATGGAGTAAAAATAAAAGGATAAGCCGTTAATAAAATCAATGAACACAAAAGTTACATATTTTAGATTACTAATAAAATTGATAAATTCTGAGCAAGACTAATAAAAAAGAGATAAAAATTATAAATTATTAATACCAGAAATCAAAATATTCTCACAGATCCTATAGCTATTAAGATGATAATACCATAATATTACGCATAACTTTGTATCTATGAATTTGACAACATTGATGAATTTGCTAAACTTCATGAAAAATATACTTAGAAAAACTTCCATAGCTGGGCACAATGGCTCATGCCTGTAATCCCAACACTTTGGGAGGCCAAGGTGGAGCGGATCACCTGAGGTTGGGAGTTCGAGACCAGCTTAACCAACACGGAGACACCCTGTCTCTACTAAAAATATAAAAATAGCCAGTCATGGTGGTGCATATCTGTAATCCCAGCTACTCAGGAGGGTGAGGCAGGAGAATCGCTTGAACCCAGGAGATGGAGGTTGCAGTGAGCTGAGATCGCGCCATTGCACTCTAGCCTGGGCAACAAGAATGAAATTCCGTCAAAAAATTTTTTTAAAAGGAAGAAAAGAAAAAGAAAAGAAAAGAAAATCTTCCTCAAGGGTGGGTCCGATGGGTCACACTTGTAATCCCAGTACTTTGGGAAGCCGAGGTGGGCGGATCACCTGAGGTCAGGAGTTTGAGACCAGCCTAGCCAACATGGTGAAACTCCGTCTCTACTAAAAAAACAAAAATTAACCTGGTCTGGTGGCAGGCGCCTGTTACCCTAGCTATTTGGGAAGCTGAGGCATGAGAATCATTTGAAGCCGGGAGGAGGAGTTTACAGTGAGCTGAGATAGCGCCACTGCACTCTAGCTGGGGCTGCAAGAGCAAAACTCTGTCTCAAACAACAAAACAAAACAAAAACAAAATGAAACTTTCCTCAAGAAACCAGGAAAATCTGAATAGTCCTTAGGTCTATTAAATAATTTTTATCAAAATCCTTACTGTAAAAAACAAAAAGCCCAGGTAGTTTTATTGATGATTTTTAGAAATGATTTGTGAAGAAATTATACTAACTTTACAAAAACATTTTTAGAAAATAGGGGAGGAAGACTTTTGTAATTCATTTTAAGGGACCAGCATACTAAAAGTAGAGAAAAATATTACAAGAAAAGAATAGTACAAACAAAATTCTCATTAACACTGGCATAAAAATATTTAACAAAATACTGGCTAATTGAATCCAATAGCACTTAAAAAATTATATCATATTAAAGTATGGCTTCTCCCTGGAATATAACATTTAATAAACAAGAGAAATAAATACATATAATTTACAAAGAAATCAATACGAATAATTCAACACATATAGTTCAAGAATATAAAGGAAAAATTTCATATTATCATTCTGTAGAAGCAAAGAAAATACATGACAAAATTCAATGTCCATTTATGATTTAAAAAGAGCTTTTAACAAACTGTGAAAAGAAGATACCTTCCTCAAACTGATAGAGTCTCTACCATGGAGCCCATAGCTAAAACCACTTTAAATGATGAACAAAAACACTTCACTCCTGAAAGAATGAAGAAAGTAAGAATGTCATATTTACTACTTCTATTCAACATTGTAATGGAGATCCAGATGAATGAAAAAAGGCATGCAGATTAGTAAGAAATAAGTAATACTGTCTTTATTTATATGTGACATAATCACAATTATGTACACAAAAAATCCTATGAAATATACAAAAAAAATTGCCAGAACTAGTAAGTGAGTTTTGCAAGGTCATGGTCATAGCATATAAGCTTCACATATAAAAATCAATTGTATCTCTCTATAAAAGTAATGATTAAGGAAAAAAATAAAATATGCTGTTTCCAGTAGCATCAAAAATCAAGAAACATTTAGAAATAATTTAAATAAAATGCTTAACAGATAACTGCAAACATTGCTAAGATAAATGAAAGCAAACCTATCTAAATAAATAAGATGTATTTTGTGCATTGATTGGAAGATATATTATTAAGATGTCAATTATTGCCAAGCTGACATTTTGATCCAATATAATTCCATTCAATATTCAGCAGGGTTTTTTGAGAAATTTGGCAAATTGATTATCAAATGTATATGGAAAACTCAAAGAAGCAAAGTCAAAAAATATTTAGAAACAAAAGTATACATTTAGATCACTTACACTAGCTGATCTCAAAATATACTGTCAAGACTCAGTAATCAAGATACAGTGATATTGGCACAATGATACACATAAGATCAATGAAACAAAACAGAGACCAGAAATACACCTTCATACATATAGTCAAGTGATATTTGACAAAGTGTCATGGTAATTCAATGGGTAATTCAATGGGGACATGGGAATACTTTTCACCAAATGGTAGAACAACCAGGTATCTATATGGCAAAAAATAAACCTTGACAATAACCTCTGATCATATATAAAAATGAACTCCACAAGGATCTCAAAATAGTATTTTATATTTGCAAATACTGGCTTTTATCCTGTTTTAAATGCAGATTATTCATTGTTCCATTGAAGATCAATCTGCTTCTTAGAAGACAGTTAATTTCCTATACTCAGAGACAAATAGAGCAGTAAACAATTTTAAAAAGCCAACATGACATTGCAGAGATTATACTAAAATTGCAACTGTAAGTTTGTGGGAAATAGTACTGTTTAAGCAGAAAATCATAGTTTGGGGCATTATGTCTACTGATTAAGACAAAGCCTAAAAAATGTTTCTTGTGAAAATATACATAATAAGTTAATACTAATGTGTCTTTTACTCAGTTACACTCTATCATCACTGGTGCCTTTTATTTAAATTAATAAACTTTATTTTTTCAAACAATTTCAGATTTACAGAAAAAGATTTCCCATATATTCCCCTCCCTTCAGCAATTTCCCCCACATTAACTTGTTACATTAGTATAGTATATTTGTTGCAATTAATAAACCAATATTGATAAATCATTATTAACTAAAGTGCAATACTACATTAAGGTTAAGTCCTATGGGTTTTGACAAGTGCATATCATCATATTTTTACCATTATAGTATTAGAAGGAACAATTTTACCAGTCAAATTGGATAAGAAAAGGAATAATAGGTTCACCATTTAAAAAAATTGCCTGTGCTTCCCACGTTCACCCCTTTCCCTTTTAACTAACATTCCCCCACCCACAACCACTCATCTTTCCACTGTCTCTATAGTTTTGCCTTTTCCAAAAAACCATATAATAGGAATCATATAGTACGTAACCTCTTCAGGCTGACTTCTTTTACATAAGAATATACATTTGTTTATCTTTGTCTTTTTTTGTTCTACGATAACGCATTTCTTCTATCACTGAATAATATTCCATTGCATATATATACTACAGTCTGTTTATTCATTCACCTATTAAAGGACATCTTCATTGTTTTCATTTTTTTATTATTACAAATCAACCTGCTCTAAGAAATCATGTGTAGATTTTTGTATGGTTATGTTTTCAACTAAATTGGGTAAACACCTTGGAAAATGGTTGTTGGAACATATTGTAAAACCATGTTTAGCTATGTAAGAAACTGCTAAAAGGAATTTCAAACTGACTATACCATTTTACATTCCCACCAGCCATTGCTCATGCATTCATGAGTGTCCTTGTTGCATGACACCTGCATTAGCATTTCATATTATCAGTTTTGAGGATTTTAGTCAATAGGTATGTACCTTATTGTTCGATGTTGAGATTATCTAATGTCCTATGATGTTGAACATCTTTTCATATGTTTCTTCACCATGTGTATTTTTTTGGGGGGGGGAAGATGTCTGTTCAGATATTTTGTTCATTTTTTAATTGGGTCATTTATTTTCTTTTTCAAAAGGATTTTTGTACATTTTCATTACAGGTCCTTAATCAGATAGTATTTTGAAAATACTTTCTCCCAGTATGATTTGTTTTTCACAAATCTACAGTGTCTTTTTTAGAGCAGAATTTTTTAATTTTTAGGAAGTCTAACATCAGTTTTTTTCTTTAATAGATGATACTTTTGCTGTTGCGTCAAAAAAGACATCAACAAACTTATCTAGATTTTCTCCTGTGCCATCTTCTAGAAGTTTCATTGTTTTGTGTTTTGTATTTTTGCTTCTGATTAATTTGGAGTTAATTTTTGTGAAATATATGATGTCTGGGTCTAGATATTTTGCATATAAATATCCAGTTGTTCCACACCATTTGTTGAAATGACTATCCTTTCTCCAGTGAAATGTCTCTTCTCTTTGTCAAATATCCGTTCATTACATTTGTATGGGTCTATCTGAGCCTCTCTATTCCATTACCTATTGGTCTTTTCTTTTGCCAATATCATGTTGGCTTGTTTACTGCAGCTTTATGTAAGTTTTGAAGTTGAATGGTGTCAGTCTTCTGACTTTGTTTTTCTCTTTAATACAGTGTTGACTATTCTGGCTATTTTCCCTTTCCATATAAATCTTGGAATCAGTTTGTCAATAGCCACAAAATAAATGGCTGAGATTTTAACTGAGACTGTGTTGAATCTGTAGACAAATGTGGGAAGAACTGAAATCTTGACAATATTGAGTGTTACTATCCATGAAAATAAAATTTCTCAATTTATTTAGATCTTCTTAGATTTCCTTCATCAGAATTTTGTAGTTTCCCTCATACAGATCCTGTACATATTTTGTTGCAGTTATATCCAATATTTTATATTTTGCATATTAACATAGTTTTTAATTTTTGTTTTTATTTTAATTATTATGGATACATAATTGTTGTACATATTTATTGAGAACATATGATGTTTTCACACAAGCATACAATGTGTAATGATCAAATCAGAGTAATTGGAATAGAGTATTGGAACATTTCAATTCCACTCTTTTAGTCACTTTAAGATATATTCTTAAAGCATATCTTTAAGATTATTATTAACTATATTATTAACTATAAATTACTGTTAACTATAGTCACATTGTTGTGCTACCAAATACTATAACTTATCCATTCTAGTTGTTTTTGAATGAAATTTCAATTGTTTTTGGTTGGTATATAGGAAAATGTTTGACTTTTGAATATTACTCTCATATTCTGCCACTTTTCTATAATTTTCTTTTGTTCTAGAATTTTTTTCCTGTGATTTCTAGTACAACGTTGAATTGAAATCATTGAAGCAGTCATCACCTTGCCTTGTTTTTGATCTTAAAGGAAGAGCATTTAGTCTTTTACCATGTGGTGTGATGTTAGCTGTACATTGTTCATATTTGGTCTTTATTATGTTGAAATAGTTTTCTTTTATTCTTACTTTAGGGCTTCTTATCATGAAAGAGTGTTGAATTTTGCCAAATGCCTTTCTTAATTAATCAAGATGACTATCTGTATTTTGTCCCTTTATTTTCCTTATATGAAGTAATACATTGATTAATTTGTATATGCTAAACCATTCTTACATTCCAGGAATAAATCCCATTTGGCTGTGGTATATAATTTCTTCAATGGACTGATTAATTCTGTTTGCTACTTTTTAAAGGGTTTTTGGATTAATACTCACAAGGGATATTGGTCTATAGTTTTTTGTACGTGCTTTTCTGACTTTGACATCAGGGCAATGATGGCCTCACAGAATGAGTTAGAAAATGTTCTCTCCTCTTCAATTTTTTAAAGGATTTTAAGATGGATTGATATTAATTCTTATTTAAATGTTTGGTAGAATACATTAGTGAAGGTATCTAGTCATGGGTATTTTTGTTAGTAAGTTTTAGAATACTGATTTAATCTTACTACTGTATTTATAACTATAGGGCTATTCAGATTTTCTATTGCTCCATGAGTCAATCTAGGTTGTATGTACTTAAGAATGTGTCTATTTTCATTTAGGCTATCCGATTTGTTGATATACCCTTATAGTAATACAAGAGAGTAATATATACATTACTTATATATATATATATGTAGAGAGAGAGAGAGAAAAAGAGAGAGAGAAAGACAGAGAGTAATACAGCCCTTTCCTGGGCTAATCTTTTAATCTTTTTTGTTTGTTTGTTTCTGTAAAAATGGCAGTAATGGCACTACTTCAATTTCTGAATTTAGTAATTTGTGTACTCTGGGTTTTTCTACTCACAGTTTGTCAATTTTGGTGATTTTTTTCAGAGAATCAATTCTTATTTTAATTGATTTTCTTTACTATTTTCTATTCTCTACATTATTCATTTCTTTTCTAAGCTATATTTCCTTCTTTCTCCTAGCTTTGGATTTATTTTTTAAAATAGTTTCTAGAAGCATAAAGTTAGATTGTTGATTTCAGAGGTTTCTTCTCTTTTAATATAATACATAGCTATAAATTTTTCTCTAAGCATTTCAGTGCTACATGCCATATGTGTTGGTATACTGTATTCATAGTATATTTTCACAGATATTTTCAAATTTCTCTTAGGATTTCTAATGTGACCAATTTGTTGTTGAAGACTGTGTTTAATTTCTAGGTATTTGTGTATTTTCCAATATTTCTACTGCTGATAATTTATAGTTTTATTTCATGTGGTCAAAAAGAGACAGTTTGTATGATTCAATCTTTTAAAATATATTAAGACTTGGGTTTTGGCCTAAAAAATGGTCTCTCCTGGAAAACATTCCATATGCTTTTGAAGAAATACAATACATCCTGTTTTAGTTGGACAGAGCATTCCTTATATTAAATCTTATTGGTATATAATGTAATTTAAGTCTTCTACTTCTTTATTGATCCTTTGTCTTGTTCTATTCATCAGTGAATATGTGGTATTGATGTTTCCTACTCTTATTATAGATCTATTTCTCTTCATTTTTGTCAACATTTGCTTCATGTATCTATGACCTCTGATACTTAATGCATATACAGTAGTCCCCCTCTTATCTGCAGAAAATATGTTTCAAGACTCCCAGTGATGCCTGAAACCCATGGATAGTGCTGAATTCCACATTTAATATTTTTTTCAATCTGATAACTGAGACAGTTACTAAGTGACTAATGGGAAGATAGCATATACAGCATGGAAACAGGAGAAAAATGTGATGATTCACATACCAGGCAGGACACAACAGGACAGAGTGAGATTTCATCATACTATTCAGAATGGCACATGATGTCAAACTTATGAACTGTTTATTTCTGGAATTTTCATTTAATAATTTTGGACAATGGTTGATTGTGTAACTGAGACCATGAAAAACAAAACCAAGGGCAAGAGAGGAACACTGTTTATATTTGTAATATCTTCTTGATGAATTCACTTTTTAAATTAATATAGAACCGTCTTTGTTTCTAGTGACAGTTTCTACTTAAAGTTTATTTTGTGTGATATCAGTATAGCCACCATTGCTCTCTTTTGGTTACTATTTGAATAAAATACCTTTTTCTTTACTTTTACTTTTAGCCTATGACCGTTTGTATGTTCTTAGATCTGAATTGAATCTCTCGTAGACAGCATATAATTGGATTTTTAAAAATCCATTATAGCAATCTGTATCTTTTGTGTATGAATGTATTAGGATTCTCCAAAGAAATTGAATTAATAGGATATGCACACACACACACACACACACACACCCCGGGAGAGAGAGAGAGCTGAGACTTATTATGAAAATTAGCTCACAATGTTGTGGTGGCTGAGAAGTCCCATGACGCCATGACATGCTGTTAGCAAGCTGGGGAATAAGAAGTTGGTAGTTATTCAGTCAGTCTGTTGGCAAGCTGGGGAATCAAGAAAGTTGGTAGTATAATTCAGTTCAAGTCTGAAAGCCAAAGGACCAAGAGAACCAACTGTATAAGTCCTGGAGTCTGAGGCCCAAGAACCAGGAACTCCAATGTCCAAGGGCAGAAAAAGATACATGGCCTTGCTCAAGAAGATAGACACAATTCACCCTTCTTCTATCCTTTTGTTCCATTTGGACTTTCAACAGATTGAACCAACACTACCCACATTGGTAAGGGCAGATATTCTTTACTCAGTCTACTGATTCAAATGCTAATCTCTTCCAGAAACATTAATATAGACATGCCCAGAAATTATGTTTCACCAGCTATCTGACCATGTCTTAGCCTCATCAATTTGACACATAAAATTACCATCATAGAGGTTTTGATCCCTGTGAACTTAAAGTATTTACTAATAGGGAAGAACTTACTTCTACCAATTTGTTTTCTGTGTCTTATTGTTTTATGTCTGTCATTGCTTTAATTACTACTGTCCCTTGTGTTTAGTTCATTTTTTCTAGTGACACATTTTTAATTCTTTCACACTTTCATTTGTGTATATTCCATATATATTTTCTATGTGGTTACCATGGGGACTACATGTAACACCCTCGAGTTATAACAATATATTTTAATTGATACCAACATAATTTCAATGGCATACAAAAATTGCACAACTTTAAGCTTCATCTCCCCTTTATGTTTTTGATATCCCAAACTATATATTTATCAATTGTCTGCACATAAACATATGATTATTTTTATGTATTTTTAAAAATCTTGTAGAAGAATAAAAAGAAGAGTTAAAATCCAAAATTAAAACGATACTGGTTTTATATTGGTTCATATACATTGCTTCCCCAGAGAATTTCGGATTTTTATATGGCTTTGAGCTACTTGTCTAACATCCGTTTACATGAACTAAAATGACTCAATTTAGCATTTATTACAATCCAGGCCTGATGGTAGTGAACTCTCTCAACTTTTGTTTTTCTTGAACCTCTTAATTTCAAGTTAATTTCTAAAAAAAAATTCATGTATAAGAACAACCAAGAATATTAAAAAATAATGTATGAGCAATAAAGTAATAAAAACCCATACAGCAGTTGATAGTGAAATAGCATAGATCCACAGACATGGAGCTCAGTAAAAGAGAAAAATAGAATGAGTCTATTTATCTATCTATCTATCTAGCTAGCTAGCTATCTATCAGAATAAGTCAAGTAAAGGGACTAAAAGAATCTTAGTCAAAATGTAGGGAAAGAGTAAATTAATGAAATAACCTCAGGTTTACTGATAATTCTAGGAAATGTAAATGTACAAAATTTTAATTTCTTTATAATGGTTGTGTGACATACATTCTATAGATTTGTTAAATGTTTGGACATTCTTTTATTGATTAATATTTAAATTATCTATTGATTTCCTATTAAAACAAATGTGTAAAAAAATTTTTAGAAGATGTGGTTGAACTTAATACTAGACCTCAGCCTTAAACATTTGTTTTCACTCTGTTTAAATCTAATCACCACATTATTTAATTATGAGAAATCATGTGAAGAGAGAGGTCACAAAGAAGTCATCAAGAACAAAGACATGTAAATTGGACCACTTTGGATCCTTCATTCCCCTTTGAACTTTCACAGCTGATACCATGCAGAGCACAGAGAGCTCATAATCAGTGGGTCCTGCCAAACAACTGTCCTACAGAAATGTAAGCAATAAAATGATCCTTGTTTTAAATCCTTTGAGGGTGATTTGCACTGCAGGAAGAGAGAACTAAAACTATTTTAGTTATATTTATCTTAATCTTTATATTTTACCCTTTGGCTTCAGGGTTATTAGCTTCTACTTCTTGTACTTCTAATTTTATACCTTCTTTTTACTCGTCACTTGTTTTCTTACATCTGCAACATACCTTTTCATGTAATTTTGTGTTAATGGACATTATGTCATAGCATCTAAAAGCAGGTACTTTGGGACCAGACTGCTTACATTAAAATTCTAGCTCCAACATATACTCATTAGAAGGGTTTGTGTATCATGCTAAAGCTCTGTGACTCAGTTCTCTAATCAGTAAGATGGGAATAAAACCTACCTCATAGGGATGTTGTGAAGATAAAGTATAGTAAGTGAATATATCTAAGCTGCCTAAAAAAGTAACACAACAGTCATTGTATTAACTATTACGTCATCTCATCTCATTTTATCATTTTACAGAAAATACCTGCTACTGAAGTTTTACCTCAGTGTAAAACCCTCACAAGAATGTTTTCTAACTCTTTAGTCTGTACGTTATCGTAGACTGAAGTCTTCACGGTTTTGGTATCCTCTTTTGGTATTGCTGCCCCACTCCTTAGCCATATCAGATTGACCTTGTTTCGGCGATCCCTTATTTCTTCTTACCTAACTTGGATAGCTTTGTCCAGATTTTCTGTCTCTTCTGATATAATTCAGATTAATTTTATTACATTTATAATTTACATAGCCCTTGTCTTCTCTGGGTTGTAATTTAATACCTGAGCATTGTAATCTCTTCTGTAGTGGATGGGACAAATAAGGGATTAAGGAAAGTTAAAAACTCAACTGGCACCTTGGGCATTGTTAGTGGGAATACCAGATCTCTGTCATATTTTCTGATGATTTAGATAACCTCTAACATTTGCTTCAGCTGACTATAACTCTGCCCTTGAGAGAGAAAACCCACTCCTCTCTCCTCTGCCTGTCATCAGCACCACCAAAGCTGAGACTGACTTAGAGCTTAGGTCTTCAGTGGAGACATTTGGATTCTTTGACACCTGTCTTCATGATTATCTTCACATCAGTAGTTCAAACTAATCCTGCATGCTCTGTATAACAGAAAGGAAGGGAATAATGCTTTCTTGTCTTGAGATTTAAGGATACTAGAGTGTACAGATTCTGCAATTCATCAAAACAGATGCAGAATACAATGTCATGACTAAATACAGCACATTTTTGGCCTGAAATTCTCTTTATCTCCTTGGTCACCTTTTTTGAAATTTATGATAGAAGGTCATATCTTACTTCGAGCTTGGTTGCTGCTCTTTCTTGTGTTTGTTTATTGGTTGTGTGTGGGTTTGTTTGTAATGATAGGGGTGGGGTTATCTCACTCTCTCACTTCATTACACAGTTCTGAAGAAAGAAAAGATCCAGATTTTGTACACTATTTATTCTTAGAAATTATGACTTCCTTTTGAATACAATAAACTCAGACAAAATTCTAAAATGAGCTCAAACAATTTTTTTCATATAGACAACTTTGCACTTAGGTAATTGCTTTGAAATAATTAGAAAATAAATTGTACAAAAGTCTACAATACTTTCTAAGTAAATCTATTATATTGAAGATAAATTCATTCTTATGTATGTTTGACTTGAATCATCTCAACTGCTCTTCACTGTAGCCCCTAAAAAATCTCTACTCGACACCTTATACTATCAATATTTTCCTAAAATCTGCACCATATTTGAGAATATCACATTCATATCCCTTGACATTGAGACCACAATATCTATCATCACATTCACCTTTTATCAGTTTGGAACCTGACATTTATATCTCAGAAGATACTTAGGGGTAAGCGTTTCACTATTTCTGAAACCTTTTTCTCATGATAATTCAAAAACATAAACTTTATTAGCTAAAAAGAGAAGAAAATGAGATAATTACTATACTTACATTTGTATAATGATTTATCATTATATTTGTTTGTAATATAACTCCTTTTAGAGTTTAATTAATCTCACTTAGTGTTTAAGTATCCTATATATCTGCCAACAGGAGTTCAATTTCTAGTTGCTGTTTAGTAGCAAGATAATTGGGTTTATTACTTAAGCATGGTAGCTTCCTGGCACTCAGCCCAGATAGGATATTTTATATGTATTATATCCAGAGAGAAAATACATTTCCTCAAAAGCAGATGCTTAAGCAATATTAAAAGCTTAGAATTTTTCAAACTACCATAATACACCATATTGGAGTTAAAACAACAGAGCAAAATCAAATAAACAGGAACATTTTTTCCTAGACTGTTTATATTTATTACTTTCTCAAAGACTTTTTGAGTTTTATTTAGATACACAGACACAAAAATATTTCTAAAGGTTTTTTTTACATTTCAAGTTTGGTTGATTAAACTATTTTTTGCCTGCTTACAATTTTTTTCCCAAAGAGCAATTTTCTTGGTAAAAGTTTTCTTGCTAATGACTTGCCAAGTCTCCTATTTCTAATATGAATTTATTTCGAGATACATAGGCTATCAGAATACTGAAACAAAAGAAAGAAAAAATACCACTAAATTTTGGGAAGAAATTATGTCAAAATTTAACTCTATGAATTGAAAATGGAGATGTAATAGATTTGCTATATCATTTATTTTTTGCTATCTTTATTTGAGCAACTTGAGGACAAGTTGGGTTTTGAGATAATTTCAAAGTACGATAGGTGAACAAAAAAACTGAATATATGTATATATATATATCTATTACTGTGGTCTATGAAAATCAGGACAATTATATTAATTCCAAGTAATCCGGTGAAAAAGAACTTCATAAAGACTGGGTTGGGCCTGTATTTATTTGGCAAAGAAAAGGGTCACTCTCTACAGAGGTATAATTCCTAGGATCTGTCAAAGACAAAATATTCACTTTCCTGATCCCAATAATCACCTCCTATTAAACCATCAACTTTCTAGAAAATGGGAAAATAATAATCATTATTATAACCCCAGCATTGAGCAAAATATCAGTCCTAGAAGAGACTTACCCAATAATTGCTGGATGCAGAGATGAACAAAAGATGGAGGAGTTGATAAGCAGCAGTGTTACATTAAGTAATTTTATGAAGTGTGTTATCTGACTTACTATAGAACTCTGATCACCAAAATGCTTGTCATTTTTACCATGTAAAATGAAATCCTTTGAATTATATAGTACTCTGTGACTTAGTTAAGCTATAAACTCTCAAAGCAAAGGAATAATTTTTAAAAAGCATATTTTAAGTCCTATAAGGTCTCAAATCACAATAGTATGCATTCTGAAAAGCATCCTGCAATACTTTAATAATTTCTTACTTTTTAACACCTCATTTTAGAAACCTATTTTACTGTTGATGAGATGGAAATACAGCTTAGGATAAAAGCTATTTATCTTGTCTTTTAAAATCCACTTTCCCTTAAAGTGTGATGATTCTTGTGGCTATTGTACTACATTTATATGTACCAAGAAACAGACTTCAAGGGGAAAAGAAAATATATCTCTCTGTTCTCTCATCTTCTTTTTCTTAGGTACCTCAGAAGCACACGAGATAAATATAACATAGGAGGTTAAAAAAAAAGTCTCTCTAGGCCTTCAAAAACACTTCATCAAAATGAAATAGAATTTCTCTTATCTAGTATGAATTTCTTCTCTTTCTTAGGCTTCAATTTTATTTTTGTGTGTCCTCATTCCTGCAGGTTTTTTCCAAACTACCCAAAATATCAGTAAGTCTGTATGACACCTATAGTTTAAAAATTCAAATGGTAAATTTTTCTCAAAGCACTTTTTTAGGCTTTGTATCTCTAGATTTCTGTCATATATACATAGATGCACAACACATATGGTGATCTTTGATGATGTGTAACAATATGTTTCTGTAAGCTGCATAGACTTTCAGAAAACAGGTTAACTATCAAAGAAGGAAACAGAGAATTAAGGGGCTTATGCTAGATTGTGAAGGATTAATATACATCAGGATTAAACATTCCTATAAAAATGAGACATTTGAACACCAGAACTAAATCTGAAGTTGGATGGACATATGGATGGCATAAAATGTTAATAAACACCTGCTCTTACATGCTTCTGTGCTCTAGGTTTGGTTGGTCCCTTACTGGCTTCTGTAATCTTATTTATTGAACACCCATATGAAATGCCGTTACTGGAAGTAGTCTTGGTGACATGTCGTTGCTCACTCTGCAGCCAGTTATACCACTGGTAATTTATAATTGCTGAATTGTTTCCCATGTCACCTGTGGCCAATCCATTGTTAAGTCCTCCCTCTCAAGGGGAAAAGATATCAGCAAAACAAGGTATCAGGCTTAGCAACGTCTGATAGGAAATCTTTTTTTTTTTTTTTTTTTTTAGTAGTAGACAGGACTGATCTGATAGGAAATCTTATACAGGGTACAGTCCTAGTGATTTGTACTAACCAATAAGAATGGAAGTAGTTCAGCAAGAAATCATTGAATTTAATGTACTGGGCTCTGACACCGCTCACTAAGATTGTGGCCAAGTTTCTGTGCTTCTCTTTGCTTATCTGATGTTATCAAAATTAAATAAGAAAATACACAAAAGTGAATGTAATAAAAACTCAAAAACTCAGTAATGTTTTTCAGCATCATTAAGGAATACTGTTTACGATGCTTACATTATGAAGTTTAAATAGCTACGCTCAAGATTTCTAATAGATCAGGAACAAAGAAGCAATTCAAGGCCAGAGAATTGTTTTCTTTTTCTGTCTTTTTTTTTTTTTTTTTTTTTTTTTTTTTGAGACAGAGTCTCTCACTCTGTGATCCAGGCTGGAGTGCAGTGGCATGATCTCGGCTCACTGTAACCTCTGCTCTGCTGGGTTCAAGCAATTCTCCTGCTTCAGCCTCCTGAGTAGCTGGGATTACAGGTGTGTACCACTGCACCTGGCTAATTTTTGTAGTTTTAGTAGAGACAGAGTTTCACCATGTTGGCCAGGCTGGTCTGGAACTCCTGACCTTAGGTGATCTGCCTGCTTTGGCCTCCCGAAGTGCTGGGATTACAGGCATGAGCCACTATACCAGGCCAGACAATCCTTTTCATTGAAAGAGAAAATTTACCATGTGAAATAAAAAGAATGGACTCTGTGCTCCAACATTTAAAATAATCATTTGTTACCTGGTTTTATGTCCCTAAATTCCAGTTCTGAAAGCCTGTCAGCTAGAGAATAATTTTCCTAGAAACCTGATAATGAGAAATGTCCAAAATAAGTATGGAAAATACAGCTGGTCTAGCATAGGAAGTCATTTTTTTCCACTTGTGTTAGATATTTAAATAAATGGCCTGTAACATCATTGTGATTTTTATAACAAGTAACATATGGTAACATAATCCACCAGTGGTATCCTGCCACAGAATAACTTATATGTACCATAATACCAGTTTGTAGAGGAAATAAAGTTGTCAAATGTTATATGGAGCGAATTCTTTACATTATACTGTAACCATCTTACTTGCATTATATCTGTTATTTTCATAAATGTGATCAATTGCAACAGTAAACTTGGGGGACAACTGTAGTGCCTCTTGACAAACTTTCTTTTTGCTTTTTCTTGGTTGCCATTTTATATTCTTATTTCTGCACTGATCTGGTGTTTAGTTTGTTGACATTCTATACTGTAACAAATAAGATATTTAAAGTTCTAAATGTTAGAAAATAAGGCTACGTTAGACTGCTTGAAATCTAAAGAGCTAGTTTTAATGTAAGAATGGCTCACTGTAGCTGAGAAGATATTCTGGGCTCTTTAAGCCCTGGAGGTTCAGGGTCAGGAAATGTTGCTGCTGTTTATCTTGCATTTCTTCATCTAGCAGCAAAAGTACTGGAGAATCACCTGCTGGCTTTTTGCCCAGTGACATGAAGAATCTTTATTGAGGGTACACATGGGTGGAGATAGAGAGAAACACAGATTTGTATGCTAAAATGACAATTCCTTGGTAATCAGAATAGTTACTGAAGATTGTAAGAATGAAGAGTTTACAAACAAAAATACATGTTCTAGGACAAAGAATAGCTGACATAAAATATGAAGTTAACATTCTATGTTCCCATTGATAGGTGGCAAATGTATCAAAATTAAGAATATCATTGAAAAATGACAGTAATTTTCATAATCATAAATTCTTCCTTGAATTAGTTTTGGCCAAAAATGAATTGCGAATTATCTTTAGCAGTATCTGGTTATAATATGTGTACTATAATCCGAAAGTCAATAAAATTACTTAAAAGTCATGTTAACTCAAGAAACGATGAAGGAATATGGCAAAGAGGATGGCTGTGTTGATTAAACATTACCATATTTAAGCATGACTCCACAGTATACTACAAAATAGTAGATCAGCACTAGCACACATCACTAGTTTATCTGTTACTACGATGTAAATATAATGCCATTCTTTATTTCTGTTCCATAATTCTTATACCCCTCATTGTGGAAGTGAGTTGCTTCCTTAATTGTAAATCAGTTTTAACTTAGGCTCCAGGATGCATGTTGTCCTTAGCCATATATAACTTAAGGATTCTGAGGACAACACTTTAGGGACTCAACTTCTAGTCAAATTTGTTCTAACTTTATATCCAATATTGAAAACAACCTGTATGTCCTATTCCTATGAACTCCACACTTCAGTTTTGTTTTTTTAAAGCTGTGAAATATTTTGAGTAGGAGTATAATACACTTTTAATGCTTTAGAAAGATGTCCATAAAGGAATATGTAAAATGAACAGAAAGTGAGAAGACAGAGGCAGAGAGATCACTGGAAAGGACTTACGCAAAATGTAGAGTCTAAATCAGGACCAATGTTGCAAGGCATAGACAGGGAGGTAGGTTGGAGAGATACTGGATTTGAAAGATGATGGATATAAATTAAGCTATTGTTCAGGAGGGAATAAGAGAGATGTTTCTAACCTATTAATAAAGGCATGGCAACACCTTTGATGGAAAGGGGAATACAAAAGAAAACATATTTATGCCAAGGTTAATATTTTCTGATTCAGTCATCTTAAACTTCAGGGGTTCAGACATAGATATTTAGAAATATTTCTCAAGGAAGTAAAATGAGGATCTACATTGGAGATGCAGATCAATAAAGATGAATGAAATGAATGCACTTAACTGGACATTATGAAATAAGGGTCTTTCTGAAAGAGTAGTTGAGTCAAACTCAAATTGGAAAAGGTTAAGAATGGAATGAAATGTAACACAGGAGAAGGAGCCAGTTCTTTAACAATTTAGCAACAAATGAACAAGTTTTCACACACACCTAGAACTAGTATTATTTTAGGTCTTATTTAAAGGGAAGAAAGAAGAATAAATTTCCTGAGTTATTATGATCATGAATTGATTCACTATCATCTATAACATTTTTATTTAACTACTATGTTCCAGTCATGATTCTAGATGCTATAGATTCAAAGTTGAATAAGAAGATGTTCCAAAATGGATATCACCAGCTTCTGGAAAATGGCACAGTCAAGCTGAGATATTTTCCCACAAAATTGAGAGAGAGAATAAGTATCAATTAAAGATGGGATTATGTTTGGCTAAATTGCTCACATTGGTTTCCATATTGATCAAGTTCTTTGCATAATTATTTTACCTTTGATATGGTTTGTCTGTGTCCCCACCCAGATCTCATCTTGAATTGTAGCTCTCATAATTCCCACGTGTTGTGGGAGGGACCTGGTGGAAGGTAATTGAATCATGGGGCAGGTTTGTCTTGTACTGTTCTTGTGATAGTGAGTAAGTCTTATAAAATCCAATGGATTTATAAAGGAGGGGAGTTCTCCCACAGATGCTCTCTCTTGCCTGCCACCATGTAAGATGTGACTTTCCTCTTCCTTGCCTTCTGCCATGATTTTAAGACCTTTCCAACCATGTGAAACTGTGAGTCAATTAAACCTTTTCCCTTACAAATTACCCAGTCATGGGTATGTCTCTATTAGTAGCATGAGAACAAATACGACCCTCAACTATACTTTGCTGGTGATAGAGTCAATAACTTGGTGGCAGGGCCTGCAGCCAAAGCTTTGAAGAGAATGGTGCTGATTGATCAAAAGTGCTAATGCATGTGAAGGTGCCTTGTAAACTGTAACATACTATATAAACAGAATTGCCATCACTTTCTCTTCAAAAAGAATTGATTTATCCAAACAAAAGACTATTACTCAAAACATAATTTTGTCTCATTTGGCTTCATGAATCATGCTGCTATAAAATACTTTATAGCTTTCTTGGCAGACATGTAACATGAACCTGTAAAATCATACGTTACCTACTGTGTTTAATTTTATGTGTCAACTTCTCTGGGCCATGGGGTGCATAAATATTTGAACAAACATTATTCTGGGTGTTTCTGTGGGGGCATTTGTAGATGAGGGTAACATTTAAATTGGTGAACAAGTAAATCCGGTTGCCTTCCATAAAGTGGGTGGGCCCCATCCAATCAGTTGAAGTCCTAAATAGAACAAATTGACCAGCCTCTCCTGCACAAAAGAGAATTCTCCAGCAGATAGCCTCCAGATTCAAACTGTAGCATTGGCCATCCTAGGCTTCCAGCCTGACAGCCTTCACATCAGAGCTGCAGTATTGCCTCTACTGGGTCTCCAGTCTTCCAGCCTACTCTGCAGATTTTGAACTTGCTAGTTTTCAGAATCATGTGAACCAATTCCTGTAATAAATCTGTTTATATACGCATATATATGTACACACACACACACACACACACACACACACACACACACACGTTATTATATTGGTTCTGTTTCTCTGAAGAACCCTGACAGCAACCCATCCTAACAAATCTAAAGTATAGACACATGTCAAAGTAATAAAAATAATAATTTTTAAAAATTCAGTGTGAAAGGTTAATGCAAATTATTTCAGAGAAAATTTTTTGAAAGAAGCTATTAAAACACATGTAATAACAGCACTATGATGAGAAGTCTATTTTTTAACCAATGTTTTAAAAAACCCATTTTGGGTACAACTAAGCCAAACCTCCTTTTTTTTTTTTTTTTTTTTTTTTGTTTTAGTTTTCAGAGTTTTCCAAAGGCAATTTATTTTAAGTTTTATATCCAGTAGCAGTTTAAATTTTAGTGACATCTGAAAAATGGCTTATAGAATTCAAAAAATAGGTTCAATGCACAAATATAAAAGGAAGCATTGGTATTTTATTCTTGTCTCAACACCAATTTCCTTTTTGGCCACTGGACTTAGGTTTTCTTCCCAGACTATGTCAACAGAAATTGCACCATTTTTCTTCTTGAAAACTGCAAAAAATATGCCAAATATAAATGGATGCAAAATGAAAAACATCATTTTCTTTTAAATAAGTTGTGTACACTGTAAAACACAAAGTTATTGATCAAATAGATTAGTGTGATTCATTAATGTGATTCTTTCATATTTGCTTTATTTAATTTTTTTCATAGGTAAAAAACTATAAATGGCAAGTTACAGCTTAGAAGGAGTTTCATATATTTATTTCATTTCTTTGGCACAAAATATTGTCATGCAATTGTTATTTCCATTGTAAACATAAGGAAAAGCGGAATGTATTTTCTCAGTCACTATATACCATCACACCTTGCTTATCAATGGGGATATATTCTGAGAAATGAATTTTTAGGCAATTTTATCATTGTGTGAACATCATAGAATGTGTTCACACAAACGTAGAATATATAGCCTTCTCCACACCTCCCCTATATGGTACAGCCTGTTGTTCCTAGGCTACAAACTGGTACAGCATATGACTGTACTGAGTACTCTAGACAACTGGAACATGATGGTAAGTACTTGTGTACGTAAATATACCTACACATAGAAAAGGTACAGTAAAGATACAATTTAAAGATTGAAAAATGATAGGCATGCATAGGGCATTTACCATGAATGAATTTTGCAGGACAGGAATTTGCTCTGGATGAGTCAGTAAGTGAGGGGCGAGTGAATATGAAAGCCTGGGACATTATTGTGTACCACTGTAGACTTTATAAATACTGTATGTTTAGGCTATACTAAGTTTATTAATAATATATTTTTCTTCAATAATGTCAGCTTATTGTAACTTTTTAACTTTACACACTTTTTAAACTTTTTGATACTTTTCTAATGACAGTTTAAAACATAAACACATTGATTTTGTATCCTGAGACTTTGCTGAAGTTGCTTATCAGCTTAAGGAGATTTTGGGCTGAGATGATGGAGTCTTCTAAATATATAATCATGCCATCTGCAAATAGAGATAATTTGACTTCCTCTTTTCCTAATTGAATGCCTTTTATTTCTTTTTCTTGCCTAATTGCTCTGGCTAAAACTTCCAATACTATATTAACCAGGAATGGTGAGAGAGGGCATCCTTGTCTAATGCCAGTTTTCAGAGGGAATGCTTCTAGTTTTTGCCAATTCAGTATGATATTGGCTGTGGGTTTGTCATAAATAGCTTTTATTATTTTAAGATACATTCCATCGAACCTAGTTTATTGAGAGTTTTTAGCATAAGGGGCTGGTGAATTTTGTCGAAGACCTTCTCTGTATCTATTGAGATAATCATGTGGTTTTGTACTTGGTTCTATTTATGAGATGGATTACATTTATAGATTTGAATGAACCAGCCTTGCATCCCCGGGATGAAGCCTACTTGATCGTGGTGGATAAGCTTTTTGATGTGATGTTGGATTTGGTTTGCCAGTATTTTATTGAAGATTTTTGCATCAATGTTCATCATGGATATTGACCTGTAGTTTCCTTTTTTACTTGTATCACTGCCGGGTTTTGGTATCAGGATAATCTTGCTCTTGTAAAATGAGTTAGGGAGGATTCCCTCTTTTTGTATTGTTTGGAATAGTTTCAGAAGGAATGGTACCAGCTCCTCTTTGTACATCTGGTAGAATCGGCTGTGAACCCATCTGGACCAGGACTTTTTTGGTTGGTAGGCTATTGATTGCTGCCTCAACTTCAGACCTTGTTATTGGTCTATTCAGTGATTCAACTTTTTCCTGGTTTAGTCTCGAGAAGGGATAAGTGTCCAGGAATTTATCCATTTCTTCCAGATTTACTGGGTATGTGCATGGAGTTGTTTGTAGTAATCTCTGATGGTAGTTTGTATTTCTGTGGAATTGGTGGTGATATCACCTTTACCATTTTTTTTTAATTGCATCTATTCAATTCTTCTCTTTTCCTTTTTATTAGTCTGGCTAGCGGTCTATTTTGTTGACCTTTTTGAAAAAGCAGCTCCTGGATTTCTTGATTTTTTGAAGGGTTTTTTGTGTCTCTATCCCATGCAGAAATCACAAGCATTCCTATACACCAATAACAGACAAACAGAGAACCAAATCATGAGTGAACTCCCATTTACAATTGCTACAAAGATAATAAAATACCTAGGAATAGAACTAACAAAGGATGTGAAGGACCTCTTCAAGGAGAACTACAAACCACTGCTCAAGGAAATAAGAGAGGACACAAACAGATGGAAAAACATTCCATGCTCACAGTTAGAAGAATCAAAATGGCCATACTGCCCAAAGTAATTTATAGATTCAATGCTATCCCCCATCAAGCTACCAATGACCTTCAAAGAACTGGAAAAAACCACCTTAAACTTCATATGGAACCAAAAATGAGCCTGCATAGCCAAGACTATCCTAAGCAAAAAGAACAAAGCTGGAGGCATCACACTACCTGATTTCAAACTACCTGATTTACTACAAGGCTACAGTAATCAAAACAGCATGGTACTGGTACCAAAACAGAGATATAGACCAATGGAACAGAACAGAGGCCTTGGAAGTACACCACACATCTACAACCATCTGATATTTGACAACCCTGACAAAAATAAGCAATGGGGAAAGGATTCCTGTTTAATAAATGGTGTCGGGAAAACTGGCTAGCCATGAGTAGAAAGCTGAAACTGGAGCCCTTCCTTACACCTTACACTAAAATTACCTCCAGATGGATCAAAGATTTAAACATTGGACCTAACACCATAGAAACCCTAGAAGAAAACCTAAGCAATACCATTCAGGACATAAGCACAGGCAAGGACTTCATGACTAAAACACCAAAAGCAATGACAACAAAAGCCAAAATATACAAATGGGACCTAACTAAATGGAAGAGTTTCTGCACAGCAAAAGAAACAATCATTACAGTGAACTGGCAACCAACAGAATGGGAAAATATTTTTGCAAGCTACCCATCTGACAAAGAGCTAATATCTAGAAGTAAAGCAGATTCACAAGAAAAAAACATTCAAAAGTGGGTGAAGGATATGAACAGACATTTTTCAAAAGAAGACATTTATGAGGCCAAGAAACATGAAAAAATTCTCATCATCACTAGTCATTAGAGAAATGCAAATCAAAATCACATTGGGATACCATCTCATGCCAGTTAGAATGGTGATCATTAAAAAATCTAGAGAGAGCAGATGCTGGAGAGGATGTGGAGAAATAGGAACACTTTTTACACTGTTGGTGGGAGTGTAAATTAATGCAACCATTGTGGAAGACAGTGTGGTGATTCCTCAAGGATCTAGAAACAGAAATTCCATTTGACCCAGCAATCCCATTACTGGGTATATACCCAAAGGATTATACATCATTCTATTATAAAGACACATGCACACATATGTTCATTGTGGCACTGTTTACAACTGCAAAGACTTGGAACCAACTTAAATGCCCATCAATGATAGACTGGACAAAGAAAATGTGGTACATTTACACCATGGAATACCATGCTGCCATAAAAAAGATGAGTTCACATGTCCTTTGTAGGGACATGGATGAATCTGGAAACCATCATTCTCAGCAAACTAACGCAAGAACAGAAAACCAAACACTGCATGTTTACACTCATAGGCAGGTGATGAAGAACGAGAACACATGGGCACAGGGAGGGGAACATCACACATGGGGGTAGGGAGGGGGACAGGGCACAGGGGAAGGGAAGGATAGCAGGCAGCAGGGAGGCTGGGGAGGGATAACACCGGGAGAAATGCCTGATGTAGGCAACGGGGAGATAGAGACAGCAAACCACCATGGCATGTGTTTACCTATGTAACAATCCTGCAGGATGTGCACATGTACCCCAGAACTTAAAGTACATTAATAAATAAAAAAAAAAAAATAAATTCACATAAAAAACCAATAATACTGACACATCACAATTTTAGATTTTAAAATTTCCAGAATTTTAAGCAAAAAGCATTACGAAGGAAGGTTTGGTTTAATAATGACTAATTTTATTTGGTGCTATATGTTAAAAAAAAACATAAACACATACAGCTGTACACAAATACTTTTTCTTTCTTTATGTTCTTAGTCCATAAGCTTTTTTTCCCGTTAATTGTTTTTTACGTTTTAAACTGTTCTGTTAAAAACAGAGACATAAACAGACACATTGGCCTAGGCCTACACAGGGTCAGGACCATCAATATCACTGTCTTCCTCCTCCACATCTCGTCCCACTGGAAGGTCTGCAGAGGCACTAGCATGCATGGAGCTGTCATCTCCTATAATAACAAAGCCTGCCTTCTTCTGGAATACCACCTGAGGGACCTGCCTGAAACTGTATTATAGTACGCTTCTTTTTTAATGATGGGAAGTATAGTAAATACATAAACCAATAACATAGTCATTTAGTTTATTATCATTGAGTATTATGTATTGTACATGATTGTATGGGCTACAGTTTTATACAACTAGAAGCACAGTGAGTTTGTTTATCCCAGCATCACTGCAAACACAAGGGCAATATGTTGCACTATGTCATAAGGACATGAGGTGGTAAGAATTTTTCAGCTCCCTATAGTCTTATGAAGCCACTGTTGTATATGTGGTCTGCTGTTGAGTAAAACATCATTATGTGGTGCATAGCTGTAGTTATATGGACAAGGTGATTCAGATTTTTAATGTCAAATGTCAAATATCATCCTTTTTTGTCACTATTGACATCCTGGCCTCCACTCAAAATAGCTGAGCTCTTGCTTTGTACAAGGTACCGCGATGCTGTAGAGTATGAAGAAACATCAATGTTCATGGCTTCCAGGATATATAATGAAGTGAGGGAAGTAATCCCTTCTGTGAAAAAATACTTAGCAATTTAAACAATGAAGAACATAATGCTTCAATAACACCTCCCAACGTATTTTGTCAGTGATGTGATTTTATTCCTTAAAGTTCTGATATCATATTTGTCCCATGAATGGGTAGAAAAGTATCACTTAGAAAGATATGGGGGAAGACCCTCAAAGGGAATGATGAGAAAGACAGATTTACAGAAGATAGATGTGGGGAATGATCAAAAACAAGCATCCCAGCCTTGCCTCTCAGTTTAAAAATCAGAAATGGAGGATATTAAAAACTTCAGATAGGTTGTCAAAGATGACAGAAAAGGAGATCCCCCAGGAA
The DNA here is from genome assembly GCA_036589455.1 of Ateles fusciceps. Lineage (NCBI taxonomy): Eukaryota > Metazoa > Chordata > Mammalia > Primates > Atelidae > Ateles > Ateles fusciceps. Next base: position 2,564,794 of record JAZHEH010000299.1, read on the forward strand.
GTACCCCAAACTTTGCTTTCGATCTGTAGTTATTAGGACTGATTATGAACTTTGGAAGCAAGTGACAACTCAATGACCCCAGAGATACAAATATATAGTGACAGAAATATACATATCCACAGTTGACTATTGAACAATGCAGGAGCTAAGGGTTCTGAACCCATGTGCAGTAGAAAATGTGTGTATACAGTTGTGACTACTCACAAACTTAACTACTAATAACTTCCTTTTCGACCAGAAGCCTTACTGATAACATACACCATTGATTAATACACATTTTGTATGTTGTGTGTATTATATATTGTATTTTTACAATAATGTTAGCTATAGAAAAGAAAATATTATTTTAAAAATGAAGAAAATTATTTACTATGCATTGAGTGGAAGTGTATCATCATAAAGATCTTCATCCTCACCATCTTCACATTGAGGAGGCTGAGGAGGGGAAGGAAGAGGAGGAGCTGTTCTTGCTATCTCAGGGTGGCAGAAGTGGAAGAGGTGGAGGAGATAGGGAGTCAGGAGAGCTAGGCATATTTGGTATAACTTGTATTTAAAAAATCCACATGTAAGTCTTCTTACATGGTTCAAACCTGTGTTGTTAACACTCAACTTGTTATACATATATAAAAATACATATGAGTATTATAGATGAGTGTATCATAGGTGATTATTAAAATGACTATTATAGATCAGTGCTTCCCAGTTGATAACCAGTGACCAGAGTTGATTTATGATAGTTCTCACTGGTCTATAGCAGAATGATGAAAATAAGAACAATGTAGTTAGGTTTTCATAGAGTTAAATTTATTTTATGCTTTCCATGATAATTATGATGCTGTAATGCAGGTTATAAAATGATGGAGTTATTAGATGATTGGTTCATCGGAAATTATCTTTAAAAGAATGTTAGCAACAAAGTGACCTCCATATTTTTACGTATGTGTGAGAGGGGTCTGCTTTTAGCAAACTGTGTTTGTCTATTAAATCACAAGCTCAGGGAACCAGTGATTTTTATAGACTATTGTTCTGGGCTGAATAATGTTCTCTCAACCACCCTAAAATTTATAAGTTGGAAGCGCTAATACCCAGTGTCTTGGCGTGTATCTGTATTTGGAGGTAGGTCCTTTAAAGAGGTAATGAGGTTAAAATGAGGCCATTAGTGTGGGCCAGAATCCAACATCACTGGGTCCTTATAAGAAGAGATTAAGGCACAGAGAGAGACACCTGGGGTGCGTATGCACAGAGGGAGTACCTTGTGAGAAATCAGCAAGAGGGATGCCATCTGTAAGCCAAGGAGAGAAACCTGGGAGGAAACCAACCCTGCTGGCTCTTTGATCTTGAATATTTCACTTCCAGGACTGTGAGAATGTAAATCTATGATGTTGAAGCTACCAGTCTGTGGTATTTTGTTACAACAACCCACTAAAACTAATACAAGTGTTATATTTATTAGAAGGAAGGAGTTGTTTAAATCTGGGATCAAAGGCAGCCTCAAGGAACAGGTAGGAAGTGAGATAGACTGGATTTATGTGGAAACTAGGAGGAGGACATTCTAGGAGAGAAGAATGCTGGTGAAAAACATACAAGAGCTAGTTTATGCAGCATCTTAAAATAGGGAAGAACAGTCTAATTTAGCTTGAGTAAACGTTACAATGAGAGTTCAAGCTGGTGAAAAGTAGGTTCAAGTCCATTCAAAAAGTTTGAAGGTCATGTCTAGGAATTAAATGTTTACATTGTGTTAGGCAGCTCCACTGTATACACATGAGGAGGAAACAGAAAATAAAGGTATCGACTACAAAACATTGTTTTGAGAAGTTTAATAATTAAATGCAAGTAAATAAGACAGACTGTCAAGGCACTGACAAAGTGTAGAAACCATTATGAAAGAAAGAGCCTGCCACTCAGAATTTGAAACCAAAAAAGCTAATTTATTGCTTAAATAAAGGTGAACTACAGTGATCAGAAACTGTCCCATTTGGCAGTGCAAACTGATGATCTAATGCGGAATTTGGTAGAAGAATTTGTTTGCAGTTGGGTTGCTCACAGATGTGAAGATGTGGAGGAAAACGCATGTTGACTGTAGTGTGTTTTGTGCTGGTGCCTGATGGGCATGATTGACTGAACAAATTTCACTTGTTTGTCTGGCAGTTTACTTGTCACTGCAGCTATAGAAAAATCAGTCATGCCCAAATTGTCTGTGGGCTTCCTTGTTTTCAACGTGAAGTAATAGCCAAGACTTCATGTCTTTCTTCTCAATGTTCTTAGTTCAATCATTCCTCTTCCTACCATTGCTAGATCATGCTAAGAGCTTTGCTGTTTCGTACATCCCCAGGGCTTTCACACCACATTATTCTCCAGGTCACCCTCAGATTAACTGTGCTAAAGGAAGGATTCGATGACATCACTGTCCTTCCCAAACAACTCTAAAAATTCACAACTCTCTACAAACTAAAATTAGTCCTTCTTGCATCTATACTTTTCATGATGCAGTCCAACTTGCAATCTAGGGTTAGTTTCCTCTATTGCCCACCTCATATACTGAATTTTAGTAGGTCATTTTTATCACTGTGCCATGATATAATACATTTTAAATCCTAACTTCAAGTTTGTGTTTACCATTCCTTAAAGCAAAACATAAATTAATTTTACAAAGTTATTTTATTGTTTAGTTTTGTCACAATATCTTATGCAATAAATGCTGTATTGTGAACACTTCATGGACAACCTGAAGGACAGGACAGTGGTACTGTCTACTTCATGGACACCCAATACTAAAACTGCATGCATTTTAAGAGATTTATAAGAATAAAAGCTACAGACTATCACACAGATTTATGATAATGACTACATACACACACATACAACACACACACACACACACACACACACACACACTTTATATTCTATTAAAGTTTATTTTCAAATGCAAGGATCAGACAGTTATCAGTTACCTTAACTTGATACTGTTTTCAATAGCTAGTGCTTTAGCTTGAATTATTTAGGAAATCATCTCAAATTACTATAATACTTTAAATTATCCTTAGATAAAGAATCCAAGTCAACAAAAACAAAGTGACCTTCTGAAATCAGATTCAATAAAATGTAAATCATTTAAAAATAACTCAAAAAAGGCATTGCTCTCTTCCCATCCTCAATTAGTTGAGCAGCTTCGGTCAGAGATGGATCACCTTATCGCAATGGATTCATAGGAAAACAAATGGCTCTGAGTTTTTTCTCCCTTTTTATCTTCATGCTCCATTAAGAAGCAACAGCAAATACATTTTCATTTTTCTGTTTATTAAAGAAGAATGGATGTGGTAGAAAATGAAATTTAGCTCATTTGGACTGTGCTCAATTTAATGAGATTGACCTTTTCCATTCATTTTGACATGCTTTTGGTTTTATATGGACAAACAGACTTATTTTCAGGAAATACTGTAATCATTTCTCATCTCATAAACAGTAAATCTTAAGCAGATGAACTGCAGAACTGCCACCTTCACAGATGTTTTATCACCTTGAAGTTACTAACATTAAATCTTAATTTTAATCAAAAATATAAAAGTCAGCAAATAGATATTTATATTAGTTAAGCTTAATCACAAATATCATTCTAGCTTAATTATGTTTTAATTGTAGGATGGTCCACGTAATAAAGCTCCGATGAATGGAGGAACACCAGGGTTCTTAGTCCTCATGCCAGCCTAGATAAAATGACAGGGACACATGTGGAGTGCTTTTAAGGAATGGAGAGTTTAATAGGCAAGAAGGAAGGAAGAAGGAAGAAAGAAGCAGCTCCCTGTACAGACACAGAGGCGGGGGCCTCCAGAGTTGAAAGAGGAGTTCCCTGCCTGCCACAGATACCAGCCAGGTATATATGCAGAGGCTGGAGGATGTGGTGTTTGATTTGCATAAGGCTCAGAGGATTGGTTTGACTAGGCATGTTATTTACATAGCCTGAGAAAGAGCTGGCCCTCTCACCCTACTCTTTTAATATGCAAATATGGGCTGCCATGATGGTCTACACACATGGGGATATGTGGGGCAGCCATGTTGCCAGGAACATGTGGAGCAAGGGCAAGAAGATGCAGGAATGGCTATGTTGGGTGGACCCAGTTTCTAATGGTCTGCATTTGCATATCAAATGTTGCCAGCGTGGCTCTAAGTGCCAGGGCTTTACAAGAAATTTTTCCAGAGATGCTTTAAAAAACAAAAATTTCTGAAGGACCCCTTTTCCTCTCTATCTGCTTAAAATAATTTCTTAAGAACTCCTACCACACAGGTTGGTAAAAACATATTTACCATATGTACCACAGATGAGAACTATTACAAGCTTTCTTTATCATCTGGATAGCCCTCATGAAACAACAACCCAACATTCAAAATATTTTCATGTAGTGTCCACTATACAGCATTTATTGCATAAGAGATTGAGACAAAACTAAATAATAAAATAATTTTGTAAAATTAATTTATGTTTTGGCTGGAAAATAGTCACATGAAAAATTAGCAGTTGAATTAAATTAGTAACTACAAGGTGATGGAGGCAATAAATTAACTTAAAGGTTCAGAATATAGAAAGTCACAGATTTGGAAAAGCCCAAAGATAAGATTCAAGAAACAAATAAGCCAGTTTGACAAAAGCAGGAGATGTTTTAGAACAAAAGAAATTGTTAATTATTGGGACCAGATACTAAGGGACTTGAGAGATCACTTCATAGAATTTGAATTTTGTCCTATATAACACAAGAAATAAGCCAATGTCCTCTGTGAGAAAACTCAAATAACTTAAGTCACATATAATTCATTAAGACTTCACTACTCAAGCTTAAAACTATTTTCTTTCTCTCCCTCCCTCTCTCTCTCTCTCTCTTTCTCTCTTCTTCTCTCTCTTTCTTTCTCTCACTCTGTCATGCAGACTGGAGTGCAGTGGTGTGATCTCGGCTCACCAAAACCTCCGCCTCCCAGGCTCAAGCAATTCTTCTGCCTCAGCCTCCCTAGTAACTGGGATTACAGGTGCATGCCACCATGCCCAGCTAACTTTTATATTTTTAGTAGAGATAGGTTTTCACCATGTTGGCCAGCCTGGTCTTACACTCCTGACCTCAAATGATCCACCTGCCTTGGCCTTCCAAAGTGCTGGGGTTACAGGCATGAGCCACTGTGCTCAGCCCAGAACTATTTTTAAATATGGTGATAAATTAGAACATCCTCAGGACGCAGTTAAACCTTTAGTATGCTAACTAATCAGTTTTATACCAGATTTCTTATGCTTTTGTTTTACTGACATTTAAAAGACAATGGATTAGAAAAGAAAATAACTTATCTCAGCTTACAAATTATTATGTCCATTAATATCTTTTAAACTTCTGTCTTATTCTTTATATGCACAATGTAATAGCAGCTAGGTCTGGAAGGCAATCACCTAATCCATCCAACTAATACTTGAGTGCCAGTTATTTTCCTAGTTTGGCGATAAAACACTGAAAAGGCCAAAGAAAATCAATAAACAAACAAACAACAGCAACAACAACAACAACAACACAGCAAAACAGAAACTGTTCCTGTTCTCAAAGATTTCCATACTAGGAGATGATCATTAATCAACAATCTTAAGAACTGATAAACTAGTGATATAAATGCATGATTGTTATAAATGCTGTGAGAAAGAGATAAAATCATGCAGTTCAGGACTTGACATCATCAAGAAACCTGTTTTTTTTTTTTTTTTTTGGCCAAGGGGGGGGATAACGAGATGCTTATCGGGAGAAATTAAAAACAAGAAATAATTAACTAGGTACAAGGAAAAGGTGAGAACTTTTCAGAGACAGATAGCAACATGTGCACAGTGCCTGAGAAAGAAAGAGTCATGGTATCAGCTCACAAAGCTGTCCCTAAGTTTCAATGTGATTAACAAGCAGCTGCACACTTTCTTCAGACTACATCAGGTCATCCAACTATTTATGTAAATAAAGTTTTACGGAAACATAGCCATACTCTTTCATATGCATGTTTTCCATGGCTGCTTTACCCACTAAAGAGGCCAAGTTGAGTAGTTGTAAGAGGCACCATGTAGCTCACAAAGCCTAAAATGTTTACTATCAATTCCATTGCCAGTGTCTATTATAAGACTCTAAATCAGGTATGCAAAACATTGGCCAGTTGGGATAACTTTCATCAAGGACCTTGTGACTAAATGTATGATTTTATTCCAAAGTATTATAATTTTTAGAAATAAAATCACAAGCAGGTTCCCAAAATATAAATTAGATTAAAATCTAATTATCCTACCTAAAGTAAAGATAAGGGTTCCAGCCCTCTCTACCTGAATGTTGAACTAATCCTATAAGGCAAAACACATATTTCAGAAAACAATGCTATAGACTATAAAATTAAGAAAGTATCCTTCATTCCCAAAGCAACTATAGCTATTTATTTTCTCTTAAATGTTTAAAATACATTTTTCATGCAGAAAAAAATGAATTAATAAAATAACGATCACCTATATACTCTACAAATAAATTCAACACTTAACATCTTGCCGTATTTTGATATGCTACATTAAGTATTATGATTGTGTGTGTTAACAAACTTTTATTTTATAGAAATTATGTAAGCTGCACATATCATAATCCTTCAACAATAATTTCTTTAGGATGCCTCTCTTAAAGATATTCTTGTAAATAATCACAATGTCACTATCATATCACAAAAAGCAGTACTTTTTAAAACAGGTAATATACAGTCAACATTCAATTTTAACCAATTTGATTTTGGAAAACTATAAAAATCATTCATTGAATTAGATTATTTCCCTTTGGTCTTTATTATTCTGTGACAGATATCCATTTGTTTTCTCATTATATTGACTTTTGCTACAAATTAAAATGGTTATTTTGTAGAACATCTTACATCTGGAATTGTCTCATCGTGTCTGTCTTTTGGTGTTTTCATTCTTTCTTGAATTTCCTGGAAGTTTGATTGTAACACCTTGAATAAATACTAGCTCATGTATCTACAGTGATACTCTTTGGAAAAGGAAAAAGAAAAAAGGGAGAGAGCTAGGAAAAGGAAAACAAAAACGAAAAGACAAAAACTTCAATCTTTTTGAAGGTAATGCTATATTAATTTTTACTTGAATATTTTTAATCAAATGGAAATAAGTATTCAGCCTGCTTTTTTGAAGAAGCTATATTTTACCAATAGTTAATGAGCAAAGTGCTTCTTTATAGGAAATTCAGTCAATAATGTAGCAGGACAGATAGTATTAGAAAGTCACCATTCTACAATACCCAAGAAATGATTGATTGAAGAAAGGAAAACCAACAGATAAACTATTAGACATCAGTGAAATGGGAGAGTTCCCTTGACCCCTTCATGGGACTTGTGACAGAGGTGGCTTGTTTACTCAGCTGCTGCTCTCAACCATTTACAGGAGGAAACGTGAGCAGATGGGCGTGAGAACCAGAGCAAATGGACATTGGAACTGCCAGCTGCTTCTCTCTGGTACCAGTGTCCAAGTGTGTTACAATGCTCTTTTAGCTCTGCCTTTTGGTAGGTGGTGCCTGTGACCCCCACAGCCCAAGAAGACATGTTACCAGCCCAGTGGGGGCTTTTTGCCTCATTGCATGAGGTGGCTGCCCTCTGTCAATGAGGGCAAAGGGCCAGTGTGACAGCCTTTTTGGGTTCCCCGCATCCAGGGCATCCTGAATTCTTGTCCAATGCCCAAGACGAATGCAGTCACACGGATTTGAAGAATGGTGAATGCAGAGATTTTATGGAGCAGTGGAAGTGGCTCTCAGCACCATGCAGAGCTGGAAAGGGGATGGAGTGGGAAGGTGGTCTTTCCCTAGAGTTTGGCTAAACTCCTCTCTCACTGTCCTGGCCAAACACCTCTCCATGCTTCATCTTTTTTGACATTCAGACACCTCTCTCTTCTGTTCATCTCTGCCACACCACTCACCTCCTCTGCCAGTGGAGTCTGGTGTTTTTATGGGCACAGGATAGGGCATGTGATGGGCCAAAGGTAACATTTGGGTGACAAAAGGGGGATATGAAGTTCTTATTTAGGGCTGAGGGTCTAGGCTTGAAGGTGGAATCCTCACCAGGGACCCTTCCCTTTCTATCCAGTATTTCCCTATCTCCTGTCCCTATCATCAGATTGTTGCAGAGCCAGTTCCTCGCCCAGGATCAAAGAAATCCCCCCATCCCCTTCCAGAGTATTTATTCATTGCAAAGGGAAAAGTACAGCCTTAGCCTAGGAAAAAGTCTGCTGGCACCACTATAATTTACGATATCAAAATTAGTATCACTGACGGATTTTATGGCCTCCTAATATGGTACAATGTAAAATAAACAGAATCACCTATGAAAAATTTTTGCCAAACTTTTTTTATCTGACTATTTAAAAGAAGTTCATAAAAACAAGTGGATAAAAAGTTTTGTAAGTTTTATATATACTAAATATGATGATTAATCATTCCTATAATGAATGTGACTATTCTTTCACAGCTGATCTGGAAATTGACTAAGAATGCCCCATAGTCTAGAGAAATGAATAGCGAACTACATGTAAGGAGTCTCATTTCCATATCCAAGCCATTTTTAATTAAAAAATCCTGGTGACCTTCAGCACCTGCCATGCTTTCTCAGGCCTGTAATTTCTCCACTTGTAAAATAAATTTTGAGTAACTTTTCTTTTACCTTATGCACTAAAGTTCTATAGACTTAAGTCTCAGGAAATAGTCTTAAATACATAATGTAATGTAGTAGTTAAAAGCACAGACTCTGGATGCAAAACCCAGCTTAGCCACTGCCATACTTCCCTACACCTCAGGTAATTAACTCAGAAATCAAGGTATCACAATCACTTTACCTGCTTCATAGTGTTATTGTAAAGACTGATTCATAATGCATATAAAATGCTTAGAAAAACAACTATTGCATAGGAAGAATTCCCACCTTGGGTTTCCAAGCAGCTTTTTCTTTTTTCTGTAGAGATGGGGGTTTGCCATGTTCCCCAAGTTAGTTTCAAACTCCTGGGCTCAAGCATTCTGCCTGCCTCAGCCTCCCAAACTGCTGGGATTACAGGTGTGTTCCCACCTTGCCCAGTTTAAGTGATATACTTCTTTATAGTGGAAATCAATTGGTGGAGCATCTAGCAAAGCTTTTGACAGGACAGACTTGGCCATCACTGCTTTCATCTTTTTCCCTTTACCATGTTTTAGATCTAGAACACGAACACAGTGCCAGGAAGTGCAGCAGTCTTTTTGCGAATCTGAAGTCAAAAGCCAAGGTCTTTTGGATGGGAGAGGAGATAGAAGAGCTGGGTCCCTAATAGGACCATGGAACACCTACAGTAGTCATACTGTATGCTTGATTTCTCATTACATGAAAAAAAAAAAAAAGAAAAAAAGAAAAAAAACAAGTCCTAAAGTATTTAAGTCACAATTAATTTGGTTTTCCATTGTTTGCAATTGAAGCAATTCCAAATGATATACTTATTCTATTTCATTTAATGTCATAAAAACACTAAGAGGGAGGCAAGATTATTATCGCTGTCTGACACTTGTAGTAAATATATTCTTTAAAAACTTTGTTTTGAAAGGAGCCGTAAAGATTGAGGCTATCTACACATTTCATTAAGATTTAAAATTTTATTTTGCTGTATAGATTCAAAGATAATTATCTTGCATTCCAATTTATAGACACTTCAAGAGAAACTATACCAGCAACAAATTGAGGTGGGTTAGTACAAATGACTTACCTTCAAAGCTCTTACAACCACCAATGTCTTATTAGATGTTCAAAAGGCTGTGAGAAAGGTCTCCTGAATTAATGGGAGGATTTGCAGAGACATAAATAAGAGTTTACTGTGGCTTATGAATTGTAAAGACTTTAAGAACTGTCTAGAAGATTCATCCCATCATAACAAAAGCAATTCATAATTGTTCAGGCAATTTAGTAAGCCAAAGAAAACTTAGACAGTGTGATAGATACTAAAACATATTTATCATTCAGTTCTGGAATGTGGAGTCCACTCTTGGGTATGTTTTGGATAGCTGGCTCTGTCTTATGCTAAATAAATATGTTAGCACTGTTCATCTTTTTATGCTGTTAAGTAAACATAATAAAAATGCCAGGTGAAACTCAGTTACAAGTAAAATTCAAAGTTACTCCCACTGCAGAAGATGCCAAAAGGAATGCAAAGGTAATTTCTATAGTTTGAAGAACTACTTTTGTTGCAGTTTGCTGAGTTTCCAGAGTATTAACTCTTAGTTTTTTCTTTACCTCCCAAACCAAAAATTTTTCTCTGCTTCTTTTCCTTAAAGTTTCTTTCCTCAATATCCTACTCCAAACCACATAATTAACTATAGTCACAGAAATCCTTCCCCTGGTCAACTCACTTTCAAGACCTATAAATAACAGAATCACCATATAAAAGACATTTGCAAAGCTCTTTTGGTACTAAAATTTCAGCAGTGTCCTAAGTCTGTACACCATAAGGTCTAGAAAAAATTATTTTCATTCTAAGGCATCCCAGAAGCCTCAGAAAGCTGGTAAGTGGTGTATTTTTTTGAACACACAAGTCTCAATTGTGATAGCTTTTCCGCAAAATGTTCTGTCAAATCTTTCTTTCCACAAACAACCCAAGTAGAATTTTATTTTTATTTTTATTTATGTATTTATTTTGAGACAGAGTCACACTGTCACCAGGCTGGAGTGCAATGGGGCTATCTCGGCTCACTGCAACCTCTGCCTCCCAGGTTAAATCAATTCTACTGTTTAAGCCACCCGGGTAGCTGGGACTACAGATATGTGCCACCACACCGAGCTAATTTTTATATTTTTAGTAGAGATGGGGTTTCATCATGTTGGCCAGGATGGTCTTGATCTCTTGACCTCATGATTCACCTTACTGGATTTATAGGCTGAGCCACCACACCCAGCCCTCTGAAGTAGAATTTTTATATTCAGCTATATGCTTTTAAGTCATATGGTATTTAGAAGATATAGAGGGGTGAAAGGAGAATGTTCCAACTGTAAAAGCAAATGGATTTATTGACTAAATCAAACTGAAGCTATTTCAATTATCAATAAGAAACAATTTTAAAAATTTGTTCATGTCCTTGGAAGTATGCAGAACACTGCATTCCTGGCAATAGCATGGCAAGGTATGTGCAAAGAGGTCCTGCAAGTGTTTACAATGTGTATCCTTCTGGCACCATCTTTCTTGCATGACATCCTAGCAACATTGGGGTACAACATTTGGAATGACAAAATAAACTTTCCTTCTTTATAATCTACCCCCTTGATCCTGAGGAATGCACTCACATTGGAAAGTTGGCACATTTGTGCTTTCCTAAGGACTGCTCCAATTGCATACACATACATACATGCAAGCCTGAGTCCTGAACTAATTGGATTCCATGATAAGCAAAGAAAACCATGGGCTCTGAGTCCAGCATATACACCACCTCTTTCTTATCAAGTCTCACGGAAGTCTCAGCTCAACTCTCTGATGTGTGTAGGGCAAACTAGAATTTTTATAGCAATTTAACAGTTGAGTAAACAGACTTCAGGGGCTAATTGGAGGAGTTGTAGTTGGAGTAACATGTGGGAAACTGACATCTAAACTTCAGTTCTTTTTCTTTCTGGCCCACTGACTTTCTCACTGGTCCCACATCATCCCCTTCCTCAGCTCATCCTCACATCCTTTCTACTCAACTCACTATGGACCAGCAGTGTTGGTATCACCTTGCAGCTTGCCTGAAATACTGATGCTTAGACCCCTTATCAGATCTACTGATGCAGAATGTGGCATTGAACAAAGCCCTCAGATGATTCTTCTAGGCATTAAAATTTGAGAATCATGAAAAGCACACCTCCAATCCCTTATAGAAAGAGGCTAGAATGATCAAGTTACTCATCCCTATAATTCCTGCACTTTGGTAGGCTGAAGCAGGAGGATTACTTGAGCCCAGGAGTTCAAGACCAATCAGGGTACATAGCCAAAATTCATCTCTACTTAAAAAAAAAAAAAAAGAAAGAAAGAAACCATAGCCAGGCGTGGTAGCAAGCCCCTGTTGTCCCAGCTACTTGGGAGGCTGAGGTGGGAGGATAGCTTGAGGTTAGCAGGTCGAGGCTGCAGTGAGCTGTGGTCTTGCTACTTCATTCTAGCCTGGACAACAGAGTGAAATTCTGTCTCAAAAAAGAAATAAAGAGGATAACTAACTTGATGACCATGCTTAAACTCATCTGCAAGCTAAACACAAGGACTTATTAGTTTCATACAGAAGACAGGAAAAGTAGTAATTTGGGGCTATAAATGTCTTACTGACCATAATTTTTTTGGTCAATTAAGGTACAGATTAAAGCCATTTATTCACTTAGCTGGAAATTATCAACTAAAGTGGTCTTCAGAACTTGCATTTTAAAAATAATTCTTGCCTATAACTAGCTTATGTACAAAAATGATATTCATGGGGAAATATTTATCTCATCATTGATTATTTTAGCAAAAATCTGTTAGAACTCTTAAATGTAGTCACACAAAACATGGGATATTTCTCTAATGACAAATAATGCAGTCAATTAAAAGGATGCAATATTATGAAACACCCTCCCTGGTGTTGCTAAGTGAAGAAAAGCAAGATGCTCTGTGTGTGTGTGTGTGTGTATGTGTGTGTGTGTGTGTGTGTGTGTGTGTGTGTGTGTGTAGAAATGTATTTAAAGACATAAATATGACCACAAAGATATGGAATATTGCTGGAAGCATACACAAGATACTAGCAATTTATTTTTGTGGGAAGGGAACAGAATGACTGTGGACAGAGTAGGGAGACCTACATTTCACTGCACATGTTTTTTATATATGTCAAACACTATATAATGTGCATGGATTACTATTCTATAATGTTAAATAAATACATAAAGTAATATTTTTAATTTTTTTTTATTTTCAGGGCAAAGTCTTGCTATGTTTCCTGGACTGGAGTGCAGTCACCACTGGATTCACAGGAATAATCACAGCTTACTGCAGACCCAGACTCCTGGGCTCAAGTGATCCTCCTGCCTAACCCTCCAATCCCCAGTCCTGTAGCTGAGACTACAGGTGCAAACCATCACACCCAGAGTAGAAATCATTTTTATTCAGCATAAGGAAAGTGGTGGAGACTAATTTAATTATCATGTATAATGACAAATGTTAATCTTTGGAGGACATTGGAGAACAGTAAAAACAAGTAATTTAACAACTTGTCTCTATTTAGTTAACTAGTTGAGTGACCTTAGTTGAATCTTTTTTTTAATTTTCAAGTCTCAGTAATACTCTTACTTTGGAGGGGAGCAAACTTTCTTTCCTCTCTACTACCTTATAATATTGTGAGGAGGAATTAAGGAAGTAGATGGGAAAATTCATTATAAACTATGATAGGCTATACAAAATTAAGTCTGTGTTACTGAGCCTGGATGTTTAATACTTTGATATTCTCTAAATGGAATCACATCAAATATTAACTGAATTCTTTATTATTCCTCTTCAATACAACCTACATTTTGGTAATGACTTTTCCTGAATCACAAATCTTAGTATCAATCTGTCCAAAAATTTCCAGGGACATGTTAGATTCATTTGACATTACAGCTCAATAGTGCTCTTGCAGAACCACACAAAAAATTAGCTTTTCTTTCATTTTAATTTTTTTAAAACACTCTGTGTGTTCCAGTTTAACTGGTGTATTTTCTTTTTCCTTGAATAGTATCTTTGGTTTTCTGACTCCAACTTGTTAGAAATTGGTTTCTGGCAAGAATAGAAAAAATCTGTTCATTCTTGTATGCCAAATCTAAAGTGCACAGACTTTGAGGGTGAGGACGAGGAGGTGATTATGGTGATGATGATGTGATACTACAATGTATTTCCCTACAAATGCTAGGATAAGTGGGAAGTAAAGCTGGCCTGAAATACCTTCAAATGCCTCCATTTCTTCCCTACTCTAGTGACACCAGGGAGGCCATCAATATCAAAAGAAGGTAGCTTTTGTACTCTCTTTCTAGATTGTCTATTTCCCTTTTCTCTGATGATAGAAAACCTTTAAGAACCATTTTAAATTCAACTTCTTTGAAGAAGCCACTTCCAATGACCTCAATCCCATGTGATTTAGACCTTCTCTCAGTCAATACTGTATACTCTACCTGTCTTCTAATGTATTCTGTTTTACAATGAACTGAGTTATATTTTATCCCCTATTACACTATATGTTCTGTGAAGACAAGATTGTATCTTGTTCCTCCTTTCATCTGCAAAGGCATTTCATACTGAGTAGACATTCAACAAAATGTTAACCCATCAAATAATACAAGAAATAAAATGCCTCTCCATTCAAATCTACTTCTATCGATGTGCTAAAAAAAATTCAGTCTGTAAGTGAAAAACAACTAACTACAGAAGAAAAAATATCAGATCAACAAAGGCACTGCTTTTATAAAGACCTCTGCACAGGGAATTTATTTTCTGCAGTTACTCTTTTAGTGAATTTTGTCAAAAAAAAAAAAAAAGCACTGTTTGTATAAACTAAATTATTTTCTAAACTTTGCAATACATACAAATTAGCAGATTATTTTCAAAGAGGTAATTTGGTTGAGTCTTATTTGCACTTGTTTAAAAGTTCATCCTCCTGTATACATGCATTTATTGAAAAATCAAATGCTCAAACAATTTCAGACAGATGTAGAATAGTGATTTTTCTTCCAAATTTGAATCCCACCAGAAGGGGAAAATGCAGTGACATTAATAACTAATGACTCAATCAAAAAATGATTTAAGGCAAATTAACAAAGATGAAAGTCAAATTTAGATTCACTTTGTCTAGAAAAGTTGACGAAGAATGAAAACCAGTAAGTGCTCAAATTTTGAAAGACATTACACATTTAACTCATCATCTCTGGCTTTATTTTCAAAATCATTCCAGAGAGTTATGTGAAAGTGCACCAAAAATTATAGACAATTTTTCTGACATAAAGACTGAGACAATATTTATCAAGCCTCCATATTGAGCAACTCAAAAAGGTATTTGTTGTATATCTGACTCTCAGGTATACCCGGTGAGTCACTAAATAGAATGTAGTGATTTGGCTCTAATTTTGAATCACTAAAAAGAATTTATAAAGATAAATGGAGAATTGAAAAGATGAAACTCCAGCAAGCAGCTCCTACCACCTTATTTGGCTATGATTTTACTTTGAGCCTTAACTTTAATCTTTACTTAGCCAAACCTCATTCCTTCTAAGCTTATCTTCACCATCCTTTTACCTTTCCTGGAGGGAGTTACCTCCATCATTACTAAATAAGAATAGCAAAAAAAAAAAAAAAAGCAACTCTAGCTGACTCCAACAAACAGCAATTTACTGTTAGGAGAAGGCGGAACTAGCTTCCAACTGCTCTGGCTTTTTAGGAGGCAGAATAAGATGATTTTTCCAGGATGAGACTGATTTGATGAATGACTCCATCCCTTTTTTGTCTTGGTGTCACTGATGCTCAAGGGTTGGATTTATGAGAAAGAGTACTCAAGTGGCCTAGTTTGTTGTCATATGCCCCTTCCCCCTCAGAGAGGTCAAGACAGCTTGATTGATAAAACTGATACAGTTCATAAAATTGTATCCCATCAGTTACAGGGGCATAGGAGCTTCCCATTTGGAGGTGGGGGAAGAGGAGACAGACATTTACTTTCTCTCTGACCCAAGCCCCTCACTGTTTATTTAAAATGTGGAGTCCTCATTAGGGAAAAGGAGTCAGGCTGGTGGGAGCAAGGAAAAGCAAAGAAAGCAAGCAGATAAGTTATGAGTCTGCCTTTCTTCATGGTCCTAGACATGTAGCCCTCTTGCATCCAACCTATCACCAGACACCTGCAAGTTGGCTCACTGCCACCTTGGCGTTATCAGTATAGCACAGAGCCCTCTTCAACAGACAGCATACACACTATTCTGTAAAATCTCCAGCAAGCTTTTGTCTCCTTGTAGTCAGTCTCTCTCTGCTGATCCTACCCGTTGAGAGAAGGCAATGTATTTTTCTACTTTCTTTAATAAACATGGCTTTCTCTACCTACAATTGCCTTGATAAATTATTTTACCCCTGCACCACCAGCCCAAATAGTCATCCCTCCCCCTCGACATAAAATTTCTTTTCATAGGCATGAAACGCTCAAATTTGCAATAGAAGAAACTTTCACACTTGAAATAAATTAAAATACTGCAGCGTTTCAGGTCTCCCTGCCTTTGCTCATGTGATTCCCTCTGACTGGAACACCATTAATCTTTGCTAAGTGAAATTCCAGTCCTTCTTCCAAACCCATTTCAAACAGTACCTCCTCTGTAATGATTCTTCTGACCTCTCCATGAGGATTTAATCAATCCTGCTCCTGTACTTCTAAAGTGCATTCTCCATAACCCTATGGACTTGACCCCATGTTAACAGTTAATTGTTTAAGTGCTGCTCTTTGTGATGGGATCGTGAAGCTATGGATCTGGCTTCAGGAACACCACCAATCATGTGCTCCAACCTGACCAGCAAGTCCTCCACAAATGTCCTTTGAAGATGTTAATAAAATTTTTAGGGTGGTAAACTGAAAAGTTGCTTCCAGACATTCTCTGATTCTATTCTGTATATATGCTGGATATAATTACAAAATAAGCATGATTTAAAACTCCACTTATGAAACACAGGTCATTTTGAGAGTAAGGTTGAGTTACTTTAACAGTTCCACATGGTGTCTATCATGATAGCTATTTTAAAAAGAACGAACAATAATGTATCAGGAACTCCACATTCTCTAGGCTAGACTTTACAGAGAAGAAATTCAATGAATACTGTTTTTACCACCTACAAACTTAATATCTAACATGAATAATAACGACAAAGGGAGGCAATATGCAAAGGAAGAACGTAATAATTCTTATATTACATACTAATGGACACGTAAAAATAATTACGTTTATTTTTATTTTTAGTAATTGTTATACAATAATTTTTAAGTCATATGTACCTACTAATGGACACATATTTTTTAAATGAAGAAGCAAAGTAAATTACTCAAATGTCCAAGAAGTAATATATGAACATCCGTAAGTACAGTACAAAAAAAATTAGTTAAAAAGATGAATTTCTATCAAATAAAGTAATTCAAATATTCACTTTCCTGCCTGTTTAAGATAAACTAGAAAGTGTTTACTTCTTCAGAATTCTTACCAATGCAAATTGCACCATGTATTTGGGTCTCAAATTTCTCCATTCTTTAAAAACATTATTTAACATTTATTCAGCCTGATTTGTCTCCCCAATGACATTTTAAATTCTGTGAAGACAAGAGACATCTCTTTTGCTTTTTTGGTATGCTGGAAAATGCACCACACATTTCCATAAACTTAAAATGCTCAATAAACGTGTTGGGTGAAAACCACTTTCACTGTCTTTATATTTCTTGTGTTTTAGGGAACAAGTTAGTAAAAACTTTTGGTTAAAGTCTTCGGGTTTTTGTATTTATTTTTGACTCTATGTTAAGGTTGACTTTTTCTTCACTCTGAGGAAGAGATAAAGTTATTGATATTACTGTTTACATTAATATGGAAAGCATACTTGAGTAAAATAATCTCATAAAGAAGTTTTATTTAACAATATGAATGTTCTCAATGGATATAAATCCAGAGGTCCTCCGAAGAAGACAGGGTTACTGCTGTCTTATTTCCTCCAAGCATTAACATTATGAATTAACATTATGGATATTATTATCGTTGCTTGCTTTGAACATCACCTCCAAATATTCTGCACTGTGCTAAAAATCCTGTGTTTGGAGGACACTCACTTTAAATTATTGTCAAGGCATGCTACTACAAAAAGGTAATAATAAAATAAAATTTAAAAAGCGGTAACAGAATTGACAAAGCCAGCAGGATTATTGAAAAGATGATCTTGGGAGACCATCTTTCTAGCTCATTTCAGTTTAATAGCAGATTAGATGTTGAATCGTTCTTATATGTTTCAGCAATTCTGCCAATAAACGTTGAAAGAAAAAAACAATTTTCTCCTGACAAACACAAATCTTTAACACTACATTCTTACTTGTACATATGTGGTTTAAATTAAGTGCAGTTACTCATGATCTATTCAATCCCTTAACCTCTCAAATGAACCTGTGATGTTTGGGTATGAATCTCTTTCATACCTGCTTTGAAGTGGCCAGTAATTTAATTAGTCTGGTTTTATTTCATTTTAGTCAGAAAGTACTATTACTATACTTGAGTTACAATCATTTCGTCTGAGTGCTGAGAAGAAATTTGCTTTTAGTATTAGCACAAGCTGCCAAAAATTAAATAAATCCAATGTAGATAAACGGAGGTGCATATTAATTTAATTCAAGAGAAGATAACAAAAGTTTTATGGCCAAAGCAAACTCAAAAGGTTAAGGACATTTCTATGTTGCCTGAGTCTCAAGACATCACAGACAGTAATTTTTTCTCTCTGACCATTTAGATATTTGCTAACCCTCTTGAGAACCTGTTAGATGACAAACAACACATGAGGCATAAGCAGGAAGGATTGTAGAAGATGTGACATGCATGTGAGTTTTCTGATTTTCAGTTTATTCACAAAATCAAGGCCATGGAAATGGTTAAAAAAATTATGAAAACATTTACAAGGCTTGTAACAAGAAATTCTTTAAGATATTTAACAAATTTTGGTAAATTATTTTTTTCACATTGTGCTTTCCTTAGTATGTTTATGTACATACTCTCATTTGAATCTCATGAAAGCATGTGTGTGTCATTACTTCCATTCACAGCCAGCTTCCTAGGCAAGTTACCTATGCAGTGGCTCAGAGTCCAAGTTCAGAAGGGGTCCAGGCTTGCGTTAATGCTCTAATGTGTTGTCTTGGAATTTGTAATACTA
This sequence comes from Ateles fusciceps, assembly GCA_036589455.1. NCBI lineage: Eukaryota > Metazoa > Chordata > Mammalia > Primates > Atelidae > Ateles > Ateles fusciceps. The sequence continues at coordinate 2,583,734 of JAZHEH010000299.1, forward strand.
TTTGAACAAAGGGTCTCACAGTTTCATTTTGCACTGCGTCTTGCAAATTAGGTAGCTGCTGTCAAATGCAAGAAGAACCAGCTACCTAATTTTCAGGGTTCAATGCAAAACAAAACTATAAGGCCCTTTATTTAAAGGGCCAGGAGGAGAGGATCATCTTCAAACTCAGGGAAACAATTAATTGTCTAGAGAAGAAAAAAAAGGTATTTCACTGGGTCTTGAATAACACTGTGGAAATAGATGTAATTTGGGTGACAAAGGGAAGGGGAACAGACTAATTCCAGGTAGACAAGCCTATGCTTTGTCTCTGTTAGGGTACTAACTTTATGGTAGGGAACTAAAGTCCATTCACAGTCAGTTCTATCTGTGCCTGACAAAAAGCAGACAGAACTCTCTCATGGAAATTTTAAAAGAAAAAGCATGAATTGGAACAAAGTTGGTCACACCATGATAAGAGACCTATAGCCAACCAGATGTCATATACCTATTGTTAACATCCAACCCTCCTTTGATTCACAGGCCCAGGGGTTGTGTCCTCAGTTTAGGGAACTTGTCTCTGTCTCTTTCTGACACTGTTAAATTCAAGATTCTCTGTGCATTTGCAAGGACCGTGCACGATACATGGTCCTTGAAATCTGGCCTTCTAGAGTATTCCAGGCTCTCCCCCCACTATCATTTCTCACTTCATTCTTCTATTCATCTGTTTCTTTGGGTCATATATAGTTTGGAATTGAAATGCTCTAGATTAGGGGCCAGCAAACTATGGTCCAAAGATGAAATCCAGTCGAGGACCTATTCTTGTATAGTCCTCAAGGTAAGCATAGTATTGATATCTTTAAAGTGTTGTAAACAAACAACATAAACATTAAAAAAAAGAATATGCAACAGAGAGAATGCTGCTAATATGTGTGGTCTGCAAATCCTAAATATTTACTATCTTTTTTTTTTTTGAGATGGAGTCTCGCTCTGTTACCCAGGCTGGATGGAGTGCAGTGGCATGGTCTCGGCTCACTGCAGCCTCCGCCTGCCGGGTTCAAGCAATTCTCCCATCTCAGCCTCCCAAGTAGCTGAGACTACAGGCACACACCACCATGTCTGGCTAATTTTTTGTATTTTTAGTAGAGACAGGGTTTCACCATGCTGGCCAGGCTGATCTCGAACTCCTGACCTCATAATCTGCCTGTCTCGGTCTCCCAACATGCTGGGATTACAGGCTTGAGCCACTGTGCCCAGCCTTACTATCTTGACTTTTATAAAAAACGTTTGACAGTGGCATAAGTAAACTAAATCATTTTCAGACATGTCATACTTCTTCAGAGTATTTTTCTGACCAAGAACAGTTATTAAGGGGACTTTAAAGGTAGCATTCTCAAAATTTTAAGAGCTAGACTCACAATTAATAGGGCATGGTAGGCCTTAAGAACTCTGACAGGTTTGGTTTTTGAAGGTACAGACTACATTAACCTCACTACAGAGCAAGACTCAATTCAAACTTGCACTGCTGTGTGACCTTGATTCAACCTTGGCAGACTCTGGTTGAGTCATAGTCTCAGCTGAAGCCAACTGTAAACAGAAGACTTCATGGAACTCTCTGACTTATTCCTATCTTCTCCCTTCTTCTTTCTCTTTCTCTCCACAGGTAGTCTGTTCATGATGACCAAAAATAAGTACAATTTCTCATCACTCACCTTTTTTTTTTTTTTTTTTGAGACGGAGTCTCACTCTGTTGCCCAGGCTGCAGTGCAGTGGTACAAACTTGGCTCACTGCAACCTCCGCCTCCTGGGTTCAAGTGATTGTCCTGCCTCAGCCTCCCACATAGCTGGGGTTACAGGTGTGTACCAACACCTATATTTTTAGTATCTACTAATATTTTGTCTCTACTAAACCTGTATTTTTAGTAGAGACACGGTTTCACCATGTTGGCCAGGCTGATCTCCAACTCCTAACCTCAGGTGATCCGCCTGCCTCTACCTCTCAAAGTGCTGGGATTACAGGCTGAGCCACCACTGCACCTGGCCCACTCACCACTTCGGTAGAGCTTCTGGTACAGACTCACCACACAGCAAGCCTTTAAGAAATGCAATCAGTGGAATTCTATGGCCTACATCTGAGATTCTGAGTCAGCCTAGATGACTCCAGTAGGAACTTCCATGCTGGCAGCTGCATTTCCTTTTTGCACTTACCTGCTTAGTGGAAAGTTTTTTCCCAGATGCAGAAGAAACTCATCAAACTTTTATGATGGCCACCACCAAACCTTCCCTGGCTGCTTTTGTTGCTAACAGATGGGTTCTCGGCCATGGGTTGTTCTGTCTCTGCAGCCAAACCATCTTGGCCTGTCCCCCACATTTTGGTGAGGAATATTAGAAAAATTGGTCCACAACATTGCAGCTAAAAACGACTAGCTGGAAATGGCCTATTTTCATCAGAGAATAGGCTTTCACTCCAGTGTAAATAGATTTTTTTTTTATCATTTACTTCAATAAAAACCTGCATTATTTTTTTCTATTCTAGTGCTTTTTAAGGTATAGATAGAAAAGCAAAGGAGAGATGTGGGCAATTTAGAATGGATAGATAATGTAACTGAAAATAGTCATGAAGGGAAATATGAACTATTAAGTAAGATGCTATTAATATATTTTCTTTGTCCTTTTAAACTTGACTGAAACTAAATTTTCTTTCTTTCTCTTTCTTCTCTTTTCCTGACACTTAGGATGTTTTGTGCAATAATAATTTACTGAGATATAAACTGTATTAGTTCTTCCTCTCTTTTCCTTTCCCTCACTGCAAGCTAGAAGACATGTCTTAATCACAGATGTTTATACAGTAGAAAACAGAAGTCACTTACAGCTAAAATATTTTTCCAGTCATTTATAAAAACTTTAAAACAATTATGTTAGTGAGTTTCTTTGAGGGCAAAAAGAGAAATTTTCCAAAGGCTCAAAAGACATTAGAGGTTGTAGAAGAAAATAAGCCAGAAAGAATAGAATCCTTTAGACTTTTATATCAATATTTCAGGGATTAGGTAAGAGCTGACTGAAAGGAGATAGTTTTTTGGTGTTTCTAAGGATGTGGGAGGCTAGGCACAAGGATTCTGTTTTCCAGTAATTGCCTTTTCTCCAAGTAGAACATCAAAGCAGCAAAGGTATGTCCAAAGGCATCATGGAGACTGGTACAAAGGGTATCTCATCAGCACTGTGGATGGATCACCAATGACCAATGGTCTTATGGATGTGCTGAGTTCCATAATCCTGAAGAATCTCTAGGAATGTTGGACAACGGTGGACAAAACAACCCCAATAATGGTTTATATCACTTTTCCGGCAGCTGATGGTATGGAACCCTGGAGTCAGAATGATTTTGATTTGAAAACAATGAATAAATAGACTTTCTTGAACAGCTGACATTTTAGACTATGATCTGAGCTGGTCATGCCTTTCCATTTACAGGTGATCAGAACGAATAATTAAAGCTCCTGGAAGGATAAGTTTAATAACCCTGGTACACAGAAATCTTCATGTTTCCATTGACTTTGGAGTTTACTGTCAGTGGTGATTCATCACGCAAGCTGCACTTTGGAGCCTTGTTCTTCCATGACCCTTTCCTGTCAACCTCACGGCATTAATACTCAAGGCTGCAAAATCTTCTAAATGAAACATGCATTGGAGAGAAGAGGGAAACGGCTTCCATCTGAATTGATGTTGTAGGATGTGTAAAGAGAATGGGCTTCCCTTTTTCACACAACAGAATCAAAGAACTTCAGCCTACCTGGTTATCAAGTCTTTGCACTTTGGGTTAGCTGATGCTTCCAGCCCATCTAAGTTTTCAATTGGTCTAAATGCTGATTATAGAAACAAGCCTTGGCTGGAGAAGTCCATCTGAGGTCACCCTGACTGTCTCCCTGCCTCCAGGCATATTAGCACCTAGACCTTGCAACTCACAGAAGCACTTTCTATTTTTAAACAGCTCCAAGAAGCAGCATTATGTAACTTCACTTTGGTAACCCAGTTTAGTGTTTACCACACTGTCCTTATATCTAGAGTTAACAAAATCTAAAATAATAATAATAATTAGAATAATAAAATTAAATAAACAAAACAAATTGTTCTAATTTAAGCTCTGGTTTTGTTTCATACCCTCAGTCAGATAGACAGCTTATATTAAGTTTCCATTAGTCAACTTTAGACAGCTCATTCATGCATATACTCCTGAATTTATTCACGGTAACTTTATATGTTGTTTCTAACACAACCTTCTGAAATTTTCTTGTGTATCCATTTTGTTTATTTTTCATTCTCTGTTCTCCGGCTTCCATCCCTAGCTCCACTGAATGGGAGGTCCCAGAAGACAGGGACATTGTCAGCTTAGTTCATGGCTCTGTATCATATTGCCAGTTATCAACAGGGGTATGGCACGTATGCACCAAATGTTTTTAAATGAGAGAAGAAATTGAATGGCAAGTTGATAAACGTTGCAAGCATTATTACGCATCTACTTCATACAAAGCATTTTTGGATTATAAAGATGGGCTGATGCAGCACCCTAGGCAGAGGACATGTGCCAAAATTTAAAGCATGATTTGGTATGTTCTAACAGAGACATATGTAAGGGGTTCATAAAAGATAAAATTGCAATAAATCTGTCTTGTTTAATTAATACTACTTTCTCATAGACATTGCTTTGAAACGCAGTCTCAACTTCTGTTGACACTCAGTCCCAAAGTTTGTGAGTGAACCTGCCAACTTAAGCCCCCAATCTATTAAGGAGAGACATGTTTTGACTTTGGTTACACAGTTTCTGGCAAGACTTCTGTGAGGGTTGTTCAGATAGAAGAGGTTTCAACTGGGGCAGTCTGTACTAAGTCATTGTCCCCTTGAAAAGAGAAATGTATAGCTTGTCTACCAAACCATCAGGAAACCCACACCCCAGGAATATCCCATGGGGTACTTACTTCAAAATGATTCATAACACCTGAAGTATATTTCATAAATCAGCTAATCCACAACTTAATCAATCGGATGTTTATAAGCTCTATCCTGACCCTATTTAGCTTTAAAAACCTATATGCTCCAAAAATAATTTAGAACTTAAATTCCAGGTTGCACTGCTAATATTTTCTAGAATTGGTAATACATGATTTTATAGCAGCTTGTACACTGAATAAGCATATCACGACACGGACGGGTTAAAAGGGGTTAGAATGTTTTGCACGCTGGAGCTATCTATGATAGTTCTTTCTTGGTTGGTATGACAGTAGCCCTAGTGAAAACTCACACCAATTTAAGGAAATGTTAAACCTCTCCCCAGGGGTGTATGAATGAGACATTCTGAAACATGGAAACTGTCAAGTTGCTTGTTGAGCATTCTGGTCACAGAGAGGCCCATGCTACAGCATGCATCGTGTTTCAACCAGAAGGATAAATCAATGATAGAATGTGAGTGCATATGCATCCCCCCTAGAAAAGCAGAGGAACATATCAAAGGAAGCTAATTGTTTTTAATCTCTCTCTTACAGGAGGTTTTATGTTTTAAGTCTCATTCCTTTAAATTATTTTTCTAAAGTAAAACCTTTGAGTAGGCCTCCGATTCTTGCATTTTGAGCGGGCCATTTCACTCACTACTTCTCTGAACGTGCGCAAATAACAAAATAAGGAGGTATTTGCATCTGACACTGGATGTTTTCAAGTGGCCAAGAAAATAAATATCTTGCATGGCACTATAAAGAGTACAGAAATATATTTCTGTTTCTTTCGTACTTTATCAATGGCCATTACTTAGTTAGCTGTTATGTTGTACAATTATATGGACTTTCGAATAGTTTCTCTTTTTTGATGTATGAATTCATGATTCAGATGCATCTAGGGTCACTGCATATCCCATCTTCTTTATCAAATGGTTTTCATGGCTCAAGGCTAAAAAAGAAGAGTTTTTTTTAAAGCATTTCTTTTTGTCAAAAACATTTTCTTCTCTTGATTTTTTTTTCTTGCCCTGGCAAGAGAAATTGATTCACGTTTGGTTTCTTTACATTAAGCTTATTAACATGATGTGCCCCATAAAAACTATTTAAGGTTTCTGTTTAATTTCAAACATTCTTTAACCCTTTTTCTGAAATATATCTATATGTAGTCATTTCTTTATTCTAACTTTCCTCTCTCTTGGCCTTACTCCCCAAATATCTGGACTCTTTAGGCCTCCTGGGAATTCTTTTAGGAATCCTTCTGCCCTCTAAATTAAGTCATCCTCCAAATTCTTGTCCCTTAATGCCCAAATACATAATTGACTTCATAAGCATCATCTGTGGCTCTCACCTGGAAACTGTAAATCAGTGTGTTTGAGTAAGAACTTTGGAATCTTAATTGATATAGGTTCTACAGGAGATAGATAAACACTGACAAATTGGGAACCATTGCTTTTTTTTTCTTGCAATCTTGTTACCACAGTTTTCTTACAAATGACTTTCTTATTTTAGATTCCCAAATGCATGTCTTCAAGCCTGGTTGCTTATGTGAGTTTCAACCTTCATTTTCAGGAGTGTGCTGGACCCATTCATATGACTATGCCACAAACCTTCAAAATACTTTATTATGTATATGTCATACACCAGATACTGTTCTACCCACTTTACGTACATCACCTCATTTAATCATTATAATGACCCCGTGTGCTAGATGCCATTCATCAGAAAACACTAACTCAGAGAGGCTGCATGATTCATCCTGCATTATACAATACATGAAACCAGTTGACATGATAAATTTTTATTTTCCCATTAAAAAACACTACTTTTAGACACAAATATAAAATTAATTCTGGGTTTTTCTCTTCCTTAAATTTAGTTCTTTTTCTAAATTCTGTTTTTCTGTGCATATTTTTACAAGTTTTACAATGTATGCTAAAAACATTATTATGGTCTAATAATCATGCTGTTAGCTCATGTAATCCTTCCAGTAATACCATGAGCTAAATAATATTATCACAAATGGGAAAATTAGACTCAAAGAGGTTATGTATCATTTCTGATGCAATGAGGTAGGCTCTGGCTGGCAGAGCTGAGGTTTGCCTGAACTCTCAGCTAGTTTTCTCAGTGATAATGTACACTTAATAGAAACTAAGGGTTCTTCTAGCTATCCAATACAATAATGAGCAGGACCACAGAAAGCAGTGCCAAGGGCACTGCTATGGTCTTAATGTTTGTGTCCCCCTCAAAATGTATATGTTGAAAACCTAGCCTCCAAGATAATGGTATTGGGATATGGGAGCTTTGGGGAGGGTATGGGTCATGAGGATAGAGCCCTCGTAAAAGAGATTAGCCCAAAAAGAGAGGCCTGAGAGGGGTCTTGCCACTCACGAGGCGCTGAATCTGCTGGTGCCTTGTCTTAGACTTCTAGCCTCCCAAACTGTGAAAAATGAATTTCTGTTGTTCTTAAGCCACCCAGTTGATAATATTTTGTTATCAAACGTGGGTAAGGCTAAGATAGAAAATTGGTGCTGAGAATGAAGTGCTGTTGTAGCAAATACCGTAAAATGTGAAAGTGGTTTTGGAACTGTATAGTAAGTGGATGCTGCAATAGTTTTGAGGTGCATGCTAGAAAAACCCTGGATTACCATGAACAGACTAGTAAGGGCTATTCTGGTGAGGGCTCAGAAGGAGAGGAGGAGAACTGTAGAGAAAACTTCTTTTAGAGATTACCTAGGCCATCATGAACAGGATGTTGGTAGAAGCACAGACAGCAGAGACCATTTTGATGAGGTCTCAGGTGGAAATGAAGAACATGTTATTAGGCAATGGAGGAAAGGCCATCCCTGTTATAAAGTGGCAAAAAATTTGGCTGGATTGTGTTTTTGTTCTAGTGTTTTGGGGAAGGTATAGTTTTGCAGAGGTGAAACTGGATATTTGATTGGGGAAATATCTGAGAAAAGCTTTGAAAGTTTGGCTTGGCTTCTCTTGACTGCTCATAGTAAAATTTGAGAAGAGAGAAATGACTTAAAGATGGAATTGTTGTTAATTAGAAGGGAAGTAGAACTTAAGGACTAGGAACATTTTCATTTTATCCATATCAAAAAGAACAGAATGAGAGGATCTGTTCAAGAGAGAACATAAAGGGTGTGGCCACACAGCTATCTGAGAAGGAATTTATAGGTCATCTAAACAGAAGTAAGTATGTATTGTCCATGACAATAAAAGATTAACCCATGAAGGAATTCAAAATTCGTTAGAGCTGAGCCTCCCATCACAGGTCCAAAGTGCAAGAGTCCCAGTGGGTGAAGGGCCACTGCAGAGAACTCCCATTAGAAAAATGACCAGCAAGAACATGTGGGTGTGGCCACCCCCAAAACCCCAGACCCCCACTCCAGGCTCTAACTCTACACCAGATACTGTGCTACCCAGTGGGCAATGGAGGAAAGGTCATCCTTGTTATAATGTGAGTAGCACAGTATCTTCCCTGCAATTAGAGCCTGGAGTGCTGTTGGGGCATGACCAATGCACAGAGTCTTGGGGAGGTGGGGCCATCACAGAGAACCACTTTAGGGAGAGGGTCCCAGCAGAGTTGCCATAGGGTGGGCCATTCAAAGCCATGGGAGCAGGGCCACAGGGACCCTGGGAGGGTCTTGGTAAATCTGTGGGACCACATTCCCAATGTGCCCCTCCATGCCACTGTATCTAGAAGGTGGCACTGCAGGCCAAGTGGGCCTAGAGAGCAGAGCATCAAGCCAAAGAGAATTATTCTCTAGCCTTGAAGTTTAATGTATTTTATCCCGTTAGGTTTTGGACTTGAGTGAGCTACTCCTTTCTTCTTTCCCATTTGACTCTTTTGGAAAGGAAATGTTTGTCCTATACTTGTTCCATCATTGTATGTTGAAAGCACATAACTTTTTTTGGTTTTATAGGCTGACAGTTAGAGAGCAATTTGCCTTAGAATGAATTGTAACTTGGGTCTTATCCATATCTGACTTAGATGATATTTGGATGAAATGTACTTTAGACATTTGAGTTGATGTTAGAATGACTTAAGGCTTTGGGGGTTATTGGGCTTAAATGAAATAAAATGGATATATTTTTCATGTGAGAATAACATAAATTTAGAAGGATTAGGCCCAAATACCATGGTCTGAATGAAATTCTAGCCCCCAAGATGATGGTAGTAGGAGGTGAGAGCTTTGGGAGGGTATTAAGTTATTAGGGCAGAGCCACTATGAATAAGATTAGTGTCCTTTAAAGGAGACACAGACTGGCCTTGTCCCTTCTACTGTATGAAGACACAGGATAAAGACAGCTGTATATGAACCAGGAAGCAGGCCCTCACCAGACACCAAATCTGCCAGTCGCTTGATCTTGGACTTCACAGCTTCCAGAACTGTGAGCAATAAAATGTTTGCTGTTTATAAGAATGTATATGGGTACATTCTATGGTATTTTGTTATCACAGACCAGACAACCTAAGACAGGTGCCCTACCTAACTGAAGAAAAAGTGTTCAAAATACCCTACTGCTTTTAAAAAAATGAATCTGTTCACATTTTAGGAAAACATGCCACACTGGGGAATTAAACTACAGCATAAAGCTCACATAGCTTACTAGAACCCAAGAATATGTGTTGACTGGGGACTAGAAAATGAGCTGGAGAAATTTTTCATGATTAACATTTCCTATTGAATTATGTAAGTAGTGACATAATCATTGCAATACTTTCCAAATAGAGTTGTCAAGAATGATACAAAATAAATATTATTATCATATCCGCCACTAATAGTGGCAACAGGAATATTTTAATGAAGTTTCTGGTTCTGTCTGTGTTTGACTAGAAGAAGAAAAAATTGATGGAGATTAAGAGGTGATTATGGGTTAGTTAGAACAGGAATAAATTAAGAATAGAAATAATTTGCTCATAATGGTAGACTAAGGCTCATCCACGTGTTTACTATGCAAAGAAATCAGGCTATTTAGGAGAGTGTTTTAAGGTACTAAATTTGGAATGACTTTAAATTCTAAGCCATTGGTCAAATTGTCCAATACTTTGAATTTGTCATGCTGAGATAAACATGTATTTATTTTTTATTTAAATTAAAATCCTGGGCTGGGTGCACTGGCTCACACCTGTAATCCCAGCACTTTGGGAGGCCAAGACGGGTGGATCATGAGGTCAGGGGATTGAGATCATCCAGGCCAACATGGTGAAACCCTGTCTCTACTAAAATACAAAATACAAAATATTAGCTGGACACCTGTAGTCCCAGCTACTCGGGAGGCTGAGGCAGGGGAATCACTTGAACCCAGGAGGCAGAGGTTGCAGTGAGCTGAGATTGCACCACTGCACCGCAGCCTGGTGACACAGTGAGACGCTGTCAAAAAAAACAAAAACAAAAAAAAACAAAACAAAAACATGTTTACTTTCATATAAATCTGGAATTATTCAAAAATGTTTTTTAAAAATAGAAATCCTCAGGTTTGGGATTATTGGTTAACTATCTTCATCTGTAAAAAGACAAGGTGAAACAAGAAGAACATTTTCTTCATTATTCTTCCTATTTTTCCACAAATCTTGAAATGGCATATTCCTGGGGAAATAGAATTTTTAAATCTCTGTAAAAGTAATTATTTAGTTTCATCCTTATTAATATTCCAGCATCTACTGATATTTTAAGTTGGTCAAGGGTTTTGTTGGTCAAGGGTGGAAAGAACTTACTTTGTTGAAAGAATAGGTAGGAGCAAAAGAAATGAAATTCTTCAAAAACAAAGAAAATAATTTATTTCTGTCCTATATATGTGCAGAGTGTTCACTATCATATTAAAATAATTTATGAGAATAGAAGAAAAAAAGAAAATAAACACTAATTGTTCATTAACAGGTTGTGCCTTTCCTAAGGATAGAAGTCATGACTTCTTTTCTTTGCATTCTCAGCAGGCAGCTGTACTTGGCAAATAAATACTAGATGGTCAAATATTGGTAAAATTTTAAATACTAAGTGTTTTTATATTTCTTACTCAAGAGTTATATAGGCTATTTTAATGTTGTTATGTAGGTGAGAACAACTAACTGTTACAAAAATATTTAAAAAGCATATTTCCTATGGGTTTAGTGTTAACTAACATCAATCACCCAGTGAGGGGGCTCTTATTAGCCACTTTGTTAGATGAAGTAGGAACAAACAGATTTGGTAATTTAGTAAAACCCCACATGTAGTAACCATAAAAACATGGAATGCCTCTTCTTAAAACTGCACTCTTTGCAAATTTGATTTCCAAATGATTTTAATAGGATTCTGAAAGACCCTTTCTCTGTTATTCCCAGCATCCTGGGGTCATTTTTCTCAGTCTGAAGATTCCTCTAGTGACATGCAAAGGAGAAAGAGATTCAATCAAACTGTCATTGCTGGAGCCTTGTTACTGAAATTTCCAATTGCACACTTCTCTTTGCCTGTCTCTGCACAACTTGCAGCCTGCAACAACACTTTCTTCTTTACTTCCCTCTCTTTTAATGTGCCTACCAACCCCTATCCTTAAACTCAAAAAAGTCCTAAACTCATCATCTCCATTCACTAAACAGATACATGCCAAAAATGTGCTGAGCTCCCCAGATGAATCTTCTTTTGCTAGGACAGAATCAGGATAGGAGCACATTTTTCTCTACAGCCAAGGAGAAAGTTACTGCATCATCCCAGGCCAGAGGAGAGAAAAATAGCCTCTACCCAACAGTACCAAAACCATTCTGCCTGTTTCAAGATTAGACACAGAGGAATATGAGGATACAGTTTTCAGTCAGTGTGATTCAATCAACCACATTCTGAAGCCAAGTTCTGCTCACTTTCCTAACGTTCAAGAACAAAGCCTGCCGAGGTGTATGAAGTAAATACGATAGCTCCTAAAGGCAGCATCAATCATTTTTTCTTACAAATGAGTTTGCCTGCTCTGGCCTCAATTCAGAATAATGTGCAGTTTGACCCTCAGAAATATTCCACAACAGATGCCAGTATGCCTCTCTTTGAAATAAATGAATCAGGGTAATTGATGTTCCCCTAACTTTTAGGACAAAAGATCTATCAGAAAGTTAGAAACTGGATCTTCCTACAACATATATAGATACATGCATACCTTATATGCCAGTGTATCTGTAGAAATTACTTCCTACTCCCAGAATCATAGAGACCTTGTCACAAATGGTATTACTTGACTTTCTCAAGGCAAAATATATCCCTGTTTCCATCTGTTCTGTTACTCTTCCCTCTAACTTGTCCTAAGTTTCTTAAGCTGCAATTATCTTTCCTAATTGCCTTGAAAGTAACAGGAGAAAGGTCAATTAGCACTGTCTGTACAAGATAGCAAAGTGTTGTTTGGTTTCTATTCTCTGCAACCTCGTTTGATTTTCTAAATTTGTTTTGAGACATAGCAGAGAATTAACTGATCAACTGGGCACAATTAGAACAATCCAATCAAATAATGATCAGCTTTGTCTTATTTCAAAAGAGTCACTTATTACCTGGACAAAATATAATTGAACCTGTTGCTAAATTTATCTAGGCCCCATTTTCTAAGTGTTTCCATTATTGCCATGGCTAGATTGTACTAATCTGAACAATACAAAATACTATCTTCCTATCGAAAACCAGCTCAGCAAGATTTCAAAGCAGGAATTCATAGAGACTCTTGCCCACCCGATTCTTGGTATAATTCCTTCTGAAATAGTTAATCTCCTATGTCCGTTAAGGCCATGAATATACAGGGAAGGGGGAGTGGGGTTGCTGGAAAAATACAGTGGGGAGCTGCTAAGTGCTCCTGGATAAACAGAGGAAGTGATGTAGACAGAATGTTAATACAAAGTAACATAATCAAATCCAAACTTGATGCCAGATACTTCATAGAAAGTGTAACTAATGGATGTAGGCCCACAAAGGGGGCTTCAGAAGTATTAAGACTTGGGGGGCTCATATTGAGATGTTCCACCTTCTAGAATGCAATGAATGTCTGTTGAACTGACTGAAAATTCCGGCACTGAATTATCTTTGACTGGTTTTTTGTACATCTTGCTTCAAGCATGTCTTCCTACCTTTTATTTGCTTGTTTTTAGTTTTGTTTTTGCGAGCAGAGTTATTAAAATGTAGATTAGAAGAACGCCACAGCCTCAGTGCATATGTATCTGATGGTTTATTCATGGTTTTCTTTTTGATATGGTGAGATCTTACAGCATGTAGAAGAATGCAGATGAGTAGATGAATTAATGACAGGTTGAATGAATTTATTGACCTGTAGGAGAAGCAAAATTTTACTTCTACCCTCTTAGGGTTTGGGGGTGGGCCTGAGAATGAAGCTGACGTAATACAGATTAACAGGAAAAAGCCCTCATAAGGAAATGAAGACTCAAAGAAGTTATAAAATATAAATTCTTTTGTATTAGGTTGAATAAAGAGAGGTAATTGTGGTAAAGGAATTAAATTATGTGAGGAGGCTAAAGAAAGATAAGGATTATTTGGACAAGGTCTATTTGTACAGAATTCTCTCATCTATGACTCCTTATTGAAGAATATTTCTCTTCTCCTGGTAGAGGGAGGGCATCTTTCACATGAAAATTTTTATCTCCTATTTACAGGGGGGAGAAAGAGGGTAGATGAGAATGTCTTTGTTGCATCTGCTGTTTTTCAAGTGCCTCTAGCTCAAATTATTCCTTAGGTCAAAGGGGCACAGTGCAGGCGGCATCTTCTGCCACCCTTCAAGAGTAATGTTGATTACTCAGGTAGGGGATCAGAGGAGGCTTTTAGGCAACTTCCAGAGCTCTATCATAAGGCCTGTCTTGTTCAACGTCACCCTTAAGCAAAGCTCATCAAATGGGAATATAGCATGGATTGAGAGAGATGCAAAGGGATTGGGTGCAATAATTCAAAATACATCGTGTAAGCTGGGATGAATAAAACAAATACAGTAACATTACATTTAATTAAGAAAAGATAAAAAGGGCAATACATGAAAATTTCAGAAAAGCAATAATAATCACAGCAGCTAGTATCAACTAAGCAATACGAAGGCGAATGTAAGACAAAGGTATTAGTTCTTGTAACAACACCATGTGATCAGTATAGGGTTTATATTTCTACATTTTATGTGTCCTGTGCTGGCTGCTAGTTTATGTGATTTTGTTTCAAATTAAAAACACACTTATCCAGAGCATCTTTGTAAAATATTGTATCTGCCTAATCAAATCATTAGTTAACCAAAAAAAGGCATTTATGTTCATTTTCCACCTACTTTAATAAGTTTGTTTAGGGCCGGATGCGGTGGCTCACGCCTGTAATGCCAGGACTTTGGGAGCTGAGATGGATAGAACATGTGAGCTTAGAAGTTCGAGATCAGCCTGGGAAACATGGCAAAACCCTGTGTCTACAAAAACTAGAAAAATTAACCAGGCCTGCTTGTAGGCCCGGTTACTCAGGAGGCTGAAGTGAGAAGATCACCTGGACCCAGGGAGGTAGGGGCTGCAGTGAGCCGTGCTAGCACCACTGCGCTCCAGCCTAGTGAAAGAGTGAGACCCTATCTCAAGAAATATAAATAGATAAGAAATAAACAAATGTGTTTAGTTCAAAAATATCTGGTATACTAAAATATGTACCTCATAAAATAAGTTTTTGATGTTCCAAAGTAAAATAAAGAAGAGTTGACTTGAGAACACTTATTTAATAAATAAAATTTTATGTAAGATTGTGTGTGTGTGTGTGTGTGTGTATGTGTGTGTATGTGTTTATGTGTGTGTTTACCTGAAACTCACTGGTCATTGAGAAATGTGAAATAAAATGTGTTATGTAGAAACCCAGTATTGCTCACTCATTTGGGGGAGAGAAGCATCATTAGTGGATCTTGTTTGGGGAGATACTAATCTCTCTTTCAGCGGCTGGCATAGAAATCACCAGTTGTTTTGAATTCAGCTTACTTTTTTTTTATTACAGCCAAAGTGGCAGGGGAGTTTTTCTGATCATCAACAAAACTAGCAAATTTCTTGTTTAAATATCTTTTCCTTTTTTCTTCACAAATGAAATAAATTCCCTAGGGGAAAATACTAGCTCTTTAGTAATAAATCATGTCTTTCTCTTTCAGGAGCAACTGTGTGTGAAGATGTAGCCAAATTTCATTCTGCATCCTCTGTGCTTACCAACGGTGGTGGTGACATTTTCTCCTGGAGGAAATTAAATTGGACTTCACCTAGCCCTTCAAAATGATGAGCTTTACCTCTCAGCAACTGGTTGTCCTGGCAGAGCTCCATCCCTGAGCTAAGGCGATGCATCACTGTGACATCTACAATGGATTTTCAAAGAGCTGTCTTCCAAACTGTACTGGGTAGCTTTCCCTTGCTGGCTGGAGCCTCTGAGTGTTTGTGGAGAGAGCCCGGACAGTAGCCTTTTGAGCAGAAAGCTGTTTACAAAGGTACCTTGTTGCCTGAGACATGCTCTAAATTAAAGCTTTCCTTATTACAATAGAATGTGCCCAACAGATGGACCTGTGAAGACAGACACATCCTGATGGCATGGTAAGCTCCAGTCCTCCCCATTCTGTTGGGTAGACACTGGCTTTACTCTGCATGTCTGAGCCACATCAGCAGATCAGACTAGGACCAGTCATAGAGATCCAGAGACTTTTTACTAAGGAAGCCACTTCCTTAGCTATGAATTACCATTGTTACAGCATCAAAGAGATGTGTCCTACCTCCCTGTTTCCCTTTAAATCTGAGGAGCTTGAAGGGGTAGGAGTCCTGTGTTGCAGATTTCTGTGCTATATCCAGCTCAACCACGCCCAGCCTAAGCACATCTTTGTGTGGAATAATGAGACCTCGGGGGAACCTGTATAGTGCTTTTCTGCTTCTAGGCTTTTCCTCACAATAAATTGTTTTATATTTACACTCCGTGGTGGTAGGCTCTGTGTACCTGTACCCATAGCACATTGTACAACAGCTTGTCTTCCAGATTTTTGGATATTTTAAATCCATTTCACTGGTTGGCTTTGCCAGCCACCTGAAGGTAAGCAATGGACACAAAAATCTTCCCACATCTGTGGGATGCTGAGCAAGTAAAATCTATTTCAGTGTGTTCAACTTGAACACTCCTTCTTTTGATACTTCTTGAGTTATTTATTTTTTAAATAGAGGAATGGCAGAAAAGCAGCCAAATTAGACTTAGGATTGATAGAGGACAGAGAAGAAGGAAAGCTGGATAAAAAGAGATTGGTTCATCAGAATAAAAATACAATTAGATAGAAAGAATAAGTTCTAGTATTCGATAGTATAGTAGTGAAGTTATAGTTAACAATACCTTACCATATATTTCAAAACAACCAGAAGAATTGTAATGTTCTCAATATAAAGAAAAGAAAATGTTTGAGGTGACAGATATCCAAATCACCCTAATTTGATCATTACACAATATATACAGGTATCAAAATGTCACATGTACTCTCAAAATATGTACAATTAATTATATATGAATACAATGATTAAAAATACATAAATAAAAGGGAGTAGGGAATTATCCTACTCCCTTTTCTTTACTCTCTACTCCTAAAAAAGAATACAGCATGCACCTAGAAATCTGGTCCTATATTAACAAAATCAAAGTCATGTCCAACAGCATTACTAATATTGGGTACCATCCACTTGGTTTGTGACTATAACAAAAAATATTTGTTTCTGCCTCTGTTTTTCTTCTGCTATTCACAGTCCAGCCTATCACATGTAATTGTGCCTCCATTGGTACCTGTCTGTTTCTGAAGCAGGTTTTAAACTAGTGAAGGAAATTGATGACATGCTAGGCAAGTGCAGGAAGACTACAGATAGTATCAACAGCAGAATGATAGCCAAAAATATGGATATTGCGGCTGAGAATTTAGGTCCTCTCTGCAGATATATCATTTTTATTTATTCTGCAAATACGTAAGGAGTCTTATTATTTAAGATAAGATTTTTTTTTCCTTTTTAATTCTAACCCTCTGGTTGCAAAGATAGCTGTTGCTCTGTAAATCAACCCAGGATTATCTGCTTTCTTTGTCAGTTCATGAGTCTGAGACAAAATACTATTGTGTTAACTGAAGACAGCACCAATAATTCATCTTAATTTTGTGTACTTAAAGTCAGTTTTCCAAAGAAAATTCACAGGAAAAGATATGCAGAAAAACTATTATAGTTAAATACATGAAAAAAATTTATATATTTATCCAATTTCATTTCTTAAACATTTATTTTCTTTTCTAAGTTTTCTTTTGAAAAGTTTAATGTTTGCACAATTTGCTGAACATTGGTTTCTGAATGGTTCTCCATGTTTTCCTGAACTGAAAAAAAGTGGGCTATAAATATAGAAAGCCTTATTTTTGTTCTTTACATCAAGTTTAGATTATAGAATCTAGCAAAAGTTAACTTTGTAGCTGACCCACGTTAGTTAATAAGTGTAGGAGACTGATATGACTAATAAGTTTCAAGAAACTTAATGGAAGATAATAAAGAGAGAGAACAAAAACTAGGGTAATCTTGGCAGCTAAATGAATTTGGCAAAAGGTCACAGAAAGGGAGAACATGTAGATTTTTGAGTATTTTCCTGCTTATTCACATAATTTTTTGAATTAATTACAATTTAAATAATTAAGTATACTTGGATTAGATAAAGCACCTAATGCTTACACATATATACTGGGTCGGGTTTATAGTGTGAAATGCAACATGTTAGTATGTAAAAGTATGCATTTGAGGATCTTTTCAATTAGCTTTAAAAACAATGGTAAACAGATGCACACAGGAAAGTTTTTCTCATTGTCTTTTTACCAGACTATTAACTAGTCACTGGTTCTTTTTAAATGATTTGTGTCTCATCCAGAGGGCATTATATTTCGAAGTATTAATAGTCTCCATACATTCAAAATGACTACAGATATTGACTTGGAACTTTCCACAATATCTGGTTTATATACTTGTATGATACACACAATGATAAGAAGTGACAATGTCTAAATGTTTACAACACTACATTTTAGAAAGTACAGACATATGTACTATACCATTGCAGCCGGACCAATCCTGCAAATTTAGGTACTGCCATTCACCAGTATACAGAAAAATCATAAAACAATAAACAATGGAAACACATACATAGCTCCAAAATTCTGAGAAACTGGAATGACTAACATTTCACTTGCAACTTAACTGAAACTGGCAATATAGTAATAATTATTATTATTTTTGGTGTATGGCCACAGAATGCTAAATGTCACAGAGCTGGGTGTATATTTAGCAGTTCCTTGCCTTGAGGAACTGTATCCTACTCTAATTTCCCTCTGGGCATGAACTTTTTACATAATGATGTCTACATACACTTTGGTTTGCACTGATTATGTAGGTCAGTAAGTTTTCCATTATTTCATTTTTTTCTGCAAAAATGAGATGTAACAACATTTTGAATGCTTAATATCCAGTTCAGTGTGGTTCGAGCTGAAAATGAAATCTTTATCAGGCAAAATACAGATTTGAGCCATTATCCATGGAATATGAAATGTATAGATAAATACTCTGAATAATTCAGACCTCAAATCCCTGACTATATGCAGAAATGTTTAATTCCTTGTGAAAGTTTTTAAATAATGATTTTTAACTTTTCACTTTCATAGTAAAAAGCATGGCTCAAGTAATATGCTTATTGAAACATGTTTTTCTCAGCTAATAATTTTCTGCTACTGCAAATTCTGCCTTTAATACAAAAGCATGTCTTTATTTTTTGTCATCTGTTCTTGACAAATAAGACTTGTCACTTGCCTTTCAATAAGAATGGTGAATGTAAGAAACATGCACCCATACATTCAAAGATGAGATACAAGCTCATGTTAATAGCATAAACATATAGATTCATAAATTAAAAGCTTACATTTTTCTATAGGAAAGAAAAGGATATTTTGCTATTTTGATAGACTGTGTGTAGCTTGATTATAGGTTACAGCACATTCAACTTTTGCTTTAAATCAGGTCCTCCTGGTAAAATATAAGGCCTATAAAATTACTTAAAGAAATAGAAACATTATTCTTTACTGAAAACATGCATATTTTTAATCAAAGCAGATGAATATTACTTTCTTCCAAAAGCACTGTTCTTAATAGATGTAAATACATGTAAACACAATGCTAACTGGTGAATTCCACCACTGATCTTCAAGTTAGACATAGTTAACATTCAAGGCTGGAAAACAAGCCAACTTATTTCTTTAGTCAGAAAAACTAATATTGAGTACTTAGTGTGTACTGTTACTATTTTGGAAGGGCAAAACCCAAAGATAAATGAGACTATCACTCTATCTTGAGGAGAATCTTGGTCATACGCAAAATGATAGAAATTCACCACAAGAGTATAGAAGCAAAATGTTCAAACCAGAGGAGGTTAAGTTAACAACTTAGGGTGTCTCCATATAATGGAAATATAGTGGCAACACAAAATCCTGTTTTAAAAGATATCAAACATTATATTAAAATGTTTCCATTATGCCAATATAATATTACAAAGGTAAGTAGATAGATGAAAAAAAGAAGGAGGGAAGAAAAGGAAATGAACATAAATGGGAAGAAAAGAAAGAGAAGGAAAAGAAGGAGGAAAAGGAGAGGGAACCAAGAAGGAAGAAGAAGTAAACTGAGCAATGAGAAGGAAATAAGAAATGTGACTGGTGCTTATAATGGAATTGCTAGATTATATGTATTTTATTTTTTATACTTTAGTTTCTTTCTAGATAATGCAAAAGATCATTACAAAAATAAGTTAAATAATTAATTCTAGAAAACAATCACTTATAATATCTTTACCAAATAAAGTCTGGAGTTTCTGTTGTTCATGTTTTGTCTTTTTCCATCTAAGTATTGAAGGTTGATATGTATGAAAAAAATCCAAAATTGAACTTAACTTTCTTCATTTATATTGACCAAGAAAGTTAAGCTTTGTTTTTTTAATATATATTTTTTAAAACTCTGTATCTCCTTACCATCTCTACCTCCTCTTCATGCCCACCAACCAATTTAACATTCTGGTGTGGTATAGTTCTGTACCTTTTATTATCCTGAGACACACCTGTACAATCATTTATGAAGTACAAGGATTCCTTGCTTTGTTTTTATGTTTTTATGCAGTGTATTTTTCTCACTTTTGTGGACATTATTCCGGGTCCAAAGATAACAGATTTAACTCATTATCTTTAATAATCACACAAAAATATAAATTTTATGATGACTACTACAGGTGGGGAATTCTTATAGCCCAGGAGCTGCAGCATCAACAAAGGAAGTAAGTCCCTGCATTGTGGTGCTTTCCATGTTCCATTGTATGAATGAACTACAATGGTTTCAGTAATTCCCTTATTCATAGATATTTAACCTGCTTTCAATTTTTTCACTTTTGTTTTGTCCCTGCAGCCAACACTGTAGTAAGCATCCTTTTACATATATATTTAAATTATTGCATCTTCCATATCTTATTTTACAGTGGCCTTATATTTTTTACTTACTCAGAAACACCAGTTAATGATGTTTTTAAGAAATATAATGTTCAGAGTATTTCAGTGCTATCAAGAATGTGCTATAGGAGCCCACAAAGAGTAACTAGAATAAACATACAGTTTTTGAGGTTATTAGGTTCCTATCTATAAATGGTGCCTTGTGTGGCAATTTATTTTCAATCAAAATAGAAGAAGTATTAAATCCAAAGCAGACAGCATTCATCCAGGTACAACAAATACAGGACCAATAAACTGACCCTGGGCAGAATGAGAAAGTGGTAGTAGATACAAAGCTCAAATGGGTAAAAACAGTATATATTTTCAATATATACTCTATTTGGAGTTAAAATAGTCTTTACTTATACTGTGATATGTGAACTGAGGAACAGTGTGAAAATAGTATTTAACCCTATCAAGAAGTATTTATTATCTATTACTTATTTTAACAGTTCATTCCATGTTTTTAAACAAGTTTATCAGAGAAAACAAGCGAGATGGATGTATTTTCCTACTAAGTGCCAAGCACTTAATGGTATCTTTTACTTTCATATTTTTCATTTAATTATCTTCAATTTTATTCTTATGATACTGGTGCCATAATCATTACTAGTTTACAGATAAGAAAACAATATCACAAAGGTTTAAAAATGGCTCACAAAATGACAGAGTTGAGATTTAAAGTTAGTTTATAATTCCAGTGCCCCTGTCCTTCAAACTATATGTACTGAGGAAATTTTTCAAACCCTTGGGGAAGACAGATAAGAAAAAATCCCCGGTAAAAGCAGTAAGATTGCACGTGGCATTGTGGATAGTCACACCTATCCATTCATTCCTTGGGAACTATGACTGCATGGTTTTTGTTTCGTTCTCCCTAACCTTAGTTTAAGTTCAGGGGTACATGTACAGGTTTGCTATATAGATAAACTTGGGTCATGGAGTTTTGTTGTACAGAATATTTCATCACCCAGGTATTAAGCCTAGTACCCATTAGTTATTTTTCCTAATCCTCTCCCTCCTGCCACCCTCTGACCTCTGATAGGCCCCAGTGTGTGCTGATCCCGTCTATATGTTCATGTGTTCTCATCTTTTAATTCCCACTCACAAGTGAGAATATGAGGTATTTGGATTTCTGTACCTGCGCTAGTTTGTGAAGCATAATGGCCTCCAGCTCCTTCCACGTCTCTACAAAAAAGGTGCTTTTGCACTTTTTTATGGCTGCATAGTATTCCATGGTGTAATGTACCACATTTTCTTTATGTAGTCTATAATTGACAGGCATTTAAGTTAATTCCATGTCTTTGCTATTGTGAATAGTGCTGCAATGAACATACGTATGTGTGTGTCTTTATAACAGAATTATTTATATTTTGGGGGAGTATAGACCCAGTAATGGGATTATTGGGTTGAATGGTATTTCTGTTTTTAAGTCTTTAAGGAATCACCACACTGTCCTACACAATGGTTGAATGAATTTACTCTCCTACCAACAGTGTATAAGCATTCCTTTTTCTTCGCAACCTCACCAGCATTTGTTATTATTTGACTTTTTGACAACAGCCATTCTGACTGGTTTGAGAATGACTGCATCTTATATATAAATCTCATTACCTCTTTCATAGCTCATGACATATGGCTGGGATTCAACTGATATGTCTGGAGCTTAATTTAAACTTCTCAGTAAAGCCTCAGAATTCCTGGGGAATCTGTACCCCACATTCTCACCACTGGAATGATCACAGTAAGGATTTTCCCTACATTAAGAAGATTCATTTTATTTCTTCATTTAATAAACACACACATATGTATAGCTGTGGAAATCTACAGTACAATCAGCCACAACTGCAAATAAAGACTGAGCCAGATGAGGCAGCTTCTCAAACTACATGCAGCAGGATTTTAAGACACCTTGTCTCAAGCTATTAAAAAAAATCAAAAACATTGAGGAAAACTTATTGATATTTACGCGAAAATAAATACAATGCCGGAGATGGGTAGATGGGACCTTAGCTTTTCTCATTTTTCATGGGGAGAGAAACATGCATGCTTTATAACACTATATAAATCTCTAAAAGTCAGAAATGTCCTTAAAGTATTTAAACTGCTCATCAAATCTCTGTAGAAAAAACCCCTGACATTTTTGATAGATGTATCCTGAGACCTCTGCAAACATCACATTCAATAATGCCCTAAAGCCCCTCATTTTAATTATGAAATACAATAAATTATGGCAGGAGAGAGCTATAAACAGTGGGAGGTCAACCACATTTGATGACTATCCTTGCATAAAATTCAAACCTAAGCCTCAGCCAGACTGTAAAGGCCTTCCTTGACATGAACTTTCCAGTATAGTACCTCCTGTGTATGTAAAAATGTGCATGTTAAACCCAGGATGGGGACAATTCTACTAAGTTTACTTCTTCCCCTCCCCCAAGCAACTGTTATTTCTCTGGTTCCGGGGGCTGTTTATATTGTAATTCTTCAACATTTAACACAGTTATTGGTATAGAGGAGACAAACAATACTTGCTGGTTGAACTGACTAGAGATAGCAGTGGTTTTAAACAATAAATTAGACAGACCTTCTAGTTCCGTAAATGTCTGGATACATCTGAAATGTCCTAGGACAATATAATATATCATTTTAGAAAAGTTTTCTCAATAGTTTCACCAAAAGAAGTCTGAAAGATATAGAGAGTAGAACATGCATGTTTTGTAACTTCTTTTAGTCTGATTGAATGTTTTGTTTTATTGGGAGAAAAAAAGTACAGATTTTTTAAAATGAGGAATTAGGTTTAAGAGTCTGCTTAAATTTGTTCATATAAATTCCTATAAAAATTAAAATCTACTTTATAATATATTCATGCTTGTTTTAATATAATAATTCTATTTTAAATACTTTGCAAGTTAAATAATTTAATAATCCCACACGCAAAAACGTTTTTAATTATGATTGACCCTTTAGGTATATAGAAAATGTAGAATATTTCTACAGTGGGATAGACACTCATGATATGATATTACTAATTATCCGGAGGTAGAAGATGTGTGTCTACAAACCATTTTTTTCAACTTTACTAAGGTATAATTGACAAATAAAAATTTGACATGTTGCAGATGTACAATGTAATGATTTGACATAAGCATACAATGTGAAATAATTACCACAATCAAATTAATTAACATATCAATTACTTCACATAGTGACCATTTTTGTGTGTGTGTGTGTGTGTGTGTGTGTGTAGGGGGACACAAACAACGCTAAAAGTGCAGCGTTCACAACTGAAATCTAGAGGAGTAACGGATGACTTCAACCAAGATGTTGGCCATCAGCCCAGGGGCTGTATTAGGTAGGCACTGTGTTTGGTTAGGCCATTGTAGTTGGCTGGCACACAGCTTTCATATTTTATGGAGCAATGAGTTTGAAAGGTCAATGTGACTAAGCCACTGCTGAGGCTGGACATAGTGCAACAGCTTAGCACCTATGGTCTGATGTTAACTTTACTCTTTTATGTTGCCTACCTCGTCCCTGTGAGTATTAAGTTGAAATTTCTGGTTTAGAATCTCCCACCAATGAACACATTTCCTACATATACTTTTACAGGCTGAGGATGAGCTTTTCTAGGTAAGGCATTCCTCCGAGTAACACAGGATAGGACCAAATAAAGATATAGTAGTTAAACAGCATATACAATAGTGTTGGAACCAGTACAAATTATAAATGCTATCCAATAGCACAACACATAAATGATAGCTAATAACAATGTTAGAAGGATGTTACAAGACTATACAACATAAATAACTTTTATAATGTAAATTTAATTTGCATCTTAAATTTAGGTACCAAGAGTGCAGGAAGAAAATAAATAATCCAAAAGCAAAATAAACAATCCAAAATGAAATGAAAATCTTACATTGGTGGAATATTTGAGTTAGAGAAGTCAATGATGTTTTTAAAAATGTTTTAAACATTTCAAGAACAAGTATTTCATGGAGTAGAATTTTGAGATATGAATGTTTGGATATGTGCTGGGTTAATACTTTTAGAAGCAATAGGTAGAAATTTAGTAAAAACGGAAATAAAAATGATACACAGAGAGAAGTTATTACCTCATGTAAATAAAAATCTTCAGTTTTGCACCTTCAGGCATGGCTTGATCAAGAAACTAAGTCAATGTCATCAAAACCAACCTTGTTCTACCCATCTCTGTTATCTGCTTTTCTCTCTATTGATCTCATTCTTAAACATACTTTTTCCCCTCATGATGGCAAGATGGCTAGTAAAAGCTCCAAGGTTTACATTGCAAAACTCCAAGTTCAGGGATAAAGAAAGCAGTCTCTCCTCCAAAAGTCTCACAGTTGGTTTTGATAAGTTCTGATTGCATCTTTTACCCATTCCTAGAATAAACATTGAGACCAGAGGATGTGATGTTCTGATGGGCCAAGCCTGAGTCACACATGCAGCCAGAAGTTGGTAGCAAAGTCAACTGAGTTTGATTACTACATTGGCTAAAAGATGAAGAAAATTAATATCCCAAAGGGAATACTTAACACTATTAGTAGAAAAGAAAAAAAAAGGCGGGTGGGCAGAAAAAACAAAACAATATTCACTATCAATATTAAAATTTTAGAAATCTTTCAATGTCAAGACAAGAACCTATGATTTTGTTCCACCTTTAATAGTAATCAGGGAGAGGACAGGTATAATAATAAAATGTGAATTAAACAGAATTAATCAAATAGCAACTGGAAGATTGAATCACAGTGAGATTCACTGGACGTTTTCTTTGGCACTTTTTGTCATTTTTCATAAATAAAAGAAGATGGGAAATTACAGGGAATAAATATTGTATGAAAGGATATCATTGACATATCACTCCTGACAGGGCTAAGCTAAAGGTTATGAAGATAAGTAAGTCTGGAATAAAATATTATTAAACTACTTTGTCTTATTTAGTTTTGATTTAAAAGTACACCAGGAAAATGATTTATCATTTTCCTATAAGTAATAAATCAAGTAATTTTTAATGGGGTAAAAGAGGATAAAAATGGGAGACTCAGAGCAATGAGACAGTTGTCAAAAGGTAAACTTAAGCAATAATTCTGCGAAGTCTGTTTCCCCAGTCGGCTGTTTTCATTACACACTGTTTGGGTGAAAAAAAAAAAACAAAAAATAAATTTATGTTGTTAAAAGTAGGCATTATGATAGCAGAAATTAATGGAGAGATAGAACAATTGCAGCAAGTGGAAAAGAAACTTACCTTTGTACTCAACTTCTTAAATGGAAAGGCTTAGAGGGGAAACAGAAAAAGAACTCCTGCCAACTTTATGTCTAACAGAGATTGACTGTTTTTCTTTGAGGTTCTTATCATGTAAGGAGCTCAGAAATACTTTCAATGCATGAATTAATAAAAAAGGATGAGAAGCCACCCTCAGGAAAAAATAGGTACAACAATACTACTGAATGCTAAATTTCGGCATGCTATCTAGAGGACTTTAAGAATTTCTTATTACTCATAACTTTTAACTTACATTTTGAAGGCATTAATGACTTTTCCATGTACTGCATCTGCCTTAAACAAGTCTTCAATTCTATCACAGATTTATGAAGACTTGATGCCTCCAACTGAGCTCTTTCTTCATCTCCCTCAACTGACTATCAGCACAGAAAAGACTTTTTATTCAAACATTCTCCACTACTGGGAGAAAGTATGTTATAGACTCAGAAATTTTGTGTTAATCTTTGATGGAAATACTGAGGTTATTATATTTTTTTTTGCTGCATTACCAAGTGCTAAATTTTAGATGATGAAAAACATATTGACAATAATAACTGTTGAATCCTAACACACATCAACTAAAGTGTTAACAAGGAAACCAAGAACCCAAAGGAGTGTCCCAGAGGCAAAGGGAAGAGAATGTTACCAAAAGGAAAACACAGTCAAACACATCAAGTGTCCCAAGAAAACAACAAGAGTAGGGTGAGTCCAATAAACAACCTCCAAACTTAATGAAGGTCATTAAGTTTCGACAAAAGCAGTTTCAGTGGAATGTAGGCCAAAAGCTAGACTTTAACAAGACGACGGTGAATGGAAGTGAAGAACTGGAGACACGTTTGTAGAGGTAACTAGTTCTAGAAGTTACACTTTAAATAAAGGCTGGAGAACTAGGACAAATGCAGAAAAGACAGGTGTGATCAAGGGAAGGATATAGTCTGTTTTTGTTTTTTGATGTTTTGTCACTTATTATTGCCTTTTCTAGATGGAGGAGGTAAAAGCCTTTTGGATTTGGATGGAAATGATCCAGGAGATAGAGAAAAGGTTTAGAGAGAGGAAAGACAGCCAATATAGGAAAATGCTTGAAGAGGTTGTAACAGATGGAAGATAAAAGAATGACCACAATGTAGGGAAAGTTTGAAGACTTTGTGGCAGAAAAATGTAGAAGAAAATGGAAGATGGTTTGCTTTTATCACACATTAAAAAAAAAGATGATAAGTTGTGTGTGAGGAATATTGAAGAGAGAAAAGGAAAGAAATTAAAGATAGCTATATAGCTTCAAATGGTAACATCCCTATAAATAAAAATAAAAACCAAGACAGATTCTTGTAGAAAATATAATGATCTACCCTCTTTATGTATTTAGTTGACAGTGCCTGAGTGACTTCCAGGTGGAGTTGCCAGTCAGCTCTTAGAAATAAAGTATGACATCGCAAGAGAATTATCAATACTAGAAATCCAGATTTGTGACTATCCACACAAAGACAATAGTTAAAGCCATAGCATTTGATGATACAGACAGAGAAGACATAAGGAAAGAGTGGAAAAGACAGAGCAAGAACACAGTCTTGGGAAATGTCTATACTTAGAGAACAGAAGCAAAAATTTGACTCACAGGAGACAGAACAGCAGGACCTTCAAAGCTAAGAGAAGTTCCCTTTGGAATAGTGACACGACAGGGGAACCACACAGCAAACCGCAAATTCTAAACAAATGTAGAAGAAGGAAAGTCCACTGAATTTAGCAAGTAAAAGGTCTTTTCAAAAAAGATTTTTCAGTAGACAGACAAGGCTAATATGCCTAGACTCCATGGATCAGGTAATAAATGAGAGGAGGAACAGCTGTAAACTTCTTTTGAAAAGTTAGGCCTTGAATGGAATGGAGCAGTTAGTGAGAGAGGCTGGAATCCATGGCCATCTCAAAGCACTGCCAAACCTCCAACTTCGATGATGCAGGCCACCTGCAAGGGATGCTGGTTTTCTGTGTCATAGAACTAAATATGCACTGGCTTAGGAGTTGGAGATGCTGGAGAAGGAGACAGAGTGGCTAGAGAAGCCCCATGCTTGGTAGATGCCCAGGGGTAGTACTTGGTGACTTCGGATTTGGAGAACGTGAAGGTAATCCAGCATGTGCAGAGATGTGAGGACTCAGCAGCTTCTCACACCAACAGGAGCCATAGGTCAGGGACAACTGGTGCCCTGCTCTGACTTTCAGATGACAAAGAATAGGGGTGATGCTCTTCTCCCCTTTCCAACTTACACAGATTTTGTGGCCAGAACTATGCAGAGAAGGGAATTCAGGGAAACTTAACCCCAATTCAGTAACATGACACGAGACTAATCCCTAAAAGCCACTCAAAAGCTCTCATTCAGCTTAACTGGACTCCAAATACACACTCTTGTGCAGCTGTGCCCAAGTTTTCTACTGCCTTGTATTTCAAAGTCCAACCTGGTTTCCCTTTCACCTGGCAATCCAACAACAAAGATAAGAATGTGAGATTTAAGGCAAGCATGACTTTAGTCCTGTCTTGGCCTCTTCCCACTATATGACCATAGCTATATTTCTTTTCATCTCTGAATCTTAGTTGCCTGATCTGTAAAATATGGTTAAACTATAGCTTGCCCCATGAGGCTGTTGGGAGGATTAAGTGGGATACTGCTGTAAAGTCCTTAATACTGCATCTAGTAAATCTTAAGTGCTCTGGAAATGTTAGCACAGTGATGATTCTGGGGGTATTATTTCAGCAGATAACCTTCCCTCGTTCCTTAATAAATCTGAGTTATTTCAAAATTGTTCCTGTGTATTGCAAAATTTTTTTTAACTCTACTCATTACTAAGCATCTCACGGATAGAACATGTCCCTCTTTATTTCAGAGGAAACTTCTTCCTTTGTTGCGTAATTCTCATTTCTCTACCTTTGTTTGTCTTATAAATATTGATTTATTACATATTAAAATATCAAATAGGAACATTATATTGCTGAATGTAGTAGATGCTTTCTCCCCAATTTGGAGCTTAGAGATAACAAAGAAGAAAGCAGGGTATTTCCCATTTTGATAAATTATATTAAGGAAATACATGGTACTGTGATAGAGTATGATTTCTGGGCAGGCTGCTTCAGGGAGTGTGATTAGAAAAGATCTTTTGAAGACAGCACATTTGAAATGACACTCGAGGCATGAAGAGCATCTAGGCTAAGAACAACATAGACTATATCCTGAATCTGGCACTGATTTGATGAGTTCAGAGGTATCATGGGGCATCTAATGAGGGGGCAGGGCCATGAGATGAGATTGCAGGTGAAGATGGAACTAAACCATGTCTTGTAGGAATGGAAGGCAGGCTTCACTCTGTCAAAGATCTCATTCTTACTAGGCCCTTCTCTTTTTAAAATTGTCAGTATTCAGGTACAGGACATGATGTTTTGATATAATTACGCATGGTAAAATTGTGACTATAGTCAAGTATATTAACGTATCTATCAGCTTGCATAGTTACCCTTTGTGTGTGTGTGTGTGTGTGTGTGTGTATGTGTGTGTGGTAAGAACCCCTAAAAGCTACTCTTTTAGCAAATTTCAGTATACAATATTATGATTATAATCCTCATGTTGTACATTAGATCTTTAGATGTATTTATCCTATATTTCTGCAGCTTTGTACCCTTTGACCTACATCTCTCTTTTCTCCTATACCCCACAGACACCTGTCAGCCCTGATAATCACTCTTTCATTCTCTTTCTATGTAACTGGCTTTAATATCTTTTATAAATTTTTTAGATTCTCTTTATAAGTGAGACAATGCAGTATTTTCCTTTCTGGGCTTGGCTTATTTCACTTAGCATAACGTCCTCCATGTTCACCTATACTGTTGCAAATGGCCTGATCTCATTCTTTTTTAAGGTTACTAGTGGTTTTAATTTATCTTTTTGCACTGGACACTTCACGCTATACTCATGCTAAAGTTTTTCATTCCAATTAGTTAACAATCATTTGATTCCACTTTTTTTTTGGCCTTGAATGGAATGCAACTAACTGTAGCCTCTCTCATCGGTTGGTTCCAGTTTGTTTATGCTCACTCCTGTTCATTATCTCTTCCTGACCTACCGCCTACCCTGCTGACTTCAGCCCCAGCACAAGCACAGAAGCAACTGGCATAGACGATCTGTTTAGCTAGCTCCCCCAACTGCATTCATCAAAGGCTCATTAGAAATTTCTTCTTTTATATCACTCAGTGTTTTTGCTTCTAAAATTGAGCTCTCAGGGGCGAAAGAGGCCTAGTTCATGTAAGACAGTGTGACTATGAAATGGAGTCCACTGACACTCGTGCTACTATCCAACAATGATTTTAAAATAAAAGGCCAAGCATGCTGGCTCATGTCTGGAACCTCAGCACTTTGGGAAGCTGAAGCAGGCGGATCACCAGAGATCAGGAGTTTGAGACCAGCCTGGCCAACATGGTAAAACCCTGTCTCTACTAAAAACACAAAATTTGCCAAGAGTGGTGGCACATGTCTGTAATCCCAGCTACTTGGGATGCTGAGGCAGGAGAACTGCTTGAACCTGGGATGTGGAAGTTGCAGTAAGCTGAGATCGCGCCATTGCTCTGCAGGCTGGGCAAAAAAGAGTGAAACTCCATCTCAAAAATAATAATAATAATATAAATAATAAATAAGTATACAGAGAAGTTCTGTGAGGGGACTGGAAATACAAATGTAGTTTAAGGACAAGTGAGTTAAGAAATTCTGTGTACGTCTCTTTGTAACCCTTTGAATGTGAGCTCTCTTGGGTATATTTATCACCTCTGAGAAGCCCACCCGGACTCTCTGGGCTGTGTTACTTATTTCTGCTGTGGTCCATGTTAGGACCCGGTGCTCATCTTTATTGAACTCCTCATGTGCTAAACTCAGGTTGCATACTTATTTTTCTGTTCCTGTATCTTGCACATCATTTTTCTCTAGCACCTGGCCCAGCCTTTCTGAAGAAAGGGAGTGAAGAAGGGATTTTTGTTTTGTTCATTTTACAGTCCTGCTATATTACCTTGTAGAGTAATACACACCTAGTAGGTACTCATATAGTTTTGTAATAAATTAGACATATCCAGAAATTAACAAGATTTTGTTACGTATCTTATAGCTGTTTGCTTTACATGCTATTATTTTCCACATGATACTCTGCTCACAGTACCATTTTTTAAAGTCCTTGGTTATTTTATAAACTTTCTTCTTAAATGTTTTCTAATTCTCATTGAACACCAAAGTCAATTATATGTAACTCATTTAATTAACTTGGCAATGAAAATGCAGTGAATAGTCAGCAGAAAAAAAAATACGCTATAAAAGAAGGATTTACAATTATATTTCATACAAAGTAAATATAATAAACATTGTATAGATAAAATGGAATGCATGGCAGGCAAGACATCTGCCAATTTCACTAGTGCATTAAGTAAAATTAGGAAAGAATCCATTATAGCAAAATTTACTTATGTATACGCTATGTATATAACAGGAGTCCAAAGTGTGAAAATATTATAATTCTAGTTTAATGATATGAATTTATGACCATCTTATTTGTTATTTTTTTAGTAGAATTAAACATAAACTAGTAGCCTAGCTGAGACCTCAATGCTCTTCAGTTATCTTTCTACATAAATTTATGAAGTACATATCATCATGAACTTAACTATCTATTGTGAAATGTATAATATTTTATTTTACATCCACAAATTGAAAATGCATTATTCACTCTTTTCCCCAATCTAAATCTAGATGTCACAAGTGATAGATTCTTAATATTAGGAGTAACCACATAACAAAATGTGCAACTTGTAGGACCAGATTGAATGACTACTGATGTAATTTGGAAGAAAAAAAACACACAAAAATATGTATATAGGAAAACACACACACACACACACACACTACACACACACGAGAATGTATATATTAATACATACATGATTTGCAAGTTGGGGCCTCCAAAAAGCATCCAAATAAAACCTTGCATCTATGTACAGTGGACTGATAGAAACATCTCAGGTTGGTTCCCTAGAGAATTACCTGCAGGTTTTCTGTGGTTTGCCTTATGTAACTGGGGAAATAATTCCTCACTCTGCCTGTAGAAATTGTTTCTAGTTGGTGACCTAAACATAGTGCTCTCCAAGTGGAGTACATTATTTTTCTGGAAAAGATCCACTGAGTCAGTAACGAAGCTATGGAGAGTAAAGTGAACCAAAGTAACTCCAAGCCTGCACAAGAGATTTGGAGAAAAAATAAAGGGAGCTCCAAACAGGAGCAAATAAATTAAGGCACTTTACTAACAGGAAAAAGACTTCTGACTTGGGCAATTACAAAAATGTTGAATAGACTTGCCTACTGCATATTCAACATCCATGAAGACAATCCTGCCAATGAGTTAGACTTTCTACTTACAGAGAGAACACAGCAGCCTTTCCTTTTAGTAATGTAGCTTTTTAGCTAAATAGACCTATACATCTGGAAAGAAAACTTCTACTAGTTATCCACAAAAATAGACATAAATATTAAGCAAAAAAATTACAAAATATTTAAAGGATGAAATTGAAAGGTGAGAATGAATAAAGCGGACAATTAGTATAAGAGAAAATAGGTGCAATGAAAGATACAGAAGAAAATTTAAGATTCTAACTAGTGTCTCTGGAAGTATCAATATCATGTTGTCCACCTAACAAACATAGGCTAACATGAAATTAAAGAATTCAGAGAAATATAAATAATCCTTAAAATTTAAAAATACTGTTTGCAGTACATTTCTGCTTCCAATTATAATAATGTAGCTTGTAGCATTTTGATTTTCCCAATGAAAACTATCAAGGAAGTGGTATAAAACATAGAAATGACTCTGAAAGCATAAAAGAGCTGTTAAGGCAGCCAGGACATGGGGGTCCAGACCCTGGAGAGAAGGGGCTCTGGCTGAGTTGAGCCCAACTTTCTATACACTGCTTTTGTCTTTGGGGGAATTTATGTACTATGCCTGAGAAACAGAACAATGCACATCTTTTAGGAGGCAAGAAATGATTTAAAATGCTGCCAAGAACTCTAGGACAAACAGACAAAAACTAGAATTTAGAGATATGAGGGTAACCAAGGACTTATTAAAGACAGAAGCAGGCACAAAGAAGTTAGTCAAATACTGAACATGTATTTTTATACTGAGGTATTTGCTAATTTTTAAGCTGACAAAGAAAGAAGTTAATAAGTCATGTAGAAAGTGTCCAAAAAACATGATAGACTTTTTGGCAGCACCTTAATATTGTACAAAAGAAAATTTTAATTCATTATCCACCAAGGAGGAGAATCCTAATGTGTGAACCTCCAGGTTCACATTTGGAACATCTAGAGGATTACATGCTCAGATTTAAAATGAGACTTACAAACACAGACAAACAGTTTAGAAATTTCCCAAGTCTTACTGGACTCAGGCAATCCATTCTCTTGCTGTCTTCCAGAGATTAAAGTGGAAGAAAAAAAGTCATTTATATTCTTGATAATTTTTATACCCAATATGTGGCATTTAAGAAACAACAGGCATACTAACGATGAGTAAAAACATGCATATGCATATATTCACAAATGAATGAATGAATGGATGACATATATACATATATATGCAGAAAGAGACAGCAAGAGTGAACACAAATAGAAACACAAATGATACAGATATTGTAGTGATCAGACTTTAATTAAAACTCACTGTCATTATTTCAAAAAATGGATAAGGATAATATAGGAATTCACTAAGAATTAAAAATCTGCAGTCTGGGCATGGTGGCTTACACCTGTAATCCCAGTGCTTTGGGAGGCCGAGGTGGGTGAATCACTTGAGATCAAGAATTTGAGACCAGACTGGCCAATGTGGTGAAACCCAGTCTCTACTACAAATACAGAAAAATTAGCTGGGCATGGTGGTGGGCACTTGCAATACGAGCTACTTGGGAGGCTGAGGTAGGAGAATTGCTAGAATCCTGGAGGGGGGAGGTTGCAGTGAGCCAAGATCATGCCACTGCACTCCAGCCTCTGTGACAGAGCGAGACTCTTTCTCAGGGAAAAAAAAAAAAAAAAAAAAAAAAAATCTGTATTAAAAAATCCAAGTGGAAACTGCAGAAATAAATCTCAAAATATCTGAAATTAATAAATCAGTAAATTCGTTTAACTATAGGTAGCTGAAAAAGAAATATGAGAACTAAAAAATAAGTCATCAGAAAATATTCTGCACTAACATGGAGAGCAAAAAAGACAGAAGATACATACATACAAGAATGTAATAGGCTTGATGAAGATATTTAACATATCCATAATTTGAGTCTCAGAAATGCCAAAATAAAAAGAATGGTAAATGCAATGCTTTATATGACACTGCCTATGATTTTCCAAAATGATGAAAG
The DNA here is from genome assembly GCA_036589455.1 of Ateles fusciceps. Classification (NCBI taxonomy): domain Eukaryota; kingdom Metazoa; phylum Chordata; class Mammalia; order Primates; family Atelidae; genus Ateles; species Ateles fusciceps. Next base: position 2,617,914 of record JAZHEH010000299.1, read on the forward strand.
ATATCAATCTGCAGATTCCAGAAGTGCTAGGAACCTAAACAGAGTTTGCTTTCTAGGAATAGAAAGTAAGTGACAAATAGGCATGCCTAATATATTAGTACTGTTTAAAATTAAAGAAAGAGAAATTCTTAAAACCTTCTTTAACAAGATAAAATTGGAAGCCATTGTTAAAAACACATCCACAAACAAACAAACAAAAATCAAAATGAAACAGAAAACTCCAAGACAGTCATGGTCCTAAGATGAAACCAACCAAACTGTGACATGATAGATTAAGAAGAAAAAGTCATTTCATATTTATTTTGTGCCTTAGGATCACTTTTCAGTTTCTGCAGGTACTATTATACTTCTTGTTATGAATGGCATTCAAAAACTAGTAATACTCTTAACACTGTTAATGTACTTGAGTTTTTAGAATCAGCTTAGAGCAAAGTGTCAAATGACTATTTATAATTACAGAAGAAAAATAAGGACATCTCCTTGTTTCACATGTCGGGAAGTAGACTTTTTACATTTGAATCTTCAAGAAATAATTCTAACTGTTGAAGTATAGTACTTATTCTCAGAAACAGAATAAAGTACTACTAACAATAGCAATAATAATAAAATAATAAGTAATAACAGTTTGGATGAGAGAAGGGAGATGGAAAATAAGCTAAGTTTATTAAATATCTTAGCTTTTCCAGCAGAGCAATGGCATATATTAAAAACCGTGAATACCTCAAGTGACCAGAAGTTTCTGTATATTCTTTATTGTCAAAGTAACTGCCACTGGAAATAAATCTGATCCTTTCTGGGGAATGGGAATGAAAAGAGCTTGGAGGGAATATGTTACTGCTACTTTTGTAACCTTCAGTATTGCTTACATCTCCTATTTTACGCACCTCCAGATGAAATTAATAAAAACAAATAAATAATTATAACCTGAAATTATCTACTCACTACTTTCCACCTGATGTTTAAATCCTTTCTAAGATAGTTTAAGCACTAGAACACCTCTATTTAAATGAGTGATAGGTAACTATATATCTTCCGAGACAGACACAGACCTGTATTTTTCTGTATGTCTAATAAACGGTCTTTTCTTTTTGCACAGTCATAACATACTCTTCACATCTTCTGCTTACAGTACATTCTATTTTGTTAGCATCTTTCACATTTTCTATTAAGCTCTGTCTCCCTGATTCTTTCCTTTTAAATAGTCATATTTTACTTGCAAATGTGGACATCTCTTATTATATTTTTTTTTTCCTTTTTAGCTGAGGAAATTAAATAAACAATGGCTGAGACGGCAAAGCTTCAGTTTATTGGTTAACAGCTGTGACTCTCAAGTTAGACAGATCTTGTTGAAAATGCCAGGTCTGTTTACCTTGCTGAGCCCATTTCTTTACCAGCCTAATTGGTCCTAATTGATCCTAAATCAGTCCTAATCTTGTATGAGAGTTATCGAATAACTCTTGCTATGATGGTGTAAAGTAAATAGCTAATAGGTAAAGTATGTGTCTGAAATTACAGAGCTAATTAATCTTTTCTTTTGGATATTATAACAAATAAGACAGAATATTCTATATGTTGGATATAAGATATAAATCATATATATATATATAAAATCCAGATGAAATTAATAAAAAATCTAGATGTATACCATGTTTACTTGGTATACCCAATATACTGGATAATATATTCAACAGGCATTTTTCATTGTTGTTCCTAATCTAGAGGACATGGTTCAACATGTGAAAACAATAACCATGACATATTGACTAACCATACAAGATGCTCAGTGAATATGTCCCAAAAGAGTGAAACTCAATATTTATTTGATCTACTTTCTCCTCTTTTTCCTGTGTTTCCTCTTTCATCCCAGGCTTAGGGAAAAGGAAGAAAGAATTGCTCTTTGTGATTAGGGTGGTTTTCTTTTGAACAGACTCAGTGGATCCAGGGGACTCTCTTTGCATTGAAAGGGACCTCACAGGGTTCTCTAGGAAACTTTCTAGCTGATGGACAAGAAAGCTGAGGCTTTCCAGCACGTGCAATCCACAGGACACCACCTAAAGCTGCCACCTCTATTCTCCATTTTCCATACTTACTTCAGATTCTAATATAGCCACTGCCTAAAATATTAATTCAAATTATTAAAAAATAAAACATAATGAAGATATCTGTAGCAAAAACTACCACAATTTGAATACAAATTTGTTGTTTTAATTTTTTTACTCACCCTTTTGAAAAACTGTTGAAAGATCAAGACTCCCTTCCTGCAGAGGAAACTGAAACACATACACATACAATTTTGCTTACAGTTTCAAGGTGTTTATGAAAATCCTTTTAGCTCATCTCTAGACCTCAGCTTAAAAACCCATGACCTACAAATCTTCTAAAAGCAAGTGTTTGTATGTGTTCACGTTTAGCATCTATTAGATAAAAACATCTAGTGCAGATGTTTTTATCTCTATTAAAATGAAGATAAATACTTCATTCATCTTGAATGGCACAAAGGGTTTATAACATCTAGTTAATGGACAGAAACCTCAAGCTGGATTGATCTAAGGGGAGAAGCACATTAGAAATGCATCAGTTGATATGAATGACTTTGTAGCTCTCAATAGAAAAAAGAGAATGGTGAATGCAAACCATTTTGTTTTAATACCATCATGCACATTTTGGTCCCATGGATATCTTGACCTTTTGGTCTCATTTATCCCAACAGACTTAAAACATCCTTATGCTCTCACATGATAGCTTGTCAGTAAATGTCAAATAACTTGCAGACAATTTTAGAAAAATGCCAGTGAGATTCAGAAATGATGCTGAACTTTGTTCCCTACCTTAGAAATTTTGAAAAATTAAAGCCAACTTGTTAGTGCTTTTTTTTTCCTTTATCATTATTTTAGTTTGGTTGGTTTTAGAAGAGTCAGGGAAAATATAAATTTGTTCAAAATATTTGGCCAAACGAAGTGCAACTTGTAGGCAGATTGCTAGAACTGGGTTATTGCGAGCCAGTAACCCAATAGTGATGGGAAGGGAGAGATGGGTTGAATATTCCCTGATGGATGGGGACTGAAAGATAAATTGTGTGTTTTAAGTATTGAAAATTATTCTCAAAACTTTTCTTGGTTTCCTATAAAGATAGAACAGCTGAAAGTAGACAGATGAATTAAATGACTCTCTAACATTTTCATATTAGAAACCAAACCTGTTAACTGACTTATCACAGAAACAGGTCAAAAGAAAGCCATGTGTAATCCAATTTCACATTTTTGCAATGTGTAAATTTATACGCAAATCAAAACATGGGCCCCATATGAAAATCTAGCAAGGTATGTCTGAAATTTATTGGTTTACCACCCATCGAAACAATAATGCCTTTAGTAACTGTTCTTCAAGCATGTATTCATCTCATCTCAGTAAATGATGGTCAAGTAAATAACAAAATACTTTGTATTAATTAATTTTCCAGAGTCCTTTTATTCCCATGATCCCATTTGATTTTCACTCCAATCCTAGACTTAGCAGTGTAAGTTACATTATTCTCTCTAGAAATAGACTAGAAGCACTACCCTAGTTTATGCTGAAACTAGAAGATCTAAAGATTCATTATGACTTTAAGTCATATTAAGTAGAATTATAAAATTATTTCATAATAGAGTTATTTATTTTTAAGGACAAAAGATGACTTTAAATATTTAAAATAGAACTGTTTTGGTAAACATATTTATCTCAGGGAAAATGAAAAATAACTTTTGCTAGTTTCATTTCAAGGAAATGAAAACCTAAACCCTACTTATTAAATTGCTCTACAAGTTTGAAATAGTACTAAGCATTAGAAAAGGCATGCCAAATACTAGGCAGGCATGCTGACACCATGTCTCCCTCATACATGGCAGACATTCCTAATTAATCAAGGCACTGTGTTTTACAGAGCTCAGATTTAGCCTTGATCCTTTGCAATACAGGCAACCGCTATCAGTGGATGAGAGTTTTCAAGTGAGATTAAGCTAACTGGTAATTCCTTAACTAAAAAAAAGTTTGCAAGTTCACAGTTCTTATTTTATATATGCCACATCCACTCTGGAGAAGAGAAAGTTTTCTTTTAGAAGTTGACATAAATAAGGGTTTTGAAAATGCTGACATCATAATGGACAATGAAATTGACAAAGTGACTAAAACAAAAGAAACTACAGAGAGTTTTCTTTGAGCATGTGTTTTGTAATTGAAGTGCAGAGAGACAATGGAGCATAAACATGGACAGAGAAGATAGGCTTGTGTTTGTCTGCATGTCTTGCCACCCTATTTGCATAAAGCATTTGTAATTACTATGAGGTTTGCACTAAGCAACTAACTTTGGCTTAGCAAGGTATCTTTTTCTTTGCTAATTAAGTTGGAAGGCTATCACAAATACATATTATGAAGGTGCTCAATTTTTGCCATAACAGAGATAAGGATAGAACAGCTGAAGTTAGACAGACGAATTAGATCACCCTCTGACATTTTTACGTTAGGGACCAAACCTGCCAAATGCAAACTGATTGCTGACACCTGTTGTCACAAAACAAGCAAAGCAAAACAGAAAAGTACAGAAACAAAAACAAAAGTAGTGTCAGATCACATGCTGTGATCCGTGAGCAGGAGATCACATACTTTTTCTTTTTTCTTCAACATCTTTAGTGATAATATTAGGGATAAGCTAGACAAAAGCCTGTATTTTTATTGTACCCTTAAAAATTGTCAAATAAAAGGTTCTTGTTAACAAGTGCTTTTAAGCACATGTGAGAACCTTTCATAAAGACGGCTAATCTGACATGTTAATTGGTTTTATTTAATGGTATTAGGGAATTGAAATTCCTTGGATTGAGTTATTTGATCTGTCCTCTCATGGAACTTTACCTGTATTATGAAAAACTATCATACTTCGTGAGTTTTTGTATCTTCTTTCTTTTTTTTTTATTGCATTTTAGGTTTGGGGGTACATGTGAAGAACATGGAAGACTGTTGCATAGGTACACACATGGCAGTGTGATTTGCTGCCTTCCTCCCCATCACCTATATCTGGCATTTCTCCCCATGCTATCCCTCCCCAACTCCCCCACCCCCCCACTATCCCTCCCCTTTTTCCCCCTGACAGACCCCAGTGTGTGATACTCCCCTCCCTGTGTCCATGTGTTCTGCACAAGACAGTAAGCACCAGGAAGGAAAAGACAATATGAAGTTCCAGCACTTTAACTGTGACATACAGTTAAACCTCTAAGAATGTTAGTTATATGAAAAATAAATATCTTTAGGCTGGGCATGGTGGCTCACACCTGTAATCCCAGAACTTTGGGAGGCCAAGATTGGTGGATTACCTGAGGTCAGGAGTTTGAGACCAGCCTGGCCAACATGGTGAAACCACTAGCTGGGCGTGGTGGCATGTGCCTGTAATCCCAGCTACTCAGGAGGCTGAGACAGGAGATTCACTTGAACCTGAGAGGCAGAGGTTGCAGTGAGCCAAGACTGAGCCATTGCACTCCAGCCTGGGTCACAAGAGTGAAACTCTGTCTCCAAAAAAACAAAAAAATCTTTAATGACAACTTTCTAGCAGGCAGATACATTTGTTGCATTTGTTTTATCCTTCATCAGAGAATGCTGCAACACTCAAGCAGAGTGCTGAGCCTAGAGAAAGAACCCTAGATGTTTTTGATTATTGATTAAAGTAATGATTAAAAAATTCACGATGAAATTATCTGTTATTTATTAGAAGTTAAAATGTGCAATGTATATTCATACTCTGGGTTAATGGGAAGTAATATTTTTACTTTCTCTTCCACTGAGCTGTAGAGCTGTATTTTCTTGGGATATTATTAAAATATAAGACGCTATATCCCCTGTCACAGCAAGATTGATTATTGTAGGATTTACTTGTCGGGCTGTGAAATGACCCTCAGCATTAAGGCAGCTCAAGTGCTGATTTTTGAAGCGGCCTCATTGCCTTCAATGCGGGATGTGATGAATCCCTGCTTGATATGTCAGTGTGCTTTTTTTTTTTTGCTAAAATGCTATTCTATCTTTCAAAATGCACAAATATACACACATGCTCAGAGGGTAATGTGTACAGGAAAGAGTCTGATAAACACGGAGAGAACAAATATGGGAAAATGGACCAACCAGATGACTACAGAAAAGCAAGTAAACTGTCCGGTTAGTGAAAACAAAATCAAACTAAATGAAAACAAGCACAAGGAATCAGATATCCACATTAAAAAATTAAGTGCCACTCTTCCTAAATGTCCTCAATTCTTATCTTAGCTGTAGTTTCAGCTTCACTTTTTTTTGAAAGTACTCATTTGAAAGTTGTTAAACTTCTTCAGAGACAACCAGATTTGCACAGAAACACAAAAACTGTAACAACCTTCATTTTTGTTATTTTTGTTATTAGCAGCCTATAGCAAAATAAATGAAGAAACATCAGCTATGTTTTTTTTCATTTTAAACTATGGTACTGACTTCAAATGCATAAAGTACGGATGAAGATACTAATTTGTATGTGCACCAGATGTTCTTTTCATTTGCTATGGACATGTTAATTTATGAATGCCACATACAAATGTAGATGTTTATTAGAGCCAGTTAGTAATGCATCCAGATATTTGTCATGATAGTTTTAACAAACATATGTTGGAATTGGACAGGAACTGTGAACAAAGACAAAAAGAAATAAGTGGGAGGAAAAGTGTTAAGAATAATGGCCTCAGCTATACGCAGTGGCCTCACACGGGTAATTCTAGCACTGTGGGAGGCCAGGGCAGGTGGATGACCTGAGGGAAGCTTGTTAAAAGGAATGATGTGGTGTGGTAGAAAATATGCTGGACCTTGGGCAAGAAAATCTGGTTTGGTTACTAGCTCCAGCATTTAGAAATTGTGTTACCATTCATTCACAATTACTTATCTCATCCATTTTATAGGAATAGCTTAGGTTCAAGCAAAATAATATATAAGTAAGATACCTACAAGTGATAGGGCATACGACAAAAGTAAGAGATAAGAATAGTGTGTAGTAGGCTGGGCACGGTGGCTCACACCTGTAATCCCAGCACTTTGGGAGGCCAAGGCGGTTGATCACCTGAGAGCAGGAGTTTGAGACCAGCCTGACCAACATAGTCAAACTCTGTCTAAACTAAAAGTACAAAAATTAGGCCGGCATGGTGGCATGCGCCTGTAGTCCCAGCTACTTGGGAGGTTGAGGCGGGAGAATTGGTTAAACCCAAGAGGCAGAGGCTTCAGTGAGCCAAGATAGCACCACTGCACTCCAGGCTAGGCAACAGAGCAAGACTCTCTCAAAAAAAAACAAAATAAAAAAGAATAACATCTAGTAGTTAAGAACATGAAGTCTAGGACCATGTTTTCTCATCCATTTCAAGCTTACACTATATAAAAGTGATAAAGCTAGTTATTTAATCTCTTGTTACCTTAACTTTCTCATTTGTCATCTTTATACAGATTATAACCAATGCAAATAATAATTAAATGAAATAAATCATGTAAAACACAACGAATCATATTTGGTATAATAATCACTCAATAAATCTTACTTATTACTCATTTTGCCATATACTACTAATAACTAGAGGTAATTACTCTTCTTTTTGTTTCTATATCCATCCAATCTTCTCTGTGATAAACAGTGAAGAGGTTTGACAATTAACTTTCAAATGTGTGCTCTTTATAAAGGTCAAACAGATAATACAGCTAAGATTAGAATTAAGAACATTTAGAAAAAGTAGCACAAGATTTTTAACATGAATTATTTGATTCATTGTTCTTTTTCTTTTTTTATGATATCTGTTTTGTTTGATTCTGATTTAACTAGCATTCCAATTCACTTACTATCTTCTTGTCCTGGCTGAAGAAATATCTTAGTGGGAAATACCATAATTGAGCAGTAATTGGCTCAAGCAACAAACGGTGTAAACAAAAGTTATAACTGCATCTTGGTCCTTTGTTTGGGCTTAGGAGGGAGACAGAGAAAAAGGAAGAGAGAAGATCATGTACATGATGAAGAGCTTCAGCGTTGAGCCTGTCACTGTGTTATTTATCCGTATGTCCATGTCTTTGTCCATTTTGTGCTGCCATAGGGGGGGACGGGAGCGAAGGGGAACCCCGCCACAAAAACAAAAACAGCCGGGGGGGGAGGGGGGGGGGGGGGGGGGGCACGGCACCGGGGGGGGAGACTGTCCAAAAAAAAAAAAAAAAAAGAATACTTGAAACTGAGTAATTTATAAAGAACAGAAATTCATTAATATTACTCACAGTTTGGAGGCTAGGAAGTCCGAGATAGAGGTGCTAGCATTTAATGTCTGGTGAAGGCCTTCTTGATCTGTCCTCACATAGCAGAAGCAGGAGGGCAAGATTGTAAACTAGCAGAACACGACCTGAAGCCTTTTTTATAAGGGTCTTAATCCTATTAGCAAGGAAGGAGCCTTCATGGTCTGATCACCTTTTAAAGGTCCCACCTCTTAATACTATCACATTGGCAACACCTCTATTTTGGAGGGGACATATTCCAATCATAGCAGTTACCTTCTTGGGAACTGTTCTCTCAGGTCTCCCTTTAATAGAATTGACTTTACACTATTTTGTCTGCTATTGATGCTTTAGCGAAGGACAGCAGACCAGGAAAAATGAAAAGAAGGAAGGTTGCCAATCTTGGATAATAAGAACCACGTGCAGCCATAAATCTGACTTCAGCCTACCACTCTGTGATCCATCGATCCTGGAGTCACTTATGCAGTCAGCATTGTGCTCTGTGATGATAGGCACACAGACTTGGAAACATGCACACATATGCACCCATACATAACTCACATACTCATACATGAACACACATAGTCACATGGGCCTGGAGCTGATTCAGCAATAACTCCTTTCCATTCCATAAGATGGGTTTGAACAATATGAGACAAATAAAATCAGTTTATTCCTGTTCTATTATAATATTTTGACATTTATTAAGCTGTAATCCAGACCTCTTTATTCCAAAAAATCACTAGTATGTTGAGAAATTTTATATAAATATTGTAATTTGATTTCCATTTTCTTCTTTTTTCACTCCCAGTCTTATTCACCAGTGCCATACACCAGAGGTGCAGAACACTAAGCAGAAGAAATTAAAACAGCTCCCCAAGGGAATAGTTTATACTAATGAGAGTCAGTGAGAATTTCAGTCAAGCCACTGTGTTTAGAGAATAACAGTGAAGGTATTCAGTGCATTTTTTTAAAAAATCAAAGTGTTAAATAATTTTTTAAAGTTTCCATTTTCTCATGCAGTATATATAATCAGTGGGCTGTGAATGACTGATTTATCAGTCCATCAGCAAGCTTCAGTCGTATCACAAACAGAGAAAGCCAAGCAGGAATAGAGCTTTCTTACTCAAGCATTCATGTATTTATACTGAACAACAAGTTTTTTTTTCTTCACATTTTATAGTTAGGTATTTTGAAAGGATATTAAAATAAAACATTCTTAAAATGTAAGGCTTACCCAGCCTGGTTCCAAAAGTTTTTCATTGGTTATAAAGAGAAACAGATAAAATAGCATTAGTTGATCAGTCCAAGTGGATATTTCTACTCTACTCTAGCTCCAAATTTAATAGTATTCATTAAAGGCAAATGCAGATAAAAAAATTCAAGGATGTTATTTCTTCTGTTTATAAGAGGCCATTTTCTCTTTATAAACTTATACCAAATAGTAAGAACTAACATTTATTCCACACTTAGTAAATGTCAAGCACTTTACATGCATTATCTCACTTAATTCTCACTAAAATCCCTGTGAAAGAGATACTGTTATCATTCTCATTTTACAGACCAGGAAAGTAAAGCATATGGGTTTAAGTAACTTGCCAAACAGCTTACAAAGCTCATAAAGCAAGATTTGAACCCAGGTTCTCAGATGTCGGAGCTCAATCCCCTAACCATTATCCTATACTATGTCCTATCTTATAAATGAGTTTGTTACTTTTATTCATTTTAAAAAATGAAATAAACTTGATTCCAAATTTTGTGTCATGACACTGTTTCCTTCCTTCCTTTTTCTATCTCTTCTTACCATTCCCTTTTCTCCCTTTCTTTGCCTCCTTTTTTAAACCTTCTTTTCATTCATTCCCTTTTCCTTTTCTCATTTCTTTTCTTCCTTCCTTCATCCTTCTCTTCCTTTCTCTCTCCCGTCCTTCATTTTATTCTTCTATCCCTTCCTTCCTTCCATTTTCATGCTTCCTCTCCCCTTCATTCTGCCTCCTCTCCCTTCCCTAATGTTTTTCTCCCTTCTTTTACTGTTTTATTTCTTCTTTCATTCCTTTGATTCATTTTTTCTTTTCTTCCCTTGTCTTTTCTTTTTTCTTACCCCCTTTACTCCTTCCCTCCCTCCTTTTTTTCTCTTCCCTCTTTTTCTTGCTAGTGAATGCAAGAGACATTGTAGCAGAGAGAGTACAACACGGGTATAATCTCAAATCCAATGGTCTGAGATTAAAATCAAGTCCAACCCTGAAGAGTTGTGTGATCTTGAACAAGCTCCTTAAACTTTCTAAGCAATGTTTCTCCTTTTGGAAAATAACATTATCACTTCAGGTTGTTACGAAAATTGGATAAGTCCATGTATATGACCTCTTTATCACACTGCCTGGCACATGGGAAGTCCTCAGAACATTTTAGTGCTTATAGTGCTCTCTGGATGTAGAACCTCACTCAAAGATCAGAATAGACATGATGAGAATGGCTTAAACAGCACACTCCTGTGGGAAAAGACAGATTTCAAAGGAAATAAACATTTTTGAGAAATTCTACAGTTGAAATTTGTTTCATGTTTAGATAAAAACTGATAAGAACAAAAAGAAACTTTACAAGTTATAAAGAAAAATAAGTTAAAAGTTGGTAAACATCCAAGAAATTTCTGGTATCCAAAGTAAAATGTCTTCCATGCAGTGTGTGATTTTTCACTATCCAAGCCCAGTATCTTCTGAATTGGAAACGTTGTGAGGAAGATACTACATAGAAATAATAATCCAGAAAGCTCAAGTGACACACGCAAATGTAATAGGCAGAGATATTACTTGAGCTGTGTAAAATCTGGCTGGATGCTTAAATAAGAAAATGAGGAGTTTCCAGGGAGCTAAGCTTTGACAGCTGATTAACTAATGCCTGCATCTTTCTGGAAACGCTATACCTATTGTATTCCCTGAGAGAAAGGCATGTGAGTTGATTTCTATATCCTTTTGCTCATTCTATTCTTTCTGCTTTGAGAGATGTTCTCATTCCACAATGTGTAACTTCATTTCTCAAATGACAGCTAAGATGTCCCTTTGCTGTGTTACACTCCGTTCATACTTTCCCACTGCAAGTAGTCATTCTTTCATCTGTGTCCCCAGAAAATCCTATAATAATTCCTGTTGATTGTCTCCATGAATTAGAAAAGGATAAGAACTATTTTTCCCCACTTTTACTTCCCTAGTGCTTGACTGTATGCTGAATAAATGAATCATAGGATGAATGAATGGAGAAATGAATGAAAAGTCAGAGGATATAGAACACCAACTATGCCCACAATTAAGTCCTAGTTTCTTTATTCCATTTAGGACCCAAGATACCCACTCTTATACTTCTTTTTCCTATAGATGGGGATAAGGAGAAAGGCAAGATCTTTCATGATTTTCAAGGCATCTCATTAACGTTTTCCTTATATTCTCCTTAGAAGCTGCCACTGCATGAAATTTAGGTATAGTCGAAAAATAAAACATATCCTTACAAAATAAAACTTGGCCCCTGTTAAAGACTTGATTTTATTTTTTAGAGCTATTGAAGATTTTTAAGAAAGAGCAAGACTGTAGTACTCTCTTACAAACATCCACTTATGGTCCTTAATGAAAACCTCTAAGCTTCTAAACTAAATCAATTTAAACTATGCAAATTCTATGTTGCCATACTCTCATAATGTGTTCTAAAACATGGCATTGTTAATGAGTACAAAGTATTTTTTAAGTCCACATAATTGTTTCACACAGCTATTATATTCCTCAGAAAATTCATATGTAGAAAACTAAACGAACTAAAACCTCACTGTCCTCATACCTGACATCAAAGTGCTAAAATTACTTCCTGTGGAGCAAATAATCCCTGAACTGATCATAAGAATTTGATTCTTCACTTTAATTTCTCAATTGTTTTCTTAATATCACCAAATAGTGTGGGTTATTCACATAAATTTGATTGGCAACAACAGAAAATCAGAAAATACTCGAGATTTATGTTTCTCAAACATAAGAGTCTCTCACACCTTTTAGTTATCTAACATCTGTTCTATATGTATAGGTCTTTACATGTAAACCTGCTCTTGCACTCAAAATGTATCATCCTTGGTTTGCTTTTAGAGGATCATTGGAATCTGTGTCTGGCTGAGTAGCCTTTCCTACATCAGTTAACAATTTAGCTATAGGCGTCTTTTTATTTGAAAACGTTACCTTTTTCTTCAGCCAATTAAGTGTGGTCTAATGCTTCTAACCCTAGTAATAAAGTTCACTCTGACTGCTCTGTAGGATATTAAGAGTATAATTGGCAAGTCTTCTGTCTGCAAGATTTTTTTTGTTAAGTTGGAATTTAAGCTTATTACACTTTCTTTTTACTGGTTCTTCTTCCAGAGCCATCAATTAGAATTCTCTTAGCTCCATGATCTCCTGAGTTGCTAATTTCTCATCTCTGAAGTTTCTGTAGATCCAAAGTGTTTGGCCATTAAGTAATACATACTAGCTTCAGGACCTTTTCTCCTTGATTAGACTCATATTCTGCATACAAATTGATGCTAAGGGCAGCTGCTTGATTCATCTCATCAAACGTAAATTCAGCATCCAAATGTCCTTTTGCCCTAGTTTCTCTACATAAATAATTCTGCTTATGTCTTAAATGAAAATTAAAGTCGGTTTTCATGATTGGGTCTCATTTTTGAATGTCAAGGTTATTAAACATGCTATTAAGTTACACCTATTTTTTTCCTTGTTAGTGTGCCAACGAGAGGCCGATTTAGTTATTCCCTAAGTGATATATTTATTGATTTTGGAATAATATTATAATATTCTGAAAATTTTAAGCCAGATTTTGAAAATGTAATTACATAAATATACCCAAAACATATGCATGTGTGTGCATGGTGTGTGTGTGAGAAGGTTCATTTTTAAGAATTTTACATTTTGTTATCCTTGGACTTTTTTGCATATAGATTGATTTCCCATGAGCTGTTGTTAAAATGGCCTCAGTTTAATTTTCTGTGCTCTGCTCAAAACAGTATTAATGAAATGAATCGATGTACAAAGTATTCTACATGGTAAGTTGGTGAGATGATCACAGAAATAAAATTAAGAGACCTAAATTTCAGTCTTAGTCAATACTTTGTGTTGTTTCTCATTTAAATGGAATATATTTCAAAGAAGGAAACTCTAGACCAGTTGCTTTTAAAGTGTGGTCCAGCTCCCTATGAGAGTTCCCAAGAAACTTGCAAAAGGGCCAGAAGCTCAAGATTATTTTTATGATTGTACTAAGATGTTCTTTGCCATCTCCACTCTCACTGTCTCATGAGTGTATAGTGGAAGCTGCATGTACAGAAAGAGAACATACAGAGGCTGCATAACATGTGTTAACATCACCACTGATAGCTAAAGGAATGTGTTTGGGTATTCTTGCATTTATTCTATTTAATTTCTAATGCAGAAGTAAGAGATCCACTTCTGGAGTGAAAATTATGAAACAACAACAAAACACCATTCGAAGCCTTTGGGACTAGCTCTAAAGAAAAACAGCAAATGAAGAAATAGCTGTTCAAGAAAATCTATGAAAATTCAGTAAGAAAAGTATCAATCTGTGGTATCTGAACCAAGACTGCTTCCTCCCTCCACCTTTCTACCTCTACTATTCAGAGAGACAGAAACTTCACTCCTGACTGCTGCAATGAAAAACAGAGGGCTCCATTTCTTCACAGTGCTCATCCAGAGGGTTTTCTTCCTGAAAGGAGCATTTCTCATCCTACCTTCAGGTGCCTGCTGCTGAGGCTAAGTCCCAGATGATTTTGAACAAGGGTTAGGGAATCCCTTCTTCTACCCTATCTCCACTAATGGAATAGAGGCTCTATCTTGGACACAGGAGCACTGATACTATGGCAGTCCTGCTAGCCCTTTCCCTGGCTCCTGAGTCAGTGGTTTCATATCAGGAGAGGCAAGTTGAGAAGACCTCAGGCTTCTGCACCTCCCATCCCATCCTTACCACCATCACTTACATTTCTCAGCTCCTAAGTGGAAGCGTCACTCAAAGAGAAATTTGTCATTGTCCCCACTCTCATCTCCAGAACGCAGACTCAGAGATTTTTGCCAGGAAGGAGAAGCAAGCTCCCAATCTCTTCCCAGAGGAACTGACTTTGTTTGAAACAGATTGTTGAGAAGTTTAAGTAGGGACACTCTCAAGAATAGTAGAGTTAGGGTAAAAGACAAATAAGAAGACATATGTGGATATAATAAATATACAGCCAACATAGTAGACCAGTTAGTTTGCAAGAGAGAACTGTGGATGAAGACAGCTTGGAGAACCTCTCCTGGCAACAGAAAACAAAAATTAAAAACACTAAAGGTAGAAACTACTTGAAGAAGCCACAATTTGATTGGATTGGTTTGTAGAGGAATTTATGTGCAGGCCATTGTTGATAATAATACACCAATCCCAGACTGATAATGGAGTTTAATAACTGCGTCTGTATAGAGAACAGGAGATGAGAGACCTAGAAGTCCCAGCGTGGCCATGGCATACTCTAAGCTGCTCCTCCCTAGATTTTACGAAACTAAAGTAATCCAGCCAGTCACTAAATAAATAAACAAATAACAGTAACAAGCTCTGGTTTGGGAAGAAGCGATATCTTGAGTTGCTACAATATATTATCTAGAATGTTCAGTTTTCAACAAAAACTTACAAGGTATATAAAGAAATAGGAAGATATAACTTATACACAGGAAAAGAAGCAGGAAAAAAAAACTGCCTGTGAGAGTAACCAGATGTTAAGCTTAACCAAAACTACTTCAAAGTAGCCACTGTAAGTATGTTCACACAGCTGAATGAAAGCATAATCAAAGAAATAAAGATATGATAATAATGAATGTTGTACCAAATAGAGAATGTTATAACAGACGAGTAGAAATTATTACTTTTTTTAAAGGACCAAATGGAAATTCTGGAGTTAAAAAGTGAAATAACTGAAATAAGAAATTCACTAGGGGGCTTAACAGCAGATATACACTGGCAGAAGAAAGAATTCGTGAACTCAAAATCAGAGCAATTGAGATGATGTAAGCCATAGAACAGACAGAAAAAAGAATTAAGGAATAATGAAGTCCAGAAAGTACCAAGAAAACATTGAAAGTCCTGAAAGAAAAACACAACCGTAAAATCCTACATCCAGCAAAACTATCTTTTAAAATTGAAGGGCAATACAGGAAAAGAGAGAGAGAGAAAGATAGAGAGAGAATGAGAATTTGCTTCATGCTGAAACTAAGTGACCTCAGATAGTAACTTGAGTCTACATAAATAAAGAAAGAGCATTAGTAAAGGTAATTATGGTAATTATGTAATTATAAAACATACTATAAATGCATAGTTTTATTTTTCTCTTAACTGACTTAAAAAGCAATTGTACAAATAATATGTACAAATAGTACAAATATGTATATATGCACAAAATTTGTACAATTTGTACAATTATACATATATACACACATATATACAATGTAATATACGTTGGGCCTATAACATACAGAAATGTAAAATGTAAAACACATTTGCTAACGACAGCACCAAGTAGGTGGGCAGGGTCAAAACTATAACAGGCTAATGAAATAATAACAGATGGTAAAGTGATAATTACAAAAATAAATTGCTGGATTTGTAACATTAATGTGTGTAATATGTAAAATAATACCACAGAAAAGGAGAGAGTGCAATCAAGCTACATAGAAATAATATTTATGTAAATCACTGGAATTCAACTAGCATGAATCTGAAGTTTCTTCTGATAAGTTGAGATGTATAGGGTAAATCTTAGAGAAATCATTAAAAAATATATCAAAATGTAGTAGAAATCATTAAGTAAATTAATATTATATAGTATAGATATTTATTTAATATAAAATAGTAAAGGAGGAATACAGGAATAAAAAAGATGTGAGACATATAGAAAATAAAAAGTAAGATTATAGACCTAAACCCAAACATACTAATAATAACTTAAATGTGAGTGAATTAACAATCCAATTAAAAGGCAAAAATTGTCAGATTGGACAAGAAATGTGATCCAACTACATATCTACAGGAGACAAACCTTAGCTTAAAAGACTGAAGTATATAAAAAGAGAAAGGGTGGAAAAAAATACGTGTAATGCAAACAGAAAACACAGAAAAGCCAAAGTGGATATGCTAGTATAAGTCAAAACACTTTCTAAGACCACGAAAAACAAGTCACTGGAGACAAAGATGGATGTTTTATAACAAAAGGGTCAATTGATTATGAAATCATAACAATTATAAACATACATGTACCTAATTACAGAGTGTCAAAATACATGAAGTAAAAGTTGACAGCTATAAAGGAAGAAATAGATAATTCAACAATAATAGGTGGAGACTTCAAGAACCCGTTGTCAATAGTGGATAAGGCAAATAGACAATTAAGACATAAAATACTGGAACAACATTATAATCCCACTAGATATAATAGGCATCTATATGTTACAGTGGGTAGACAGTCAGGTAGGAGCAGGACAGGAGAGGGCTCCCGTGCAATACATGCACATCAGGAATGTCAGGCAACTATCAGGTGATGATCAGG
Source organism: Ateles fusciceps (assembly GCA_036589455.1). Taxonomy (NCBI): domain Eukaryota; kingdom Metazoa; phylum Chordata; class Mammalia; order Primates; family Atelidae; genus Ateles; species Ateles fusciceps. The sequence continues at coordinate 2,634,796 of JAZHEH010000299.1, forward strand.
CAGTTGTTAACTGTCTCTAAAATAATAATTAGTTACAGCCAGTACCAGGGAAAGGCAATCTCCTAATAGATAGAAAACACCTGAAACTGGTGACCAGCAGCTTCCCACTGGAGAGCTGGGGGAGGGGATAGCATGGGGAGAAATGCCAGATATGGGTGATGGGGAGGAAGGCAGCAAATCACACTGCCATGTGTGTACCTATGCAACAATCTTGCATGTTCTTCACATGTGCCCCCAAACCTAAAATGCAATAAAAAATACATATTTAAAAAAAAAATCTCAGGAGGTGGGGGAGCAGGTTCCCAATAAGATGTCAGGAGTTTATCTCAAGCATGCACATGTGGACAGCACCACCCCAAGGGAAGAATCAGGGGAGAAATAACACAAGACCCCAGAAATATGCCAACACATAAAACCCAAGTCAAAAGATCAAACCACACACTTGATCTCTCCAGTCATCCTCTTGGCCCTATTTCAAGCATACTTTCCTTCTTTTCATTTCTGCTCTAAAGTTTTTTCAATAAACTTTCACTCTTGCTCTAAAACTTGCCCTCGGTCTCTCCTTCTGCCTTATGCCCCTTAGTTAATTTCTTTTTTCTAAAGAGGTAAGACTTGGGGTTGCTGCAGACCTGCATGGATTTGCTGCCGTAACATACTGAATATTTCAACCTATAAGAATAAAATATACAGTCAACCCTCCATATCTGTGGGCTCCGCATTAGCAGATTCCAGTAATCACCGATCAAAAATAATTTTTAAAAAGTATGGTTATGTCTGTACTGAATATGTACAGACTTTTTCTTCTTGTCATTATTCCCTAAACAATACAGTATAGCAATTTATATAGCATTTACATTGTATTAGCTATTACCTGTAATCAAGAAATGATTTTAGGTATATACAAATATGTACATAGGTTCTATGCAAATATTATGTCCTTTTTCGTAAGGGACTTAAGCATCAGCAGATTAGCATATCTGCGGGCAATCCTGGAACCAATCCCCCCCCACATACTGACGGATGGTTGAACATCATTTTCTAGTGTTTATGGTACATCCAAGATAAAATATGCTAGACCACAAAACAAGCCTCAAAATATTTATAGTAATAGAAATAATACAAAGTAAGTTCTCTGACAGTAGAATAAAATTAGAAATTAATAAAAGGAAAATAACAGGGAAACTCATAAGTACAAGAAAATTAAACCACATACTCTTAAATAACTAATGGATGAAAGAATAAATCAAAAGGGAAATAAGAAAATACTTTGAGATGAATGAAAGTGATGGTATAACATGCCAAAATATGATATGCACCTAAAGCAGTGTTCAGTGGAGGAATTTATAGCTGTAAATGTCTATATTAAGAAAGAAGAAAGATTTCAAATCAGTAACCTAAGCTGCCACTTTGAGGCACTGTAAAAGAAGAGCAAACTAAACCTAAAGCAAAGAAATAAAGGAAATAATAAAACTTAAAGTGGATATCGATGAGACAGATAATAGAAAAACAATAGAGAAGATGAATAAAACCAAAATCTGGTTATTCAAAAAATCAATAAAATTGACAAAACTTTAGCTAGAGTTATCAAGAAAAAAAGATCAAAACTCAAATTGCTAGAATCCGAAATAAAAGAGGGGAACATTACTGCTATTTTTACAGAAATAAAATAGGATTATAAAAGAACACTCTGAACAATATTACTTCAACGAGATAACTTATGTAAATTTCTAGACAAATTCCTAGAAAGATGCAGATTACTGACACTGACTCAGAAGATACAGACAATATGAATAAACTGTAATTGGTGAGGAGATTCAGTCAGTAATCAAAAAACTACTCACAAAGAATAGCCCAAGCCGAGATGTCTTCACCACTGAACTCTACCAAACATTTAAAGAAAAATCAATACTGGTTACCACAAATTTGTCTGAACAATAGAAAAGGAGGGAACACTTGCTGACAATCATGAGCAGCTTTGGAAAATAGTCTGAAAGTTCCTGAAATAATTAATTACAGTTTTCACATGGCCCAACAATTACAATCCTAGGTACATATCCGAGGTAATTAAAATGTATCTACAAAAAAGCTTATATATGAATGTTTACAGCACTATTATTCATAACTACCAAAAGATATAAACAACTCAGGTGTCCATCAACAGGCAAATGGATTAACAAAGGTGGCATATCTGTACAGTGGAATATTATTTAGCCATAAAACGACAAGTGCTGATACATGCCATAGGACAAATAAACATTGGAAACATAATGCTAAGTGAAAGAAGCCAGTCACCAAAAGACACATATTATACAATTCCGATCATGTGAAAACCCGGAATAGAAAAATCTATAGAGGCATAAAGTAGATTAGTAATTGCTTAGGTCTGGGAGTGAGGTTTTGGTGGTGGTTGTGATAAAGAGTACAGGGGTCATAGCTAAAGGATATGGGGTTTCTTTTTGAGATAATACAAATGTTCTAAAATTGACTAGGCTGTTGGTTTTCCATGTTTGTGAAAAAAAAAAGAAACATTGAATTTTACATCTTATATTGGTGTATTGTTTGATATGTGAATTACATCAATACAGCTGCCAAAATTGTCTAATGCAGTAAATATTTACAGACATTATCTGTATAAGCAAAGGCCCTTCAGAGCCTTCAGTAAGTTTTAAGAATGCAAAGGGGTTCTGCAGCCAAAAATTTTGAGAGCTGCTGACCTAGGGCACCCTGTAAGATTTGGCCTGAGTTCCCTGTAAAATTTGATCATCTCAAGCATTTAAGCTGGCATTGTTAGAAACATGAAGCAATGGCAATTAATACAAATAATTTCCAAAAGTAGATGTCATGTCTATTACTTCTGCATATTTCAGGGAACATGGACTTGAGTAGAGTTGAAAGTCATAGGTTCTGGAGCCAGATCTGCCATTAACATACTTTCTGATTAAGCAGAATGACTTTTCTTCTCTGAATTTCATTTTCCTGTTAAACAATAAGAAAGCCCCTCTTAAAGCCCTCTAATATCTTTCTCAGTTGTCAAGTACTAAAGAAATTATTGTTTTAAATGGACATGGACTTTGAAAATTAATATCTCCACATTTTCCCTAAATCTTTATGTAACATGCAAAGATCTAATAATATTAACATCTTTGTTCTATGATTTACTTTTTAATTACTCAACATGATCCCAAATTTAATTCACATAATGAAGATAAAATTTCTAGCTCTATATCCAACAAATTATTTTTGAATATAATTAAGTAAAAAGGTCATAGTAATTACAACTAAAATCTAATTTCAGTCACTGAAGAAGGAAAAATTCATACTCATTCAGAAAATAGTGACTCATTTAGTGTTTTCTACGCTGTTCATATCAGATTAGGCCCTTTAAAATCCAGTGAAGAAACTTGCCTTTTATGCATGTAAAATTAAACTCTAGATAGTTAAAAGAAAGCAGAACATGGCATATAATTATATGGCTAATTCTGCAAAGGTTATGATAGATATGTTTTCAATTTATTTTGTGATTTAAATGTGTTCATAATTTGAAATATATTCATGAAAACATATAATTTATTCATGCCAACAACTTTTTTAAACAGGCATAAAAAATGCTCCTTCTCCATTATCTTTTTTTTTTTTCTCTATCACTCATGCTGGAGTGTGGTGGCATTACCTCATATCACTGCAATCTCTGCCTCCTCGGTTCAAGCAATTCTCCTGCCTTAGCTTCCCAAGCAGCTGACGCTACAGGTGCACACCACCATATCCAACTGATTTTATTTTTATTTTTAGTAGAGATGGGGTTTCAACACGTTGGTCAGGCTGCTCTTGAACTCCTGACTTCAGGTGATCTGCCCACCTTGGCCTCCCAAAGAGCAGGGATTACAGGCATGAGCCACCTCGCCCAGCCCCCTTTATCCTTTATCAATAGCTGAAGATACAGAGATTAAAGAAATAGTCTATGACAGACAAATAGTAGGTGAACTCAAACTAGAGTTGAGTTTCCTGAAACTAAGATTTATTCTTTCTCTACCACCTATAGGATAGTCATCTTTGCTGCTAAAAATTAAATTTTTATGCATTGTGTATATCTGAAATCATAGCTACTAGAGACTCTGCCATCAAGGCCTTTCATGATAATTTAATACACATGAGATAATGATGGTTAACTGAAGGTTTTGGGTTAAATCTCTAATTTAGCAAACTGACTTGATTTATATTTATTCTTATGTTATATGTTGAATTGTGTCTCCCAAAAGATGTTGAAGTCCTAACTCCCAGGACCTGGGAATGTGACCTTATTTGAAAATGAAGTCTTTGCAAATGATCAAATTAATTTGAGGCCATTAGGGTGGGCCCTAATTCAATATGACTGGTCTTATGCAAAGGGGAAATTTAGACACAGAGACAGAGTTACAGAGAGGCGTCCATGTGAAACACAGGGGAGTTTACAGTCTACAAATGAAAGACCGCTCAAGGCCCCCAGGGAGACAGCAGCAGGGAACAGATTCACCCTTTGAGCTCTCAGAAGGAACCGACCTTGCTGATACCTTGAGTCCAGACCTTTAGCCTCTAGAACTATGAGACAATACATTTTTGTTTTTTAAGTCACTCTACGGTATTTTATTACTGCAGTTTCAGGAAACCACTACCTCTTACGAACTACTAAATTTTTCTTTAAAACAATTTAAGTAGAACCATTTTATCTTGATTATAATTGTCAATAAAAGATGAATAATCTAGGTGAATTATATATACATTTATTTTTCTAGATGCTCTCTCAATTCCACTTAAAGAAATATTGCAATGTTAGTAATAAACGCATAGCACAGGCCACTTAAGAGTCACTAGTTGTTCTTTTAAAATAAGTTTTATGGTCAAAATTATTTGGGAGAAGCTGAATTTCAGTGTAGACACTAATAAGTATTTGCACTTTTAAAGATTTTGATATGTCTGGATGTCAGATTATTTTGTTTATAATCTATACATCATGGTTACAAGGCCGGGTATGATTTGGCCTTTGCCCACTATTCTTGACACTCTTCCCCTTGCCAACGTAGCAAGGAATTTTATTAATGGGACTTTGGCTGTCTTCATTTTGGCCAAAATACCCAAGGCCAAGTACATCCACAGCCTGAAGTGAGGTACAAGACAATTATCTGTGAGACCTTCCAGAGTCCAGTTTTGTCAACCTGCCTCTCAGCATTAGTGATCATAGTCAAAACCCACGCAGGAGTGTGGGGTTAAGGACTTGAGACTTAAGTTTTCTTAGGAGAGATTACTGGAGTGCTGAGAGCTTTACCCCTTTTCTGAAATAAGGCAGGGGAGATAAGTGCTTTCAGAGCAATCAAAGACAGGTTAAAACTGCAACAGCCACTAGATCTCCTAATTGGATGCGGAACTATTAGAACTGGGAAATGCTGAGAAGATAACCATGACACTCTGAGATGTGCAAGCCTGAGTCAGTTCACAACTAGGAAAGGGAGGGAAGGCTAACTTTAAAACTCTAACTTGACTTTACTTAGACGTTCCAATTATTGCACCAGGCTGGATCTTTTCGTGACTGAAATGAGACTGTTCTTGTGACTCAGAGAAACAGAAAAAGCTTTGGGTCCGGTCTAAGATCTAAAATCAGGGACAACGCAAAGAATCACACAGAAATAACAGTTTGAAGAACTTGAGAAAAGACATAGCTGCTTTATGCCTGCAAACTACAGAGTCTAGTTTGTTCCGTAGATGATTACCTTTGTGGAGGAAGACTTGTTTTCTTAAACGGTATTTCACCATGGAAGTTACACACTCCACCAGGCTGGATTTCTCTCCGTTTCTAAAATACACCAAGATGCTTTAGCCCTGAGACCTAAAGCATCTTGGTACATTTTAGAAACTAGAGAAATCCAGCCTGGTGGAGTCTCAGACATGCCTGGAGTGCTTCATCTTATCCTCCTCTGCTCAGTTGTCTACTCAGCCTCTACTTGAACTTTCCTGCTCAACTTCACTTTCAGTCCCTGGGGGAAGACTTTAGAGATCCTGCTCTTTTCCCAAAATATCTCAGATTATCATGTTTTTTATGCTCATGGTGCTCTGTGTATTTCCTTCATAATATTTATCAGGTATTTATAGTTCTGTCCAAAAGTTTTTGAGAACATTTTATTCTAGGTACAATACACTAATAGTAACATGTTAAATAAGAAACACACCAGGCTGGGTGCAGGGGCTCACACTTGTAGTCCCAGCAATTTGGGAGGCCGAGGTAGATAGATCACTTAAGGCCAGGAGTTTGAGACCAGGCTGGCCAACACAGTGAAATTCTGTCTCTACTGAAAATATAAAACTTAGCTGGGCTACTCAGGAGGCTGAGGCAGGGCAATCACTTGAACCTGGGAGGCAGAGGTTGCAGTGAGCAGAGATTGTGCTACTGCACTCCAGCTTGGGTGACAAAGTGAGACTCTCTCAAAAGAAACAAACAAAAAATCAGGCTAGTAGTTAATCAGTATTAATGCATATTAGCCCACATTCACCCTGTAATAAAGTTGTTATTGTCAATAAATGGGCTGTCATAAACACTACTTGTTTATTAATGATTAGAAATTACATTTCGGAGCTGATTCTAGAACTGACCAAAATACATTAATGTCATCACAAATGCATGAGAGGAGTCATAAGTATTTTTTGTAGGAACCAGACCAGGCTGAGATATCTGGCCCTCATAAGAACTGAGGCCAACTGGCCAATGAATCTTGCATGTTTGGTTGGGCTGCTCTCCACTAAAACCAGGGTGAAGTAGTGACTCTCCATTGAATAGATCAGCTCAGACAATCTTTAATGCTATGGTATTTTCGAACCAGAAAGAACTAAGCAAATGAGGAGGCGTCTGACTAAGCAGATTCACTGAGAGATATACGTGTTTTTCTGGCATGCAAGATTGTATCTCCAAAATCACTTCTATCAGAAGTCTCTCTTAATTCATTTCTATTGCAGACAAAAGACAGTGGGATAGAATATGGATAATGGTACATATGCACTTTTGTTTCATTTGGTTAGTTTTATTATATATTGTTGTTGTTGTTGTTTTTAGTAATTCTTTGTTCTCTCAGCAGTACTCCATCACATTTTTATAACAATTGTCTATCTATTATTTGTCTTCTCCAACAGGATAAATTTCTGTCCTGGCTGGATTCTCGTATTTGTCTCATTCATTGCTATGTCACTGTGCTGATTAATTTTATGTGTCAACTCAGCTAGGCTATGGTACCCAGTTCCTTGGTCAAACAAGTCTAGATGTTGCTGTGAAAGTATTTTTTAGATATGATTAATATTTAATTCAGACTTTGTAAAGCATATCACCCTCCATAATGGGGACTGGCCTCATCCAATCAGTTGAAGGTCTTAAGAGAAAAGACTGAGATTCCGCCTGGGCACGGTGGCTCACGCCTGTAATCCCAGCACTTTGGAGGCCGAGGCGGCTGGATCATGAGGTCAGGAGATTGAGACCATCCTGGCTATGGTGAAACCCTTTCTCTACTAAAATACAAAAAATTAGCCAGGCATGGCAGCACATGCCTGTAGTCCCAGCTACTTAGGAGGTTGAGGTGGGGGAATTGCCTATACCCGGGAGACAGAAGCTGCAGTGAGCTGAGATGGCACCACTGCATTCCAGCCTGGCAACAGAGACTCTGTCTCAAAAAAAAAAAAGAAAAAAAGAAAGAAAGAAAAGAAAAAGACTGAGATTCCCTGAAATGAAAGAAATTCTGTCTCCAGACTATATTGAGACTTGATCTGTAACATCAACTCTTCTTTTGATCGATAGCCTACAACTCACCCTGCAGATTCAAACTTGCCAGCATTCAATAAGAGACACTACCTTAAAACAACTTTCTTTCCACCCTAAATAGATTTACTATTGGTTCTGTTTCTCTGGAGAGCCCTGACTAATGCAGTCACCATATACAAGCCTAGCATAGAATCAGTACCCTTTCAATGAGTAAATTACCCAAATGAATGAAACAGAGGGCCCACTTCTGTTTCTCTTGTTTTTGATCATCCAGATTACTAAAGGAAAGAATTGTTAGATGATAGCTCTGCTCTTTATCAACAATCAATAAGTAAGTCTACAATAAATTTGGATAATTAATGGTATAGTCTAGAATAGTTATGGTAGGACCTCACTAGAAAAAGAACAGTCTAAGAGATACTTTCTCTAGTTCTAGCATTCCCCCAGGGACTGTGAATATCAAGATAGTTTAATGCTTCAAGTTTGGCTGCCGTTAAGATCTAATATAAGGTTTTCTTCCTCTTCCTCATTGTTTTTCCTCTCTTATTGTTGAATACATATCTGTCTATCCCCGACTCTAATATATAGCATATATTTCTACTTTTTGCCCATAAGATAAAGGGTACAAAAGATGCACAGATTGGGAATAGCAAATGTATTACAAAATGTCCTAAATTTTTAGGATACTTTTAGTTTGGCTTAATTTCAAAGGGTAAATATGACTCAAAGTCATTGTGTCAGATCTTTGACACAGTTTAAAAACATCAACTTTAATACTTCCGAATGTAAATATTGGTAATTTCCTATTTCATCTGCAGCCCGGATGGTTCTAAATTTTATAACTTCTGTGATTCCATAAGTATAAAGTATAAACCATTTTTAGGGTGTAATTCAGGAAACAGAAGGAGACTAAAAGAAATTTTAAAATGTCATGATGCTACATATTATCTAAATGGTGTGGCTAGCTACAGAAAAATGCATTAAAGTCAAGCATAGCCAAATAATATTTATCAGTACTGAATGAAAAGAAAATAGCATATTCTAGTTTGTGATCTTTGAAACATAACAAAATAAGCACCTACCAATGAATATTTTCCCATTTACAGATATTGTCCTATGTAGGTAAGCATTTTCTAAAATTAAGTTTTTCTTAATTTCAAAGGTTAGAATTCCACTTGAGAAACCAATGAAATAGCCCGACATGTCTTCTTTAGACTCTCCACAAACTGGATACATTTTTTCCCTTTATGATGGTGTATTTGGTTTTTGGAAAAGAAAAATATTACCTGGCTTTAATCATACTGAATGAGTCATCTAGTAAATTTTTTAAAAAGTGATTTTTGTTTATAAAATAATGAGACTGCTTTTCTAAGATAGTGTCTGTCCCACATGGATTGAGTTCCTCATTAGAAATATTCAGTTTCCCAAAAAATGAAATAATTGTAATATTGATTTGTAAGTTTGCTATATTTAGTGTGCTTAAACATTATGAAGGGACAACCATTTAATAATAACACTTTCTCAATCTAAATTTCTAAATATTTTCATAGTTCGTTCCTCTATTGTATTCTGACTTCAATTCCAGGGAATCCTGCTTAATACAACGTTTTTTGAACCTAGAAGGTCTAATTTAACTTTGAGATATAAATACAGATAAGAGTCGAGGAAGACACTTACCAGAAAGAGATGTAGACCTCTTTCCTTCCCATGTAGTTATAACTACAGTGAAGTGTCCTAAACACTCAATGTCTTTAATGAATAACTCTATCTCTGCAATATTTATTGCCCTAGAACTATTAGTATGTCCAAAATGCTTTACAATGTAACATCTTTTGGAGAGGTGAGAAATTATTCCTTTAACATGATTGGTAAAGATGAATTTTAGGACTCTATCTCCAGCATCATAAACCTTTTAGGAAATCTGATTTGAACTTTGATATAATAGTATAATCTGGTTCCAATAAATCCAGTTCTAAAAAGAGGGAATATGTGAAATCTCTGAAAGGAAATACTACCTCCTTTTCTGGGCTTATTTAGCTTTTTAATCAAACTTAAACAGACTTTTAATGGAAAACCTTTTTTAAAAAAACCCTGTCCACTAGTTTGATTTTAAAACATTGATTGGTTTGCCATAGAGTAAACCAGAATAGCACATTGCCTTATTAAGCTGGTGGCACAATACTCAGTAATTAACTAGGAAGCATCCTATATACTTTTCTAAATTATACAAACTGATATTTAATTTTGCATCAGAAAATAAAAAAAAAAATTGGTTAAAATTTATGCTTTGTAATTTACCACCAATGTGAGTTTCGAAGAATTTACATTTACCTTCTGAGCATTAGTGTCCTTATCTGTATATATTGATAATATAGTTATTCAAAACAAGGTTTCTCATTCTTGGCATTATTGACATTTTGGGCCAGATAATTTCTTGGTTGTGGGGGAGCTGTCATGCACATTGTAGGATGATGGGTAACATCCCTGGCCCCTACCCACCAGATGCCAGTAGAATTCTTTCACAATTATGATAATAATAATAAAAAAGGCCCTGGATATTACCAATTATCCCTTAGGGAAGCAGTTGCCCTTGGTTGAGAACCACTATTCTTTTTTTTAAGACAGAGTTTCCCTGTTGGTGCCCAGGCTGGAGTACAGTGACACAATCTTGGCTCACTGCAACTCCACATCCCAGGTTCAAGCAGTTCTCCTGCCTTAGCCTCCCAAGTAGCTGGGATTACAGACATGTGCCACCACACCCGGATAATTTTGTATTTTTAGTAGAGACAGGGTTTCACCATGTTGGCCAGGCTGGTATTGAACTGACCTCAGGTGACCTACCCGCCTTAGCCTCCCAAAGTGCTGGGATTACAGGCGTGAGCCACAGTGCCTGGCTGAAAACCACTGTTCTAAAGAATTGTTGTGAAGGCTTGTTTAAATGCTTACTCACCAATGAGAGTCACTGTGTAGTAGGCCCTGAGAAAGCATGGTGAGCATACACAGTCAAGCCTCTGCATGGTAGAACCTAGAACCCAGAGAATGAAAGTCGATAACAAAAACACCAACATCCAGTCTATGCTTGGCATACAGTGCACACTTTGCTAAAACATTTGTGACTTCCTATAAAGCAGTGCACCTGGAATTTGCATAGGGATTTATTGTGTTAAACCAGTATTAGCAGAGGCCATTGTTTTGGACTGAGTTTCTGCACTAGGCCCCAACAGATCAGACCAAACAGAAAGGGAGTCACGTATGCTAAATGACATACAATCAAACTGAAAATCTAAGGAAACTGATAAATCCCCAAACACACCAGTTTTTTCTGAAAACAGGAGATTCCAGTCTGCTTGAGTCAGGGTGTTAAGGAAGTCCCTCTGCTTTAACCCTCATCAAAAAAAGTAAGCTAAGGTATCCTGATATTACCCAAATAGCTATTTCCCTTATTGTTCTGTTTCCTTGCTCCCACCCTTCAAAATTCCCTGTTGTGTTATTGTCCAGTGGGAACTCGCATTCCAGTTTGTAAATTGAGGCTGCCCCAATTCATAAATCATGAATAAAAGTCAATTAAATATGTAACTAAATTTGCTGTAATTTTGGCTTTTCACAATAGGGAAGAACAAATGAATTATGTTTAACAGGCTATTTGATGCCTACTATTACGTCAGGCCCAGTAACAAACACTAAACGAGGATGCATAGAACAGTTGAAGAAAACTATCCTTTAGTCTGTAAGTAGCATATCACCGCCTCGGGCACTAGGGTAAGTCCACAACTATTTATAATTCAAGGTAGCATGTGGTAAGTCCCACATGAGATCCTCAGTCAAAGTGCCAAGAGAGTTCAAAGGCGGAAGAAATGACATCTAGTTAGGGCAAAACAGGAAATGATAGCTACAAATTCAGAGACTCTTTACAGAATTATTTTTCTCTGAGTTGCAAGTGATAGTGCTCCCTTTTCTTGTTTGGGTTTCAGGCCTTTCCCGTTACACAAATTGTAGGCAAACTGCCTTTGAATCTTCCATAATTTCTAATCAAAATAATGAATTAAAGGCTACTTCAAAACAAGAAATCAGGTTAACTTAAAATAGTTCATGTGATTTAAATATGCTCTGCTTTTCTCATTCAGGAGAACAATTTACAAAATAAACTAGCTATAGATCATATTCTTGGAATAGATGAAAAAAATATATTTTTTCCTTTTACATAGCATTCTTTCATGGAACTACTTCTCCCCCCACCACACATATGATTTAGATGGAGCTAATATTATGCCTGGATTCACAGGTTAGATGTATAATCCCAGACTGGTTCCTCAGAATATTCTACTCTCCTGACCTTGGTAGTGATAGAGGCAGGAGGCAGAGAAAAGCTAGGCAGACATCAGTAGGTCCCTAGTGGAAACCCACCTTAAAGTCAAAAGTAGCCTGAAACCCCATGGCTCAAGATAAGAACTTGTACTTCTGTTTACCTGCTCTCTCCCAACTGGTCTTTTCCGAGTAATGTCATTTTATGTTGCCTTTTCCAAAACTGCCTATGGCCTATCCTGCCCCCTATCCTGTGCCTATAAAGACCCCAGACTCAGCTGGTAGAGGAGAGAAGTGGATAGATGTCAGGGTGAAGCAACTTGACCTAGGAGGAGACAGGCAGGGAGGTGACCTGACTTTAGGGGCAAGCAACTTGCCTTTCTCATTCCCTTTCCAGCTCCCCTCTCTGCTGAGAGCTGCTTTCATTGCTCAATAAAATTCTCTGCTGTCACCATCCTTCAATTCACCCATGTGACTTCCTTCTTCTTGAGCACCAGACAAGAATTTGAGACCCACCAAGTGCAGGTACCCAAAAAGGGTATTACATTGGCTCTTTGTTCTTGCTGGCAGAGGGCAGCCACATCACAGGATGAGGCAAAGGGCCCACTGAGCTGATAACACACCACTGTCTGTGGATCACAGCTCTAAGAGAGCACTGTAAAACACACCCTCTGGGACCCTGGGGTTGCAGGCACCCCCACCTGGACACTGCCATAGGGCCCTGCAGGGAGTTTGCTCCTACCACTCTAAAGCAGCCAGCTGGTTTCTGCACTGGCTCAACTTCACACTCCATGAGGGGTAGAGCATGGCAGAGCTGAGTAAATGGAATTTGCTCCTACCAGCTCGAAAGTTCTTGGCCAGTTCCTGCACTTGTTTGCCCACATGTTCCCTCCCATGAGGGGTTGAGCATGGTGGGCTGAGTAAACAGAGCACCCCTGTCACGAGTCCTGTGAAGGGGTCAAGAAAATATCCTGTGCTCCAGTAGTGAGTTTACAAGAGCATATAATCCTCAGGAAGGACATAGTGAGAGTTGACCCCATGACACTTGCTAGAAATTTCAGGGGAATTTTTTTCTTTTCCTGGAGTTGAAATATATATCTAGAGAGGCCACTTGGAAATAAAGCCAACAGAGAGGAAAGCAGGGGGAAGAAATGCAGAAAAATCAGCATCCTAAAAACACACAGATGGTACAGATCTTGGATCTAGGATTGCTTAAATGGAAATTACTCCTTAAACTGTCTAGTCATAGGAAGCAATACATTCCCATTTGGGTGTGATTTGAGTTTCCATATTTTGTAACTAAAAGAGTTTCAATTAATAAATATCCTAATTATACTAGACATTTTGTTTAAATAGGTCACTTTTCAACATAGTACAATGTCATGATGTTGATGAGATGCTAAATAAAAAATATTACAGTGAATATCTATGACAATAAATCTTTGTTAAATGAAAGAACAAGTGTCAATTGTGGATGAAAGGGTAAAAAATAAATAAAATAAGTAACAAGCTTCTCAAGAATTCTAGATTGCAATGAACAGAAATCTTTGAAAGTACATGCCCCAAAATACCACAAACAATGTAAGAATCACAGACATTTGTTTCCTCTGGTTTGTTCCTTTTAGACTGTACAGTTCAGTTAATAAATTTGCATAATATTTTCTGCATCCTGCATGATAATGACAATGACACTTGAACTGAAATGACCATATTAGTTCTTCCTCAGCTTTTCTCATTTAAGATTCTTCACAGGAAAAACCATCCTAGCCCTTTTAGGAACCGATTTATCATCTTCTCTTACATGTCAATAGGCTATCCTTGCTGAAAAAGGTCTTTCGATTGTTCTTTTCATTTGAATCCATATTAAGTCAAATAGCTTTTCCTGGTGATAGGCTACTTACAATTTCACTACAAATCTGCAAAATACAAACCATATATTGGGCATTTTGGAAAAGTTTCTATTTTTACATGCTGGCTTTACATGGTAAAAGGCCAAGAAATAGCCAGAAAATGCTGCCAATTCTCACCCTACTCTACATCCATGGAATAGATTCCATTCTGATGACAACCAACCAATCATTTCTGGAACTCTTACTGTTTTATGCTGGAGGATATAGCATAGCAAGATGAGAGGTTAAAAAAAATAGCATAATGCATCGCTCCTGTCCTCAAACGTATTGAAAGTAACTGAAAGAGCAGAATTTTAGATATGATTTGATATTAGAATTGTCTGATTAATTTCATTTTGTTACTGCTGTATCTCAAAGCTAGTGACTGATGAGCATATTCAACATCAGAGATACTGCCTTTCTCAAGCCTTGGAAGGAATAATGAAAAATTTTTACATTTGGCATTCAAAATGCTGCAATATAGTACGGCTAATTGAATAATGTAGAATGTTACTTTTGCTTTTTTTTTTCTCCATTCCTCTTTTAGTGACATCCATTGATTCACTTATTTTATTTATTGAATGCATGCATTAAGCAGGTAAGCACTTGAAATGTTCCAGGCACTGTGATAGTTTCTAAAGATATAATCAAGAATTAGCCCAGGAACTTGCATTCAGAGAGATATAATTTGATTGGGTCAACAATCATAGACATAACTAATTATATTACAAAGTGTTATAGGCAACCATAGAAGGTATACGACAGATGCACCTAACAGTAATAACTTAAGCATACCTTGAGAATGACTCTACGGTCTAGAAGAATGTTTATTCGGAGTTCTGAGCCAAGGAATCTAAGAATTGCCAACCCAGAGATTCACCTATTTCTATAAAGGACATCTGAATTCCTGTCTCATTTCTTAGAGCACAGGATGTTCAAGGAACCAAGGCCCTTTGTTCTGGGTCAAATGGAGATTGTTAAGTGGAGGGTACTGAGTGAAAATGCTATAGAAACTGCATGCTTTTTGTGAATGGCAGCAATTCTCTTGTCCAGCCGGCTGCCACTGGACTGCCACTGTATATAAGTCCTCACTAAATCCTGTTTCTCACTGGCTGGCTCCAGGTATCTTCTTCGGCTTTCTGAACATAGTCCATCCCTACTGGAGTCAATAGGGCTCTGGCATGACAGAAGGGTGTGCAACAATACCAGAAATGGAGCGACCAGTTCCATTGAAGATGGGGTGGTGGGGCAGAGGAAGAAGTGCTCCAAGAAAGGCATTAAAGAAGAATTTGTATTTGTCAGGCTCTGAAATTTTGACAGATGTGCAATGGGAATCCTAACAGAAGTTCAGAGAAAGAGAGGTCACAGCCTACTAGATGGGTGAGACAGCATTTGAGCCAGCCTTCAAAGAAGAGTTCAGTGTAGGCCCACAGAGACAGGATAAGGGGAATTTCAAGCAAGGAGATCAGAAGAGTCAGGAAAGAACAGGGCCTTTCAGAGGCATAGCAAAACCTTCTGTTTGCCTGGCACATAGAGTTTGTCAAGTAAAGTAGCAGAAGCTGAGAAGAAAGGGTGCGCTAGGCTAGTCTGTGAAGGACATTCAATATCTCTTGAAGGAGTCCTCAAGGGCCATGGAGAGCTTTGAAAGTTTTTAAGAAGTAGAGGGACATGAGCAGATGTGTTTTACATTGATCACTTTAGCAACCTTTGGAAAAAATGTAGAAAAAGTAAAACCTCAGTGGGAAGACAAGCTTGTTGAAATGCTCCAGAAAAAAAGCTGATGAGAACTTGGACTGGAGAGAAGGGACTAAAGGAAGAGACATGTTCAGGAGACGTGAAGATGGAAGGCTGGGACCTGGGGACTCACTGACTACAGCAAAGATCGAAAGAGCTCCAAGATTTCTAACTTCGGCAAATGCAAGGACAATTTTGCATTCAGGAGAGATGGAGTACCATGCAGGAGGTATCTTTGAGGGAGGTGAAGAAGAAAGTAGAATGCTGGTGCTCTGCCAATGGGATGAGCACAAAAGAACTGTAGTGTACACCTAGTTTAATTTTGCATCTCAGATAATATGGTCTGAAAATTTATGTTAATTTCCTTCATCTTCTCACCTCTATTTTGCTATAACATCTGCTCACACCACCTTAGTTATCAGGCTTTGTTTCAGACAACACCTCTCACTCATATCAAACTTGCACTCACTTAAGTTGCTTTAGAATAGATTTCAGAGTCCACAAAATTCCCCCCTGCATCTAGTTCTATGCCCCTACCCTCCCTTTCTCACACTTCCTGTCTCCTGGTAGTAAAATCAAAAAGGATCCCTTCGTCTAGCACAGAAAAGTATGAACACCTTTTGGTTCCCTGAATATCTCAGCTTCTTGCCCAGGAAGTTTATTAATAATTTCTCCCTCTGCACAGATGCAGTTCTCTTCCAGAAAAAATGACTGTGGCATATAATTTTTTTTTCATCTGGTAGCTCATGAGGGTGATACAGGAAGGAACAGCGCCACTCAAAGCCATAAGCTACAGACAGTTACACCACTGAGAATCCCAAGCTCCATTTCTTAAAAAGCCTCATAAAGCTTTATGGGGCATTACGTAGACTGATAGGTCAGAGGCATAAGTCTAGTTTTAACCATTTCAGATTGTAGATGAAATGTGAAAATATTTATATTTTCAAAGGGCTCCACTTTTTTTTTCTATTTTGTGATCAAATATATATATTAACTACATCTATATTCTTGTCTATTGATGTACTCAGGGGCAGAAAAGTGGTGTTAAGTTCCCATAACCAGCCTTTAAACATCTATTGAAGGATAATACCCCAGCCTGTCTAGGGCTATGTGGTTTAATATGGTGGCCAATGGTCACATAAGTGTTTTAAATTTAAATTAATGAAAGTGAAATGAAGTTTAAAATTGAGTTTCTCAGTGACACTGGCCACATTTCAAATGCTCAGTTTCACATGTGGTGAGTGACGACCATATTGGACATGCAGATAGGTAACATTTCCAATAGCTCAAAAAGTTCTGGTCTAGGGCCTTGAATCCTTTTTGGTTAGGTCATTTGAGTATTATAAGACATTTTATCCTTCAATGATGTTAAAGCTAGAATAAACTGAATATCGTGTGTGAGTAATCTTGACTTAGGATCCTAGGCATATTATACATATTAACTCTTTTTTTAATTGAGATAAGACATCTTATAGATGGGGGTCATAGAAGTCATTTCTTCCATTTATCCCATATGTTATCCCATTTTACAGATGGGGTCAAAGAAGCCTAGAAAGGTGAGATGACTTGAAATAGTATTACTGAAGCCACAAAATAGATAGATGTAAACAGGATGGGAGGTGCAGAATGATACAGCCTTGCAGAGTATAAAGCAAGCCTTTGCTGCAGTTCCAGAAATAGTCAGTGAAATTAGGCTGGCATCCAAATTGGTCTTGTCTGAGGTTGCTGATGTCCTTGATTCCATATAGTCCCCAAATTATTACTTAAGTCACAATATTCTTAGAGTCCCTTATGATACTAATAAGTGTTTCTCAGAAAAAGAGTTTCCTAGTTATGTTTGGGAAACACCAGATTAAACAAAGCACCTTAAAAACCTGTAGGACTTCTCAGAGGCTTTGGCATACTCATTATTATTAGGAATCTCCAAGACTGGAACAGATTACAGTGACCTCTAAATTTATTTGATCACAGCCTCCCTTTATAACTAAACCTCTCACACAAACTAGCATTTTGAACAGTATTCTCTATGAGCACAAACGTTCTGTGATAACAAAAATGACAACTGTTTTCATTCTCATCTGAATTATTGGGATAATTGAGTCAATCTTTATAAAGCAGTCTTTTTAGAATGAAAGAGAGGATATCTTAGCCACTTGGAACAGTGCTTCTTAAACTTTAGCATACATATGCATTCACTGGTGAACTGAGATTCTAATTCAGTAGGACAGAAAATGTGCATTTCTAACAAAGTGCACAGTGATACCAACACCGTTCATCCACAAACCACGTGGTGTGTTTGGAGTGGAAGAGTTTAGAGCAGCAGTGAACAAACTGTAAAGGGCGCATAGGCCACCTATGGCCCATCACCAGTTTTGGAATGGGCCTCAAGCTATGAAGGCTTTTTACATTTTTAAGTGATTGGAAAAAAATCTCAAGAATAATCATATCTTGTGCCACAGGAAATTCATATTTCAGGGTTCATAAATAGAATTTTATCGGAGCATAGGCATACTCATTGATTTATCTATGGTCTATGGATACTTTTGAGCTGTAACAGCAGTGTTGACTAGGTGAGGCAAAGACCCTACAGTGCAGCCTACAAAGTCTAAAATATTTTCTGTCTGGCCCATGACAGAAAAAAAATGTGCTGACCCCTGGGGAAGAATATAAACTCTGGATCCATACTGCCTAATTTCAAATCCTACTCTGCCTCTTACCAGTTAAGTGATGTTGAGCACGTGTAAAACCTTTCTATGCCTCAGGGTTCCCTTCTCTGAAAGCAGTAACAATAGTACCTACCTCATAAGATTATTGTGTACATGAGTTTATATATGTGTGTGTGTGTGTGTGTGTGTGTGTGTGTGTATATATATATGTATTTAATGTACATATATATCACATAAATTCATGTATCTATATATAAATCATATGTATACATCTATAAATCATATGTGTGTATATATATCTATATATATATAGGGAGAGAGAGAGAGAGAGAGACGAGAGAATAGCACCTAAAACATGATTAAAAACTTTATAAATATTAGCTAAGAAACTCAGTGGTTGATAAGATCAGTTGAGTGATAACACAATGAAACTATTCTAATATTGAAGGTAATACTTTGCTAGGATGATAGAGCTGGACACATTTTTCTCTGTCTCACTACACGTGTTTAGGCATCGTTTCATCCAAGCAAACACAATGAACAGAAGCTAAGAGTTCTATTTCACAATTTCAGATGGTCCTTTAGTTCTTTATTTTGGCTAGTCTGATATCTGTCTCTCATTTGCTTAACTCCCAAAATTCAAACCAGACTGTCAGACTCCTGAAAACTGGCTGGCTTGAAAGTACATGACCATCTATTTTATAATGTGAAGCTCTTTACTATCCAAACTTGAAAAGTCAACTGAGTCAAGAAAAGTACAATACCTTTCAAAAAATACAACATAGCCCACAGCCTACCTGAGTGCATTTTCCATCACTCAGCTAAAATTCATACACTTCCTTGCCCCCAACATCCTCAATGAGAAGATTTAAGATTATTTGATAACCAGCAAGTATTTATGGCCACCTGGAGGAGAACATGGAATTCCTCCTCCATTCCAGGGACGCCTTTGTGAAGCCACTTTAGGTCCAGGGCTTAAATAAATAAGGGTCATGCCTGAGGTCAGATATACCTACAATATTTTACCATTTAATCATAAAAATATTTTCACAGACAAGAAAATTATTCTAGAGTATGAGTTTTCATGGTCTACTCATCTAATCCCAAAGTGAGAAGCAGTGTGTTGACATATTCATTACGATATAGAAAAGACTATTTTTATAAACTGGACACATCATCACACAATTTGCACCTTTGCAACACACTTGTGTTTTTATTTTAAGTGTCCGAATATTCTTTAATTATCCTAGCTGATTAAACAATCCTATATTATATGACTTTTTATAATTTTTAAAATTTATAAAGTATTTGATATTGAGTCTTTG
Organism: Ateles fusciceps; assembly: GCA_036589455.1. Classification (NCBI taxonomy): domain Eukaryota; kingdom Metazoa; phylum Chordata; class Mammalia; order Primates; family Atelidae; genus Ateles; species Ateles fusciceps. The sequence goes on from JAZHEH010000299.1 coordinate 2,654,483, forward strand.
AACAGAAATACAACTCCCAATACCAATATTGTGTATTAGTTGGGGTTCTCCAGAAAGATAAAACCAGTAGGATCTATGAAAGCAGATTTCTTATGGGGAACTTGCTCACAGGAGGGTTGCAGAGGAAGAAAATTTCCACAATAGGCCAACTGTAAGCTGAGAAACCAGAAAAGTTGGCAGTATGGTTCAAAGCCAGGAGCACAGCTTATTCAAAGCCTGAAGACTCAGGGAAGTCAACAGTGCAGCTCCCAGTTATGTCCCAGAGCCCAGAGTCTGCTAGTGCCAATCCCAAAGTCAAAAAGCTAAAAAGCCTGGAGCCTGATGTCCAGAGGCAGGAGTAGAAGATGTGTCCTACTTTGGAAGGAAGACAGCACAGAGTGCCAAATCCTCCTTCTTCTACCCTCTGGTTCCATCTGTCCCCAGCCAACTGGATGGTGCCCGCCCACATTGAGGGCAGGGCCTCCTCTCTCAGTCCACTGACTCACAAGTCAGTCTCCTCTGGAAACACCCCCACAGACACATACAGGAACAGTGCATCATGAGCCATCTAGGCATCCCGCAATCCAGTCAAGATGACACCTAAAATCAACCATCACATATTTTTTCTTTATACAATAAAACTATTTTATGGTCTGTTGCCTAAGAATTAACTACATGAAAATAAGGCAATTCCTACCTTGGAAAAAAATTAAGTTTTTAAGTGAAGTGTAAGATTCTCCTTAAACAAATCTAAGAATATAGTTGGCTATCAGTGGTTGATAAGATCAGTTACTGATAGCACAATGGTCACAGAACACATCTGAAAAATACAAAGAAAATATGCTGTAGATGAAAAATATCTTCTCCCCCACTTACTTTTTTATTCATTTGAATAAACATAGCATACGAAGCTCATAAAATGCCCATAATATGAGGATTCCTACTCGGAAAATATAAAGAACATAAAAGAGGAAAAAGCAAAAGAGATGTTTTTGAGGCTTGTACTTAGCTGCAGGTGATTTAAACAAATTATCAATATCCTGAACAACAAGCGAATAATATATTTATATGGTAAATGCATTTAGATGTGACAGAAATTACTCTCAATGGCATTATCCAGTCTATATGAAAGCACAATACTACAAAACATCTCAGACCTTTAATTATGCTTGTTGACACTAAAACTGCAATTGCTTGTTCTGCCATGGAGACTATAGGGAGAGGCAAATGAACAGATGGATAGAAATCTCTATTCTGTGCTCTACTGGCTGCTGTTCAGTGAACGGCAGTATGCTAATAAAGTGCTCAGAGGACTTCCACCTCCATCTGCTCTTAATAAAAATAAATGAGGCTGTGAAGTAAGCAGAAGCTTTTGGAGTTCTTTGTGGAACCCTTTGATAATGCAAAAGCAAGTGGATGGGTTACTCTTAGACAGCCCCCTGCAGGTTGTGACAGCCCCACTATCTTGGTGGTCCTTGTTTCCCATTCCCAGGTCTCTGAGTGGCACTTCCCCCTCTTTCCTGGCTATTTATCATGAGAAATTACCATGCCTGGACAACGTTAATTGCCTCTCAGGCCCATTGTTCCATGGCAAGTAATGAAATTAGATTAGTGCTGCTCAGTTTAGTGAGCGGAGACTTTATGATTCTCTTATGTTTGGGGAAATAAATGTTTATGAAGCTCCTCTTACAGTCCATGAACGTGCAGCACATGTCATTAATAGTGATTGTCTTGTGCCTCTGGTACAAGATTCTGATTGCAGAACCCACTCCCCCCACTTCACCCCAGGTAGAAACCAGACACAAAAAGAAAGGTAAGAAACAGAAACTTCCCCATGGCACGAGGACAGAAATGTAGGGCAATAGGTACAAACTTCCTTCTTTAGAGGAAAGTCTGGAATTGCCATTATATGCAGTGTATTAGAGTCTCCTTAAGTTTTAACAAACAAGTGGGAAAATACAATTGGAGTAAAAAGCACTTCTCCAAATTACAATGGTGAAAGTCCTCATGCCAGAGTATTTTCGGAAATTTCTGTTTTGGAGCTGCTGCTTTCAAATGTTCTATGTCCCAGGAACCATCCTTGGAGGTTAATGAATAGTTTCAAAGATGCTTTAATGGGGGATACAAAGGTAGAAACTTCTGATATTCAGTAGGGATAATAATCCCTTGATTAGCATTCATCTCTTTCTATTCTGGAGGAAAAAGCAATAAATTATTACTTTTAAAATAAAAGCAGAATAAATGGGTAGAAGTTAAAATCAAAGCAGAATAAATGGGTAGAAGTTACAGGAAGATAGTTTTCAACTCCATATGTGGAAGAACTCTCAGAAATGCATGAGGTGGTAAGTTCCTTTCACTAGAGATAATCAAATACAGAGTCAACATTCACTTGGTAGAGAAGGTATAGAAGAGTCCATGTCTTTTGTGGTCTTTCCAACACAAGATTGATTGAATTCCATATTAAAATATATATCTCTCTTTGCCCCTAACACATGCAAACTAGGGTAGTGGATTGATAAGCTCTTTAAAATTGGAATGTAGTGAAAGCAAAGTCTGAATTAACTGTGCTAGTTGTTGTCTCAGTAAATTGGGACAATATTGACTCCAAGTTTGGGCTCCAATTGCATTCAGAGGACAAGAAATAACAAGCAGCCCTTCGTGATTAGAAAGCTGTATGGTCCTTTTTGTCTATTCATGCAGTAAGCATGTATTGAGGCCCACAATGTGTGATGCACTGGGAAAGGTACTGGGTATACAAACGTGAATAATAACTCAATTTCTTATTCTATGAATCTTCTATCTGTTTATCTGTCTATGTCTCTATGTATTCAATTTTCTCTGGTCTCTCTGTGGTCTAATTATATCTGCCTCTGCAGTATCTATTCATATTTACATAAATGTCCAATAGCTAGAGCTGTGGAACCTGAAATAGGACAGTCAAACACAGAGGGATCCCTATCTTACTACTTAATTTATCCTAAAGTCAAAGCTGACTTGTGGGAAAAAAACAAACAGAGAGAGCCCAAGAGAAATAGAGCATGCTCCCTGATAGTAAGGCATGTGGAGTTCATGCCTCCTCTGCACATGTGGAGTGGCACATGTTATTAATGTTTACACCATTGTAAGTAGTGTTCTTGGTTATAACTAACAATCCTAACTGACAGAATTGATGGACTACAAAGAAATTTTTGTAGCTGGCTTCCATTTGTTATCATGCAGAGGAGAAGAAAAAAACAAGGATTGAAAAGCAGTGGGAATTAGTACCCTCACATTTTGATGTGTTCCAGTATGACTTTTATTGCAGGCAGAAGATAGGGAATTGAGAACAAGGAGAAACTGTAGGCGAGCAAGTGGAAAACTGCAGAGTCCCAGTACAAAGTGGTGATTGGGAAGAATTCTAGCAAAAGAGAAAATACAGCATTCCCCCACCCCCAAGTTACTAAAAGAGATTTTCACACTTTCTCCCTTTTTTGTTTTCCTTTGCAGGAAGGCAAACAGATAGAAGATGAGTTAGTGAAAAACCAGAGAGGGGGATGAGAAAGAGAAAGAAGAGGGAAGCAGTGAAGCCTCCCTAAGCCCCTGTCTTCTAAATTTTCCACCCAGCCCCAAATCCCTTAGTCACCTGTTAGTTTTATAACCCCCAATCCTCAAATCCAGGGGAACCTTCAAATTACCCTTAGGGGAGGTTTGGGGTTAGATGCTCAGCACAGAGGAGGATTAGTATCAGAATCAGTGCTAGGTTTGTATACCAATTTGTCCCCAGCAAAAGCCCAGATTCATAGGACCTATGCCTCCTCATAGGGAGCAAAGAACCCTTACTTGACTTTCAAAATAAACCAGTCACAGTGCTTACTCAATTCTTGACATAAAGAAACAAAATTTGTTTCATATTCAATAGAGTGCTGGGCCACTCTATTACTATGTACATGTGCTAGTTTCAAACATGGAAGTGAATATAGAAAAGCTTATATTTTATATGATTACAACCCAGGTGTATGTGTTTTATACTTATGATGCTTTTAAAATACAGACTAATTTCTCTTGCAAGGAATATGATAATTAACAAGCTTCTGCATCATATATTAAGTATTTTAAAAGTAAAAAGGAATTAAGCTTTAACTCTTTCTTGTCTCAAATTGGTTATCTTGAGTAGATCATCTAGTTCTCCAATATCTGAGATTTTTTTTGTACAAATGAGGATAATGCTAACTCCCTCTGGAAATAAAAGAGATTATCATGAGCCATTAACAGAAATCTGAAAGATATTTTCCCAAATCATACTAAAGTAGTTAAAAGCTTGGGTTTAGAAACCGAGTCATAAGGTAGAATAACTAGTAATGTAATGTATTTTATCTCCCTAGGGTAGTTTCTCTATCTCTAAAAAGAAGGTCAATAGTACCAAAGTTATAGAGGTATTGTGAAGATTAGATGAGACAAATCCCAAAAATGCCCAGTGCAATGCAAACCTTGCCATAAAAAAAGTAATGAAGGGACACAATTGCTATTGGGATTCTCTGAGTTAAGCTCTCCTGTTAATTTCAGTTAACTTTTATAATGCTTAAACAAAAGGTTGGAAATACTTGGAAAAAAATCAATTCCCAAAAACAGTTAGGATAACATGTTTCCTATAGCTTGGATATATGTAATTGAAATAGCTGAGATAGCAAAGCACAAAAATGGAAAATCCATTCTTGGCAGGCTTTGCGTTAGGGCCTAATTATAAGTTCTCAATATGGCACCAAGGCCTGGAAGAAAGATGAACAAAAAGAAGCTCTGCATATGCTTGATAGCAGACTTCCCCCTCAAAATCCCTCAGCCATTCCAAAGCTTGTATTCATGTGTAAATAGTTAAATATTAGTATATAAGAAAGGCGTAATCCCTGTAAAATTTGGCATTTCAGAAATCATCCAACTGCAAAAAATCCAACAAAGGTGACATGTTGATTACTTTCCCATTATGCTACCAAACAAAAAATAAAGTCTGTCATTTAATGAATATTCTTTGGACTAAATACAGATTCATTCTCATTTGCTGATGCATAATGATTGAGTGTCACACTAGATTTTCTACCTTAAATCCACAGGGATTATCTGTATCATTAGATCATTAGAATCTAGACACACACAAGCGTATTTCCTACATACACGTTTCTTAAGGAATTACTTGGCTAGGAACTCAGAATTAATTAGAGAAGACTGTGTTTAATAAAGATAGCTAAGAAAATACAATTTTCATTTAGTTATATGACATCATCAGTAGATATTACACATTAATTTTTAAGAACATTAGCCTGAAACTTTAAAATACATGAGTGAAAGCCCAGGTTTTTGAACTAGCTACCTAAACCTAGTCAAGTCATATAATGTCTAAACCTCATGTATCCTCTAACATGAGAATGATAAAACTCACATCATAGAGTTATTGTTAATATCAGGGTAAATTATCTAAGCCATATGTCAAGTATAGCCCTAGCACAGAGAAACCACTTAGTGAATAATTACAACAATTCTTAATATCTCTTGTCAATAAAAACATTATTTCTCCAGCTTGGCTTTTTTAAAAAATTGTAATATAAAAAAATACTTGAGAACTGCAAGATCACTTTTCCCTTTACAATTTCATAACACAGTCTATACATTATGACCCTAAAAGAATTGTGAAGCTAACTATCTGCCTTAGATCAGAGCAAAATAAATGGATAAAGGTTAAATATTAAGCAAGTGAATGGATATTAAGAGGTCTACAAGACAACATATAGACAGAAGGATATACTCTTCCACTTTTACATAAATGGAATGAAAAGATCACATCTAAAGATGGTAGGAGGGTAAATCGTATAGGACAAGAAACCATTGATGTGAGATGACATGGCTATTGCTTTAAGTTCAGAATTTTGTCCGGGTAGAGGCTCAGGTCCATGTGGGCACTTTCCCTTTTTAGAGCTAAAGAATACTCTTTCTCCTTTAAACAACTAATCACCATTCATCAGCTCTGGGAGCTACCAAAGGCACAGAGGACATCAATTTGTAAAGATCCTTCTTGGTTAGAAGAAGCAGCTCTAACAATATTGGCTTGAAAAAAATTAATTTACGATGAACAAAGGCATGTTTGAATGAACAGCACATGAGTCCTAATCAAATATACATTACAAGAAACCCACTGGAATGAGCATGCCCTTTTGCAAGAAGCTTAAATAATGCAATTTGGAATGTATGGGACTAAGAGCTGACCCACGTACATGTGGGACTACAGTTTACATGGTTTGGCTCTGTGTCCCCACCCACATATCATCTTGAATTGTAATCCCCATGTGTCAGTGGAAGGGCCTCGTAGGAAGTGATTGAATCATGGGTCAGACTTCTCCTTTGCTGTTCTCATGATACTGAGTGAGTTCTCATGAGATCTAGTTGTTAGAAAGTGTGTGCTTCACACACTTCCTGCTTCACATCCTCTCTCTCTCTCTCTCATGACATGCCTTGCTTCCCCTTCGCTTTCCTCCACGATTATAAGTTTCCTGAGGCCTCCCCAGCCATATGCAACTGTGAATCAATTAAATCTCTTTTCTTTTTAAATTACCCAGTCTCAGGTAGTTCTTCATAGCAATGTGAAAATGGGCTAAAGAACAGGCAATAAAATTATGAAAAAATAACTTTTGATAACAAAAAAAAATGATGACAAAAAATTACAGGATTCTTGATCATTTTGACCTACAACTTAGAGAGGGCAATTTAAGACTCACACCCACAACCACACATACTAGTTTGGAAGTTGACTGGGATTTCTGTGTCTTGGCCTCGAGGCCTCAGCCTATTCCAAGCTGTTCCTGACTGCAGCTTGATGTTGTTTTACAGGTCACTGCTACTTTAAGTACAGATCCACCAATCACTTGTTAATGGTCTTTGTCAAAAAGAAGCACCAATGAGAAGATAAACTAGATATATTACTGAGGATGCTACTTAGTTCAATTGACTTTTTTTTCTGATAAAGGAAGGAATGCTTTGATTTATATTTTGTCCTAATTCCTTATTTGTAGTAGAGCAGTAACAGTTAGGAGAACCACACTTTGAGTTGCAAAGCACTAGATTTTTTTTGGCAGAAGTCAAAGAAGAAAGTAATGTAGATTTAGAGTAGATGTTCCAGAAAGTGATGAAGATTTCAAGAATGGTACAAACCAGACAGTAAGAAATAGAACAAGTTTAATTTTTCGCCTTTTTTTATCCTGAAAAGTGCAATTCAAGAAGAATCTGCCACTGAGAGTACACACAGATATTATATACTGATTGTTTACTGCACGTCAGGTACTATGGTAGGCAGTATACATGCAGAATTTGTTTGGAAAACACACCCATTTGTACCCAAATAAATCAGAGATCCAGGAAATGTGCTTCGGAAAATGGTGGCTAACATCTTATGTTTTGTATAATCTTGATTTATTTAAATAAAATGAATCACACCATCTTCCACCCTCTTCATTGCTCCATGTTTTCCTCCTCCAACATACAAATTTATGCAATTCATTTGTTCACCAAAATACTTATGGAGGAATGACTGTGTGCCAGGTTCATTGCATGCTAAGCACTACATATATAAAAAATGGATGAGTTATCACTACTCTCAATGAATGCAAAATTTAGTAGGAAATGTCCATTCATGAAAGACAAGTTCATTTAAAAACCAGTCCCTTTGAAGATGTAATTGATCTGAATATATTTTCACATCTGACCTCTTTATTAGAATCCTTTAATTGCCAGTGACAGAAATATACATGTTAAGCAAAAATGACATATTTATTGGTTTATACAATCCATTGGCCAGTGGTGGTCTAGCCTTAGTTATGGCAGAATTCAAGGGTACTAACAATGTCTTCAAAGCAATTTTCTCTTCACATTCCTAATCATTTCTTATTTCTACTTTCTTTTTTTTTGAAATGGACTTTCACTCTTGTCACCCCGGGTGGAGTGCAACGACATTATCTCGGCTCACTGAAACCTCCACCTCCCAGGTTCAAGCAATTCTCCTGCCTCAGCCTCCCAAGTAGCTGGGATTACAGGCACCAGACACCACATCCAGCTAATTTTTGTATTTTTAGTAGAGACGGGGTTTCACCATGTTGGCCAGGCTGGTGTCGAACTCCTGACCTCAAGTAATCCACCCACCTTGGCCTCCCAAAGTTCTGGGACTACAGGCATGAACCACCGTGTCCAGCCTACATTCCTTATTTCTAATTGACTGATTTCTCCAACAGTTTTTTTTTTTTTTTAACAGTTCTATAAAATGAATGCTAGATACCTATGCTCCCAACATACAAACCCAACCATAAAGGGACTTTCTGTGTCCTGTAGTTCATATGCAATCTCAAGAGAGGATCTAATTAGATTTGCTTGCTTGATAAGCCTATCTCTGTTTCATCACTGTGGATACGGATGTGAGAAATCTCACGAGTCAACCTAAGTAATATATATACTCATTTGGTGGCAGTGTGAAGAAGGGACAATGAGAATTAGGAATAGAGATGAAAATTAGCAGTAACACCAGGATCATGAAATTGTAAGTCCTTGAAGTCACCAGAGAAGGAGAAATCATACTTTATGGATTTAATTTATTTTATTTAAATTTATTAAAATAAATGGGATTTTGTTTCTTATTTATTATTTTGGTAAATTAATACATTATTATTATTATATATAAAATATACAGGTATGTATTCTTGGATATCTTATTTGTTACAAAATTATATTTAACATTATACATATTAGCATTCTAAGGAGTTTATGTTAAATGGTCACCAATCTAACCCAGTCTTCTCCATTCACAGATAAATAAGTGAACTAAGGTCCTTCAGAATATATGTATTTTAAACACCTTTTAGCATCTCAGAAATTGCATTTTACAATTGATACTGTGCCATGGTCTTGGTATTTTTCTTTTCTAGTGGCACATAAAGTAATGGCACATCTACATCCAATGATGTACTTGGCAAGATAAAAGTTACTAAATACCTTTCCTGAGCTCCCACTGAGAGTACAGCTAAGTGACACAGCCTAGGGTTTGTGACATGAGATTTGTGGTCTCCATCCGGTGTTTCTCCCATCTTATCACTGTGGCAAGCAATGCCATTCCATTGGATATATAATTATTGACAGAAGCTAGGTTCTTCCTAAAAGCAAATGCTAAGAGTATTGCCCTGTAAGGCCTGCAATCCCATGCCTTAGGCCTGACAGGTATAGGTATGTTTTTAGTTCTTAGAGGTTTTAAGTGACATGAGTAATTTTTTTTTAAACCCTATTAACTGACTATCATTGTGCCTATTTGAATTCTCAAGAATACATGCTAATGTCTTCCACTGGCAACTTTCTTGTATTCTTTTAGCCAATTTCTTTTGGAAACTACTGCATTTTCTTCTCCAGAAATGATTAACTGCTTAAATATAATGCTGTTGTGTTCTGTACTGTTGACTGTCAGTATAATCTTTTGTACCTTCTGACAAGTTTTCAAGAGAGCCTCTATTTGGGTATTACACATCCAAATGGATCCAATCAATATCTAAATTGCTGAAGTGACAAATGAACATAGAAACTTGTTTGAGAATAAACATGATAATTAATGACAATCAATGGGACACTTCAGTCAAGTAAATCTCAAGAGTATAGCTTTTACTAACAAGCATTTGTCAAAGTGTATTGCTCAGTAAACTAACTTGCTTTAGGGAGTTATTAGCAACCCAGTTTTAACAAAAACCATTGTCAAAAGAAAGCAAACATAAAATATAGCTTCCCAGGAATTCAAGGAAATGGTGTCTGCTTCAAAGGCATAACTACGGAATTACTGACAGAACCATTAATTCATGTCCATTCTTCATACATAACATTCATCAACTCTGGGGAAAAAATAATCCCTTTGCCTTGCTCTTTTCTGTTACCAAAAGCACTCTAAATACCAGCCTTACAGGTTTTGCAATATGCGTCTTTATAGGCCACAGAGTTTAGAATTAGGAACATAAAAATACTTTGAAATTGAGATGGTACAGACACAAACTGCATGTGATAAAATGAATTGACTCTAATTGGATTTAATTAAAAATCAGCAACACATGGAAGTGAAATTATCCATGAATTATTCACGATTTTTTTTATCATGAAAGATACTCACGGTTTTTTTTAAAAGTCATCTATTTTGTTTCTAATGGATACTCATCATAAGAATGAATTCTAGCTATTTGATCAAAGTCCATTTTTGAAATTTTTTTCACATTTTTGATAGTTTTTTGCACTTGGTACTTTAAGGAAAAATTTGTTTTTCACATCCCTTTTCACATTCCAATCCTGTTAGCACAGGATTTTAAATTTGCATAATTTGATTTGATAAAATGCATCTTGACTAATATTAGACATCAGGAAAAACCTCTCTGAGTCCAAGTGTACTTTTCAAATTTTTTACAAAGTAAGGCAGTGACTGGCAGTTACTATCCAAATTATTCAAAAACAATAAAGGTTTCCTTTTGGTTCCATTGTTATCTATCCAAGAGTTTGTATTTTTCAAGCACAACAGCAATTTAGTTATTATGCTTAAGTGGCCCCATATATAAAATAGAAATATTCTCAAGAGCAAAATATTTGATAGGAATTCTGCTCACAAGATAGAATATTGACTATGGGTCAGAGAGTTTACATATGGAATAATTTTTCAGGCTTACAATAACCCAGAGAGATTAATAATTTTATCCTGTTTAGAAATAAAGATCAATAAAGATAAGTAACCAATTTAAAAAGAAACAAAAACTAAAAAACAGTAAAATAACCAATTAAAAACATATACAGCTAAAAAGAGCTTTCATCGAATTTTCTGTAAGCCATCATGAGGTTTAAGGGAGTAACACTGTTCCTTGCCCAGGTTCTAAACCCTTTGAGAAATAAGAAAAAAGAGTCAAAATAATCTCTATGGATTAAACTATTGCTAGAGAAGCTGGTCTGTATCTGCAGGCAAATGGCATCCTGCTCAATTATAAAAATATGTGATACTTACAGGCAGCATACCCACATGAAAAAATAAAGGAAAGAAGGGACCAGGATATGCAGGAGAAAGGGATCTACTTTCTCCTTTCAACGTCATCATTCAGCTAGACATCGTTGCTCCACCTTTAGGGCACAATATGTGAGAGTGCAAAGCAAGACCCGGAGTTTTATGTTAATGGAACACTTTCCAGGAAGAAACTAGGAGCACTGGGGAGAAAGCATGTTAGGGACTGTGTTAAGCTTTTACAGGCATTCTCTAACTCAATCCTCACCAAAGCTCTATGCAGTACCATTAATGTTATCTCCATGTACTCAGAAAAAGGAAATTTAGAGACGTTAAATAATTTGCTACAGGTCATTCCGCTAGTAAACAATGAAGCTAGAATTTCAGTTGAGTATCCAAAGTAATATCCGAAGCCTGAGCCTCTAAAGAATGACAAGTAGTATCCATCGTTTCATGTATCTATCATTATCTATGCAATCAATACTCTAGAATATAGAGACAGGTGTGAAAATAAATTCTCTCACATTTGAATATTCATAGCATGATTACTAATGGCAGGGAGCTGAACACAATAACCCACAGTCTCCTGCCTTGGCACGCTGAATATTTTTGAGCTGAAGAAGATGGGAGGACCACAGAAGCAAGGTCTCTGTGACCTTCTCCCAACTCCTGTTTCCCACCCTATCAATCTCCTAACTTGAATCCATAGAAACTAGAATCCCTCTCACCCAAAGCAAGCAATAAAACCTAGAATGGTTACTTTCTGACTTTTCTTTGTGAAGTGTAGGGGTGGAAAAGGATAGTACATGTCCTTATGCATCACAGGAAGCACGACAGACACTTGGGGCAAGACAGGTTAACAGAAAAAATGTAACAAATGTATGCAACTGAAATTTTACATGACTCAGGAGATCAGAACTACAGACTCAAAACCACAGGAAAACTATCTATTTACATGCTTGGGTTAGATGAAGAATGGACAGCTGTGTAAAAATGTGATTGGGCAAAGGGTATGATTTACTGGTAATAGACCGAGGGGGGAAACCCAGCAGGGCCTGTCTCCTCGGATTCTTCTTGGTCTCTCTGTACAGCCTTATTTCCTTCTGCGTATGAGGCAGAACCCGTCTGGAATAAAGATCTTAAAAAAAAAAAGCGGGGGGGTAGAAAGGGAGAATATCAGAGGATGACTTTTCTGGATTTTAAGACTTGATACTGGGAAGAATAGTTCTATTCTATGACCTACCTTGGGGGATAATTCTGTTTTCTATTAATCACTTTGGGAGGACAAAGATGGGCAGGAGACAGGACAGAAGAAAGTCACAAAGACTTTGCTTTTGAGGCCCTTCCAAACTCCTTCAGTTCAAAGTACTCAGCAAGCAAGGAGCCAGACTTCAGGGTATCACATTCTGAGCCATACAGAAGCACAGCTGTAATGGAATTAGGTGATCTACCTAGCCCTGAAAGTAGATTGCCTAAGAGGTTTTTCTTCTTTTGGCTTCCCATTTATTATTAATCTTGGCTTATATTCTGAAAAGTAGATTTAAACTTGAAGAAAAATCAACACAATGAAAACAATTTTTATTTAAGAGGAAATAAAATGATTTTTTTATATCAGAAAGGCAAAGAAAATATTTAATTGGTTAAACTGGAGAAGTGGCCTTAAAATCCCAAGTTAGAGACTGGTTAGCAGCTTCTGACTGGTAAAGTTCAAGTTTTGTTTCTCTAGGATCTGATTGCTCACACTGAGTTGGGTTTGGTTTGCTTACATAAGATCTCAGGGTGTTAGAGCCACCTGAGTCTAATTGGGAGGCCATTAGCCTCCCAATTCTTTTAAAAGAACCTATTTTTATAGTCATAATTTAGCTTTCTTTCATTAATTCTAAATGCTTTGGTCTCTGTCAGAGGTGTTTGAACCAGAGTGATCCCATCTTGAATAGGGCTGGGTAAAGTAAGGCTGAAAGCTACTGGGCTGCATTCCAAGGAAATTAGGCATTCTTAGTCACAGGATGTGATAGGTCAGCACAAGGTACAGATCACAAAGACCTTGCTGATAAAAGTATGTAGTAAAGAAGCTGGTCAAAACCCACCAAAACCATGATGGTGATGAAAGTGACCTCTGGTTATCCTCACTACTCATTATGTGCTAATTATATTAGCATGCTAAAAGATACTCTCGCCAGTGCCATGACAGCTTACAAATGCCATAGCAATGCCAGGAAATTACCCTATATGGTTTAAAATTGGGAGGAACCTTCAGTTCCAGGAATTATGCTTTCCTTTTCTGGAAAACTCATGGATAATCCACCCATTGTTAACATATAATCAAGAATTAACCTCCAGCCAAACTAAGCTTCGTAAGTGAAGGAAAAATAAAATCCTTTGCGAACAAGCAAGTACTCAGAGATTTCATCACCACCAGGCCTGCTTTACAAGAGCTCCTGAAAGAGGCACTAAACATAGAAAGGAACAACCAGTACCAGCCACTCCAAAAACATACCAAATGGTGAAGAGCATCAACACAATGAAGAAACTGCATCAACTAATGGGCAAAACAGCCAGCTAGCATCAAAATGGCAGGATCAAATTCACACATAACAATATTAACCCTAAATGCAAATGAGCTAAATGCCCCAATCAAAAGACACAGACTGGCAAACTGGATAAAAAGCCAAAACCCATTGGTGTGCTGTATCCAGGAAACCCATCTCACATGCAAGACTTACCAAGCAAATGGAACGCAAAAAAAGCAGGAGTTGCAATTCTCATCTCTGATAAAATAGACTTTAAACCAACAAAGATCAAAAGAGACAAAGAAGGACATTACATAATGGTAAAAGGATCAATGCAACAAGAAGAGCTAACGATCCTAAATATACACACACCCAATACAGGAGCACCCAGATACATAAGGCAAGTTCTTAATGACTTACAAAGAGACTTAGACTCCCACACAATAATTGTGGGGAGACTTAACGCCCCACTGTCAATATTAGACAGATCAACGAGACAGAAAATTAACAAGGATATCCAGGACTTGAACTCACACCTGGACCAAGGAAACCTAATAGACATTTACAGAACTCTCCACCCCAAATCCACAGAATATACATTCTTCTCAGCACCACATTGCACCTACTCTAAAATTAACCACATAATTGGAAGTAAATCACTCCTCAGCAAATGCAAAAGAACAGAAATCATAACAAACAGTCTCTCAGACCACAGTGCAATCAAGTAAGAACTCAGAATTTAGAAACTAACTTAGAACCACACAGCTTCATGGAAACTGAACAACAGGCTCTTGAGTGTTGACTGGATAAACAATGAAAGGAAGGCAGAAATAAAGATGTTCTTCGAAACCAACGAGAACGAAGACACAACGTACCAGAATCTCTGGGACACATTTAAAGCAGTCTCTAGAGAAAAATATATAGCAATAAATGCCCACATGAGAAGCAAGGAGAGTTCTAAAATTGACAGCCTATCGTCAAAATTGAAAGAGCTAGAGGAGCAGTTTCAAAAAAACTCAAAACCTAGCAGAAGACAAGAAATAACTAAGATCAGAGCGGAACTGAAGGAGATAGAGGCACAAAAAACCCTTCAAAAAATCAATAAATCCAGGAGCTGCTTTTTGGAAAAGATCAACAAAATAGACACACCATTAGCCAGATTAATAAAAAAGAAAAGAGAGAATAATCAAATAGATGCAATAAAAAACAATAAAGGGGATATCACCACAGATTCCACAGAAATTCAAACCATTATCAGAGATTATTACAAACAACTCTATGCACATAAACTAGTAAACCTGGAAGAAATGGATAAATTCCTGGACACTCGCATTCTCCCAAGCCTAAACCCGGAAGAAGTCGAAACCCTGGATAGACCAATAACAAGGTCTGAAGTTGAGGCAGCAATTAAGAGTCTACCACCCAAAAAAGCCCAGGTCCAGATGGGTTCACAGCTGAATTCTACCAGACATACAAAGAGGAGCTGGTACCATTCCTTGTTTGGAAACTATTCCAAACAATCCAAAAGAGGGAATCCTCCCACAAATCATTTTGTGAGACCAATATCATCCTGATATCAAAACCTGGCAGAGACTCAGCAAGAAAAGAAAATTTCAGGCCAATATCCATGATGAACATAGATTCAAAAATCTTCAATAAAATACTGGCAAACTGATTGCAACAGCACATCAAAAAGCTTATCCACCATGATCAAGTAGGGTTCATTCTGGAGATGCAAGCCTGGTTCAACATATGCAAATCTATAAACATAATTCACCACATAAACAGAACCAAAGACAAAAACCACATGATTATCTCAATTGATGCAGAGAAGGCCTTTGACAAAATTCAACAGCCCTTTATGCTAAAAACTCAATAAACTAGGTATTGATGGAATGTATCTCAAAACAATAAAAGCTATTTACAACAAATCAACAGTCAATATCATACCTAATGGGCAAAAACTGGAAGCATTCCCTTTGAAATCTGGCACTAGACAAGGATGCCCTCTCTCACCTCTCCTATTCAATATAGTACTGGAAGTTCTAGCCAGAGCAATCAGGCAAGAAAAAGAAATAAAGGGTATTCAAATAGGAAAGGAGGAAATCAAATTGTCTCTATTTACAGACGACATGATTGTATATCTAGAAGACCCCATCATCTCAGCCCAAAATCTCCTGAAACTGATAAGCAACTTCAGCAAAGTCTCAGGATACAAAATCAATGTGCAAAAATCACAAGCATTCCTATACACCAATAGCAGACTTAAAGAGAGCCAAATCAAGAATGAATTGCCATTCACAATTGCTACAAAGAGAATAAAATATCTAGGAATACAACTAACAAGGAACATAAAGGACCTCTTCAAGGAGAACTACAAACCACTGCTCAACGAAATAAGAGAGGACACAGATGGGGAAACATTCCATGTTCATGGTTAGGAAGAATCAATATCGTGAAAATGGCCATACTGCCCAAAGTAATTTACAGATTCAATGCTATCCCCAGCAAGCTACCAATGACCTTCTTCACAGACCTGGAAAAAACCACCTTAAACTTCATGTGGAACCAAAAGAGAGCCTGCATAGCCAAGTCAATTCTAAGCAAAAAGAACAAAGCGGGAGGCATCACACTACCAGACTTCAAACTATACTACAAGGCTACGGTAATCAAAACAACATGGTACTGGTACCAAAACAGAGATATAGACCAATGGAACAGAACAGAGGCCTCAGAGGTAACACAACACATCTACAACCATCCGATCATTGACAAACCTGACAAAAACAAGCAATGGGGGAAAGGATTCCCTGTTTAATAAATGGTGTTGGGAAAACTGGCTAGTCATGTGCAGAAAGCAGAAACTGGACCCCTTCCTGACACCTTACACTAAAATTAACTCCAGATGGATTGAAGACTTAAACATAAGACCTAACACCATAAAAACCTTAGAGGACAATCTAGGCAAAACCATTCAGGACACAGGCGTAGGCAAGGATTTCATGACCAAAACACCAAAAGCGTTGGCAACAAAAGGCAAAATAGACAAATGGGACCTAATCAAACTCCACAGCTCTGCATGGCAAAAGTAACAGTCATTAGAGTGACTCAGCAACCAACAGAATGGGAAAAAATTTTTGCAGTCTACCCATCTGATAAAGGGCTGATATCCAGAATCTACAAAGAACTAAAACAGATTTACAAGAAAAAAAACAAGCCCATTCAAAAGTGGGTGAAGGATATGAACAGACATTTTACAAAAGAAGACATACATGAGGCCAACAAACATATGAAAAAATGCTCATCATCACTGGTCATTAGAGAAATGCAAATCAAAACTACATTGAGATACCATCTCACGCCAGTTAGAATGGCAATCATTAAAAAATCTGGAGACAACAGATGCTGGACAGGACGTGGAGAAATAGGAACACTTTTACACTGTTGGTGGGAGTGTAAATTAGTTCAACCATTGTGGAAGACAGTGTGGTGATTCCTCAAGGACCTAGACATAGAAATTCCATTTGACCCAGCAATCCCATTACTGGGTATATATCCAAAGGATTATAAATCGTTCTACTATAAGGACACATGCACACGAATGTTCATTGCAGCACAGTTTACAATAGCAAATACCTGGAACCAACCCAAATGCCCATTGACAATAGACTGAATAGGGAAAATTTGGCATATATACACCATAGAATATTATGCAGCCATCAAAAACGATGAGTTCGTGTCCTTTGTAGGGACATGGATGAACCTGGAAACCATCATTCTCAGCAAACTGACACAAGAACAGAAAATCAAACACCGCATGTTCTCACTCACAGGCGGGTGTTGAACGATGAGAACACATAGACACAGGGAGGGTAGCATCACACACTGGGGTCTGTGAGGGGGAAACAGGGGAGGGACAGCAGGGGGTGGGGGAGTTGGGGTGAGATAACATGGGGAGAAATGCCAGATATAGGTGATGGGGGAGGAAGGCAGCAAATCACACTGCCATGTGTGTACCTATGCAACAATTTTGCATGTTCTTCACATGTACCCCAAATCCTAAAATGCAATAAAAAATTAAAAAATTAAAGTTAAAAAAAAAGAAATAACCATAAAAATAGCCAACCAGTAGCCAGCAGTGCAGCTCTGCCTATGTAGTAGCTATTTTTTATCTATTTGCTTTCTTAATTAAAATTGCTGTCACTTTATGGACTTGCCCCGAGATCTTTCTTGGGTGAGGTCCAAGAACTCTCTCTTGGAATCTGGAACGTGACCCCTCTCCAGTAACATCCTGAATCCTCATTGGAACTAGCTTTATCATTCTACTGGTTCTTCTTTTAAAGAGTTTAAAAATCTTTAACACGTACTCATATCTGTATAGTAACTGTGTGCTTCAACTTTTTGAAAATTGTACATTGTTATTATTTAACTTTCTGAGTATTGGTTTCCTCATTTATAAAGTAGGAATGGTAATCACTTCCTTAGACTCTCTGAGATTATTAAATGAGGAAAGTTACGATCCAGTTGTAGATGATAGAGAACACAATGTTCCCAGACCAAACTGAGGGTCAGGCTGTTTATTCTCATGGCCCAATAACCAGATGCAGATGAATGGGGGAGGAAGAGAGTTTTTATTTCTATAACCAGTTATAGGGAGAAGGCCTGGAAAAGATCACCAGACCAACTGAAAATTATAAACTCTTTCAGAGTTTATATATTTTCTGATATAGTTTGGCTGTGTCCCTACCAAATCGCATCTTGAATTGTAACTCCCACAATTCCCATGTGTTGTGGGAGGAACCTGGTAGGAGGTGATTGAATTATGAGGGGGTGAGTCTTTCCTGCACTGTTCTTCCATGGTGAATGAGTCTCATGAGATCTGATGGTTTTAAGAATGGGAATTTCCCTACACAAGCTCTCTCTCTGCCTGCTGCCATCCATGTAAGATGTGAATTGCTCTTCCGTGACTTCCACCAGGATTGTAAGCACCCCCTCAAGACAAGTAGAACCATAAGTCTATTAAACCTCTTTCTTTTGTAAATTGCTCAGTCTTAGATATCTCTTTATCAGCAGCATGAAAATGGACTAATACAGTAAATTGGTAGCAGAAATGAGGTGCCACTGAAAAGATACCCAATAATGTGGAAGCAACTTTGTAACTGGGTAACAGGCAGTGGTAGGAATAGTTTGGAGGGCTCAGAAGAAGACAGGAGAATGTGGGAAAAGTTTGGAACTTCCTAGAGACTTGTTGAATGCCTTTGCCCAAAATGCTGATAGTGATATGAATAATAAAGTCCAGGCTGAAGTGGTCTCACAGGAATGAGGAACTTGTTGGGAACTGGAGCAAAGGTGACTCTTGTTATGTTTTAGCATAAAGACTGGTGGCATTTTGCCCCTGCCCTAGAGATTTATTGAACTTCTAACTTGAGAGGAGATTTGTGGTCCGGCAGAAGAGATTTCTAAGCAGCAAAGCATTCACGAGGTGACTTGGGTGCTGTTAAAGGCATTCAGTTTTATAAGGGAAGCAGTGCATAAAAGTTTGGAAAATTTGCAGCCTGACAATATGATAGAAAAGAAAATCCCATTTTCTAAGGAGAAAGTCAAACCAGCTGTAGAAATTTGCATAAATAACTAGGAGCTGAATGTTAATTTCCAAGATAATGAGAAAAAATATCTGCAGGGCATGTCAGAGGTCTTCCCAGCAGCCCCTCCCATCACAGGCCTGGAAACCTAGAAAGAAAAAATAGATTCATGGGTTGGGCCCATGCTGTACGCAGTCTAGGGACTTGGTGCCTATTGTCCGAGCCACTCTAGCCGTGACTAAAAGGGGCCAAGGTACAGCTCAGACCATGGCTCTAGAGGGTGCAAGCTCCAACCCTTGGCAGATTTCACTTAGTATTGAGTTTGCAGGTATGCAGTGATCAAGAACTGAGGTTTGGGATCCTCCATCCAGATTTCAGAGAATGAATGGAAATTTGCCTGGATATTCAGCTTTGAATATTTAACTGAACCACTCAGTCAGTGCTGAAACACTTGTTATGGAGGCCTGTGTTAGTGAGATCTAGCCTGCCACAACAACACAAATTATAATATTAGAAGCAAAAATGTTGATTGTAGTTATAGTTGGTGCATTTGATTTTGTTATTTTTCCAGTGGGAATTTCCAATCTACCAAAAATGTGTTAAGACAGGTTATTTCAAATGCTCTGTCATAAAATATCATTAAAAAAAAATCTACCACATCTTTGAAAGGCAATTTTGTGCAATGCAATACAAAGAAATTAATAAGAAAATGGAATAAGAAAAAAACTTACAAATATAGGCTCTTTTTATCACTCTAATTATTAGATGTAAAATCACTGTCAATTTGCTTAATGTCTCAAAAGCTTTAGTCTCAAATTTGTAACTTATCTCGCTGTAGACCAGTAACAAATAACATGGGGACTGGCACTGGTTCACAGACTTCACCAAATAACAACAACACAGTGTTCCTAAAGAAAAAAAAAATTAGCATTACGGCATTAACCTCTATCTGCTGCAAACACTAACTCAATGTGATGGCATTGTTATATTTTTTCTGAATTTCAGTACTGGCAGGGACAGTAGCTTTGGAAGCCTATGATGAGTATAAGTTAGCTCATTCACATAGCAGCAGCAACTTATTCTTTAGTTTGAAACTACAAAGAAAGAGTAAAAAGGAAGATGCTTTACATATGTGAGAGCAAAGATAAACAGTTTTGCTCTTTTAAAGTGATACAGGTCTGAATGACAAGCACACCTCTTTCCCCTGGAGGATAAAGCCCTTGAAGGCCACAAACGCTGGCAAAAGCAAATGTAAAATTTTTCCTGTTTCATATTCTCCTTTCAACTTTGAATCTTCAGAGGACATTGATCTTGAGCCACTTGCTGCTTGCACTGCTTTCTTTGTCATGCAAATGCTACACTGGCCTGCTTTACCTTTTCTTAATTAGTGGTAGGAGAGCAAATTTTTCATCCATTCTAATGCTACTAGCTTGTCATTCATTTTTTGTTCATTTTATTTCTAAGGAGAAAATTTTCCTCCTTTAGGCAAGGTTTTTAGTTAATATGTTAATAGTCACCTACCTTTAAACTCGCTGTAGTTGTACACTGGGTTTGTGAAAAAAGTTTTGCTCCTTAGCCAAGACCTGAACTTTGGTTAGAATTCTAACATGAAGCTCTTTGGCTAACACAATGAGCCAGACCTTTAATGGACCCTCTAGAGAAAAGCAGGATTTTAACATAGCATCCCGTGAATTAGGAGACTCTATTAACTTATGTCTTAGACGTGAAGCAAAGGAGACCCAGGTATGTGAGGTGATTTGGGAACTACACAATGACTGCACAATAACCTCAGTTTTGCGTCATGGTCTACATGGTGCAAAATATTCGCTATCTAGCCCTTTAAGCAAAAATCACTCATGGTTGCTCTACATCATAAACTCTAAGAGAGGGGAAGCTTCAAAATAAATACTGACGCTTAAGAAATGTAGGTTAGTGCTAACTTAAAAAAAGACACCTAAGAAAAATAAATAAAATTGGAACAGGGTAAGTCATTGAAAGCCAGGAACTAGACAGAGGGGGAAAAACTGCACTATAGAAAAAAATAAAATAGACAAGACTGAAGAAACATAAAGTGGAAAAATAAGAGTTTGTTCTTTAACAATATAGGAAATAAGAATCAATAAAAGGTTCCTCTTCAAACTTTTCCTCTTAGTTCATTACGAATAAATAATAGTTTCTTCAGAGCTTAACTCATTTTGAAACTTTTGCTAATCATCTTAAAGTAGCTGTTAGTCATAATGAAGAAATAAGTGTATCCAGTGTTCTTAGTTCATACATTTTAGCCTAGATATTTGCCCTGACATGCTTGGACAAGCCCAGGCAATTCTTAGGGCATAGCTTATTCCCCTTCTTTATTTGGAAATGTTATTGCTTCTCTAAGCATTCCTCAAGTTACTTCCTCTTTTCCTTTGTTCTCCTCTGCCTTTGCATCTTCAGGAAAGTTTTAAGTTGTTAGCCAATTGAGTGCAGCCTAGAATGTGAAGTCCAGTTTCAGCCAATGGAATCAGGACACAGCAGTAGGGCAGATGCATTAGATATAAATGGCCCTGCCTCCTTTGTTCAGTGTCCTCTCATGGCACAATGGCTACCAGGAGCACCCTTTCTGCAGAAAGTACAGTTTCTTTGCTGAGAAAATTAAATTTATATTCAAGTGCTACTACTTTTACGGCACCACACCAAAAATTCCCACATAACAAGAAATTTTTTTGTTTTTAAGATAGAGTCTCACTCTGTTGCCCAAGCTGTAGTGCAATGGTGCAATCTCAGCTCACTCTAACCTCCACCTCCCAGATTCAAGCAATCCTCTGCATCTGCCTCCTGACTAGCTGGGAACACAGGTGCCTGCCATCACGACTGGCCAATTTATCTATTTTTAGTCAAGATGAGATTTCACCATCTTGGCCAGGCTGGTCTTGAACTCCTGACCTTGTGATCCACTTGCCTGGCTTCCCAAAGTGCTGGGACTACAGACGTGAGCCACCACGCCCAGCCCTAACAAAAGTTTTTGAACATGCTTGTTTTATCAGTTGCTTTTTAAAATTGAAGATGCGAATTTCTTAAGGGAAAAACGTAGTATCTTTTAGTTTAAATTGTACACGACTGTCAGCCCTCAATAAAATGTAATACATATATACTCCCTAGGTTGTTTCTTAGAAAACCCCACTATAAGCTTTGTGTTATCCATGTTTCTTGATTCTCCTAGAACTGAGTTATGAAGATGAAGTAAACTGCCCAAAGATAGGTATAACTATGCAGTAAAAACTTCCAAGATAAAACATTTGGCCAGTCTAAGCCAAACAGCAGAGCTTGGGGACACCCTGCTGAACAGTCCTTAAGTAAGCTTGCTACATTCAGTTGAATTATTATCCTTTGTGTTACATAGACAAAAATCCTCTACTTTCCAATCACATATGAGCCATTTGTATACATACATAAAAACAAAAAATATATATACTAGAAACTGTGAACAGTGCTGTGCCAAAGAAGTTCAAATAGCTTTGAGAGCATGGAATACAGGTGTCTGATCTTTTCAGCAGTTCAGGCTACCTTCCCCAGTTAAAAGAAATGTAAACTGAAATTGATACGATGAATAGGAGTTCATTAGGTGAAGCTGATTTTGCCATACGAATGACTTCCAAATCTAAATAAGAAATGTTTTCTTTGCTTCTGGATTTCAGATCTACTTGGTGTATTTTCAGCCAGAGTTCCCTTTCAGTACCTTAAACTCCTAAGTTTAAAATGACACTTCGGAAACAAAATGTAACTCCCACCTTGCTCTCCACTTATCATTAGACCTCTTTTGATTGCTTACAGTGCCAGGTCTCAAACTTTGCTTCATATTGCAGTCACCTGGGAAGCTTTTAATACTTTTAATGTCCTGGTAACTCTCCCTAGTGATTAAATCAGAATATCTGAGCCAAACATCTGACCAAACATCTGTAGTGTTCAAAGACCATCAAGTGATTACAACATGAAGCGACATTTAGGAACCATTGGCTATGTCTATGATTTAAGTTAAAATTATTCAAATAGGCATTCAAGTACTACATTTGGCAACTTTTAGTTATCTTTGAAGAACTAGCCCCTAAACAACCTATATACAAGATAAATAGTACTATTCACTATTTTGAAGATGTCTCATGACATTGTGATGATTAAGCTGATTTATTCATTTAAGATAGGCTCTCTTATCATTTGCAACTATTGGCATTCTGTCTCTAAGGATTACTTTCTCCAGAAAGCTCCCCCAAGGTCTAGATGAGACTATTCCCTCTGGAAACCTTATAGAGTAGTTTGCATTTCCTTTACATATATTATACATATTTTTGTAATTAAGTGTAACAGTTTTCCATTTAACACATACATATTGAGCACTTGTTGCCTGTCATGTAGCTAACAATTAGAGGAAACCACAATTACTATGACTTCAAGTAGCATATGGTCATCCTAGGTTACAAACTCAGGACTTGGGTCCCTCTTATCTTTATTTACTCTGCAATACCGAGCCCAATTCCTCTTTGAGGTAGACATTAAGTAAATATTTCTTAACACAGGAAAAATGATAAAACTCTACATTTAAATAAGGCAACGTCACATAGTGTGAGCATGGGTATTTTTCTTCAAGTCAAAAATAATAATTTTCATCAGCAAAGTAAAATGTGATATGTAAGCCTGAAGACTGGTAATCTCAGCTTTGGGCATCTAGAGTCAATGAAAATATTTCAAGATCTCTTAGTGAATAAATATTTTGCCTTCAGAGCCAACGTACCCATTACTCTCCTAATTCCTGCTATAAAAAATAAGATGTGTTCACTTATTCATTAACTTATTCAGCTAACAATTATTAAGGGTGTGCTCTCTTTCAGACAGTAACTAAGCTAGAAACAGTGGTGAAATATGGTAGTGATTAGGAAGTTACTCATGCATTCATTTTTTTTCAACTGGTATTTATTGAGTACTTACTATGTGCCAGGTGCTATTCTAGGCACTGTGGATACTGCAGTGGATGAATACTGCACTGTTACTGCAATGAATGAAATAGACCAAAATACCCATTTTGCGACATGATTTCAAGTTACTTTTAAACTATATCAGAAGCATTTTTTAAATAATTTAATTATAATCAACTGGAAAGTGTAATATTAGTTAAATTTAAATTTACTAACTCCTCCTGATTCTATTAATAATTCTAGATTTGAATTCCCCATAAGGGAGAGTCAGCAAAGGAAAACTTAAGAACAGCTTCATGAGCCACTCATTGTTCTTCCATTTTCAAATGAGCAATGCACATGCAGGCCCTGTACATAAGAATACGTTTCCCCAGGCAGTGCATTCTGTGTCCCTTCAGGCAGAAACAATCTATTTCTTTGGATGTTCCTCATCTGTCAAGTCAAAGGCAGAAAACGAGAGGATAACTTGCAAAAATACCAAGTCAGCAAGTTTTCTAAATTTTCTGTTACTCTTCTGCTGGAAGCAAAACATATTTCAGCACTGTCCAGAGACTATCTGAACAGTTGAACTGCATGGTGTTTAGGGTCCTTTTTGTATTAAAAGTCCATAACTTATGTTTGTTATTACAGACTATTTCATATCATTCATTATCATTGTTATTATTCATCTATAGGATAAATATTAGCTAACAGGAGGCTTTCAGCAAAAAGCAAAAGAAAATTCAGCTAAAACATTTTAATAAATAAGAAAAATTAGTATTTCAGAAAAGAGATCAGAGACAGTTATGAAGGCTGGACAATTCAGCAGGTCAACTATAACACAACTTCTGACCTGCCTTCTGTCCCCTCTGCCCAAGTGTGCCCTCAGTCCTTATGGTCATGACCCATCTGCAGTGGCTCCAGGTATCATACAATAATGTTCAGTTGCAGGAAGAAAAACAAACAATGTACCCTCTCTTACAGTTTCTCTTTAAGAGTGAAGACAACTTTTCTAGACATCTTGAACCCATATTCCCTCTTTTATTATGGCCAGCAGCGCACCAGGAATCCCTGTTTAAGTCAGTCACTGGCAGAGGAAGGAAACTGCCAGGATTGGTTTAGAGTGTGAATTAAGATACAGCCCTAAGACTTGTAATTCCTGGAAAGCTGACTTTAGCATACTTTTCAGTTATTAGCAAAAAATATGGGAAAATCTGTTCCTCGGTAGGCAGCATTGCCTTCAATTGAACAACATGTTAGAAGATAGGTATAGATACAAAGTTGACCATTCCGCTCAAGAAAACTGGCTTTCAGAGTTGGCAGCACCCCCTCTGCATGGGGTGGGCAATAAAAAAATACTGAAGCCTGGGCCCTCAGTGATTTTGATTTAAGAAAGCTGGACTATAGACCAGACATCAGGATTTTTTTTTTTTTTTTGGGAGGGATGCAGTCTTGCTCTGTCACCCAGGCTGTAGTGCAGTGGCACCATCTCGGCTCACTGCAACCTCAGCCTCCCGGATTCAAGCAATTCTCTTCCCTCAGCCTCCCAACTAGCTGAGATTACAAAGGCAAGAAACCACACTCAGCTAATTTTTGTATTTTTAGTAGAGACAAGGTTTAACCATATTGGTCAGGCTGGTCTTGAACTTCTGACAGGTGATCGATCCACCTGCCTCAGCCTCAAAGTGCTGGGATTACAGGCACGAGCCACCCTGCCATGCTGGACATCAGGATTTCTAAAAGCTTCCAGGTGATTCCAACATGAGCAGTGTTGGAGAAGCACTGTCCCATGGCACTTCTACCATTTTTTGATTATTTAATACTGCAGGTCTGGGGACCACTCTTGGAACTGCAAGGCACTAATATCATGGGCTTCCAACTCCATGGTTCCATCATAGCAATTACTTCAGTATGGTGCATGGCTGACTTCTCATCTGAATATCAGCGTTTTACAAAGAACCAGAAAACTGCCCACCCCACAGTAGGGATTTTGTATTCATTGAATTCACATTGTTGAATATTACAGAGAACTTGTTTCTGAGTGGTCATGTGTAGCAGATGGACTACATTAGAAAATGTAACTTTGATGCTCACAGATGAGAAACTCTAGAATAGACATAATAGCTAATTTCATTTGACTGCCTGAGGGCATTTGGTGGGGGACAACTGGCTAAGTTTAGAGACTGCGGTGTTATTTGCAAGGCCAATATTAGTGTGCACATGCAGGTCCTACCTTGGCTTAGAAGACAGGCTGCCAAAAGTGATTAGGTGAGAGCTGAGAGTTAGAGCCAAATCTGGACACTGACAGCTGCCTCTTCTCCCTCTGGCATTTTTGTAGAAGATAACTTTTTTATGTTAATTTTTATGTTTGAAGGCATAGTATTAGTCTGTGTGAGACCCAGGAGGGCCAATGAAAAGCTATCTCACATTAGGATGGCCATGATCATCCTTCTCTAGCTTAGAAGAACAAGTCTTGGCTTTTAAGCATAAGGAATCAGCTCCTTTTTGCACAAAAGCATAAAATTGTAGTCCACAGCACAGAGAAGCCAAGGATAATGCAGCCATTAGAGACACCTGTGAGTGGCAGTGAATTATTCTTCTATGCTACAAATGCTAATCATCAAAAAAAAAAAGCTGCATCCTCACTGCTTGCCTTTTTCTTGTTTATAACAATGTCGTAAAGGATGGGATATCCACATAATTCATTCTCATGGGAGTGTCAGAGAATGAGATGCTGTCCTAATACATAATTTTGCCACCTGCACAATAGGCTGTTCCTGAACAGCACTCAGCCGACATAAACAAATCTTGAAGCAGGCTGTGTGCAGAAATGCGTAAACACTTGAATGTACAAATGTCTCCAGTTCTGTAGTTGTCATTTCAAGCTGTGTTTGTCTTGGTCATTGGAGACTTTTTTTTTTAAGCTTCACTTTCAAATCCCTCTGGGCTAAAGAAGATAGGATGCTGAGCAAAAGTGAAATGATAACCAAACCACAAAAGCATATTCATTAAAAATTTTTTTTAGACACGGAGATCTCACTGTGTTGCCCAGGCTGGACTTGAACTTTTAGGTTCAAGTGATAATCCAGCCTCAGCCTCCCAAGGAGCTGGGACTACAGGTGTGCACAGGTGAACCGTCCCGAAAAATATTTATTTTTAATGGTGAGCTATTTTCCAAGGGTAACTGAAATAATTCATCAGCTTTGACTCCTGTGAAGTCAGCAAGCCCACTCTTCCAAGAACTGGAGGGATTCTCCATCCATGGCCCTACTTTAGTCCGTTGCTCACTTTACTGTCTTTCCTGGACTGCAGCTGCCCCTTCATCCACCTGCATTCTATAAGGTGAGGTGATGAGTAGAGGTCAAAGTGCAGCAATACAGACTAGAGAGAAATATAACCAGACAGGCTGCAGAACAGACTGTTTAAAGACATTATTGTTGGAGTCATTCTTTCTGGATGCAATTTCAAGTTTTAATCCCCATTAGCTGTGTTACTTAAACTTTCTATGGCCCAGTATTCCCATGTTCAAAATGTGTCTAATAATGGTGCCTGTTGCAGAGGGCTTTGCGTATTACAGTACCTAGAAAGTTCTTGTTTAAAAAGACCAAATGTTTTTAGTCAAAAAAATGCCAAGTATTTTTAAAAATCTTTTATTCCCCTATGCAATATTTCACTCTGATCAAACCAGCAAGTGACATACCGCTCAAAACATAGCTCCAAGGAGGATTCGGAAGGCATGCTGTCCAGAACTGCTTTCATATCTATTCTATACACACAGTTAGCAATATCCTTCAACCATGGGGCCCAGTACATGCAGTTTTTTTAAAAGAATGCCTGGCACAGAGAAAATGGTATATAGCATTAAAATTTTTTATATCATGTTTATTTCTAGGTGGTAGGATTTGATAAATAATTTTTCTCTTATTTTTTGCTCTTTCCAATTAAAAATGAATACATATTATTTTTATACTACAAAAAATTACATATAAAAATATTTGTATCTATATCAGTTAGCTATAGCTGCCTAACAAACTGCCCACAATTTAGTGACTTTAAAAATCAGGTATTATTATAGCTTATGGATGTGTGGATCATCTAATCAGTAAGACACATTCATGTATTTCTTTTGAACAGCATGTGGGTTGGCTGAGGGTTCCACTTGAGCCTTGGCTTGGTTGTGGGACAGCTCTCTCCACATGTTTCTAATTCTTCTCTGGATCAGTGGAACAGCCCAGGCATATTCTCCTTATAGGAATGGCAGAAGCACAAGACAACAAATACATCCCAAAACCCTGGAAGCCTAGGCTTAGATGTTGTACAAAGTTCCCCTCATACTATTGTTCCAACCAAGCCACATAGTTGAAATCAGAGTCAGAAGCTGGGAATACATACCTTGCCTTTTATGTGGCAGAAACTGCAAAGACATATAGCAAGGGTCACGAGTTGTGTACATAAGAGAGAGAAAAATTGGAACAGGGACTGTTAATAAAATCTCTACCACTTTTTCTCTGGGCTCTGTCTAAGAACTTGTTCCAGTTTACTACTTACATGTCACAGTGACAAGAATCATGATTCCTGAAGACAAACACACAAAGCTTCCACCCTAACTCAACTATTTACTAACCATGTGACCTTGGCAAGTTGCTGCTTCTTTCAGAATCTGTTTCCTATTTATAAAGTGGAGATAAAAGTAGTCCTATCCTAATTAAATGTTTAATAATTAAAATTTTAATTAAATAAGCAATATAAATTTCTTAGTAGCATACCCCATGCATCTTAGCACTCAAATATTGGTTGATCCCTTAGTGTTGTTTAATATCATCATCTTCCATAAATGCTGTCACAATCTGGCCAAACAGAAATGATCTCTCCCTGCTGAAGTCCTTAACTCCCGTAATCATCTCTACTGGTCATTTGATGTACATCACATACAGCTTGGTAGTGTGGTTATTTATGGGCCTTTTTTACTGTGCTATAAACTGAATGGGCATGGGCCACGCTTTGTGTAGCTTTCCATCCCATAGCACTCTGCTAGTTTTCATCACAGTTAGAATGCCAAGAAGAGCTTATATTTTTCCAGTACCTTGTAGTTGATACAGTGTTTTCTAATTTGATTTTCTTGATGTAAGGTAGCAGGGACAGAGTTTATAGATCAGAATACTGAGGCTTAGAGACTTTAAAGCTTGCCTGAGATCACCATATGTGGCATAAACTTCATTCAATTTCTTATCTTTGATTTTTATCTGGTAAACTTTTATTATAGTTACCGAATATGTATTTAGTGAAGAGAAAAATGAGGTAAAGTCAACAACTGTGCCAAAAGAAATTTTCAATAGCCAGCACAAAAGAATGCCATTAAATCCAACCTGGGTGAGTTATCTTGATAATTTTTTCTGATAGTATGTTTAAAAAATTAGAAAAACAATAATCTTAAATCCTTTTTTCCTGCTTTTTCTATTTTTTTAACTTATGCACAAATCACATAATATACACAAATTTTTATAAAAATTAAAGTGATGGTTTTGTGCCTAAACGCTATGGTTGTCAACTCAGAAACACAGGATGTATTTTTTAAATGCTGTTTAAATTAAAGGTGTCATATCTTTAAAGTACACAATCGTCCAACCTAAGGTAGGCAGAGAAAGGAAAGCAAAAGCTTAAGCTCCAAGTCTGAAAGGTTAGCACCCATCCATAGTCATTTTTTATCACCAATGAGTTGAAAATGTTCTCTCTCCAGAGAGTGAATGATATTCCTGATGAGGAAGTTTCCTTCTTATTCCTTTTCAGTGATTTCATGTTTACCAAAACAGCATCCACTGTTAAATTGTAGCTAAGCACTATGTGTCCATCTGCTTGTTCCTGGCTATGGGACTATCCTGAACTATACAGACATTTCCTAAAAAATATTTGTATTTATGCTTGGGTACATGATTGACATATACATAGGTCTAAACCTTAAGATTTTAAACTCTGTAAAACTATCTCTAGTTTATAAATATTAGCATAAACAAGAATCACTCTGATAATTAATTTAAAAAATAATGAAAATATTTTGGATAGATGTATTTCTTTAAGGACCTGTTCAGCAGGGCAATGTCTACATGAATAAAATGAATTAACAAGCAATATATATATTCTCTTCTACACACACATGCCAAAAAGCTGATAAAACTTCCATTTAGTTCCAGAATTCCAGAAGAAAGAGAAAGAGAAAGAGAAAATGAGAAATCCTGTTACCGAAATACCAGGGGTTTGGTGTCGGTCCTGCTGCTCACTGCATAGAAAGCCAATGACTGAGATACCAAGTATTGCCAAGGGAGAAGGATTTAATCGGGGTGCTGCAGCTGAGCAAATGGAAGTTCAGTCTCAATCCTATCTCCCCCACTGACTAAAGCTATGGCTTTACATAGCAGGGAAGAAGTGTAACAATGTGTAAGAAAGCAGGAACTAGGGAGGGGCAAGGAAGCAATCATGAGAATGAGGGGTTCTATCTGGTGCAGTGACCTGGTGAGTTTCCCTTCTTTGATACTTTATTGAGAGGCCTAAAGGTCTTTTCCTGAGGAAGGAACTCAAATAACAAATAAAAGTTTCAACCTTTAGGTCCAGAAAGGTTCATTTCTATGTTAACCAAAAGGAACACTCTATGAGACTATTGGGTAGGATTCGATTCTTCATAGCTAATAATCTAATTTATGAAATGACATCCCATTTTAGATTATGAACCACTGTTACACCAAAGGAAGAGACATCTTCGTTTTTTCAAGGGGGCTTTACTATACTTGATTAGAAGAGCACTGCAGAAAATTACTGAAGAAACCTAAGCATGGTACAAACTAAACTATACAATCTTAATCTAGGTCCTTGCTCAGTATGGTAGTTGATCCTGGCTGATAACTACCCAATTTTCTTTCTGCAAACTTACCTGGTCTTTCCCCTACAGGAGTGACTGGCAACCTACAGGCCACAAATTCCTGGTGGCTTATGGAGTTATGACAAGTAGCTGGTGAATCTATTTGCTTAACAGGTAAGATCTGTCAGAAAAATAAGGTGCATATTCTGCTTATATAAATATATTTCAATGATAATGAAAATTTTCTTTTAGGATAATTATTTTCAAAGGTATCTATGAAATTATTTGTTATTATAAAGTGATCTGGAATGTTGTGGTCTAAAAGTTTGAATGAAAATTGCCCCAGGCCTCACTACCTCTTGCTTTAACCAACTTCTAATCTATGAAGAACTGAGTTAGAGTAATGCCCTACATTGCTAATTGAATTGGGTTCTATGTTTCTTAATCAAATGATTGTATTTGTTGATTATATATTTTCCTCTACTTTTTTCAGCAAAGATTTCCTTTTTTTCCCCAGCAAGGGAACAGTAGGAACTTGCTACTTTACCACATTATCCCAGTGGTATCTTGAAATTTTAATGATGTGGCCTCAGGGCTGATGAAATTTCATAATACACTTCATTCATCTTCAAAAGCACTTTTCACTTATATAATTTTCAATACTCAAAACTTGACAATTTTCATATGATATTACATTAGTTAAGAGCAGAGATATGTGTTTCACCCTTTAAAATTTTATTGGGCATTCATTGTTATACAGTGTTGCTCATAATTTTTTTTGACTTCCAAAATTTATTATGCTCTAGACATATATAAAGCGAAATTTTCTTGGCATGTTTGGCAAGAGATTTTGTAAAGCTATGTAGCAGATAGTACTTTTATCAAAGCAAAAAATTAACATTTATCCAAAACACCACCATTACCTAATAATTTTCCTTGAAACTTATAGGTGACAATGGCTATAAACTCATGGATTTTATAGAAATACCTAATCATGGTATAACAACAATAATAGTAACTACTATTTATTGAGAAACTACTAGGTTCCCAACAGTATATTAATAACATAACTATCAATATCTAATTTAATCCTCATGAATATAATGAGATTTATGTTGTTAACATTGTCATTCCTGTGATGGTTAATCTTGTCTCAACTTGGCTAGGCAGTGATACTCAAATGTTTGGTCAACTAATCTAGATGTTGTGACGGTATTGTTTTCATGTGATTACCATTTAAATAAGTACACTTTAATTAAGCAGATTACCCTCCATTACGTGAATGCATATCATCCAATCAGTTGAGAACCCCCCTCCCTCATGAAAGAGGTAATTCTACTTCCAGACTGTCTTTGGACTGAAGCTGTGGCATTGACTCTTCCTGAGTCTCTAGTCTGCTGGCCTGCCCTGCAACTGTTGAACTTGCCAGCCTGGACAATTGCCAATTGCCAATTGCCTGAGACAATGTCGTAAAATAAATATATCTCTCTCTACAAATATACATCCTAGTTGTTCTGTTTCTTTGGAGAACTCTAATGCAATCTCCACTTTGTGTGTGTATTACTAAGACTCTAAAGCTAAATATGTCAGCAAGGACATCCAATCAGTGAGTGGCGGATCCAAAATTTGCAAAGAACTCTTAGACTCCACAGGCTGAATTCCCTACACTACCTCCCAGCACAGATCTAATCGCAAGAGACTACAAAGTTCTTGGAACTCTTATTCCACTTACAGCTAAAGTGACTGAGGAGAGGTAGGGTTACCCAGAACAAGAATGACTTTAGGAACAGTAATGACTTTAGGTTTTTATGATTATTAAGTTTTGAGATCATCTTTGAATGTTCAGTGTACTAACATCTCCAGGATTTTATATAGGATAAGTCTGCTATTCAAATGGGAGGTCACACAGATCACCATCCCACAGGAATAACTCTTGACCTTTCAAAAAAAGCTTTACTCCTCCAAAAGTTCTAAGAGGATTAAGTCCATTTGCCAAAATTATGCTTAGACAATATTTTTAATGCTTTAAGCTTGGACATAATTGAGTTTTCTAATATTGCACTGGATTTTCTTCTACAGCCTGGATACCTCTGGTGATTTTTGCTAATCAGTCTATGACTTCTGGATTAACTAAATGGTTTAGACAAAGAGTTGTGTAAAATAAGAGGAAGAAAGTATAATTACAAATCAAATCAACAGTTTCCAAAATTTACATTCCATGTATGCCACTTCCTCCTTATGGACACAGCTGGATGATTTCAGCTTGTGAAATAGAAGCCATCTTTGTAAAAAATTTTATACACTACAGGTGTTACTCAAAGAAGACTTCCTAGATATGTTGAAAAATGATATACTTCTGTCTGTTCACTATAAAGACAGTAGGCTATTCTTTTTCACTGTAGTAAAAGGTTTTAAAATAATAATTTTATCTGTCAAAGAAGAACTGCTTATGTGGCATGAGCAAGAATGAAAGGTTCCATGACCCAAGGAAGCATTTGGTCAACTTGCCATCAAGTAATTAATCAGATTGATGTATTCTCCTTTAAATAATTATTTAAATTGCTCAAATTAAACTTTTGTACTGATGTTGCAAATGAACGTTTTTGGCATAGAAGTGAAGACCGTCCAAATGATGGATTCTTCACTTTCAAGCAAATACTTTCTGAAATTTTAAAGCAGAAAAAAGAAAGTGCAAACTTCAGAAACATTTAAAAGTATCTATATACGATTATTTTGAAAGTTCTGCTGTCACTTAACAAATTATATATCTTTCACAACTCCCAAAGCACTACTGGAGATAAAGATACTCTATATCTATTTTAGATTCAGAAAAATAAATTAAAAAGATGATTTATAAATAACATATAGTTGTTTCCTCACTGTTTAAAACTGAAGAAAACATAATTTTTCATCTTCTAGATTTTTAAAGAATATAAATACATATGGATAAAATGTATTAATAGAAAATACCTTTTACAGTTTTTTATAAAACATGACAATGTTTTGATGTGCTTTTTTTAGTACATGAGCAAATGTAAAAATACATAAAGCAGTGTGATTTTTGAATAAATATTTGTAATTGTAGCCCAAAGTAATTGCTACAATGAAACGTTTTATAAATTGTCAGTTTATGTAACTAAACATGAAAGATGTTTTCTCATTTTATTTAATTGTATAGGAAAACATTTTTTCCTTAGGGCAAACAATGACATTTTCTACAGTTTTCAAGTTCTAAATTTACAGGTGCATTAAAGGAAAGAAAAACATGTTTTTCAGAGGACACAGCTCTGTTACTATATATATATATTATGTAATAATAACAATATAACAAACTTTTATTGACTGGTAAGTAGGCAGTGTTCTAAATGCTACATATATGTTAATATAAGAGCTCTATGAAGTAGCTTCTTTTTAAAAAATTAATAGCATTTAACTCTATTAAAAATTTTATCTGTTTCATAGAACAGTTTATGTTTACAGAAAAATTGAGCAGATAGTAGAGGAAGTTCCCATATACCAACTCCCATATTCACTTTACTGTTAACATCTCGTTTTAATATGATGGGTTAATAATGATACATTGTTATAAACGAAAACTTGTGGTTTACACTAAGGCTTGCTTTTTGTGTTATATAGTTTCATGGGTTTTGACAAATGCATAATGCTCATGCTAATACATTGCAGAGCCATATAGAATCATTTAATTGCTCTAAAAATTCCCTGTGCTTCACCCACTAATTCTCCCTCCCATAAACTCCCAGCAACCAATGATCTTGTAACTGTATCTGTAGTCTTGCCTTTTCTACAGTCATATTGTTGGAATAATATGGCAGGTAGTCTTCTCAGGTGGTCTTATTTTACTTAACAATAGACATTTAAGGTTTCCCCGTATCTTTTTGTCATTTGATATCTCATTTCCTTTTTATCTGAATATTCATTTTATGAATATTACACAACATCTTTATATATATTAAAGCACATCTTTGGTTGCAAAGAGGTCTTGGTGATTGTGAATGGAACTTCTATAAATACTCATGTTGAATTCATGTATAGACATAAAATTTCACCTCAATTGAGTAAATACCAGAGTTGTAATTACTGAATTGTGTAGCAATGCTCTATCTGTGTAAGAAACTAACACACTGTCTTTGAAAATGGTTGTTCTAGTTTGCCTTCAGACCAGCAATGCATGAAGGTTCTGGTTTCTCTATATTCTTACCAGAATTTGGTAATGTCATTAAAAAATTAGCCATTCTATTGCATGTGCAGTGATGGTGGCAGCTCATTGTTTTAATTTTAAGTTCTCTAATAATATCTGACTTTAACATGTTTCCACGTGCTTATTTGATTTCTATATATCTTTGGTGAGATCTGACCATTTTAAATACTGTTTCCTACTTGTTAAGTTTTATTTATATATTTTGGATATAAGTCTTTTATTAGATACATGTTTTGCTAATATTTTTTTCAGTCTGTGTTCAGTCCTTTTGTGCTTTTAATGTGTCTTTGGCAAAGCAGAAATTTTTAATATTAATGAAGTTGGATTTATCGATTTTTCATTCATGGATAATTGTTTTGTTGTGTATCAAAAAACTCATCACTAAACCTAAAGTCACCTAGATTTTCTCCTATGTTATCCTCTAAAAGTTTTATAATTTTACATGTAGGTCTCGGATCCACTTTCAGCTAGTTTTGTGAAAGGTGTAAGGACCATGTCTGGATTCACATATATATATATATATATATATATATATATATATATATATGTTTTTTGCTTATGCTTGCCCATTTATTCCAGCACTGTTTATTAAAAAACTGTCTTTTCTTTTATTGAATTATCTTTGCTCTTTTGTGAAAGATAAGATGACTCTCTCTCTCTCTCCATGTGTATATATATATATGATCTCTCTCCTATTCTATTGGTTTGTCTCTCACCAATGTAGTACAGCTTTGATTACTATAGTTTTACAGTAAAACAAGTTGAGTAGGGTCAGTCTTTTTTTTTCTTATTAAGTATTGTATTGGATATTTTGAATCCTTTGCCTTTCCATTACACTTTGGAATCAATATTTCTACAAAATAATCTGATGGAATTTTGATGGGAATTGATATTGAGTGGAAACTATAGATAATTGAGAAGTGGCATCTCAACAATATTGAGTCTTCCTATCCATGAAGAGTCCATATTTATTTAATCTTTGAGCTTTTTAAAAAGTTAGAGTTTTGTAGTGTTCTTCACATATATCTTGTACATATTTTGTTAGATTACACCTAAGTAATTTTTTAGTTCTAATGCAAATTATGTTGTTTTAATTTCAAGTTTCAATTATTCATTGCTGGTGTGCAGGAATGCAATTGACTTTTAAATATTAAACCAAATTATGAAACTTTTTTATAATCACTTAGTTCCAGGAGTTATTGAAAACTTTTTATAATCACTTATTAGTTCTAGGAGTTTTTTTTTTTCTTCAATTTTTGAGGCTTTCTAAAGAGATACCCACATCACCTGTGAGCAAAGACAGTTTCATTTCTTCTTCCTTAACCTGTATGTCATTAATTCCTTTTGTCTTGTACTAAATAGGACTTACAGTATGATGTAGAATTGGAAGTGGTGAGAGTGGACATACTTTTCTTCCTGATCCTAAAGGAATGGATTCAGTTCTCACTAGTATGTCAGCTGTAGGATTTTTCTAGATATTCTTTATCAAGTTGTGAGAATTCCTTACTGTTTCTAATTTTCTGAAAATTTTTTATCATGAATAGGTGTTAGATTTTGTCAAATTTTTGACACTAATTGATATAATTTTTATTCTTTACCACGTTGATGTGATGAATTACATTAATTGATTTGCAATTGTTGAACCATTTTGCATGCCTGAAATAAATTCCTCTTGGTCATGGTGTATAATTATTTTTAGGCACTGTTGAATGTAATTGATAACAAATTCTGAAGATCTTTTGCATCTCCGCTCATGAAATACATTAGTGTACAGTTTTCTTGTAAGGTCTTCAACTAGTTTTGGCATTAGAGCAATGTACCTTCATGGAATGATTTAGGAAGTATTCCGTCTGATTCTGTCTTCTAAAAAAGTGGTGAGAATTAGGATCATTATTATTTTCTGACATATTTGATATAATTTACCAGTGAAACCATCTAGACCAAGTGCTCTTTTGAGGGAAAGATTGTTGTCTACTGATGCAATTTCTGTGATAAACATAGACCTCTTCAGAAAATCTGTTTTTTGTGCCTGAAAGTTTTTGTCTTTCAGGAAACTGGCCTATTTCATGTAAGTTATTACATTTGTGGGCATAGAGTAGCTTACTTCTTTTTAATCAATTTAATCATTTAATGTTTGTAATCATACATAATGATCAGTAATGATGATTTCTCATTCATTTTTAAGATTATCAATGTTCTGTCTCTCTTTCTTTCCCTTTCTTCCTTTACCTTCCTCCCCACCCTTACTCTGGATTAGGGTTTACCAATTTTATTGATCTTTTCAAAAAACAGCTTTTAGTTTTATTAATTTTTCTATTTATTTCTTGTTTTAAATTTAATTTATTTCTACTATAATTTTCTTCTTCTTGCTGTGGTCCTAAATTTGCTCTTTTTTCTCTAGTTTCCTAATGTGAAAGATTAGGTTATTGATTTTTCATATTTCTTTTTCCAATATATGTATTGAATGCTATAAATTTGCCTCTAAGTGTTGCTTTTGCTATACCTCACAGATTTTGATAAATTGCATTTTTATATTTAATTAACAATATCTCTTTTTAATTTGTCTTGCAAATTCTTTGTTCCATGTGTTATTTCAAAGTGTATTGTTGAGCCAAAAAATATGTTGGATTTTTCAACTAGTTTAATTTTACTGTCTTTCTAAACACATAGTTTGGATAAATACCAAGTAGTGAGATTGCTGGATCATATTGTAATTCTATTCTTAGTTTTTGAGAAACCTCTCTCCGTTTTTATATAATGACTGTATTAATTTACAATCCCTTGGACAACGTATAAGAGTTGCCCTTTCTCCACACCTTTGCCAGTATTTGTTATTTTCTGTCATTTTATTTGCTATTTTT
Source organism: Ateles fusciceps (assembly GCA_036589455.1). Taxonomy (NCBI): domain Eukaryota; kingdom Metazoa; phylum Chordata; class Mammalia; order Primates; family Atelidae; genus Ateles; species Ateles fusciceps. The sequence continues at coordinate 2,692,429 of JAZHEH010000299.1, forward strand.
TATAATTCTATCTGAGTAAGATGATAGCTCATTGTGGTTTTTATTTGCATTTCCTTAAAGATTAGTGGTGTTGGGGATTTTTTTCATATACCTGTTTGTCATTTTTGTGTCTTCTTTTGAGAAATGTCTATAAAGATCATTTGCCCACTTTTAACAGAATTATTTATTTATTTATTTGTTATTATTTTTTTCTGTTGAGTTGTTTTGAGTTGCTTGTATAGTCTGGTTGTTGTCCCTGGTCAGATGAATAGCTTACAAACATTTTCTCACATTCAATAGGTTGCCTCTTTACTCTGTTGTTTGTTTCCATTGCTGTGCAAAAGCTTTTTAGTTTAATATAGTTTCCTTTGTTTTGGCCTATTCTTTCAAGGTTTGGGTAGTAAAATCTTTGCCTAGATGAATGTCCTGGAATATATCCTTATTGTTTTCTCCTAGTACTTTTACAGCTTCAGGTCTTACATATTTAAATCTTCTATTTTGAGTTTACTTTTTGTGTATGGTGAGTAATAGGTATCCAGTTTCATTCTTCTGCATGTGGATATCCAATTTTCCCAGTACCATTTATTCAAGAGAGTGTCCTCATAAAGCAATTCGCTGCAAATACATGGATTTTTTTCTGGGCTCTCTATTTATTTCATTGATCTATGTGTTTGTTTTCACACAGTTATCATGCTGCTTTGGTTATGATAGCCTTGTAGTGTATTTTAAAGTCAGGTAATGTGATGCCTTCAGTTTTGTTCTTTTTGTTCAGGAATGCTTTGGCTATTCAGGCTCTTTTGGTGATTCCATATAACTGTTATAATTTTTTTTTTATTTTTTGAAGAATGTCATTGATATTTTGATAGTAATGGTATGAATCTGTACATTGTTTTTGGTAGTATGACCATTTTAACAATATTCTTCTGATTCATAAGTATGGAGTATCTTTTCATTTGTCTGTATCCTCTTTAATTTCTTCCATCAGTGTTTTGTAGATTTTTTTTTTTTTTTTTTTTGTAGAGGTCTTTTACCTCCTTAGTTAAATGTATTCATAGGTTTTTTGTTTTCTAAGTTTTTTTTTTGTTGTTGTTGTTGTTGTTATTTATTGTAAATGTGATTGCTCTTTTTTTTTCAGCCAGTTTGTATATTGGTGTTTAGAAATGTTACTGACTTTAGTATGTTGATTTTTGTACTCTGCAACTTTATTGATTTCGCTTATCAGCTCTAAGAGTTTTTTGTTGGAGTCTAGGTTTTTCGTTATGTAAGATTACTTTCTCTACAGAGAGGGACAAAATGACTTCCTCTTTTCTAATTTGCATTTCTCTTTTTTTTTTTCTTGCCGGATTCCTCTGGCTACGACTTCTAGTACTATGTCAAATAGGAATGGTAAAAATGAGAATCCTTGTTTTGTTTCAGTTATTAGAGGAAAGGCTTTTAGATTTTCTCCATTCAGTATGCTGTTAGCTGTGGGCCTGTCTTATAAAACTTCTTATTAAAGAGAGTCTTACCACTCTTTCAGTTGTAATCCACTGTTTTTTGTTTTGTTTTGTTTTGCTGAGATAGAGTCTTGCTCTGTCGCTCAGGCTGGAGTGCAGTGGTATGATCTCAGCTCAGTGCAACCTCCACCTCCTAGGGTCAAACAATTCACCTAACTCAGCCTCCCAAGTAGCTGGAATTACAGGCATGCACCACCATGTCTGGCTAATTTTTGTATTTTTAGTAGAGAAAAGGTTTCACCAAGTTGACCAGGATGGTCTCAAACTCCCGACCTCAAGTGATCTGCCTGCTTCAGCCCCTCAAAGTTCTGGGATTGCAGGTGTGAGCCACCATGCCTGGCCACTGTTATAATGCTAGTAATAACATAAATTATCACAATTGTTACTAGTATATAATTACTAGGAGTAGACTCTTATTAACTAGTAATAACAAATGGCCTATTGATGTGTTGATAGCAAGGTGCTTGGGATGGGGAGAATCATTCTTTAAACTCTAATTTTTTTTAGATATCAGGGTGGTAGTTTGCTTTAATACCTCAATTCTCTGATGGATCTAAGAAAAGTGATGGATTTTCAGTTCGTTAGCTTTTCACTTGTATGGATAGTACTGATTACTTCAAAGCAGTTTATATGAGAAAACTGAAAATACAAGTCTCAGCCGATTTTATTTTCATCCTTGCTTTTCAGATAAGGAAACTGAGCAAGAGAGGTCTTCAAGCATGTCCACAATTACATGCATACTAAGTAAAATAGTGATACTCAATCCTATGTAGTCTTATACAAGAAATCACTTTTTAAACCACTGTATAGATTTCTTTTCTTATAAAAGGGATGCGTTGTGTATTATGCTGGATTGTGGTATTTTTATCATGATTATATTGAAAACTACATTTCCTGGAATCAACTTTGCTAGGTATGATCCAAGTTAGAAATAGCCAAAAGTGAAGTTGCATAAGATTATATTACCCTCTGAAGATTGCCACTGGTTAGAGGCTATAGGAGACAAATGAAGAATTATAGGCAGTTTCCAGCATGTCTTCCCTTTCCCTCATTCCATGTAGCTCCTCTTCCTGCTGTTGGTCCTACTCATCAACAGCAACTGCCTTGCTCTGCACTGGAGAGACTTTAGCCACAGAGACAGCAGCCTTTCATAGACTTCACCATCCTTTTTCATGGAACTCTTCCAAAGGCTAGATATGCACAGCTTCCAAAATTTCCTGCAAGCTCTGATTTATTCAGATGCTCCAAGGCTGGATAGTGATTTATCTCTGATCCTTCAACTCCTGCATTTGGACTTTCGATTCTCTAATTTCTCCCACAAAAATGCAAAGTTGAATTTCTATAATGAATTCCTTACTCCACTATACTCATAGTAGTTTTGTTTTTCTGATTGAAATGTGACAACTTCATGTATTAGTACAAAAAGCAGTTAAGTTTTGCAAACAAAACTTAAAGCTGGGAACTTGGAATTATCTATTTAATTTAACTAAATATTTAAAGGCAGAAGCACCTCATCGCTAGTGGAAAAGGAGACACTGGTAACCCATAGCATAAAATGACAAAATAATTTCTTACATCATCATCTATAATCAAGTTATTTTAATGGGCAAGGTACTTATTATAATAGACTATTATAGCAAAGATTACAATTATAATGGTGTTGGTTTTATATGTCTAAGTGTTTCACAGGATCTAGAGAAATGAAATGATGTGCTTAGAAATTTAAATACATAGTTGAGGGATCAGATAAGGGAAAAAAGAACATCTGTGCTTTCTGTCTTTTGAGAGACAAACTAAAATGTAATTCTGTAGATGGCTAAATTATAGTGCACCTTGAGTCCATAACTTCACAGGCTCTCTAATGTCAGGACAGTGAGCAGGAAGGAGTGGGATTCTGAAAATTGGGATGAAGATAATGAGCAGATTCTGATGAAACTGAGGACTTTGGACTCCTAAATTCAACAAACCTTCTTTGCCAGCAGAAGTAGCACTTGTACCCCTGTCTGAGGAGGTAAATCTCACTTTACCTGAAGAATGTTTTTCCATGAGTTTGTTGCACTGTGGGGGATAACTGAAGATGTTTAAATTTTACTCCCCCCTTCCCACATACTACCTCTCATTGAACCTACACCTATAATCATATCCAAGTCCTAGACGTTCCTAGGGGATCAGTAACACATTGTGACCCTTAAGAAAGCGCTATATGTTTCAAAGGAATTGCAAGATGTTACCAATTTGTAGCAACATAAACATGGAGAGTATTATTTGGAATGATATCTAAGGATGCTGGATCAGGGTGAAAGGAATAAAATGTTTCATTGGACTAAGTGTTTTAATATCCTTACACTAAAAGGAGATTTTGTATTCCTGTGATATTTCACCTTGAGTGGCTGGGAGTGGGTTCTGTCTGTAGTGAGGTCCAAGGTGCTTATAATGAAATAAACTGAAATGCTACAACTTCTTTACTATAAAACAATTTACAGTACTTGAAATGCTCAAGTGGATTTATTGCACAAGACTTTCTCACCCATCCTCTATTCATATCTCTCAAGAGGGTCTGGAGATGTTTCTTTCACCTAGGAGTTGAGATTTACATAGACGAGGGGAATACCGCATCCTGTAGTGGTTACTCCTTTTAGTCCAGAAATGGCAGTGGGAACTGCTGCCATGATTTCTACAGAAATACAAGGTTTCTGAGTCCACGTAGTAACACAACTGCCAAGACTAAGTGGTCATGTTTACCATAGTGGACAATGGAGTCCCTACCTTCATCAGAGTGGTTTGACCCACAGAGATCTGTGGTATTCGCTAGTGAACAATGATGGCCCTAGGACTGAAATAGGTGAGTAAGTGCTCAACCTAGCTGAATCAGCAAAATTCCCAGGTAAGACATTTAGTTGGCAGTGAGGATTATCTTTGCATTTAGGCTCCTTCATGTTCAAATCAACATGTCAGCCCACAGGTTCATCAAATGCTGTACTGGTTTCATCTGTATCCATCAAAGACTTTCTTTCTCTCACAGGTTTCCTCTTCTCTCACATGTGTCCCCATAATCTATAAGTACCAAAGCTTTTCTCTGCCCTTACTCACTTAGGAATATCTTGTTCCTAAATTAATAGATAATTGTAAAATATATATGAAAATAAAAAGCTTCAAAAATAGCCGAAAGAATCTTAAAAAGGACAAAGCTAACACAATCTGTGATGATATTCAGGATTTCTGACTATGTTGCTATTTCCAAAGGCCAGCAGATACTTTTCTGCCATGATTTAAAACATATCTTGCCATCAGGGACACTGGGGTATATAATCTCCAGGAAAGCAATATCAGTGAAAAGTCAAACCTTACAGTTTTTCAGAGTCCACCTGCCACACTCCCATCATTTCAGTAAAGCCATTTTTCAATTATGCTTACTCATGCTTTCTCAGGCCATCCTAGTTCAAGGCATAGCCATGTATATTCTCATTTGGTTTTAGATTTCATTGTTTTAAAGAATTTCTCTAGTTTTAGTGGTGAATTTGTTGGATCAGAGATTTATACAAACCCATTATAATCACATTAAACCATTTCCATTATTCGTCACGACAATCATTGCCCATAAAAATGTAGACCATGTTCTACATTTCTGTCATCCTCAGCAACACAGAGTAACCCAAACTCTAACTTTATAACCATCAACTTCAATGACAACAGAGGTTATTTTCTTATACATCTGCACATAGAAGTATAAAAGATACTGGTAATAATTGCCCTAATTTAAAATTATTTGGTTTGACAATAAAAGAGAAAGCTAGATTGCAGACATATGGAATGAATGTTGATGAGTTTATGTTCACATCTGTAGAAACATATTGATGCTATTATATTCTAATTATAATTGTGCTTTACATTTGTCATAACAAAAATGATACAAGTGTCTAATAAACTCTATGATTTATAGTGCTCATGGAAAAATAGAAATGAAAAAAATTACCTAAAAAATAAAAATTTGTTTTGTGCTCGAATTGCAATAAAAATTATGACTGTGGCTCTGTCCTCTGACAAACCTTTTAGGACTCTAACAGGTATTTAAATCACTCAATAAATAACATAATAAGCATCCAATTTAAGATCAATAAGAATCACTGAGATTAATCATTTATACTTTATTTTTACTACCCTTATTTTGTATATTTATGTCTCAATGTAACAATTTAAATCTGAAAGAAGTGATAGACAAATAATGCTAGTCAGAGTTTCAAGAGAGTCTGTATATCTAATCAATTTAGGTAATTAGTAAATGAAAAATAATTAATACTAGTTGTTGGGTGTTATGCAAACCAAAGAGTAAACCAGTTCAATTTACAGCTGGGCATCAAGGAAACAACCCAAATTAGAATACAGATTCAGCTTAAACTATAGAAGATTGTGATCAGAGAAGCATGATTCTGGGCAAATCTTTCATTAACTCTCAATTTCATAACTGTAAGAGAGGATGTTGGGCATGAGACTAGATGTATCCTTATTAGTGAGGACCCTGGGTTGCCAGTGAAATAATAAATCAGACTTTCATTGCCTGAGTTACAAGGGGGAGATAATTACTTCTTGAACAGAAATAGTCAAGAGTTCAGCTACTTTCAAACCCATCTGGCTCTGGAGTTTTGAATAATTTCATGCAGAATCTGCTCCATCCCTCTGTCTTAGTTTCTAGACCCTCCAAATATTATCCTATTGTCTTCTCAATTCTAGTAAAAATTCTATTTCCAACTGGTCCCAAAAAAGACATGAGATTGTTTACCATTGAATATCTTTTTGAAACATGAGCTTGTATCTGCACCAGTTTCAGAAGCCAGAGAGGCCAAATATTCTAATGACCTTTACTCTTTAAATTCCTGGAGATGGATAGGACAAAGAATTGCTCACATATTGACCAAGAGTAATAAGGAGAGAGAAAAAGGGGTGCTCTTCATCTGCGCAAGGCATTGCCCTAAAGGCTAAAATAGCTACAGTCCACTGCTATCTTAAATAAATCTTCCAGATTTTACATCCGACACTTATGTTATCTTTATTCTGAAGCCCCTGCCTCCCTTCCCAGCAGTTTGAGGACTAAGGAAAACAGAGAATGACGCTACCAGGATGACTTTCATGTAATATTGGCCTTCCTTGGATCACCACGGACATATGGATAATGCTACGTATTTAGCAGGTCAAGTATCTTCCAAGGAATATACCACGCAGCATTACATGGGTCGTCCAAATCCTTGTGTAATTACTCCCTCTTTTTAGTGAAGTACCAAGAATTTCAGAATCTCAACCCATAAACTTAACACCAGTTTCACTCCACAACACAGTTTAATAAAACATATTTCTTCTATGCATGCAAAATAATCCACAATGCACCTAAAAAAAGTAGAGAAGCATCTAGGAGAGCAGTGCTTGGGAAGATACATTAGGCTTCAGTCTACTAAATTTATTATCAACAGGTGATCTACTCCCATTATTTGAAGACTGGCATTTTTGAGGGTGAAGTTTTATTATTCCTGTTCTTATTTTACCCCAATGGGGTTAATGAAAAGAAAGGAAGGAGGCAATTGTGTTTTTGGAGAGGACACTTGGCTCTGTCTGAAGATATTTTTGGCTATCAAAACTAGAGGAGAAACTGCTACTGGCATCTAGTGGGCAGAAGCCATAGATGCTGCTAAACATTCTGCAGTTTACAGGACAGCCCCACACAACAAGGAGTTATCCCACCCCAAATGTGAAAAGTGCCAAAATTGAAAGATCATACTTATCTTTTTCTTTTAACTTTTGAGATACTTGTCTCATCATTCCTATCTGTTTTTTCTTTTACTCAGCAATAATTACCAATCCCGTCAATGGGAAATATTCCATGGTACTCATCACTGACTCAGAAGAGTGTGTGAGCCCTTAACAAAAGAACTAAAGAGTCCTTTTATTTTAAAACACTGGTACACGGAAAGAAATAGTCCAGATTTCTGAGATATAAGGGAGGTTGTGATGCCCAGAAATTAACATGGAATTAAAGGGATACTGAATTATTAATTGGAAAACTCCATCAGCTCTTGGATAATTTATAATGGATCATTTTCTCTCTACATGGGATGGAAGTTGCTAATGGGGAGGTGCTTACACAGAGAACTTGGATGGAACAATTAAACACTTTTTAAATTATTAATTCACAACATTTCTCATCTCCCAGTATTTCAGACAGATTATGGTCAGGATATACAGGTTATTCCTCTGTGATTTTAAGAGCTGCAAATCTGCCACTTCAGATTAACTCTATCATTGACTTTCTCCTTTTGAAGAAATATAGAGAAAATGTATTCATTGAAAAGAAAAAATGCTTTAATAATTTATGTGTCAATACCTAAAAATGAAAAGGATAGGTCCAAGGAAATTTTAACTACCTTCATAGGCCCCAGTGTCCACATGACTCACCACATAGTTTTGGTAGTGTTTCTCCAAATTTTTCCATCAGCATTCTTTCTACCAGCCCCTCAAGCAAAACCTTTGTGTTCACTGAGAACATTTTTGTAAGAAGTTGCATTTAAAAAAACTAAAATTTTGATTTTTTTGCAATTTTTTTTTTTTTTAAATAATGGGACTAGGTATTACGGAAACACTTTTACCACTATTGTATAACGGTGAAGCACTGAACGGACTTCTGATGGTTGAGAGAGTATATTAACTCAACTTATTTCTTTTTCCTTTCAATGGTTTTTGTTCTTTTGCAAATACTGTAAATGCATTAGTTTCCTAGGTATTTTATAGGTGATTAATGTTTAATTCTTAACATAAATGTAATATACAGCTACACTCTACAGTGGAGAAAAGAGTACCTTCAGAAGGCATTGAGTACAAAATTTAAGTTGATAATGTGTCACATACAGTAGTGTTTCTCCAGATACAAAAATAATTACAGCACAAGTTTGCTTTGACTAACTTCACTTAACCAGAACTCCTAGAAAGCGAAGGTTTATCCTCCTTAGAAATTTTAGCAATAAGGGAAAAGCACGCCTTCCTGTAAGACATCTATTTGATTGTTCAAAACTTGATATGATTACTTAGAATTATGTTTATTTTAAGTATCTTAGAAGCCACCAATTAGTCAAAATCGGGGTGGAAAAAGGCATGTGAACCTTTTTTATAAATCAGATCCAAAATACTTAAAGGATTAAAACAAAATTACAAACAAACTGATTATTTTATTAACATATTATTACAGTCCTAGAAGCCAGAAGTTTCTCAATACAGAGGCTGGAAGTCTCAATAATCTCAATATCCAATGCAGAGTAAAATAAATACCATATGTGAATCCAAGTAACAGTCTGAGCAAATCCTATGGCATCAGGATCATAAGGAACTATCTTTCCGTCTGCAAGCTGAGGTGTCCAATGTAGCCCTTGCTCATATGGAACTCTGACAGTATTGCAGTTATACTGCTGAGAACCTTGATATGTTTGACTTAAGAATACTATCTAATAGGATGAATATTAAAATCATAATGCAGACTACAAAAATGCAATCAAACTGGGCTGAGCTCTGGCTCTTGTTGGCCATTTCTGCAGAATAATAGTTCTGAATGGGTGAGTCTTTCTATAGTGAGACTGGCAACTATTTTAGGCCCTTAACTTGATGTAATTGCTCACATTTACATTTCCAGACCCTCCAATTGTTCTTGCATAACATAAATCATATTCTTTAACTTTGAGTATGGAAGTATAGTGAGTGTCCAATCCAACTATACTTTTTGAAAATGTAAATATTATGGAATGTAAATATTTAGCTATAATAACATTATAATTTCACAAGAACAAACATGAAAACTTAAAAAAATTGAAAATCTTCATAGAGTAATTGAATTGGTGAAATTTCATTTTTTCCAGCTCTTCTTTAATATAATAACATTTCTTAATAGATAAACTGATATGGTGTTTATTTGTATATATTATTTTTTAAAAGTAATTGAAAAAACTTGGAATAAAGAATGCTAAAAGTTCAATGCACTCTTTTAAGTAAAAATAGTAATTATAAAAAAAATCAATGAATGGAGGCCCAATCAAGATAATGGAATTGAGTTGTCTGCATTGATTAAAACAGTATCAAATTGAAAACATATTAATCAAGAATTAGTTGCATTTCACTTTGAAAGATTTTGGTAAAATGTACTTATTGCTGGTATCACCAATATTGAAAATAATATATTATTTATGGTAGAGGCAGTTGGCTTTACTATCAAAGATGTTAGCTTCCTTTTTTAATATAAAGGTGCCCACATCTGTCTGGAGAGCATTTCTCAGCCAACGTATTTTTCTGTTGTGACCATGTGACTTTTTCTTGCCATGGTCTATGGGGAAAATGATGTGTCTCATTTCTTGGTCAATAGGATTAAAAATCACATTTGCCCCTCTACTTATCTCCTTCCTGTGTGGGTTGCATGTTGTCATTGAGGGTGATCTTGAAAGGAACATGAGCCAGTGAACATGATGTGGGGTATGGATAGCAGCCTTCCTGCTGCTACCTCCATGTCAATTAGATTTTACTTGGCTACCACCATGTCGGTTAGACTTTACGTGAGTAGGAAGTAAATCTCAGATGTTTTAATTAATTGTACCCTAATAGTTTTCTGTTATAACACATGGTGTAACCTCAAACAAGGGTACACTATCTTACTTTCTAATACTATCAAACTTTTTCCTGCTTCCCAGATCCTTAATCCATGATGGACATACATTAAAATACTGCCAATGCCAGCACAGAATAAAAGCAAATTCTCTTGGTAAACTTCATGGTGGACACCTTCTTCAGAATAGAGAAATAATTTTTTTACTAATTTAAATATTCTCTGGGGGAAAAGGCATACACATTTGGATATTTTCCCCAGATAATTAGGTAAAAACTCAGGCAATTTCTAAGCAGAACCAACTTAGATGAGGATCAACAGCAGAGTGGAATCTAAATCATTCTTCAAAGGTTAAGTGAGGGCCGGGCATGGTGGCTCACGCGTGTAATCCTAGCACTTTGGGAGGCTGAGGCAGGTGGATCACCTGAAGTCCAGAGTTCAAGACCAGCCTCACCAACATGGTGAAACCCCATCTCTACTAAAAATACAAAAATTAGCTGGGCATTTTGGCGGGCACCTGTAATCCCAGCTACTCAGAAGGCTGAGGCAGGACAATTGCTTAAACCGAGGAGGCAGAGGTTGCAGTGAGCCAAGATCACGCCTTGGCGACAGAGTCCACTCCAGCCTGGGTGACAGAGCAAGACTTTACTTTGTCAAAAAAAAAAAAAAAAGAGTGAATGAGCACACATAAAGGGCAGGACCATGCTATAGATGCCTTCTTTGGATATTGAATGGTCTTGTTTTTGCTTTCATGTTAGTTTATTAAATACACTTTTATTATAATCTTTAAAACCATAATATTATCTTATTTATGTCAAAAAAGTATTTCAAAGAAGTCCCTATTTGTGAAAGTGCTCAATGAGAGACACTACTCTCACTGCATCCTCACCTCCCTGACTCTGTAACTTTGCTTCTGCAGATATGATAGAATGAAGCCCAAAATTTTGTTTATTCACATTGCTTCAATGCAAAAAAAAAAAAATCAAATCTCATATTAGCTAACCTACTTATAAATAATCAGAGATAGACAATATAAGGTATTCTGTATCAAAATCCTTACTCCTTCAAAAGGGCATGCACAGAGTAGACATCACCAAAATTTCCTGATGTGTTACAATTTCATATTGTAAAGAGCGTAAGAGAAATGTTATTCATTGGAAGGCATCTGATAATCCAATAAAAGGAGAAGAAAGAGGAGAAATACAGTGAAAGTTAAGAAAATGTTACTTTTAATTAGGAAGCCATTAAATCCCTCTGGCTGATTAAAAAACTAAGTAGACAAAGAGAATGAAAGTGCTGGTGTATGCCCATTCCCTAGAGAGTGAAACAATTACCAATGGATTAATTTGGCTTCTAAGGAAAACATAACATGCACATTCCAGTTGTATTTAATTGATTTTGCATAAAAACAAACACTGTCCTATTAACAAAGTGATAAAATTGTTTCACTGTTCAACAAGAAGCAACTCAGCAATATTGATTTTGTCACTGCTTTCCTCATCTTTCCACTACATGCGGCGGACCTGCTATAAGCACACAACAACGACTGTGGTATTTGAAACGGAGGTCTCAGCAGAGTAATCCTTCTCTTCTCCTACTATGAAAAAAAAAGAATAACCATGGAAAAGAATAAAAAGTAAAGCTGACAGTACCAGGCAGCCACCATTCTGTCTGTTCAAGTTTGGCATCATATTGCTTTGATTCAAACCATAGGTGGTCACTCTTTAAAAAAAACAACAACAAAAAAAAAATAGGACATTCAGAGCTTATGTATCTTATTACTGGGAAAAAGGGTGAAAGACAAAAATAAAAAAATGGTGATTTAGTTTTCAGAGTAATGACATGAAGAAATGATCCTAAACATAATTCATATTGCCAAACGGGTGACATCTGCAGAACAACAAGAAAGAACAATTCTGCAATGGCGTCTGAGGACAGTGATGATGAGTGAATATACAAGGGAGGAAGCAAAAAATAGAGACATCCACAGCCTGACACCTGCAGCATTAATAGTGAGTTATACTCCTTTCACCCTGGAACTCACTGCACAAAGCTGCCCACATATGAAGTAGCTTAATAAAAATCAACACCTGCAATTCAAATGTTTACCCCTGTAATTTTTATTTGATGTGCAAATCTGAAAAGACAGCTTGTATTGTGATGCTTGTCACGTACTAACATGATGCCATTGTTCCTTATTAACAGTCACATAGACCTTAAGTTGTATTTGAGCTTCAGTTTCCATGGGAATGACTATGTATCTCTTTCAATACTTCTTTTCCCTGGACTCCACAAAGTGAATTTTATAACTCACATTAGTGCTTCTCAAACCACCTCTGGTCTATGATCTTTTTTCATCTTATTTCCAGGCTATCACACCTTCTGCATGTCACCATTACTCAGCTCATACCACATATGACTCATCTTGCAAACTGGTCTGTATACTCTATTGAATGACTAAAATCAATTAACTGTAATATGTGTTTGGATGTTGCAGCAGTGTATCACAGCTCTGAGAGTTTCTAAAATTTAGTCTTTATCTCTGTGTTTACCTTATTGTGGTTCAGAAACAAAGAGTTCTCTTACTTGCTCCAGTCTGCAAACTATATTCGGATTAGCACTCTATTCTATGACTTATATGTTAACCCAGATCACACACAAAAATTAGAAGACTAATGTAAAAATCATTAAAACCACACACATTCATAACATTCAAAATTTTGATCTGGTTTTTTGAAAATGATAAGATACTAGACAAAAAATTGTATTTCTATAAACAGTCTAGAAACTTACAGAGAAAAACAAATAAATGATGGTTGTTTAAAATACTCTTCACAAGAAAAAATATTGGATTTTGTTATTCTTACAAATATTTTTTACCTTTGCCCTTGGGAAGTCTTTAAGTTGCTTGGAGACAAGTTAATCTAGAATGACATTTTGTCTAGGGTTAATATTTTTCACTACTGAGACAAAACCTTTTGGAATAATCTGTCAATATTCCATGATTTTTGACATTCTTCACTCTTGGTGGAAAAAGGAATGATTTTCAGCCTGTTCTTACTTTGAAGATTATTCCCTCCCATCTTTTCAAATAGTTATTGTCCTGGCTTTGGGCAGTTTTCTTATGTACATGTGCAATCAGTAGTAAGTTGGAGACTAGAGTGGAACCTTCTGCCTATACCCAGAGCTCTCTTTCTCTCTCTTCTCTCTAGTACTCTATCTTGCAAGTTCTAGCCGCGGTGGCCTCTGAAGACTCCCATGTCTGTGTCCTCACCTCACGCAGACCGCTAGACACTGCCTGGATTCCTGTCCCCCACACTGCATCCTGTAAACTGTAGCCAGGCAGCAAGTTAGGGCAATCGTGAGCTCAGCTCTCATTTTCCATCGCTTTGGGGTCACTGACCTTCATTGTATGATATCCAAAATATCAAAAATTGTTTAATATATCTTGTTGATTTTTCAGTGGTTTTAGGCAGATTATGTCTTTTCCCTATTATTCTATCTTGGTCAGGAAAAGACTTATCTTTTTTTTATTTTTCCTGGAGGACATTTTATATTCTATCTAAAATACTATCAATTTTATCTAATTTTTCATTTTGACACACATCAAGTTGTAGTTAATATTTAGTAAGAATTTGTTAAGCTTATTCCATAACTATAGATTCATTGCTTTTTTCCTCAGTAATACTAAATATGAATAATGTTTTATAAACGTTCCATATATATTTGAGGGAAATATGATTTTATATACAGTGCTAGATGGATCTGTGATAACCATGTGAGAAATTTCTTTGTTGATCAATGTAGCCTTTGATAATATTTCAAATTTTATAACCAATCTAGTTTAGAAACATATGTAGCTTAACAAAGAAATTTTTTAAGCTAGATAGTAAAACCAGATCTTTCTTGAAATGTCTATTGCATGATACCTACAGCTTAATATAAAATACTAAGCAGTGCACACACATGTACATACTTTGTGTATTTTGTAGCTATGCAAAGTTTTGAAAATTCTTTAAGAATTTTTTCCATATATTATTATGGAGGGTATACCTTTAGTTCAATTGGTCCTTTAAGTTTTAAATCCTAAATTTTCTGAGGGGACCTATTTTATCTTTATCACACACCAATCTGACTTCTGACTCCACCATTGAAACAGTGTTGGAACATCTCTTCTGCCTACACTATTGAAACTACTCTTGCTATAATAAAATCATGAATAAATGTCATATTGTCAAACTCAATGGATTTTATTTCTTCAACTAATTTAATCTTTCAGCAACATTTGATATATTTGATTATGAATTCCTTCATGATACCCCCTTTTTTTCTTCTGTGACATTTCTCATGTTTGCCTTTCCTACCACAACTCTGGCTTCTTTTCTTCTTGTTTTTAAATTCGTAGACTTTATTTTTTTTAGAGCAGTTTTAGATTTACAGAAAAAAAATGAATAGATAGTAAAGAAAGGTTCCTAAACCTACTCTACTGCACACAGTATTTACTGTTACTAACATCTTGTATTGGTATGGAACATTTGCTACAATCGATGAACAAATATTGATATGCTATTATTAATGAAAGTCCATAGCTTACATTAGGGCTCACTCTTTCTGTCATACGGGCCTATGTACAAAGTTTTGACAAATGTATAATGTCATTTGTTTACTATTAGAGTATTATACAGAATAATTTCATTGTGCTAAAAATCTCCTGTGCTCCACCTATTCATCTCTCCCCCGAGTTTCTCTGAACCCATGACATCCAGTGATTTTTTTCCTTTCTCCAGTGTTGCCATTTTTAAAATGTCATATAGTTGGAATCACAGGATATGTAGACTTTTCAAACTAATCTCCAGCTAAGTGAATTCACTGTCTTCCAAGGTGTTGGGTAGAGAAACTTGGAAGCCATACTTATCTATCTTTCTCTCACCACCTACAGAAAATGCCTTAACAGTCTGACCGAGGACGTCTCGCCAATATTTGTTGAATCTCTTTACTCATGACACTCTTTGGCATAGTCAAAATGATCGGAACATCTCATTTGTACTAATACAACATTGTTCCAATAGTCTTAAAAATCTCCCTAACATACTTTATAAAACTCTCTCCCCCAATACACTCCCTACCGAATATCCAAGACAATTTTTAAAAGTGAAAAATAGATCTCACCCTTCCCTCTGCTCAAAATACTTACATCCCCCCACCCTGCATTTAAAATGTGAAACCCACAACATAATCTACAAGCTTTGGCATAACATAGCTTCTTTCGTCTCTCATGTCTCACCCCTCACCATCTTTTCCTTCTTCAGCAATCTAATTCTGTCACTCTTCTTTTTTTTTTGAAGATCAGTCTTTTTCCTGACATAGGCCTTCCCCTAGGCTGATTGCTCTATCTGGGATATTCTACCCTCATCAAATAAAGATTTCTTCAGGGAAGAGTAAAATTAGCTCCCCAAATTAAATTAGGCTATCCTGGTATCTTCTCTAATGGTACTATGTAATATTACTTCATAGCACTTACCACGTTTTTCAAATTTCTTAATTGATTCTTGGACTGGTACATATTTAATTATCTGGTACATATTTAAATAGTTCCAAAGAAAGTATCTTCTTCTGAAGAAGACTTCTTCCCAGCTTGGTGACAGTAGTATCATTTCCTTTCTTCAGATACAACCTTTTTCTACATCTTCCTTGTATGTTGTTCCAGAGGCACTCTACATATATGTGAGCACGTGTGTGTGTTTGTATTAATATCGGTCTTTTCACCTGTTCTTAAAGTTCCATAAGGTCACAACCCAGTTTACTTTGCTCAACTTTACATTCTTTATGTGCCTAGTATAATATAAAGTAAGCCCTCCATAAACAGCCATATGTGTTCATGAAACCTTTCAGAATGAATGTCCAAGGAGAGAAAAGAAGAATAAGAATTACAGTAGTTCTCCCCCTTATCCATGGGGAATATGCTCCAATATCCCCCAATGGATTTCTGAAACTGAGGATAGGGATAAATCCTATGTACACTATGTAGGTTGATTTGATAACTGTGATTGCTGCTAAGTGACTAATTGGTGAGTAGTATACACAGCATGGACACACAGGTCAAAAGGATGATTCAGGTTCTAGCAGGATGGATCAGGATGGCACAAGATTTTATCTCATCACGGTACTCAGAAAGGTACATGCTTTAAAACTTATGAATTTTTTTTTCTGAAATTTTCCATTTAGTATTTTCAGACCATGGTTTACCACAATTGACCACAGGTAACTGAATCCTTCGAAAGCAAAACTCCAGGTACTGGGGCACAGCCGTAACGAAATGAGGGTAGGGTGGAAGGAGTACGTTTTAGGTTGAGGAAACGTTAGAGACTCCATAAAAACTGCAAGTGAGTGAGCGTTTGGAGAATGGCAATCACCGATTGGGCTACAGCCAAGGGTATTGAGAGGAGTGTTAAAAGAGAGGCTGAGAAGCATGCTGAAGAGATATCTTGAATGACTTAAGATCAAGTGGAAGTGAAATTACGCTACAGTTAAGTTTAAATGACTCCAATCAGTTATCTATTCATTATAATGCTCGTTGTATGGCATGTTAGGTGTAATAAAATTCCAAATGGAAACAGGAAATAAAGAAAACTACGTCACTGAGAATTTCTCAAGATTTAGAAATGATAATAAAATTGTATCTTCCTGAGAAGCAGCATGCTAACATTTACAAATCCAATATTCCCAGTGATGGTGTAAATCAGAGATGACACCATACAATTACCTGTGAACCATGCCAGTATAGTTGATGTAAGGAAACAGGATATAATTAATTTGCTTATCCATGGAAATTAACTGAAAGTAAGTGGTGAAAATTATATAGAAAGCCAATTCAAAATTCATTTTACATGAAAACTCAAAGATGTAGCGAAAGGCTGCAAAGATTAATTTCCTTTCCTTTCAACTTGTTCTGATTGACAAAAGAGACATATTCAGGGTCAAAGGCCAAATAACCAATGTCAGCCATACAGTGACTGGGGGTGGATTTAGCAGTGTTATCGGATTATGATCCCCGTGCATTGCTTTTCTCATTCACTTACTAAATTTTAGCAAGGCAACATTTTTCAGTATTCTTGAGATCCAGTCACTTTTTTGTAGCCACCATCAATTCTCCAGCTGAGAATACTTTTATGCCATAATTGGGACATATGGAGTCCCTAATTGCTTTCCCTCTATCATTTCCAGTGACCTTTCTGAAGTGAAAATCTGATCCTCTCACTTGCTGCCTTAAAATTCTTAATGGCTCTTTCTGTCAGCCCTGGGATATGGTTCAAATTCTCCGGCTGACTTTTGAATCCTTTTTGAGATCTGGCCTCTACTTATCTTTCTAGCCTCCTCTCTTGTTTCTCCCTCGTTTTCCCTTTCTGCTCCAGCCAGCCTGCTGTATACCCAGTAGGTCTGCACACATAATGTTTCCTCTGCTAGACACCATGTGTTCCCCATTTCTTCTCCTTCAGGATTCAGCTTAGACAGAGGCCTTCCCTGAGTATCAATGCCTAGCCTGGTGTTCCTCCTCTGTGCTTCCAAGACACTCATCAATATCTATTCATCTGCCTCTTCTGACTTTTCACTATTCCATCGAGAGCTGCCAAAAGTAGCTATTCTGCCTTACATATCTTTTTGTGTCAGAGGATTTCACTTAATTCCTGACAGCCAGTTTCTTATCAATTAAACAATAACATCATAATTCTAGCAGCTACTATAAATTACTTAATTTATGCCAGTACTTTGCCAAATATTTTATATCCTTTTCCTAGTTTAATCTTCAAAGTAGCTTCATAAAATAAATATGATCTTTTTTTTTTTTAGAAAAGAAAACTTGGGTTCATAGCATTTTTAATTTCCCAGCACCAGATTACTAATACTGGTTAAAACTGGACCCAACTTATATCTGTTGGATACAGAATTCTATTCTTTTAGATGGTGCTATACCTCCTTTCAATGAATAGCTATGTAAATAAAATAAAAACAAGTTCAGGCCAGGTGCAGTGGCTCAATCCTGTAATGCTAGCATTTTGGGAGCCTGAGGCGGGCTGATTGTTTGAGCCCAGAAGTTTGAGACCAGCCTGGGCAATATGGAGACACTCTGTCTCTACAAAACATGCAAAAATTATCCAGGTGTTGTGGTACATGCCTGTAATCCCAGCTACTTGTGGGCTGAGGCAGGAGGATTGCTTGAGCTTGGGAGGTCAAGGCTGCAGTGAACTGTGATAGTGCCACTGCACTCCCCCAGTCCTACTGATACAACTGAGAATCCAGCAAGGTTGTAAGACCTGAGAAAATATGCCATCAGCCTAAATATGCAGTTTTGACAAAGTGTGAGGTACCAAAATCATCCCATAAAACAGCCTATAAGGTACTTATGTTATCATCTCTTTCTTGGCAATGTGCAAACAATATGTGAGTCAACCTATTAGCAATTTTCTGAATTGTTTTTTATGTCGAAGCACTTTAACACCATAGTTCTGCAAATTTTTAAAAAATGGAAAAGGAAAATGTTCTCTGTGCTCTGTTTTACTATGTCTTTTATGTTGACAGACTAGCACCAAAATTAGTGAATTGATAATGTAGGTCTTTGACAACTGATTTGCCAAAATATGCTACAAATCATGTAACAAATTAATACATGCATGGAGACAATTTTATTTCAGAAGATGATTACATTTATCTCTACCTCAGAATTCATGTATATTGTACCTATTAATACATTTGTTTTTCATCTAGAGTCATTATTTTCTATTACTCTCTACTTTGATATTAATTATCACTGTTGTTCTGTGCTATTTTTATAATTTTCTATATTAATTGTTAGGCACTCTAACCATGCATTTCACAATATTAACTTGAGACTTAGAAGTCATTTCTATTCTATGAATCTAGGCCAATTTATTTTTTCAAATCTACCAATTAAAAGGAAATCCCCTATCATTCTGAAATATAAATTTTTGGAAGAGACTATGTAAAGTAAATGTTTGGGGGAAAATCACATCCTAAAAAAACATTTCAAAGTTTAGAGAAAACATTCCCTAAAGACAGAAGGATTTTTGAGTCCTAAAACAATGGGATTTTAAGAGGTAGAAAATAGCTTGCCAAAGTCTATTAATTATTATTAAATAAGAATAACAAATAATCATTAATCACTCTAAATCTTCTCTTCAAGAAGCTAAAAAAATCGAAATTTTATTAAATTTCAGGTTAGGTTTCGTAATTCTTCTGATTCTTTTGTTGTCTCTCTCTTCTCTTTAATATCTCCAAAACTTCCATTTGATTTCATAAGAATCATCACAGGGGATATAGGAGAAAAAAAGACAAGTTTTAAATCTGTTTCAGGACAGATTTTTTGTTTTGTTTTTTGTTTTTCTTTTTTCTTTTTGGTTTTAAGGAGCAGAAAGTTAAATAGGTAACAAAGAAGAAAGAAAGAAGAAAATAACTCCCCGTTAAGAGAGAGGAGTGCTCTGGATGGAGAAAACCACATGTGAGGCAGAAAAGCAGTTGGCTATATTGGGAGGCGGGAGCAGGTGGTGTCTGATTTGCATAGGGGATTTTGCCCAGGGGATTGGTTTGACCAGGTGTGTCATTCACATAGCCAGCAAAAAACATGGTCCTCCCACCCTCACCTTTTAATATGCTAATGCAGTTCGCCATGATGTCCTGCACTCATGGAGTCATCTGGAGGAAGCCATGATACCTGGCACACATGTTGACAAGGAGAAGAGGGCAGGAATCAGCATGTTGGATGGATCCAGTTTCTAATCACTGACATTTGCATATTAAAGTTTGCCGGCCTGGCTTTTCAAGCCGCTTTTCTGTTAGAAAATAAAATGTTTCAGGGGTTGCTTTTTATTAAAGGAAAATTCTGCCAAGAACCTTCACCATTTCTAGCTGCCTAAAAATTATTTCTTAATAACTCCTGCATTATTCCTCCCTCAAGAGAAGTAAACCTAATTGCTGTTAGTGGGTGTTGGACAAGGATTCTTTTGGGCTACTTCCTGCTGAAAAGAGGCATCAGGACAGATATTTTGAAACCTATGAATGAATTTTTAGTGCCAAAGGCAGATTATTTGGCAAAAGCTTTCCTACAGAAATAGTAATAATAACAAACATAATATCAATAATAATATCTATCATTTGATAAGTTCTTTCTGTAAGCCAATTACTGTTAAAAGTTTTATGTACATTATTACGTTTAGTTCTCTCACCTGCATATAAAACATAAAAGATAAGTGCTATAAAAATCATCCCCATTTGCCAGATGAGGAAGCTAAATATCTTGTGCAAGCTCACATAGCCAACAAAGGCTGGAGATGGGTTTCAAAATCCTGTTAACAGACTCCAGATCTGCTCTCAACCAAGGCCAAATGGCTAGGATTTCTTACCTGGTATGCTAAGAAGAGCTGTTGGGCTAAGATTGTCTTTTTCAAATATTTTAGATGGCTCTATACATTTAAAAACTCAGCATCAAGAATCCAAAAGAAGCCTATATTTACAAGTTTTTAATGCAAGTACATTAAAAATTATTTCTGTTACCTGCTCATTGATTTGAAGTCCTATGCTACTAGGGGAATAATGCCTAATATTTTTACCATGCCCTAACTAGGGCCTTAAGGGCAAGACAAACAAAGCTCCTTGGGCACAAAATTCAAGGAGACACTAACTCTTAGTGTAGTGCAAAGACAGGGTCATCACTGAAGAGTGAGAGCCTCCTTAAATTTTGGTCCCAGGCACCTCACTTCTTTGTTCCTAATAATTTTTTTTTTTTTTTTTTGAGATGGATTCTGGCTCTGTTGCCCAGGCTGGAGCGCAGTGGCATGATTTTGGCTCACTGTAACCTCCACCTCCTAGGTTCAAGCAATTCTCATGCCTCAGCCTCTGAGAGCTGGGATTACAGGTGCCCATGACCATGCTTGGCTGATTTTTGTATTTTTAGTAGAGACAGGGTTTCACCATGTTAGCCAGACTGGTCTCAAACTCCTGACCTCAAGTGATCTACTTGCCTTGGCTTCCCAAAGTGCAGGGATTACAGGTGTGAGCCACCATGCCCAGCGTGTTCCTAATAATTTTATTGTAAAATCTGGATTTGACTCCCTTGGCTTAAAGTCAGCAAAGAAACTTTGTGACCACCAATCAATGGAAAATAGTTTATTTACTAATGACTTGCTCTCTTTTGTTTCCCTTCAGAATTATTTGCATATGCAGAAATATCTCTGAGTCTTCACCAAAACATTACATTTTCTAGAATGTTTTCAAGGAAAAATCACGATTATCTTGGTATTGACTGGTAGATCATATACATATTAATTAGACAAATGGGATATTAACTGTCCTAGGATGCTGTGTTCCACGTACAATGCTAAGTACTGAAACACTATTCACTAAATTTCCTTCATAAAATAAAATTCTATGACACTAATAAACTTGGGATGAGTTTGGAGGTCATAGCGTTTGATAACATTTTTAAGTTTACAAAGCATCTTCAGGTGGAATGATCCTCTAGAGATTATTTTCAAGATATAAAGATTTTTGTTGCAATTTTCCAAATTAAAGAACTGAGATTAGATGAGATCATGGGGCTTACACAGTGCAACTGTGTAGCTGAATCAGGTTCCAACAGAGGTTTTCTTTCTTCAAGTCCTTTTAGTTGGTCTTAAAATCATTAATTAAGTAATTTAAATATTTTCTCTTCTCAGAATTTCAAACTAGTTAAATAAATGTGCCTACCTGGAAAATTCTGCTTCTTCAAAACTTTTTGTACTCTATAGGTTTTCTGGATTTTAATCAATACAATAAAATGATTTGGATAGGTTGATGTCTGTTCCTATAAACTGTGCCAGCATCACTAGCCTGGCCAGATCATTCACAAAATACAAAGCATGTCTTTGTATTGTTATGCAAATCTCCCATATGCTTATCATCTGTTAGGGTGAGGGTTTTTAGCCAGCTGGGAAACAGATATCAGAGTCAGAGCCACATACCTGCTTTGATCCAGGTGATACTGGTTGGGAAAACATAGCTTGAAACTGTGGCCAAAGTACAATTCCTATTGATCAGTGCACCCAATTTCTATTAATTTAGTGCACCCTGTTTTCACACTGCCATGTATCTGCCCTTTGATAGTACCCTCCCACAATGACTCTGGACTTGGACATGTAACTTGCTTTGACAAATGGGACAGAATCAAACTTCCTGCAAACAAAGGCTTAAAATTAATGCTCTACAGTTCTGTTTAATTTTTTTTTTGCAATTCTTGCCATCACTGTGAGGAAATACTTTGACTAGCCTGCTGGAAGAATGTGAGTAACACAAGGAGAATGAGTCATCTCAGCCAAAGAATTCTAGACTTGTCAGCCCATCCAACCCTCTAACTGACCTCAGATGTGTGAAGGAGCCCAGCTGAGATCAGCCAAGGCTTGCCCAGATCAGCAAATGGAGCCAGCTAGTAAGCTGTTGTTGTTTTAAGTAATGGTAATAAAAAGAATGCTTAACATTGGGGTAGTTTGTTATGTAGCAATAGCTAACTGATACACTTTTCTTTTGCTCTGAATTAAGCACAACCCTCAATCATAGGCAGAGAAGCTAGAAAACTCCATAGTCAAGATCTTCTCCATCCTGTTCCTAAAAGGGCAAAGAGGGTCCAGAAAAGTTTATCACATGGAAGGAAGAAAGAAGAAAGAATAGAATAGTTTATAGCTTATTGTTGGCAATCCTAAAGAGATAGCCATATGTAAGTCAGGGCTCATGTAAGTATCAGTCATTACTGCATTAACTCCACTTAGTAGAGTAATGTAACTTAATGGATGCCACACTGTGAACTAAACTCTGAAGCAGAAAATTTGTCTTACTTTGGGAAATGTCAAAGAGGGTGGAGATAAATGCATGGCAGATATAGAGGTTGAATGTAGCATTTTTACCAGCATTGATTTTCCTTGCTCTTCTACAAACACAGAAGAGCAAGTGAAATTTTTACTTCATGAACTATCATCAGTTTGGAAAACAGAGAGAATATTTCATCTATTTGAACTCAACCAAAATATCAATTTATTGAGCCCTTTCTATATGCAAAGCACTATGCTAGAAGTCCAACAGATAGTCTGGCACTTGCTCCTTGTATCACATACAAATTAGGCTTTACAATGACACAAAGTGGAAATTAAAATCCTTATTTACATATGAGAAGAAAATAAGTCACAACAGATTTTTATCAACTGATCCACAGCCACTAAGGTAGTAAATTCAAGAATTAGATCTGCATCACGTGCTCTTTATGTTAGGATCCAACCTTCTTACATTATGCTAGGTAAGTATAATTTATAGGCCCATGTACTCAAAGATCTTGTGATGTGATGTTTGTTTGTGTGTGTGTGTGCACATGCACATATGTGTATATTTCTGTATGAGGTACTGTAGGAACACATCCTTGCTGGTTTGAAAGAGATTTTTTTGGGAGAAAGCAAGAGATAACGCTGAGAGCTCTAAGATCAAACTAGAAACTATCAGCACATACATACATGTAATTCCCATTGTGTATCTCAAGTCCCCATTGTGTGATGACCACAAAGTTGTCTGATGCTCATTACCCTTTTGTTACACAGTTTCTAGCCTTGTCATTAATTTACTACCCAAAGGTCTTCACCCTAAGGCGACTCTCCCTATCTTCAAGTTATTTTCTGATCAAAATTTCCACTGCTTTCTTTCTTACAATTGTCTGAATAAATAACCTGCCAGTTTATAAACTAAACTTACACATTTTCTCTGGCCTTTCCTTTTTCTTTAACACAAAGCAGACTGCTGATGAAGAGAGTTTGCCAAAAGGCCAGTGACCTGCATTTTTTGAGCAGAATAGCAATCACAATTTGCCAAAGGCACAAAAAAGTTAGTGATTTATGTTGTATATCCTGACAGAGGTGCTGCTTCCTCTGCCTTATTTTAAGTTGTTCTGTCTAAACTGCTGGTCATACCACACAGGGTCAATGAAGCAATGAAAATAAAGGTAAGGAAATGAGCAGTTTCTTTTGATAGATGTCATTAGGGCCACATAGAACCCTGGAACAGACTAAATTAATCTGAGTAGGAATGCAACCCTAGACAGTCATGCAGATTGGGGCAAAAAGCTGTCAATGTATTTTTCTTACCTTAATATCCTTCAAAGATCTGAAAAGGCCCAGCATTGCATCCTTGGTATTTCTTGATAATATCATCAGCTGGTAATGAAAGAAAAACAATTAGAAGGAAAATATAAGCTTAAAGCTCTTATCTGGCGTTGCCATATCTCAAGAGTTAAAAGTATTTTAACATTTGTGAGTATTACATTGTTATATTTAATACATGAATCGGTGTCACAGGACACTTGAGTTTTTATCATATCCTCCAATTTACATTTGTTTAATTTAAATCTCAGCTTTAAAGCTTATACATTAGAATTCAGAAAACTAGTGCTATCCATTCAAATCACTTTCTCCTTAGGAGTAGGAGCAGATTCTGTGCCTGATTCCACATCTTGTTTTATAATGAATGTAAATATAAATTGTTTTATAATCAATGTAAATATAAATAGCATATCTGAGACAAAATATAGGGCAATTCTTTTCATATAAGATTTATCTTGTGTTTCAATGACAACATATCATTTCATGATACTCTTTTATACATTTATGTAGATATTTTAAATTAAGTTAAATAATATTTTGCATACTGGAACTGGGATTATCAAGAATTCAGAGAGCTGCCCAGCACTGTGGGCTCAGTTGTACGTATCTGAAGCAACTCAATCAATAAATTTTTATTATATAAGCAAAACAAATGTTACAAAGACATATATGTTAGATGTAGCTTTTAACTCAGGGATTTCTTTGTTTGGTCCCTATCATACGGATGCATAAATCTGTACCTCATTCACTTTATTGAACACTGTAAAAATGTCAGTATCTAATACATGCTTGACCAGATTAAAGCCAAGTCATTTGAAAAACAATTTGTTAAGGAAAATGAAACCAGTTATTGATTATCCAAGGGGAGGTGAAATAGGGAGAATGTGAATTATCTGACTAACCTACTATCTAATGCAGTTGGTGTCTTTACTTTCAAGCAGATGTTTGATAAGTTTCTTTTAAACACAGCCATTTTAAATTACGTATGTATATGTAATTCAATTTAATTTTAATTATATACATATGTATCTATAATTAAAAATAACATTTTAATTGTTATCTGTAATATTTAACTTCTGTTATCTGAACAAATTCAACTTCCCTTATAAGAGACCTGCTAGACATTCTAATATCTCCACATTTACTTAAGAAAATATAGTTAGGGAAAAAGTATTTGGCAAATTGTTTTTCTTATAGACATTTATAAAATGTTTATCTAAAAAAAAAAACATAAAAACTACCTATTTATACTATGCCAAGATAGATAACATTAAAAACCTTACTTTCAAAGTCTAATTGAGTTAGTGTGATATAAATTTTGTAGCAAAATAAATTTGTCTTTAATACATGCTAATTTTCTAGTTTGAATTCTTGTGAGCCAATTTGAAAATCCATATATTGACAATATTATATGACTTTCAGCAACCCATATAAAATATAATGAAATGTTTAAGAGAGGAAGAATATACTATTATGTCCTACATAATGTTTTGGTCAAAGGCAGACCCCATGTACCATGGTCTCATAAGATTATAATGGAGCTGACAAGTTCCTCATATGACAAGTGACATCACAGCTGTTATAATGTCATGGTGAAAGGCATTAGTCATGTGTTTGAGGTGATGCTGGTATAACAAACGTACTATGCTGCCAGTTATATAAAAGTCTAGCACATACAATTAGGTACAGTACATAATGCTCGATAATGACAATAAATGACTACGTTATTTGCTTATATATTTGCTATGCCATAATTTTCATCATTATTTTAGAGTGTACTCTACTTATAGAAAAGAAAGGAAGCTGTAAATACAGCCTCAGGCAGGTCCTTCAGAAGGTTTTCCAGAAAAAGGCATTATTATCCTAGGAGAGGGCAGTTCCGTGTGTGTTTTGCCCCTGAAGGCATTCCAGT